>OY284495.1:14723251-17123251 GCA_958336395.1 Ctenicera cuprea | reverse complement strand
TGTTATCAAATCATATTCCGCGTGTCCACAAAACTGCGGAAAAGTGCTATGTTACATTTTGCAATTATAATGCAGGTTAATTTATAATAAACAAATTTTAAATACAATTTTTGTTTTTTCTTAGTAAATAATAGCATCATTGTCATTTGAAGATATCTATATGTGAAAAGAACGGTTTGTGCCCGTTACAAACGCTTTCTTGCATAAGAAACAATTTTTCACTATTGTATAATTTGCGAAAAGTTGGAAAAAATTACATTTTTTAATAAAGAATTTAAAATAATGACACTGTCAAAAGGTAAATGTACGATTAGTTTCCCGCGCTAAATATACGGATTTGGTTAGAGGAGTGTTCAATAGGATATCGAGTACGAGTAATCTTGATGTTACCTCCAAACGAAGCACCCCGATGCTTGATCTACCGTTACGCTAATATCATTGGTTGTATGTAGATTGTAGGCAACCCAATTAACGCATGCTGTACAATAACAGTTGCTTAAAACATTGAAAGTTTACCTAAAATGAATAATGAATGGTCCCTATGTTCCGTAGTTTCGCGTTTTCAAACATGACGTGTATTAATAAATCATGTTACACACAGGAGTTTGATTAATATTAAAATTTAATATTTTGTTATAGGTACGCGCTGAGCAGCATAGTCTGGGTTAAATTGAATTTACGAAATTTTTAAGGAAGTTTTATCCTTGTTTAGAAAGATTTATGTGAGGTAACACGTCGACGGTGCAATTTAATACAGTATTAGGCCATTTTATTAAAACGAATGTCGGAACAAAATTATTTTTTTTATAGGATGGTATGCTTATTTATATGCAAACAAGAGACAGACTTAACAACTATTAATATGCAATTATGTTGGTGGAACATTTTAATTACAAAAACCTTCAAAATAGACAGAGTTTACATTTCTTGAAGGACATTCACTTCACGATTTATCATTTGCATCTATTCAACATGCAACTGAATTAAGTTCTTAATTACGCGAGCTTGTCATTAATTAAAATTGAGATTTTATGTTTACGGTAAAAACCGGGCTAGTTGTTCGTGTGGGGGTTTTGCACATATCCGCTTTCGGTTCATGTGTTCAGCGTCTAGCGAGATTAACGAACTTATTTCTGCGATTATTTATTGCTGTAAACAAAGGATAAATGTCGGATAAAAGCTGTAATTAGTCAGGTGTTTATAGTTTTTAAGGTTGATTTCCTTTCACTCCTTGGAAGGCAATGTCACAAAATCACTGATCAATAAAATCGATGGCTTATGCACGCATCACTGATGGAATACCCTTGCATTTTATTGCAAAGAAATACCTATGAAACGTTTATGCGGAAAAGCATTACAGTTACTTTACAACAAAAAGCTTTTAACAGTACAGTTAATCGAAACAAAAAGTGTTAATTTGCTCTAATAACTAATTATTGATAAATAAACGAAGTGCAAAGATCCATGACATTAGTTTAGAGGTAAATTTTTTACATATTTACTTATTTTCAATTGTAATCGAAAGTAACTTCAGTTTAAACACTTCACGCCCATTATTTTCTTGGGATTCCCCATGAAATAATAAGAACTGTAAGGTATTTTTTTATTTTTAGAAAATTTAATAAACCCAAGTACATTTCTTTAATTGAATTAGACAAATGCATTTGACACAACCTTGTTGAAATAAGACATGGAATCACGACCGTGCATTTTATGGTTCATATCAATCGTAAAATCGAAATTATTGACAATTGAAAAAAATTCTAATGCTAAATCATTTCATGTAATTATAAAATAGAAGAATTTTTAATTCCAGAAACAAATGTTGGGTTATCAGGCCAAGGATGGATTAAAAATAAATTATTGTTACTAATTGTGTTTTAATATCCCGTGTGAAAACTGGAAGTTTTTCTTATCTAAACGTAGACAAAAAGAATTAACATTATTATAAATTCAGTCAGTTCAATTTTGATTACTTATCTCTATTGTATGTAGGTGCATAGGTACACATTGTTGTCATCTACAAACCGTAAACCTTTGAAGTTTGGATGTCAAAATTTTTTTGATCGAGAAGATTGTCTGTACCTACTTTCGTGGTATTTCAATTTTATATTTTATTTATAAATAAGTTCTAGGTTTACTTCGTTGAATTTCATTTTAATTTATTGTAAATAAAACAATTCTTAATTCCAACAGGCCTTTATTTTAGCCTTATATGTATTTCGACATGTTGACACGTCATTTTCAGAGGAAAGATTAAAAGTAAACAGTTGGTGTTGCTATAGGAACAATGAATATTCAAAACTTGATCTTGGTTTTCTATGTCTGCGTCCAGATGACTTGATTTCTCATTCCAAAACGTTCAATAATGGTGAATTTAAGAGATCAATTTGCTCATTCATCAAAGGTACATATTTTCAATGTTTGTGAATTTCAAATGCTCCTAGTATATCCAACTTATGTTTATTATAAAAAAAATGTAAAAATTTTATACTGTTATTAGATATCATTGAATGATTGTGTTCTAATAAGTGTTTAGCGTAATTGGATTTATGTGAGTTTTATAAAAAATGGCGGAGACAAATCACGGTCTAATTAGTATTTTTGCCATAAATTGAGATATTTGATTCCAATTTTGTATGGATATTTTATCAATATTGAATCCAATAACACTGGTTTTGGTTTAAATTACAATTAGAGGCATTGACGCGGTGAGCAGAACCGCTTGGGGCCGTTTTGGTGCAGGGACGTTTCGGCGCAAGAAAAGAAATTATTTGATTATGCCTTTTTTTTAATTAATTCACATTTTAATAGCCACACTCAATTATTTAACATTTAACACGAATCTTGGAATTTTTACATAAACATAATTAGCAAAATTACCAACATTTCTGACACAAAATAACTTTTTAATTACAAAAAATTGAAAATGTTTACTGTCCCCTACTTTACTTTAACAATTTGTTTTTTAAATTGGATAGTTCAACGATTTTAATACAAATATAGATTTTTTTATAAAATAACCTACAATAGATTACGCTTGCGCTCGGTTCCGGCATTTTGAAGTAACAAATAATCTTTAAAGTAGATGTACCCACCATTCATTTAAACTGTCCCCGTTCATTAATGTTTTAAATTGTATAATATTCACATTTGAAACTCTTCTAACTGTAGAAAGGAATGTCGGTCCCTTGATTCCTATTAATGGTGATTATGTACGATAGGTTCGGTTAGGTTAGGCTAGTCTTACCTAAAGTAATTTTTTTAACTGTAAATGCAGTACCAGAGGGTGATAAACTCGGTCGGAATTCTTCACATAATAATTAAGGTCGACTGCACTTAAGGTACGTTCGTATGATCTATTAATTAATAGTAGGTAATAAAACAATATTTTTATATATGTGCCTTCTTGAAATGTCAGCTGCAATGCAATTTGTAAATTTTATTTGAGTTAAATATAAAGATCTTCGCGTGTGGCTTTGTTTACATGGTCTGGCACACTATTATAAAAGTTACTAGGGTTGTCGCATAGCCAATCAATGCACGAAACGTTACAAACTACCCGCGCTATCTATTTGTTTTTGTTTTAAAACAATTTTTTTAACAGCTGTTTTTCGACAAATATCTCCATATATCGGTAGGTTGAAAGTGTAAAGGGTGCTAGTGAGTAATAAAATTAGCCTTACACTTCTCTTGATATTTTAACTAAGTGATAATAAAAGTGAGTAATATGACAGTTTTTTCTTCCGAGTAGCCGTGCTGAACACCCGGAGAGCGTGGGATACGTTACCATGGCAACCGCCATGCTGTTAGGTACGGTTTGCAAGACCGTTAAAGTCGCTTCAATCACGACGTTTGAAGTGAAGTGACCAGTAAAATGAGTTCAAAATGTATGTGCATAAATCGGGTGTCGAAAAAGAAAAACAAAAATTAGAAAGCGCAGAAAGAGCAACAAACTTGTTAGAACTTGACACGGTTTTTAAACCAACAAACGTTAATTCTAACTAATTACATTTTCTTTAGGTGATGATATTGCCTGGTTTATGGCGATAAGGTTTTAATTTTATCTCCTACTGGGCGGCGGGGGGGGGGGTATAGGGACCCGACCTGAATCTGGATCCCAGACCTCACAACTTCTCGTTACGCCATTGGGCCGGTTTGAGACGAAATTGTGGCTAGTCCTTAGCTCTGTGAGCTACAAAAATAACAAACAATATATGCTGCGTTTTTTATCAATAGTTAATTCCAAAATATTAAAAATATTCTGTATCTGGCTAACCGTTTTTGAGGAATAAATTCAAAACATGTCCAACTTCCACTTTTGGTTTGAGATTTTTTATAAGCTAATTTGCCCGATGAATTTCTGACATACTCCCACATTCCAAAGCTCATCATAATTGGTCCATTCGTTCGAAAGATATGAGGCGCACACACATATGCCCGCATATCCACCCACACATTATTATATTTTGAAATATCAAGATTATAAACTTGAAATACCATTATTAAATACGTAGGTAATTAAAATATTTAGGTTAATGATTTCGGTTTATAAAGATTAATTATTTCTATCATTCTAGAAAATACACATATTTGTCAATTTCGTGAATAAGTTGGCATTGTATCCAGTTCCGCATTTTACGTCTAGACTTGTAGGTAGCAATGTTAAATTCTGACATTACGAAATCACTACTTGTTAAATTCTTGACCCAAAATCTTTTCCCATTAAGAGATTATTATCATTTTTGAAATTTGAAATCAGAAAACAGATTTATGTACCTTAATTTGCATGTTTGTTAATAACCTCAAGATTTTTAATTAAAATCTCAACATTATAGGTGTTTCTTAATTTTAAGGACAAGCGTTTCTGTTGGAAAGTGAAATATATTTTTTCATTTTATAATAAAGAAAAAATCGACGAAGCGGACTTTCCCGCATACTAAAATTCACGTTTATAATTCTGAAGATCAGATTTACGGTGCTTATAAGAAAATTGGGCGAACAAGTCGCTGGTACATTCCGATACTTATATTCTTTAGGGCTTTCGGGGTTTCTCGAACTGTCAATATTACAATTTACTTTCAGCTTAGACCGCGTCGTCATTTGGAGATTACATCCAGCATAATCAGGCAAAGACCGAATTGTAGCTTGTCTGCTTTTACAAACATTTGCTCTAAAAGTTTGAGCCATAGTTGTTCGTGACCCCTGTCTGCCTAAACAGAAGGGCCGTGCACTTGGATTATTTGAACTTTGGGCCTGACAAGAATTTAATCTTAATGTATCTTGTTTGTCAAGACAAAAATACTTAATCGGCCTATACCTGTTAGCCGTTTGTGAACCCATACAAACTAACGTTTGTTTCACAAGACATTAATTGCAGTTTGCATCTTCAAGAGTAATTAGAGCAACGAAAGGCAGACAAGCTACAGGTCGGTCCTTACCTGATTATGCTGGGTATAATCTCAAATAACGATGCGGTCTAAGCCGAAAGTAAATTGTAATATTGATATTCCCATACCTTTTATATTTTAAATATTTTCGCTCCAATAATAAGTGAAACTTACATAGTCTTCTGCACCCGGTACAAGCCGCTTGCTACAAAACCAGGACGTTGGCACGGAACAGTTACTCACGTACAGGCGGTGGCTAGATATTGCGCTCACTACTTTAGACCAAAAATGGTTATAACAAAATTAGTTGAAGAGTTATCAAAAATATGCAGAGAATGAAAAATATATTTATGTACTAGAGCTAACCTTACTTCCAGAAACCACGTCGTTGATATAAAAGTATAGATTTTTCACTAACATTTAAAGTAGTTAAAAAATATATTTTATCGTAATAAACTACTTTAAATGGCCAAACGGTTCATCTTATACAGTTAAATACGCTGCGATAAACCGGAGAAAGTTGCTAACAATATAAACAAAACAAATACATGTAAAATAATGTTTAAAAGAGCTAACACCTTTTAAAAGACTTTGTGTAATGCTAAATGCAGTTTATATAGGCCAAACCATAAGACATTTTAGGTATATATAAACTTTTAAAACTGTACCTTTAATAAATGCGCAAATTGATTTCTTAAATTTACAATTATTAGAAGTTTTGGAATAAGAGATCAAGTCATTTGGAGACAAAGATAACCAAGATCAAGTTATCAAGTTCTATTGTTTCTATGGTAATACCAACTGTTTATTTTTAATCTTCCATTTTATAATTCATGATTATCTGTATATAAACTACTTAATTACTTTAACAATATTTTTTTATTTTAACCTTATACGTATTTAGGCATGTTTACATGCCATTGTCAAAGGTTATATTAGGAAGTAAACAGTTAGTGTTGTTATACCAATAGAACTTGGTGACTTGATCTCGGTAATCGTCTGCTTGATTTCTTATTCCAAAATGTCCAATAGAGGAGAATTTAAGAGATCAATTTGCTCATTCGTTAACGGTACAGTTTTTAAATGTTTGTGAATTTCAAAAGCTTCTATTATATCTAATTTACGTTTATCATCACAAAAGTGTAAACATTTTATGGTGTTATTAGATGTCATTGAATGATTGTGTTCTAGTAAGTGTTTAGCGTAATTGGATTTATGTGGGTGTTTGTATTTGTAACAACGTACGTGTTTTTTATACCTAATGTCAAAATTTCTAATTCTGGCCTATATAAACCGAATTACAATGTGAACAATTTAATTTGTAAATGCCTGATTTTAGCAAATCGTATGTTTTTGATTTTGCAGTTTTTTGATTGGTTACGATGTTTCACTTGTTTTAAAAATTGCTTTATATTTATTTGTTTTGTTTATAATTTTAGCAATTTTTTTCTGATTTGTCACCAAAATATAAGATCGAAGCATATTTAATTGTATCGAATGAAGTTAGGGCATTTGGATAAATTTTTTGAATGGCTAAATAATAATCTTTTTCTTTAATTAATATATCAATAAGTTTAGTATTATAACCATTACTGTATGGAATTTGTTTAATAACTGAAATTTCTCTATTATAATTAATTTCATATAAAGGGACCGTCAAAGCCGTATGTATCAGGGACCTGTATGCTGCTAATTTATGTGTTTTATGATGACAAGAATCGTGTGATATTGTAATGTCTGTTTGTCTAGGTTTTCTATAAACTGAGTACTCAAATTTATTAGTTAAATGAATTTTTATAATTGCCTGTAAACACGTTCAAATGTTAAAACTAATACCTGTTAAAGTTATAGCAATAGGTAAAACCAAATTAGAGTCTATCTTTAGCTTTATTTGCTTGATTCGAAAGCTGGGAGAGTGTCGACGTAGATGTTTAAACTTTAGAGTAAGAAAATCCATTAGCTAAAGCTAATGGTTAAAGTTTGTTGCATTAAAGTTATTTAGAAGCTAAACAAGTATTTTAAATTAGGCATTTGCTTATCCTACACCCTGTAAATAGCTACTCATTTTCACTACTCTTTGTATTTTGTCGTTCAAATCAAATTATGTTTTGAGGTCTCTGAAGTATAAGTGGCTGTATTGTGGAACTTCCGCTCTCCAATTTTACATCGTAATCAGACTAATGTAGTCGATATCACTTTACTTTGGTTGTCAGTTAATTAATAATGACAGCTTCTGTACAAGTTGCTATATGTGGTGACATTATTTATAAAGTTTCTTGCTGTTTTTTTATTTGTTGACCTATATTTGTATGAATGTTTTGTAATGCGGTTGAAAAGGGTCTTAATAAGGAAAAAGTCTCAGAAAAACAGCATCGCAAAATTCCTTCTTCATGGTTTTGGGCCAAAACATTATTGGAAAAAGTTTTGAAAAAAAGAGTCGTTAACAAAATTTTTCAGGAAACAACTTGTTTGTATAATGTTATAGTAAATAATAGACTTAGTTATATAAAAGTAACAATTTTAATGAGGTGTATTTTACAACATAAAATATCCTTACGCAAATTCTCTAATTATAAGTTTCAAAAGTTTGATCTATTCCACTTACGTATAATTCCAATTACTGTGTTTCTAAAGGTTCTTCCGTATGAAACCACAGGTTCCTTAGTTTAAAAAACTGTCGGGCAACCGCTATGGAATTTTCTCGCATTTATTGAAATTTTTGAAAATTATTAACATATTTCGAAAATTTTGACAATTTTATGGAAATTTAGAATATTTTTAAATATATCGAAAAACATTTCAAGAATATATTTTAAAAGGAATGTTTTTTAACAAAATTCAAGAAATTTTGAAAATTTGTAAAAGTTTAAAAAAATGTTGAGTTGGGAAACTTCTTAAAAATTTAAAATGTTTTGTTTTTAGCATCTCTTAATTGTAAACAATATTTATTCGTTGAAATCTAAAATCGATGTTATAATTTGGTGATGGTCGTTTCTTTGGCGATTATCTAATTAAACTGTTCAGGTAAACGACCAAAAGGAAGCCTCCCAGAGGTGCTTCTGCAGCAGTGGAAGATTGTTGCTGTTGTCATTTAACATGTTCATACCGATTTTGAAGTCAAATTTCGTACATTTTTTAAATTACGAAAAATTGTTGAGGGGGGGGGGGGGGCACTGGGGAGTGGTAGGAAGATCGGATTTACGCAGATCGGCTATTCGACATGCGCAGAATACGATCTTAAAGTTATTTTCCGAGCGCGTCTGTTTTGAAGTAGAGCACCCTCCCCTCCCTATTTTTTGAAGCAGTTGAGTGGTTTTCTGTTTTTTGTTTTCTAGTTGTCACCAATGATTATCCGTTAAAATTTTAAAAATCGATTGTGTAATTTGGTGATAGCATTTTTATGGCGATTACTCAAACAATCTGTTCAGTTAAACGACCAAAAGGAAACCTCCCAGTAGTGTTTTTTCAATAGAAAGTTGTTCTTGCTGTTATTTAACATGCTCATACCGATTTTAAAGCCGATATTCGTAGATGTTTGAAAAAACAAAAAAACGATGGTGGAGGCAGTGGGGTGTGATAGGAAGATCAAGTTTGCGCAGATTGGTTATTCGACATGTCTAGAATACGAATTTAAAGTTTTTTTCCGAGCGCGTCTATTTTGAAATGGAGCACATCCCTTATCCTTTTTTTTGGCTGACCAACCTCAGTTTCTTGTGCTTTCATCAGACTCCAAGTAACTATCTGTAAAACAAATTTGTATATTTTGCGTTAAAGCTATTAAAACTTTAAAATAAATAAACGTAAGAATACCTCACACAGTTTAGAAAAATTGTGTTGGTTCCCAATTTCTGTAAATGCAATTTTCTGCCCAAAAGTTTTTTCTTTTTAATTCAGTAGAGAAACGGAGAAGCCTAAACTCATGTCTGGTATGATTTGTACAGTATGCAGCTGAGCAACCAGCATTATTGTAATCAAATTATTTTGATTGTAAATTACGCGTAACATGACACATTTATGATATCTGTCAGTGGATTACTAAATTTTTTATTTTTTTTTCTAATATCCATTTTTATTTGCAATCTATACAAAAGTACATTTAGCAAATGTTGTGATAAGATTGGCCTGTAGGAGTATGCTCAGTAGCATACTCCTGTAACACTAGGGTTTTTAATCCTTTTTCGATTTTTGGATAAAACTTACAAACTAGATCTTAAAACTAAACTTAATTATTAACATTCACAGTCTAGTGGGGAGATCGTTTGGCACTTGTCTTTGTAACCTCCTGTTATTAATAGGTTGGTTCATTAGTTTCACTACTAAATCATTTGGGTGTGCACTAAGACGAACACTGTATTGTGAACTGTATCGGCGAATTTCTTCCTTGACGGTTGGTGTTTGGAGGTCCCTTCTAATATGGGTGTTTGGCACGAACCATGGTGCATCCACTATCATGCGTAGCGCTTTCGATTGGAATATCACTAAATGGCGGCCTAATATTATGAATGCGATGACCTATCATTCATGGCAAATTTGGTTCCTACCGACCTTGCTGTTACTGCTACGGCTACTGCTACTGCAACGGATACCGCTACTGCTACAGCTACCGCTACTGCTACTGCTACTACTACTGCTACTGCTACTGCAAAGGCTACATATACTGCTACTGCAACTGCTGCAGCAACTGCTACTGCACTGCTGCTGCAACTGCAACTGTTATTGTTACTGCAACTGCAACTGCAACTACGACTGCTACCGCTACCGCTACCGCTACTGCTACCGCTACTGCGACTTTTACTGTTACTGCTACTGCAGTGGCTACATATACTGCTACTGCAACCGCTACTGCTACTGCTACTGCACTGCTGCTGCAACTGCAATTGCTACCGCTACCGCTACTGCTACTGCAATTGCTACTGTTACTGCTACTGCAATGGCTACATATACTGCTACTGCAACTGCTACTGCACTGCTGCTGCAACTGCAACTGCAACTGCTACTGTTACTGCTACTGCAATGATTACATATACTGCTACTGCAGCTGCTACTGTAACTGCTACTGCACTGCTGCTGGAACTACAACTGCTACCGCTACCGCTACTGCTACTGTTACTGCTACTGCTACTGCGACTGCTACTGTTACTGCTACTGCAACTGCTACTTATACTGTCACTGTTACTGCTATTGGTACTGGGACTGCTACTGCTTTATTTTGCTTGCAGCTACTGCTACTGTTACTGCAACGACTACAGCTATCTCTACTTTTACTGCTACGGCTACTACTACTGCTACTGCCACTGTAACTGATACTGCTACTGTTACTGCTACTGCCACTGTTACTACTACTAATGCTATATGTACTGGGACTGTTACTGCTTCTTTTTTTGTTATATCCTTCTAATGTTACTCCTACCGACACTATTTCTACTATATTACTACTAACATCGTAAGACGGAGTTTTATTTCAATTTTTTTCCTTGACTTGAATCAAATTAAAATTAGTGCTTAATGAATGTTAAATAGTATTAATTAGGTACTCATTCAATATATATTTAATTGAGCTTCAAAGAACAGGTTTTATGTTGCTGCTATTTATCTTTTCGACTTGTTGTGATTTTTTTAATATTTTTGCTTAGTTATAAATTTATAATACATGCGCATACGATTGACGTCATCAGACTTTGCATGCAATGTTTAGTAATTACCCAAATAAAGGGAAAGTATCTTATAAGATTTCCAGGTTAATTCTATTAGAGATAAATAGGTAAGTAGTTTTCAATAACGTGTTGCCTTCGGCTTATTAGAATGATTAATGATTAGATCATAGAATTTCCATATTCAACAACTACTAACGTTTAAGCAGTTACCTTCATGTGCGTAATACAAGTTGGTGAGGCTGATACTTTTTGATTTCGACATAAAGCCGCACAGTATTTCACGAAATGTGTAATTAGCATAATGTGAAAAGCTTCTACGTACCTTGCGCAATTGTTGGGTTTTAACTTTGTACCCCCAGATGCAACTGCGTTGCGGCGATTGTGGGATTTCCCGTTAATTCAAAGAAAAGTAGATCACACACATGTGATCGAGCCGATCCTTTTCCCATCAACAGATCAAGTTTCCGGTTTCCGGGAAAATGTGCAAGGACAAGAGGTTGACCCACCGGAACTGTTTGTATTAAAAATTATGATCAAACGTTCTTGAATCTGGGTCATTAGATCGGAACGGAGCGTTTCTTGCCTTATTTATTGATTTTTATGGTTAATTAATGGCCTGTGCTTACTGACTGCAATTAAAACATGGCATTGCGGAATTCCTCGAATTTAATACGCGATTTTGACAGATGCGTTCGCTGGAACATATAAAAACCTAAAATGTTAAGGAAATCTAACCAAGTCTGACTCATATGCTACTTTCCCACGCTTATTGATATATCCACTTTGGATTTTTGCTGGTTTTCACTTTATAGTAATATGAATTAGTAAGAAGAGTGTATTGGCAATATAAAAGACGAGTAGAAGATGTATTTTTGAGAAGAGTCATTGAATATTAATCGCCCGCATTTTAATTATCAAGATCTTACTTGTATAATATTAGTTCGGTTTAACAAAAAATTATAGAAATGCTGTAATTCATAACAGCTAAGTTTCAAACTGGATTTAAAAATTAAAAAAAAGGCTATAAATTGTAATAATGAAGATAAAAATATTCATACTATTCAGGAGTTGGTTAATTATCACGAAATTTTCTATCGAATTATCTAAATTATGTTAAATTTATTTCAATTAAAAAGTCGTAATTAATAGTTACGGTTACCTTCACCTTAATCACCTAAATTTTTATAATATGGTACCTTCGCATTGGAATTTTTTGTGCCTCCGCATTTAATCTCTAGACCGTTCGTTTCCGGAAATTAAATTCTGACCAATATTACATAGGTATAATAGGTGTTTGGTACCGGAATCTACAAATACAAAAATCTGGAGACAAAAATTCTGAAAGTAAAAGTCTGGGAACAAAAACATTGAAAACGAAAAGAGTGGACAGTAAAATGACAACGTGACCAACACATCATAATTTTTTTGCAGATAACAATAGTTGGCGAACTGAAACGTCATGAAAAGAAAAGAAAATTTTTGTTGAATGAGTCGAATAAGTGTCGGTTCATTTCGATGCTGAAAAAGAAATTCGGGGATGTGAATATGACTGTCAAACAGGCAACTGAGGATGCTGCCTTACTGATTATTAATACAGTCATCGAAAAATCGTTCACATTTGACTCTTTAATAATAGTTGGGAAAGATGTGGATCTTTTAGTTTTGCTGGCAGCGTTAGGTGCTCCTTATTCGAATGTATATCTTGTGAAACTAGAAAGGGGATAGATTGTGCAAAAAATGTACTCTTCCCTAAGTTTACAATTGGAAACAGTTGCACAACGCTTTACAACAACTTTACGTGTTGCAAAGGTGCGCTGCCTGAGAATAAATAATATGCATATGATTTTGATTTAATTGTCTTATTTTATACTTTAAAGTGTGAGCTCCCTGAAGACATTATGCCCTTGTCTAATAACTTTTAATTTATTTACAGGAATATTATATTTCTTTCAGCAAATACAAACTTTAATTAACAGTGATCACTTGACTTAGCTAAATTGATGTGGTTCAGTTTTAGTTAATCTCAAGCAGGTAGTCGTCTCAGGGTAGCTGCACACATGTTTGTACATAAATGTTTAATAAACCATGATTGTAAAACACATGTTGACATGTGTCAATGAGTTTGCCGCTTGTTGTGTGGATTATTGGAGCCAATCTAATATTTAAAATTTCACGCTCTCAAATTTTAGGGACTAGCGTATATATTGGATTGTAGTTATTAACATTAATTGGAGAAACCTGATATATTTAATTAGCAAAAGTGTTCAAGAAAGCCTGAGAGTGGGACAAAATTGTATTGATACTTCTAACTAATCAAAAATTAAAAGAAAGTGGGACTGTGATTTTTATTTTGCTAACATTCTGTCAAAGTACTACAAGTCTGAGACTTGAAACTTTAAAATAAAATATCACAATAGTGAGTTTTGGGCTACGAGAAGCACTTTGCTAAAATCAAAGAGGCTTAGGCGTAGATGCTTATTCTTGTCGGTGTACCTGATTAATCGTATTTGGCGTGGCGCTATTATTCCTCTCAGAAGTGAATTGGTCGTAATAATTAAAGCGCTATTGCAGGGAAGCCGAATAGAGTGATTGACGGCGCTATTTCTAGTTTGGTGGCGGCAAGACCCGTAACCGATTGCTGTTGTTGGGTTAAATTCTCAGGCGTATTGGCAGGCGGCGCTATTGTCCTTTGGAAATTAGGTGTACCAGCCAAGGCGCTGTTAGAGTGAGATCTAATCAGGCTGAGAGTATTGCGTACAAATGAGTGATAGCACCCGTAAAAATACTCAGTTACTTGCATAACCTGTACAATACTCAATAGTTATAAGCAGTCGCAAAAATAAGTATCAGTATACGTAAAACTGGGATACAAATTTGGATTGGCAACAATATTTCACAGAACTAAAGTGCAAATTTTAGATAAATGGTTGCCGCACTTATAACACACCACAAAAATAAATAAATACTTCAGAAGGTTTACTGTTGTTTAAATCAGCTTTAAATATCATCCTTTTTAACCTCGATAAAGACAGGGCAAATCAGACATGAGTAATAAGTTAAACACAACGTAGGTCCGACACCGATCATTGCAAATAAATAATCAATTAAGCATAAACACTTGATTAATTTCAAATAATACTATTAAATATTGTAAATAAAAATGTCTACGAAACTGCACGATCACAGCGTTCAGTGGCTGTGACACCACTTTGCCGTCCTAAAGCAAGGCAAGATAAAATTGGCCAATACACTCTGAACAAATAAGCATTTGCGATTGTGTCAACAGCGACTGCGAAAATGTACAAGAGCCTTCTTATGATAGCGACGAAGAAGAGAACATGCCCCAACCATGGTAGAGGAAATTCGGCAACGAACTGGAGTCGAATGAGGAGAGCGACTATGAACCATCAAATGCTGAAGATCCCAGCAAACCTGGTTCATAGAGAAGTAAAAAGCGAAAGAAGAACAATTAAACTCGCTCTGTGGAATAGCTTTACTGGGGTAACCGTGTTAAAAAACGTTCCTTTACTCTAAGGTGGTGTGGAAAGGAGTAATTTCCATGTGAAAAAAAGTCCACAATAAAAGGAATGTCTATTTTAGGATTTGCAATAATATTAGCAATGGAGAAATGTGGCCAAGAGTCGATTCGAAGTTAACATGATGAATTTTTAAGTAGGCGACGAAAAGCACTTACCTTTACCGTGTTACCACGTCTTAACTGTCAACGTGACAAAAAAATGATACAACACAAAGTGTAGAAAATTTAGTCTTCTTTATTTTTGTAAAGTACGATTTCTAGTTGTCATTTTAAAAGTTTTACATATTTTCTCGCTGGTTTTAAGGTCACAAAATGGATGTGTTGAATACGGCCGGCCCCCAAGTTAACCATATAATACCACAGAAGAATAAAAGTAGTCAGTCATTATTTTTTCACACTTTCCGTTCAATCAAGATGTTAAAGAAATTGCAGTGTTGTGACCATAATCTGAAAAGGTCATGGACTTTAAGTTGCATCAATCAATGCAATATTGTTAGATAGGGTTATTAAATAATTACGATGTTATTTATACTATACAGGTGCGCTGCCCAAGAATAAATAATTTGCATTGATTTAGATTTAATTGTATTGTTTTATACTTTAAAGTGGGAGCTCCCCGAAAACGTAATGCACTTGTGTAATAACTTTGATTTATTTACAGGAATATTATATTTCTTTCAGTAAATACAGACTTTAATTAACAGTGATCACTTGACTTAGTTGTGATTTAGTTTTAGTTAATCTTAAGCAGATGGTCGTTTCAGGGCAGCTGCACACATTTTTGTACATAAATGTAAATATTGTAAAACACATCTTAACACGTGTCAATGAGTTTGCCGCCGGTTGTGTGGATTATTGAAGCTAATCTAATATTTAAAATTTCACGCTCTCACATTTTGGGGATTAGGGTAAATACTGGGTTGTACATTGGAGTGAGTGACGGCGCTATTTCCATACTGGTTGCGGCAAGACGCTCTCTTTGCGTGTTGTTGTTACACATTTGTACGTAATCGATCGTTGATATTGGGTTAAGATCGCAGGCGTATTGGAAAGCGGCGCTATTGTCTTCGTGGAATTAGGCGTAGCGGCCAAGGCGCTGTTAGGATGACACCTAATCAGGCTAAGAGAATTGCGTACAAATAAGTGATAACACACGGTGTTCCTATAAAGAGCATCCAGTTACTTACGTAAACTACACAATACTCGAAATTTATAATCAGTCCCAAATAGAAGTATCAGTATAGGTAAAACTGCGGTAAATATTTAGAGTGGCAACTTTACTCGATACAACTGACGGGCAAATTCTATATTAATGGTTCTCGCACTCATAACACCATTATTTGCTTGTTTACTGTTGTTTGGATCAGCTTAAAATCTTAACCTTTTTAACCTCGATAAAGACAGGGAAATCAGCTATGAGCAATAATTAAAACACAACGTAGGTCCGACACCGATCATTGCAAATAAATAAGTAACCAAGCATAAGTACTTAATAAATTTTAAATAATACATTTAAAATTTGTAAATAAAAATATCTACGGAACTGCACGATCACAATACTTACTTAAATTTGATAAAATAAGTTCCGCATCACAAAGACTTTAATAAATTGTGAAACAATTATTGTAATATTTTAAATCAGATTTAACTTTATTGCAATTATTCATCTTTTATACATTTATTATACAGCTCGAATTTGAAGGTTATAGTTTGCTTAATATTAATCAACTGTTCCGCTTTTACTCTTTTGTGTAGACCTTTATTGTAGGTACATAATAATGCAACTAATTATTCAGCTAAGTAATAATAATTGCAATAAGCAACAAAGAGTTGTAATACGTAAACCTTCACGTATACCAGACCACAATAAAAAATAATAAAAATTACATGATTACGCAGACATATCTTTTATAACAATACGTCTTGTCTTATTAATCATATATAATTGCACACATTCTTGTCACACTTCAATTGGCTTTCTACAATGAAAATTTTCGTTTCACGATCAGTGACTCGCGAGAAAGGAAATTTTTTACCAAAATTACAGCGCAAGGACGCGTATTTTCCGGGAATGTACTTTACCAACTTTTTTTTTCGGCAACGCATTCTGTCAACTTCCCAATTAGATATAATAAATTAGTGAAATTTAAATATTTTATTTTTTCGTTTTATTTGCCAAACTCACAAATAAATTGAACCGGAGGCTTTTGTTTCAGTTTGATTTTCGTTTTGTATTTTTTGCAGGGGGCCAGCGGTTGGTCTAGTGGTTAGAGTCCCAACCTCTAGAACTAGACTCCCAACGGCAGTAGGTTCGAATCCTCTGCCCGTCGGAAAATTTTGTAAATAAGTTAAATCCGGCGTGTCCATGGACGGTGTGTGTGGTGTGTATGTTGGGTTGCATGTCTTTCAGGGGTGGGCCATGTTAGACCGGTGTATAGCGCAAGTCCGCTGAGCCCGGGTAAGGGGGTGGGATGGGAATCATGGAGTCGTGCTCACGCACAGCCTCATAATTCTTTAAAAAACTTTTTTACCGGTTTTATTAAATCACACAACCGCTTGGCAGAGGATAATAGATTTCTATAAGTGTACTAAAGCTTTTAAAAAATTAATATTGGATCGAAAAGGAAATTTATACGTTATAATATTACCAAACTAGATAGTAGTACCGAAAATTTCTGAATCTAAATGGTACAAAATTGACTGTTTTCTTGGGTGTCTGTAAATTAGTTCATCAAAGATGATGTAATGTTTTTGTTGTTTATTGTAGTTAACACGCATATGATTGTTTCAGTTAATTTCTGAAACAATTTTCTAATTAGTTTTGTTGTTTTCTAGGTCTATAATCATGGCTACAAAAAAAATCGGCAATGTCAATTTCGAATTCTTATAACTATAAATAGTGGTGGTATAGAGTGGTGGTAGGTCATAGGTTGGGCGCTCAGTCTCTAACGCTGAAGGTCTAGGGTTCGATTCCTTGCCAAAACCATGCAGCAATAAAAACCTATGCCGCAACCCGCCACTCACATTCCCCAATCCGGTGTAGGCAGCCGTGGGGTCTTAATGCCTGAAACCTTCTCTGGAATTTAGTCGTTCGGATTCGACGTTAAACTGTAGGTCCCCCGTACTCCACCTTAGCGCCGAGGAAAGTATGTGGCAGAGAAGAGTGCCGGTGCCCAGCAGTGGGACGTAAAGGCTGATTACGATAACTATAAAATAACATTAAGATGATTTTACAATTAATTACAGTCAGTGGAATTTGATTGTAATTACCAGGACAAGTGTATTCTTAGAGCAATTAACTTAAAATTAGTTGAATTATCTGAAAATTATTAATACGTACAAATATTAAATTTCACTCAGTAAACACTTTTAAAAAACGAGCAAGAAACTTCTTTTAGACTTTCCTAGTTATAAATGTTTGTACATATATTTGTATCAACGTTTTACGCGCCAACAGTGACTATGATCAAGCGCTTCTCCGATTCGCTAATTCAAGCCGGAAGGGGAAGCAAGAGACAAAACAGTCTACCTGCGTGTTGTACTGCATTTAAAAACAGTAAATTTTGTTACATTTGAAAAACAAATCAATTGTCTGATTTTTGGGTTATAGATTTCTTAATTAATAAGCAAAGCAGATACCAAAGAATAAACTCGTCGGCCAAAAATTGAGTAGGAGGTAAATTAGCCTAATTGAGTTTGTACACCTAAAAATTAAGTTTAGTATCTTATCTGGCTGTCATTCATGAGCATAGACAAACGTTTTATCATTGCTCACACAACCACCACCAACAACAACAACATCACCAACGCTACCACCACTACCATCATCACCACCAACACCAACACCAACACCCCCACCACTATTACTAACACCAACACCACTACTAACAACACCACGACCAACCAACGCCACCACCACCACCACCACCAGCATCACCACCACCAACAACACCACGAAGGTTTTACGAACTATTGCATAGACAAATGTTTTATCAGTTCCCATACCACCACCACCACCGCCACCAACTTTAACAACAACAACAACAAAAAAGCAGTATTAATTTACTCAAACTTCCTGCATAGCAACTCCTATTTATTTTGCAACACTTTTTCGTAATTTAATCCGATTATTCTTCAATTTTGAGTGGTGTATAATCGTCTGAAACAGCAATAATTTTTTTATATTTAAACCTTACTATACGTATTATTTTATTAATTCAAACTGATTCATTGCTTGGTTAATTAACTGAGTAATTTCAAGTCAATACCAAGGAAAGACCTCACATTACATTTAGATATGAATTGTAGCTTTAAAAATTAACAGTTTAAGTAAAGCTACTTTTTAATATTTTGTGTTATATTGTTTTCTAGCATAATTTTGTACATTACGTTTTTCGCATGTTACGATTAATGAGGATCTTATCAGCTAGTGATCTGAAAGTTGTTCGACTTTGTGATTATATTGTATATTGTATGCATATGAGCAAATTTACATTTATATGGTACGTTTTAACTTTTCAGATAGGTTTATGTTAATGTAATGTCTCTTACCACGTCTTATTCAACTTAACCCTGAAATTTAACTGGTTTAAACAGAGACATTTATTTCAACAAGAGAAAAAGAGCAAAACCGAAATTTTGAATCTAGTTCAAAACTGCATTCAAAAAGTGACCTACATTTGAAAATTGCAATTTAAATAAATATGTATATTGAGCAACACACTTGTTTAAATCATGATCAAAAGTAAAAAAAAAATAATATAAAAATCGTTGTAATTAAGTTGTCAGTCTTTATAAAAACAACACGTTGTAAAATAACGATCATTTATTAAATTTTAAAAAAGATACAACTTAAGCAATTACTTCTGTTATAATATTTAACTACAGACGCGTTTTTTTAGTTCAAGCAAATCTAAAATTAACCTTCCTAAACTGTGTCTAATCATAATTTTGTTTCTGCGGTAATTACACGTGTGAGTGGAGATTCGATTTGTTTACAAAAATATTACTTTTAGTGTGGGAAGTATTGTAATAACAGAAAAAATCAATTTTAAGATTTTGACGGAAATACACGTTTCCGACCTTTATATGAAATGTCTCGCTATCTTTCTTCACTTTTTCTCTTCCCTATCTTTCCCTAGATCTCTCTTTTGTTCTCTCATTATCTCTCTCTAGCTCCACCCACCTCAGTTAGTTAGTTATGGAAACGGTTTGTAAGGCGCTGAGAGGCAACAGCTTCCTGGGGACGCAGTAATACTGCCCGCAGGTTTTGCTGGTTCTATCGGAGTGCTTTAGGGCTATAGAAAGAGCAGGACTTAAAAAACAGCGAAGCTTTAGAACGAACAGGCGAGGTCTACAAAAAGTGAGCTTCTGCAGGAACCTAGAAAGAGCCTGCGGTGTTGGTTTGTCTCGAACCAAAGATTTCCGCTCAAATTGGGATCAGGGCTCTCGAAGGAGCTTGTTGTGTTGGTTTGCTTCAAATCGAAAACTTACGCTCGATCTGAGAACAGGGATCTAGGAAGAACTTGCAGTGTTGATTTGCTCCGAACTAAAAGCCTATGCGCAATCTGGGAACACAGCTTTAAAAGGAACCTTTTTTATTGGTTTGCCCCTGGTCGAAAGCTTACGCTCTACAGTAGGAGGAATTGCGGTTCTAGCTAGACAAAATTATTTTATTTAGTTAATCGATTAATAATGAGCTATTAAACATAGAAAAAATCATTCAAAATTTCTTAATTTTGTAAAAGAACGTATGTGTAAATGAAAAGTACTTACCTTGCAAAGAAGAAACAAACCTTAATTTAGCGTAAATATTCGACCGTTACACACAAAACATATACGATGGTTTTTCTCCGCTGTATTGTCTTGGACTTGCAAGGCAAGCGTTGATGAAGTAACAAATGAGCGCGAACTGCACGATAGCGTTTGGAGGGCGATAAAAAGCATATATAAGGAGTAAGTTAATGCACTTTCGACTCGTTTGACAATACTTAATTTTAGGTATTTTCGTCAATTAGAATTGCGATTTATCTCACTATGCGGTCGGTATTACAGCAGGGCTTTAGAAGGAGCTTGCTGTGTTGATAGGCAACGGATAACAAGTTTATGCTTATCTGGAGATTAACATTTTTTTCAGTCTAAAAGCGGAGTTTATATATGATTTTTCAAGTTTCCTGTTGCAGTGGCGTAGCCAGAGTTTTCATACAGCAGGCACATTAAAATGGGACATTGACTAAAACACAAGGGCTATGGATGCGTGTTTTTTTAATAACCTCAACATCAACGTAAATATAAAACTGTCAATAAAATGGATAGTTTGTAGCTTTAACATATTTTAAGAAATTTTAACAAAATATAAAAATTGATGACCTATAATCGATCGATAAAGTACCAGATGAAAAAAATCTGCTAATCTTGGGAGATTTTAATGTAAGAATAGGAAATAATGTTGCACCATATATCATGCAAAAATTTAATGAAAATGTAAAAAAAATGGTGATCTACTTATATCGCATTGTGCAATGAACACTCTAAGAATTAACAACACGTTTTTGACCTTCATATAAAGTATAAATATACCATTAGAAATAGGGGAGGGCAAAAGTCAGTGATGTGATTACAAACGGAGCGTTTCACCCTAGTCACATACTTGAAGTAAGATTGGTAAGAACACTGAACTCAGCTGATATAAGCAGCGATCATAGTCTAGTGTTATGCTAGATCAGATTTAAAAGGCTTGCATCAAAAAAGCGAAACCCTTAAATGTAGAGAAATTTAATATTGACTAAACCACTCACGTGTCATTAAACCAATCACAAATTGCTCCTATTGTAAAATGAACTAATCGCGTTTGTTTTAAACTGATTAAACTGCATGGTGCTGTTTAAATAAGCGATTAAACCCACAGTAGTTTTCGATAATCGCTCTTAAGTTTTAAATTAACGCGTTTAAAACTGATGTGCGCTGATTTTTGGTTGGGCATATTTATTATTATTTTAATACAGTTTTTCATCGCTTCGGCCAGAAGTAAGTATCATATTTAATATTATAACATAATTTATGAATTAAAAACAATAATTGTCTCTGTCGTCCACAAGCAAAAAGCAAAACACGAGAAACGTTACTGTGGCCGATGATAACAATGTGAATGTCAACCAACTTGAATCGCGAGTGTTTAAATCATAGTTCAAATCATGACCGACCCAAACTTTAATGTACACCTATAATAAATAGTATAATAATAACATGCTAATATGCATTAAAGACGTAAATATATATTTACAATAAGATTGTATCTTGTTTGACAGGTTATATAAACCAATATCTTAGACCAAAATAATGTACATGCCCTAAAAAGTTTTATGAAATACCACTTAACGATTTTTCTTCAACTAAACTTTACAGCAACAGTAGATAAAGAACTGTAAAACAAAAAATTAAATTTGCAAAAGAACGCCACTACAAAACATTTGAAAACAAGCAAACAATACCATGTTAAGAGCGCCGATTCCGGAAAACACCCGAGCGAGTGAGTGATATAGTCAAGACGAATACGACTTGTGATACGATTTTTCTTCGATAAAATTGTGGCGCAAGTTAACTCTTGCTAGTTAAGATTTAGGTAATTCAAGCGCTTCGCGGTTAAGAAATTACCATCTCAACTAGCACTCGTGAATTTACACCACAATTTTATCGAAAAATTGCAATCACTCGTTGTATTCTTTATAAATCTTTCGCAAATGAAAGCACCAAATCAAGACGATTGGATTCTTGGTGCAGTAATTTTTAATTGTTGTGCCAGTACAGGATAGTCTATCCTATTATTATACAGATTGCACAGAAAAGTAAGTGTCATCTTTGATTATATACCTTTACTTAGTCAATGGTGTCATACATATTCTTCTACACGAGAGACCTTCAAGTCAAAACATGTCTAGTAAGGAAATTGCCATATATATTATTTACCGGAACAATAACAAGTTTTTATACTTACGACTGCTTGAAATTTTAAAAGCGCTTGAGCGTTTGCGCAAAAAATACTGGCTACACCACTGTCCTGTTGCATGGCAATGCCCGCACACAATACAAAGAAAACTGCAAATCTGTTTATTTTATAGATTGGAGAGAAGTTGTAATTTCTATATCAAATAAATTTAGAATTGGTAACTTTTCCTTCAATGCTATATGAGATAGTGAGACGGACTACGGCTACGGCATTCGGCATGTCCATGCTCACGATTGCCAAACGGAAGTCGCCGTCCAACGCTGATTGGCTGAGAGTAGAGTCATAAGCTCAGGTAAAGTTTTCCAGTCTCACACCGTAAGGGGGGGATCTGTCTGGTCGAGGGCACAAAATTTGTGAATTGTGCCAAAGCAACTGTCGAGACAAAATGTTTGAAGTATGAGAAAATTCAAGCGAAGTGATCTGCCTTGTATTTGAATGTTTAAGCAATTCAGTATGAAAATTAATCAATCTTTTGTAATTTTATTAAACTTTATCGTATTTCAATATATTAAGACAATATTTTGGTGTGTGTATGGAGTATATTCTAGCTCCAATATATGAAAGCGGCTTATACTGCATGTTAAAGAAAACGAACGATAGTGCGAAGGTCTGCCAACAAAATTAGAAAAAAATATTTTTAAAACTCCAAAATATACGTTAAAACTGTTCATTTGGTTATTTTTCTAAAAAAAGAAATTTTTTTATTATTTATTAATATTATTAATTATTATTCTCAGTTGTATACGTGCAAAAAGTGATTTCTTGATAACGGGTTGGCTGAAAAAATTAAAACCAGTATTAGTGTTAACACGATTTCAATTTTAATATAAGATCACGTCGTAATACTAACTTTCTTGCTAAAATATCTTAAATAAATGTTTTTACGTGGGTAAATTTTGAAGGCGTTTGAGCGTTTGCGCAAAACATACTGGCTACACCACTGTACTGTTGCATGGCAATGCCTGCACAATACAAACAAAACTGCAAACCTGTTTATTTTACAGATGAAGAGAAGTTTTAATTTTTATAACAAATAAATTTAGAATTGGTAAGTTTTCCTTTAATGTTATATGAGAGAGTGAGACGGACTACGGCTGTATGTACAGAGAGAAAGAGAGAGAAAAAGAGAGAAAGGAAGAGAAAGGGAGAGAAAGGGAAAGCGACATTCGGCATGTCCATGCTCACAATTCTCAAACGGAAGTCGCTGTTGTAAAAGACCACGCCCCTTTTCAACGCTGGTTGGCTGAGAGTAGAGTCATAAGCTTCGGTAAAGTTTTCCAATCTTACACCGTAAGGGGAGATCTGTCTGGTCGAGGTCACAAAATTTGTGAATCGTGCCAATGTAACTGTTGAGACAAAATGTTAGAAGTATGAGAAAGTCCAAGCAAAGTACTCTGCCCTGTTTTTGAATGTTTAAAGCAATTCAGTACAAAAATTAATCAATCTTTTGTAATTTTCTTAAACTTTATCGTATTTCAATATATTAAGACAATATTTTGGTGTGTGTATGGGGTATATTCTAGCCCCAATATATGGAAACGGCTTACTGCATGTAGTAGCATGCAGTAGTTGTGTTAACACGATTTCAATTCCAATATATGAACACGTCGTAATACTAACTTCTTCCAAAACATCTTAGATAAATGTTTTTACGTAGGTAAATTTTAAAAGCGCTCTGTACGATTGCATGGCAATGCCCGCATAAGACAAACAAAACTGCAAACCTGTTGATTTTACAGATGAACAGAAGTTTTAATTCTTATAACAAATAAATTTAGATTTGGTAACTTTTTCCTTCAATGCTATATGAGAGAGTGAGATGGACTACGGCTGTATGTACAGAGAGAAAGGGAGAGAAAGGAAGAGCGACATTCGGCATGTCCGTGCTCACAATTTCCAAACGGAAGTAGCCGTTGTAAAAGACCACGCCCCTTTCCAACGTTGATTGGCTGAGAGTAGAGTCATAAGCTCAGGTAAAGTTTTCCAGTCTAACACCGTAAGGAGGGATCTGTCTGGTCGAAGGCACAAAATTTGTGAATCGTGCCAAAATAGCCGTTGAGACAAACTGTTTGAAGTATGAGAAAGTCCAAGCAAAGTACTCTGCCCTGTATTTGAATGTTTAAAGCAATTCAGTACGAAAATTAATTAATCTTTTGTAATTTTATTAAACTTTATTGTATTCCAATGTATTAAGACAATATTTTGGTTTGTGCATGGGGTATATTCTAGCTCCAACATATGAAAACGACTTACTACATGTATAGAAAAATTGAATGAAATTGTATGCCATTAAAATTAGAAAACATTATTTTTAAAACTCAAAAATAGACGTTAAAACTATTCATTTGATTATATTTCTAAAAAAAAGGAAGTTAAAACTTGTTGTGGCATTGTTTTTTTATTATTCATTAATAATATTAAATATTATTCTCAGTTGTATAGGTGCAAAAAAGTGATTTCTTGACAACAGGTCGGTTGAAAAAATTAAAACCAGTATTTGTGTTAACACGTCGTAATACTAACTTTCTTGCCAAAACATCTTACATAAATGTTTTTATGGAACAAACAAAATTCTTGGCGTGATAAAATACTAACAAAAGGTAAATTTTGTTTGTAAAATTGTCTCAAAAAACACTTCTCATCATTTATCTTGTCAAAGCACCAACGAATAATTCCTGTAATGAAGAAAATACTAATTAGTATTCATACAATCAAAAAATTATTTACATGCCAACTTGTTGATACCAGAAGTGAGTAATTACGAAAAATGCTGTTTATGCACGCTTGAACTAACTGCGTCTCATTGGCGTTAATTCCAATCCAAATCACAACAAAGCAATACCATTTAATACCAGTAGTAATTACTCCCAAACCAAATGAACGTAAAAGAATCCAATATGCGATCGTCGCGGGATTGGAGAAGGGAATTCCGAGGCGTGATATGGCCTTTACCACTTCATATAAAAACTCTTCGAGTCTTTGACACCGACTTTAGTCTGATCCGCGAGTCATCAACGGTTAGGAATTGCCTCGCGTGGGGGTTAGCCTATCCGAGAACGAATTACATGTGCAATTAGTGCAAAAGCCAAAATATTCAAAGTGTTGTGTTTAAAAATGCCGCCCCAAGGTGATTTGCCGGAAACCCAAACTCACGAATCCGAAAAACTCCCTCCGACGAGTTTTGAAATGATTCCTGCTATTGGGGGTAAGTCGGGCTATTCGAATGGCGCCTTCGCGGGGGATGCAAATGAGAAAACCCCGAAGGATGTCAAAAAAACCGAAAAAGATGGCGATTCGTTCGAATTTGATGATTTATTGCCTCATATTGGTGAATTTGGACTATATCAGAAGATTTTGTTCCTTTTGATGATTCCTTTTGCGAGTTTTGTGGCGTGGGTGTATTTTACGCAAATTTTTATCACCATCGTCCCGGAACAGCACTGGTGTAGGGTTCCTGAACTTGCAAACTTGACCCAGGAAGAAAGGTCAGTACTTACTTGATGTTACGTCATTTTTGTGAGATTT
The DNA here is from genome assembly GCA_958336395.1 of Ctenicera cuprea. NCBI lineage: Eukaryota > Metazoa > Arthropoda > Insecta > Coleoptera > Elateridae > Ctenicera > Ctenicera cuprea. The sequence continues at coordinate 17,097,139 of OY284495.1, read as the reverse complement.
ATTTACATCTTGCCTTGGCATTCAAATGCGTTTAGAATTAAATGAATTAATGAATTTGGTAAAAGTAATTAAAACTATGTATGTAATTTACGCTAGGGGGTTTTTCTTCACACGTATTTATGTGATTTTCAGAAAATTAGTTTGACGTACGTGTAAATTAATTTTCCGAGAACGTTTCATTGTATGGTGATAATTTACAAAACTATATGTAATTAATTCTAAAATTTATTTAAATGTTATCTTTGATGCAAATTCTGATAAATAAACAAAGAAAAAGTTGAATTGTGAATCATCATTGTTTATTCATTCATGCTTGTGAGAAGTTTTGCTTTGTTTTCATATAAAAACAGGTGATTCAACTGATTTTAACTGTAAATAAATGTAGGGCAGACGTTTGGGTTTTTTATTCATGTAACTTGGGGGATGCCCCGAAAAATGTTCTAATGATGTTGTCTAAAATGAATTCTATATGAATCTCAAAAAATACTAATTATTTTCGTGGAAGTATTCCTTTTTTTTCTACAATGTTGACTTATAGCAGTAATTTTTAATTGTTTGTAATTTTGTTTAAATTTAGCGGTTTCAAACAAACACACTTTTATTGTGACAAAATATTACAGATTACAAGGGCTATCGTTAAACTTGGCTAACGTAAAATCAGCCGACATCAATAACATTTGTTAGTTAAAATTATTGGTATTAACCGACCGTGTAAAATAAATACAATGATATCATTTCAACCAGAAAATGTTTTAAATTAGGTAATTTTTAAAAACATCGTTAGGCGAAATTTGTTAAAATCGTAATCTGTAAAATCATCCAAAATACCGGAAAAGGAGTCGTTAGAAGCGGAGCCTGATTGAAGATCTTATGGCAAATCTAACGCTTTTTTGCGGAACTTTGAGCTTGAAAGTGGCGGTTAACACGATTTTTGGAATATTTATTATTTTTATTTATTTATTACTAAAAAATGAGTAGCCAGCAAAAGTCAATTATTATAATAGTCCTAGCGCAACACAATGTAAATAGGTAAGAAACAGTCTGAAAAAATTAAAACTGTAAAAAAGATATATTCAAAAATTTTTGCTCAAAAAAAATTACTCAAGAATTGGTCTCAGGCTTTTATTTAACTTTGGAAATTCATAAAGCTTGGTATGAGTTACTGTTTGGTTTCTTTGTGGCGCCTTCTATGAATTTGTGGCAATCGAAAAATCCTGTCTTTTTATTTAATAAACAGAAAAAATTAGGTTGCTCATGGGTCTCATTTTTCTTCTCCTGCCTAATTTTTGGCTGGCGAATTTTCTCTTTTGGTTTTTGTTTTTTTTAATCTGAAAAAAAGAGAATTATCAGTTTCTAACTACAGACGTGAAATTTCTGACAACGTTGCACAACCAGTATTTTACATCTCTCCCTCAAGCTTGTGAAAGATATTCGCTAGACCGAAGCAAACAATTTAACGGCGCATGACTGAATTACAACGATCAAGTTACTGCTAAAACACAACGGTTTCTGCTTCAGTACTGTCTCTGTTTATAGTCCGCAATTGAAACAAATAAGAGATTTTGAAAAAGTGTATATAATTATTTTTAGGTAAAAGCTTTTCATCATATTTACACTAATTTAGTATCATGTTCTCGTGGCATTTCTATTATATACATTTATGCTCCCGTTGCAGTGATAGGAATAGGCCTGGGATTATTTATCGATATATTGTTAAAAATGTCGATTTATCGGTATATCGAATAACGTAATTTAATTGTTGAAATTCGATATTTCCTAAAATCGATCAATATTGCCCACCATTATTGTTGAAACATAAAATCGAACTGTCAACAAAATTGGGGTATCTAATCGATAGATTAGATACTTTCGCGATACTTACTTGTTAGCTGTTTTGAACAGAATAATAATAATAATATTAGCCTTCAAAATCTAAATCTAGATATATCAAATAACGATATTATTTATATATCTATATAGAAATATCGGTATATTGATAAACATCGGTGTATCTATAAGTATATAAATTGATATATCGGTGTTATTCATAATTTTTTTATTCCATATTTAAAATGTTCAACATTGCGCACTACTACGTAGGAGTGGTGCGATCTTATAGTTACTGTTGATTTGTAGAAATATTTATTCACTTTCAGTTTATTAAGGCTTATTACCGAAGTGAGAGGGTAGGGCCAGTCAGTTGTTTAGTTACTAAAATGAGTTTAAATGTGCAACATTATATAAAGTCAGGGACGGACAACTAACTTTGTTTGAAAATGGGGGGGGAGGAGGGGGGGGGGGGCAATTCTCAATTTGCCAACTGCATTAGGTAAAATTCACATTTTCTTTGACACATGGACAGATATTTATAGGAATTTTAAAGAATATTGCAATAGCAGGGACGTAAAAAATATAGATATGTTAAAAAATAAACAAGTAAATAAGTCTATTACGTTCCCGGTTCCCATCGGCTGCGGCTCGTTAGGATCCTGACTGAATGCAGCCAATATAATGATATAATACCTACTCAACTTGATTAGAAGCCAAAAAATCAAATTTAAAATTCTTTTTCTAATTCTAATTCTAATGTACTGACGGCATTTTTTTCAACTTTTCTGCGGTTATGCGGATTTCGCCAACGTTTCCAACTTTTGCGTAATTTTGCCAACTGCCTATAATATTGTGGGAGTGTACCCCTCTCCTTCGGCCCGTTTCTGTTAAAACTAATTTGAAACTATGGAACAACTGCTAAAGTTTATTTAAACTCCTTAAAATGATTAAACCTACGTAATATAGTCAGAAATCAATAAAATTCGTTGAAATTGAAATACGTAAAAGGAAGCCATTTAAGATCATTCTTAATTATTCGATAACAAGCAGAAGTGATTAAGTTTTAACCCATTTCCTGTAGTTTAATGAAACTGTTCTGGTTGCAGATAATTTCACAGAAACTTGTACGTTTTTACTTTTTGTAAAATACAATAATTTGCGGTGCCCTTTTCAAAAGATAAGGAAACGCTGAGATAGTTATGAACTATTTTGTTGTTACGTTTTTTATGAATTATCGCAATTTAAAAGACTGTTCCACTCACATTGTAACAGCCAATGGCAGCCGTTTATCTTTAGGCTCTTAACCAATCCCATCGTGACTGGTCGTGATAATACTTTTTTTAGGAAGTTTGCTGTTATTGCTGTTGTAACCATAGCAATCACATCAACAAACATTTTTTAAGTAAGTGTTTTCATGTTTAGTTCGTGGAATATTTAAACAAAGTCTACTCTTTAAATAAATTTTTTTATAATTCTGTCTTTCATTGACCGACTCAATTGCTGTTGATAATACAGTCATATCATACATGTGTGTGATGATAATAGATCTTTTTGCTAATACAGTTCAATTCTATTTTGTTGTAATATTACATTTTAATTTTAACTTGGTTGACTTGCTTTTAACGTCTCAACGAATTCACAGTAAGCTGTAAACCCTGACAGGTGCATAAAGTTATTAATTACTTGTTTTATGTATTACTCATCGTGGTTATACATGGTTGCACAGCTGCTAATTACAATTTCTGGTAGACTTTAAAATTAATAAACAAAACATGACCTTCAAAGCATCATAATTGCAAATCCCGTTGCCACATCAAGTCTGACATGATTTCTTTTAACTACAAATTTTGAGGGAAATTTTGGTAACATTTAATGCGGAAGTAAAAGTTTTGCTTATTCATTGACAATTTGCCATAATTATAGTAATTAATGATAATAATTAGCAGTGCTAAGGTTATTGGTCGCATTTAAATTTCAATTTTTCGCTTCCATAAACCTTTGTTGACAACAAACGAACCGTTAAGCGTTTTTTTTTAAGTTTTAATTTACAATTGCTTGCGGTTGGTACAAAAAATGGAACGTATTAATCACTTGACTTGAATCTTTTTTTAATTGTTTTTGGTTTTTATATTTATGTTTTAGGATTTTAGTTTTATTGACAAATTGGTGACAAATCAGAAAAAATTGCTTAAATTATAAACAAGATAAATAAATATAAAGAAAGTTTTAAAACAATTAAAAACATTTTAAACACTGTTTAATGCAAAATCAGGCAATTAAATTGGTCGCATTGTAATGCGGTTTATATAGGCCAGACAATTAGATTTTGATATTAGGTATAAAAAACACGTACGTTGTTACAAATACAAACACCCACATAAACCCAATTGGGCTAAACACTTACTAAAACACAATCATTTAATGACATCTAATAACAATATAAAATGTTTACACTTTTGTGATGATAAACGTAAATTAAATATACTAAAAGCTTTTGAAATTCACAAATATTTAAAAACTGCACCGATAATGAATGAGCAAATTGTTTCACTAAATTCACCTCTATTGGACATTTTGGAGTAAGTAATCAAGGCATCTGCAGATGAAGTTACCAAGTTCTATTGTTGCTATAACAAGACTAACTGTTGACCTTTTAATATAACCTTTGATAATAGCATATAAACATATGCCGAAATACGTATAAGGTTAAAAAATAAATATTGTTGAAGTAATAAAGTATTTTATGTATACTCAATAAATATGAATTTCAACGAAGTAAAGCTAGAGCTTATAAATTAAGCAAAAATTGTTTTTTAATTTGAATTTGAATGCTAAAATTTTATAAATTCATAGAGGTTGCTTCAGAGCAATCAGGATGTTGCAAAAAAATATCAAATTATACCTCTGTGTTATCTCTACTATTTTACAAAAAAAACTTGTAGCTAGTTTTTGAGAAATAATTCTGATAAAACTTTTGGCAATTAAGCTTTCCTAAATACCTTTGTTTTTCTTAGGATTATTACAATAGCAAATTTTACGCAATCTAATAACATATTTATTGAGTAACGACTAATTTAAAAAAAATAAAGCTATTTTTGGGTTCGTGAGCTCCATAACGTGAATTTTCATCAAATACAATAGGTACTGAAAGTATTCGATTTTTTTATAAAGAAAAAAAACACAAGTAACAGAAATTGATGGACAGGCATTTTCAGTTTCAGTTTTTCTACAAAAAGATCTAATCAACCTGAAATATTACAATGTCGCGCCTGGACAGCTGAAATACCAGCGTCATAATACATGAAATATTGTACACAATGTTTGGTACCATCAAGTACATGAAGGAAAACATGGTCGTTCTATAAAGGGGTTGAACGCAAGCAATAAACTACCCTGATGTAATCTGTAACTCACAAAGACCTCGGGCGAGCCAGAATTCAGTACAAAAGCCCGTATAAAGTGATTCAAGTGGCTTCTGTATCAAAGCATGCATGAGTTATTATATTTCGTGCAGAAATGTACAAAACTGTTTGAACTCGCTTTATTTCAAACACATTTTTTTCTGGTTCCAAAAATGTTTCAATTATTATAGTAATTACATGCATTTACTATATTGATTTTGTCAAAATTTTACTTCCAGGTTCTATTTCCGCCATTCACACAAAAAGAATTTAGTTTATGTTTTGTTTATTGGCAGCAAATCAAGGCTGTATAATTTTAAACACCATTATAATCTGAACATGACGCTTATAGATGTTATACAAACCAGATTATTTACATTAAAGTAAGAATAAATATCTTGCCAACACATGCATACCAGCAGGAGTAACATGCAAAAAGAAAAAGTTCAAATGGCATTGAAAGTATGCCAAAATGAACTGGCTCGTACTGGTAGTTAGAGGAAATTTGTGGTTTTCTCTGGTAAGACAAACTCATGGGTAAATGCGAAGTGAAAGAGGAAATGGTGTAAAATCTGATAAATTATACTGATTATCATGCGGTTTGGTGATTTGCGTTGCGTGAATTAAATTTGTAAACATTACTTGTTATCTTTAGGCATGATAATTTATTTAATAAAAAACAATTTCATATACAAATATTTGGGTTTGAAAATTGCAGTTCATTATCGAACTTATTCTAAACGACTTATTGACTAGTTTACAGCTGTTGCACGTGAATATCAGGTATAAAATGAATGGAAGTTTTGTTCCCTGAATCTTCACGATTCATGAATATAAAACAGGTGCGGAATTGGATTAATATTTTATCACTTTTCTTTTGTCCTAGCCTTGTGGTAATTAGATTCTGTTTTCTGACTACCATAAAAAATATGTAAAAAATTTCAAAAAATATAAAAATTAAATCTTTTAGAATTATCGAAGCAAAACGACATTATTTGGTTGTGCAACTATTTTAAGTAGGAAGAACTTAATTTTGTTTTGTCTCTTGGACGTACCATTGCTGGTAAGACCCTTACGCTAAAATGCAAGTGAATCGCATTGCTGCGATGTCCTTCCTATTTTTAAAATTTATTAATAAGCCCTAAAAATGAGCTAGAGTTGTAAGGAAAAAGTTCTAAGTGAAAGCACCGACCCAGACAGTACAGGATATGCTGTAGACATCCATTTTAGATCTAGTACACGTTTGCCAGTGCGTATTTATAAAACATAAGTCAATCAGATATCGACAACTGGACGTCCATAAGACATCCTACAAAGACCTTCCACAGGATTCCATTTTACGTCTGTGTGCTGAGCATTTATTATATTTTATTTAGTTTTTACAGCAGTAGATAGTTATTTTAAATAAAAAATAATGAATTTTATTCAGCATAAAAGTGTAAGACATTTATATAAAAATCATAAAAAATGTGGTTGTTTATGCCCGATCACATACAAACTACGAAGTACATGCAAAATCAAAGAATTGCTACTGTTTAGCAATATCCGTTTCCGGAAGTTTCCATGTGCGGTGCTGGCGAGTCGTCCAATTCATCATCTAGCTGTAGAAAAAAACTAAAATTTATTTCCACTACGAGTTTTAAGTGGAAAATAATTATTTTTTTTATTAATAATGCTAAAATGTAAAATTAATTCAGATATAATCTGAATATAATTCATACAGGATGTTTTATGTACATCCGTATAGGATGTCTTATGAACACCCTTGGATGATTTCTTAGGGACGTCCTTGGACGTTTATAAGATGTCCTTACGATCTTAAATAGACGTTCAATGGCCATCTACAACATTCATGAAGGATGTCTATACAACATCCTATAGATATCCTTGTGCTATATGAGAGAGGCGTTTCATATGGGCTAGTTACATAATATTAGTTTGCATTTTTTTTAATCTAAGGACTTTTTAAATAATTGCTTTAAAAATCATATTCTACTGTTCATACAAAAATAGACAAAAAGGCACTTTTGTCGAAAGTCCCTAAATTCATTGAGTTCCGAAATAATCCAATTTTTATGCAAAAGCAAGGTGCCATGAAGGTACTATACAAAGTAATCATAAGACCTTTAGGTCCCCCCCCTGCGGCAGCAAGGTCTTTGTTTAAGAACGCTATGTAAATAACAACCTTTTTCATTATTTTTTGAATAGAAATATAGATGTTTACAAAATAAACAACTTCTATTAACAAACATTTTATTGGCAGACAGCAGTTTGTCGGGAATTTTATAAAATATTATTTTTACAAATAAAACGCCATTTTGGATTGGCGCTTCTTCAATAATAGATGTGCAGGATGTCCCCTATAATTGTAATTTTTTTGTCCCAAGTACAGCTTATTTGGCGTAGCTACTTTACTTTACGCCCAAGCTCGTGCAATAATATTTGGTAACGGTACAATAATAGTTTTTTTCGGCATTGTAATTGTTGGTAGACTAATCTCAGTTTTTATGCTAATGCAATTACTTATTGTTTAAGCTTAGTGTGAATTCTCAAACCGTTTTTAAACAAACTGATAACAAATTTTTTATTTTATTTTATTTTAAGATTTATTTTACCACAACTGGATTGAAAAACAATCGGGTTACCAAATTACGAAAACTTGTTGCACCGTGACTAGTTTTATAAAGTAATCGAGTAGTTTGCATAAATTTAATGCCGATAAAATATTGTATGCCAAAAATAACCTGGTTAAATTATGCTATACGCAGCTGAAACGGCAAATGCGAAGTAGGGACTAGTTCGTTTACTAGTTATACCTTTTATGTTTCATTAAAATATCGTAGTAAGTATCCAGATGCATATTTTTGATTGATAAATATCTGTTCCCATTAAGAGGCCATATTTAGAATTTCTTACTCTAATATTTGATTGACTGAAGATTTAAAATTTTTACATTCCCTAAATTATATTTATATATCAATATATGAGGGCAACTTTCTGAATTTAAACAATAATATTTATGGAACCTGTTTACAAGAACTTGAAAAGTGAGGTTTGGTTTAAAGAAAAAAATTAAATATGCCTGTACTTGAAAAGACTCGTTGCACAAGTGCTTTCATGTCATAACTTACTACTCATTGTTATTGTTATTAAGAACATGTAGGTAATATTTTTTGTTCGCACCTGAGATGTAGTTGTGTATATGGCTCGCATTAAATAATGTAAATATTTGGATCTCATATTTTAAAATCATCACGAGCAATTTAAAATTATATACGAAATCTCTAATTGTCTCACGATATCACGACGACGGGTCTTTACATCTCGACACCGTTTGTCGGCCGTATTTTGATAATGATATGTGTTAATTGGCAGTGCTTTAGTAATAAATTGATCATTGCTAAAGATACGAGGCCGCACCCGGCGAGTAAAAAATATTAATATTATATCACTCATAAAAGACAAGCGATTCATCATTCATATTTAAGAGCAATAGTGATTAGCTAAAAATGGTTAGTCCCACCAATTTAGCGTGTAAAAGCACAACAAAATCAAGATAATATTTATTTTATTTCACTAAGCGTGTATTACAAAATGAATAATAATTTCTTCCACATATCTGCTGTTTACCAATAAAACTAATCGAGGTTACAAATTTGTAATCAGAAACCACTCCTCACTCGATTGGTTTTCCTTAAATTCCAATTTGTTGCAAGAAACTAGGATGATGTAACATTACAAAATGAGAATTATTAATTGTAAATAAAATAATATAAACCCGATTGTCTTTTTACAATAATCAAAAACAAGCAGACCTCACTAAGGTTTGAACTCATAACCTTTTGTTTAAAAACCAGAATCGCTAGTTGTGCCACCAAAACAACTGAGAGTTTGTTTCGCAACCGAGTATATCAATGCACTACGGACGTATTTATTATTGCTAAATATCTATAATTTAACTAAATTGCCATCGGGGGATGTAAAAAAATGTTATTTTTACATTTAGAATGACTGCAAGCATTAAATTTGTTTAGGGACATAATATACAACTAATTTAGTTTTTAAATGTTAAACTGCCATGTTCCACCTCAATTGCAATACACTATCTATGTGTAAAAGTAAACTTATACAATTTACGCTACGTGCTCTCAATATTTTTTTTGTTTCTCATTTCAAACGCTGCAGACTACGAACTGCGACCCTGCCAACTGCAAAGTATTCTTATTTTCTCATATTTTTTCATATACACTGTGTCCATAAAGTAACCCCCCCCCCCTAACTAACTTTTGAACGACTTAATATTTTACTACAAAATTTGGTGTGCTTTAATGGGAAATTAAATACTATTTTTTAGCTCATAATTAAATAATGTATCATTCAAAATGGCGGCTGGGCGCCATTTTGAAATTTTTTTTTAAATAGAAAGGGGGGTCGAGTGGCACCTCATTTGGAAGGTCTTTTTGTTCTGCGTCTGATCCTAGAGTTTCAAAGAAAAATATTTAGCCATAACAAAATGACAAACGTTTGAAGTAAAGAAGTCTATTAAAAAAAACTAAGAATTAAAGCAAAAACAAATGAAATTAAGTGTTCGAAATGTTCACCATTCACTTCTTGGCACATAAAAAGTCGGTTATGACATTCCTGCCTTACATTTTCATAAGTTTCTGGAGTGACATTTCTGTAAAAAACGCATTACAGAAGTTTGCAGAAATATCACTCCAGAAACTTATGAAAATGCAAGGCAGGAATTTCATAACCGACTTTTTATGTGCCAAGAAGTGAATGGTGAACATTTCGAACACTTAATTTCATTTGTTTTTGCTTTAATTCTTAGTTTTTTTTAATAGACTTCTTTACTTCAAACGTTTGTCATTTTGTTATGGCTAAATATTTTTCTTTGAAACTCTAGGATCAGACGCAGAACTAAAAGACCTTCCAAATGAGGTGTCACTCGACCCCCCTTTTTATTTAAAAAAAAATTTCAAAATGGCGCCCAGCCGCCATTTTAAATGATACATTATTTAATTATGAGCTAAAAAATAGTATTTAATTTCCCATTAAAGCACACCAAATTTTGTAGTAAAATATTAAGTCGTTCTAAAGTTAGTTAGGGGGGGGGGTTACTTTATGGACACAGTGTACATTTCATATGTACTTTTATAAATTTTTTCTATTTTTATTTTATTTTCAGCCAGTTTTTCCTGGCCTTAAAGTTTGTCCGCCCTATGCGGCTGCCTGCTTTCTATAGAAAGGTTTATTTGTCCTATAGGATTGTACGGTTAGATTTTAATAGCGCAAAAATGTTGGCCAGTTTTAACAAAGAACGACAATTTGTTGCGGTTCGTTGTGACGAATTCGGTACACAATATTTAGAGTTTAAAAAAGAATTCGCAACAGTTTACTTACGAGGTAAATCATTAAATAAAAAATATATGCCTACTCTGATTCTAACTTGGAAATTAATCAACCTAATAATAGCAGAAGTAATGAATATGAGCGAAAACTGTATTTGCGGGTGCGAAGTGAGAGTACTTTATTTAATTTTTGTCTGCAATGGATTGTGGTGTGTCTGTCTTATCCTGCACAGCGACCGGTGTTAAAAATTTAAAACATTTAAGTGGGAAAGTAACAAATTTTCATCTACAACTATTTTGATATAATTTAGCAATTAAGCGTTTTGTTAATTGGAAAGAACGGCTTCTCAATTTCATTTACATAAGTTTAATTATAAGTTATGATTTTTTGTTTTAAATTTGTGTCGGTTCCCGGCAGTAAATGTTAATAATAAAAATAACTTCGTTTTCAATATTTTTTTATTTTTTTTTTATTTTAATCAGGACGATCCTAGACTTAAAAAAAAGCAAAAATTTGCTGTTGTACATTTTTGTAAATCTTTGCCTCGATACTCTCTTCAGCCTCTTTAGCAAGTTGTTCCATTAGTCGGTTTACTTCCCTTCGTTAACTTTATATCCAACTACCTTACACCCAGGGGAAATTTACCCATTTCCCTATTTAGGCGAATCTAACCTAATCTTATTTAATTTATCTTCATTGCTAATATAACGGAAATTCGGTTTACTTTTGTTGTTAATACTGTAGGCTAACGGAAGATGATTTTGAATAATTTTCAGTTTTTTTGCCAAATGCATTTATTTTTCAGATAAACAATCTATTTGCTGCGTATTCTAGGTGGCGCATATACTTTCATGAATTATTTTAATTTGCCATTCTTGGCCGCATGGGAAATTTTCTATCTCATGCCGGGTTAAATATTGGCCGTCAGTAGTTGCAGAAAATGTAAATTTTAGTTTAAAACAAGGTAGAAGGTAATGTAGTTTATTGGTCCCAGAAGAATTTTGTTTAAAATTCACTAGCTAGCAAAATCGACATGTAAATTTACTTTATTGCTGCTTCTAATTTTGATGAATTTATTGTATTTTATTATTGCAGTGAATTACCGCGCATCTGGATGTGTACGTTAAAGATATAAATTCATAATAATTTGGCACAATTTTTCGGATAATCCAACACAAACTAAGAGCTTCGTATGGGGTATATGTGGCTGTAATAAATAATAATATTAAACTAGTGCACTATATTTTTTTTGTTATTGCGCATTAACCTTTGTACATATGATGTTTACTGACAAAACTTTTACAATTTTATTTGGCAATTAAACAGCGGCAACTATTGAGGAAATAAATTGTTACAATTAAGGAGAACCTCTAAATTCGTAGTTATGAAGAAAAACACAACTCGTTGCGTGACGAACACTTTAATAATACTTATTAGCACTGCATAGCTTTAAAAACCTACTAAAATTTTTTAAATTAGTTTCTAACAATGACAACAAAATAATAGACGAGAATTAAAAAAGAACAAACAGGGAAGTAAGCACTGTATTTAATAACCCCAAAACATATAGGTTTCCGTCTTTGTAATTAGATGTTTGAAAAAATGGTAATAAACAAGCTCGATAACAACAATAATTTAATTAACAATAAAGGTATCAAATTGTAACCTCTAAGATAACGAACCAAACAAATTGAATTTGATACGCCAGTTAATAGTACGCTATTGGTAGTAATTTTGTTATCAGAACGGTCATGCTCTACTTGGACAAAAACCATTGCGAAGCCACATCCTTTTATGGATTAATCGGTCTGAATTCGAAGTTTTTCGTTAATAATACGTATATTAGATAGAGGTTAGTGGCTAGAAAGTTGCATTAAAGGTCGTCTTATATTAGTGAATCATAGCGTTCCAAATGAAAACTCCCCCGAACGCCTTGAAAAATAGAAAGAACATTAAACTGGCCGAGTTCGTTTCAGGTTGTTGAGTAACTTGGCACGAGCTAAAAATTAACACGATTTTTTTCTGTTATTAAAGACTATTATATATCGTGGTCGGGTCAGACGTGTCTGGCGTTTAACCGTATTCTGATTAAAAAAAGGTTACGAAATGATAAATTAATATGTTTAGAAAAAATCAGGTTTAGGTTAAGGTTGAATGCGGAACGTGCACGAGGAAAAAAAGGAACTTAGATTTTTTAAATCCTGTTTGTTGTAATATAAGATTTAGCACTTTAAAATATAAAGCGGTAAGAACTTGTTTAATGTTATTTAAGCACAAACTGGTTTACTAAAAAAATTGTAAATTAATGCAATAAATTTATGTATAGCAACTGCATCGAGTCTCACAATAACGTAAGTTTGTGATTCTTAGAAGATCTTTGGACCTTTCACATTAGGAATAATAAATTATGTCAATTGCGTACTTAGGGTGAGTAAAAACGAACACATAACGTCTGTAACTTCGTAAATATTGATTATATGAAAAGCGTCTTTTTTAATTAGAGGGGGCCATATAACCTTAGTAGTTGGGGCCCCCGTAAGCATCCACCTAAAATATTGTTCCGTAACTTGTGCACTCGTTGTTAATGGTTTCTGTACCAAAAGATAACATTGAAAATAAAATTAAAGATCAAATACTTCCACACCATATGCAGCGATAAATTAACGATTTGCACTAGTGCAACTTACCGATAATTTGCCCATGTGCAAGTTACCTGTAGTAGTATCCCGAATGGTTAACACACTATACTTTGCAATTACCCTGTAATTTAAAGCTCAATGGTTGGGTTTTAAAAAATAACGAAAATAGCATTGGTTGGTTTCAGTCACATGACATGTGAGTGCAATAATCTGTAGTAATATTACAAGTGCTTGGCTATTATACCCATGATTCATACTACGTTTAGCACGGATACTTGTTGCGATGAAAAGTGCCCGAGTGCAAAGCAGTAGCTTACTTTTCTAAGAGCAGCATGACAGAGTGTTAAACGTAGTTGAAATTATCTGGAAAAATTGTATACAAGAAAAATATTTTGCTGATTATTGCAACGAACATTGTGTACATGTACTAATTTTTAAATGTTAACTGCACAATTAAGACAATACCGAAAGGCAATTGCTATGGCAACGTAATATATAAAAAATAACAGCGACTATTCCACTCACACTTAATTGAACCAATCACAAAATTCCTCTTTCATAAAACGAACCAATCGCGTTTGTTTCATACTGATTAAACTGCATAGTCTTGTTTAAAATCGCATTCATTCGTTGTGTTATTTATGATTATATATACAGGGTGTTAATGAATTGTAGGGACAAACTTCTAGGGCTTGCAAAACACAACAAAGCAAACAACTTTTGTTAATAAATGTGTGGTCAAAAGTGTTTCCTTTAGAAAATAGAGCCTCTTAAAGATTCTTTAGGAAGTACCTGAAAATAGGCAACCCAAATTGCATTTTTAATTATTTTGCACAGGTCACACGGAATTTTGAAAAAAAAAACGATCTAGACACACATGCATTCAAATAACGTCAATTTTGACACAATTCGATATTTTTTGACTTTTCTTGCATTTGTTTCTTTCTGTGCCTTTTATAATTCGTTTTTTTCGTTCTGTGATTTTCTTGATAATTATTTTCTTTGTTCTTTTCGTTCTATGTTTCGTATTTTTGTGTTATGGCAAATTATGCTTTTGCCGAACAGCATGACATGATGTTCATGTATGGAGCTGCTTGGGGTAACGCACGCGAAGCTGCTCGCCAGTACCAAGAACATTTTCCGAATAGGAATCATCCATCGCACAAGGCCTTTAGTGTAGTTTCACGTCGGCTGCGGGAGGAAGGTACATTCGTTGTCAACAGACACAACTGTGGAGCTACCAGAACAAGGCGAACGGTGGATTTTGAGGAAGAGGTTTTGGAGAGAGTGGCTGAAAATCCTTCTACTAGTTCAAGAGCCATCGCTCATAAAATGGGATTGAACCATGTTTCAGTATGGGAGGTACTACATGAGCAGCAGCTACATCCGTACCATCCACAGAAGATACAAACCATGGTTCAAGCAGATTTTCCCAGAAGGGTGGAATTTTGCCAGGAATTTCTGCGGCGGTGTAATGAGGATCCAGAATTCCAAGTAAACGTTCTGTTGAGTGACGAGGCATCTTTTACGAAAGAAAGAATATTCAACAGTAGAAACAGCCACATTTGCGACGATGAAAATCCCCATGCTGTGGTTCAAAAAGGATACCAGCAAAGATTTTCAGTGAATATTTGGGCCGGGATTGTTGGCGATACACTCATTGGACCGTATCTGCTACCCCAAAGGTTAACAAGAGCAATTTATTTAAATTTCTTGCGCCATGTCCTGCCTGAACTTTTGGAAGATGTTCCGACTCAAATGTGACTGCAGCACGATGGTGCACCTGATTATTTTTCGGTGGAAGTCAGGGAATTTTTAAATAACACTTTTCCCAACTCATGGATAGGTCGAGGAGGGCATGTGGCGTGGGCTCCATGTTGTCTTGATTTGACCCCACTTAATTTATTTTGTGGGGTCATGTTAAAACGTTAGTGTATGCTACCGCAGTTGAAACTGTAGAAGAACTTACGGCGCGTAGTAGATGTGCTTCGTGTGTAGAAGCTGGGGGGCGACATTTTAAAGATTTACTATAATTTTGTTAATTTTTGAATTAGTTATTGTAAATTTTTCAAATAGTTGACTTTTGCTTTGTAATTTTGGTTTTTTCTATTGCTTAGTTTTGAAAGATTTTGTTAATTAATTTATTTTAAATTTAATTTGAATTTTAAAAGTGGGAAAACGGGATTTATTTATCCTGTATTAATTTCCGTCGTTATGGAAGCAAATAGTAGGTACTAAATTGCCTACATTTAGGCGCTTCTTAAAGAATCTTTGAGAAGCTCTATATCTGAAAGGAAACACTTTTCACCACAAATTTATTAACAAAAGTTGTTTGCTTTGTTGTGTTTTGCAAGCCCTAGAAGTTTGTCCCTACAATTCATTAACACCCTGTATACATGCGAGTTTCTACAGCTTTACACGTGCCGTCTCTCGCATCCTACATGTCATCGCTTCTTATCTTAAATTTATGATTATTCAACGCTATATTATAAGAGCCAATAAGATGCTTTTTCTACATTTGACCAATTAAAAAAAAAGCGCTTGTGAACTACTGACAGGTTTGCAATATTAGAGAACTATTATTTTGTAAATAAAGATAAGTAAAGTTGATAATTAAAGTTATATTATTGAATAATCTTTCCAAATACCACTTGTGACAAGAAATTTGTTTGAGAATTGTTTTGATGCAATTGCTTTACAAGATCACTGACGAAGTAAATTGAATTTTGCTTCGTTGCCATCTAAAATACAGCTGCAAGGCGTTTAGGACTATCATCAAGTCCAGGGTGGAGAAAATCCTGAGGAATGGAGACAGATAGTAAAACAGGACGCTTAAGGGTTCTGTTCCAGAAACGCTATTGAAATTTATTTCTTGCAAATGCAAAAAGGTAAATGGCTCAGCGTGCTGACTGCTGGCTGTTGTAGAAAGGTCGGTTTAGAGTATACAGTTATTTGTGCTTTCGCAATGGATAGTCATGCGAAAACGTACAAGTAATTGATAACGATGACGACGACAAAATTTATACTGTCATTAAAAAATCGTTCTTATCAGGCGAAGCAAAAATTAGGAACTTCATTCTGAGGAGCAAACAGCAAATCGGGTGTGTTCCGAACAAGAAAATGAGCGAAGGGACTTTACTTTTATACAAAATAACTACTTTTAAATGTCTAGTTACACCAATTACAGCACATTTACCTAAGAACTGTCGTCAGTCGAATTTAAATATGAAACCCTGCTAATACCTCATTGCAAGAAGAACAACTGAACCACCTGCTGGGTAGAAATGGAAGACTTACGCAGTAAAATGAAACAAAGTCAACTTCTGGCCATTATCACGGGATTATATCATGTTCATCTCTTGCACTGCGTGTTTCCCAATTTACCTCTCCTATTCCGAAATTATCATTGATGCTCCTATGCTGACTATGTTATAACTGAATTTTTTTAGAAAGAAATAGATTTTTTAATGTTTAAAAAAAATTCTCAGGATTAAACAACAACGAAAAACGAAGGGAAAAAATCGCGTTCTAAAATTAGAAAAAAATTAACCCACCTACATATTGCTGCACCTAAAAATTAAGTTTTGAATCTGATTTTACTATTAGTTATGAGCAACTTAGCTCAACCAGAAGTTTTTTATTGTCTCCCGTTTAATAAAAAAAGAAGTATAAATGTTCGATTTTTAAAAATTTCTAGAAGGCGTCACAAAGAAATTAATGGACTGGCACTGATCCAAATTGTAGCTCATTTCTAGCTCTATTGGTCTATGGAATTCAAAAGAAATAGCATGGCTAGTTTTTGAGCAGTATTGTTTTTAAAAAATTCCTAATTTTGATATTTTTGTCATTTTACAGCTTTAGTAGTTCCAAAAGTTCTAGTAGGTTGTAATATTGTGTACTTTTAGGGCATTTCTAGTATCAAATTTTATCTCCATGTGATAACTAGTTTTTGAGTAAACAGGCGTTAAACCTCAAATTTTTAAAAATTCATAAAACGTGTCAAAAAGAAAGTTGCAAGCTGGGACACAAACCAAATTGTATCTCATCTACAAGTTTACAAAATTTAAACAAAATTGCGTCTCCAGTTTTTTAGTAATACATGTTTCTGAAAATTTTGGAATGTTTGGAAATTGTTTTTACTTCATAGCTTTTAACATTTTTCTTTGCATAGTAACATTGCGTTTATAGAGCTGTTTTGATAAAATATTTGGACCCGATTTGACCACCTGTTTGTGAGTAATAAGGCGCTAAAATAAAGAAATTTCAAAAAATCGTAGTGGCGGCCGCCACTTTGAAGCTAGAAATTTGAAAAAAAAGGCGTTGGATTTTCCCTATTGGATTCCGTTTTTAAATTTATAAAATTTTGTTTCGGATAAAAATGCCATCAAAAAAACATGCCCAACTTCCGCTTCCGGGTTCGGATTTATTTAAAAGCCTATGTTGTGGAATTTTTGATATACTTCCAAATTCTAAAGCTCATTAAAATTGTACCACCTGTTCAGTCGTTGCGATGCACCACACACATACATACATACATACCGACATATTCACCTACCCACGCATCCACCTCTAGACAGACATTTTTTTTAAAACCGTTGTTTTCTGACTAGGTAAAGTCAGATAGGTGAAGTACACATTAACAAAAAATCACATTAATCAAGGCCAAAAACAATTGTTATCTTACTTTGTTGTAAATAAAACAATTCTTAACTTCAACAGGTCTTTATTTTAGCCATATACGTATTTCGACATGTTGGCAAGTCATCTTCAGAGGCAAGATCAAAAGTAAACAGTTGGTGTTGCTATAAAAACAATAAATTTTCATGAATTGATCTTGGTTTTCTATATCTGCGCCCAGATCACTTGCTTTCTTATTCCAAAACTTCCAGTAATGATGAATTTAAGAATTTTATCGTGTTATTAGATACTATTGCATGATTGTGTTCTTATAAGTGTTTAGCATTATTGGGTTTATGTAAGTGTTTATATTTGTAACAACATACGTATTCCTTGTACCTAATATTAAAGTTTCTAATTGTTTGACCTATATAAACCAAATTACAGTACGAGCAATTTAATTTGTAAATGCTTGATTTTAGTAAATTGTCTGTTTTTTCTTTAGCATTAAACAAAGTGTTTAAAATGTTTTTCGTTGTTTTAAAAGTTGTTTTGCATTTATTTGTTTTGTTTATAATTTTGGCTTTTTTTTTGTGATTTATTGCCAAAATATGGTATTGAGCGTATTTCATTTCTTAAATTAATCTCTTAAATTCACCGTTATTGGACGTTTTGGAATGAGAAATCAAGTTATCTGGACGCAGATTGAAAAAATCAAGATTAAGTTATGAAGAGTTATTGTTCCTATAGCAACACCAACTGTTTAATTTTAATCTTGTTTTTGATAATGACGTGTAAATACGTTGAAATACGTATAAAGCCAAACTAGCAAACCTGCTAAAGTTAAGAATTGTTTTATTTACAATAAATAAAATGAACTTTAACAAAGTAAAGCTCGAACTTATAAATAAAATTCTTACTTTATTTTACTACAAACGAAAAACGAGAATTTTGGAAAGTGTAATAAATATTTTTCGCTTTACTTAGCTGCTACATCAAAACCACTGATTTTATGAAAATAAAAACAAAACGTATAACTAAAACATAACTTGTAGATAATTTAATCATTTTTAGTTTTTATAAAGTATTATTTTTGCGTTAGGAAGCAGTGGAAACGAAATACTTCAGAAAAACAGTTTTTGGAGACACTTTTCAAAATGGCGTTGCGAGTGGCAAAGCTAGGAAGCTAGCAAAATGAGAATGTTAATAAAGACACCCAATTTAAAAATTACCAAGATATAAAACTCCCTGATAGTTGTCAGTTTTTTAGCCTGGACGAATTGCACATTTTCCCATTTTAAGAGAATTATCTATTGGCAAAAGTTGTTAAAAATGTAAAAACCTGTTTTGATAGTATTTTGCAAACGCCTCGTGATGTTTTTTATTGAAACACAAAATTTATTATTGAAGAACTGTGTTTTTAACCGACTTCAAAAAAAGGAGGAGGTTCTCAATTCGTCTGTATATATGTTTTTTTTTTATTTTTTTTTATTTTTTTTTTATGTATGTTCGGGCATAACTTTTTTGTTTATGAACCGATTTTAATGATTTTTTGGTGTTGGGTTCAGTATAGTTCCAAAGTGGTCCCATTATAATTTCATTGGTATTGGAGCTTGAACTTCGAAGATACTCCTCAAAATCTATTTTTTTAACGGACTTTTTTAGTGTTTCCGTATTTCATCTTCCGTTTTAACTAGCAATCGTTTCCTCATTCGAGAAGCACCCTTACTAAGTCTGCCCATCACTTAAAATTGTAAAATAAATAACTTAAAAAAAAAAGAAAACCGACTTCAAATAAAAACACAAAAGTGACATAAGTTAACTAAAAAGCAAAATATAAATGTTTTTTATACAACAGTTTAATACTTATTTGTTCTTCCGTTTAATGTAATTAAGAAATTGTTGTTTATTATATAATTATTAATTGTTTTATAATTTTTAAGTCGGTGCCCAGTAAAACATAAAAATTATATACCTTGCTACAATAACAAATTAGATTCGAATTTTTATGTTTTACTTGGCACCGACTTAAAAATTATAAAACAATTAATAATTATATAATAAACAACAATTTCTTAATTACATTAAACGGAACAACAAATAAATATTAAACTGTTGTATAAAAAACATTTATTTTTTGCTTTTTAGTTAACTTATGTCACTTTTGTGTTTTTATTTGAAGTCGGTTTTCTTTTTTTTTTTAAAGTTATTTATATATTTATACGTTTGTTTAAGAGGCCATAAGAGTCTTTGTTGAGTCCCCCTGTACAACCTTAACACATTTACCGGATACTCCCTTAAACTAGTTTCTTGCAAGGGCAACTTTACATTACTTCTGGTACAATAAACTACACCCACTTAGTACGCATTTCTGGGTTGTTTATAAATAACTATACCTTTTAATTATAAAATGTTAGTTGCTAAATTTAGCCTGGTGATTCTGCAAATTTTATTCAATCTTTGAGGCCAACAAATTAATTTTCAAATAGGAACTTCTTCAGCAATACGGTAATTGGTTTTATATTAATATTGTATTTGTGGCCTTCGCTGCTGTTGTATTTAAATCCATTTTGTTACGAAATACATTCTCCTTGATATCGCTAATTATTACATTAAACAAAATGTCAGGAATACGAAGAACTGACTTGTTATGTAACACCTTTTTACAGTAGCTCTAATATAATTCTTCTAACAGTCTTACTTGTGCTTTAATTTCCAATTTGAATTTTTTTTAGTAATGAGTTGTAATGGAAATAGCGTTGTAAATCTTAACCTAACGCAAGGGCTTTTCCTAAGTTTTATTTAACCTCGAGTATATTACATTTTAATTTTTCCTGATTTTCTCTCCTCCAATAACTTTTCCCGTTGTCAAGATAAGATAAAATATGAAAGAGTAAAATAGGTTTTCCTGTAATAATCAACAATTTCTAGGTAAAACAAAAAGTCTGTCACCTTCATGGCCAATAGCAAGTTCAGGGGTTTAAAATGAAAGGTTTCGATCTTGAAATTTGTTTAATGCCCAGCAATTTACCATATCCGCTTTCGACTTAGCTAATTATAATTACTTTGTGTTGAGCCTCATTATGTCGCAGTACACGTGCCGTACATTTTTTATATTAATATTATGACCTTTCTCATGCAAATTGTAACTGTAAAATTAGATAAAGAGAAAAACTCGAATTATTAGGAGACGAAAATGGTACGAAATTGATCTCTGACGTCACCAACAAATAAATACCCCTTAATAGGTTGTGACGTATAACCGACGCAAATACAACGTCATATGTGACAGGAAAAAATGACTTTTTGATCGATAGAATTTTTATAAGCGGCGCCGAACGACGACGACGTTCATGTCGTGGGAGTGTCGATTGTAAATGTGGGGTTGACGTCTCACAAATATTTGGTGCTGACGCACTTGAGCGTCGCAGAAAACGTTTCCCCTAGCTTTTATCATTTTCGAGGAGTAGAGTGGATGGAAATTATGAAAAAGTATTTATTATAAACGCATTATTATAACGGAGCATCGGGAACGTTAAAGCGATGTGATGTGTCGATTTGGCGGAGGCGCTAATTTTAGCTTTTTGATTTTTTCTTCTATTTTTACTTACAATGCAGGTCGATTTAGGTTGCACAAATTTTCCGTTTTTCAGAAATATAAAACTTTCAAAATTTACCGTAGGCCTAATTCAGTGTTTCCAAGAATTTTCGTTAATTAACGCGTTTATTAAAAAGACGGTTAATTAACTTCAAGCTCCAGATAAACACTTAAATGCTCTAAAAACAGCAATTTAAAAAATGTGCGGCTTAAGTGATGGCATTTATGTTGAAATAATAATGAAGTGACAATTAAAGAACATTAACGCCGCAAAGTATCCATAGAAAATTAACGTTTATTTTCACGTCATTATAAATGCAAACACAACTAATTTATTTATAGCTTTAGCAGTGGCGTAACTTCAGATTTTGGGCCCGGGGGTAAGATACCTGAAGGGCCCTGGCCCCATCCTCAAAAAAACTTCAAAAATTAAGTAATTGATAATAAGAACAATTTTTGCAATAGGAAAAAAATTACTTGCAGTAAATGAAAATAACTATATTAAAGCCTTGTCTAATTAAGATAAGCAAATCTTAAATTTTCCGAAGTTAATGTGTCTGTGTCGGTACCAAAAAGTGTGGGTGTTGTGTTATTACTAAATATATAACCTCACTTCAGTATTTTTCATTGTATAAGTACATACCTACTTACATGGAATTTAAAATGGTTTTTGTTGAAGATAAAAATAAAGATTGCCGAAACTCATAAATTTTTATTGAAATAACTTTGTAATAGAGAAATAAAAAAAAAATAAAAACTCGTGACTCGTGGCAAGACCTCTAAGGCCTCGGGCCTCACGGTAGTTACGCCACTGAGCTTTAGTTAAGCACTTAGCATTGGTACAGGTTGGTTTCGAGCAAAATATTCCTTTATTATGTTTGCGTAGGAAGACGTTACCTACTGATGTTACAAAAATACAACAGTTGTTTGTAATTGTAATTAACAATCTTCGCTTATAATTTATTGTAAATTATGAACTATTACATAAGACTCTTTTGTACAGAAAAAAACGTACAGTGAGATCACACATGCCGACTTAAAAGAACTAAAGTTTCAATTGAATCGTCCTTGATGAGTGTTAATTTAAGCCCATGAAATCTTGCGGCATAACGATGTTTCAAGCTAATTTTGTAAGACTGTTAAGAAACCTGTTAGCCTCATTATAAATAGGTTTGCATAAAATATATTTGCCACCAAGACTAATTGGTCTGATAATTATTTAGAACATATACGTATCTCGTCAATTATTATCTAATAAAAAATTAAAGTATGCCACAATTTGTAAGTCTGAAGGCAAAGGAAAACAAGAAAACTTACAGAAACGTGCGGTTGTTCTTGGCTGGAAGCCACAGCTAAGCAACAAGTTTCTTTGGCTTCCTTTATTGTTACAAGAATTGACGTTTGTGGAGCAATTTGTGTTCTTTGGGCATCTTAAACGTAAAGAAATGTACTGAAAATTTAATGCGTTGTAACACTTGTTGCATTCAATATCTTAGTGTTTAGTTTTGCGTAGAACTTTTGCTTTGATAGTGTTCTTTTATATGACGTAACGTACTTTTACTGTAATCTTGAAGACGTTATTGTTGTATTTTTCTTACTATCGCAACAGGAAAACGGTTTATATGGAAAACAAAACCCATGTCGAAACGCAACTCATACAGTGGTAAACTGTCATTTAAAAATATTTTTTTACGTGACAGTTCTGACAAGAGCTTTGTTTTCCATGGTCAAACGTTGTGACCTCTTTTTTTTTCGTTCATACGATATATCTATTTTTATCTGTTCATAAATATGCACCATAAACAAGTACTAGCATTTATTGCATAAGTTTCTATGTCCATGTACTATAAATATAAATTGGCCTGTTATTTATATTTATGGTATCGGCGATATTCTATGAGAGTAATCCTTATTAAATGGGTTTTAAATTTAGATTAAAATTTTTATTACTATATTTAGTTATTTAGTGGACGAGATTTAATAAATGGTTTACAGCACTTTTTTGTTTTTTTTTAAAGTTGTTGTTATTGTAATATATGATCGCTTCAAAGTAGAACGTAAAATTCAAGTAATTTTGACCTATAAATGTTAATATCAAGAGCAAAAACGCAGGCTTTCAAATTGAATGAAAATTAAATTAACATTTTTTTAAATTTCAATCTGAGAGACATTGGAACTATTTTCCACAAAATTACCATTTAATTAGCATCCGCCGCCATGGGCGCCGTTAGAAAATTTTCCAGGGGATGGCATTAATAAATAGTATGTGAAGGTAAGCGTGACTGGGGGACTTGGGGAGTATATAATACCCCCCGGTTAGCGGGGTCCGAGGGAAAAATTGAAAAATTTGAGGCACAATACGCACCAAATTGGCAATTCCCTGTTTTGGTTAATAGAATTAAAATAAATTTTAAAAACGAAAAAAATCAGTCAAGTTCTTATTTCATTGTGGCATAATATATAAAAACAAAAGTAAACTCTAGAAGACTAAAAACATACATCAAATTTTAGGTTATATAAAAATAAGACAAAAATACGAGCTTTTTTAGTATCTTTCCAGTAATTTATCTTGATTTCGGGGTGAGGGGGGGGGGGCAACTGCCCTGTCTTGCCCTTGCGTAACGGCGCCCATGGCATCCGCATTTAGGAATAATTTGTTATTTCCAGAACATTTTACTTAAAATTAAATTAGCAATGTGAACTGCTTTCAAAATTTAATTTTAGTTTTAAGTTGTTGTGTTGATACAGTTCATGGCGTTTCCTTGCGTCCACGCAAGTGTTACTACATTTCATTTTTACTTTATAACTAGTTATTTTATATTAAAGGAATTTTCTTTACTTATGATTGCATTTCATTCATAAAATGTCTACTATTACCAATTTAGAAGTGTAAATGAATGTTGTCATTTATTTTACCGAACACCGCCGTAAAAAGTTCACTTTTCAATTGCAATTTTAGAGAAAAAAGTAGGAATTGTTTTTATTGAGTTCCCTCACTAACAAAGAAGGTACCTTCCTCGCTCAATGAAAAAACACATAGGCACTGATTTAGCAAGTGCCTGTCAGGCTACTTGTTTTTTATTGTGATAAATTTCAAATAAATGGGAAATTTAAGAATTAAATTTTTACAAATTGTAAACCCTTTTCTTTTGACGGTGTTTTTTACAACACCCGAAGAAAGTGTCTTTTCCTCACTCGCGTAAAATACTCTATCGTGAGGAAAATACTCACTTGTTGTACAAATAATTATTACTAGCGAAACTCGTGGGCTATGCCCCACGCTTGTAAATTAATAAATAAACCACTTAAGTTGCTAGCGTAGCGTACCATGGATCGAAGTCCTAGTTGTATGAATTCTAAATAAATATTGCTTTATTTTTAACATAAATCGATTTTAACAAATTTGTTTGCCAAAATTAGGGAGGGAGGGAGAAAGTTAACTCCCTAAATATTTCTGCGCCTAAAAATTAAGTTCTTAATATTATTCTACTATTGCTCATGAGCACGTTAGTCTAAACAGAAGTGTTTTATCCGCTGACTAAAGAAAGGAGCATGGATTTACGTTTTTCAGAAATTCATAGTAGGCGTCACAGAAAAATGAGTAGACTGGGATACGACACAAACAGCCCATCCCTAACTCTATAAGCTTACAAAGTTCATAAATAATCGTGTGGCCAGTTTATTATTTTTTTTGAAATGTTCAAACTTTTGAAAAAATATTTTCACTTCACAGTTTTCATTTGTAAAAACTTTTCTTATACAGGGTGTTCAAGATAAGGGGTCCATATGTATGAGGATTTTGTAAACAGTAAGAGACAGAGATTAGGTTAAATGAGAAGAACTGTTCAGCATCTCAAGTACTACTATGATCCACATTCAAATTCTAAAATGTTTGCTTAATTTTTAGTACAGACTGAAAAAACTCAAATTATCTGTTTTCACTTTTTGTGTATAATTTGGTTATTATAACAGATAGCGCAAAGCTGTTTTGACATTATTAACACACTTTTTACACAGATTTCGAATCTAAAATTAAAATCTCTATGGGTCGTTAAATTTTTACGATATTGACATTAACTTTGCTTTTTAGATATGCTTCAAAGGCGAGTCATTATTGGATAGAGTTCGTTTTCCCCTTTTCTCTGATATAAAATATGATAGGTTTATTTTTAGAAATAACGAATTTATAAGCTAAAAACTATTTTGTCATAGTAGGCTGTGAAAAACCGTATTCTTGTAGTAGGCTGAAAATTCACAAAGATAAACATAAAATAAAAAGCTGCGTTTGTTTCCATTGAGGTTTGATCCGTTTATCTTCCCAAATCATAAAGTTTTAAGTAAGAAATTTATGAAAGAAATGTTGGAAAAAGTAGAAAAGTGTAGTAATGTACATGCAGCAGTTTTTTAAGCAAAACTCAATGGATTGTGGAATACGTAACATATTGCAATGATATGCGTGGTCTTGTACTTACCAGGAAACAATTCCCTAAATGCCCGCAATTCATGCAATTTTAAATTATATTATGTACTCTTTGTTAACTTTCTCAGGGTCGTTATTTAGCTTGCAAGATAAGTTAAAATAAATTAATTTGAAATAGAATAAACACAAAACAATATCAACGTTACAAAAAAAGGTTTTATTCAATAACTCAAATTTTATTAATGAAATTTTCGAAAAATCAAAAGGTTTTACTAACTACTATCGTCCTTTACAAAAAAAAACTTATCTTAATGTCTCCTTATAGAGATGTCCTTTACCAAAGGCAAACGGTGAATATCCAATTTCTATTTTACTAGTTTGCAGGTTCCTCAAGTAACCACAAACACTCGCCTTTAGTTTGACTCCTTCTCTGGATTGCTTTTAGGTTATTTTATACTTGGTTTTACCACCATCACAATTGAAAAAAAAACTTTCTGGATCGCTTTATACTTCTGGACTTTCCACAATTCGTTGCTAATTACTTGTATCCTTTTCTTCTATATTCAAAATTACTTTTACGTTACTTTTTTACTCGTTTTTCCTCTTATATTTCCAGAGGATCAAAATTCTCTGTCTTTATTTACAAAGACGAGTTGTAACTAACTAAAACAAAATCTCCATTTTTTTTTGTCTTCCTTCTTTGATTCCCCTTTTTTTAACAAACAAGTAATTCTCATGACCATGAGTATTATTTAATACGTTTGTGACATTGACACTGACGTCCATAATGACATTTATCGATGCACATTCAAGTAAGTCTAAAACTTCTTATAAATTTAACCTTTTGAACAATTCTGAACTAAATTATAATTAAAATTAACATAAATAAAAATCGTATCAATCTGATTGTGTTTTTCTTTTCTTTCAATAAAAACAAACCTTACAAATATGAAAATATAAATTATTAGAATTTATAACAAGAAATTATAGCAAAAATACGCAACCCTGAGTTTAAAAGTTAGAATATCAAAATCTTACAAGTTCTCACAAACCTCCAATCGCAAAATGAATCTCAGCAAGCATCCCAAAAATTGCCCTCCAGGAACTACAATATCACAGTCAAAACATACACCTCCAAATATCATAGCAATATATTTGCTTATTTTGTAAAATGTCTGTGAGAAGACTTTTGTTGTGGCTGTTCTCGGCAGCTTTTTAAAATTAAAAGTGGCAAAGTATAACACCTCAGTACAAAAAATTATAATAATGTACTGTGTGTAAAAAAATTACATAAAAGTAGCAAAACCCGTGGGCTATGTCCTCCGTTTTTTTGGTAACTTCGAATGTTTACTCCGCTGAGAAAATCTCAGAATTGAGAGCCGTTCCCGGAAAAAACAATGCAGTGGAAAAGAGTTGGGAAAAAAACAAAAACAGATACGGAAAAGAAACCTGAAAGAAAGTCCGGGAAAACAGCCCCGTGAAAAATGTGAAAACAGAAAAACTCCGTAAAATCATCAATCCTTCAAAAACAATTTTATCACCAAGAAAAATTCTTTAAAAGAGAAGCATGAGAAAAGTGATTTAACCTAATGAATTTTCCTTATTTCTAGAAGTTGTCTAAATGTTTTGACCCGATGACTTTTTGTTACTCACACATACAGACATTTAGAAAAACGTTTTTTATGTTCCTGGAAGTTGAAAACATAAATATCTTTCAGAATCTCAACATTAAACATTTTCACGATCACAATACTTTTCCATACTGTCAACATGGGAAAGTACAAATATAGTGTGACTAACCACTTAACGATTTCTTTTCGGTTTGCACCTTCTGCGGTTTTAAAACAAAATAAAACTGCAGTTGTTTAACATGTGCGTAGTAATCTACTCTCCGGGGCCGGTGTTTAGCCTTAGGAATTAAAATAAACAAACTAAATTATTGAGTATAAATAAAATACTTTTTACTTCAACAATTTTTAATTATTTTAACCTTATACTATTTTAAACTGTTTACATGCCATTATCAAAGGTTATATTAGAATGGAGACAGTTAGTGTTGTTATAGCAACAATAAAAGTTGGTGACTTGATCTCGGTAATCGTCTGCAGATGACTTGATTTCTTATTCCAAAATGTCCAATGGAGGTAAATTTAAGAGATCAATTTGCTCGTTCATTAACGGCACAGTTTTTAAATGTTTGTGAATTTCAAATGCTTCTAGTATATCTAATTTACGTTTATCATCACAAAAGTGTAAACGTTTTATAGTGTTATTGGATGTCATTAAATGATTGTGTTCTAGTAAGTGTTCAGTGTAATTGGATTTATGTGGGTGTTTGTATTTGTAACAATGTACGTGTTCTTTATAACTTATATCAAAATGAACAAGCAAATTGATCTCTTAAATTCACTTCTATTGGACATTTTGGAATAAGAAATCACGTCATCTGCAGACGATTGCCGAAATCAAGTCAACAAGTTCTATTGTTGCTGTAACAACACTAACTGTTTACTTTTTAATTTTACCTTTGATAACGGCATGTAAACATGTCGAAATACGTATAAGGTTAATATAAATAAATATTGTTGAAGTAAGAAGTGTGTTATTTATACTCAATAAATATGGACTTCAACGAAGTAAAGCTGGAACTTATAGATTAACTAAATTATATTAAGAAAATATGTAAATGATACGTATATGGTTTACGGTTGTACATGTTGATATATTGGTCGAACGAATGGCCCTTGAATATTACAATTTAAGTACTTGATCTGTGATAATACACCTCATAGATTAACCCCTTGCAGATATGATATGATTTGCAAATTTTCTTCTAATTCTAAGCCGTGTTTCCGTGATATTGGTATTTATTTTTATTATGTTTTAATATAAACCTTCAACTAAATGGCTAAGGAAAACTAGAAAAAGGAATAAACCAGGAACAAGAAATTTGGACAAAATTGTCCATAAATTGTTAACGTTTCTTTGTCATGATAATTTTTTTATTTATTACAGTCAAATTTTGAATATACGTAACTTTGTTAAACGAAGCCTAACATCTACATGTTATAATTTTTAAGCGGCTACGCTTCTCCTCTTAATTTTGATCAAGATAAATTTTTTTTCGGGTGATTACTATTTCCAATTATTCTCTGTCAAAAGTGAACAAAGATTAATTTAATTTTTAAGTAATAATAATATTTTGCCTGATATTATATTTTACTCAAAGATAAATCAATATACTTTGCAAAAAAGTAAAAGTCTATTTAGTTTTCAATCTTATATTTAATGTTTACATAAAAAAATAATAAGAATTTCCACCAGTAAATCAAAATGTCAGGGAACTTCACACTTGAATGTCACAACAAAGCCCGTGTTTAAATAAATTTATTATAACAGAAAAATGTTTGCACCAACGTGCGAACGATTAAACAAAATCGATAAAGCACATCACGACCGTCTTTATTAATCATACAGAACTGTGCCGATTAAATTCATAATTATTCATAATACAGTTCGCACGTGTCTTTGCGTTTTTAAGCCCAACAGGTTCGGAACAAAGCCTGCTGATAGAGTCAGTGGAATGTGAATAAATTTGGCAGGTGAAGTGAACACAGAATGTTTTTATTAAATTTCACCCAAGCTCTAAACAGAAAATTCGCGAGACAACCTGTCTGAATAAATTGTCTGGTCTAAATAAACATCGGCAGGTGAGCGTTATAATATAAACGAATAAATATTTTCCTTATTAACATATTTTCCGTGAGGTTAAAGGTTTAATTTAAAATTTTTATTAATAAATGTAATAAATCAGGAGTGGGATCAATTTTGTTTTTCGACCAAGTTGATGTTTTATTTTTCTTCAACGTAGAAATATTAATGACGTGAGTTTTAGGAAATAACAGTTGTTTTTTAAAAAGGTTGCAAAAATCTAACCAACCTCGATTAATGACGTATTTGGTACTTTCCCAAATTCCCCGAGCGTGCAAATTATATTACGAGAACGAACCCCTCTGAAAGCCTATTAAAAGTGATAGTAATGTCCAGTATTCACGTTAAACAGAATTAAAGTACATTGTTGGGTAATTCATTAACGATGCGGTTTTCCTTGAAATTGAATTTTACAGCGAAGTTCTGATTTGCAATGCTTACTCAATTGTGTGTGACACGGACACATTTTGTTTTCGCATTTACAGGTAATTTTCCACCTTTCCAGAGCACCATTAGAAATTTTATTGAACGTATTTTATGGGTTTTGTTATTACATTTTTTATTTGTTTTTATACGTATGTTAATGTCTTAATTGGCTTCAGCTCAGTAGGGGTTTTATACCTAGGGACGTATAACTGTTTTGTATTGTAATAGTCTGACATTTCAGGGTTTTATATGCAATCAAACAGAATTTGCATTCCTCATTAGATTTAAAAGACACGAGGGAATGGTAAGATACAATTCAAGAACGACGAGAATGTAGGACTTTAGAGAATTGTAACTGTATATCTATAAGAATTGATGAGAATTCGATCAAAATATTGTACATCAAATACATAATAGTTATTTATGTTACAAGTAGGATAAAGGTGTTATTATAACACGAGTTTGAAAGTTGCACGACGAGGTCGTAGACAGAGTCGTTTAACCAAATGAGTGCCATAACAATGCACTATCCCACGTGTGACATACTAAATGTTCTAAAAAATCTACGGCTGCTCAACATTTGTTAAAAATAGATATTTTTTGCTTGAAATCATATTTGACATTTTGCATTATTTGCAAATGTCCAGTCACTTTTAAAATACTTTTGTTTTAAAATCAAAGGATGGAGGTAGATTGGATTTGTTTAATACTATGGCAACCAACTAGTTTTCTTCTAAACAAAGCTTCGGTTTTGTTTGTGTTAATAAAATGAGTTGTGTAATGAATTCATTACCTAAGTTATTTTACATTAGTGTTATAATGAACTTCATTACCTAACGCAAATGAATACCTAACGTTTTTTAGAGAAAATGGCAAGTTATTTAAAATATGTTCTTTATAGTTTGTAACTGAATTAAAACAAAATGAAAATGTCTGACGTAAAACACAAGAAAGGTAAAAATACAAATATATTTTAAAACAGTTTACAATATAACTTTATTAATATAATAATGAGGTTTTCTGGCTGTGATACAGCTTTTCGCGAAAACAACGCAATTGCCGCTTTCTTGAAACACATGGCGACATTTGCTAGCATTTATTGTATGTTGGCAATGTTATTGCTTTGTTGTCTTATAATAAGTAACTATAAACAATCTAAAATTAAATCTGATCTTGGCTCATTGGTTAAACATTTTAGTAACTTTAGTAGTCTTGTTGTGTATAATTATTTATTTATTTGAGAACAAACTGCGCGACACTTCTAATTTCAATAAAATAAAATTAAGTATATGACAATTAACAAATTATAAAAAACAAAAATATAGAGATTTAAGTATAACTATAAATATCACATTTCTTAAAGCACTATTTCTAAACGAAAAACCATTTCTATTCCTTACCTATACTTACAATTCTGTTTAATGAAGAGCGGCTGGCATAATGTGCTTTACAAAAATAGTACAATAAAATTAGGAAAAATGGCGGAAAAATGCAAAAGTTTTAATTTTTTGACTTTAGGTATAGACTCCATTTTGACATACTAACACACCGGACTTGTAAATCGGGAGCTTGTCTTTGGGGGAGGGTAGGGGGGTTAAAACGAGTAAAACGGAATGGTTTTTGTTTTTTTTTGTATAAAAATCGCAAATTACTGAATTTACAAAAAACACCAAATAAAAATCGAAGAGAAATAATAATTTCATGGCAAAATCGATTTTATTTTGATGTAGAAGGGAATGAAAAGCAGATGGGTTATTATTTCTAAAATCGATTTCTCTCCAAGACAAAAACATTGCTAAAAATATGAATATATAATAATTCTATTATAACCGAGGAAAATTAAATTCGCCCATTAATGAACCCTTCCATTATTTGAAATTGTGTTCTAGGCGTTTTCGCATTTACAATTCTTGTATATTTACCAGGATGCGAAGATTTAAATCAACTTGATTTAAATCAAGATTTAAATCGCGATATAAATCGTTGCGATTTTGTTATTTTAATCAATGATTTAAATCAATAACGTCAATTTTTCGAACGTTTATTGTGAAAAAAACAAAAAAATGTGAAAAAACAATTACAAGTTTAGTATGAAACGCAAATGTGTGGTTTTTTAATAAAAATAAAACAAATTACACATAAAATAAATAGTCAATTCTAAGGATTACACGGCTCATGCTCATAGCATACAATTAGTCGTCAAATACAACATTACACTTATTGTTAAAATAACGAAATAAAAACACCAGGCAGAAGTCTTCAGTCGAAAACTAATTTCTGTAACGTACATAAATTCCCGTTTGTATTTCACTTTTTCTTTATTAAAGTATATTTAAACATATTATAACTTAAAAACATGTACTGTTTTATAAAAATAAACACAGGTTTCAAGACACCAGAAAAATTTATTTAAATCAAAAAAATCTTAGTTAAAATCAAAAAAAATAATCGATTTTTTTGATTTTTTTATAAAAATCGTGATTTTTTTGCACCCTGATATTTACTGTTTTAAAGTAAATTAATATTATTATACTGTGGCGTTTTCCACATAACCCAGGAGGTAGAGTATAAGGTGCGTTTATTTATAGTGGTTTCCCGATAGGCCTCATCCACTGATTTAATTGTTGGTCTCACAATTCTTGATCGAGGTGGCGGTTTGGCGTTCACTACCGCTGCGTCTAAAATGCCCCGTTTTTCTAAAACTTTTGTCGTTTTGCTGCTTGTCTTGGTACTAGTTTTTTGTTTTCTTCTGAATTACTTTCTTCTCTAACTAATTTTTCTTCATCTTCTATAGTTGCTTGTTCTTCATCATATTCTTCTAAATCTCATTCTTCGGGATTGTCAGTTTATTGTTTTCTTCCGAATTACTTTCTTTTCTAACTAAGTTTTCTTCATCTTCTATAATTGCTTGTTCTTCATCATATTCTCCCAAATCACATTCTTCGGGATTGTCAGTTTATTGTTTTCACCCGAACTAATTTTTGTTCATCTTCTATAATTGCTTGTACTTTATCATATTCTTCCAAACCACATTTTTCGGGATTGTCAGTTTATTGTTTTCTTCCGAATTACTTTCTTCTCTCACTAATTTTTCTTCATCTTCTATAATTGCTTGTTCTTCATCATATTCTTCTAAATCTCATTCTTCGGGATTGTCAGTTTATTGTTTTCTTCCGAATTACTTTCTTTTCTAACTAAGTTTTCTTCATCTTCTATAATTGCTTGTTCTTCATCATATTCTCCCAAATCACATTCTTCGGGATTGTCAGTTTATTGTTTTCACCCGAACTAATTTTTGTTCATCTTCTATAATTGCTTGTACTTTATCATATTCTTCCAAACCACATTTTTCGGGATTGTCAGTTTATTGTTTTCTTCCGAATTACTTTCTTCTCTCACTAATTTTTCTTCATCTTCTATAATTGCTTGTTCTTCATCATATTCTTCTAAATCTCATTCTTCGGGATTGTCAGTTTATTGTTTTCTTCCGAATTACTTTCTTTTCTAACTAAGTTTTCTTCATCTTCTATAATTGCTTGTTCTTCATCATATTCTCCCAAATCACATTCGTCGGGATTGTCAGTTTATTGTTTTCTTCCGAATTACTTTCTTTTCTAACTAATTTTCTTCATCTTCTATAGTTGCTTGTTCTTCATCATGTTCTTCCAAATCACATTTTTCGGAATTATCCTCATACTCATCTTTACTTTTAAGTGGTTGAACGTTATACCATTGCAGTAATCACATATACCTACTGCTGTACTTCATTCCAAGCCTTACAACATTTGCATGCTGCTCCGCAACCTTTGGTGCATTT
This sequence comes from Ctenicera cuprea, assembly GCA_958336395.1. NCBI lineage: Eukaryota > Metazoa > Arthropoda > Insecta > Coleoptera > Elateridae > Ctenicera > Ctenicera cuprea. Next base: position 17,063,325 of record OY284495.1, on the reverse strand, counting down.
GTACGAAACTACTCTTAATAAAATTGCTGTATCTGCATTTGTAGGAATCGGTATCAAACCGGTGCTAGATTTTCTACAGCCCCACGCCTTGGTGGCTTTTATCACATCTCTTCCTAGGTTTGCACTTGGTGTACTCGAAAACTATGCCGTTCGGCTGCTTATTCGGTTGGAGGTAATAAAGGAAGCACCTCTTTTTTAGTACCCGCGTTTTTCTTGAAGCAGTTATACTTATGTCTACCAAGGCTTCTATTAGATATTGGGGCTCTACATGAAGCCAAGAAAACTGTTTTCCCAGCTTATATAATAGCATCACAATTACCCCCTGGATCTCTAAAAAAACTGTAAAGCAATAGCTAAATCAGGATGCATGATAGATAGCAACCAAATCAATTACATTTATAATACAACTTTTGGTCACTTTACCTTACGTATTTTCACGTTCGTTGCCTGTAGCAAGGATTTTTTTTGTTGACTTTGCGCAATTTTGTGGATTGTTTTGACTTTTTCATAAGACTTTTCTTTAATATTGTCACGGTGCTGTTTGGCCGTTCATATAAAAGAAACAGTTGTTTGTAAACGTGACCAATGTCTAGGTGAATGATAAGAATTGCTAAAAATCAACAATATTATAGTTAGTTAAAAGTTCTACATTTTCACTTAATACGAAGTTAAACTACTTACATTAATTATGGTGTCAGAGCCCAAAGGAGCCCATGCGTAGAGGTATGGGAGCAATAGTTGTTATTGATGGTAGAGTCAACTGTCGACTGATTCCCGTACAGAGAATGAGTACGTTTTTATAGATTATAGGTATATAACATACTTTATTACTTCAACAATATTTAATTATTTTAATCTTATACGTATTTCGGCATGTTTACGTCAAAGGTTACGTTTTTATGGGTTTTAATCTAGGTCAGGTATTTAAGTGATAATCGATGAAGTACAGAATCATGACAGGGGAATTACAACAGTTGTGCTCTCTAATGTGCGGCGAGGAAAGTTGCAAAACAACAAACCGATATTTGAGTGTGAAAGGAACGCGCTAAGCGAGTACCTACAATCACTACCGGGCTCTACCGACCACGACATGTTTCGTTCTAGATATATTTCTGCCTGTCCGTTTTGATTTTAACTTTAGCTAGGTTTGCATCCACCTGATAAGTTCCAGTAGGATTTAAGTCTTTTTGTTCACCAAACGACAGCAGTAGCTTCAGTAAGGCTTTTATCGCCCAATAAACACATTGGAATGTCTGAAATTTTTGTGAATTTATTAAAATCCCACTGGCGTTAACAAAATTGTTTTGAAAACACTTATAATCTTTTAAGGTAAATATCGAAATAGACGAACACAGCACGAAACATTAGATGTTTTAACAACGAGCACTAGTATAAATGTTTAACAATTATCAATAAAGCTGTTCAGAAAATATTTACACCCTCAATGGAGCACGACAAACACAACGCGCATTTTCGTGTTACTTCGTATGTTCGTAATAAAGGGGAGGAGAGGTTATGGTGGGGGGGGGGGACGTATTGAATTTTTCCCATTTTTATTATATTGTTTTTGTCTTGGAATGAAGTAGATTTCTGATTTTCATTCTCTTCTACATCAAAATAAAATCCATTTTGCGATGATATTAATTCTACGGAAAAATTGCATACAAAATTTTGTCCCCTTTAATTTTTATGGAATTTTTTTTCTTGTAACGTCAGTAGTTGAGATTTATTCTCAAAAAACTACCCCTCACTTTTTAAAGGTTCGGATATTTAGTCTAGACCTAAATCAAAAAAAAAATTATAACTGGCATTTTTCCGTCATTCGTTAACAATTAACCTAAGTCGACTGTTTTAAAACGGACATAATAGTTATTTACGTATTAAGGGCGTAGAGAGGCTTTTATGGCGTAAGACGTAATTTGAGCCCGAGGCGGCAGCCGAGGGCTAAGAATACGTCGAAGGCCACAAAAGCAAGTTACGCTCGTGGTACATACACAACTTTATGCACGGATGAAGATTTTTTAATTTAAAAATATTTCCAAAATAAATTGAAAATATTTATAAGCTAAATTGAATTTTCCACCTACATCTAGCGTTGCTTTGATTAAATTTGAGATTTGAAGCGTAACTATGGTAGCGGGTAAACAACGGTAGCCATATTGCCTAAAATATCAGTCCATGGGCAATAAAGAGGTCCATGGGCTATAAAAAGAAGTTTATGATAATAAAATTCGTGTATAATTGTCAATTTATGATTGATTCGTGCATAAAAAATTTTTACAGTCTTGTATTTCTAGGGGGAATTATATACTATTTGAATAAAACTAATTTAAAAAATAATTTTATATGGTAACATTTTGCCCTATTAGGGTAATTACCATATTAAATTTTATATTGACTTGCTAACTAATTTTTTAATTATACAAGCGTTAAAGTTAGAGTTCAGGTTGGAATAGGTTCAAAAATAAATCAATTGGTAGGATTTATACACGAATCAACATCTAAGGTTATATCGCGTTTGTTTGCACATATTTTCTTATACCAAATTTTCGTAATTATGAATTTTAAATATACATACAAAAAAATATGTTAGAAAAATTTCTCTTTTTTGATAGATTTAAAAAAATATATTTAGGAGAATGAACATAAAATGGTCCAAAGTAAATTACTATTTTTTGCATTGGTTTTGAGTTGCTGTTATTAAAATAATTCATTTTTTTCTAATTAATCTAGACAATTTCAAGGCAGAGCGTTTAAATATAATGAATGTCACCATTATTACAATTTAACTAAAGACCTATTTTTCATTTCCAGAGTAAAATTAGCAATTCCAAGAGGAAGCAACGGCTACGAAAAATGTCGCATGTATGCTGTAAACTTCAGTGACATTTTGTCCCGTGGGATAAGAGAACCAGACTCTTCGTGGCCTACCAAACCTTGTGATAATGGCTGGGATTATAATTTCACCACAGATGATGTACCGTATCCTTCTATTGCTGCCGAGGTTAGTATCAGAATTATTATTTTACCAATTATCTTACAGAAATTAATAGTGTTGGCAATCCGTATTAGGTCGAAACCGGATTTATCACCTCTTATCCAGATTATTGCGTATACCTGGAATTTTTATTAGCGAGAAAGTTGAGTAGCGAGTTTTATTGCTGTTGATTTTTAAAATTTTTGGAATGTGGGGTATATCAAAAATTTATCGAGAATATTAGAAAAATCGCAAATTGAAGCGGAAGTTAGAAAGTTTTTTTTGGTAGCATATTTTGTTTTGAAATTTAATTTTTAGACTTATAAGCGAAATCTGAAAGAAGATCTTAGCGCAAACAGTTAAAATTTTTTCCGGAATTTTCTAGTCTCAAAATGCCGGTTGCTACGATCTTTTTTTTAGAAATTTTGGATTTAATGCGTTATTACCCAAAATCAAGTTGCCAGAACGGCATAAAGTTTAGTAATTATAATAGTCATAGGCAAACAGGATATTACTATATATGAGAATTGCAAATTAAAAAAAAATAATAACTGTAAAGTAATTTCAAAATTTTGAAAATGTTAAGAAAATAATTGATCAAAAACTGGCCACGCAATATATTTTTTAATTTTGTGGGATTATAAATGCCACAATTTTGTTGATATCCTAGAGCTCTAATATCTCTGTGACGCATTCTATGAATTTTTGAAAATCAAAAACTATTAAATTTCTCATGAGTGATAGTAGAATACGATTCAAAACATAAATCTTAGATGTAGCATAATTTTTCTTTCTTCCCCAAATTTTGATTGACGAATTTTTTTGGTGGTGCCTAGTTTTTTTAATTCCAAGAAATAATTTCCTAAATTCAAAACAAAAATTTGCACGAAATACTCGAACGCGGCTGCCTTCGCCGTTTTCCGTTTTAACGATTATTTGAAACACAGCACTTTTATAGTAGGTAACTATTCACCTCGCACGCGATGCAGTTAGAAATTCCACCGCCAGGGGTCGCCACAAAAATAAAGCCTCATTTAAAAATGGTTGAAACGAATGTCAGCCTAATTTTACCGTGTGATGTTATAGTAGCTATTGGGGCCACAACATAGTAAATAACAGTCGAAGAAAATTTTATTTACATGTTTCTATTCTGATTATCATCTTCAGGGATAAAATTCATCAAATAAAATTAAAATATGAAGAATTGAAATTTTTCCAATATGGTTTGAATAATTCATGAATTGATCTCAGTTTACTTGATTTTTAGCAACATAATTTTAAAAAGCTATCTCTTTTCAGTTAGATTGGGTTTGCGACCAAGCCGCTCTTCCAACAATATCCCAAGCGATATTTTTCGGAGGAGCAATTCTTGGAGGTTTGGTTTTCGGATGGCTTGCAGACAGCAAGGGCCGAATTCCCGCCTTGGTTGGCACAAACTTGGTCGGTTTTGCAGCTGGAATGGGAACAGCTTTCTGCAACTCTTTTTGGACGTTCTGCCTTTGCCGATTTCTTGTAGGAATGGCATTTGATAACTGTTTCACCATGATGTACATTTTAGGTAAGTTATTTGAGACTAATTTCGCAATTCATTTCAGACGTTTTATATTAATTATTAAAATAATTCCTAATACCAAAAATCATGCAATAGTTGAGTTTGCCTAATTTTGTTAAAATGTGTCCTAATTTATGGATGAGTTTCGTATGCCATCACTTGGATCGTCTAAAATAGCCTTGATACCTTAACCTAATTGCCAGGATGTACGTTTTCAACAGATTAAGCGAAATATGATCATATGCTAATTGGCAATTAGATCTGGATACCTAAACCGTTCGTTAGCGTTGATATTAATATTATGTTCTCATATTTATACAGGGTGTTAATGAATTGTAGGGACAAACTTCTAGGGCTTGCAAAACACAACAAAGCAAACAACTTTTGTTAATAAATGTGTGGTCAAAAGTGTTTCCTTTCAGGGATAGGGTTTTTCAAACATTCTTTAAGAAGTGCCTAAATGTAGGCAACTTAATTTACTACCTACTATTTGTTTCCATAACGACGGAAATTAATACAGGATAAATAAAGCCCCCTTTCCCACTTTTCAAATTCAAATTAAATTTAAAATAAATTAATTAACAAAGTGTTTCAAAACTAAGCAATAGAAAAAAACCAAAATTACAAAGCAAATATCAACTACTTAAAAAATTTACAATAACTAATTCAAAATTCTGTTGACAACGAATGTACCTTCCTCCCGCAGCCGACGTGAAACTACACTAAAGGCCTTGTGCGATGGATGATTCCTATTCGGAAAATGTTCTTGGTACAGGTGACCAGCGTCGCGTGCGTTACCCCAAGCAGCTCCGTACATGAACATCATGTCATGCTGTTAGGCAAAAGTATAATTCGCCATAACACAAAAATACGAAACACAGAACGAAAATAACAAAGAAAATAATTATCAAAAAAATCAAAGAACGAAAAAAACGAATTATAAAAGGCGCAGAAAGAAACTAATGCAATAAAAGTCAAAAAATATCACAAAAATATCGAATTGTGTCAAAATTGACGTTATTTGAATGCATGTAAAATTCCGTGTGACCTGCGCAAAATAATTGAAAATGCAATTTGGGTTGCCTATTTTCGGTACTTCTTAAAAAATCTTTAAGAGGCTCTATTTTCTAAAGGAAACACTTTTGACCACACATTTATTAACAAAAGTTGTTTGCTTTGTTGTGTTTTGCAAGCCCTAGAAGTTTGTCCTTACAATTCATTAACACCCTGTATTTATTAATAATGATGTTTTTGAATTTCTTTCTTACAATAATGCGAAGCAGGAGATTATTGTAAAAAAAATTAGCACTTCTGGTTTGAATATGTAAATTCAATCTGTGTAGGTTTAAAAAAATCCTACTAATGATGTAAAGAAGTTTACACCCTCAATTAAAATTGTAGTCCTTGGATTAATAATAACAAAGCACAAGTTTCTCATTCCGCAATTAAAACTAACGATTAAAGTGTCAGATGAAATAAACTTAATTATAATGGAAGTAAAGCCTTGGTTTTATAATAAGGTGGTAATAAGGGATTATAAGTCTCGTATACTATTCAAATTTCTGTATTAATAATCGCTACTGGGTTCTTATAATGTTCGATAATGGAATATACATCATCTAGGTGTCATTCGTAATTGTGTATTTACATTTACAGTGTATATCGCAATATATTTTGCTAGTAATAAATTTTCTTAACGACTTAAACCACTTTATAAATTACATTTGCATTGTTTACCGTCACCTGTATTTATCACTGGCTTAAGTAGCAGATTGTGCAAAGAAACTCAGAGTTGGACTTGACAGGACGGCTATACAAGAGAAATGCATTTTGTAAAGAAATCTGATGTTATTATTGGTTTAGTTAACGTTTAAACGAAAATATTCAATTGCTGAGGAGTACCAATATAAATTAGCATTCGTTTTGAAAGTGTCGGCTTATTTATTTGAATATATAATATTTTGGCAAATTTTCGGCCGATGATTAAAAAACTTCAGATAAAATTTGATTTTTTAAAAACAATTATTCAATTAAGTTTTGCAAATTAAACAAATTGAAATGTTCAGCAAGATATTTATTGCATTTTGCATAGTAAAAGACTGACAATGAACAGTAAAATATCACAGTATTTTATTATATTTTGTACAGTATAAAGTGCACAGTAAAAAATTGGCAGATACGCAGTATTTTCACCGTTTCTTCTGTAAAAGTGGAACTGATCGTAGCCATAACCTCGCGTAACCTTCCTAGACCAACAACATTCTTAAAAAAAACTTTGTTTTTGCATTTTTCCTTTAAAATTATAACCCTGCAAAAATCTGTTTTACTGAGCAATTGTAATTATTTTATTGAGCGTTTATTTCTGTACTGATCATTTATTATTTTTTTCTGAAAACATCTAGTACTTTACATAGCATTTTATTTTTACCGAGGGTATATTGTTTTTACTGTGCGTTTATTGTTTTTACTAAACATCTGTTATCTTACTGCACGTGTATTTTTTTTACTGGAAATTTGTTTTTTTGAACAAAAGCCCTTGACGTTTAAGCACAATACTGTGCATTTAATTTGTACTCTTTGTATTTTAGAAATATATCAAAATTAGCGTCCGTGCTCTTCATCCCCTGTCCTATATTAATTATAAATATATAAAAAAACAATTTTTGCCGATTTGATCTAATCTAAGACCAAAAATGCAGTAAAACAACAACGATTGAGTATTGATTCTCGCACCTAGGCCAGACGCTTTTGGTGACTTTGGTGGCTTTTAATGTCTTTAGTGTTAATACCCTAAGTCTAGTGACTTTGGTGCCAACTTCAGAGGCGTAGTTAAGTACGGGTTTTGTGTTGTCGGCCGGGAGCGATGAATGTGATGGTGCACCATCTTCTGTCCAATATTGACGGCTGGTTGTAGTCTCTGCTAAATCACCACACGTCGAATGGAAAAATGACCCACCACCTCATTCAATTCTCCCGCACTTTGCTCCCGGCTATTAATGCAGTTCCCGTACTTAAGTACGCGTCAGAAGTTAGCATCAAAAATCACTAGTTTCAGGGGTACCAACACCAAAGTCACTAGTAAAGTCACTAAAAACGTCTGGCCTAGGTACGGAAATACCTGCAACTATTTATATATTAAATCCGGATCCCTTCCTCCTGTCCTAACTTTTGTGATGACGGAACCCCGCTACTAGAATCTGCAACTTTACGCATCCATTATATAAGGCGTTTATTTGTATGTACTGCTATTCATCGGATAAATTTAGTTGTACATGCACAGACAAAAACTGGATTTGGGTTGTTTGTTTGGATTAGCGCAAGTTCCAACGTAATCCACTGATAGCTTTCATTTAAAAATCAGACTTGTTGGCAGTCGAGTTTGTTTGTTGATATTTCAGTACAGATAAAGGTCGATTAGGATGATGTCATATAAACACGTACCCAAAGATCACAATTCGGGTAACAAAATAAATTGCTGACATATTTAACTATTATAAAACACTTCACTAAGTATTTGAGTTTAATGACTGCATAAGTAGTCTGATACTTTTCACAATTACAAACATTATGCTTTTATTTTTTAAATAAATTTTTAAGTAAAATTTTTTAACGCTCTTATCTTCTTGTACGAAATCTAATAGACACAGTTAAAAGAAGAAAAACGGCGTACTATATGCGCGCTTATTATTTCAACGCTGGGTCCCGAGTTTACTCCCAAAGAATACCGTGCATGTTCTGTTCTGCATTTCTTTCATAATAGCTGACTGCTTGTATTTTTGAGAATATACAATTCTGCTGAACGCTTTAAGTTAAGCCAGGCTAGGCTAAGTCTATGGGTTCTGCTAGTTTATAATTAACTTTTACTTGCTGGTCTCTGTAGGCTAGTGGCTCAGTCCATTGGAGACCGAGAGCTAGCACTGTGGAGATTTGAGGTTCAAATCCCCGTGAGAGCATGAGTGCTTCTGTTCTCTTGTGCAGGTTAGATAGGTAGTAGGGTCTTGCGTCTCTATAGTAGAGAAAGACAGTTTGTATCCTTCTTGGTGGGAAATTTTCAGAATTTAATATTTCTCTGTTAGAATCTAGAAAATAATAACTACGGAAAAAATAGCCAGAGTAAAAAATATTGGAAACTATACAGTACCTTCCAAAAAAAAATGAATTAAAAGCTTTTCATATTTTATGTTAATCTGCATATTATTTGGTTCATATTTTAATAAAACTCTGCATATTGTTTTCATAATTTTGTTATTTTTTTTAAATTCTCATGATTTTGTAAAATGATCACTAAAGAAATTAATATATAGGCTTAACCATTGGTTGGGTGTAAAGCATATTTTGCATTGAAATTTCTTCATAATTTTATGGCATTTTTGGCAATTTTTTCCTAAAATGTAGTTTTCGTCCAAATTTCTTTGTTGCGGCAAACAATGGTGTAAAATTACCTTAAAATCGTAAACAGTTTATTTAATGCTCTTGACCCATTTAAAAAAAATATGTAGACTTTAAACTTTCATTAACTAAATTTAAGGAAACGTGGTTTTAAAAGGAGATTAAAAGTGATTTCGTGACGGTAAATGTTAATGACATTCAAAACTTCCGTTACATTTGCGGATGCACACGATAACTGCTAGGATTTCCGTTTTATCTTTAGGTTTTTGCTTATTTCTAATTATAACCCAAACAGTGGTTTAAGATATTCAGGTTAAATTTCCGTTTACCGTAAATTAAAAAAAAATTTTGGTTTATTAAGTTTGATATTTACGAAAAAATTATGACTTTTTTTGGAAAAATCGTATAATTAAAAAAAAAGTTTGTAACAGTAACAATTTTCAAAACCTAATTTTTTATTTTCTCTATACTTCTGGAATAAGAACGTATTTTGTTAAAATATTTATTTAACAATAGTTCGTTACTGCTGCTGAGGTTCAAAACACCAGGAAATAAATAAGCCCACCATACCGGAAATTCTGCCAGATATTGCCTATAAAAAAAGTCTAAACCACGTAAATGAATATTGAAATTTTAATCCATAACTTATGGTTTAGTTTTGCACTTCCGTTTACGTAATTTGCGTAGATTATTAATGAAACTGCACTGTAATGCATTGCTAAACGTTCTGGAAACAAAAACTAGCACACACATACACATGGGAATGCCACGGTAAAAAGAAAGATATAAATGATGTTAGGAACTACCTATATATAAAATGTAAAGAACGTGGTAACATAAAGAAAGGAATGTTAAAGGGCTGATTATGCTCTGACGGACGCGTTTTGTGAATTCATTACAAAGCAGCGTTTACAGCTAGTTGGATGGTATTTAACAAATTAAATCAAAAAACTAGCAGAACCCGTGGCCTACGCTTCACGTGCTTTTGGGTGATTTTCGGAGGGGCCGAAGTTCATAGTATATATTTGTTGTAATAATAAAAGCAAATATGTTTCGTAGAAGTGAAATATCATTTTTTCTTTGAAATTAGTAACGGCACTGAAAAAGTGTAACATGTGCATTATACAGGGTGTTAATGAATTGTAGGGCTTACAAAGCACAACAAAGCAAACAAGTTTTGTTAATAAATGTGTGGTCAAAAGTGTTTCCTTTAGAAAATAGAGCCTCTTAAAGGTTCTTTAAGAAGTACCTGAAAATAGGCAACCCAAATTGCATTTTCAATTATTTTGCACAGGTCACACCGAATTTTTGAAAAAAAAAACGATCTAGACATACATGCATTCAAATAACGTCAATTTTGACACAATTCGATATTTTTCTGATATTTTTTGACTTTTCTTGCATTCGTTTCTTTCAGTGCCTTTTATAATTCGTTTTTTTCGTTCTGTGATTTTTTTGATAATTATTTTCTTCGTTGTTTTCGTTCTGTGTTTCGTATTTTTGTGTTATGGCGAATTATACTTTTGCCGAACAGCATGACATGATGTTCATGTATGGAGCTGCTTGGGGTCACGCACGCGAACTTTAAGTTCAACAGACTCCTGGTATATCTGGAGCGGTGCGCAGGAATTTACTTCGTAGATGTGCTTCGTGTGTAGAAACCGGGGGCGACATTTTGAACATTTACTATAATTTTGTTAATTTTTGAATTAGTTATTGTAAACTTTTCAAATAGTTGATTCTTGCTTTGTAATTTTGGTTTTTTCTATTGCTAAGTGTTGAAACATTTTGTTAATTAATTTATTTTAAATTTAATTTGAATTTTAAAAGTGGGAAAGAGGGCTTTATTTATCCTGTATTAATTTCCGTCGTTATGGAAACAAATAGTAGGTAGTAAATTGAGTTTAACATTAAAGGGGAATTACACTAGTAACGCCCTCTATTATGTGCGGCGAGGAAAAGTTGCAAAGCAACAAACCGGCAAAGTTGCGATCGGAACCTGCTAAGCAGGTATCTGCGATCGCACCGGCCTCTAAGCACAAAACACAGAAACGCCCGTGTGGCAAGAAATAAGAAAGAAGAGATTTGGTTTAAATTATGGCTAGAACAGACCACTACATGTTTCGTTCTTATTTGAACTCATCGGGTGGACATAATGTTATACTTTCTGGCATATATCTGCTTGTTTGCTTTTGGTTTCAATTATGGTTAGAATTATGTCCACCCGATGAGTTCAAATAAGAACGAAACATGTAGTGGTCTGTTCTAGCCATAATTTAAACCAAATCTCTTCTTTCTTATTTCTTGCCACACGGGCGTTTCTGTGTTTTGTGCTTAGAGGCCGGTGCGATCGCAGATACCTGCTTAGCAGGTTCCGATCGCAACTTTGCCGGTTTGTTGCTTTGCAACTTTTTCTCGCCGCACATAATAGAGGGCGTTACTAGTGTAATTCCCCTTTAGTGTTATACTTTCTGGCATATATCTGCTTGTTTGCTTTTGGTTTCAATTATGGTTAGAATTATGTCCACCCGATGAGTTCAAATAAGAACGAAACATGTAGTGGTCTGTTCTAGCCATAATTGAAACCAAATATCTTCTTTCTTAGTAAATTGAGTTGCCTACATTTAGGCGCTTCTTAAAGAATCTTTGAGAAGCTCTATCCCTGAAAGGAAACACATTTGACCCCAAATTTATTAACAAAAGTTGTTTGCTTTGTTGTGTTTTGCAAGCCCTAGAAGTTTGTCCCTACAATTCATTAACACTGTATATACTGTTTGTTTTTGCCATTGTATAAACACATTATTTTTCAAGGTTAGGTGTAAGATCAGCTATGCTGAATCTCGTCTTGTGTGTTGTGTATCCTTTTTTCTTTTAGGATAAAGAATAAAAGACTATTATTATTATTATTATTATTATTATATATTCAAAAGTAGTGCTAATATAATATAAAGTTTTTTGTGCTTTTGGTAGCGATAATGTATATTAATTCATTTCGAAAAGGGGGGGGGGGCTTAAACTTTTGCATAAGTAAATATATATAACGTAATATACATTTAGTCTTAGATTATAAATTAATGTTGAACGTAAAATTTGTTCAATGCACTGACTAATTAAAAAATATGTTTAATATTTGACGTGTATTGAATACTTAGGCTTATTCTAATTACATTTGTTTTCATTATTATAAAAACTAAAACTAAAACTTGGGCTCTAATGCAACTCCATTGGCTGCATTGGCGCAGTTACGCCCCTGTACACGCATTAAGTACATGTCTAACAGTTTGTAACAGCTTATTTATTAATTTTTTTAAATAATCGCAAATCTCTTAGAAATTTGTGAACAGAATATACTAAAAAAAAAGATGGAGCGTAGTCCGCGGGTTCTGCGTGTTTATTTATTTGAATAAAACAATTATATAAAATCTCTCAACATGTAACAAATCTTAATGTGTTTACATTAACGAAACGCTTTGATAAGCGTACATTAATGTCAGCTAAAGATGAAATGCTTTTACATGTATAAATATCTATTTTCATTAAAGATATAGCAAACAAACAGAAATGTAATTTGCCAATACAGCTTCTTTAAAAAGAGATTTCATAAAATGCTTACACGTTTATTAAACAAATTAACAAACGCGTCTAAGATATACAAAGTGTCAGTAGGCTATCGTACTTAATTAAATAATACTTGTTTCATACCTGTAGTAAACAAGCGATAATGTAACAATTTAAACAAGCAGATTTTTTAAATTTCGTTAGAATAAACTGAGGATAAATAACTGTTTATTTGTTCCGACGTCGACCGTCATAGTTGTTTGATCCGTCTAGTCTAAACACTGCAAAGCATTTATGTCTTCTCTGAAGGCACACTTTATTACAACTTAAGAGTTTATCGTTAGTTAACCATAAATAACCAAATTATAGCAATAGTGGTGGCAGCAATTGTAATTGATTGCCGAAACAATCAATAAACTAAGCGGAATTGCAAGAGGCCGCCATAGAAGTATGGTGATAAATTTTGTCGAGAAGCAATATCCCGTCGTGTTGTTATGGTGAGACAGTTAGGCATTTACTGTAGAACAAAGTACTGAAATTCACGAAATTACATTTATGCAATTAATGTGTTAATTCTATAAAAACGTACATTTTGACAATTTTAAAGGCCTAATTATGCTAATCGAAACAACTTTGTACCATTACTTTTATTAATCTTATCAACTATTGCCTTACTAATTACAAACGTGGAACTTTAATTTTCAATTTGAAATTTGACTTGTTATTTATAATACTTGGAAATATAGGTGTTCTAATTATACCATTATTTTGTGCAGTGCTGGAATACGTAGGACCACAATGGAGAACTTTTGTGGCCAATATGTCCATAGCGTTATTTTTCACGTTTGCTGCGAGTATTCTTCCTTGGATTGCTTGGTTTTTAGGGGACTGGAGACATCTTTGCTTCGCCACGTCTGCACCTCTCATACTAGCCATATTTACACCATGGGTTGTTCCGGAATCCGCAAGGTTAGATTTCTTTTTGTTGTTTATTAGTGCATGTGCAATGTGTTACGTTACAAGGATATAAAATATTCATATTTTTTACTACAGCTTGCATATTTTATTTACTATTTATACTTTGTCAGATGGTTGGTCTCGCAAGGAAAAATAGAAAAGGCCTTAGGAATTTTGAAAAATTTCGAAAGAATTAATGGAAAGAAAGTTGAAGAGAGAATTTACAACGAATTTAGGGTAAGTTACAAAAAAAATCCCAAGATTCCATTTATTAAACCAACTTCAATTTTTGTACCTAGTAGTCCTAAATACTTTTTCTTCACGAACAGTTTTTGGTGTTTAACAGCACTGTTTTTGTTCTTTCCAGGAAAGTAGTTATAGAGCACGAAAGGAAGAAGAAAATTCCAAATCATATTCAGTATTGGACTTGTTCAAAACGCCACATTTGCGAAAAATTACCTTCCTTTTGATAGTGATTTGGATGGCCATATCTTTAGTTTTTGATGGACACGTTCGAAACGTTGGTTCTTTGGGTCTCAATGTTTTCGTAACGTTTACCATCGCTTCGATTACGGAGTTTCCTGCAGATACATTGCTGACTTTAACCTTAGATAAATGGGGAAGAAGATGGTTGGCTTTTGGAACCATGGTTTTAAGTGGAGTTTTTAGTCTTTTAGCTGCTGTTGTGCCATTAGGTAAGTTTTGGTTATTTTTTTAAATAATAATAGGTATATAAGTATGACAGATTCAGATTTGATTTAGTAATTTTGATGACGGTATATTATTCTTAAACAGAAGAAATGGGACAAGCAATTCCCCCCGACCTTCTCATATTTACGGTTTATATACATTCAAAATATCCTAAAGTTTTAGTCAAAACAAAGATTGAAAATATAAGGTGCGTTTAAAAATTACACTAACAAAAGTGTACGAGGTGCATTTCAAAAATTAATAATTAAAATTAAATAAAAATTATACCAGGTGTCACTAAAAATAAAATCCAACAATTACTACAAAATAGTGCTTCTATCATGGTTGGGCGCTTTGGGTTCTGACTCGTTGCAACACTCGTTTAAACTCGGAACGCAAGAACAAAAACTATTTTTTTTATCACGCTCTGACTAAAACTGTGGCACAGATACGTGATCTCCTACTTGGCCCACCCATTATTTTCCTTCCAGGTCGCACTCATTAGCTGCTTCGAAATTTTAGAAAAAAAAAACAAACAAGTAAGAAAATTTGCAAGCATATTTTCTCTGAGCTCTTGATTAAAATTCTGAAAATTCCCTCAAAAAACAAGTTGCCCTCAAACCGCCATTTTGGAAAATTCGTGTTTTAGACATTTTATTGAAAACCGTGCATTTTATGGAAAAAAGCTTTAAATAAAAGTTGTGCTGCACAAAAATATCTACAATTTTTGTTCTTAATATTTTCCGATTGGACCAACCTTGATGCCACAAAATGGCGTCAAACCGATATCAAATGTGAATTACGTCATGCACGCAAACGTTTCTTCTACGTATACAATATACATACAGGGTGCTTACAAAATAAACAGCATCATTTTAAAGACGTGTTCCTCTCATGAAAATAAGAGGAAATGTTTCTAATAACATGGGTCCGCAAATGCTTCGTTATCGAGATACAGGGTGTTTAAAATTGTAAAAAAATATTGATTTTTTCGTTTATTCGGAAATGATTTAGAATTAAATTTTAAAAACTACACAATACGTATCTATTTTTATGTGGCATAAGTGGATCATATTAGTTTTTTCTCTTTTCCAGTGGCGTAGCTACAGGTGTATATGTGGATATTTCGGGAGGAAAAAATGGCACGCTACTGTTTTTTTCGATACAATTTTTAAAATGCTCAACTAATTTATGGTTGAAGGGGCCTCTTGAGTTTTTTTCTATTATTAACCGCTTTCGTGTAAATCACACTTCAAAAATGAAAAACAAGACTAAAAAGTCAAAACAATCCAGTACTTAATGTTTTTATTCTTTCAATATATTTTACATGCAAGCAGACGAAAAAAACCTAAGACATATTTCCGATCATAAATGAGTTGACCATTTTGAAATTTGTATCAGCCGGAGAAAAACAACAGTGACGTACCTACCTTCTTTTGTTTTAAAATCAAAATTCAGAAAAAAATAACTTTGCAAATCCGTTTATTGAATTTGACTTTTTAGTCGGCTTTTTCTTCTTTGAATTGTGATTTACGCGAAAACGGTTAACAGTAGGAAAAAAACTCAAGAGACCCTTTCAACAAGAAATTAGTTCAGCATTTAAAAAATTGTATCAAAACAAAAAAAAACAGTACGATTTTTTCCTCTTGAAATATCCACATACACACCTGTGGCTACGCCACCGGAAAAGGGAAAAACTGGCTAATATGGTCCACCTATGCCACATGAACATAGATACGTATTGCGTAATTTTTAAAATTGAATTCCCAATCATTTCCGAATAAGTGAAAAAAATCGATATTATTTTACAATCAAACACCCTGTATCTCGATAACGAAGCATTTGCGGACTTATGTTAAAAGGAACTTTTCCTCTTATTTGCATGAGAGGAACACACCCTTAAAAGGATGCCGTTTATTTTTGAAAAACCCTGTATAGTGAGTACCCTAATACAAATATAAAGAACAAAGTTGTAGAGCAAAAAAATTTGAAGAATGAACATTATTTTTTATTTTATTTGATTTACTGTAAATGTAAAAAAATCACAAATAAAAAAAGGGGGAAATTGTAATTTATTTATAATTTGTTTACGTTTACAGTAAATAAAATAAAAATTAATGTTTGCGTGCATGGCGTTATTCAGATTTGATATAGGTTCGACGCCATTTTGTGGGTTCAAGGTTTGTCCAATCAAAAAATGGTATTGACAAAAATTGTAGATATTTTTGTGCTGAACAATTTCTATGTAAAGCTTTTTTTTATAAAATGCACGGTTTTCAATAAAATGCCTAAAACACGAATTTTCACCGTAATTTTCCAGAATGGCGGCTTGAGCACAAATTTTTTAAAGACATTTTTAGTATTTCAATCAATAGGTCAGGGATTCGAGATTTGTTTCATCTTGTTGCTTTACCATTTTAAGTGGTCGTTGTAAACCAATGGTTTTGGTATTTAAACTAGCTTTTTCTGATATTATTTCAATGTATTTAGTTGCTTTTGCTCGATTTCCGTCCAATTATTTTCAACATTATCCCTGTTTTTTTTAGTTTTACTTAAATGTTACTTCGAGTTTAAGCAGCGTTTGTCCATCTCTTAGTTTTTAGATCTTCATTTACACACTTGCTTCTTTTGTTGTTCTTACATGCACTTACCCTTTTTGGATATTTTAAGTCATCTTCTTTGTTTAAATTAATAAACAACACATGTGGGTATAAAAATTTATTAATCAGAGAATGACGATTCAGGAGAGCTATCACAATACTTTCGGCGTTTACATGGACATGATGTACTTGTACATGTCGAAGATGATTTGCGTTTTCTGCATGAGTAGTACTTCTGTACATATATTATCATCGCTTGTATCCCCACCATAGTCTCCTTTGCTACTTTCAAGATTTTCCGAGCAGGAGCGTCAAACCCATGCTTTCCTCCTCTGTGTAGTTCCATTGTATATGAAAATTTTATCTTATGCTGCCCTCTGACATAATCTGTACTTCCTCCAGAAGAAAGATCTACGGATTTATTATATTTACTTTGAACGCCTTTGAAATAGTGTAAAAAAAAATTATTATTTACACATTGCTTTCCAGAGACTCCCAACTCTGAAACAACTATGAGGAAAAGCAGATTTCATTGCTCTTTTGGCCGCGAAACCACAAGCACGCTGAAAATTATTATTCTGTGAATTAATGTTTGATAATTACTGAAAAAGTTACCAGATCAATTTCGTCGCATATGGGTCTTGTAGTAAATCCCCAAGGGTACATGATCAAATTACCATAACAATGTATGGCGATATAAAGTTTTACGTATTTTCCGTACATGTCCAAAGCGTGTACTAAACTTTGTGTCTCGGGTTCGCTCAATGCATATTCTCCGCGGTACTTAAGACTCGACTTATCTGAACTGCTTCCAGGAACTAACAAAGATATTTTGGTTAAGATGAGGTATGAATAGATTAAGAAACCTTACGTCCATAGCCGTAGGAAAAATTTCTGTTTATATCGACACCCCAATCTTCTTCGCTGTTAGAGCCGTTTTTATTCATGTTTTTTCTCCATAAGCGTTTCTAAAATAATTGGAAAACATTCGGAGAAGGTTCTCGTTAAATGGGGAAGAAGAGACAAATTTTGCCTTACACATTTATGGCTATATTCATATCCATCAGGGTTCAAACAGGGAATGATGTAATAATCCATGTAATTAAGCATTTCTAGATGATGTAAAATGTATTCTATAATATAAAGAACTGTTGTGTGTCCCAACCATTCTCTTGCATGTATTCCACCTTCTATCATTGTAGCAAATTTGGGACACCACGGATTCTTTTGTATAACTACCATATATATAATTCTTCCTTCATACGACTGTCCTACTTCTTCTAGACGTACCAGATTTGGAAATTGTATTGTTATTTTGTTTAAATAACAGTATATCTGAAATTTTTTAATTTAAAAACTAACATCTTGCTAAAATTCGTCAGAATACGTACTTCTTCGAGTTTTGGAAATTTTTTGCAAAAAAACGGGTGTCTTCGTGTTTTTGGTTTTTTACATGGTTTCCGACCCATCTTATTCAGATGTATGTAGTATATTCCAAAAATTTAATATTAAATCATTGCCAAATGAGTTTTGTAGACTACAGATTTGAATATGTCATTGTCAAATTGAGATTTTCAAAAAGTATGTTTCTGGCACAAGGTTGCTTTAATAAATGACTAAGGTCGCGTTTTTTTGGTAAACCTTTAAATTTCCAGAAATAGTGTTGATTTATTTCCAAATAGTAATATTTTAATTTATCAAGGGCATTTCCTGATTCCTATTAGCTCTAATTATACGTATTTAGCTTGTACGTCACTTTTATTTTAACTACCGCTTCTACTATCTGTTGGATTACCACCATTATTTCAGCAAATCAGCGTCGAATTTATCAGCTAAAATCTCAAAATCTATATTTTGCCAATACTCTACAACTGCAAGGCTTATTTTTGCAATTGCGTGGTTAAGAATTCCATAAACAAATTTTTTTGGTATCCTGAAATTCTAAATTGTGATTATTCGTCAAAATTTAGAGTTTAATTTTTAGGCGAATGCAATACCTTCTTCGTAAGATGGTAAAATTGGCTGAAAAGTTTCGCCTGAACATACATACTTTGAAAAATATTTTGTATCACAACATTTTAGCCCCAAGAATTACTATAAGTTTATTATACCTCTAACGACCCAGTAAGGTAGCTAGGCAGGTTGTGACTCATCGTTGTTTTTGAAAATAGGCTGCCTATGAGAATACAATTTATCAATGTAGATTGAAATTACTTATAGCACCATATTCCGCTTTTTGCTCTACGAAGTTTGTATTTTTTACATTCTTTGGAATTTCCCTTTTTCCAAATTTCCATACCAAATTAAACAAAACAATTAGTGTGAAGTATGTTTTTTACCAAGCTTTATATAAATTTCTGGCAAAAGAAAATTGCTATTTACGTGTACTAAACACCCACTAGTTTGGAATCCACTTTAAGTTTTCGGTCATTTCTTTCACATGTACTCTACATGTATACAGTTTCACATAGAGCTTAAAACATGGCCAAGACCCACAGGGCCGGTCGAAACAAAAAAATATTGATAATTTTTTGTTTTTACTTTGATGATTTCTTTACAACTGTCAGGTTTTCTGGCGATTGGATGAGTTTGATTTTCAGACAATCGGCTAACATCATTTCAATAGCAGATTTTTTGGTATACAGGGTAACTAAATTGTGTTTATTCGTCAAAATTTTTTGTTTAATTTTTTAAGAAATACAACACTTTTATTTACTATAGCTACTAACTATACTGACGAAGGTAAAACTGCCTGAAAGACAGGTCAGGTAGCTAGGCAGTTTATGACTCATCGTACCTATTGAGACTAGCACGCGTATAACAATAAAAATGAAGTGTAAAATATTTAGAAATATTATAGAAGACGACACAAAGAAATTCTGTGTCAAATTATAGCCTATTACTATCTCTATAAACAAACAAAATTAATACAAATATTAATATGACTGGTTTTTGCCACGATAAATTATCTTCACAGTTTTTTTACTTTCCCATACTTCCAGTAATGGTTTCTAAAAAATGTCAGCCTGTATGTGTGTCAGTGTGTGACGCAAAATATTGGTAAAAGGTAAAAACAATCCAAGCAAAAAAACATGAAAAAAATATTCAGGAAAAAATCCAAGGTAAAAAATTCAGCGGAAAAATAGTAAAATACAAAACATAAAATGTTGTTTATTTCATTATTATTACCGGAGTTTGGCAAATAGCTATAAAGATAGTCTTTAATTAGTTATTTGATGCAATTTTTGACTTACATTTTGTCATATTTAAAAGGGAGAATTTCTTTGGAAAAAGTAACTACTGACTTTCAATACTTATTTTTACAATTACAAAAATAAAAAAATTAAAAAAGACTAAAAAAAGACAACAAATGTAGGCAGAAACGGGATACGAAAAAAATCGATGTGATTTTGAAAATCGATTTTTTAAAATTTAAATCAATGTTCTTTAATTTTAACTAATTTTTTTAAATTATATTAAATTTTCATGATTTTTCTAATTAAAATTCATCATTTGGTGATGAATAGCAAAAATTTCATTCAACAAATTGCATTGGATCACCTGGACTGCCTTATCTTTCTCACGTGTAACTGTAATCGGAGGGATGATTGACCTTGTAATTCGGCCGACGATTTGTCGTTAAGAAAATTCGTATGTTTCATAAGTTTTAATTTACTAACTATTTTGTTACACGAACTGAATATCTTGCCCGGATTCTCGTAAATTATACGATTTTCTAAGAATGGTTATCACGACATTTTTTCAATGTTTTATAATTTATTGCTGACGGTTTTGTACCTAATAACGTGGTGTATTTCTGAATAATTTATTTTATAAACTTTATGAATACCTCTCAGAATCAAGTAAGATTCTTACTTTTTCTAATTAATTAAGGTAAGTAGTGCAGTTAAGGGCAAAGGAATCAAAATGAGTTGAAACCCTTCACAGCAGATTTCAAGTATTTAGGTTATGGGAATACGGTTAGTTGTTATCGATACCTGATTCTGAATTACATTTGACTGTACTATTTAACGCGGACTCGTACTGATGCTAGCTGAATTCTCCCTCTCGGTTGACTGAACTAGGTGCTGGTGCCTGGAGTTGTTCTGGTGTTTTTCCGGGCTAAAATATTTATCTTATACCTTTAATTTGCACCATCTGGGTCATGTGAGAACATTATAGTGGGAACGATTTGTAAAGTAGTGATGCTTGCGCGTTGTTCGGTTTTGCGTCTCGTACTAGTGGCGACACCATCGCGTCAATTTGCAAACCAATAAATATATTTGCTGATTTTAAATATCCCGCTTTTTCATGTTTTTAAATTTATTTCGACCCATTACAACACCAATTACAAACAACTTGCAACCGCCATTAATATTATTCAATAACAGTGAAAATTCCACAAAGAGTGGTTTAACTTTTCTATGAAATGTTAGCATCTGTTAGCCATAAAACCCCGTTCTCGAGAGGTCAAAATGTTACAGTAGTGCACAGCTACAGCTATTCTTTTTATTTTTAGTAATGTCGCCGTAATAATTAATGTACCACAAGTTTGTAAATTAAAATATGATTACATTGGTTTATTATTTATGCACAAGAAATTATTATTTGATTGTCATAGTCTATTATGCCTTCGTAATGTTATTTAACTTTCATTATGATTAAAATTATCACAAGTGCAGAGAGCGGTACCTGTTTTGTTATTTACGTGGAAGATAGTTCTATACTAATATAATAAGTAACAATATTTTAAAGTGTGGGAAAGTAAAAACGACGTGTTTATGCCAATTTTAACATATTGTACAGGTATAAGACATCTTCTTCTGTCGAAATCTGAACGTATTGGAAAGTAACATTTTTTGGAAATTTAATTGAAACTTTTTCAACCTTTGTGTGTTTTCTTTCAGGGATTCCTTCTGCAACTATGGCCATAATAGGAAGATTTGCAATCAATATCACGTACAACATTGGCCTTCAATATGCCGCCGAACTTTTGCCTACTGTCGTTAGGGCGCAAGGGGTAGCTTTAATTCACATCATGGGATACGTGGCCAGTATCCTTGCACCGTTCGTAGTTTATTTAGTAAGTATAGTTACTTTCAGACTAAGCTTAAATTTAGAGCGAACATTTGCATGTAAATCGTGAATTATCAATACTAGAATCTTAATCACAAACTTACACGAAATTCCGGTGGGAATTCGCAGTAAATCCGTAGTAGGAACTCCAAACTTCTCTGCATGTGCAATTTAATTAAAGCATTAGGAAATTCCAGAAACTGTCGTAATTTATACTTGTCATTTATTAAGGGATGTTTTTGCGACATAAACTTTCTAAGGGTTTTGTAAACTAATTTTGTACAAAAAATGTTAACAAAATCAATTTTTCCTAAATGTTTTACCAACCTCTAAATTACCTTAATTAATTTCCGTGAGCTGTGTTTTCCACTTTATGAATTCTCGTATTTGTTGAGCTTTGATTAACATAAAGCACAAATCAAGAAGTTGAAACCCATTAGAAATGGAAATAACTTCCTTTCCATAAAAACGCTTCTTTCATTAAGTTTCTGTATTACATTTTCCAACCTCGAATTTTTTGTGGAAAATTCAGAAAGATTTGTAGCCACCGAATTTCCTAGATTTATTGACAAGTCAATTGTATCTCTGGGGAAATCTTAAATCAGAGAAGTACATGAATAACTTCACGAAAAATTCATGTCTTGAGCGAAAATGTTTCATTTCCGAATTGAATTGCTTTTGTAATTTTATTTCTTAAAAAACTAAATTAGTTTATTTTTTACAGGCAAATATATCACCTTCATTTCCACTTCTAATCCTAGGTGTTTTGGGATTACTTGGAGGAGTTTTAGCGCTATTTTTACCAGAAACCTTAGGACAAGAACTACCACAAACGCTTCAAGATGGGGAGAATTTTGGAACAAATCAAAAATTCCTAGATTTTCCCTGTAAATCAAGGTAAAGTCCCTGGAGCGTTAACGTACTTTGAAAGTGTTAATTGTTTTTATATTTTTTTTTAAGAAAGCAACAAGAAATTGAAGACACGCCAAATGAGCGACCTGAACGATTCCGGAGAGCGAGCACAAGGGCATCTTTCAGAGGAGAAATTCGTTCAAGCATGATCCACAGGTCGTCTATGCGATCCAGAAAATCCGTAGTTATTCCTGAAAGCGAAGTGGTTTAAATTGCTACGACTGTGATGTAATATTTTAAAATGTATGTGATAGTGAGATTTTCGTTGTTCTGCCGAAATTTGTTAATCGCAGAGTATTATGGAGAAAATCATTTTCTCCCTTATTATTATTATTTAAAAAATTAAGTTATTTTATAGTATTAAGTGTAAATAGCAAACTAGAAATTCAAATTTGAAACTGCCATAAAGTAAGGCAGTAAATTTTAAGATGCAAGCGAATTCTAGTGCTTTTGTATATTTATGTTTGTGTTCTTTTTTTGAACAATTTTGTATATAGATTTTGTATATAAAACGTTTTTAAATAAACTTAATCAATTATTACCAGTAACAGTGTTTGTTTTGAAATTTCGAGAAGCGCAAGAAATATAAAAGTAGGCTACCGATTGATGTATTTTTATTTGTCGCCAAATCAAATAAAATTGTCAAATGTTTGTTGGGTAAATACCTGGACTGTTGATGTCTGGGGAAAAGTCGAAAATCACATAGTTAGTGTTTATTCAACGAACAGAGTAAATCTTATTTGGAACTATATTAAGGTTGAATTCACGCACAACATTTGACAAAAAATGGTTTCGTTACTTTCTACACTGAAAGCATAAAACTATCAAAATCCGGAACTTTTATTAGATTTTAATAAGAAAAATCAAAAATAATAGTGGAAACGTTAGAGATCTCGTACATAGTACAGTGTGGTTAGGTAGGAAACAGAAATTAAGTGTAAAAAATTAGCGAAACACTTCGCCTGGATGAACTTTGCCATCCTTTAAAAATTGTTACTTATCACATTTTCCAAAATATTTTTGTATCGACGGTTTACGCGCTAATAATGACAACGATTGCACCTACCCCTAGCCGTACCACTCTAGCGGGGGGGGGGGGGGGCGCAGCTGTTTTACTATAGTTGGCATCAAAATTATCCGCTTTAAACAGTAGTTGCAGTTCTTATAACCTGCATAAGTCGGCTTAAAAGTACGGACTGTATCCACGTAGATTCGATAGAAATTGTTGATAAGAAACAAATTCATATCTTAAAGGTTAGCTTGCTTAAGTTACAAGTTATATTAAACACAATGCCTATTCTAAATAAAATTTGCATAATTTGGTTTTTTATTTTACCTGCGTTTAACACCTTCTTAAGCTTTAACTTTTAACCAGAAACCCCCCTGAGAAATAATAAAGAATTCTCTTGTCTAAAATAATCACAACAAACAATGATTCATCTACTTCGTATATCCCAAATCCGAGACATCATAGCTGAGGGCATCATCAGCTAGCTGCACATCGTACTATGAAAACTGTATTTACCAAAGCTTTAAACATTTTTTTTAATTGCTTTGGAAAAATATTTTTTGGGATAAAAGAAAACCAACTGGAAGTACAAATTTGGTGAAAAGCAAAAATTAACCTTTCTAAACATTGCTGCACCTAAAAACTAAATTGTAACTCTTATTCTACCACACATGAGCAATTTAGGTTAAATAAGAAATTTTATCATCTCCCGTTTATTAAACAAAGTTCCATGAATTTCCCACTTCAAAAATTCATAGAAGGCATCACAAGCAAACTAACGGATTGGAACTCAAAGTAATTATAGCACATCTCTAGCTCTATTATTAGCCTATAGAATTAAGAAAAAATCGTATAGCCAGCTTTTGAGCAATATGTTTTTGAAAAAGTCAAAATTTTGATACATTTTTTAATTCAAAGATTTAATAATTTTAAAAGTTCTAGTTGCTTGTACAATTGTCTACTCTTAAAGAATTTCTAATATAAAATTTCATCCCGATCTAATAACTTGTTTGTGAGTAAATAAGCGAATTTTCAAAAATTCATGGAAGGCGTCAGAGACATTTACGAGTTGGAACATAAACCAATTTGTAGTTTATCCTTAGCTCTATAAGCTTATAGAATTAAAAAAAAATCGCAAGGCTACTTGTTGAGCAATATTTTTTTGAAAATTTTCGAAATTTTGGAAATTTTCTTCACTTCAATAACATTTAGTTTGGAAATAAAATGCTACCAAAAAACATTTCTAACTTCCGCTTACGGTTTTGAATTTTTTTAAAGCTTATTCCTCTTATGCATATTTGATATACCCCCACATTCCAAAGCCCATTAAAATCAAACTATACGTTTGGGAGTTATGGAGCGCACATACCCACGCACGCACATACAGACAAACAGTTTTCAGAAAAATAATTTTTGGGTTCCTGGAGGCCTAAAACATATTTTCGTCAAAATCGTAATTTCGAAAATTTTCATGAAATCAATACCTCCCTGTACTAAAAGTATAATAAAGTAAAAAAAAAAAATAATTTAGGTTTGTCCCAAATTTATAGCAAATATTAGAATACCTGATAAAGTAATACAAATATTGATTAGTTACATTTCTGTAATTAGGTAGTTTAAAAATAAAGTAAACTACTTTTTATTTATGATTTGCAACATCGCATTGTGTTATGGCCAGGGAATCATAAAAAACGATATACAGTTTATCGAAAAAACAGCCAAACTTTACATTAATGATAATGGAAAACCAATGTTAGGTAGAATACCCTCATACAGTGATTGCGCAACTCATGTTCGGATGAAAATTCGCGTTTTAAAGACCGGTTAGGTTCGGATGTAAATTTGCGTTTTACAGACCGGTTAGGTCCTAGCTAATAATGCTCAATAACACAATGACTTAAATGTTGAATAAAACCTCCTTGCCAGAGGTAGGTAAAGGTTTACAGAGAATCAAAGCATTTAAATATTATCGAATGGATTCATTTACAATGTAAATGCCGAAAATTTAGAGCGAAACATAAAATTAATCCCTTTCCCCTAAATATTGCTGCACCTATAAATTAATATCTATATCTTATTCTACTCTAACTCATAAGCAATTTAGCTTAAACATAATTTTTTTATCGTTTCCCGTTTATTAAATTAGGGAGCATAAATATTTGATTTTCAAAAATTCATAGCAGGCGTTACAAAAAATCTAGTGAACTGAGATGCGAACTTACTTATAACTCATCCCTATCTGTATAGGCTTACAAAGTTAAAAAGAAATTGTGTGACCAGTTTTTAAGCAGTGTGTTTTTTGCGCGATGGTGTTGCCACTAGTACAAGACGCGAAGCCGAACAACGCACAGGCATCCCTACTTCACAAATTGTTCCCATTATTACGTTCTCACATGACCCAGAGAGTGAAAATTAAGGGTATAAAGTAAATATTCCGGGATAGAATGTATCAGTTTGTGTTTCTACTACCAAATCGACTAGACCAGTCTGGAAAAATACCAGAACAGCTTTAAGCACGAGCACCTAGGCCCGTCAACTGAGGAGAGAATTCAAGTAGCATCAGTGCAAGTCCGAATTTAATAGTACAGTCAAAAAATGTAATTCAAAATCAGGTACCGATAAAAACTAACCGTACTCTTGTAACCTAAATACCGCAAGTCTGCTGTGAAGGGTTGCACGTACCTCTACTCCTAAATAAAGGATTAATTTTGGCGTTAAAGAGTTTCAACTCATTTTGATGCCCTTTCCTCTAATTTCAATAATTACCGTATTTAATTAGAAGAAGTAAAAATCTTACTTGATTATGAAAGGTATTCAGAAAGTTGATATAATGAATTATTCGGAGACACGCCACGTTATAGGCACAAAACCGTCAGCAGTAAATTAGGAAACATTGAAGA
Source organism: Ctenicera cuprea (assembly GCA_958336395.1). Lineage (NCBI taxonomy): Eukaryota > Metazoa > Arthropoda > Insecta > Coleoptera > Elateridae > Ctenicera > Ctenicera cuprea. The sequence goes on along the minus strand of OY284495.1, from coordinate 17,036,705 downwards.
AATGTCGTGATAACCATTCCAAGAAGGTCGTACAATCTACGAGATTTCCAGCAAGAAATTTTGTGCAACAAAATTGTTAGTAAATTAAAACTTATGAAACATATGAATTTTCTTTACGACAAATCGTCAGCCGAATTGCAAGATCCATCTCTCCGATGATAAAGTTACACGTGGGAAAGATAAGGCAGTCCAGGTGGTCCAATGCAACTTAAAAAGTGAATGCACGGTGTAAACGTTAAACAACTCGTTCAGAATTTATAATATAATATTGTGTTAATTTGTTTATTTTAGAATCAATTACATCGAACTCCCGCGGATCCCCCATTGCAAAACTAAGAACAATCATAAGCTGCCAGGGTACATGAGTGATTACTGATTATACTATGATCATCTTTTACCCACTACGTATTTCGCAATGTACCTCGCAAACTTCTAAATTGTCATTGATGCTCCTATGTTAACTGTGGTTGCGATGGAAATTTTTCTGAAAAAAATCGATATTTTTATATAATGCTGCACCTAAAAGTTAGGTTCCGAAACATATTCTAATACCACTCGAGCAATTTAGCACAAACAGAAATTTTTATCATCCTCCGTTTATTGCAAAGAGAAGATGAGACTAATTGTGTAAAAAATGGGGCGACACATATTTACGAAAAAACGACTTTTTACGTTTAATTATTACTATGGCATAACAGGCTATGTTTAATGTTATTTGGAAGTTTTTGTTAATTGCTCATAATAATTATGATGGTGAGTGATTGACAAATAACCAATAAACATACTTATTTATTGCATTAATAAGATCGCTTACTTCAATTTTAAAATATTGTTTTTGTAATTTACTAATTGACTTCTGCCCAGAGCATGCTTTATTTAAATCAGTGACTCATGACAAATCATGGTTTATGTCAAGATTTTAAAATCAGCAAACTAAGTACAAATTTAGAAATGTACACTCTACAGACACCCCAGGAAGCCAAGATGCAGTGATTATAACTTGAAATTAGTAACTGACACTTGTTAGTTTTTTTTTTAAATTTTCAATCTTATTTATGTTTTTTAATTCGTCAGTAAACATATTTATTCAAAATTTAAAACGCAGCACCGTGATTTTGATATTTTTTTCATTTCACAGTCTTAGTAGTTCCAAACATTCAAGTAGCTTGGAACACTGTGTATCCTTAGGGCATTTCTAATATCAAATTTCATCTCGATCTGATAACTGGTTTTTCAGTCAATAGGTGTTAAAACTCAAATTTTCAAAAATTCATAGTAGGCGTCGCGTCGGAGAGAAATTTGCGAGCTGAGACACAAACCAAATTGTGGTTTATTCTGAGCTCTAGAAACTTATAGAATTAAAAAAAAAAAAAACGTGTGCCAGTTTTTGAGCAATATTTGTTTGTAAATTTCTAAAATTTTGAAAATTATTCACTTTATACCTTTCAACTTTTCGAAAAATTTTGTGCACAGTAACATTGTGTTTTTATAAAGCTATTACGATTAAATATTTACACCTAATCTGTCACCCTGTTTTTAAGTAATAAGGCGCTACGCTACGGTCATAATTTTCAAAAATTTGTAGCGGCCGCCATTTTAAAGCTAGAAAGTTCGGAAAAAGGCGTTGGATTTGACCTAAAGTCTTCTATCACATTACGTTTTCAAATTTATAAAACGCGAATGCTCCGTTCCGAAGGCACGTTTAATAAATGTCTACAGCCCAAAATTATTAAATTTAGAAATATACTTTTTAATCTTGATGGGAAATTTTCCGCTGTACAGAAAATGTAAAACAAGCTATTGAGTACTAAAAGTTATTACCTTTAGATGTTTTTGTTATTATTAAGGTGAACATTTTCATTTCCTGTAAAACGTTTAAAATTTAGCAAGGCAACTATAGGACTTAAACGGAAAGTATCAATTCAGATTTCAATTTAGATTAATAGCAAATAATTTATCTTTAAGTAGCATTTGCATAATATATCGTTAGGTCTGAGGACGACTTCTTAACTTAATTTTGAATCCACAAGGATTTCTTTAATATATTGCTTCATTTTGACAGGTATTTAGAAAGGTATTAATAACTTGATAGGTGTTTTTATGTTTTGTAAACGATAAATATTCAAAAAGCAAATGTCTAAAGCTGTGTAACCCTGATATAACTAAAATGTAACACAAAATTGTTTATTGAGCCCTAGTTCCGGCTTTAATTGCATATTAAAATATCTTGATTGGAAATAATGCATAACAGCGATTTTATTCATTTGCTTAATGTTAACACACAAACGAAAATGTCAGTAAACTAAAAATAAAACTCGAAGATAACATTTTCATTATTTTACGACCAGTGTGCGTTGATACCTGCGTGAATGAGTGCCATCTGGATCCGGATAACGTGTAAATGCAGTTTTACGCTAGAAAATAAAAACTAATAAAAATTAAATGTATTTGTTGGAGGACTAATCTCGTTTGCTTCCGGTTTTATAATTAATTTTGGGATACCGCTATTAATTATAAAACCGGAACAAAACGAGATGCTCTCGAACAAGTAGTTACAGGAGGAGCTAATTAAGGTAATTGAGTAGCTAGTTTAGCGGACTGCGGACGGTTTCTTGAACTGTCAATATTACAATTAGGTTTGTGGACCCTGCTTGCCTAAACGGGACCGTGTGCTTAGATTTCTTGAACGTTGGGGCGGACAAGGATTTGATCCTAATGTATCTTGTTAGTCGAGACAAGAATATTTAACGTTTCGCAAGACAATGCAGCTTACATTTTTAAAGGGATCAGAAAACCTACTGGATTCAAATCCGGGATGCGGAGGTATTCAACTCCTTTGAGCCAGTCGATCAGAACAGCAGAGTTCTAGTTGGCTTTCAGTGTTAGGCGGAGACGGATCCGGTGGAGCGTGATCGTGAGAACGATGATGCTTACGAGTTCTTAGAGAATAAGCTTTCAATTGCTCAGGTATGATACCAGAGAAATAATGAGGTACTCTGGCGAGTACCCGAGCGTTCTTAAAGTCTATTTTATGACCAGTTAAACCAATATGTTTAGCCATCGCAGATTCTGTAATGCGTCTGTGTTTGCAATCAACTGTGTGCTCTTGTAATAATTTTTCGAGCAAGTGGATTGGTCGAAAAGGCCGGTGTTTTGGCCCGCGTTATCATCGAATTTAAATTCATGCGATAAATTGGGGGGGGGGGGGTTTATAAGAAACAAGGATGGAGTGGTAGTAGCTTAGAGGTTAGGCGCTTAGCCTCTTACGCCAAAAGTCTAAGGTTCGATTCCCCGCCCAAGCCATGCAGCAATAAAAATCTATGCCGCAACCCGCCACTCACATTCCCCAAACCGGTGTAGGTAGCCGTGGGTTCTTAATGCCTGAAACCTTCTCTTGTATCCAGTCGTTCGGATTCGACGTTAAACTCTAGGTCCCCCGTACTCCACCTTAGCGCTAAGGAGAGTACGTGGCAGAAAAGAGTGCCGGTGCCCAGCAGTGGGCCGTTAAGGCTGATTGCGTGATTGCGATAAAAAACAATTAGTATATGCCAACTCTGTAAATACTATTAAAGAACTAAGAGCAGGTGTAGAAAAAGCCGCAGAAATTATTTGCGAAAATCCGATAGTTTTTTTCAGAGGGCGCGAATCCATGGTACGAAGAACCCGTGTTTGCCTGGAAAATAAAGGATTACATTTTAAACACTTGCTATAAAAAGTAAGTTTTTTATTGTGTCAATTTAAAAATTGATAATCGTAAGTAAACATTTGGGAAATTTGCATAATATCTTTTCGTCCTTTTACATTTAACTTATTCTACTTATTGAACGGCTCGTCAAATTCATTTTGAAAAAAATAATTTATAAAAAAGTGGTTAAGTTTGGTAAGTTATATTAGAGGTTAAAATATCTGAAAGTATATCGATAACACTCTGTACGATAAGTAACGATATCTAATCTATTGGAAAGTCCCAAGAGAAGTACTTCGCTCAGTTTTGATTATATTAATGAAAGTAATACCAATCGCGCGCAGTTTGTTTAGCATAATTTTAGCTGCAGCTGTATTCCTCTCAAGTTGAGACATGTCAAACGGATCTGGATTTAATATATAGAAATAATTACAGGAATCGCTTCATAATTCATATAACCAAGACTTCGATCCCACTTAATTAGCTTATTTATTATTAAAGAAAGAAGCACAAACATCGTGGGGCACAGCTCACGGGTTTCGCTAGTTAATTTTTAAATTACAAATCAGGAAAAATACGACTGATTACGTAATTAGGCTCAGTTTTCATTAAATACTCCAACGTCATTTCGTCCTTTTACATTTAACTTAATCTACTTATTGAACGGCTTGTCAAATTCATTTTGAAAAATGATTAATAGAAAAGTGGTTCAGTTTGGTAAGTTATACTAGAAGTTAAAATATCTGCACGTATATCGATAACACCCTGTACAATAAGTAACGGTATCTAATGTATTGGAAAGTCCCAAGAGAAGTACTTCGCCCAGTTTTGATAATAATAATGAAAGTAATATCAATCGCGCGCAGCTTGTGTTGCATAATCTTAGCTGCAGCTATATTCCTCTCAAGTTGAGACATGTCGAACGGATCCGGATTTAATATAAAGAAATAGTTACAGCAATCGCTACATAATTCATAAAACCAAGCTTCGATCCCACTTAATTAGCTTATTTGTTATTAAAGAAAGAAGCACAAACATCGTGGGGCATAGCTCACGGGTTTCGCTAGTTAATTTTTAAATTACAAATCAGGAAAAATACGACTGATTACGTAATTAGGCTCAGTTTTCATTATATGCTCCAACGTCTGCGAAAAAATCTATGTTATTCTGACAGTGACAAAGATTGGTGGAATCTGGTGGTTTAAATTAAATTTTTGGCTTTCTTTGCGTGCTATTCTTTTGTTGTACACTTAATTAAAATCGATTTTAAAAAACCGGATGATGTAGCTTCTTTTTCGTTTACACGAAATGTTTGGTAGTGTTTATTTTAATTATAAGAGTTGTTATCTGAATTTGCCAGAGCTTTTTTTACATAAAGCTTTTTAAATGATGTTTTGCTTCAATTATTGTACGTTAAGCGTGCAAACTCTGAGTGTTAGAAGCTTGTTACAATTCAATAAATAAAATCAAATAAAAATGAGAAGGAATTTAAATCTTGTCAAGTCTTTAATTTTTGCTCACAAAAATTTTTACTTATTATATTTCTTTCACAACAAACTACAAGCAATAAATACAGTAATTTACTTTTTGTTATCAAAGAAGTTCAAAGAAGAGTTTAAAGTTTTTAACTATGCAACTTGTTTGTCCTTTGGCAGTTTCAAAGATATTACAAAAAATTCAGAGATCGTTAAGATAATGAATTTAGTTAAAACTTTGAACTGCGTCTTTAGTGCGAAGGCCGTACGTAAAACTTCATGAAATTGAATATCCATTAACTATGGTAATTATAATTACTAATTAATAAAATATTTACTTGATGTTGGTTGTTTTTTTACTGTTTTTGCTTTCAGCATGAAAATGTAGTTATCAAACCCCAGAAAATTGTTTAAATATTGTTTCTGCATGTTCGTCTAACTCTCCCCGCTCGTGCGTGTGTGTTAAATGGTGTTTGTATGCAGTGGCGGCTCGTTGTGTGGTGTACTGGGAAGCTTTTTAAAAAGAATTTTTAAGGAAAAAATTTGTTTTTACCCAAGTTTTAGGTAGCCTTATATTTCAAACCCATCCTTTACGGTGGCAAAATGATCTATTTTACCAACATTTTTATTGAAGTCTTTCATAGACTTTCGATAAGCTTGAATTTTAGTTTTTAAATGTTTACAGTCAATATCAGACAATAAATTATCACAAACGAGTTGACAGTGGAAACAAGTGAAAGCATTTTCTTACATGGCATTCACAATCTAAAATTATTTTTCACGGACATCGTACAACACCACTCAATTGTGATTACATAACCAACAACTGTTTTCACACTACTACGTCGTGTATGTGAAAATCCCGCAAATTAGGCGGCTATTAGCATGCGCTTATCACGGACATCTGACAGCATAATTCTCGGAAGTTGTGGGTTCGTGACCCTGAAGTTTTTAATACGCAGATACTTCTATCCTCTTTTAGCTTGTGTAATAATGAGCTTTCTATTTCACTCTTGGGGTCTGACAGTCAAATGACCCTCGCATAGATTCGTTCAATGGCCGTGAAATACTCAAACATTCAAACGTTTTCGGATCCTGCGGCAGCTCTTTAATAAACGTTCTCGCATAGAAATCTCATACAAAAGTTAACTACAAAGTATTTTTTTAAATATTATAGTGTATAATATGTTATGTACTCAAACAAAAAGTAATTATTTATTTTTTGAAGAATGGAGAAAATGGAGATACCGCCACTGTTTTTATGTATGTATACAGAGTGTTATTAAAATACGTGCAGATATTTTAACCTGTAATATAACTCACCAAACAGAACCACTTTTATATTTATCATTTTTTTAGAAGACTCCCTAAAACAAAGTTAAAAATCAAAAACGTTTTACTAAAAATGTGGGTACCCCCTTCTAGCATTTTATTTTAATTTTATTCAGCGAGGTGCATACTGATAAATGGTTTTGCAACTGATACTGCGCCTTGACACTTAAGGTAGGTTAGTGGTGAATTAGTGTAAGACTATACGTGTTTGATCGTATTTAATTACTTCGTTACTTAGTAACAAAGCCCAGAGTTTTAGTTCCAAAACAGCAAAAATTCAATAAGTAAACAAAAACCTAAGGCGTACTCAAATCCAAATAAGTTATACGTGAAACATATTGCACAATTTTGCTACAAGCACAACTGCAATATTCGAGATACATCGTTTCGTTCAGTGTTACTTTATTAGTGAGCTAGACCAGAGGTTCTGCACTCCCTATCTTGAGATGGAGGAAAAAATGAAGCATCGTTAAATGAAGCAAAATATGGTATTAGATGAAGAAAGTAGATAGATTAAAATGGCATTCAAAAAATTGTTGTGGTAGTTTTAAAACCCGTGACCATTCATATTCTACGCTTATGAACTCCGTTATGTGTTGACTCGAAATGATAAAGCAGCTAACCAAATAAACAATACGTAATTAAACTAGTTCGCATAAGGTCAAACATAGTAGTGATGCTGTAATAATCACGTAAATAATTTGCTTAAAATTGTATAGAAGCTACAAAGCTATATATTTACAAGAATTATGCAAAAATTTATTATTAATTTATTGCTTCATACTCTCAATATTGACTAAATATTAGACTAAAAGTCTGGACACTGCTTAGTAATAAAATCTCAATTTTTTCTAATAATGAATCAACGGACATGAACATCGTCCTTGTATGTGGTAAAGTAGGCGAAAATGCTGCCAAAATTAGGACACTTACCGTGGAACGTTTTCCCATATCATGTACCATCACTGCAGGCATTAAAATACAGCCAGAAGGTCATCTACGTCGAGCAGTTTTTTTAGATGGACTTTGAGAAAAGTCGAATTTTTTAAATTTTTTGCTGTCTACTGACGATGCGGGATTTTCACGAGATGGGGCTCTCAATGTCCACAACACCCACATCTGGCCAGATGAAAATCCAAATGCATTTCGTCGGGAACACCGCTATTAACAGAAATTTTGTGCAAATGCGTGGAGTGCCATTGTAGGTGACCTAATATCTTAACACCTCGTGTACGTTATACATTATTTACCTGTACCTTTCGTATAATGCTCTTGATTAATTGCGTTAACAAATTATTGGTTAACCGATATCCGCCATGATGAACATTCTATTATTTTCTTACAGGATTTTATATACGTCAAGTTAGTGCACTGAAGATAACGTTGCAACACATTCAAAGGGTTAATTATTAGAGGTTACTTGTAATTTTCACAGGTGGAATATCTCCCCTATAAGTTATATTTTTTGAACATAGTTTTCTGCCTGAGAGCAATGTATTTACAAAAAAAATGCGTAACTTGAATAGATGTGTGAATATTAACATATTTTGAAATGTATGGTCCTGTCGAAGAAAAATCGGGTTTTACCATCCTACAGCAGGAAGGAGATAAATTTATTATTTCAATTTTGCCACCACAATTTAAAATCTTAATTAAAGGTGAGTTAAGTATACTAAACTAAAATTAAAAAGTTCAAACAAATGCGCCTGGACCTTCTGATTGATTACAACAAAGTCATGCTAAATAATAGCTTGGTGACCAAACGGCTTAGTTTAGTAACTGCTCAATAGCTTAACTTTAAGGTCTCTCGATTAGGTTAGGCGGTTAGGTTACCCTAACCTAACCTATCGAAGAGACGTTGCTTAACTTGAAAGTTTTGCACTGGATTTTGTATTAAATCCAAAGTTACTAGTTTATTATTTTAAGATATCTCCTTTAATCGATCTGAAAGTTTCTACTTTAAGCTAAAGATTTAGATGGCATAGCGTACAACTTAGTAAATTTAGTTAATGAACTATTAAAAAAACAGACACTTCAGGTATTTTTGCTGTTATTTTAAAATTTCCGTTTTGTCAATATCACAATTATCATACTATTTATATCAAAACCTCAAAATCTTAGTGGTAATTTTATTTTGATTGCAGCTTTCAACTTGATATTAAAAATTGTATCTGTTTAAACTAAATGACACAATTTTAGTTTTAAATCTTTGAGTATATTGATATCTTGCATCTTAAACATGAAATTGGCACTTTTACGTATAAGTCTTGATATCGTAATATCAAGTTCTGCTTTATCTTTTATCTCAATGTATTTACTTATCTTTAAAAATGTTTAAAAAATGAAATTTGTTGTATTGATCGCAAATCTTTAACACTAAAAAAAGTAACTAATTACTACAATTTCTATTTATTTCTAATTTTAAACATATTATGACTATAAAAAATGTTTCGTATGATTAGCACAACACTCGTACTAACAAAACCAAAAATTTTTTTTGACTTGCAATATCACAAGATAATTAAAAAATGTGAACGAAAAAAAAAGTTAAACAACTATCTGGAAGCAATTAATATGGAGTATGAAGAACATCAGAGAAGATATGTTTAACTAAAGAGAGGTGTAGATATACACAAGACCCTTATAGTCAAGGAAAATTAACACGATTTTGGGCATTTGGAAGAACCAATTTGGACCAAAATGATTATTGACAGAAAAGCTCATTAGGTGATCGGATTTGTGCTACGGCCACTAGCTTTAGAAAATGACCGCCAAACCTGGTTTTTGGGCGGTTTGCCGCATTTTCTCGGATACCGTTCATCCAACGTATACTTTACTTCGGGTCTTTTTTGTGTGAAGATAAAATCCGCGTTTAATAAGATCAAATACGTTTAGATTGGTGCAATGGTAACGCGAAGAGCGACGGTTTTCTAAAGTACCACGGTACCGCAGTAACGTTCAGCTGATTCCGAGACGTTTTTTCTTGTTTTATAAGTACTAGCAGAACCTGCAGGCTATGCCCCCCGTATTTCGTTTGTTGGTAAATCTGAATGCTTCCTCTGCTGAGTCGGCCTCGGGATTGCCAGCTGGTTTCGGAAAGCGAAACCCCTAACAAAAACCCGCAAAGGAAACAGCCTGGAAAAAAATCTGGAAAAAGCCAGGAAAAAACAGTCCCTGTAAAATGATTTGGGAAAACGTCCAGCACAAGAACCTTTCAAAAACCCCAAAAAAAATCCTCTTAAAAAACAGGGGGAAATATGTTAGTTAAACTTATCACTTTAAAATCTTGTTAGCCATTTGCATATAATTCCAAACTAAAATTTGCCCTTATTTGTATAAATCCATCAGCAAAGAAAATACGTATCTGTTTCAGGGAAAGCTCTTTCTTAACAGTGACAGCATACATCCACAGCGAGAATGTACAAGTGCTTTTGTTTAGGGGATATTTTACTGGCGGTAGTTTTCTCCAGGAAATGATTTTACCGAGATTGTTTATTTCCCGAAAGTGTATGAAGGTTGTTTTTACCGAAGCCTTTTTTCAAACAATATTTGTCAAAGTTTTTTTCATCAATAGTTTTCCCAGAGATTTTGTTGTGGGCTTTTATTTGCCTGTTATTGGTGTAATGTTTTAGCTATTTCTTGCCGCTGCTGCGGCGAGGCTGGTCTTTCGACTGACAGTGGATGTGACGTATAGAGAGCATTTAGCGTTCTTCTGTATTACGCAACATTGTGTAATACATTAAATCTTGGTTAATAAGGTTGATGTTTTTGTATTACGTCTTTTATGAGTAAAATATGACGCGCCCACGTGTTTTACATAAATCGGTCAAATTTCATCGAAATTGAGTTGTACATCGTAACAACTAAAACAGGGTCGCTCGGTTCATTGGGTGTTACTAAAGCAGTGTCGATCTATTAGACAAACAAAGCGTGTTTATTATTATTAGCTGTCGGGTGTGCTGCAGAAACCCACTGTACTGAACCTCGTTGGGTTATTGTATCCCCCACGTGCTTTTTAGACCGTCAAGAAAGTTTCATTGATAAAGCTCAGAATGCTGTTGGCAGGCGCAGTAACCAATTCTTTGAGATCTGACATTTAAACTCAAAAGTGTCGTAGTATTTTGACCCCCAGAGCAGAGCGCATGCAGAGAATTTGTAAGGAGGTTTCGCCTTCCTCTCCACATACTCTGGAGGTTTTGTTATTCCCAGTTGCTTCCAGCTTAATAGCAGAATTTCTCTCGCCTTAGATAGTCCCTCATGAACATCCGCAGTATAAGCGATGTTGTCCCTTAGCAGGTCCTTTACAGCGCCCTTTATTAACTGATACAAAACATCGCACATGGGTTGGGAAACCATATGAGTCTCCTCAGTCTTCCTTTTGGCTAATTGATCTGCTTTCTATTTTCCCTTAATGGCATGGTGTCCCAGCACTCACTCCACGGTTACCCTGTTGTGTTTTGCTAGTGTCACCACAGCTTCAAAGCATTCTTTTACTACTTTTAAGAGTTTTTCTACACCCATCAGAGCTTTTAAGCCTTTAAAGGAATCTTTGCTCTTTCAAGTTTCGAATTTGCATGTAAAAATGAACTGGTGGATTGTATGATACGATTATAGCGCTTACATACAGCGTCCAAAAACCCATATTTATATAGTCCAAAGTTTAGACTTTATTCACGTTCATATATTAGATAGATAGATAGCGAGGAGCGCAGAGGAGACGCTGACTTTTGGAGTTATCGCTTAGCAACCTACCTCTCTTACTTGCTCTATCTTTTGTCTTCCGTTGCTATGCACATGTTAAAATAAATGGGAAAGTAACGCCAGTGAACTCTATTTTACTTTTTCAACGGATTATTCGTACTGTTCGCACTCAAGAATTTATGTATATACAAACTGTTTGATGAAAGTGTTGTTCGTAGCAAAATAGGGGTTAAACTAGCCACCTTTCCTCTCAATTCTGCTGGTTCTTACCAATACTTCCTGCGGGTCATCATCAAATACAGCTGTGACAGCTTTGGGGATCAGAACTAAGGGAAAATCGACTGGACCCAAATATGACCCTTGATCCACCTGATCCGGATAGCGTTTTAAAATTAATTTCCTGCAATTGTGTGAAAGGTTGCCTTGCACAATGCAGCTGCTTAAACGCTGGTTTGAAATGCCTTAGTGTGTGTGACTATTGCTAGGGCTTAGGCTGTTACAACTCGGCGTCGGTAGACCTAACAAGTGAATTAAGTACTAACGAAAGTGATGATTATTTCGATGACTAGGTCTTCTACCTGCTGATGACACTTAATGTCAACAGGTTGCGTCCTCTGAAGACGAAAGTGGCATTAGAGATTATGATCCTGCTACAACCGGTTATGATGACACCGATAATGAAAACTGTATTTTGTACAATCTCGATTCTGACCACACTGAAGATTACACCCTTACTACGGCCTCATCAAATAGAGTTGCCGACAAAAAGAATGACTTATTCTCTTTCCATGACGTTCTTGGCACTAGTCGAGCTGTAAAGAGACTCAAATTTGTATTAAAGGAGATACGACATCATGGATTAGGTCTGCTGAGGAAACCACGTTCAACAAAGCTCGTCACGCGCAGTACCTCTTGGGTGGTGTGGAAGCAAGGCGTTTTATAATTTTCGAATATTATTATTATTATATTAATATTATCGTAAAAAATTTACAGAAGCAACAAAACTCAGTAAAATACAGAAAACTGCGTGAAAATGTAGTTTTCGGTTACTCGCTTGTTAGAAAAGTGTCTCATTGCACCAATGTTATTGTTCTAGGTCTCATTTTACGCGGAATGTTATTTCTACGAAAAAGATCAAAACTAAATCGACATTAGACGAACGGTTTCTAAGTAAAATTAAAAAAAAACTGTACATAACCATGGCGACCATTTTTTTAATCTCGCACCGATAGCACAACTCCGATCATCTCGGACTTCCAGTATGGTAATTAGGGCCACTAGTAGGTAGAATATTTCTACCAAAAATCATTCTATTCCGAATTAGTTCGTCATAAAAATCTAATTTTCCTCGACTATTATTATTGTGCAAGACATGCACAGTTTTGGGAAGCATCTAGTAAAAGTTTCGTTTAGAAATAGTATGACAAATAAATGGCTGTTGGCCTACTCAATCACCAGACCTCAGTCTAACTTGCTGTAAATAACGAGATTTGTTAAACATGCAGACAATTTCCAAAGAAATAACAACTACTTCAACACTCTGTACATTAAAACTTTTGCAAATGTTGTTCCGAAAGTGTTTCATTTCAGCTTCAAAACTTCGTGTTAAGAAAGGAGAGGTTCTCGTTGAAACAATAGAAACAACAAATCCTTTATTAAATTTAAATTCTAATTGGAACATATATACACTAATATAATTTTACAGTTAACGACATCTTTAACAATTATCTATATTCCTATCTATACATAAATTAGTTTCAACCATTTAGCAAACATTCAACAAATGGCGAAACGAAATTTACATTAAAAACACAAATTGACAAACACAAACAACATAATTACTTTGAAATTTACATTTAAGTAAAGCAATATTCTAACTTAAACATACAAGTGTTCAGGAATTACATAAAAACTTATCACGCAAACGCCTTCTTTGGCGTGACTATCACACTTTAAAGCTTCCATTTACTGAAGTATTTTAATCGCAGTCATAAAGACGGTCGTATACTTAAAGAAAGTTTTCTAAAACAACATATCCAGAGAAAGCTATTTGGGGATTTTGTGTCGCAAAATGAAGTAACGTTGAAGGAAACAGTGAACATAAACTTTAACGTTTTGCTTGCTCACTCTACTATCTTGAAGGAATGCATTCTTACATTTAATCCCACATTGATTGGTGCCTTCATTTGAAACGTAGCTTATCATGTATACATTTAAGTAAAGTGAATATTATGTTCTTTGGTACTTTTAAATACAGGGTGTCCCATTTATCTTGAACCACCAATAATGTAATCAATTCAAATAAAAATAAAGTAAGTTAGAATAGAAAAAGTGGAAAGTCTACGAAGCTTATTATTTGTTATTACTAAAACTGTTTACGTGTATGACAATTGCATTTATCTCTTTACGTAGCTACCGCTATGGCGTAAAAATAATACATTAAATTAAGCTCAATCATGTAAAGTTCTACATTAGCAAAAACTATGTCTAAATGACGTGAATTCTTTTCAGATAAATTATAAATGGCAGGTTTTGGTGTCAGCTGTCTTCTTAATGCAAAAACCAAAAACCAGTTTTACACTTAAAGCCTTTGTTAAGTAACTAAAAATGTGTCGTTGCTGGCCAAAATTGACTTACTACTGAAAGCTGCTGGTGTACCACTTCTCTGGCATATATCAGAAAACGAGTTTTATGCACATTTATTTTTAATCAAAATTTTAATAAATAACAATATATCCATTATTGCCAAAAACTGCACTTGTAATTAACTAAATGGTACCCCAACTGTTGCCCAAAAGTGCACTTCCTATTTCGCTTTACTGTAGTGATATAATCGATAGATTTGATTGAAGTTTTTTTGCTGAAATGCAGTAATTGCAATTTTTAAATACATGGATATACTCTATTAAATTTTATCGGAAAGCGACATTTAGGCGCGCATCCTTAGGTGCGCATGTTTAGACGCAAGCTTTTTACCGCGGCGCCGACGTTTTAGACGCGGCGATGGTTAGACGCTCAAATGTTTAGGCTCCAGCATTTTAGACGCACAGTCTAACAGTATAATAAAAAGCAGAACATGTAATCCGTAAGAAAATAATCTATTTAAAAAAGATATTACTTATACATTTAAAAATTCAAGCCATCCATATAAAAAAAAAACAACAAAAATGCAAAATTTACGAGTTCATCAAATATATTTTGATTTCTATAATCTTCTACAATTGTTTTTATATTTCGTTTAGTTTAGCAAATATATGTTTAGTTTTTTTAGTGTGCTCTGTGTTATTACCTGCTCCAATGCAACTATAATTTTCCGCGCCTAAAATACTAGCGGCTAAAGTGCCTGAGCCTAAATGTTTGCGCGCCTAACCGTCCTCGCATCTAAAATTTCGGCGCCGTAAAGTTTGCGCCTTAAGATGTGCGCCTAAACGTTCTAGACCGAATTTTGCCCAGCCAACGATATTTTTGTAGGGTTTGAATTTAATCCTTACGAATATTTTAATGTAAATTGTACAATGTATACAGGTTATGTTTATATACACCGTTTCCCAGAAAAGTTGAAATAGATATAAAAGGCATTGGAAATTATATGTTTCCACATTTTATGTCCCCAGGATACTTTGGCTTAGAATTTAAACTGTATTGTTGTTATTAGCTGTTGTAAGTGCCGTTTACTCAATATATTTTTATTTAAAATTAGGCGAAAACCTAAATAAATATTAATAAATTCACGGCGTGTTCTTTTATTCCAAGAGTAACAACAACATATTCTAATGTTTTTATAGCAAAGTTGTTGAGACTGGCGTCTTCTAAGCAAAAGTCCTGGGTTCTATTCCTAGGTGTTTATTATACCATAGTTGGACATTAAAACTTTACTTATGAAAAGATAAAAACAGTTAAAATTTAAATAATTTAAAACAAAATTTAAAAATTTGTCCCACCGCGGGTTCTAACCGTGATTTCTTCTCAGAAAACAACAGCCTCAACCACTTCGCTACAAAGGCATTAGAATATGTTGTTGTTACTCTGGGATTAAAAGGGCACGTCTTCTGTTTATTAATATTTATTACTCCCGGGTTCTAATTTTAGGTCGGACAAACTTTTTAATTTTTTTTTGTTAATTTTGCCGTAATTGAGAATTAAAACTTTAGTTATAAGAAAATAAGAAAAGTTAAACTTAAATACTTAAAAAAAATAAAAAAGTTTGTCCCACCTGGGATAAGAACCCTTGCTTAGAACTTTTGTTTAGAAAACAGCAGCTTCAGCAACTTCGCTACATTAAAACCACAGCCCTGAAGATGTCCCGTGCAACCGAGGACGAAACGTCGGCAGTTCAAGCACCGATGACGCGGCTCCAACCCGGAAGCCTAGATGTTATTAACAACGGCCGCGGAAGCCTGCAACTTAGATTATTAAAATATGTTGTTGTTACTCTGGCATTAATAGAACACGTCTTCAATTTATTAATATTTATTAGTCCCGGGTTCTCATCCTAGATAAAACAAACTTTTTTTTAATTTTTTTGGTAATTATACCATAATTAGGCATTTAAATTTTAGTTATGAGAAGATGAAAACAGTTTAGAATTTGGATAATTGACAAAAAAATTTTAAAATAGTTTTTCCGACCTAGGATTACAACCCGTGACTTCTACTTAGAAGACACAGCCTCAACCACTTCTCTACAAAAACATTACAATATGTTGTTGCTTTGGAATTTAAAGAACGCGCCTTAAATTTATTGACGTTCTTTTAGGTTACTGCTTAATTTTAAATGTAACACTTTTTTTTTTTGACTAAATGGCACGAATAACAGTTAATAACAATAATACAGTTTAAATTCTTAACCGAAGCACCTTGCAGACATAAAAACGGGAAAAATATAATTTCCCATAAATTTTACATACTTTTTCTGGGATACCCTGTATACCATGCTACATATACATACTGATACTGTGTTATGCCAGGAATTGGGAAAAGCTTCAAATTACACAACAAAATTAATTGAAAAAAATATTATTTACTTGAAGAAATCAAAGAAAATAAAAATGGTTGTTACGTAAAAGGAAAAAATTTTTAATAAGCTTTTAATTGTTGCTCAGAATATGTTTCCAGCATTTATGTGACTGTTGGGACCTTTTTCATGCACCGTTAAATTTGCAAAAATTAAATATTTTGATATTGGTTATAAGAAAATTTACGAGTAAGTACTAATCTGTAGGTGTTTGAATATGTTAAAACAACAAAACAAAATTTAAAGAGTTTAAGACCGGTTTAAGACTGGTTACAACACTACAGCGTATTTTCCTCAATTGAGTAATGGTCATAACCTCCTAACTTCTGTTTTGGCCACAATTCCAAGTTTCTTTTATGGTGACAATTACCAACTGTTTTAATTGGACGTTGTGACCAATATGAAGGTTATGATCAAAGTGGGCATTGAAACCAAAGCCGAAATAGAAGTTGGGATAGTGATCAACTTGGAGATTCTAACCATCACTGAATTGACTAAATACAGTGCAGTGTAAGAGTTGTGACCAGTGAGAATTGCGACATTTCCAATACAAGATTTTATTAGAATTCAATTTTTTTATTCCCACCTAAAACACAAGTATTAAATGTTTACCTCACATGGATGGGGTTAGGGTGGCAATTCTTTTAATAATTAAGTTCCTCTGCTGGTTCATTTAGAAGGTCCAACCTTGTACACTGCCTTTTATGATATTGTCTAATAGAGCAGTATAATTGATGATCGGGAAGTAATTCCAATAAAAATTGAAATGTATTTCAAAAAACACTTTAAAGTTGTTGATTTTGCCCAAAGCACAATTAGTGCACATGAATGAATTCACTTTCCACTTTATTGGGTTTTGAACAAATTTCAAATAAAATAAATATTAAATTATCACCTAACGTTTCTGTTAAAAAAATTGCTTGAATTTAAGATAAATGGTACCTACGTTCTGTATTTTAATATGAAACGTGTATTTTTTTTAAATCAGGTGCTTCTGGTTAAATATTATTACTTTTAAATTGGTCCGTTGGAGGATTATGACCTTATGGTTGTTAAGATGTTCATTAAAATGCTTCTGGTCTAATGACGAAAATTCAAGGCTTGTGGTTGCTTTAAATTTGGTACAGTTACGAAGTACTAGTTGAAAATATAGAAATTGTAGGCTTAAATTTTTTCCACAAGTTCAGACTCACCCGTTGCACAAAATAGAACCAGAAAACACCTTTTCCTGTAACATGATATGGCTACGTGTTCTTTGTTTGCATTAAAACTCAGTCACAGGTCTTTTGGCGTACCAAGCCGCTATGCTGGGTATGCTGTAGACTTTTTCTTTGAGCCCTTTAAGGGCCGGATATTGATCCAGAGAGGCTTTACCGAAGATGAGCTCGAAGTTCTCAAGTGACACGGCGAATACAAAGTCGCACCACGTTATCTACAAGACCAAAACAAACAATAATTATAAAGACTGTAGTGTTTGCGATCAATGCCAAAACTCACGTTTGCGCCCACAGAATAACCGTTATTCTCGGCTATAGCTTTCTCAAACTTTGCTAAATAGAAGGGAATGGTCTCTTTCATTAATTTCGCTTTTCGCTCCTCTTTCTTGATGGGATCCTGTTCCGATCTGTACTGCCAGAGAACTGTAACAAAGGAAGGCAATCAAACTTTGTCGCTGATAATCAATTAAAATAATGTCAAGGCGAGGTGAAACCAATTATGAGAAAGCTCTTGTTATAAATTACGCAGGGTGAGACAGGAAATGCTCACAAAAGGGAACAGATACAAAAAACTTTAATTGAGCGTCTAACAACGTTGTCGAACAATCGATTTTTCTATTTTAGAAAATAATTAGAAAAGCTCATTTTTAGAAACTCTACGCCACCCAAAAACTAAATAATTACATAATATAAGAACCTTATGCTCAACTCCATTTTTCATGGTTAATCTTGGAATTTTTTGTATGAAATTTTATGATAAACATAAAGGTCATAAATCAAAAGACTAAGTAGAGCGTTAGAGTATAAATTATGGATACGCATGATGGATGATGAGCTTGCGGTTCAGAGGCTTAGATCAGGATCAGAGGTTTATTAATTCAACGAAAATTAGACCAACAACGTTCAAATAAATCTACCATAAAATTTATAAGTTGCTACCTGAAACCTCGCTTGGTATGTATTAATTTTTGAATGTATACAAAAACGTGGAAAAATTTACATCACAACCTACTGTCGGAAGTAAATCCGAATCCTATGTAAAGTGATTTCAATTTTAAACTAGAACTATTTAAAAGCACTCTGAATTATTCATCGAACACAATCCCAAAACAAACTTCAATCTTATCAATGTCTGTGAAAGCTTTCAGGAAAACATTGCAGTAGATGATGTGCAAACTTAACCAGCTAACCATTGAAAACAGAAATTAGAAATAAAACAACTAGCTCAAGTGTTGTTATGAAAGAGTTAAATAGTTATTGGAAAAATAATTGAAATTGCTTTTCCTGGTCTTCGGTGCATCGCAATAGCACTCACAATGGTATTATATCTAAATTTAGAATTATTACAGTAAATTTACAAAAGGTAGGATATTCTGAATACGAAATTTTGTAGTGTCGCAACTACCGGGGTTACGTAAGTTACGGGAAACGCAAACCTATGCAGTTATATAATACAGGGTGTTAATGAATTGTAGGGAAAAACTTTTAGGGCTTGCAAAACACAACAAAGCAAACAACTTTTGTTAATAATAGTGTGGTCAAAAGTGTTTCCTTTAGAAAATAGAGCCTCTTAAAGATTCTTTAAGAAGTACCAACCCAAATTGCATTTTCAATTATTTTGCACAGGTCACACGGAATTATGAACAAAAAAACGATCTATACATACATGCATTCAAATAACATCAATTTAAACACAATTCGATATTTTTGTGATATTTTTTACTTTTCTTGCATTCGTTTCTTTCTGTGCCTTTTATAATTCGTTTTTTTTGTTCTGTGCTTTTTTTGATAATTATTTTCATCGTTATTTTTGTTCTGTGTTTCGTATTTTTGTGTTATGGCGAATTATACTTCTGCAGAACAGCATGACATGATGTTCATGTATGGAGCTGCTTGTGGTAACGCACGCAAAGCTGCTCGCCTGTACCAAGAATATTTTCCGAATAGAAATCATCCATCGCACAACGCCTTTAGTGTAGTTTCACGTCGGCTGCTGGGGAAGGTACATTCGTTGTCAACAAACACAACTGTGGAGCTACCAGAACAAGGCGAACGGTGGATTTTGAGGAAGAAGTTTTGGAGAGAGTGGCTGAAAATCCTTCTACTAGTTCAAGAGCCATCGCTCATGAAATGGGAGTGAACCATGTTTCAGTATGGGAGGTACTACATAAGCAGCAGCTACATCCGAACCATCTACAGAAGGTACAAGCCATGGTTCAAGCAGATTTTCCCAGAAGGGTAGAATTTTGCCAGGAATTTCTGCGGCGGTGTAATGAGGATCCAGAATATCAAGTAAACGTTCTGTTTAGTGACGAGGCATCTTTTACGAAAGAAGGAATATTCAACAGCCACATTTGGGACGATGAAAATCCTCATGCTGTGGTTCGAAAAAGATACCAGCAAAGACTTTCAGTGAATATTTGGGCCGGGATTGTTGGCGATAGACGATATCTGCTACCCCAAAGGTTACCAGGAGCAATTTATTTAAATTTCTTGCGCCATGTCCTGCCTGAACTTTTGCAAGATGTCCCACGTCAAATGTGGCTGCAGCACAATGGTGCACCTGCTCATTTTGCGGCGGAAGTCAGAGAATTTTTAAATAACACTTTTCAAATGTCGCCCATTTTGAATATTTACTATAATTTTGTTAATTTTTGAATTAGTTGTTGTAACTTTTTCAAATAGTTGATTTTTGATTTGTAATTTTGGTTTTTCTATTGCTTAGTTTTGAAACATTTAGTTAATTAATTTATTTTAAATTTAATTTGAATTTGAAAAGTGGGAAAGAGGGCTTTGTTTATCCTGTATTAATTTCCGTCGTTATGGAAACAAATAATAGGTAGTAAATTGAGTTGCCTACATTCAAGCGCTTCTTAAAAAATCTTTGAGAAACTCTCTCCCTGAAAGGAAACACTTTTGACCACACATTTATTAACAAAAGTTGTTTACTTTGTTGTGTTTTGCAAGCCCTAGAAGTTTGTCCCTACAATTCATTAACACCCTGTATATATCTTCAGCTCTACAGGCCATTAAAGCCCTTGGTTTGGTCCCATTTACTCCGGTGCCGGATGCTGTTATAATATCTAAATTTTAAACATTTAGTTGGTAAACAAGCACCTACTTGTTAGACAATTATCCTAACGCATTAAAATATTCTATTCTTCTCTTAAAAGGTTATTTTAGTAAAGTGGAACAACGACGAGAAAATCCGCTCATTTTTTTAATTTATACACCCCAAAGAAAGATTGAATTTAACATATAATTTTCTTTATTCAGATATCACTTATAATAGAGCTACCATGGCCACCTAGTGGTGTACGAGGTGCTCGCTGGAAGTCTTGGACAACCACCAACGTACTCTGATGTGGGCTGTGTTGCTTATAGCTCGTAGAACCCTAGTTAAAGGTAAGCGGATTGTAGCTTCACTTCTTACAGCGGAGATTGTCCTACCAAACTATTTTCCGGAGATAAAGTGCATGCTCTTCCGTGGTTCGGAGACCACGTAAGGCTGTAGGTCCCCCACTACCCCTTCACTTTAAGCACCACACAGGACAGAAGGTGAGAAGATATGTGCTGCTCCTCGCAAAAGGTACAATCCTAGGTAGAAGAGTGATATCTCGGACGGTGATGGTTTTTGGAAAAAATTTCAAAAATTATTAAAATTTCATCCTATTCAACTCTAATTGCCAATTTTCAGTATAGTTAACCACAAATACAAATGATTTGATTTACGAGTCTGTGCTGGTTTAGTGGAGACAGATCAGATTTTTATACCTCGCTGCAATGCCATCACCCCCGAAATATGATTTTTAATGCAATGGTTCAGAAGAGTTCCTCCACCTAGTATCTATGTCCTTCCAGCGATGCAGATAGAATTTCCATGTATACATTTTTAATGCTTAAAAAGACTGGAAGACTCCCGCATGAGTGTTTCAATATTAACGAGACAAACAACCCCCTACCTTAAAATAAAACTAGAAAAATAGTTCTCATAAACATCGACTTGGGAACGCTTTTCTACCGGATTTAAAGCTTTTGGAAGAGAAAACAGTCACAACAATCAAGACTCTTTCGTAAGGAATCAGAATCAGTTACAGGCACATGTTTCTATGAACTTCTTTCTTTGTTTTGCTGTATAAAACTCGTCCTCAAAGTTTGTACAAACTATTATCGCATCTTGAGGAAACACTCAGACCTTCATTGCAACTCGATTTTTCACAGACATTGAAATATCTCAAAAACCGCTGAAGTATCTTTTTTATTAAATTTTTGTATAGAGAATGAGATTTCCAAGACAAGTATTTAAAGATCTAAAATATTTAGCAAAAATATTATGTGATATTACTTCTCTCTGGTGCACCTATTTAGCCCTTCAAATACCTAGCACTGTTTACGACTCCAAAGCACCGACCATTTGACGTTCATTGCTAAACGAGTTCATGTTACGAATTTAAAAACTGATTACTATTCGGTACTCCTAAGGATCGCTGGCGCAGACGCAGCAGTAAGTTTGTTAATGTATGGCAGAATAAAAGTTCAGAGGCGCTGATACTTTAAAGCACAGGTGGTAGACTAAGGACATTTTATTTTTTAGGAGCTGGGTTACAAAAGGTTAAACAAAAAAAAATAGCAAAAATACTGAGCTGTATAAGTAATGCCCGCACATAAAATTTGACGAATTTTTATATCCCCATCTAGCCGTAGATTCTTACTGTACGCTCCCTAACTAAGACTGAGCACGCAACCAATCAGCATCAAGCGGGGCATGGTCTTTTACAACAATAAACCCTGTACGTTAATTCGCATACATGCCGGATACCGCTCCCCCTCTGTCTCTTTCTCAATTCTGAAAACAGTAGAAGTAGAAGCGAACTTTCGCCCCACGCGCTGTTAATGAAATCATCGGAAAGTTTTCTTTGTGTTGTGTTGACATTGCAATATAATTTATTGACATCGCTTAGCAACGAAATTATATATAGACAACGCGTTTTTACAGAAAAGTGAACCGATCAAAACCAACACCTGAGAATCTGACTTAGGATCGCACATCGTACGTAGATTATTTTGCGGTGGTATCACTCATCTTCCTTGCGCTTGGGATTAGGACTCGCAATGAACATTCGTGATATCACCGCAAAAATAGTCGACATAACTTTGACTACTCGTGGTATTATTATAAGTGAATGTTCGAAATGAGCACCGCCAACTTGCAAACACTGATAAATTCGGTTTTCAAACCCATTTTCCACCCGTTCAAAGTTTGCTGGAGATAATTGTTTTCCAGCCGTTTAAATAAATTTACTCTGCAAAATATGAAATCAGATAAATCGTATTTGCGCACGTGTTTTATTTGTTCTCATTTGTTGAATCCTACAAAAGAGATAATTATTTTTTGATTTTCGGTTGGAAACAAACCAAGCATGTAAATTTTTCGTACATAAGTTCGTGTTCATTGTGGTGTGCACAGCTCCTAATTATTTGAAGATAAATACGTACTCTCCAGGAGAAAGTACTTAAGTAGTTATTTTGTGTCGAGAATGTCGTACTTTAAATATTATAAAATACAACTTTATTACGAATGAAACTAAGATAATTTTGAACAGAGGCTTTCAAAAAAGTATTTGCTTTGGTGGTGAATTCGTGATTATTACTAAAACGGTCTGGTGAATAGATACAACTGTAAATATTGGAGTGACGTTTATCGGTTAATCCACATATTCTTCGAGAGAGCCGTACTGAATATCCACAAAAAATCAATATGTGGGCTGGTATATTCCACAATACAATATTCCGAGGCAGGTTTTCTGCAGAGTAAATTTAAATAGCGAAAGTTATACAGATATATTGGAAAGCACAATTACTCTCTTAATAACAGATATTTTAAAAACTAATATTGAAGAACTACAAGAACAGGCCTTTGTTTATAATAGATAGATTGGGCGTAGAGGCTTATTTGAATGACCTGCTCGTTCTCCCGACCCAACTCCATTAAATTCATTTTTTGAGGCTATTTGAAATACGCAGTTTATACAACTTCATCTGACACCGCTACAGGCCGGAATGTCGAAGAGTACATCAACAACGTTTAAACGAAGTAGAAAGTGAATTCAAAATTTACGATTGTTTACCTCATTTCGAACATATAACTGAGTAAATTGCTAAGTAACTAATAATGTTTGTACATTTACGAAATAAAGTATTTCTAAATATCTAGAAAACGAATCAATAAACACGTTTTTTGTGTCACACTCCCCTTTTAGTAGGCTTTCCTACGATGCATCACACATTACAGGTTGCCATTTAAAATTTTAACGTTGGGATCCTTGGGGGTAGCAGGGTGCAAGCCAGGGACTCGCAGAGTGCGTTGTTTTATGTCCTCTTTTATATTAACTACGCCTGGAGAATTTTACGTCAATAATTTTAAAAACTAGCACAACCTGTGAGTTACGCTTCACGCTATTTTTTGTTGAGTTCTTTTAAAAAATAATAAATATGATGTGGCGGGATGTAAGACATGTACTTAATGCATTCTAACAGTATTGCAGATACTGAAATACGCAAGTAGTCAGCGATTATGGAATAAATACTGAACTTAATATACGTAACTACTAACTAATCACCTTAATGTTTATTTTTTTGGAGTAAGATCCTAACCCAGAGAGAGTGACATGAGATAATAATTACAATAAATGTACACACTTTGCCTTTAAATTTGACCCGTTTATTGAAACTCTTCTAACCATACAAAAAGCTTCGTATAATTATCCATGTCAGAATACCGGTTCTAGTAAATAAATTCCTAGTTTGATATCGTTTGCTAGGTTTGGTTTGGTATTTCGTGATATCTGCCCTGTTCATATCTCAGCTGCAATAAAATTTGTAAACGTTGTAATAGCCGCAAGTCCGGCCCTAGGACCAAGCGCGCAAGGAGGTAACCTTGGATTCTGAGCTTTTGGGGCCCTGCGCTAAACGCTATAGAGTCTCGCTCATCCTTTTCATTTTTTTTGCAAGTTTCCACTTTTTGTCGTTTTGCCACAATAATTAATAAAATATTACCAATTAATATACATATATTCAGGTCCCAAACTATTTGTTTGCATTTATAAGTATCTACATTGAGACTCTTTGTTAAAGTAGGCCCCTATACCTAATGTTTCATAAGTTTCCAGTTAATAAATCGTTTTATGAGTATTCATTGATTACCCAGCCATGATCTTTAGCTACTCCCATAGGAGACGCAAGAGAGGGGCAAGGGGACCACCGGAATTAGTCAAAATCTATACTGAATTTTGTAAATTTAAATATTTTTAAAATCTGATGTAATTGGGATTACTTCCGCTAATAGAATTAAAAAAAATAATAATAATTACTGTTATTATTATACATATCCCTCTCTTAAAATAATTCTGGCGGGCTCCTTAGATACTCTACTATACTATAGTGATAGTGATAGTGATATATACTACTATATTTTCGTACATTTTAAATAGATTTTTGTTTGTGAAAGTAAGAAAATTGTTTTCCATTGCGGCGGCGGGTATGTATGATGTCAACCAGCGCCTTGAGCCCCGCAATTCTAAGATCGGAGCTGTTCAGGGCAATCTCAATTCGGAGAAGGTAAAAATCAAGATGCATGGATAGCTAATATATATATATATTGGTGTTTTCACTTTTTAATATTTACATTGTTTTGCGAGGGACCCACAAATGTATTGCCGCGAGAGGGCAGCAGTGAAGGTACATCGCTTTGACAGCGCCCGTGAATTTTAACCTTACCCTCCTAAAATGTTCTGACAGTTGACGAGACAATTCGATTCGTTCAAAAAGTAAAATAATAACGAATAAAAGCATACTTCGGTGATTTATTAATTAACACATCAATGTAATTCACAAAACTCAATTTAGTAGAAGCTTCAGCTTAGTAAAAAGACAGACTACCAGCAGAAAATTAAAGAGGAGTAAGTACTGTTTTAATTTTAATCAAATATGTATGTAGAATAACAATTAACTAGTAAAAACACAGTTAAGAAGTTGAGAAATACTTAAATTAATTATTTTCAGGCAGTTAAAAGAATTGTACTTCCGATCACTGTTGATAATAATCACAGCATATAAAAATTTCCTTTTGCTGTAATTTAAACAATCAACATCCTTTGTATTTTAGTAGGCAGCTACATGTTACAATGGAAAAAGCTGGTTTAATTTAAAATTACACTAATGCTAAATTAACTACAATTTAGCATACTCTACAATTTCTAAATAGTTAGGTATATCTATTTAATTATGTTTCTCATAATGATTGCAATATTTTTTAGGATTCATAACAACACGAATAAAGGAAAAGTTAAAAGAGCCCCTTTACTTCATTTAAATGAAGTCTGCACAATTTTCGTTTGCCAAACCAATGGTATACAGTGTGATTCATAACATGTGGAACGAATTTTCAGGATAGATTCAGAATCTAAATATAATCGAAAGAATTCTCATAAACATGGGCCTGAAAACCCTTCATTATAGGGTTACAGTTTCTTGAAAATAAACCAGGCTAATCACTTTTTGTAGATAACTTTTGCAGTAATTGCACTCAAATTTTAAAATTTCATATGTGAGCATTATTCACGTAATTAGTTATTCATGTATTTGTAATAATTTTGGTTTGAATAAGAACACCAGAGGTGTCTCGTACGGGGGGGGGGGTCACGTAATTATGTTCTACATATTTTAGATTTTAGCATTTTTTTGAAAAATCTTATTCTCCATACAAAATTGCCCAAAAACATGTTCTCATGTTGAAAATTTCTAAATCTAACAATTTTCGAGATAATATGCTTTTCAAAAATTAAATTGCCATGAAGGTCTAATAAGTGTTTTCTTAATACGATAGAATAGAATAGTTTACACAAAACTTTGAGAGTAAATTCTATAAACATGTGTCCATAAAAGCTGCTTATGAAATTAAATCTATGGAAGAGAATACTGTTCCCACTTCTGTAGACTGCAACTTGCCCGGTAATGAAGAGTTTTTGGGCACATATTTATAGGAACTTTTTATTATTTTCAGATTCTTAATCTGTACTGAAAGTACATCCCAACATATTATCAATCATCCTGTGTGCATCGCCACATATAACCACAAAAATATGCGTTGATTCCTCAACTGCAACTGGTATGTCACCATCCCAGTGGCAGAATTACCAGGTCGAGAACCCTGTGTTATGATTACCTTGTCGACGTGCCATCATAGTAGGACAACGACAAATATAATAGTGACTACTTGTTCAGTGAAAGCTGCATTTGTATTTATTCAAAGCGTACAGACATGCAGTCATGTATGGTTTATGATTTAATTATAATTTTTTGCAGACTTGCAAAACGCATTAATTGTTTTATAATGTAAAAGATTTTTTTAATGAATTTATGTTTATATCAAGTATATTTTATTGGAATGCTTGTCTAATGCTTAAGTTAACATGCTAAAAAAGTACTAAATTAGTTAACGTAGATTTTAATGTTTTCATGTTTTTTTACGTATTTTATGTGTTTTAATCCTGGTTTATACAAGCTACCCTTAGATATTTAAATCTTAGGTTTGAGATGAATATTATACAATGTTTATTGTGATCTGTGTAATAGGCAGGAGCCCTTCTGAAATTTTGCAAGATAATCGCTATCCGCACACAAGTAAATAATAAACTTTTGAAGTACTTAAAATACTTGTTTTTATTACTAATTATAATGTTAAAGAGATGCACTATGTCTAGAGTGACTGTCCGCATAGATTTTGTCAATACAGTACAATTTTAATGTATTATTATGTACCTACTGATTTTTGTTTCTGTTCTATTTTTAATGTTTTAAATTACATTTATCATTTTGTGCTTATGCGGTTTGTATGTTACACAATTATAATATGTGCAGGTAGATGGTACCCTCGTAGGCAACTGTTAACCGAAACGACATTATAGCACTGCATTAATTCTACGATAAAATTGCGCAGTTACTTCGTTGTCTTCTAATTCGATTACATCTTTATACTTTACTACTGCTATTGCCTACTTTCACTAAATAATTGCAATAAAAATTAGTACTCTATAGTGTTTAAGGAAATATGTAGAGTAAGCAATAAAGTATGATTCATATGGGTCAATTATCAATTTTTTTCATGTTTCTTTTTTTAATTACAATGCCTTACAGTCATTCCATTCTATAACTACATAAACTGTAGCATTCTACCGTGACCCATGCACATAATAAACATCAAATCGGGCGCATCAAATTGCTTTACAGAACCAATTTTTTCGATTTTTTTTTTTCGTGTTTTTGCTTTGCAATAAGCCATTTGGAGTCTTATCGATGTCAAAACTGAGTGCATTGAAATCTGATTTTTTTCGAATTTCCCAAAAAAATCAAAACCAAGTTTTACCGCCTCCTCGCATTAACAATCGTTTTCCCGAAGTTGAATAACTACAGTGATAATCAGTGTGAAGATATAAATTTTCAGGCTGTATTAAATATTAACCTTTTCAATATTGCAATAAATAATGAATTATAGGAAAATATGATCGAGAATAGTTGTCACTATAATGTTCTTATAATTCTTGAGTTATGACAGTATAATATCACAGTATGAACAAAGTCAGGTTAGAATAGCATTGCGTGCGGATTTCAAATTTGACGCGCAAACGTCTTTTTAGTACCTACTGCGCCATCTCTCCGCAAAACATTTCGTGACGCCCATATCAAACTCAAGTGACAACACCATACCTTCCAGTCATCTTGGTAAAAATGTTTGGATTATCTATTGCCGCAGAGCCTGGGAATTCCGTCGGGCGGAGCGACATATTTCGCGTTCCTCTGTGTTACGCAAAGAATATTTGTTAATAAAGTTGATGTTCGTAAATGCAGTTGCATTGAGGCCCGATGTTTAAAGGGGCCCCAGTTCAAGTTATGTTTTTGTTAATAATAACAATTGTAATGAAAATAAGCAGAAGGAAAATATGTTTGACGGATGGCAGTCGCGGTGTTTACTCATCGTTGTAAATGAATGTTAGAAGATTCCAATCAGCCGAACATCTGTTATGAACTCAAAGAAGCTTCTCTGTTCCAAATACCTTATAGCTCCACTCTACAAAAGTATATGTGATTTATTTAATAGGCGGGTAAATATGCGAGTTCTAGTTCTAGTAGTGGGGGCCCCTCACCACTAAAAATTAAAACAGGCCAAAGGAATCCAGATTTATTATATACATTATTCACTAGTAGGGAACAAAGGTGGTTGATTAAACGGTTGTTCGTTTATTTGGCGCCAAGTTTAAATTGTAATACAATTCTATTTTTTTTTATAGGATCACGTTAAAAAACTGCAAATTTAACACATTAGAACGCAAACAGAGAAAGAGGTCAGTCGGAAATAAATAAAATGGAAGTGCCATAGAAGGAAGAAGACGCAAGTAAATAAATCTCCTGCGATCTACCTTGAGAGAGAAAAAATATTCAACCTTAAACCCCAAACAAAGAACAGAAAAAGTGTCTACAAACTCCATGTATGTTAGCGCGGTCATCCAAATGTCTATCAAATTTTTTTCATAAAAAGAAAACCCCTTAACACAAGCAAAAGCTTTTAATTAATGTTACTCGAGCCTTGAATTTAATCATCAAAGACTTTCTGAATAATTTGTTAAGGTGAACCAGTTTGCGCTTATGTCTAAAAGCAGAATCTCCATGACGTCAACTTGTATGTGGGGCTTTTATCGAATGACAAAAGTTCAAACTTGTATTTGAAACTATTGTAAAATACGAAGTTCATGAACATTTATATTGTAATTAAGTTTTGGCAAGCTGCCAAATTTCTGGTAAACGTAATTTAGTTTTAGCAGTTTGCACAAAGTTAAATAATCTTACCCATTGAGTCATGTATAAATTGTGTGAAAACCTTATTTTTGGTATTTTGTATTATATACAACAATACAAAACAAAACTTAATCAAGGGGGCTGCGAAAAGAAAATTACATGTCTTAGATTGATACACAATTTGCGTTATCTGCATGAATGCGAAATAATTTGGTGAATAGTGAAAAGTGCGAAACGAGAAAAGTGGTTTAGGGGTGGTGCACCCGCTCACCTATGTTTTTTTTGTCTAATAAAGATTTGGTGTCTCTTTCTTTTTCTTCTTAAAAGTACCTATTTTAGAAAAAAATGAAGAAATGCTGTAGGTAAGTGTAAGTGCTTTATGAGGAAAATTATGAAAATAGAGATCTAGTTGTCTTGGATTCCATAAAATAAAAATTATTACAAATTTTCATTTCTCCTGCACTAATATTGTTTATAAGATATTTGTATGAGTTGTACAAATTCTTACAATTAATACAGTTTCAAATAATATAGCTAATATTGATTTAATTTATGGTGAATGCTATCGCAATTTTTTGGCATCAGCGAGACAGTACGCACAGAAATACTCCAACCGTGAAGTTCTAAAATTGAAAACTACGAATTGTTTTTATTTGACGGCATCCACGACAACTGGATCTCTATTTTTATAATTTATCTTATCTTATCAAGCACTAATACTTACCGACAGCATTTCTTTCAATTTTACGAAGAAAAAAAATACAAAAAGGTTATTTTGAAACATACTTGCATCACTCTTAAACATTTTTTTTCGTTTTGCAAGTTTCTTCGTATTTCACAAAAGTATCTATAGAATATGTCCTAACATTGTTACCAAATTTGATCGGTGTAACTCAAACCCTTTTATAATATGTACTTGCTACTATACTGTTTATCTATTCCAACTTTGGGAGCTGTAACGATTTAAGGATGAGAAAAAGAAAGTCATTTTCTCACAAGTAATATAACTAGCGATCCCGATTATCCGGTAAACTTGGGTTGATTGTTAATGAATGGGTAAGCAGAATAATCTCAAATTATCTAGCAGGCAATTAGTTTGATTAGTGGTTGGCACGGAAGTTGAGCACTCTGAGTAGCTAAGTAAAGTTTTCTAATTATTTGTTCTAGGAGAGCAGATATGTATGCTCTATATTGTAGATTGAAAGTGGGTTTGTTTAGGCTACAGCAGCCCCTCTTTCATTGCTACCTTAAAGAGCTATTGTGAAAAAGAACCCTAATTACTGTTCCTCACTGAGTCCTAAGTTTTATATCAAGCGTAGGATCTCTTTGGGGTAGGGTGACGTAAGGTCAAACGGTAGAAGCGTTTGTGGACTATGGCGTCACACTTGCGGAGTATGTGCTCCGTTGTTTCATTCTCTAGGAGACATAAACGGCAGTTACCCTGGACTAGGCTTTTAGGTGAAACCTTAGTCGACAATGCCCAGTTGATAGTCCTGTAAATATTCTCAGCTTACTTTTGCCGAGACCCAATATTTGTTAAGCTTTGCGTGTTTTAATTTGTGCAATATCAGTTTTTGTCTGTCTAACCAGTTGTTGTTCAAGCGTATAAAAAATCGCTTTGGGATACCAAAAATGGATTGTAGACCTACAAATGGACACCTTGTTTTGCAAGCGAGTCTGCAGTTTTGTTGTCTTTTACTCTTATATGTTCTGAGACCGATTTCAGTAATATTTTGTTCTTCCTAGCGAGGTAATTGAGTTTTCTCCGGCATTTCTCATACCAGTTTTTATTGCATTTTTAGAGAAAGAGCTGCTTGGCTATCTGATAAGATGCTTATTCTACCGTTAAGATAGTTTATTTCAATGTTTACCTCTAAGCAAGTTTTAATAGACTGCACTGCGGCTTGAAACACAATAGGGGCTTTCGAAATCCTTAAACCAGGACCTTGTACGGCTATGCTTATTCCTTCCTCTGTTTTTGAGCCGCCTACGTAGCAGACTATCGAACCTTGTTCAATTTAAAGGCATCTAGATATTGTCATTAAGTTCTTTCTTGTGAGTGTTATAGTAAATTGGTTCTCAAAATTATATTTTAGATTTAGGCTCATCTTTGGTTTGTTTTGAAATTTCCATGTTTCCACCAAGATAACTTGGCATTTTGTCTTTTCCTATTTCATACTACAAATCCATATCTTGCCTCTTTCTCATTAGGTAGGTAGGTAGAGTGGGTCTCAGTTGAGTACCGCTTCTATGACTGCAGTATGACTAGAGCATATAGCTTCCGTGATACATAAGCAGGCAGTTCTTTGAAACTTGTTGAGCTTCTCTTGTGTTGTAAAACCGCTTCTAGCAGTAACACGAAGTAAGACCCTTAACATTAGGAAACTTTCAAGTTCGGAAAACAATTACAAATAGTGGCCGTCTTTACAGATACCAGATTGACTTTTAAACGACATCTAGAACATGTTGCAAAAAAAGCCACCACAAAAATTTTTCCTTGGTGTGGTGGCACAAGACTAAGAACGAAAAACAGACGAAGTAAACTACAAAGTCTGGTTTGAAGAAGAATAACGAAGGCAATGTCTACTACCCCAACAGCTGCGTTAGAAGTCCTACTGGATTTACCTCGAAAGAGAAGCTTACCAACTGAAAACAAATGATAAAAGGAAATACTATAGCTATTCTATAGATCATATCGAAGTCTGCAAGATAATAAGCAAAAGCTACAACTTTCAGATGCAGTCAGATAAAGTGAAAACCTCACTTCCAAAAATCGTTCAAAATATATATACCAGAAAAGGAGAAGTGGAAGGAAGATAAAACTATCGCCAAAGTAAATGGTTATCTTGAAGATCATACCGAAGTCATTAATATAATAAGCGAAACTTACGAATTTCAAACGCAGGTAGATAAAGTGAAAACCTCATTTGACTTCCAAAAACCGTTTAAAATAAACATACCAAAAAGAGATGAGTAGAAGGAAGATAAATATATCACTAAAGTAAATAGTTATCTTGGAGATCATACCAAAGTCATCAATATAATAAGCGAAACTTACGGCTTTCAGACGCAGATAGATAAAGTGAAAACCTCATTTGACTTCCAAAATATACATACCAGAAAGGGACGAGTGGGAGGATTATAAAGATATTACCAAAGTAAATGGCTGTCCTGGAGATCATACCAAAGTCGTCAAAATAATAAACGAAAACTACAACTTTCAGATGCAGTCAGATAAAATGAAAACCTCATTTGACTTCCAAAAACCGTTCAAAATGTACATGCCAGAAGGAAGATCCAGATACTACCAAAGTAAATAGCTATCCTAGAGATCATACCGAAGTCTGCAAAATAATTAGCGAAAACTACAACATTCAGATGCAGTTACATAAAGTAAAAACCTCATTTGACTCCTAAAAACCGGTTGAAATATACATACCAAAACGAAACGAGTAGAAGGAAGATAAAGATATCACCAAAGTAAATGGCTATCCTGGAGACCATACCAAAGTCTGCAAAGTAATAAGCAAAAACTGCAATTTTCAGATGCAGTCAGTTAAAGTGAAAACCTCATTTGATCTCCAAAAACCGTTCGTAATAATTATACCAAAAAGGGACGAGTAAAATTGGTTCTAGAACCCCACAGAAAGCTGATGGAACTGGAAAAATACAACAAGCTACGCCTGATGTAAGTACCAAAACACTAAGTACATGGCAACGAGGAAGCAGAGAAGCAAATGCTGGCAGTGCCGAACAGCTAATAAAACCAGAGCAAACTTGCGTGTCAGCCTAGAGCATTGTCAGAGAAGAAACTAGAAGTTGACTAAGAGACAATCACCACAAGTACCAAACAGAGGCCAAGGCCCTTGTCGAGAGCTCAAGTGACTGAAAAACTCCCCATGTTTAGCAGGCAGAAACTAATGCCACAATAAGAATTTTAACTGGATACTGTTGATCAAGAATCAAGAAAAAGATTTTGGTTTCAACTATAGCTAGGATAGACCACGACATGTTTCGTTCTATTGGAACTCATCAGGTGGACGCAAACCTAGCTATAGTTGAATGGATACTGTTGTATTAACAGACATCTTATATACAATAGGAATCGTAGAAAATTCGCTCTGCAAGTTCTGTGAAGAAGATAATGAGACATGCCTTCACTGCTTTTGCTACTGTGGGATATTAATCACTGCGAAACCAAACGATTTTTGACGGGGGCACAATAGGCCTTTTTAGGCCGCGGTGCTTGGGATGGGAAATTGGAACAACCATAAAAAAAACATTAAAAAGCCGATCCTGGGAAAGGAGCTTTTATACGTCTTTTCCCCAACTTCTACAAGAGCCACCATGATCTCCTGCCTTATCACCACATTATAATTAAAACAATTAAATTAAAGAAATGTTTTTCATGAAATTTTTTATTAACTTTGAAGACCTTAAACGTTGTACTCCTAAAAAGTCGCTTATAAAAGTACCAACTAAGAACATCTAAAGCGTTCAAAGCTACGTATGGCTGACGTTGGATTACATTTTGAGTAGTTGTAAATGAGGATTTTAGTTTTTGATTCTTTGCGTAATGATATTTGTTTAAAATTTTTCTATACCTTCCTAACAAAATTGTTATTTAACCATCATATAAAAGTGCATGTTTATAAAAGAAAAAAAATATAATTTTGTGTAAATTCACAATTAAAAATTAAAGTTCCGGTCAAACCCGAAATGGAACGAAAGTATGCGAATATTATTATATGACAATTTATTAAAATATTTTTAAATAAATAATAGACCATTGGTAGGTATAACATGACTAAAACATCCAGTATGCCACTTAGCGCAACATCCTAATATGAGCATTGGGCTATATTGTTGCAGATTTTATTTTACTTTATCTACTGTGATTCTTTCAGTTTTGCTGCTTTTAGTATATACTGCTTGAAGACAAAAATGAATTTTAAAACATGTCTTTTCCATTAAATAAGAAGCGAACTTGAATATAATAACAAAAACATATAAAAGATGTTTACCCAAGTTTTATATTGTAAAATTACTCGCAGAACTTCGTTTTAATATGCGTGGTGCGCCATCTAATATGTAATATTTGTGTATCAGCAAAACAATATAAACCTAATAAATTATTGTATACGGTATACTTCGAGTTATGGATTTTATTATAGATAAGCTTGATTGAAATCCATCTTTAGTGACAATAACACGACCCTGTTGCGTCAATTGAAAATAAGCTTGCCCTTTTCTATTACTGCTACAAACACAATCCAATAAATAGTGGTCAATAAGATTTTTCATTAAGCTATGTTTTCTGAAAGGGTGTAGAATCAAGACTAAAAGGAGAAATCATAAAAGGCAAGAGGCGGAAAATCGGTTTCAGGGTTACAGAAATTGTAGTACATTTTGATGTTATTTTACCTTGTTTAAGATCTCCCAATGTATCTACTAAAACGTCACACTGTAAGGCCTCCCATTCGTCCTTTCCCGCTAGGCCATGTTCCTTTGCTAGGTATCTACTGATAGCGTTGCTTTGCGACACCACTTTTCCATCTATTTCCAATATGGGAAGCATTCCAAAAGGAGTTTCTAGAATAAAATATTTAATAAAGATTTACGGCCTGGATGAAACTTCCAACTTTTAAGCTTATTTATCGTTATCAAAAGTTAAACCGACTCTTTTTATATTCAGGCCACTTTTCTTTGGGGATTCTGTAGTCTTCATACTCGATCCCGGAGTAAGCGAAAATCAGACGGATGTGCTCGGCACGTCCTCGGGCATTGAAGTATATTAGTTTATAGTGTGGAGACATGCTATTTTGCTATCTGAAACATAAAATACTATTTTAGAACACAAGCATGCAATCAACCGCAGTACTCTTGGGGTTCGTGCAAAGGTAAATTGCACGTATTATAACCCTGAGTCTGTTCTTGGGAAAAATATAAATCTGATCCCTGTCAGCATAAAAAATGTTTCACGATTTTTTTTGCTAATCAAAATACTGTATCGTTATATTTTTTGTTATGTAAGATTAAAGTGGCTGTGTAGTAAACAGGGTGAAACTGATATATCAACTTCATTCGCTACAATTAAATATACCTCGATCCCTTATTTTGGTGACCAATCAGAAAAAATTGCTAAAATTATAAACAAAACAAATAAATATAAGGTAAGTTTTAAAACAACTAGAAACATCTTAAACACTTTGTTTAATGCAAAATCAAAAACCGACGATTTGCTAAAATCAGGCATTTACAAATTGAATTGTTCGCATTGTAATTCGGTTTATATAGGGCAGACAATTAGAAATTTTGATATTAGGTATAAAGAACACGTACGTTGTTACAAATACAAACACCCACATAAATCCAATTACGCTAAACACTTACTAGAACACAATCATTCAATGACATCTAATAACACTATAAAATGTTTACACTTTTGAGATGATAAACGTAAATTAGATATACTAGAAGCTTTTGAAATTCACAAACATTTAAAAACTGTACCGTTAATGAATGAGCAAATTGATCTATTAAAGTCTCCTCTATTGGACATTTTGGAATTAGAAATCAAGTGATCTGCAGACGTTTACCGAGATCAAGTCACCAAGTACTTTCTAATATAACCTATATACAGATAATCATAAAATATGGAATTTAACGAAGTACAGCTGGAATTTATAAATAAAGTGATATATCAACGCCATTCAGTTTATTGCATTTTGATTTTTCACGGTAGAACTAACGAAACTCCACCCTCTATTATTTAATGCATAAGCCTCGTATTCAAATTTCAGATCGCAGACATTGGTTGAAATCTCAACATCGACCTTTTAATTCCTTTGCACTCGTGACTCGCTTTTGTTGGCGAGTACTTCATTACACTCTTCAGGCAGAAGATTTTTGTAACAATAGGTTACTGCTGTAATCATTTCAATACACACCTTTAAACCATGTTTGAAGCTGAAATTCAGAAACTTGTGAAAAAACGTAAATCGATCAGGGGTGGTGTGGATATCTCGCTTGCGCAAATTGATTATTTGGTAAACGTACAATATAAAATGGCTCTTTTTCAAGTGTGCTAAAATTAAAATTAATGAACCCCTCCGCATTTGTCTATTGTTTGGTGAATTCGTCTAGTGTTTTTCCATTTTCTTGTGTTCTACAATTTTAAACAATTAATCACTAAGAAGAAGAAGGATGAGCATAAAAAGAATACCCGTAAAATAGAAAATATGCAGTAAAGAAAATACGATTAAGTAAAGGTGGGGAGGGGGCAGAAAACACAATAACATACTCTTTCTTAGTGGCGACCTACAAACTTTCATCGGTTTTGACCCACAGGAACGCATAGAACTTCATCTCAAATAATTAACTTTTAAAAAAAAAGGGGAACCGACTTCAGATAAAAACACGAAAGTAACATAAGTTAACTAAAAAGCAAAAAATAAATGTTTTTTATACAACAGTTTAATACTTATTTGTTGTTCCGTTTAATGTAATTAAGAAATTGCTGTTTATTATATAATTATTAATTGTTTTATAATTTTGAAGTCGGTGCCAAGTAAAACATAAAAATTCGAATCTAATTTGTTATTGCAGCAAGGTATATAATTTTTATGTTTTACTTGGCACCGACTTCAAAATTATAAAACAATTAATAATTATATAATAAACAGCAATTTCTTAATTACATTAAACGGAACAACAAATAAGTATTAAACTGTTGTATAAAAAACATTTATTTTTTGCTTTTTAGTTAACTTATGTCACTTTTGTGTTTTTATTTGAAGTCGGTTCCCCTTTTTTTTTAAAAGTTAATTATTTTACAATTTAAGTGATGGGTAGACCTAGTAAGAATGCTTCTCGAATGAGGAAATGACGGCTAGTTGAAACGGAAGATGAAATACGGAAACACTAAAAAGTCGGTTAAAAAATAGATTTTGAGGTGTATCTTCGAAGTTCAAGCTCCAATACCAATGAAATTATAATGGGACCACCTTGGAACTATACTGAACCCAACACAAAAAAATCATTAAAATCGGTTCATAAACAAAAACATGTATACAGACGAATTGAGGACCTCCTCCTTTTTTTGAAGTCGGTTAAAAAACTATGGACTTACTCGCCAATGTACGAGTTATGTATAAACGAATGGTACATTTTCCACCTAAACATTTTGACTAACAAACACATTTTAAAGTCTTATGAGATTAATAAAGTGGACGCTGCAGTGTAAGCACAGGAAGCACACTGGTATACATCCGCAAGAAACGAGGTTGATCCGCCAAATAAAAGGGTGATAGGGGAGGGGTACTCTACTCGACATAGGCGCACTAAAAACAGAACTTAGATTCGTACTCGACGCATGTCAAATAGCCGATCTGAGCAAGCGTTATCTCTCCATCCATTTTTTGTTATTTCAAGAAAATATTGTCAAATTTCGGCTGGTAGGAGGTTTCTTTCTGGTTGCTTGCTTGAGCAGTTTAATTAGATAATCGTCAAAAAACAACCATCGCCAAATTATAAAATCGATGTTGAGATTTCAACGATTAAATACTGTTTGCAATTAAAAACCAAAAAAACCTGAAACCAGATGATTGCTTCAAACAATAGGGAGCGGAGAAGGAGGCTCTACATCAATATAGGCGCTCTAAAAAAATTCAAACATGTATATTGATGTAAAATTACCGGTAATTTTATTAATAGTAATATTACCGGTAATATTACAGGTAATACAACGGTAATATTACCTATACCCATACAAACCATAAAAGTAGTTTATTAAAAATGGTACGTACACAAATAACGTAACTTAACTTAAACAGTGCATTCGTAGCCGAGCAAAAGTGTAAATAAAAGAAAATAAGAATCACGTACTTACTTCTTAGTCTTCACCTCTTTTACCCTTACCGGGTGTCGAGGGTAGGTCTCTTTCACTCCGGGTTTTGGATTTTTTGCTACGTTTTAGGGTGTAGTGGGGCCCGATTGCATTTCAACCACTACGCCCCTGCAGCTTATGCCAACCCTTTTTCTACATTCATTTACGCCATTCATTCATTCCATGTATACTGAAGAAGACTTCTAACCTCTCTAACGATTGTCATGGTGTTAGTATGGCAGCCGGGACCGACTGTTTACGTGCCCAGCCGATAGCACGAGGCGCCTTGTTAGCACAGCCTCGGGACACCCATCCATCTACTGACCGCAGAGAGCATTGCTGCACTTCGCGATCGTACGTGAATGGCCATCCTAGCTGCGCCAACCCGGGACCCAGAAAATAACAATTAGAGAAATAATAAAATATCCGTTTCTGATTCATCTTCATTTATTATTAATTAAATTGTAATTATCTGCTATATATGTAAGTTTGGCAGTTCTTTCGAGAGTTAAATTAATATGACTGGTAATATTACCAAAAATGAGGAAAGCACTTCGCGTGGCTTTTCCTATACTTTAAAAACATTTGCGTTTTATATTTCCAAAAGTTATAATGCACAACGTTGTAGTACAAAAGGCAGTGGCGCGTTTAAGCGTAAGTCGCTAGGTGTGCGTCTAGGGTTCCTAGCTCCAAACAGTAATAAAATTAATTTTGCGCTATTTAAAAATTTTAAGAATACGTTGTACAGTAAATAAAAAATTAAAACAAGAAATAAAATAATATAATGTAACATATTAGTTGCAGCAAATACTATGCCACTAATGAAACGGTAATGTAGAATCATACAGCAGCAAATGCCGCAGAAGTAATTTGGACAACCCAATTTCTTACAGAAAAAAAATGAAACTTATATGTTTCTTGCAAACAAATTCTATAGTAATAAAGAGCATCAAGGCGACACAGCAAATAAACCAACTAAAAATTTTCAGTTTCGGAAATTTACTAATTTTCAATATTTCCAAAATTTCGAAATTTGCAACATTTTCAGCATTTTCTAAATTTTGGTATATTCGAAGCTTACGGAATATTCGAGTTTCAATACTTAGCAGGGAAATATTTTGTTTCAAATAAATACAGCATTAGTTAATTAATTTTGTAAACGATAGGATGAAATAAATACATGTTAAAAGATTTTAATCATATCTTATTATTTCATTAGTATCTGTAGCAATCGAACCTTGGCACTACCCAGGCTGAGTATGTTTTTCTAAACATTACACGGTGTGGATAAATAGATACATAACGTATGTAATTTAACAATCACGCTAAAGTAATTTCTAAAACATTAATTCTTACTAGCCGAACCCGTGGGCTACACCACCCGTTTTGTTGGTAACTCCAAATGCTTCCACCGCTGAGTCGGTGTTGGAATTGAGATTTATTCCCGAAAAAAAATCCCTTGAAAAAAACCGAAATAAGGTTCCAGGTTTTATTAAAACATTTATTTTAATAACTTTTTTAATTTTAAAAATGAACTAAAATATTGCAGATGTTGCCTCATCTCGTATAAATTGCCACCTCGTTTTAACAAGCTGAAAATAAGTTGAAGCAAACAACTGTTACGTAAAGTCTCTTATAATAATAAATGCTTTTGTGTGTGTGTAAGAAAGTTTAGTTCCTAACACTATTATGAATATCGAGCAGACTTTTAAGGGTTATATAAAATACAATATTAGATGGCAGTGCTTGCAATAGTATGTACAGCAAGGCGCAAAAGTAATGTCGCAAATTGCAGTCCTATATAGGCAACACACTTTTCAGGCAGAGACATAAGCAACGACAAACATTGTTACAAAATACAATCAAGAGTAAAAAGACAACAAATGCTTTGTAACAACATTTGTCGTTGCTTACGTCTGCCTGAAAAGTGTGTTGCCTATATTCGACTACAATTTGCGACATTACTTCTGCACCTTGCGTACGAGTAAATGGAGATAAAATGCTATGCACAATTTGTTAAAAATTCTTCATTGTTTATGCTCAATGCAGCACAGTACATAACTGTAACGCAACAGCTTTGAAAATTTTAAAAAATAAGTAGAGAAGTCAGCTAGTTGAGAACAATAGTTCTGGCAGAACAGGGAATGCGGTACACGTACTGGATTTAATGAATTAAATCAATTGCTTTCAAAATTAATTTAATATAAACAGAACATTATATTACATCAAACAAAACACTTCGTATGAAATGGTTTCACTCAACCGTTGATTTTGAATTTATACCATTCCCAAACGCTCTTAATTAGCGATAACACCACACTATTTAATTGTGAAACTAGCTTTCACACTATATAATATTAACACATCAACGTTCGATTAGAGAAGCATATCGAGTAATACGTTTTAATTAAATTTAATGTTATTACATACTTACAAAACTCAAATGCTTTCATAGGCAGATGTGATAGCGACTTCATTAATTAACAACCCCTTGAAACTTGTGGATGATGTAACTTTGAAACAACATATTTGTAAGGATCTATGTACGTCTGTGAACTGCGTTGTTTGGTATAATAAATTTCGACGATTATGAAAGTTAGCATATACCTACTAACTTAAGGAACACTTTCCACTCGGGTCCGTTTTCTACCGAGCCGATTTTAGAATATGGTTTTCGTTTCATGTTACATGAAAGAACGACAAACTGCTTTACAAAATTAAAAATTTTATGAGAAACCTTCACTAATTGGGATATGGGTTATGGTTAAGAGTAGTTATATTTTTAAAGAAAAAATACGAGAACAAAGTTGCATTCACTCACTGATAATGCGCGCAAAGCTAAAGCAAAAGTAAGAATGCTGGCTTGTTGCCACACGTAAGTGCATCTTGGGTTGCCTAGCCAGTAGGCGTATTTTTGAAATTTGAAATTTTTGAATTTGGCGCAATCTGTAAACTCCGCCCCTTCTTCGTGTCTGGTCGGCATGAGGCAGAAATTAATGTATCCTCTGAGTAGTCTAGAGGCGTAGACACTGGCCTATCATGACAAAGGTTCTCAGTTCGATTCTGGCCACCGTCGCTTCGTTCTTTGCCGGCAGGAGTAACCTCGCGAATGCAAGACGGAAGTGATGAAACGGAAGAAAGGCCGCCTAGATGCAAGCTGAAGCGACCAATGTTCAGTTGTGCCATCACAGATACACAATTATAAATGAGGATATTTTGTTGCTTTACTTGTATATCCAGACTACTAACAGCACATCTAGTGAGAGATATGATTTATAATAACTTAGATTAAAGGTTGATTTACTTTCGAATACTATTTCCTTTCTATAAAAACAAAAAAATAATCATTTGCAATTTAAATATTGACATTTAAAACAATAATAACATTTGTATATGAAAATAAATTAGAAATTGATGAAATTTCTATGGAAATTGGGTGAACGGTAAAAGTCGTATTCTTCACAAAAAAAATTTTTTTTCTTTGTACAACTAGATCATGCCGACACATTCTTCTTAATTCGTTGTTGCTATACAAAATTGACATTTTCGACCTTTTTAACGCTCCCGAACTTTTTTAATAATAATATTAAGCGTTTTTTAACAAATATAATGTAATATCTCGACAAGTACTTGGCATATCATTTTTGCTTAAAAGCAGATGCATCTGCGCTGTTTTATTATCTCATTTTATTTTCCGAAAAAGAAATAATTTTTATATATATTTTTGGTTCTAGCTTTACTTCGTTGAAGTATATATTTATTGAGTTTCAATTAAATGTTTTTTTACTTCAACAACATTTATTTATTTTAACCTTATACGTATTTCGACATGTTTACATGCCATTATCAAAGATTATATTACAAAGTAAACAGTTAGTGTTGTTATACATACAGTAGAACTTGGTGACTTGATCTCGGTAATAGTCTGCAGATGACTTGATTTCTTATTTCAAAATGTCCAATAAAGGTGAATTTAAGAGATCAATTTGCTCATTCATGACCGGTGCAAATTTTAAAATGTTGTCATCACAAAAGTGTTAACATTAGATGTCATTAAATGATTGTGTTCTAGTAAGCGTTTAGCATAATTGGATTTATGTGCGTGTGTGTATTTGTAACAACGTACGTGTTTTTTTATACCTAATATCAAAATTTCTCATTGTTTGGCCTATATAAACCGAATTACAATAGACGTAATTTAATTATTGCCTGATTTTAGCAAATCATCTGTTTTCGACTTTACATTAAACAAATTTAAAACTTACTTCATATTTATTTACAATTTATTTATTTGTCACCAAAATATGCGATCGAGGCATATTTTAATTGTATCTGAAGTTTAGATATTCGGAAAACTTTTTTGAATGGCTAATTTATAAAGAAAAAAATTGTCCCTGTACAGCAATATAGACAGACGGACAAACACGTACCCGCATATGGAACACCGTTTTACTTTATATCCTCAATTATAGAAAAGAAAAGTTTCGGATACAAATATTTTTCTGTTAAATCCTGTAAAACATCCGAAATTCATTTATTGACGCTAAAACTATAAATGTTTGGACGTACAAAATTGATTTTATTACGTTAAAAATTTATTTATTTACGTATAAAAACCATTTCTAGACGTCTGAAAATGGTTCGAGCAAATTAAAGTAAAATAATAAAAGAACAGCAAAGTTGTTATAAGTAAACTATTTTCAGAACTCAACAATAAATGCCAACCAATGAATTTATGACGACAATAAATGAATTATTAACGTAAAAAATCAATTTCTAACGTCGAAAATTTGAATTTTCGCCACCTAACGTGATAGTTATCATAGTATTGTGGACTAGAATCATATTGTATACTGCGAAAAGGGAGTCTCATCAGAGATATGTGGCAATGCATTAAATGAAATTCGACCAAATAAATTAACCGATTAAGACTTTGCTACTGCGCTAGCTGCGGCGTTAAATAGCAGCATTATCTGACGTTAATAAATAGAATATTTATTGGCGTCTGAAAATAATTAATGGTAATTAAAGGGTATCATTGATGATGATTTAGAATTTAATTTGTGAGTAAAATGTGTCAGCAAATTTTCAGAAGTAAAAAAATCAATTTTTCATGTACCAAAATCATTTTTTGAAAGCAAAAATTAGTTTTCAAAAATAATAATACATCAATTTTTTTCTGCATTAAAGAAATTACCAGACGCCCAATAATCAATTTTTGACTTCGTAAAATTTTCACGTCAGAACATAAATTTTACAGGTAAAATGATTTTCCGACGTCAAAATTGTTGACCTCAAATATTATTTCTTGGCGTTAACAGGAAAATGGCGTTTTATTTCCA
The DNA here is from genome assembly GCA_958336395.1 of Ctenicera cuprea. Lineage (NCBI taxonomy): Eukaryota > Metazoa > Arthropoda > Insecta > Coleoptera > Elateridae > Ctenicera > Ctenicera cuprea. Next base: position 16,993,203 of record OY284495.1, on the reverse strand, counting down.
CACGCACTCACACACAGACAGACGGACATATTTCCAAATTCATTGTTCTAAGTTTTCAGACAATATTGAAAATATCAGTTGCTAGATATTATTCTTATTACTTTGTTTATAATACATATAAATTGATTTTAGTTCTAGAACAATTAATAATAGAAAGCGCTCGATGATATGTCTTTTGTGAAATGGGACAACCAATGCATCACAGTTTTGTTTGTGAAACAGTAACATAGAGTGTCTTCGCAAAAAAAACTGTATTTTGTTTTATCTTGTAGTAGAACCACAAATTAGATTGATTTATTTTGCTCGACGTTGGAGAGTCTCTAATATCAGAAAAGTTCAGTTGATTATGTTACCAATAAAACAGAAAGATTGTATTATATTGTACACAACTGACTGTAAAAACAACACGAAAACAACGGCGTATTTTAAAATAAAAATGAAGCTCCTTTTACGATATGATGACAATTTTATTGATTTAGGTTTCAAAGTTATGATATAACGTTTTGACCTCAAAAGTTACCTACTATAAAATAACCCTAAAGGGGACCGTAAAATTTTTAGAGCGAGTTATGACTCATTGCGACTACAAGAACACAAGCTTATTTAATAGATGTTTGTGTAACAAGGGAAGAAAGTGATACCCTTTTTCCCGTGTTTATTTTACGAGTCGTAGGCGAGTGAAACAAAGCACACAAGGGAAACATGCACTTTCTTCCCGAGTTCCACATATAACTTTTTCGTCGACCTTAAGAAATTTATCAAAAAACATTCATTTTAAAATTAATCTAAATTAAATTATGTAATTTGACAGTTGTGTAAAAATTGACATTTGCAAGTAAGATGTCTTTATTGTACATGGTAACCATGGTATACAAGACGTATCCAAGTAAAATAAACAAAGCATAACCAACATTTGCATTTAAAAGCAGGAGCAAAATCGCATTTTCGGCTCTTGGGACCAAAATTGATTTTTGCTCCCGCTAGGTGGTAATTATTAACTTTCGATCACCAAATAAGCGTCGAAAATCCTACGTTCCAACAAGGTTGACGAAAAGAAAACTTTTATGAAATGCAGACCAACTAATTAACTTTTATTTTCACTGAAAAGGATAGTTTGGAACCAAAGAACGCCCCAGAACAAATAAACAAATAAAAACTGAAGGGGTGGGAGAAGGCTATTTCTATGTAATAGCAAATGGGCCGACAAACTCTTTGTTTTTAATATACGGGATGTTCAAGTTTTGGGAAAAAATAGTTTTTTTTAAATATTTCTAGAAAAGCTTTCTCAAAAATCTTCAATGTTGGCATACCGTTTGAGCTAGGCGACCTTCATATTGGCAGTTTACATATTCGAAATATCTCAACCATTGGCGTAGGTGTACGGGTATCCCAATCTTAAAAAAATCTATAATCTCGACGCCACTGGATTTTCAATTGATTTGATATCAGGGACTAGCTTACTGTTCTATTCCGGAAAACAAACTACTCTTTCATTTTTCTCGTAAAACGCATCGTTTTTATGAAAACAAACTAGTTCAAATGATGTTATTCAAAACCAATCTTACAATCAATCTTGGCTTGTGAAATTTTCAACACTAAATCAAAACAACCGTGATGATCGCGTTAGCGAACATTGTGATGAACTGGAAAATTTTTGAAAAAGCCTTTCTTGAAATTTATTGTAAATAAAACAATTCTTTAGACTTATACGTATTTCGACATGTTTAAATGTCGCTATCGGAGGCAAGAATAAAAGTCTACAGTTGGTGTTGTTAAAAGAACTTCAACGAAGTAAAGCTAGAACTTATTAATAAAAAAATATTTGAAAAAAAACGAGTTTTCACGAAATTTTAACACCCTGTATATCAAAAACAAAACATTTGTCGGTCCATGTTTGTATGAAACTTTCGATGTTGTATCAGCTGGTGAATTTTAGGACAATTATTGTGGGACACCCTGTCTACATATACAGAGTGTAACAAAAATTGTAGGCTGGCTAATACATACACGTATTGTACTCGCTAAAATAAGTTTATGTGAACACGTTTCCTAAAACGTTTCCGAAGGGAGCTAAGGCCCCCTGAAGGGGGTGAATGATATTTAAATTTTAATTAATATCTCAGACGCCCTTTCGTCCCAAACTGGGGGGCTGGATCATTTTCATTCATTATTTTTGTATACTTCGAGTTTTTTACAAATTCGAGTCAGTAATATGATTTTAGAACGAATAAATGGCTTGAATATGTGTGGAAAAAGGGTTGGCATAAGCTGCAAGAGCGTAGTGGTTGAAAGGCCATTGGGTCCCACTACCCCTGAAACATAACGAAAAAGCGAAACTCGGAGTGAAAGAGAACCCTCGACCCCCGGTAAGGGTAAAAGACGTGAAGATTAAGAAGAAGAATATGATTCTAAGTTAAAAAAATGCATAAAAATACTACTCGTGATTTTTTTTGTACGACTAGCTATTATCCAGAAAAAAAAACGATTTAAACGTTTTTCTTCTTCAGAAGAAGATAAAACTTTTTTTATTTTATACTTATTTATTAACGTTGGATTCAGAAAACTTTAAAATACCGAATAGCAACTAACTGACAACAAAATGTGATTATTACAGTTCTTAAACAATAATGGTTGTCACATTGTTGTTAGCAATTTGATTTCGATTTTTATTTGGACAACCATAATTGCTTAAGAACTGTAAGAATTACGTTTTGTTAATAGTTAGTAGTTATTTGATATCCGTTATCTTTAAGGTTTCTGTATCCAAAATTAATAAATAGGTACGAGATAAAAGAAAACGTTTTGAAGTAGTAAAATGTTTAAACCGACTTTTTCTGGAGAGTAGCTAGTCGTACAAAAAATCAAAAGCTCCAGTTTAATGCATTTTTACCGCAGAATTGTATTATTGACTCAAATTAGTAAAAAAAATCAAAGTGATAAAAATAACAAAAAAAATAACTCAGCCTCCACGCCCCAGTTTAGGACGCCTCTGATTTAAATTCTTTTATTTAAATGGTGTTAGATAATAGCACTTACTAGTACTAAGCCCTATACCAAATTTCATTAATTTGTATCAAAGGGTGCCTGATATATTAATCAAAACTTAAAATTTCATTCGCCCCCTTCAGGGGGCCCTAGCTCTCTTTAAAAGCATTTTATGACACATGTTTAAATGAACTTTTTTAATCATTTCAGTGAGTACAATACGCCTATGTATAGCCAGCCTTTTATTTTTGTTGCACCATGTAGGTATTATTACATACAGGGTTGGGCAAAAGTACGGAACAATACAAATATCTTTAATAGGGCAACCGCGATTTTGACAAAATTTTTTACATGAAGGTTCCGATATACGGCGGATACAATGAAAGTATCGGCGGTTTGAAAGGACTTCCGGTTTAGCCGGAAATGATATCAAGTTTTTTATTTTAAATGGAATACCCTGTATATTTTTTGATATACCGATAGCACTTTTTTTTGCGAGTTCGGTGATATAAGGTTTTATGTCTGTCTTTATTTCAATAATTTTAGAGATGTTGAACAATAATGTTTCGTAATTGTCATCTAGCAGCTCATGAAAACAATAGAATGTGAGAGGCTTAAACAGTTATGTAATGTTGTGAAATATGCTTGGTTCGTGTTGTGTTGTTTTGATGTTCGATAGATTGAGCAGTGTGGTTGCAGTAATCAATTAATTAACTAAATTGATCAAAACTGCTGAATTTAACATCAGAAATGGTTCGTTCAATTAACAGAAAGATTACAAATTGTTAAAAAAAGTACAATCTTCTTGCTGAGTTCTACGACGCTCACCAAAACCAACGATAATTAAAATTTGAATTCGTTTTATTTCTGTTAATTGAACCATTTCTCCCGTTAAATTCAGCGGTTTTAATTAATTTTGGTTAATTAGTTGATTACTGCAATCATACTGCTCAATCTATCAAACATCAAAACAACACAACATGAACCAAGCATATTTGACAACATTATATAACTGTTTAAGCTTCTCACAATCTTTTGTTTTCATGAGCTGCTAGATAACAATTACGAAACATTATTGTTCAATATTTCTAGAATTATTGAAAATAAAGCCATGAAACCTTATATCACTGAACTTGCAAAACACAATTCTATCGATATATTAAAAAATATACAGTGTTCCATTTAAAATAAAAAATTTATATTATTTCCAGCTAAACCGGAAGTCTTTTTAAACCGCTAATACCTTCATTGTATACGCCGTAAATCGGAACCTTCATGTAAAAATTTTTGTCAAAATCGCGGTTCCCGTATTAAAGAAAGAGCATTGTTCCGTACTTTTGCCCAACCCTGTATAATAAAATAAGTTTAATATTTCATGTATGTACTGTGTTTCAGAATTACTATTCAGCATGCATCGATCCCCGTTAACCCTTATTGAATAAATTCATATTGGCATCAAATTTTAAAAATACACAGAGTCAAACCTTAGATAAAAAATTAAATATTAGCCCGCCCATAGCTCTGTCAGCTCAGCTCAGACAATTAAATGTAAAGGTTTGACAAAATAATAATTATAAAATCTGTTTTCTCATTTTTGAATAAACAGACGTTGTTAAAGCCTTTTACCTTCGTGATTTTTGTATGAATTTTGTGCTGTGCTTAAATATTTAAACTAAAGCTTACCTTATTTGTTTTTCAACTAACAAATTATTTCTTAACAATATATACACTTCAATATAACTTAATCACTATCGCGATCTATTAAATACTGGCACGGATATTTTGACTGCTCGCTTTTTAAATAAATATAAAATATTGCTAGTCACCGTTTACTCAAACCAAGATTGTGCACAAAATGATTACAAAACATATCTCATGACACATCACATTCATTTGTAAGCAACTAGGTAATAACAAACTTATTAAAACGTCTTCAATTTTAATTAATTGACAGTGATGTCACCATTTTATACAACAGCGTAATTTCACATAACTTTTATTTTTTTCCTCCTACTACAGAAAAAAATTGCTGAATATATTAACCATCAAAACAGAAAAGACCTCGAAGAGTAGATACGTGTTTTAGTTCCTGTGAAATATTGGGGTAATAAAAATGTGTACCTAAAATTGAATTTTAATATTTAATGCCGCTATGGCCGTTCGCATACACGAATATTTTATGTTCAGCTTTAAAAAGATTCTCCTTTTAATTTTTTTTAAATAAACAGTGAATAGTTGATTACTGGGATGACGAAATAATGATTAGGTCGTTATAATTTGTCCGGCTTATAATTCAAATTAAAATTTTATACACACTTTAACAATATAATTCACTATAGGTTTAGCTATTTTTCTGTTATCTCTTCAGTTATCAATGATGTGATGATATTCAAGTTATTATCTTTGTTTACTACTATTACAACGTTTGTTATTTATGAATAAAGGCCAGATTTATTTTCACTAACAGTGTTGCCAGAGATATTTTCCCGCTAAAATAGGAAAAACATATTTGGCAACATTGCTAGTGCATGTGAATCAGGCATGCACTAACAGTGTTGCCAGATGTTTTCCCTGCTACAATATGAAAAGCAAATCTGGCAACACTGTAAGTGCATATAAATCCGGCCTATATTTATGAATAACTAAACAAGAATCTACAAAAATATCAAACAAAAAATAAGAACTGCATGCTGTATGTGGAAGCAGTATTGCTACGTACAGTATCATACTAATGGGTATAAATGTGACACTTATCAGTTAAGTTTGAGCAATACTTGTATTTTATGAAGTGAAACTTCTTTGCCGGCAGGAGTAACCACGCGAATGCGAGACGGAAGTGAATAAGATGGAAGTAATGTGACGGAAGTGAAGTCGCCTAGATGCACACTGAAGCGATCAATGTTCAGTTGTGTCATCACAGACAAACAACTCTAAATGAGCGTAATGTGTTGCTCTGTTTATATAGCAAGTCTAAGAACAGCACATGTACTGAGAGATTTGATTTATAATATATGTAGTTGAAGATTAAATTACCTTCGAATAAAAGTTCCTTTTACAAAAACAAAAAAAATAGCCACTTTCAATTGAAATATTGACATTTGAAACATTAACAACATTTGTTTTTAAAAATTAATTAGACATTGATGAAATTTCCATGTGAATTGAGTAAACGTTAAAAGTCGCAACCTACATACAAAAATTGTTTTCTTCGTACAACTAGATCATACTGACACATTCTTGTTAAGTACGTTATTTGCTATACAAAGTGGCCATTTACGACCTTTTTCACCGGTATAGAACTATTTCTTTAATAAAAAAAATGCTCATATCGCCACGTTTCAAATTAAGCATTTTTTAACACATATAACGTAATATCTCGAGAAGTACTTGACATATCAACTTAATTTGTTTATGTTTAAAAGCAGATTTCTCAGAACTGTCTATGATCTCATTTAAATTTCTGAAAAAATTTATTTTTTGTTTAAAGCAATTACGAATAACAATTGTTGCTGTGAATGTTTTAGTAAGCGAAAAACCGTTTAATTTGTAGATTTTAAGATAAACATTCACCTAGCAAAATTAAGAATATATGCTGAGAAATATTTTAAAACAAAAAAAATATCATATGGCCATGATGAATTTTTAAAGTAACGCTGCTTTGTAGACGGGGCTAACTTTAGTTCGTGAAGAGAGATGTATGGTCGCCATGCGATGGCCTTGCATACCTGAGTAAGGTCCACACGTTTGCCCTGTGCGTTCAGTGGCGCTAAGAAAGGACTGAAGGATTGCTTGAGTAGGTACTATGGGTGCTTATCTATCTATCTGTTATAAAACAACAGTTATCGGATATAATTTAAACTTTAGTTTTATTTAGAAATAATAAGTTTTAGAATTAAATTTCGTATGAATTTAAAATGTTTCTCTGAAACGCTTGTCTAAGAAGTTACAGTTTGTTTCGTGTTCCATCAAATGTTGTATAAACGTGTAAAGAGTCTTCCATCTTTCGGAGCTTGCTATAACTAAGCGTTTCCGTATTCATGTTTATGAGAACATTCTTTTACTTACTTCAGTAACTAGAATTTACCATATTAAATTTTGCACAATAATTCTGAATTACGCTGTATAATACGAAAACGGCAATGTTAAAACCATCGGTTAGATGCAAAAGTTTACGATACAAAACCATACTAAGAACGGAGCACTTTCAAAAAAATAACTCTCGTAACTTACTGTTATTTTCTAAGAAACAACTACTTTTTTGTTGACTTGAGTGCGACACCTAAGCTGTTGCAAAACTAATCAAGATAAGTAGATATCCAGCTTTCTAATTTCATTATATCCGCTCAGAAAACAAACAAACAAACAAATTGACAAAGTTTTACCTTACTTTAATTGCTGCATCCGCGTCGGCTTCCGCCCACTGTTATTTGAAAAGTAAAATTACACTTTTCCAATACAACTTCATTACAAGTACGAAAGTAGTAACAGGGGAACAATTAATTAATTACGAACACTAACAAGCTTTCGTGGTTCTCAAAATTAAGCATTTAAGTACAGGCCTTAATGTTCTATTGATTCTAATGTAAAACAAACAGAGCGGGAAGGTATTTAAAAGGCATGTTTGCATTTGACGGTTTTGAGAAATATGTTTTTCCTCAATATAGAGTCGAGTTGGTTATCGCAATATTCGTATATTGCAGGTGTACTTGCAGGTACTTTTGTGCGTTAACTTACAATATAAATTCCGGGCGAATGTATAGGCTTCTGGTTTTTGAATTTTGAGGCTTTAATACTTTAGATAATAATAATAAAGATAAACGAAGAGAGCGAAAAAATAAGCACATCTCTTCGCTTGTACTTTTCAGTACTTATCTTTTTATAAAATTACTTTATATCAAAGTTCTGACCCCAGCAGATATTATAAATTAAGCAGACTTCATGCTATACCATCGCAATCAGCCTTTACGTCCCACTGCTGGGCACCGGCACTCTTCTCTGTCACGTACTCTCCTTAACGCTAAGATGAAGTACGGGGGACCCACAGTTTAACGTCGAATCCGAACGACTAAATATCAGAGAAGGTGTCAGGCATTAAGACCCCACGGCTGCCTGCACCGGATTGGGGAATGTAAGTGGCTTCGGCGGGGAATCGAACCCTAGACCTTTAGCGTTAGAGGCTAAGCGCCTAACCTCTGAGCTACCACCACTATACCATACGTATGGCAATACTGTTGCATATTGTGTCGTCTAGTAGAAATGCTATTTTTATAACTATTCTTAACTCGACCCGACCCGTACCCAAAGCCGATGCAAGTCGACCCAATCCGTAACCCTGCCGCAGCGAATTTTAAGGAACCCGCAGCTCTTTCCAATCCGTGTTATCACGTTTCGATCCGTTTATCCGTTCTAACCCGCCAACTCGTCCTGATCTGCCGATTCATTTTGATGAGTTTTGATCCGCGAACCCGCTCCAACCTGTCAGTCCGTTATGATATGCCGACTTTTTCCTATCTACCGACTCTATCGATAAGTCAATTAGATTGAGTGATTAGTATAAAGTATTAATGTATTTCACAATTTCATTTTTTTTTTCATTAAAGAACAGAAAAGTCGTTTAAAAATGTACCTACATAAGAAATCGTTAGATGTTAACCCATTCTGCAGTTTTCTAAAATAAATGTTATGTTGATATATGAAACCAATTTTTGTTGATCCAAATGCGCGCACAAACATTATAACTCCTTTCACATCTTTTGTCGTATTAATCCGTTCTGCATCTGTCAGTCCTTAATGACTGCTTGAATCGAGCAGATCCGGATGCATAATTGAATCCATTCACCCGTTTTGACTTCCTAACCCGTGGATAAATGTGATCCTGACCCTTGTCCGTATTATATGCAAACGAGTCGACTTCTATTCCGTAGCGTCTAAATTAGGTCTGTACGGATTATGGTTTAGAGTCTAAAATCGCGTTTCTGATGCCTAAGCTAAAACTCAGAAGCCGAAAATTTTTCGCACTGCGAGGAGACGGAATTAAAGCAAAAAAGATGAGTCTTGCGGAACGAGATGGTATGAGACTAAAGAACGTCAAGATGAGAACAAAATTTCTCAATCACATAATGAGGAAAGGGGCATTAATCATTTGTTTGGAGATAATGTGACGAAATCGAAGGAACGAACGCTTGAAAGTTGTCACTTCTTCATGGGCCGAGGTCACAACCCCCACTGCCTACTATCTCCACAGCTTATTTTTGGCAGTTCAGTGTTGGTCTTAACCTCCGGGTTGATCATAACCCCCAAAACTTATGTTTTGGGCATAATGCCCATTTTTCCGTTCCGAAAAAACTAAATTTTCCAAATTCAAAAATTATGACTTAATTATAATATAATGGTTGTACACCGCGCCATAATTATGCTCTGCTACGGTGCTTTGGTCTGGTGGCCCAGAATCAGACAAACTGCAGCAACTAAGATAGGGCAGCTGTAGAGCCTCGCTTGTCGTAGCGCTACGGATGCAACGTCTACAATTCCTACAGTGGCTCTGGAGGCTGTCCTAGGCCTTGCCTTCTAGATTTCTTTGTAGAGTAAGTTGCCTTAAAAAGAGCCCTCAGATTACCCCTTAAGGGTTTGCACCCAAAAGGTAGGAACACCTGTATACTTGAAAAGGCTGTAGCAAAGATACCTCTTCTTAATGCTGTGTTTGATCGCCTATTACCTAAATTATCTTTGGAATATCCATATTAACTGACCTAACTAAGCTAATTTTTTACATTCTTCCGGAATGAGGTGGTGGGAACAATGTATGATGCCAATAACTCTTGAAGGTAAGGTCAAGAACAACGCGATTGATATATCAATCTATAGTCTATCAACCCTGTTGACCCTAAGAAATTATATTTTCTCGGCAACAGTACTTCAGTGCAACCAAGCTCTTGAGCTGATATCGAAATATTTAAAACGTCGTTGAACTGGTTTGGGTGAAAAAGAAGAAACAGTATTAGGAGTAATGAAAATGCGGAAGAGTTAGCCGAGTTCAATGCCCTGATTCATCAAAAACTCTAGACATGGGTTAACATGCAAATCCGTCACCCAGAGATAAAAAAATCATTGCTGCAACCTTATATTGGCTAAATCGCTAAATGGCTAAATATGGCTCGCGACTATCACGCATAAACGTACGACTAATAGTTGGGAGTTTAACGGGACACTGTCGACTACATAAACACATGCATAGAATGAGACTGGTAGACGGCCTTGACTGTCGTGGTTGTAACCTTGAAAACGAGACGGCAGAGCGACAAGAGGATCTAGGTTAGAGGACTTCTGGTTCGACATGGCCATTGTCAGCACTACCCCAAATGCTGACGTCTTCAAGTTGATCCAAAATGTTGAATAGCTTGAGATAACAGAATAGGCCCTTTCTGTGGCCGTATGAAATATGTGACTGTGAGACAGAGATTATTTATTTTTCCAAATAATGTGATTTTGTATTCCAATATTATTACGACTTCTTTTATTAATGCCTGGACTTTTTAGGGTAGGTTGCCCGATATTTACATGTCCAGGTAGTTAAACTTCATAACCTGTTCAATCCTCCCGTTTGCTATTAATTTCTTAGCCGTTGTGGGACATTTAGCTATATTGTTGATATTGGGAAGTTGTAGGTTGCAGCTGTCGTTTTAAATTTATGGAGTAGGCACTGAAGATCTGCAACTTACATAGCCTCGTCTGCGTAGCATATTATTGATTCCTATTTTGTATTTATTCATGTTTCATAAAAAGCCAAGGTTGTTGTTTATAATTTAATTAGATAGGGTTGCGCTAAGCCTAAGAGAGTTTCTTTGTCTAATTTCCTTTTATACTTGTATTACGTTTGATAGTCTGACCTGTATTTTGTCGTATCCATTTATTTCTTTAATTACGCTTGTAATATCTTACTGTATCTCTCTTTCAATATCTGTAATACATCTTATTTAAACTATATAATATTATAAACTATTATTTGTGTTTACGCTGGTCTATTGTACTCAATACATTTTTCAGCGAGTTTTCTGTTAATAAACTCTATTTGCAAATGAGAGGTCAGCCTTGCACTGGGTGTTTATTTGCTGTTTACAGAGTCAACCACCTGAGGTTGGTTTCTAGAAATCTCGTTGTAATAATAGGGCTGGCACTAAGCTTCCTTTATATTACGTACTTACTCAAAGCAGCACCTTAGCATTTTATGCATTATTTTATGAGTTAATAAGGCACCAAGCACCTACAATAAACCCTAAAATATAGCGAAACATGTAATCACGGTCAAAAAAAGTTTGTAGTAAAAAAAATAGATCTTGGTGTGTCCAAAACTATAATAAATCTACTTACCTAAACTAAATAATTGACGATGCAGAAAAAAAGTTACGAAATCCTGTTTTACAACCCCGTAATAGTCAAACTTGCACTCTCTTTCAGCTTATTTCTAAAGCCCCAGCAAAGAACTGTTTTTCATAATGCCGCGCATTTTCCTAAAAATGTGTCAAAAACTTAACTGGCCGACTACAAAACAGTTATGCTCCATTGATGAGGTTATCAAAAACAAACATGGTCCGTGCAGTTGTCTATGTTTAGAGAGAGAGAGAGAGGGGGTAATAGGCAAGATGCTGGTTCCTTAAGTTTAAAGGCAGGTCAGTCTATAATTTAATAAAAATCGTAACAGCCGGTAAATGATGTGCATTCAGTCACAATGTTGTGTTTGTTGTATTTCATAGTTTAATAATAAAATGGTTCACACCTTTGTAAAAGTGCAGCATAGATATGAGGCTACTGTCGGCGATTAACTATTTATAAAATTGTTGCTGTGTTAAAATTGTTGTTATTTTACTTGTTATTTTTGTAGTCCAAATAAGAATTAATAAGGCCCTTGAAACCTATAGTTGTATGTTTGATATCTAATATTTCGGCGAGACTTTTGAGATTTTTCGACCTGATTAACTGAAAAAATAATTAACTCACTACATTTAAGTACACAGTGGCATCTCCCACAAATTTGAATAACTAATCTTTTTTAGGTGGGCGCATCGCGGATGTTAAGTACACTGACGTGGGTGCGATTTCCATTGATTGGATTAACAATCGGTTAACCGGAATCCGGCCTGATCTTCACTTACAGGTTTTTAAGTATGTAAAGTTAGTGCACTGAAGATTATGTAGTAGATTTGAACTGTGAACTACTAGAGGCTACCCAATTTCCACGGGGGAAAATACCTCCTTCGTAAGTAAAACATTTTCATCGTGCTTTTGCTAGCAGTTGTAATGTATATCTGCTTGCTTTTACCATCCTACATGCTTAATATTATTAAAATTAAAGAAAAACACATTTCCACCTCTACAACAAATACCTATTATTTTTTTTAAATAGTATAGAAGTGTTTAAATATGAAGGTAAATTATGCAAAATTACATTTGTATAGTGAATTTAACGGTTTGTCTGCGTATCAATTATTTACCAGACTCGTTTGCTTCAAAATCTGTTCCCAGCAAACGATAACTATAGAATATCATACAACAAAACCACTAACTACCAAACTGAAATAAAATAAGAATTAAATACCTAACGAATCTTTTTTGCTGCAGTTGTATTCAAAGGAATATTCAATTACCTTGTAGATTTACACATATAGGATAATACATTTCAACCTAAACTGTACCGATTTTAATATTAAAGTTTTACTTAAATTGCTTCTGCAGAAAAGCAATAGGTATAATGTGGACAATTCGTTTTAGTTTAATCTACCTGAGCACTTAGCTAGCACTTTCCTCTTGCGTGCATATTACATTTACTGTAACATATAAGCTTGACGTTTTATTTCAACAAACACTAACCATATAGGTAAGCAAAACCTATAATAGCTCAAGTTAAAAATGATTTTGGGGTTATTCACGACACATGCGATTAAACTGTATATCTATCTACGTTCTACATGAGACACGATAAGAAGTATACAATGTGTCACAAGACTAGCCGAACATAGGCAGATAATATGGGGAAACTGATAATTTCGTATAATATCTCCCTGAAATATTCCCGCCAATTTAAAACGTCATAACGATGAAGAATGCATATTGTATTAATCGGTACAAAGGTTGGTAAGCTTTGGATATAATTACCGCATAAGTTGTTTAATTTACGATTGTAATAAACAAGTTCAGATTATATGCTCCATGCTGACGTGTCTTTACAGCGCAGTTAGCAACGGCACCGAAAGTGCAGCGGTTCAAATTCCGAACCCAGCCATTTTTCGTTTTAACTTTTAATTATCTGTTTTATTTTCGACGTTAAATTACATAATATATTATATTTATTGAGTCATCTATGCATAATAATATATTTAACACATAAAGAACTCAAAAAACAATTCAACTGTTGAATCATAGATTATGATAATTTACGATTTTAAACGTTTCAATTGAACTTACATTAGCTGATTTAAAAATTTCAGGTTATTACACAGTGTCTCAATATTTTTGATTTTACAGATACAAGTAATGGATAATGTTAAAATAGCTTTATAGTTGTCATTAGACATTTAATTTTCAAACTGTAATCAAACTGTTGTGAAATAACTACATTATTATTTGATATTTTTAATTGTTAAGGATACCTTATTATGTAATAATGACACAATGAATATTTACTGAAATATAATATTTTGGAAATTCTAGTTTTTTTAACAAAAACCAATGGTACAAAAATAATATTTAGCTCTTATAAAGTAAAACAAATGATAGGAAATTCAAAAATTATATAGTAAAAAATTGGCGGTGAGCGGTATTTCAACCGCTGCACTTTTGCTGCCGTTGTCTGATTATAATTACCAAATGTATTTGTTGATGGTTATTTTTTTAATGTGCCTAATATGTGCTTACTTTAACTCGTGTTGAATTGCCTGAACTTTCTTTCATTGTATCAAATTCGCAATGTATTCAAATAATACACTTCCCTTCGTTATAAAGTCCACATATTCAATTACAAAGTAATTTAAAGTTACACTTAAGCTTCTCTTCTGACAGTTTAATGTTTAATTATGCAGTTTTCTTCTTAGACGTTAACAAACTAAAATCCTGTTACTAACTGACTGTCCCTAAAATTTAGTAGGACTAGAGAAGGAATTACCATAATGAAACCGCCTTCATTTACATTTGCTGAGCATTTCCTTCCTTTGTCCAATCGAAATTAAAGGTACTAGTGTAAGAAAAGACTTAGATACAATTTGCCTTTCTCTTTTAGCAAGTTATTAAGCCACATAAAAATATTTCAGCAAATAACCATCAAATCAAGATTTTTACAATAAGTTTCCGAAAATAATATTAAACTTCTTTTGCAAATCAACTGTATACATTTGTGCTCTAGAAAATAATGAAGACTGGTCTGGTAACATGCAAATAAATTCTACTACTTAATTTGCAGCTAGAGCTCACTCTAATGATTGTTGGAGCGTGGAAAGTTGGGATTCAAGTTTTTAGGTAAATGTGCTTCTAAATTAAATAAATTTTTTTTAGTTATGTGTGCTAAATATTATAAACGTTAAATTTTACATGATTTTAATGGGTAATGTTTAATAAAAACTATACGACTCTATTAAAGACATATTTGTTTTAAAATTCATGTAACACATTTTTAATCCGGTTAATGGTTAATGGTTGCGTTTTAATTAATTTTTTTACAAAACTGTTATATAAATCATTTTAAAATTTAATTAAAATTTACCATGTTCTGTAAGCTGCAATGTAACTCAGTTAAAGCTATCTGAAATTTAATAAAACAAAATCGTTCCAAATATCATCTTAATTTTCATAAAAAGTTAATTTTCTTGCTGTAATACAATTTTAATGAAGCTTCATTTTTCTTTGATGAACATTAAACTTGTTAGAATAAATTAATTAATATTGAAAAGCAACACCTCTGATAAATATTAGCTTAAAACAAACCCGCGACACTTTAACTTCTCTAAAATACCTACAGCATTTAATTTTTTAGATATCTAAAAAAGTTTTGAATTTTAGAACCCAATTTGAAAGTTATTTAAGTTTACGGCAAAGTATCAGTCTCTTTAATAGAAGTTTCCTTCTTTATTGTAACGGTAACGTTCGCCAACATTTCTAAAAAATTGTATTAATTTCCGTAATAATTTCAGTTCCACATTAAGTCCTGATTGCAGATATGATTTATTTATGAGCCTAAATCAGCTAAAAGCATCTACTACTCGCACATTATATAATCCTATTTTTAGAGATAATACAGAGAATGTTTACACGTGGTTTCCTTGGGGTTGAATCGATTTTTGTAAGCAGGGAGACACGGAGGAAGCCTCGTGAGAGTTCTGGATGAGAGGTAGGTATTAAAATTCATCGGGGTTCCTATGGGATGATGTATTTTGTAGTGGCAAAACAGGTAGACGATCATTTTACATAAATCCTTAAAACTAAGGCGTGTTTGCTGTTCTAGTTCTTCCAGGGTTATTCATATACATATAATTCTGACGATATGCAACCCCACATACACGGCATTGATGCATTATCCTTAACAATTTTCCTTAAAGAAGTAAGTTAGTTTTCGATTACATTTTGCCAACAAAGTGTGTGTCTCGAGTTGCAAAAACTGATAGAAGTTCAGCAGTTTTTTCAAAAATAATTACTAAATTGCTTTTTGCATCTCTACAAAAAAATGTTTAATCAATATAAGATTAATAATTCTATAAGCACGCTAAAAGTTGGAAACTATAAAAAGCAAAGTATATAAAAGCGGCAACAGGTGATTTATAATAAACTTGTTACTAAGAAATCAATGTAAACATGACATGTTACTTGTAGACTTTTATAGTAATACCTTTATGTCGCCCTTGGGATTTGAGCATATTATGTACCTTGGGTTGCATATTTCTATACCTTTTAGGTTGATATTCATATATTTATTAATGAACTTGTATAACGTAAGTTTATTATAAGAAGTATAAAGACAACATTTTTGAAACACCAGTTAAAGAATTCTGAATACGTTCCAATAAAAAACGATACATTAATATACTTCGACTAAACCCCCCAAACCCATATAAATGACGATTTAAAAAATTGGAAAACATGGATGACCGAAGAAATAGAAAATTTAGTGGAAAGAAAAAAACAGACATATGACAACTGGTTATCGCACAATGTACAGGAGTTCAAAGAATTACAAAGAGGAGTTAAAGACAGAATACCACATTAGAAATTAAACACAGAATTAGAGAAAGCAAAAAAGGAATTGAGAGTCTGTGTGGAGAAATAAGCACCAAAAATAAATTAATAGTGTACATCTGAAATCAGTACTGCAATATGGATGTAAATTATGGAATATGAAAACAGAAATATAGTATCTTAGACAGACTGCATAAGTAGAATTTAAAAAAAAGAGTATGATCCCGCATTGTCATGTTTGTTAATAAAACAAAATGCTAAAATATGGAGTACATTATTTGTTTATAGCATAATTTAAATTTTACACGTGACTAGTCGAAATACGTCAAAAAAATTACGTCCCATGCATCACTATCAAACTGCACTTCTTTGATGAAATAATCGTTAGTGTTCTTAAATATTTAACTATTAAAAATTAATAGTTTATTAATAAAATAAAACTTATGGTAATTGTTTCACAATTTCTTGGTTTTTATTTACTCGACTCGAGTTTCAACCATCACGGTTATCGTCAGGAGTTTACAAATAAAACAATACTACCCATTCTGTTGTCGCTGGTTTTAGGTGTTAACACGTGTTTTTATGCTTTGTATACTGTAGGTCCAGGAGGGGTAAATTACCTAAATCGGTGTGGTCGTTTACTATATTTTTATTATTATTTATTGCCTTTTTAATTTCTAAATTTTCCAATTTATTTAAACGGTTGCCCTTGTTTTCTACGTGTAAAATTTATGTATCTGTGTGGAAGATGCCGGTTGATTTATGATTGTATTTAATTGATCTGATGTGTTCTTTAATTCTTGTATTAAAACTGCGGCCAGTTTGTCCTATATATATTGCATCACAATTAGAACAGTGTATTCTAACAGACTCTTCTAATTGTGATGTAGGTTTTAAGTTTTAGTTTTATTTGTAAACTCCTGATAACCGTGATGGTTGAAACTCGAGTCGAGTAAATAAAAACCAACAAATTGTGAAACAATTACCAATCGTTTTATTTTATTAATAAACTATTAAAAATGTTAGTGTTCTTGTTTTAGACTTATATACTAACTCTAGAATGATTTGCATACCAGTATAAGCCTGAAAGTTCATTATTATGCAATCCAAAATACATATTCATCAAAAACTTGCTCTTTGTCTTAAATTTACACTACACGACATTTAATTATACTGCATAATTTGCAGATGAGCCAGAAAGTTCCTAGTTATGCAACCCAAAATACAGGTGTTTCACAAACTTAGGTCTTCTAATAAATCATTATATAGGGCGATGTATTATGAGACGCCGCTTGTGTCTAAATTATATTTATATATTCACCAATATACACACTTATTAAACAAATGTGTATATGTTTTTTTTAAGTGCACACCAAAAATGTATTTATATAAGTGGTTATTTCTGAATAAAATATATAATTTTTTTTTTCAAAAATTATTATTTTAAATATATATAAATTAACAATAACAAGTATATGTATATTGCGCTCGAAAACACAAGTGTATTTTTAAAAACGCTTATACAAATACATGTTTCCATTTATTTAAAAAAATCATGTTTGAATTTTTTTAATAAGTTTATATTTGGTTGAATTTACATACATATTTTTACAATATAAATATATTATAACATAAATATAATGTTGACTCAAACGGTTCCTCAAACTATATGGCGATTCTTATTATTAATGTGAACCTAAAAGGCCACCAATATGCAACCCAAAGTACACATGACTCAAACTTCACTATACCACATATGAGCATAGCGGAGAGCTGCGAGTACCCCTTAAAGGGTACTCAAAGTTAAGGCCACGGAAGCCAGTAAGTGTTTTCATTTACGGCGTATAGATGTCAGTGTGTTAAATTGTGTAACTGGTTGTGTAAAATATACTAATGCATCGATAAGAATCAAATTAAACATGGAATTGAAAACTCCTTTGCTGAATAGGTGACGCTAATGAAAATGCGGCTAACAGCGGATACATACCAAATTTGCTTTGGATAGCAATTAAATACATGTGTAATTATTTATTCTTGCTTCGCGATAATGAATCACACAGCTGTTTTTATTCACTCTGAAGATGCAAGCTGCAATGTCTTGCGAAACGTTAGGTTGTCTGGGTTCACAAACAGCTAAGAGGCATAAGCCGATTAAGTATTATTGTCCTGGCAAACAAAATACATTAAGATCAAATCCTTGTCCGCCCCCAGGTTTAAATAATCTAAGCACACGGCCCTGTTTAGGCAGGCAGGGCCTACGAACAAATATTGCTCAAACTTCTAGAGCAAATGCTTGTAAAGGCAGACAAGCTACAGGTCGGTCCTTACCTGATTGTGCTGGGCGTAGTTCCCAAATGACGACGCGGTCTAAGCCGAAAGTAAATTGTAATATTGACAACTTTAATTACTCAATAAAAATTCAAATTTGCTGTTAACCTACAAATAATTGGATTATTTCCAGAAATATTTTTTCGAACTCGTCCTCTGAAAATAGAATAGGTACAGTTTTATATCTGTGGTGTATGAGCCCATGAGGCATGGTCAGGTGTGGCAGAGGAGAACTATGAACCTTATGTGCGAATGGTGCTAATAAATGTTAATCAAACATGTGTATTTGAACATTACAATGATTTTTTACCAGTACCCTATTTTATATTACCAGTATGGTAAAACGGGGAACACCTAGCTGAAATCATATACAATCAAATTATCTATTCTTGAAGTAAAAAACTTGTAGCTAAGAAAGAAATTGTTTAGACTAAAATTACATGAACTACATGCAATTTTTCACTAAATACCCCATTCTGACCAACTCTCTCCCAATGAAAGTAGAAACTCTTGGTTTAAACTGATGCCTTTCCTAATCATTAATAATAAAGCCTTTATGCACGCTATTTTAAACATTTCAGTTCAAGCAAAATTGTTTACAAAACAATTCGCAATTTGGCGAGATTGCAACCAAACAATTTACTTTAATATTCAATTGGTTTTGGTAAACCATGTAGCAATAATTTTTTCATGCTTTGCGTAGAATTGCCGTGGTATAATTCAAATTCCACAGTTTAATTTTATTTACAGTTAAGTACGGTAAAGTCTTCCAAAAAATGAACAGTTACAGTACTTTTTCAAAATGTGGAATATCTCAGGTCATCCGAATATGTCTTAAATACGTATTAGAAAAAGATGGTAGCGTAAAATGAATATTGTTCTAGATTACTGTATAGTTGGCGATAGTAGCATTTTTTTTATTAGACTTCCGTCACCTTAAGCAACGACTCGCCTGGTGACATCTTGGATAGGTGACAGATATAGTTGGCGAACATGCAGCTCATCGTGCTTCAGAGGGCACGTAAAACCGTCAGTCTCCGATTGTTCATGCTAAGACCAATCGTTAACTAGAAATCACGCAAAATAAACAATGTTACTTATTTTCAACATACTTCACATTACTAAAACGTGTAATACCGTTTGGTTTTACTGCAAAAAAGCGATGTCTTTATAAAGGAATGTAATTTGGTAAAATTTTAAATATGCGAGTTCTAGGCGGGCAACTATTGATATTTTTTAAAACGACACCGGAATATGCAAACAAACAACATAAAACATGATTTGTGCCAGAGGCGGAAGTCAGAAACAAGGGAATTTATTGTATTTTAATACAGAGCGACCAAAAAAGGTGAAGAACCACGTGACCCTTGACTAATTTAAATGTAGTGGAATTTATTTTCCAATGTTTCCTGCCGTGCTGATTTCCTTTTGCAATGCCATTGTGTTTCATTGGCGTTCGTGCACTCATTTTGAGCAGCTATTGTAATTTATAAATCAAATATGTTTTTCTACAATACTATTATTAAATAAATCCTATCATTTACTTCAGATTTATTAAATATTTTGAGAGTTTTTAAATTGTGAGCCGTGCCAAATTAATTTTTTTTTGAAAATATTTGTGTTATAATTTGTACATGCAACGCCAATAGTAATTGCCACAACTGTCAGATTTAGTTTCCTGAAACAGGGTGGCCACTTCTGTAGAATGAGTTGCCTATGTTACGTGGTCACGTGGTTCCTTTTTTGCTCGCTCTGTATGTATTTAACACCGGTCTATTTCATTCTGCAGTTTTGTCCGTTTTGGCAACATGTTTATCACAATGTTTAAACAAACGTATTCGATGGAAATCAAGGACGCATATATTGGGCCCAAATGGGTGTGGCTTAATTCGTCACGTCTGGGTTAGTACCTGTTAGGTCATGCTTAAAAGTGCTACCAAAATGAGCGAAAGTTTACCAGTGTGCGAAGTGAAAAGCGCTTTATTTAAATTTATTTCTTTAATAATAGATTGCGGAGCATCTGATTCACCTTATACTGCAATCGATCGGAGCGTAAAGATTTAAAGTATTTTAGTGAGAAGATAATAATTTTAATAATTTATTGATTGACAATTGTGTGAGCCAGAAAAAAAGACATTTATTGTTTTAATTTTTTGTCGCTCTCCTGTAACAAACGATCACGAGCCGCTGTACTTATATTAAATCACCCTGTATAATTTAGGTGTAATATAAGAACTATTTTTGTGAAATCTAAGGTGTGACACCGAGATGAAAGTAAGGCAAAAAAGTAAAGAATTGTTTGTTGCCGTCAAACGCTTATCCTTCAAGCTTTTTACCGTTACTACGAGCTACAGGACATACAAGAATAACAAAGAAAACCCGCTCGTTATAGATGTAAAGATAAAAAAACAGCTTTTGAAATTCACTTTTATCGATAAAGCTTCACATTTTATTCAGGATTTCGTGCCTGCCCAAGTTATAGGCATTTCCAGCAACCATCTTATATTAAGTCAATTTACATAGGCAGGGCGTTGTAATGCAATTTTTCAAGGCACTAGACGTGTATTAACGACCTCGGTATGTTATTAAAGACCCCTGCCTTTAATCTTCGCCAACCGCAAGCCGAAGACGTATGAATTCGCTTATTCTTGTATAATTTTGGCATTTTCTAACCAGTGTAAAAACAGAGAATAATAATTCAATTTAAAAGTTTAATTTGATTGGGGCGTCTATGCCGTAATACACAACGAAGTGAAAAAAACATAAAATTTCTAGCTAAGCTAAAATCGAGAAGACTCGAAGGTATGACTGATCGGAATTCATATAACAAGTTTTAATAAAAAGATGATTAAATGGCAGAGAAACGATTTTTTTAAACCATATTGATGCTTCTAAAGGAAATCTGTTTTTATATGGACACAGATTTTAAAAACCGCTTTTCCTTGTTAGGGAGGTAATATTTCAAGATGGTAATTCGAAATGACTACCATTCTTCTTGCTCGCATATCAGCGCCCCGTAGACGTCACTTTATCATAATCAATTTTTGGAGGTTTCTGCATATCCCAAATTACATTAAATCGCTATTTTCAAGGTCATTGGATGATAATACCTTGGTGGGATTGATATGCTCACCAAATTAAATGAAACATGTCTTTAAACAATGGAAATGTTTTACTTTGAATTGAATTCATCATTTTATAAGTTTTCCTTCTGTTTGACAGTACGCTTACAAAAAAATATCAGTTTGTTACAATGTCATTGATACCACTTGGAGGTTATTTCAAGTAATATTTCTAAGAGTTCACTTACATAGTAATGGTTGGCTCTTATAGAGCCGAATGCAGTCGATTAGTTTAGGATTCGTTGTTATTAATCATTTAAAATCGTGTTTTCCTTGCTGAATACAGTGCCGGATTACCAAATAAGCAGAGTAGGCACCAGCCCATGGGCCCCACGCCTTTTAGGAGCCCCGAGGTCCGCGGCGACGCACGGATTAAATTAATATTAATTTAATCTTGAAAAATAATTACAAATTACATACTAACCGAAACAAATAATTTTAATAATTTGTTGTTTAATAATATTTAATATTTTTGTTTAATAACATTAATAATTGTTAACGTTTGTTTTTGTGTAACAAAATTGGTTTATTAAAATTGTTGGTTGGTAAACTTAAAAACCTAGTAGGAGATAATTTGCGAAGGAGGCCCCGAGATTTCTAATGCCTAGGGCCTCCACAGGGTTTGATCCGGCACTGGCTAAAACAAGGTATTCTTGCGCCTGTGGCAAAAGCAATAGTTGCCTTCTTTAAATATTCAACATTTTTAACATACATACTGCAGTGGCGGTCCGCCCTATTAGGCAGGGTAGGCAGTGCCTACCCATAATTTTCAAATAAAAAAACTCAAATTTTATGTTTCAGTTAAAAAAAAGTTACTTTTACATACAATGTTTACTTTTAACGCCACCGTGTAACAATAAAAGTTGGGCGCCAAATAAATGGACCGCTGCTTTAAACACTGTTTTGCATTCGCAAAGGCGAGCCTCAACCCTCCCAGCTACCAAACAATCAACCAATCTGCATGCACATTGGTAAAGAAATATGTAGTAGGGATATCAAGGCGCAGTAACCACTGAATAGGCGCGCCTATTCCCGACTTCCCGTAGTTTTTATTTGAACCACGATAACAGCCAGTTAGCGGGAATCGTATGCAAGTGCAGGATACGTTATACTACACCAAGCAAGTTTCTATTTATTTTTGAAGTGGTTTGCGGTTTGCAGCAAAGATGTAAAATCTCGTGAATCAACTTTTGAAAGACAAGTTTAATGTTTTCGAAAAACAACTAGAAATAGTTTTTATTCTTTAACAAAGTAATAAAAGGTACGACAATATAATCGACTAGTCGCACTGATTTTAAAGTTAATAAAAAAAAGTAGAATCGACCTTGTCTACAGAAAATAAATTTTACTGTAAGACCTTTTTTCTAAAAAGTCAATTCATCGAACAGATCAGATATGAAATATTTATTTATATGACTTGTTGTTTGTTGTGTACCCAAATTTTGGACCCACGGAACGCCACTGATATACAGGGTACTTCATACGATGTGGGAAGCACTTTAATGGATTCAGAACCAGTAACCAAGGAAAAAAGCTCGAATATACATGGGTATGGAAACGCCTCCTTACTGAATTAGAGTCCCCTCAAGATGTAACAGTTTAACACCTTTTTATCCATAACTTTCGCAGTAGTTGCACCAACATTTTAAACTTCCATATCTTAGCATTACTCATTTAGCTTTGTATTTATACTAATTTTTGTTTAAATAAGACCACCAGAGGTGTCTTGTATGAGAGTGTCGCGTAGTATTTTCTAGTTTTGGTAAAAAATCTTACTCTTCATTGAAAAATACCCCAAAAAGATACTCTTGTTGAATGTTTCTAAAACTAACAGTTTTCGAGATAATTCATTTTTTATGAAGAATTAAGTTGCCATGAAGGTCTGAGTGTTTCTTGAAGAAAATATGCCGTACAAACTTTGAACATAAGTTTAACACCTCAACGCAATAAAAAGAGTGCCGATAAACATGACTTGGGAAACGCTTCATTATGGAGGCATAGCCTCTGAAATAGGCACCTGAAATTGTTGTAAATTCCGGAATTCTTAACGAACCATTTCCGGTCCCATATTATTTGAAACTTTTCAAATTTTTTGATGTGTAGATTTATTCTTAAAGTTTGTGGAAACTATTTGTGCATCCTGAGAAAACACTGAGACCTTCATGGCAACTCGATTTTACAAAAACATTTAATTATTTTGAAAACTGTTTCATTCATCGACTTTCAACATGAGTACCTTTGTGGTGGATATTTGTATGAGGATACGATTTTATAACAAAAAAATTTAAAAATTGTAAAGATCTACGGTATTTAGTTTTTGTTTGTTTTGAGGTTCTGAACCTATTCTGAAAATGCGTACCACATGTTGTTAATGTTACCTTGTTAAAAAATTGTGATTATTGTTCTTGTTTTTAATTAGCACGATATAAATTCTACAAAAATTACTTCAGTTAAAAAATTCAAAGATAACTAACTAGATTGCAAAATATTTTGTAATTTTCGTAATAATAGATCCATTTTTCTTCTTTTTTCTATGACTGAATGCGTTGTAACTGTGATCTATGAGAGTTCACTATTTCCAGTTTTAATACGATAAAAAATCGCTACTTTTGATGGTAAAATATTTTCAAACAATTCAATATTTTCGTATTAAAAAGTGCTTTTAGAATATTTAGCAGAATATGAAGGGTATTCTATTTAAAATAATTGACTAAACGCTTCACTTAAACCTTACCACACTTAAAAAAAATGTTTTTTTGCGTTTCTAAATATATTTTATATCAAATATTTATACATCAGCTGTGAACCTAGACGGATAGACGTTAGACGCGTTCGTCGTAAATAAGATCTGTGCACCGATATGCTATGCTCCCGCCTGAGCTCTAAATGTCCAATCAGAGACTAGCATACTACGTAATTGTTTAGCAATTTTTACGTGCATTGGGTTCTGCACTCGTGCAGCACCAAATTATTGTTTTATTTTTCATTTCCAGTTTGGCATCCAGCGTTCTTCTTTTTAATTGCGCTCATCTGTGTGCTTGTATAAAATACTTCCACGAAAGCGCAAATTGAAGTTGTTTTAGTTAATTAAGTCAACAAACAATAACCAAATAATTTTAAATAAATGTGTTTCTGTTGTAATAATTAATTATTGTTTGTTATTGACGGTACCGTACAGTGTTCTCGACGTAAAAAATAGATATTTAAATTTATGTTAATAGTGAATGTAAACTTAATAGTAGCTAAGCTACCAAGAAGAAATTAAGGAAATGCAGTTCCAACTTGAAAGATTCAAGATAAACTTTTATGAAACACTGAAACTATAAAATCTAGAAAAGTTTCCTGTTCTTTTAGTCATTTAAGCTTTAATTGTTAAAATAGCCTGTAACATTTTCTAATAAGGAATTACTGCTTTTGTTCTGGTTTTATACTTTTAATTACTTTGAACTTGCCTCTAACTGTTACTTGAACAATGGCAAATGTAGAACATTTTCATTTCTATCTGTGATGTATTGATTTCTCTTTCATTTTAAATTTCCTTCAAATGTTTTAGGTTTTATTATAATTCATACATTCTTCATACATTTCCCGATTTACTATTCCTTTCAGAAATTTTGTCTTGCCTATACTTTTATATAGAGAAGTATTGATATTACGAAAAATTTCAATTTCGAGATTTTGACGGAGATGCGTGTTTTGGGGCTCAAGAAAATGGTTATAAAAGGTTTTTTATCTGTGGTTGTGTGTGTATGTGTGAATGGGTGGGTACGCCCCATAACTCCAAAATGGTAGGTACGATTTCGAAAAATTCACGTTTTTTAATAGCAGTTTTCACAGTAATTAAATATTGTGAATTTATAAATATAATCTGACTGATGACCTAAGGGCAAATCCAACGCTTTTCCCCGAATCTTCTAGCTTTAAAATAGCGGTTGCAACAATTAAAAAAAATGATAATAACGCCTTGTTGCTAATAAACGGGTTGCCAGATCGGCATAATTTGGAGATTATAATAACCTTAGGGAAATACAGTGTTAAGAATATTAGTAAAAATTGTCACTGCAAAGAATAAATATTTTCAAAAAAAATATTGTTAAAAACTGGCATCGTTAGTCTTGTAGACTGGTAGAACTAGAGACTAGCGTCTAGTCGGTCAACTCACCAATTGTTCCTGCACGGTCGGACTTAGTCGCAGTTAGTATGCCGTCAATCAGTGACTGAATGCAACTTTGTCTTCGTATTTTGTCTTTAACAATATAACTGCGCGTAAACAGCAAAAACCAACAACATTGTTTAAAAAAAAGCTTTTTGCTGTTTACGCGAGGTTTAGGTTGAGTGTAGTTATATTTTTAAAGAAAAAATACGAAGAGAATGTTGCAAAATGCAGGAACGCTTGTTGAGTTGACCGACTAGACGCTAGTGAACTAGAGCAGCTAGAAATTAGTTAGTTTCCCAACCAAGTAATTACTCTGTGACGCCTTCTATGAATTTTTAAAATTTACCATTTATGCCCCTTTATTTAATAAACTAGGATCGACAAAACATTTTTGATGAAAAGAATTACTTATGAGTGTTTGTAGTGTAATATTGTAAACTTAAAGGGAGCTAATTTATTAGCTCCCAATGTTTTCTTTGGCCTCTGGGTTTAATTTAAAAAAATTTTTAAATTGATTTTTAGTTAGCTACAGTACGGCATTTAACTCGTGGTCAAACATACCCATTTTGCCTGTTGTTGACACTGCCCGCGGCGTTGGTCATAGACGTAATACTGGATTAAGTCTACGGCTTGATATGTCGTACGCTTCCGCTAGAGTGATAGAAGCGGTGCCATCTTATAGTCACTGTTGGCGTGTTAAATGTTCATACAAAAATGCTTTTAAAAATATTTTAAGCAACAATTTCTAAGGTATAGGAAAGTCCAGCTGATGTGCTACGCCCATTTTTATTACTTCCTTACTTTAAGCGGTTCTAAAATTATTTCTAGCTGGCATACCGATTGTAGATGATATAATTGACTGATGAAAAAGTATAACTGAAACCGTAGCATAAAGGCTGGTCCTTTATCAAACAGAAATAAGGGTAATCCTCTTGATTGGGGAGTCTACGTCCCAACACTCATCAGCACCATCATGCTTCGTTTAATCATGCTAACGAAATCTGTATTTGAATATTTGTACTGTGAAATGCAAATACAGCGGTGGCTTTCGGCGTTTTTATTTCTACGCCGAGATGTAGATGATTTTGAGACGAGTACTAAAAAGAAAATCAGATAATTGGAACCTTTCCGTATCACTCCTGGTGTTACGGTGTAATCCCATTGCGTGCAAAATGTAATCAGCGTAATTTATGTACTCCCACATATTCGCCATTCATTAATCTTGATAGACCTTTCCTGAGAAGCAAGTTGGTACCACACACATACACACACCCTTGTTTGTTTGGATTATCTTTTAATCGATGTGTATAAATTGGGGTAAAATTACACTGGCGACATTTATCTTGAGAACTAAGTATGTTGTGCTCGGGGATGAAAGGTCTGAAAACGCGTGTAATTGCTTTACGTAATGTTTCAGCTTCACTCTAGAAACTTCAAATTAAACGCATTTTGTCTACCCGTTTAACCATAATTGTAATGATATAACTTCAGTGAACGCAAGAGCTAGCTGACGTAGGCAGTTAATTTTGTTAAGTAACTTTCAGGTTTGCTGTCCATATTTATCAGCCCTGGCACGTGTATTACTCCGGAAACAACGTTAAAAACCCAGATAAAAACAGGCATTTACCTGGTTCGTTTTGTTGCCATTAAGTCCATTAAGAGGGTTGTTCTCAAAGTATGGCAATATTTTAACGTCAGGATCTCGAACTTCTTTCATATTTTAGTGGAAGGCTTAATTTTTCTCTGAAAGGGTTTTTGTGAATCCGAGCAAATGCGAATGTTTTAGAGTATGTGCTTTAAGTTGCAGATAGAATTTGAAAATAAGCGAAGCAGTCCGGCCTTATACTTTTAAAATTGCTACTTAGCATATTTTCAAAAGTACTTTTGCATCTACGTTGTAGGCCCAAGCGTTGCTATAAAATCACAAGGTTAAATTAAAAGTAATTGTAAGTTACTCTATTGCTCGATAAATTTCAGTTGGTTAATAAATTTTACAAAAATTACAGAGGGTAAGTCAATAGCCACCTCACAATGCTGATAGGTCATTTGAAAAACTAAAATCCAAACAGTGAATAGCGTAATTCGGACCAGTAAATTGGCCTGCTAAGTCACCAAACTTCACGAAAATGGATTACTTTTTATTAGGTCATGTTAATGATAGTGCTTATTAAGTCTCCCCATTGTAAGAACTTTTTGCCGTTTCTGTTTCTTTTTTTTGGAATGCCCGAGAACTTTTCGTTTTTTTTCTTTAACCGAGTTTACGATCGATTGTAGAGGAGTACAACAAAAACTCTAATAGCAAAATTCTGCAAGTGTTGCAAATTAGAACTTGATAGCAAGATTAATTAGCAGGTAATGAAGTTTTGAGACTTAGGTGTGGAAATAAGGAGTGGCAAAGATCTAAATACAGAGACGCAATCACTTGCAATAAAGACTAAAATTACCAGACTAATTTAGGAAAGAGATCTCGACCAACAAAGTTATGAACAAGCTTGCGATAATTATGAACTAAAAAAACTGCGATATATGTATGCACATATTGCACATATGCATTGAAAACTCTAACATATGCACTAATACAAGTGATGTTTTTAATATATTGCACGCAGAAGAAAATAACAAGGTTTATGAAATCGAAAATTATAGCTCGACTATATTAGTCATGCTATGCAACTCCTACAGCGCAAGCAACCACTCACACATCACGCGCTTCATAACTAGGATAGCAAAGTCGCACCCACGCTGCGCAACTCCCACGACTACCCAGTGGATGCCGCTACCGGTTTAAGTCCCCTGACTAATATCTCAGTCTGCCTTAAGTAACTAAGAAAACTTTGGGAAAGGCACCGAGAGAGGTGGCTTCGCGGTTAACGCGTCCGCTATTTATTCGGGAGGCCCTAGGCTTTGCGGTTTTCCTGAGCCAACGTTGGATACTGAGACAGTACTTTTCGCGAAAAACTTTTGTTATCGAAATTCTTCGTTCTAATCCATCTTTACTATTCTTTCTAGGCTGAAGAGGGGATTAGGACTCCGGTGCGAAGTCTAAAAGACCCCTATAGCGGCCCGCTCCTTCACAGAGAGTGAACCGACACCAATTTTCTTTTTCTTTATTTTTCAAGAAAGACAATGCGACCCAACCACTCACCTGCATCTCTTTGAGAACTGGAAAGTACAAGGAAGAGATTTACAAGTGCTGCTGTAAGAAAACTAGTAGCAGCAGCAGAAATGACTGTAAACACTGAACCACCCCCACAAGCAGTCCAACTCACAACGGAGCAACTCTAAATCCTATTGGCAATTATGGGGCAGCAACAGAGAGCACCCGCAGCCACATTAAGTTTCTTTTCGAGATGTACGGCACGTTTTGATGGAGAAACCTTCGACCTACATGCCTTCATAGACGCAATGCAAACGTACAAAAACTGTGAGAGGGTGAACGACAAAAACGCTATCAGGGGCATTCCCATGCTCCTCGACAGGCAAGCATCAACCTGGTGGCGAGCGGTCAAAACCACGTTGACCATATGGGGCGCGTTCTCAGAGTGTTATCAAAACTTTCGGGTCAATAAACCCACCTGCCAGATTCTAAGCGTAATCTTTTCTCACGAACAAGGAGCAAATACACCCAAGGAAATTTGTGAGAAGAGGGCACTCCTGACGGAGCTACCTGAAAATCGCCAAGTAAGTGAACCCCGCCAGCTAGACATCATCTACGGATTGCTGCATAAAAGCAATCGCAATGAAATTCTTCAAAACCGAAACATTTACCACGTTCTTTGGGGAGTTCAGAAAGTTAAAA
Source organism: Ctenicera cuprea (assembly GCA_958336395.1). Taxonomy (NCBI): domain Eukaryota; kingdom Metazoa; phylum Arthropoda; class Insecta; order Coleoptera; family Elateridae; genus Ctenicera; species Ctenicera cuprea. The sequence goes on along the minus strand of OY284495.1, from coordinate 16,963,598 downwards.
AACAACCATCCAAATCAGGAGAGCCAACCAACTTCTTGACGGTTACCGCACCCCAACGGGACAACCACAAAGAAGTGCAATTTCTGCAAAAATCCTGGGCACACCGAGAATGAGTGCCACAAACAGAAGAGAGCAGAAAATACAACGCCCTACACAAGCACGGTTAGCTACGCACCGTCTTGCGTAACCTGGTTTGGATGACAGACAGATAGTTTTTGAAACTAATTCTTAGGGTTCCTGGAAGTTCAAAACTTCGTCAAAATTTCAAATTCGTAATTTAGTATGAAATCAATAATAAAAGTATAGCAAACTAAAAACGCGCAGAGCGTAGGGTTCAGCTAGTTCTGCAAGCTGCTAAACGCAGCATTTGCAGTTTGTTATTGCTATTGTTGCGTAAATTGTCAATGCGATAACCAAAATCAAGTCGAATAATTTCATCTTGCAAACCTGAGATGTCTTATTTATTGATGACCGCTTGTAATGTAAACTCGTCATGCAGTTGCATTAACTCCGCAGACACTTTTTTTCCTTACCTCTAATAAACAAAAGAAAATTGTTTTTTAAACATGCACAATTTTGTAAATTTCATTGCAGGAAATTGATATATTACTGTTTATGTTTGCCCTCCAGAATTAAAGTACCCCATAAATAACAAATTGTAGCAATAGTAGTGACGGAAATATAAACAATTGCCGTAAACAATCAATAAACTTAAGTGGAGTTGTAAGGCACCGCCGTGATGTAGTGATAAATTTGGGGATATGCGAGAGAAACCGCTGTGCCGTCATGGTGGACAGTTATGAATTTAATATATAGATTATATTTGTTAGCCCTTCAAATAGTCAAATAAAAAACCAATCAATGTTTTCTGTATATTTGTTTGCGAAATTTAAACTTTAATTCTAATTATTATTATCCACAATGAATACAAAAATAATTGGGTTCTTAAGTTACAAAATCTTGTATCGCAACGAGTGTTTGATTGATAATTGCAACGAGTACAATTTTCTTAAAGAAAACGAACACGATTTGCTGTGCAGGAAGTTTGAGTAATTCACCCAGATTATTTGTCAAAGCAAAAATAGTAAATTAAACGGGTTAAACTTTTCAATTCGCAGCGAAAACGGCAAATGCGTCGCAGTAATTAGTTGATGTACTACGAATGGAATACTGATTATGTAATTCCACAATCGTACAAGATTTAGTTTGACTGTCTCGTTAGTAGTAAAACGTAGTAAACGTTAGTATCGTGATGTTTAAATTTAAGTTTGATACATAATTATTTATGATTTTTTAGCTAATAAGTAGATATGTTTTAATGTGAAACTTTCGCTCATTTCTCCTGCCGTATTCGTTAAGATAAATAAAACGTTTAAAAAAGTAAATTGTTTTCTTGTAAATTTTTGCGAAAGTAACACTGATAACAAGATTCCAATCTATTAGAGATAGGAACCAACACAAAAAACAGACGGTAGCCTAGGATAACGTCAGATCTAGAATCACGGGTGCAGATTATTTGCAAGACTGTGGATAGTTTCTAACCCAAATTTTATTAGGAAAATTTACCAAAGTAATGATTAGTTTAAGCAAGGTTTAAGCTATGCTGTACCAACGGAGATAAGGTAGTTATTTGGCTTTGTAATTGCTATGATGAGAATCCTTCGAGAATCAACAGAAACGGCAGTTGCGAATAATAACAATTGATATGAGAAATATATATAAATGTAAAATAAGCAGAGTGAATATTAAAGTACATCTTCTGGAATGCGAAGTTGATGAAAACGTAAAAGAAAGCACCAATGTTTTCAGCGAATGAATTCGTATGTCTTCGTTAGGGCTTATTAGTGTTCTTCTCTTTAGACAAAGAAAAGAATTTGATCAAAGTTTGAATATCTGCAATAGTCACTGAATAGTCAATTACTACTAATGGGCGATTTTAATGCCAAAGTAGGTAAAAAAGGAAGAAAGATTGAAGATGAAGATGAAAATGAGGTGGGGCCATACGGATTAGGAACTAGAAACCCCAGAGGAATTCAACTAATAAACTATGCGAAAGAGAACAACCTATATATAATGAATTCTTTCTTTAAGAAGGCCGAAAGTAGAAGATGGACATGGTGTAGTCCAGACGGAACAGTTAAAAACGAGATTGACTATATCATAGGTAATGATAAAAACATAATAAAAGACACTACGGTATTAAACGCAATAAATGTTGGAAGTGATCACCGAATGGTAAGAGTAAAGGTAATTATAAACGCAAGAAAAGAAAGAAAGCAAATGATAGACAACAAAAAAGTGCAAATAGATTCCGAACAACTTAAACTAAAAAATACCGAATACCAACAAATAATAGCAGAAGAAGAAATCCCACAAGCAGAAGAATTAGAACTAAACACTCTAAACACGAAAATAGTTCATTGTTTATTAAATGCGTCACAGAAAGTAGCCACCAAGAGCAAATATAAAAATGAAAAATTAAGTAAAGCCACACAAAACCTGATAGAAAAGAGACGACAACTACAAAGCCGTCAAACAAATAACAGAATAGAAATGGTGGAATTAAACAAAACGATCAAAAAGAAAATAAGAGCCGATCTAAGAGAATACAAAAACTCAAAAATGAAAGAAACATTAGAAGAAGGGAAAAGCTTAAAAGACACCATGAGGAAAATTACCGAAGGAAGAAATCAAATAATAAAACTAATAGATGACAAAAACAAGGAAATAACTCATACTTCGGAAATAGAAAAAACTATAGAAAAATATTACCAATCATTATATGAAACAAAAGTACAACCAACAAGAGGAAAAAGGGAAGAGCAAAGAACTATAGTAAGAAACGTAGGGTCAGAAGAAATCCCAGAAATCACAACTGAGGAAATAAAATTTGCTATTAAAAACATGCATAATAAAAAAGCTCCAGGCGAAGACAACATAATAGTAGAAATGATAAAGTATGGGGGAAAAACCATTGTAAATCAACTAAAGAAGCTCTATAACAAATGCCTGTCAGAATGTAAAATCCCAGATGACTGGTTAAATGCATTAGTAGTACTTATATTTAAAAAGGGAAACAAGCACAAACTATCAAACTATAGACCCATTAGTCTGTTATCGGTTCTATACAAGATATTCACAAAAATTATAACACAAAGACTCGTAAACAAACTTGACAGTTACCAACCCCGTGAACAGGCTGGATTTAGGAAGGGATTCAGCACCTTAGACCACCTTCAAACAATGAATACATTGATAGAGAAAACAAACGAGTATAATGTGCCCTTATGGATGGCAGTCATTGACTACGAGACAGCATTCGATTCCGTAGAAACATGGGCAGTATTAAACGCCCTAAGCAACAGCAGAATAGATAACAGATATACAAGTTTAATCCAATACATATACAAAAATGCTACAATGCAAGTAACGACACAAACAAAAACAAATAAAATTAAAATACAGAGGGGAGTACGACAAGGTGATTCGATTTCTCCAAAACTTTTCACCGCAGCATTGGAAGATGTTTTTAAAGAAATAGAGTGGGAAACAAAAGGCATTACTATAGACGGCGAGCAATTAAACCATCTAAGATTCGCCGACGATATAGTCTTAATAGCAAATAACAGAGAGGAACTCCACGAAATGCTCAATGAATTGAATGAGAAATCAAAGAAGATAGGACTCAAGATGAACTTAAGCAAAACAAAATACCTTACAAACGAAACAGCAGAGCAGAATCAAGACCAACAAGTAACAATACAAGATGAAAAGATTGAAAAAGTTGAATCATATTTATATCTAGGACAAAAAATCGAACTATCCAAGAACAACTTAAAGGCGGATCTAGATAGAAGAATCTCACTGGCCTGGTCAGCGTTTGGCAAATTACAAAATGTATTAAGATCTAATTTACCAAACACAATAAAAGCAAGAACCTTTGACCAGTATGTATTACCGGTTATGACATACGGAACAGAAACATGGTCGTTCAATAAGAGCATCATAGATAGGCTACAAAAAGCTGAAAGAGAATGGAGAGACGAATGTTAAACATAACACTACAGGATCACATACCCAATATGGAAATTCGAAGAAAGTCAAAAGTAACAGATGTCATACAACGTATATGCACACGAAAATGGAACTGGGCTGGACACATTGGAAGAACAAAAGACAATAGATGGACACGTCGAATAATAGAGTGGAGACCCCGGGAAAATAAAAGGAGTAGAGGCAGACCGCTAACAAGATGGACGGATGATATAAAAAGAATAGCTGGTTATGATTGGTTACAGAAGACTAACAACAGAAAACAATGGAAAACGTTAGGGGAGGCTTACGTCCGACGATGGATGGAATGAGCTAATGATGATGATGATGATGATAGTCAATTAGGGGAGTGCAAAGTTAATAGTATACGTTTCAATGTTACTTTCCCATAACTTCGGTAGAGGGAAGTATTGATGCATGAAACTTTTCTAAATTGAGATTTTAACGAAAATACACGTTTTAGGGCTCTAAGAACCCAAAAAAGACGCTTTTAAAATTGTCTGTCTGTGGGTGGGTAGGTGTGTCGGTGGGTGTGTAGGTGAGTGGGTGTGTGGGTGAGCGTGTGACATTTCTTAATAGCGTTTTTTTTTCTAAAACTTAATTTTGGAAATTCGAGCACAGAATCTGCGAGAAGGACTTTAAAGTAAATCGAAACCTTTTTCATCAAACTTTCTAGCTTCAAAATGATGCCGCTACAATTTTTGGAAAATCTCGACTTTAAGGCTCATTTATTTAAAACGTAGTTATCGGATCGAGATCAACTACAACTTGCTTAAAAGACCCTTTTGCGTAATATAAGATAAAACAAAATTAACTTTGAAAAATTAAAACAATCGTGATGGCGTTTCTCCAAAGTTTTGGAAATATTTAAAACAATATTTTGCAAAAGTACCCACACGAATCTTTTTAACTTTTGTAGGCTGCTAGAAATAAAAATTTGCTACGATTTAGTTTTTTTGCTAAAGGGTATAATTTCAGCGTGGCGTTTTCTATGAATTTTTGAAAATGGAAAATGGGTACCTCTTTATTTATTCAACGAGATCTGAAAAAAATGTTTTTTTCTACACCTATTTAATTATATGGCAATTATTAGCATTTTTTTCGTGAAAAATCGAACCTATAATTCACTGTAGTGAATTATGGATTCATAATTCACTGTATCCGACCAATCACAAATACAAATTCAAAAATCACGGTTTCGCTGATTCGATGATATTTTAAATCGCCCGCGATCAACTCTTTCTGCGGCTGACAATCGACTCGCGTGACAGCCAAGTGTATCGCCATATTGCTTGTTCACGTTTTACAATATGTGCAAACTAATAATTCAACCACTAAAAGAGTCTAATTTATTTGTTTAATAGGTGTAGAAAAAGCATAGTATCACATTCGCGATTATGGCCATTATTCACTTGGATGATTTGCGCCACTCGCCTACGGCTCGTGGGCTCAAACATCATCTTCGTGAATAATGGCTGTCATAATCGCTCATATAATAATATACTATTTTAAGCAGAATTGCTCATCATGACTAGTAGAATGAAAACCTAAAGTTCGTTTTTAGATACATTTATACTTGGTAGGGCAACTGTAGAAAATTTAAATTTAACATATTTGAAATTTTTCAAAATAATTTTCCTTAAAAACTGTCTATACGTTTTTTTAACTTTGTAATTTTATAGAGGAAAACATGAGCCTCAATTTGTTTTTCTTTTGCTGAATACCATAATTCCACTGTAGCATCTATGATGTATTGACAATCACTAATTGGTACCCCTTTATTTATTAAACGGAAAACAATAAATAACTTTTTCATAAAAAAATTACTCATGTTGACTAGTAGAACTAAAATCCCATGTTAGTTTTTTAGAAAATTTTATATTTGGTGCGCCTACACGTCGTCTTAACTAATTTTTTGGCTGACGAATTTAGGATTTAGTTGGCTACTGTAGAAAATGTAAATTCCTATAATTTGTAATTGTTTTCTTAGAAATCTAACGTCATAATAATAAAATTAACACTTTTTCAAATACTGTAAAAATTAATATCTAGTATGGGAAAGTGGCAGTAGCTAAGAGATTGGGCGCTTGGTCCCTAACGCTAAAGGTCAGCGGTTCGGTTCCCCGCTGAAGTCATGCAACAATAAAAAGCTTTGCCGCAACCCGCCACTCACATTCCCCAATCCGGTGTAGGCAGCCCTGAAACCTTCGCTGGTAATTAGTCGTTCGGATTCGACGTTAAACTGTAGGTCCCCCATACTCCACCTTAGCGCTAAGGAGAGTACGTGGCAGAGAAGAGTGCCAGAGTCCAGCAGTGGTACGTAAATGAATTTATAGGAAAGTGAACTCGGAGTGAATACTTCATTTACTTTTCTATGCTTGCAGCATGGAGAAGTGTTGATTTTATAATGATTTTCAAATCCGATATTTAATTCTACTTTGCTTTTGGTAACGTCGAAGTAATACATTTCTTCCAAGTCTATGGATTTATTCAACTTAATTAAAATCGACCCAGGGAAATATTTATGTTAATTAATTTAACTTCGTCTTTGTTGGACGAACAAAACCCTAGAAGTAGAAAAATCTCAGCTTGATGTTACCCTTAAACTAATGACAATTCTACAATTCAATTATGATACAAGAGTTAGGGCGGAAATGATTAATTGTTGTAATTCCTACAAAACGATTTTCCCTTGCAATTCTATACCTTATCCAATTCTGTAGGTGACAAGTTTAACCTATTTAACTAACGAGAACCTGTCATTTGAATACCAAGACGGACATGCCAGAATGAACATTAATAATAGAAATTATTAGAAAACAGAAATGCTACCACATTTCAAGTCAAATATTTACGTCACTTATTCTTTATGAATTTCATAGTATCCAGTATTGTATTTGCAAAAATTAAACTTACAAGTGTTGAATAATATCGTACTTTTTGACATCATAAAAAATGGCAAATGGCAATTGGTGACAAATCAGATAAATTGCTAAAATTATAAACAAAACAGATAAATATAAAGTAAGTTTGTTTAATGCAAAATCAAAAACAGATGATTTGCTAAAATGAGGCATTTACAAATTAAATTGTTCGCATTGTAATTCGGTTTATATAGGCCAGACAATAAGAAATTTTGATATAAGGTATAAAGAACACGTACGTTGTTACAAACACAAACACCCACGTAAATCCAATTACGCTAAACACTTACCGGAACATAATCATTTAATGACATCTAATAACACTATAAAACGTTTACACTTTTGTGATGATAAACGTTAATTAGATATACTAAAAGCTTTTAAAGCTTACATGCATTTTAAAACTGTACCGTTAATGAAGGAGTAAATTGATCTTTTAAATTTACCTCTATTGAACATTTTGAAATAAGAAATTAAGTAATCTGCAGACGATTACCAAGATTAAGTCATGAAGTTCTATTGTTGCCATAACAACACTAACTATTTACTTTTTAATGTAACCTTTGATAATGGCATGCAAACATGTCGAAATACGTATAAGGATAAAGTAAATAAATATTATTGAGTAAAAAGTATTTTCTTCATGCTCAATAAATATAGACTTCAACGAAGTAAAGCTAAAAATTATAAATAACAATACATTGTGTATGTTTCTATTACCGTGGTGTACGTCCAGATACAACTTTTATATCTAAAACTCTTTATGAACAACCGCCAGAATAAATTAAAAACCATTTATTTTTTGACTTGCATTCTTTATATATCATTAATATATGACTATGAGTAAATACATTTAAAAAAGAACACTCATTTCAATCCATACATATATAAAAGCTCAAAGGGTTTTTTTCTCCGGTTCCTCCAGCGGCTACAGCTTCACCAATTTGGACCATTTTTTTATTCAATAAAAGGTCTCAATCCTCAGATGGAACATGAAACATTTTTATATTTTTATTCTACGTCGATTTTTCAATAATAATTATTTTAATTTACAATATATATGAGTCTGCTAAACGCGCTTTACTCGAAGCGACATCTACACCAACGTCGCGTCTCCCTTATGGAACTAATGCATCACGTGACTTAGCATTTAGCCGGTTCTTCAACGCTCAGTCTGTCAGTGCATTGTGCGCTGGGGTAACACTAGTCATTTGTTAAAATGAATTTACGTAGGAACATGCTGGCATCTAGCGGGACACTTATGGTTGTAGTGCTGACTAGAACCATACTACAAATATTGATTAATAGAGGACTGTACTTATCACGTACATCCGTACCGTCTTATCAAAGCACACTGTACAATACTGTGACATATGCCTTAGGGCGAATGGGTAATGCGTCAATCATAAAATCACAACATAGTTTTTAAGTTGGTATGAATAAACATTCTTTAGCATATATTTGGTATAAACTAAGCGTGAAGCGCACTCTTGTGGTAACTAAATCAAATATGGGCAACGGGTTTGGTGTTGCGACCGACGAAGACTTTGCTACTATGCCAGCTGCATCGTTAGATGGCAACATTTCCCAACGCCAATAAATGACTTTTTAACTTTAATAATTAATTTTATTGATGTGAATAAATACAATTTTGTGTCAATAATTATTTACTGATGTCAAAAGAACTGTTTTATATGTGTTAATAATTAAATGTTTAAAAAATTCCTACATTGGACAAATAATTTTATTACGTCAAAACATCAAATTTGGACAAAACCATTAATTTGACGTCAAAAAATAAATTTTAAACGGCAAACAAATTATTTTGTGGCGTCGTGAAACCTATTACTGACTTGAGAAAATAAACTGTTGGCGCGAAAAAATATTTTATGACGTCAGGAAAACACCCTGTGACGTCTAATAATTATGATATTTAAAGATATTTTTAACGTTAATAAATGTTTATACAGGGTGTCAATTTGAAAGCGTACAGTGTGTTATATTTCTGGAAGTAAAGGAGGTATTGAACATTTCTAGAAACCGTTTTTACAACATGGAGGAGAAATCATCATGATTCGTAAGGTAACCTTTTCCATTCAACCCTTTGGACTCTAGCTACCCAAGAAAAAAATTTGAAATAGTAATATCTACCGGGTCCGTGAAGTTGGCAGGTGAATGAAAGCACTAACGACAGCAATTGCGCCAATTGTTAGTGCTTCGTTAGTGCTCTTTAGTGCCCTATCAAGAAAACCAGCAAACCATCACATTTTCGAGTAATTAGAAAAACAAAATCGCCTGCCAGCTTCACGCTTAGCAAGCACACTTTGAGCACTAACAAAAAAAATGTTGCCAATCGTTAGTTCTTTGTTAGTGTTCTTTAGTGCTTTGAATAATAAACCAGCAAACCAACACATGTTCGAGAAATTAGGAAAAAACTGTCTTGACTGGCAACTTTACCCTAAGCAGGTATGCTAAAACTTATGGTATCTATAAACAGTATGTCATCGTCGTCTGTGCGTAGCACAATTAAATTCTAACGCGTTGTATATTATTTATTACCGTTGGTTTTTAATTTTTACATGCCAATTCAATTATTGCTGCATATTCGACGTCCACTTGATTTATTAATAATGCTGCTTGGAGTCTTTTACAATCATCTTTTATTTTAAGAGAAACCTCAAAAAGTGGCCGGTTCTCATATTCGAAATTGGTTTTATAGAAACCGGCGACAAACGTTAACTGCATAATTTTTAATGCGTTCTTATACTGCATATTATGCTACACAATTACGCGGCTTAGAAATGCCGGCATCGTGACTACAGTAACTATACCTGGATTCAATTATGTAATTGTAAAGATAAATATGTAAATATCTTACAGGAAAACACTTCTTATTAGTATACTGTACGTTATAAAGTTTTAATAAAGTATTTCTTTCTTGTTGTCAGCTAAACAATAAAGCTTTTATAACTAATTGGTTGTTGATGTACTGCTGCTGTAAACAAAAAACATTTTAACATCAAACTACATTTTAGCGATATTTGTTAAATTTTTGCTTTGTTATATTTGGCTAATGATGTCATCGGTTTTTTAACGGAAAAAATTATTATTATACTTTTTTTGTTCTTGAATTTTTCATGATTCCCAAAATACAAAGATCGCCGCAAATACTTAGTGCTACCCCATCATAAAAATTATTGCAGGATAGCTTTACTGTTTTGAGTTTATGTTGCAGTCATCAATATTTTTAAATAGCATGATATATATTTTGTTACAATATGTGGTACAGGGCTTTCTTCTTTTTCAACCATATAAAAAATGTTTGAAAAAATATACATACATATAAAAAAGTGTTTTTTGCATTTTTTTTTCATTTAACGATTTGAAATTTTTATATGTTTGAAAAAAGAAGAAGGCGCTCTACCAAATCTAGGAAAAAAAGTCTCTGGAAAAGTCACGGAAAAAAGTCCATGAAAAAAAGTCCCCTGGAAAGAAAGTGTCCGGAAATAAGTTCCCGGAAAAAAATTCCCGGAAAAAAGTCTCCTGGGAAAAAATCTCATGAGAAAAGTCTCCTAGAAAAAGGTCTTCGGAAAAAGTCTCTTGGAAAAAAGTCCCCGAAAAAGGTCACAGAAAAAAAACTGAATAAAAGTCTCTAAAAAAAAACCTAAAAAACTTCAAAAAAAGCAAAACTCATAAAAACACAGAAACGTTTTAAATATAAAATAAGATAATCTAAATATAAGATATAATTGCATTTTGTTTATAGTGTTCATCGTTGGCAGTGAGGTTATTAAAAAGCTTATATTTTGATTATACGGGTAAATTCAAGGCTAGTTGAATTGCTAGATTATTAAAAGTTAACCTAACCTAACCGTATATGAAAATCAGGTGAAGTCGTCTATTTTAATCGACTCTTATATGGGGCTTGAATATTCAACGCTTTTTTTGACGTTTTGCCGCAGACTTTTTGCCAAGGATCCGGATCCTTTTTCCTGGAAATTTTTTCTGTGTACTTTTTTCCCGGAGACATTTTTTTCGGAGACTTTTTTCCTGGCAACTTATTTCCGTGGATTTTTTTTCGCGACTTTTGACTAGAAGCTTTTTTTCAGCCTTCCCTCTCTACCATAAAAGTGAAACAATGTATATTTGTATGTATATGTATATGTATGTATATTTTTTCAAACATTTTTTATATGGTGAAAAAGAAGAAAGCCCTGTACCACATATTGTAACAAAATATATATCATGCTATTTAAAAATATTGATGACTGCAACATAAACTCAAAACAGTAAAGCCGCGTAATTGTGTAGCATAATATGCAGTATAAGAACGCATTAAAAATTATGCAGTTAACGTTTGTCGCCGGTTTCTATAAAACCAATTTCGAATATGAGAACCGGCCACTTTTTGAGGTTTCTCTTAAAATAAAAGATGATTGTAAAAGACTCCAAGCAGCATTATTAATAAATCAAGTGGACGTCGAATATGCAGTAATAATTGAATTAGCGTGTAAAAATCAAAAACCAACGGTAATAAATAATATACAACGCGTTAGAATTTAATTGTGCTACGCACAGACGACGATGACTTACTGTTTATAGATACCATAAGTTTTAGCATACCTGCTTAGGGTAAAGTTGCCAGTCAAGACAGTTTTTTCTTAATTTCTCGGACATGTGTTGGTTTGCTGGTTTATTATTCAAAGCACTAAAGAACACTAACAAAGCACTAACGATTGGCAATAATTTTTTCGTTAGTGCTTAATGTGTGCCTGCTGAGCGTAAAGTTGGCAGGCAACTAATTTTTTTTAATTACTCACTTATGTGTTTGTTTGCTGATATTTTAATTAGAGCACTAAAGAGTACTAACGAAGCACTAACGATTGGCAACATTTGTTTTGTTAGTGCTCGAAGTGTGCCTGCTAAGCGTGAAGCTGGCAGGCGATTTTGTTTTTCTAATTACTCGAAAATGTGATGGTTTGCTGGTTTTCTTGATAGGACACTAAAGAGCACTAACGAAGCACTAACGATTGGCGCAATTGCTGTCGTTAGTGCTTTTATTCACCTGCCAACTTCACGAACCCATATCTACCTTGTGATGCCTCATTAAAAAGCTCTTAAAAATGCTATTCAGTAGTAGCAAATATTTTTTTTACCTGATTTGTATCACAAGGCGGGTGTTACCATTTGAAATTTTTTGTTGGGGTAGCTAGAGCCTAAGGGGTTGAATGGGGAAGGTTACCATGACTTATGACCATGTTGTAAAAACGGTTTCCAGAAATTTTCAATACATCTTTTACTTCTAGAGAAACAACACATTGCACGTTTTCAAAGTGACACCCTGTATATATACCCAGGATTACACAGATTTTAGCCACATTTCTACACCTGACCGCCACCTCTCTCTATCTTGTGCATCGTCTGCTTCTAGATTTCCATTCCTCATGGCATCTCTTACAATGTCGTTCCACGATCTCCTTGGACGTCCTCTTTTTGTCTTTCCCGGTGGTATCCAGTAAAATCTTTTTGGACATCTTGTTTCCTCTATCCTCAACATATGCCAAAACCATTTTAACCCCTTCCTCTTTATTCGCTCTACTACATTTTCTTCAGCGCCCATTCTTCTTCTTATCTTCTCACTCTTTACTCTTTCCAGTTTCGATACTCGAGCACTTCGCCTTAGGTAATCCATTTCAAGAAAGTTTAATTTATTTTTTGTTGCTGCAGTGATAGGCCACACCTAATAAGTGTTTAATATAAACTAAAACGGCGTGCCATAGAGAGCTGCTAAAATATAAATTGCCTAGGAGCGCCAATAATACAATTTTAGCTCGTGTATCGTAGAAATAAACATAGAATTGTATTCTACCGTCGCTGATGAGCAATTCAGCTTACTGTTAAATTACACTTCCACAGTAACTTTGGATGCAGCAACAACGTTACGGTATAAAATACATGCGAAAATATAAAAAGTTATAGGACAGTTCATACCAAATGCTCAATTTTTAAACATATATTCATAGAAGGCGTCACCGGCAGATTAGAAAACTGGAACTGGTTTTTGTGTTATTGTTTAAAAATTGCAAAATTTTGAAATTTCTTTATTTGACAGTTTGAGCAGTTCCAAACATTCTAGGCAGTTTGAAACATTCTGTACCTCTGAGGAAAGTACAGTACCAATTTTCACTTTTATCCGAATACTTATTTTTCAGTAGGTATGCGGTAAATCAAACATTTTGAAAAATTCATAGAAGGCTTCACAGAGAAATTGTCGGATTGGAACACAAACCAAATTGTAGCTCATCTTTAGGTTTATTAGTTTACACAATTAGTAAAATAGCTTGCGGCCAGGTTTCGTGCAGAATTTTTTTAAATTTCACTCAAAAACTGGCTGCACATTTTTAAAATTTTGTAGACTTTTAAATGCAATTTGGTTTGTGTCTCAGTTCGCTAATTTCTCTGTGACAAAAATTCTGAGTAAAAGTAAACTTTAAAATTTGTCATTTTCAGAAAAAAATTAAATAAAATGGCCAAAAGATTTCTTTTTAAATTTTTATTGAATAATAGAGCTAGGAATGAGCTGCAATTAAAGCAAAAATTGTTGCCGCGACATTACACATAAAAGAGTTAACAGTTTTTGTGCCTTTATTTATTTTATGCAGTCATTTGTCAGGAATTCTTTTAAATGTGGTTTTTACAAATAAGCTATCTGTTTAACAACGGCATCCATTTTGGGTTGGTATTCTTTCGATAACAGATGCTCAGAGTGTTTCCCATAACCAGAACGCAAATTTTTAAACATTTATTTTTTGAAAATAAGCGTTTATAATAAGTTTATTGTAATAAACCAATTCTTAACTTCAACAGGTTTTGTATTTTAGCTTTATACGTATTTCAACGTGTTTACACGTCATTATTAAAACCAAGATTAAATGTAAATAGTTGCTGTTGCTATAGGAACAATAAATCTTAATAACTTGATCTTGGTTTTCTATATCTGCGTCCAGATGACTTGATTTTTCATTCCAAAACGTCTAATAACGGTGAATTTACGAGATCAATTTGTTCATTCGTTAAAGGTACAGATTTTAAATGTTTATGAATTTCAAATGCTTCTGGTATATCCAACTTACGTTTGTCATCGCAAAAGTGTAAAAATTTTATAGTTTTATTAGATGTCATTGGATGATTGTGTTCTAATAAGCGTTTAGCGTAATTGGATTTATGGGGGTGTTTATACTTGTAACAACGTACGTGTTCCTTGTAGCTAATATAAAAATTTCTAATTGTTTGTCCTATATAAACCAAATTACAGTGCGAGCAATTTAATCTGTAGATGTCTGATTTTAGTAAATTGTCTGTTTTTTCTTTGGCATTAATGCTAAACCCGTTGAAGTTAAGAAGTTTTATTCACAATAAATTAAAATGAACTTCAACGAAGTAAACCTCGAACTTATAAATAAAGCTTATTATAAGCTTGATAAATCAGAAAACAAGCATAAGAAAAAATCATAAAATAAGCAAAATAGAAAAAAAACAAAAATTTTCTGTTTTGCATAAGAATAGGGTATTGTTACAAATAATTCAATACTAATAAAAAACTACAAAATGTAATTAACAACAAATAAAAATATAATTTGATATACATTTCCCTGCCGTTCAACCCTGTTTTTATTAAAAATTTAACTGAAACGACAAAAATTTTATCAATCAGTTTTAAAAATATAAAATATTACAAAGGCGTAATTTGCGGTTTTCATGCAGCTTCTGCAAAATATTTTGTTATTTTCAATAACCAATTCAAGAAAATCATTACGCCGGTACGGATTTATCCTTCACGTTAGGCGTTTTATAATTTTAAACTAAAATTATCACAAAACATCACAACACAATGGAATGCTCCGGATTACTGACGTTAACAAAAGGCAAAACAATGTTTTTGGCCTTTCTAGAAATAAACGCGATAGACTATTGTTTGTGGCTTTCGATAGAACACAGAACTCGGTAATTCCCCGAGGGATGTTTGTTTGATATAGCAGGAGATTCGTAGAATGTGCTGTTAACATTCGGTAAATTATTTGCTGAGCCGGTTAAAACAAAAAAATGTAAATTCATTAATGTTTTAACATTAGTTTTTCAAACTAAAAACTGAGAAAGTTAAATTTTTTATAAAAACAGCACATTAAGCTGTATAAAAGCTAAAATAAGCGCATATAAGCGGTTTAATCAGTAAAACAAACAAAATCGAAAAAATGCGCAAAATAAAATTGGTTTCAAATGATTACATTTTTCATGAATCATAGAGATACAGAAGGATTTTCATTTGCTTACAATAATAGTGCATAAGCAAAATGCTTGAAATCCGCGCTCTGCCCATAACTGTGCCGAAAATTCAAATTGCTTTCTAAACGGCAGCTTTCTTGTTAAATTCGCTCTGCAGCCGCTCTACTACTTTAGGGGTTCAGGTTTTTAATCAGTTGTGAAACGGGTTAGAATTTAATGAAGTCGGGTACATCAGCTACAGTGTTATGGTAAATTTTGCATATATAAAAAGTAATTATTTAAGAGTCCAGGCGAATTGTTTGGCAAATTTTAATATAAAATCTGTAACGTATAACAATAAAACTGGAAGATGAAAGATGGAAGAACAACAAAAACGCCAGAAATATAAATAAAATACGATAATGAAAAAAGTAATATTATATCAGAATCAGATTCAAGGAATTTCGATTGCTTAAGAAACGAAATTAAGAAAACCGTCATAAAATGGAATATTAAATTCAGTGAAACAGATCATTTTCATTAATGTTGAATTACTTCGAGAATATTTGAAATTACTCGAAAGAACGTAATTAAATTGTTTTTGTTCAATTTCGTCATGTAAATCAAATACGAACGACTTTCAAAGTTTTACTCATACATTATAAAAAGTTTTTCTTGAGTTGACAGCACAAACAAAAAACATGTTTTTACCAGCAATATGTCATTTTGCTGATGCGAAATTTAAAACTGCTGGCAGTACTATTTTTGTTGGTTAATAGAGAAACCATCGATTTTATCCTGCAGCCTAAAGGAAACAACAATGCACAGTTATTTTCTTAACTAAGCAAAATTTATTTTCAACCAGAGCGTAGTAGATTAGTTGCGAAACGTCACGAAAAATTCAGAATGTGGTTGTAAATTTCTGCGCTAATTCAAACCCCGAATTTTAGTTACAAAATAAAAATTAAATACACACAGGACTGATTATCATTACAACGGAAGCTCGAAGTTCTGTTTAAGTTTCCCTTGGCATAATGTCTCATGAAAGGCTAATAAGAATACATTAATTTTACAAAGCGCGCTTTCATTCACGTTCTAAAATTAAAAGCTATTTTTATAGGCAAGGCAGGTTAACATTGTAAATTTTTCTTTTTTTTAATACGGAAAGCTATTGTTGGGTTTTATTTTTCAAAAGTACAAAATCCGCAGTGATTAGATAACAATCACAAAGGTGACTTTAATGTAGTTTACATGGCCCTTCCATTCTTTACGAAAATAACGCGCAGTCCTTGGCAATATCGAGCAGTTTGCCGATATTGCTGTGTTTCAATTCCAGTAGCCCGTGGAAGTGTTGCCGAACTTCCCTTAATTTCGCACCAACTTTACAAGTAGATCTCACCTGTTTTACTGCGTCCGGTCGTGCACACTTCAGCCCTGATAAGGTCGCTAAAATATCATTTGTTGATTACATCTACGGTGATGCAATATTTTCGTGTTCGTATGACGCTAATCTTTTCCAAGTTTGGAAAAACTTGCGCTTACTGAGGAAACGGATCGGATAAAAATTCCAAAATTAAGTTACTGGAAATAATCCCCATTTTAGGATAAAACAATCTGGATTTACAACAGCACTTAATGGGGAAATTCTGTCAGAGCTTTTAGTAACACTGAGATATTGCTGAGTTTGGTTTCCGCCTTGAAAGCGTCTCAAATTGTTTTTGTGGGGCAGAAATATGCTGGTCGAAAATTTATAAAATGTTTCCGGTGTGAATTAAATTGAAACTGATGGATCAGCTCAAATGTGGAAAGATGCTGGTATTAAATGAATGAAAAAAGGTATTCCAATTGCTTTGAGGAAATTCATACTGCTGAAATGTATTTTGTTTCAGAAGTGATGAGCTGGGGATGTTAAAAGAGGTGGAACCCGCTTTGAGAACTTACTTTTTTTTTACGGTTGCGTAGCTTTTGCGAAATATACCATTATCTTTACACCTCCTGTCCTGTGCGGTGTTTTCAGTGGTAGAAGACAGTGGGGACCTACAGCTTTACGTGGGATCCGAACCACGGAAGTGCATGCATTTTTCTCCATGGCCGATTTAACTAAGGCAGTCGCTGATATGAGAGGCGAAGCATAACTTAGGTCTGTTAACCCTTAACCTTTTCGCTGCGCATGGCACGGATCCACAGGCGTCCTTTGCTCAGTGCGCTCGGCACGGATCCGTGTCAAATACTGCTTCGCATTTACATTGCCTGTACAAAGCCAGCGTGTGGCAAACGATCCTGTGCGCAAATCAGCACGTAGCTAAAGCATTCGGAAAAATAGCGCCGTCGTTTCCAATTTTTTTTCTCTGTCTAGTTAAAAGAAAATAATAAAAAAGCCAAAAAACCAGTCCGCTCCTGGGCATGGAAGCGTTTTCACCGTACGCAGCGAAAGGGTTAAAGGAAGTTCTACGATATATAGGCAACACACTCCACATCAGAGTACGTTGGTGGTTGTCCGAGGCCTTCCAAGGAAGCATGCCGATTTTTACTTTCCTATATAATATAATAATAATAAAAATCTTCGAAATCGAGACTTAGACAGAAACGTTTTGGGAGCCAAGAGACCCAAAAAAGTGGTTTTTAAAAATGTGGATGGGTATGTGTTTGCGCTCCATAACTTCCAAACGCATAGCACGATTTTGATGAGCTGTTGGAATGTGGGGAGTATATCAAAAATTCACCGGGGAAATCAGCTTCAAAAAACAGCCACAAAGACAAAATCTTCCAATGAGGAAAGTTGCAAAGCGACAAACCGGTATATAAGTGTGAAAGGAGCTTGCAAAGCAAGTATTTTTCTTACTCATATACCGGTTTGTTGCTTGGCAACTTTCTTCGCTGCACATAGAGGGCACTGTATTTGTAGGTCGCTATTAAAGAAATTAAACAATTTTGATAAAAAATGTTTCAAACCATAAGTCGTAAAAGATGCAACTTAAAACATGAACAATAAATAAAAAGAAAGCGATGCGATGTATCCGGAAGTATTGATTTCATGACGAAAATACATGTTTCGAACCTTTAGGAATTGCAAAAAGAGGTTTTAATAATATGATTGTTTGTGGGTGGTTGTGTGGGTGGTTTACGCCTCATAACTCCCTAACGGACGATCCAATCTTTGGAATGGCGTGGGGGTATATCATAAATTCGATAGCAAAGTAAGTTTTGAAAAAATCCGAAACCGGAAGCGAAAGTTATGTTTTCTGGTAGCACTTTTATCATAAATTGAATTTTGTGACATCATATGCAGAAGCTGATAAAAGACTAGAGCTACTCCAATGCTTTTTTCCAACTCTTCCTTATTTTGAATTTAACGCCGTATTACTGAAAAACGAATTTATTTATGTTTATGGTAAATCGCTGATGAGTGATAGTAGAATAATCTATACAACTTATTTTTAGGTGCAGTAATATTTAGCGAGGTTAATTGTCCCTTCCCCCCAATTTTTTTCTGGCGAATCTTCTCTTTGCTGTGGTTTGCTTTAATCCCATAAAATGTTTTTAAGAAAATTTTGTTAGCTACGGTGTGCAATTGACTGTGCACGTGGCTATGATGTTTCCTATATGTGCCTTTCGTTGTTTGGTTCTCTTCCGGCGCTCCTGCTATACTGGTAATGCGTGTTTAGAGAGGCTTTATTAAATTGATAATTCTTATCATATTTCAACATTTTTTTCTTTTTATGGTTGCAGTAAATAGTGGTTTGGGAGTATTATTTTTATTAAAACAATTGTTTTTGTCATTTATAAACATTTTTATATTTATGGTGGGTATATTGGAGATACTGCTTTTAAATAATGATTCTCCTGATAACGAAGTAATTTAGATGTGATATGATTTAAAACAAGATGTATCCTAACATTTATATTGTTTTGGTGGATGAGCATTTGTTATAATCTTGACAGTTGCGTTGATGCTTCCTATCAATGAGAGCTGCAATATTAGCCTATACAGTTTTAATAGAAATAATAATAAAGGTTAAAATTGTTTGATTTTGCTGAGAATTATCTACGTGGTGTGTAAAAACGCCCGTGTTCTGGCGATTTGCCATGATTTCAATATTAAAAGTAAAATTTATGAAATTGTGTAAATTGCTATACAGAAACTGTAAAAACTTTAAATAAATATTTTAGAAACATATTCTAAATATTTTGGTTTTATTCGTGAAAGGCCAAACATCGCTTAGACGCCTTGAAGATACCGAGATCCGCCAGTAGTAATAAAAACATTGCTGATAATATACAATATATTTTAAACCAAAAACCCTTAAATTGCTAAATTGTTTAAATGATTGAGGGTAAGTAATTCTAACTTATTTACTTATATTAAATTAGTGCATGCATGCATTTTAAACCAATTATTCGTACTCCCAGGTTGGTTTTGTACACTTATAAGTCTAAATTTTCATTTGAACAATATTTTGAATAGGCCGTTGAACATCCTTGTTTTAATAAATGTATTTTCTTTCGGTTTGTACTGATAGGACAACAAAATGAACTAAAGTTGATATTGTGATGAAGTCATCTACGTGTTTTGTCGACTAAACAATTTCGATCTGTTTACTGTTTATAATATGTGTGATTCTTTCAAGCTGTGATTTTGCTGCGTTCGCCGTCGCATGTATATATTTTTCTTCCGATTAACGATAGTCGTTAATAATATTTATGATAATGAGTCCGAGTAGTCTATTGGTAAGCAGCCCGGTTCGAATCCCGAAAGAAGCAGAAAATATTTTAGTAATTCTGTAGATCGGTGTCGAGCTCGGTAAGCATTCGACGTTGGGTTACAATTGACGGCGCTTGCTTTGATTACTGACTGACCAAGGCAAGTAACAAAGTCACAGAAAACAGAAACATGCAAATAAACACATGTGTGTGAATGGCATTGAATGAATGA
This sequence comes from Ctenicera cuprea, assembly GCA_958336395.1. Classification (NCBI taxonomy): domain Eukaryota; kingdom Metazoa; phylum Arthropoda; class Insecta; order Coleoptera; family Elateridae; genus Ctenicera; species Ctenicera cuprea. The sequence goes on along the minus strand of OY284495.1, from coordinate 16,943,426 downwards.
GCATGAAGGGTGGCATAAGCTTTAGGGGCGTAGCGGTTTAAAGACCAAAAGGCCTACTACTATACAAGCGAAGACCCTACCCGGAGTGAAAAGCCTCGACACCTTATTAAGTGAATTTCCCCTTTACGCCGCCCCTGGCGCTTTCTGGAAAAGCCTTGTTGAAGGCCTTGTTAGTGACGTTCCCGTCCCCGTTGATACCGTTTACCGTTAAATATTTCGCTCGACTTAGTCGGATTAAAACAAATATTGGTGTGTATTCATCTGTGGAAATAAAGGGCTGTTATTTGGATTTCGTCCTGCACGAAATACCAGTCGCCAAGTGCGGATCTTAACGTCGCTAACGGGTCAACATCGAAGCCACCCCTGGATCTCTCGAATTACTTCTTACCGTCAACTATAAGCTGCCCCTTGTATCGAATATCTCGTTAGAGGCTCTCCGTACCTTCTCGAAGCATCCTCGTTCGTCAAGCTATCTCATCTACACCTTTAACCTGCTGGTGAGGTGCAAACAACCTGCCCTCTTAGTTGCTGAGAGCAGAAACCAGGTGGTGTAATCTACGACTTTGTAAGTGCGTTCATACCGTTACATTTAATCAGTAAAAGTGCTATAGAAAAGACTTCAAACATTTTGTGTGTGTTCCGGTTCAAAATATTTCGTAGATTATAATTATACTTTATTTCTTGTCCGAAATCCGTGCCAGAGTGGTCTTACCTTGTAATAAAGGGAACCCCCTCCGGGGTGGAAATTTCGCATATCGCAACGTTGCTTCGTATTTATATATGTATATACGTTCTTTAATCATACTACCCGTTTATAGCCGCAATCTGCGGCTTACTATATTTTATTCAATATGCTTTGTGTTCAAATTAACCATTGTGACTTATTTTCCATCAGTCTTTAGCTTTAGCATAGTTATAAGTAAGTATTGTAAACTCCATCTAGGTGGAAGCCCGAAGGTAAGTCAAACTCCAGGAAAGCTGTCAACCAAGGGAAGTTCCTGTTTCTCCCTCGCTTGAACGTCGCCCTGCCTCTCCTGTTTCAACAATCACACACAAGACAATCAAAAACAGGTGGCGCCATCTTTAATCACCCCCAATTTTACATACCCCCAAGTTATCGGCGAAGAAACCTCACGTTTTACAGAACGAACCACTCCTTCCTTCGACTTTGAGCTGGCTGAGTGCACCCCCTTTGTTACGGTGTCGCTAACAGCAAGTTTTTCCCGTAACAAATTTGTCGCCCAACTTTTGGGTCTCTTTTCGCAGTTTTGCCCTTCAGGTATAAGAGGTGAAAGATTATGACGATGATGATGATGTACCTAAGGTTGTTTTTGTTTAATTATACATTAACACAGGTACTAATTGTTCATCAACCCGTTTATACAGTTTTAATTTATAATTTTGAACAATATTTATAAACAATTGAAAAGTTTCAGCTGTCAACGTTTTCGATATTTTTTTTTTACAAAAGTTGAAAAATTGTCAGCATTAATAATAAAGATTACTAGAAATTTTCAAGCTCTGTACAATTTTGATTCTAATTTAATAGTTTAAAACGGAGAAAAGGAAAGAATAAAGCAGGTAGGAAGGACGCAAGGAAGGTTTCGTGGCGGCTGCCCGCCAGCTTTTTTTATGTGTTATTCCTCTGCAATGGCACACATGTTGCTACAAGTATTCTATTGTCAGGGGGCTATTAACGCGAAGATAGTTGGGAAGGACAGTCGGAAAACATTTCTGTGATAGAAAAGTGAGGTCACACACAAGCATACATTTACCACCCTTAATTTCCACGGGTCTGTATTTCAACCTACACGTCCAGATCGGTGGAGATTTACCAGTTTTACAGATTTTTGTCAATGTCTGACGTACACCATCAACACATAAGCCTAAAAGTTCTAAAAAGTTTTCTATTCATAACATTTAGTGAAAATTTTTAAATTAAGGTACAACTTTTTTTAAAAATAAAACCGACATCTTAACATTAATTTTAACGATAATTATTAAACCTGACAAAGAATATTAAAACATAATTATTATTCATAAAGGAATAAGAATTAAAAGTTAAAGGTTAACTAATCTTACATTCAATTTCCTTTGCTGACGCGACGGGGAAATAATCTACTCCTAAAAGCAATTATTAATGATGATTTAAAAGCTTTTAGAGAACAGCTTGTCTCCACTCTTTCATTATAAACTCAAAGGTTTACAAAAAAAATGTAAATTCTGTTTGAATACAACTTCGAGTTAATTTGGAAATTTGAAAATATTAACGCGACATGAAAAATTATAAACACAAATAATATAGATGCGAAAACAAATGCAGAAGTTTTTTACAAATTATACAGTCCTGAGTCAAAAGGTACAGGTTTTAATATATTTCTGCTATTTAAAAAGATAAAAACGCCATCTGTTGATAAAATTTACAAGCAGCCCTGAAATTGTCAAAGTTTGGGGATGAAAACAGTTGAATAGAGTACAAACACCAGTCTTCATGACATCACCTATGAAAGTATTTTTTTTTCTCAAAAGCTAAGGCATTTACCAAAAAAAAAATTATTTCTTTTTTTTGTTGGGAATTAAATGGACTTACCACTAGATTTAAAAAAAATGCGGTATTCTATTTAAGAAAAGTATTATTTTATGAATACTCTTTTTATGGGACCCCCTGTATGAGATTTTCATATGTGATATTATAGCACGTGTTGATTTGCACAACTTTTATTAGTAATTTTTCACCTATCTTCTCAAATAGCAGAAATATATTGAAACCTGTATCTTCTGACTCAGGCTGTATAATACCAGACGTTCATGTTGAAGTGTATTATTGGTATCGATTTCGGAAAAACCAACTAATACTTTAAATAACGAAAACATTATATACTGATTGAAGTGCAGCAAGCACGTCATCTGAAGGTTACCATTAATAATTCTAAAAGTTTAAGAAGTACTTCATAAATTTGCTTCTATTTCTGGTTTCTTCTCATTAAGTAGTTACAAATTCACATATTTATAAACATTATCTATTAACAAAATTTGTCATTTTATATTTTAGTCAGTGGCGGCTGGTACAGGGAGGGCAACAGGGCACTGCCCTCCCAGCTGTTTGTTACGGTTCAGTACTTACTTTCTATTTTTACTGTTTAAAAATTTTACATAATTGAAAATTCAAGAAAACAGATTTTATTGAGATCGTTAGTAGCACGAATTAGTTTGAATTAGCCCAGTTCGGACAAGTGTGTCACAAATGTTTTTAAAATAGCGAGTAGACGCGAAACATATGCAAAAGTGACGTTCTAAGAGGAACTGCGCGCTGCAGTGGGAGATGAGGGGTTTGCAACGTTTCAATACGGTCACGTGGGTAGTGGTAGAACATTACATTACGTTGACATCTGTTTATATTTGGGGTAGTGTAGGCGTACATACCCCTTTCATCGATAAAATTGTTCACGGTGTCAGATGTAGTTGCTAATCTGTAATGTTAGAGCCACATATTTTATAGTTTGTAGTCTAAACATTACGGAAATTGAAGAGGGTGACTTCATTCACAGCTGAAGGTCTATCTCGGCATCTTACAATAGTTTGTTGCGAATTGCCATAAAAATAGATATTTCAGTGTTTTTATGAAAAATAAATTTAAGTAACGCGTTTGTTGAATCGGTTAAACTGTTAAAACTAATTTGCACAATGCCAATGACGTCGGCAGAGAGTAAACAGTGTTTATTTAACTCTAACGAGAGAGCCAGCTAGTGGACTAGTGATTAGACTTTAAGGCTTTAGAGATACACTCCCAACGGTAGTAGGTTCGAATCTTTCTGCATGTTGGAAATTTCTCTGAATAAGTTAAACTTGGCTTGTCTATGGACGTTGTATCTGGGGTATGTGTTGGGTTGCGTAGCTTTTCGGGGTGGGGCATATTAGACCGGTGAAGAACGCTAAGTGCGCTCACGCACAGCCCTATCATTCTTAAAAAAAATAAAAAATAAAGAATAAAACCTTTTGCTACAAAGAAACACTATGCAGGAAAGTAGACTGTGTGCTCATAACAAACTTTTAACTACTACTTCAAACTTTAGTGAATTAGTGATTGAACATTATGCACATCAGAAAGAAAGCTGCATAAATTTTACTTTTAAACACATTAATTAAAGAATGTCATATGTGTGTTAAATCCTTAAAAAGTGTTAAAATTATTAAAAAAAGTTATTAACTGACACTTTACTGTTGAAATTCTAAATTTTACTGATAAAAAAATGTAAAATTGCAAGTTTGTAAGGGTGCGTAGACTCTCAAAAAACATTCAAATAGGCCACGCCTACTTTAGAAAAAAAAATTCTTACGGCGCAGCCGCTACCGATTTTTATTTTTCTTTTTCATTTCGTTCAAGGGTATTGTGACAATCAGCTTATGTTAGCAGAAACGACAAGATATTATCATCAGTCACTCAAGTGTATCACCCGATCGTAAGTGGTTTAAAGTTCACATATTTCTAGAATTTTGTTCTATAGAAATAAATAAAGTTCATAAAAAAATACCACATTAAATAATTAAAAAAGCAGTGAGTACTTCATCAAAATTGAAGGTTACACTAATAATTTCAGTACCCTTGGCAAAAATTCTAGTAAGTCGTTAAAATTTAATGAATGCTTCATTATTTGTTCGATTTCTGGTTACGTGTTCCAACGAAATACAACCCTTCTGGCTTTATCTTTATGTAGAACACACAACTTTCAGATAAAGGAAAATCTATTGTTGCTAGCCCAAGCTTGGCTGCTGTGAGACGGTCGTGTAGTAGACAAGGGTCTTATTATTATGCATAAAATCGCTTTACATCAGAACCTACATAAAATTGAACCTTATGAATCAAAATAGCTTAGTTGGTCGATAGTTTCTAAACTAATGGTGAGGATTTTCGCCGATAACATTATAGAGCTAATATTTTATGAAAGAATGTTACACGATAATAGGCTTTGGTATGTAAGGAGAGAGTCTTCGGCGAGAAAAATAGAATACAAGATAGGATCTTCTGAAATTGCGAGGCCCCGACGGTCAGTCATGATGGTCAGAACCATCTTGCGCATCAATTTCACATAGTACGGAGCGCTGAGTTTTAAAACGTATCTACAAGGGGGTACACAAAGCCCTGTTCCCGTTGTTTGTTTAATTAGATTAATAAACTGCAGAAAACAACAGAAAAAAGATCTATTTGGCTACATCCTATTGCTATAAAAAGATTTTAACACCATGTTTATTTCACAAGGTTTTATAACAAGACATAAACAAGTAGATCAACATTTAACAAACAGTACATTGAACGAACGGAAAATTATACATGAATAAAAATTATTTAGTACAGTAAACAAATCACAAAGTTAATTCACGCCAACGAAAGACACGGCCTCTAGGGGATCAACGCAAGTACGCTTGTAATTCGCTGAACGTCAGTGGATTTCTAGATTGTATGTCTAGTAGGCGTTGGGCAGGAAATGGGTCGGTTTTGCAGCTTCTATTTAGAATTGCGGTGCTCTAGAAAGAACTGGGGGTGTTGTAGAGTTCCGGGAAAAAGAGGAGTTATTTATAGTGCAGCTGTGGAAGAAGCTGCGTGCAGTAGGACTTTATTTGTGTACGATCGTTAGCTTGCGCTTGATCTAGCAGCAGTTATTTTTAGTTTTTGGCAAGCTTTTGATCCTGTAAACAAAGTGGGACCGTTAGCTTGCGCTCGATCGAGCACCAGATGTTTTTTTTATTTTTAGTTTTTGTATTATATTTGCTGGTTAACTAGCTTCGTTTCGATACTGAAAGCGAACCAACCCTTCGTCAAAAATTCAGCGCTTTTATACTATTTTTTAACCGTTGACGCATAGAAAAATAAACAAACGTTGGCCGTCGCTGCATAGCAAAATAAACATTTGCAGAGTTGGTAACCGTAGCTGGAAACGGAAGTCGCTTGCTGTTGAAACAAAAAAGGCCTGTAGCTTAGTGACGTACAAAGCAGACAGACCTGCATGTTTTCTGTCACTTATGTATTGACTATTTTTATTTAAACATAGAGGAATGTAAGTTAATGTCTATAGCAGCCACTTTTTCCTATGCCTTATTTTTCAGTTTCCCAATTTTTGTAACTTTCTTTCAAAGAATCCCAAGGAGATCTTCGTTCTTGTATCAGTGTAAGGATGTATATTTAATTTATGGTCTATTTAAGTACTGAATTGTATTTTATTTAAGCATGTAATTTAATTTTAGGCGTGACCCTGAAAGAAGCTGCCGAGAAGCGAGCCGCGTCCCATCCGCGTCCACTGTTGACGCACGCAATGACTGGATTAGGAACTGAAATATTTTAGCCCCCACTGTGCGGGTATAAAAACAAAACATACTGTAGCAAGCATAGTTCTTCATTAAAACTTTAAGTCTTCAGTCCAGTTCTACAACAGATGACCAGGAAACTAGCCGAGGTAACCGATTCTAAGAAGTATACCAAGCGCGGAGGACTTAAGCCATTCTGGTGATTTTTTGTATTCACTTTATTACTCTCTCTTTATTTCTGAAGTCTGTCGCGGAGACCTAGAGAACGCAGATGTTCTTTCTTTTTGTTTCTCTTTATTTCTGAAGTCTATCGCAGTGACCGACACAAGGCAGTGCTTCTTTCTGTGTCTTACTTTTGCTTTCATATATCCTTCGTTATCCCGGTTGTCCGCTGTACCTATCTTACTCATTGAAATTTCGTTTCAGTATCGTTTGCACCAGAACGTCTTATTGTTACTTAGTTAGTTGCTACCGTTTGATATCGTATGCTACCGCTTGTTAATGTGTTTTAATTGCTATAGTATGCTACCGTTGGCTACTGTATCTTAATTGCTACCTTATGCTACTGTTTACTACTGTATTTTATCTGCTACCGTTTGCTACTGTTAGCTACAGTTTAAGATTTGCTCCCGTATTTTACCTGCTACCGTTTGCTACTGCTTAGTACCGTATTTGTTTCTGTTTATATTTTGCTTTGCTTAATAACATTACTTGAGCACCAACGGTTTTGGTAAGTAAAAGTAGCTAGACCCCTGGATATCGTCACCTTCACTGCAGTTATTCAGGTCTTCAACTTGGTACAAGAAAACCGTGCACCTCAACTGGAGAAAAGCCTTCCATCGAGGTTGTACGTATAAGTCAATGTACAATCTTACCCGCAACATAAAAGAGCGCACATCATCGTAATTAAAATTTCAGTGTCGATAAGAAAATTGTAGCTCCTATTATTACCCCTAATCTCATGAATCTTAACAAACTTTGTTGCTGAATTACAAAATGCACGTGCTCTGTTGCAACACTGCAGAGTTGTCTGAAACAGACCGTCAAGCTGCATGTGAAGTCGCTCATGGTTTCCACACATACGCGGAAGGGCTATCCTGACGGTTCTGTGACGAGATCTACAGACGGATCGCATTGCATATAAAATAGTCTATTTAGAACAATGGTAATAGCTCATAAGTCGATGAGGACTGACCATCAGTCGCATGTGAAACGAGCTTGATAATTCCTTTATAAGCATTTTTCTCGTTTATGTCATTATGTGTATTTAATTCGAAATGAGTGTTTATCGCGTCTTTAATTTTGTTGTTACACAACTAACAGGTTTTCTTTCATAATGAGAACAGCATGAGCAAGTAAATTTAAGCCGGAAAGGAACTTTATTTACGATCGCTTCATAGCTGATACTGGAAATCCGTCAAATTGAGATCTGACAATCGAACAGGTCCAGATGCTAGCAAGAGTGTTTAAAGCGAAACTTCTTTGCCGGCGCGGAAAGGAACTTTATTTACGATCGCTTCATAGCTGATACTGGAAATCCGTCAAATTGAGATCTGACAATCGAACAGGTCCAGATGCTAGCAAGAGTGTTTAAAGCGAAACTTCTTTGCCGGCGCGGCGTGTGCAACATGCGATCGTGGGATCACACACCATAAAGGAAATGACTCCATCAGCCATCAGTCCCGGAATCCAACTGTTTAAGCTTCTAGCATCCGTCAGTACGCAGATGATCGCGAAGTGGGTTGTGCGCGTTTACGTAAGCTGAAGAAAAGAATAAACGATACTTTGTTGGTCTACTTTCAAAGCTCTGGGTTGATTATAAAAGACCTACTGATTTTAATTTTTTTGACATGTAACCCATTAATTGCCCTTATTTTAGTATTTAATTTATAAGGTATAAATAACAACTCGTATGTTAAAAAAATTTGATGTATGCTTTTACGAACTCTAAACTAATTCTGTTAATTTGACATACGGATATTATTTTCTATATGATATCAATTTTGGTTTCTGTTAAATACAAAACTTGGTTACAATGTAAGGAACAATTCGTCTCGTGCGATGTATAATCGTGTTTCAAAACGAACCTCGCTAAAGCCCTCACAGTTGGGCGTGTCCATATTGTAAAACGTTAAAATGGGTGCGAGAAGGATGTACCAATACAGTTTGCTGGGCGTTAGAAGAGTAAGAATTGTACGTATAATGTTATCTTGCTGTAACACGAAATCATTCACCTGATGCGAATATTTGGTTAAGAAACGTAATCGTGCAGAACGGCAATTTTTTAATATTGCAATAAAATTGAGACCTACAAACGGACAAGATCCTGACAAAGAAATTAAAATTCAAAATTGCTTTCTAATTCAATCATCCTCGTCTACTTGCGCGTTTAAAATTTTAGCATTTACATTCCCTGCCACAATTTACACCTTCTTCAACACAAATGCAATATATGCGTGTGCAGGTGCCGTCTTTGCAATAAAAAGCTAATAAATGTCTTAAGGTTTAACGGGAAGAACACTTTGAGTGAGAACACGTGAGGAAGTTTCACTTATTTAAGATACAGCTTAAGACTATTTACTTGCGATTTCTAAATGGGTTTTTGTTATTTTCATATCATAAAATTAATATAAACTGAAACAAATACAGAATGTTTCAGAAAACGAATCAATTTCTACCATCCTTTAATCTCTTTTGCACTTGCATTTTTTAATTGAAATTTTCACTTTTCTTGTAACGGCGCTCACTACCTTTGGATTAAATCACTTATCTTATTCTGATTTGTTAAGACACATAACGCATGGCATAGCATAACAGTTTGCAATTTCCTTTACTGAGAAATATTGTGAAATAAAATAATTTAAAATGAAAAATCTCAAGTAATTACTTTGCACATCTATAAAGCTTTATTGTGAGTGAGAAAATCTACGCAAAGATAAAGTTGCTTCATCAAATAGGCATAGAAGCTGAAACCAAACTTTTAATACCCGTAAGATACTTTCATTTCATGTGACTTTATTAATGGGTGTTAATAAATTATGTCTCGAATAAATCCTTTCTTCAAGCTGGTAATTGTGTCTTTAATTTTACTCAGATTTCAAATTAATTTAATTTGTCATTTTTTGGTAGAAGAATGTATATTGTCACAAAATTTAATAAAGGGTAAATTTCACAACTTGAAACTTGCCGCTTAAATAGATATTGACAATAGTTCACTTATCACCAACCACGGTTAGTTATAGTTACCAGGGAGCGTTTTAGAAAATGCATGCTTGTCATCTCAAGTTTGCTTCACTATGATTTTGAAAACCCAAATTTTCATACAAGTTGGGACAGTCGCTCATATTTATAACTCAGCGAAAGTTCTATTAAACAACACATTTGCAAATCATAGGCAAACCTTCTTAAATCCTCACCTGCTAGATTGCCAGACCTGACTCTCATAATTTTTTTTAACTTTCTGAATCATCAGCTGTAACTCCAAAGTAACTTGGATACTTCAAATATTATGTAAAAAAATTTCCTAATCTTATTATGTATTTTTACCGTTTTGTCCACTTTTTCTTGTTTTATTTTTCCTGAAAATTATCTGTACTGTATTTTTTGTTAAAACTCGTTAATGTATTTTTCGCTATAATTGTAAAAGATTACGGTTATAATTTTAAAGGAAATAACCTTCATTGTGTATTTGTAAAACAATAATTTATGTACAAAATCGGATTCCTTTCACCCGTCTAAAATTTTTAATAGTGAGGGGTCCCCACTTCTAAAACCCACATATTTACGCGTCTATTATATAAGGTACATTTTCCTTTGTACATTAGACCGCGTCAGTATTCAATGAAGGTAAGGAAATTTAAGCGTATACTATTTGCTTGTATAATTGGACTATAATCTGCTGACGGCTTTAGCACGTAAACACCGAGGAATATTTCTCCAAACAATTAAAATTTAAGATAGATTAAAAAGTTACGAATAAAAGTTGTGCAATCCGACACGTAGTATAAACTGACATCTGAAAATTTTATATAAAATTTCCCATTAAAAAAATTATTCTTAAGATAATACTTTTCGTAAATGGAATACCTCATATTTTTTTAATTTAGTTGTAAGACCATTTAATTTCCAACAAAAAATCTCAACAACTTTTTTTTGTAAATGCCATAGTTTTCGAGAAACAAAAATAGTTTCATAGCTATTGTCATACAGCTCGCGCGCTTATGGTCTAGGCGAGCGATGGAAAACAAATAAAGTTGACAAATTATTAACGAGTTAATAGTTTATTTGAATAAAACCTAAGACCTGTGTCTGTTCGCACAACTTTTATTAGTAATTTTTTACCTATCTTTTTAAATAGCAGAAAATAAATTAATAAGACCCTATACCTTTCGACTCAGGCCGTATAAGACAAATTTTCCTTTGTACAGTAGACCGCGACAGTATTCGATAGAGATAAGCAATCTCGGGTGTATGCTATTGTTTGTATAATTGGAATACAATTAGCTGATAGTCTATTTCGAAAACAAACTGGGATGAGGACACTGCATCAGGGCCGCGAGTTGAATGTTGACCCACAACAATAATATGTCTTCATTTTATTTAGCACAAGTATTAATGACCACATCTTACTACTAAACACAACAGTATTAAATGATATTAAACTGTTCAACCACCTGAACACTGACATGGGTCCATTATTATTGATTTATATTTGAAACATGGGTTTCACCATTTATACAAATTCGTCTTCTTCTTTCGGTGCTATCGATTATCGATGTTTCCGACTATTTCGCCATATTTTTCTCGATCCCGGGCTATATTAAACAATTGTTGAACTCCTACACCGGTCCAATTTCTCAGATTTTTGAACCTGGAGATTCGTCTTCCTCTGACTCTTCTCTTGTCCTTAATTCTGCTCACCATTGTTAGTTGTAACATTTTGTATTTTTCTCCACGTATTTATGTCATAAATATTCGACTTTACGTCTATTGATGGTTATGTATAATCTTTGTTCGTTTTACATTCTTCTCAAGACCTCGTCTTTCTAATTCTTGCTGGCAGCAGTGGGTCATTCTCCATTGGATTTTAACGTCAAGTTGTTTACAGCAGATTAAGTTTCTCATTTTAATGAAGGTGTTACGAGCTGTTTCAATCTTGACCTTAATTTCTTGGTCAGGGTCCCATGCTTCATTTACTTGGCTTCCGAGGTACTTTTATGTATTGACTTGCTAAATTTGTTTATCGTCCAAGAGTCGCTCATTATTTACAGAAGTTTTGTTAACAATCATCACCTTCGTTTTGTCATTGTTAATGTTCAGACTTATATTTTCGTACTTCTCATTTACCTTTCCTAATAAAAGCGTAGATCTTCAAAATTGTCAGCAAGTATTGCCAGGCTATCAGCGTATCGAGTACAATTTATGTATTGTCCGTTAAGTTTTATCCCTTTCTGTTTGTTAGATAAAGTTTTTATAACTGCTACCGCTGAATAAACGTTAAATAGGGTCGGAGAAAGGATGCAACCCTGCCTGACTTTTCGATTCACGTGTATTTTGTCGCTTACTAATTGATCTATTTTTACGCTACCCATCTTATTCCAGTAAAGCTCTTTAATGATGCGCATATCTTTGTATCCTATTTTTATACTTTCTAAGGTTCTTTTAAGTTCTGCATGTTTTACCTTGTCAAAAGCCTTTCATACAAATACAAATCCCCCTAATTATTTTAGAGCAAAGTAGTAAAGAGATATTTTGCAAATATTAAAAAAGTTATCAAAAAAAAGTGAGCATAGCCCACCGGTTTTGCTAGTCTATATTTAATAACAGTGTTTTAAAATTTTCTTTTCAGAACATACTTTGCAGCAGTGCTGCACCGAATATGTTTACGAAGTAGTAAAAACTCTCCTATAATACACACATACATATAGTGCGTCCATAAAACAACTGTTTAAATATTTAATTATAAAATATGGAACCAAAGACACTTTTTCTTCTTACGGTGCTGTAGAAAACCGTAGCACTGAGGTCTAATTAGCTCATTGTGCATACACCTCCTGTTCTAGGAATGCCTTCATACAGATAGTGACTAGACCAAAGCAAAGGCTAGAAACTTGCTGATAAGATATACCGTAAATTATCTGGCTTCGAAAAGGGGTCTGTGCTTCCGATAGTCTGGGTCAATGCGTAAGAACTAAGAAGATGAAGGAAACATATCTCTTCGGTACCTACACTTGGGGTCAGCGACTTCTAGCGTAGTGTAGAACTGTTTGTTAAAAAGACCATAGCCAGATATTAAACCTACTACGATTTTAATGTATTTCTTACTTAAACGTAGGAACTGTTCACCGGGGCGAAAATTCTTGAAAGAGGAGCTTCGATTAGCTCAATCCTGGATGGAAGGGTTAATTGATTTTAAAGTAGGTACGATCCATTCCAATCTCCTACCTTGTCGTAGTACTTTGGAGCCCAAGGTTCACCTCTGGACCGATGAAGGGCTAATGTGATCTCCTCTCTACCAAAGCATTGGCCTTTTCGTTACCGCTCCAGGCGCTCACATTAGTTTAACCCAATTGGTGGAACCCTTGATTGGCCACCATTGATTTTGTTATGACAGATCCCAGAACCTTGACGGATCCAGTACGTTACGCTGCCGTCAGTAGCAAAAAAGGGGTAACTACAATTTTTGGTGATTTTTAGTTTTTAACTTAGCTACGGTGGTATTGTTGTTCTTTATATATGTACGAGGCTAAAAAGCCGTAAGTGAGCAGGAAATTGCTTAAAAATGAGAAAAACATTTGCCGTAACTACGCTACGTCATTATATCAAGAAGCGAAAAGGCAGTAAGTTGCAATTCCTTAGCAAGAAAGCCGTAAGTACCAAGTTGAAACAAGTTACCGCTTTTTGCCTAAGCATTGCGTGTAGGCACGTTTGTTGTAGGCCGTAACATCGTGTACATTTGCAGTAAGTTAGTAGTGTGAGTTGCAGTTGTTAATATTGTTAAATATATGTAGTTGTTTTACTTATTAATCCATATCCATACATATATAAAAGCACAAAGGTTTTTTTTCTCCGGTTCCTCCAGCGGCTACCGCTTCACCAATTTGGACTATTTTTTTTTAATGAAAGGTCTCTATCCACAGATGGAACATGAAACATTTTTATATTTTTATTCTACGTCGATTTTTTAATAATAATTATTTTAATTTATAATATATACGAAGGTCGTCTAGACGCGCGTCACTTGGGGCGCCATCTACAATAACGTCGCGTGTCATTATTTGAACTAATGCATCACGTGACTTGACATTTCGCCGGTTCTGTCAACGCTGTCTGTCAGTGCATTGTGTGCTGAGGTAACACTAGTAAATAATTAACTGCCTAAGACGTGCTGATTTAGTGATACATACAGAATGGTGTAGACATACCGTTGTTTCTTATACTATATAAAGAATTAAGCCTAGAAAAGAGCTACATTTTTACAGAAAATAAGCTAAGCTATGCATTTTCCCGCCATTATTACTAGTGTAGCATTAAGACGCGGTGATTTAAAATCTATTCAAAACTATAAAATTATGATAAAGTTCAATGGAAGTCCTTTTGACTTTGGTGATTTTAAAGAAGCGGTTCAGAACGCAAATTTCGGTGGAGTAGAAGTTAAAGAAATAAAATATGATTATACGTTTATGATTGGCCAGACTATTCCTCAAAAGAGAAACTCAAGAAAATAAATTCACGTCCATATTGAAAAGACATGGTAAGAATTCTCGTAGCTAGAAGCAAGAATACAAATTTATTGGATCGACTATAATACTACTGACGGTATAGAATTAATAAACTTTCTAAATGCTAAAGCTATGAAGAAGGGAATCAAATCTGCACCGACTCCAAGAAAACGCAGTCGAGGAATTTCCCAAGAAAAAAAAGACATTAATATTCAAAATCTGTCCCCTTATGCCCCAAAACCAGCGAGATTTTTGAAGTAACATTCTTGTAAGCAATAAAGTAGCAGAATTAATAACTAAAGATGATGGTTAATTTTTGATTTATGAACTTTTTTATTATATGTTTAATTTTGTGGAATAACATTTAATTAAAGTTGAATAAATAACTATTCAATTTTATGCTTGTTTTAATATGCACAAAACTGGGCAAATCAAATAATGTACATAATCTCATTGCGGAAAGAAATACAATAAGTAAGTAAAAGACGGTAACTACACAAAATTATGAAGTTACGGTGTTTATACTACTTATTTACTAGTACTTGGACAATCACTTACTTAGGCAAAACATTTAATCGATAATATATTTGACAATTAGATGTAAATGTTAGTAAAACTGTGTTACAAAATCAACATCAGAAAAACCAAGAATTTCGTTTATCTTTACACCGGCGCAAGACTTAAAACTTTCTTGTGGATTTCTCCAAATTGTTTCTAACGCAATTGCCCCCTTTTTGCTACTGACGGCAGTACGTACGATATGTAGATGTGCTTGTTGGAGTACACCCTACGGAAGTTCTCCTGACAACAGGTTTAAGCAAAAATCTCTGTCCGGAAAATGAACGTGAAGTAGCTAAAGACAAATGAAAACTTTGCTGTTCTCGATACGTCTGTAAACTAGACTAGAGTAGCAGGCTTAAGAAGAGCTTACACTTAAGTGCAATTCTTCTTGTTGAAGATATAAATCTTGAATGGTTTGGTGAAGCAGAGCAAGGAAGGTATGCAATCACTTCGGGTAACGATGAGCGTCTTTGTCCGTATTGTAAGAATAATGACTCGTACATCTCCTAAGAACTCTTTTTCGTTTTTTTACTGGGCGTTATATTTTAGCCTGCAAGCTACCTTTCAAGCCTCTGCCTTAATTAAAATATAAAGAGACACAAGATCTGGAAGTGCCTTCAGGGTGCCGTGCCATTCGTCACCTTAGCCCGAAACATTGTCAGCCTTTGAAGCTAAGCTAGGGCGCACACGTGACCATTGACTTAACTATAGCAAGAAAATTTGGGATTGGCTCTCAGGTTTTTTCAAATGTCCTTTTACTACCCCAAATGATTAGAGTGGCTTTCTATTTGTCTAATATTCAAACTAGTGAGCATCGAGTGTGACCCCTAAATACTTGATCGTTTCGAAGGGTTCGATAAAACCTTTCACTCAGCTTTTTCTGGTAAAGATAACCAAGTCGGCTTTAGGGGGCTTGACTCTCAAGGCCTTGATTAGTACACTATCGTTGTACAATCCGCAGGGCACATTGTACGAGCCTGCTGACAGTATCGGGATATTTACCGGTTTCTTCGATTTTCGCGATTAGGCCGTCAAGGTCAAGACACCACGGTAGTAGTGAGAGAAGACACTTGAAATTA
Organism: Ctenicera cuprea; assembly: GCA_958336395.1. NCBI lineage: Eukaryota > Metazoa > Arthropoda > Insecta > Coleoptera > Elateridae > Ctenicera > Ctenicera cuprea. The sequence goes on along the minus strand of OY284495.1, from coordinate 16,927,765 downwards.
CGCCATAGATACGATTGCTTAAGCGAAAATGGGTAAAGCACTTCTAGACTTTCCTATACTTTAGTTATTGTTGTTTACCGTGTTTGCAAGAGTATAATTAAGTATAACCTGCTACTGTCTAACGACTGTTGCGAGGGTTAGGAGACACCTTACTAGGTTGTTGAAGGGATAAGTATGCAGAAATTTTTGTGAAACTATGAAACTATTTTACGCTGCCCAGACTCATGACATTCAAAGAAAAAACACGATACACTGAACAAAACGCTGGTCAGCGATCAAACTGTTAACTGTCATCCAGATTTACAGCCCTACAGTATAATGAGGGTTAGGTTCTGCCTCTCTAGTGCAAATTTCAGCAAAGGCGGTTTGGCTTTGAAAGCATATTTTGTTTCTTATTCCAAGTTAACTAAATTTTTATGTTCTTAATACTGCAAATTTCATTACTCGCACTGCAAAGAAAGCGTAGGCCGCAGCGCACACAAAGTAACCAAGGAAATACTTGGGGCATTAATCGAGTGGGTCAATATAGCTGACTAAGTTACAATGGAAAAAGTTTCTGTTTTGTTTTTAAACACTTTGTTTGATTTACTGAAAAAAGATTCCTTCGTATTAAAGAAAACCACAGAGGATACAGGTTCAGAAATTTAGTATAACTGGAAGCGTGCATGTGCTACAAAATTCTGGATAATAATCAAAAGCTCAAGAAAAATAATCAAGTTCTAAAACAACCCGAATTTCAATATAATTTAAAAACACTCTTATCATAAAGCAGAATAAAAAAAGCTTTAAAATAAGGTGTCACTCGATCCACCTTGCCATTTAAAATTTTTGGGCGTTGAGCCAGTATAATGCTCATGAATTAGTATTTTGGTGTAAGCTAAGCTTTTTATTAAGATCCAAATGCCATCTTCTAAAGTTGACACTTAAATAAGTTAGTAGGGACTAGGGAAGTAGGCTTACTTTAAAGATGAACTGCATACAATCGAAACGAAGATCAAAGAGCTAATAAATAGCGAGAGTCAACAATGTAAAACGGATCGCATTTTACGCATACATAAAAGAAAGACAATCGACGACGACGAAAGTAGTGTGAAAGTCTGAAATATCCGATAGGATAAAACGTTCTAGGATACTTTTACATATCTTAAAGATTTGAACAATGTACTGCAAAACACCTGATTGCACGTGTAATTGATGATTACAAAATTTTTTCAGAGATAATTTACGAAAATGAAAATTCATTTCATGTAAGAATTTTCAAGCATTACTTTTCTTTTATTTTATTAATAAACTGTTAATTTTTAGTAGTTAAATATTTATTAATAATGTTTCACCATGTGCCTACCACACAATCAATTCAAAATATTACTTTTCTTAATTTGTTTCACGAAGCGTTTCTAAACTTCCTTTTAAGAAACTTCTTTTGCAATAGTCTATTTTAGCGACTTTTTCTTGACTTTTCTGACAACTTTTTTCTTATATTTAAAGCTTATGTAGTACCTTTCGATTAAAATCGATAAAGTTTAATGCAAAATAAAAATCGTACAACATAAACCTTTTCAACAATGCCTTGTTAATTTGCCTACAACGGTTCCAAACCAATTTAAAATTACATGGCCACTGCAGATCTTAGGCCTCGTTAAGTGCAAACGTTTGTTAGTCTTCTGAATAGGATAGCCTTGTTAATACAGTCGTATAAATTAGCGCCAATCGTAATTGTAGCACTATCCTTGTAAATTTACGAAATTTTATAACATCAAGATCATTTACAGCTTAGTTATTCTCATATACTTTTATAGATTCTGTATTTGATACATTTTAGAATATAACCGACATATTGTTAATCAGTAATAGTTTACTGTATAAACAGGCATTATAAGCCAATGTGAGGTGGCCATTACAGCCTACCTCTTTAGTTTAATGCGGCGGCACCTAGCGTGAGCCTTATCCACCATGTCCCTCTTCGGGCCGGAGTGAGATATGCTCAATCAGCGCGCCTGCTCAAGTTAACAACGGTTCAACAAAAACAACCTACCAGTCTTGACATCAGGCTGCAAGGCCTAAGTCCCCACTGGTCGGGAGAGATTACCTAAATCTCTACTGATTCTGCAAATCAGTGGCCGAGCTGAAAACGCAGCTCACCCGCCGAACCGCACCAAGACGCCCCTAGCTTGCATAGGCTGACTACTGCCACGACGATTCTCACATCGTGACCAAGATGGGGGCTGCCATTTCCCCGCGGTCTCGGACTTGGTCCACGTGGTACCAGTCAAAGTCAGTGGTTAGACTTTTCAGAGCAAGCACATGCCAAAAGCAGTGCCACCTCTGCTAGTTTAGGCTACTCGCAATCTTTGGTACTGGTCAACTACGCACCGCCCAGATTAGTCGGTAGCCGGTCTGATATGACCGGTATCCCCTGGGTTGACACTTTGATAGTGGGCTGAAATCAGTCAGCCTTCAACCACTCAGTATAACGTGTAGGCAAATTTATAAACCCCAGGGGTCACCACGACGTAGTGATTGGGACGCAAGCAAACTTATAGCAACGGCCAGGGAGCGGGGATCCTCTTATGGAGGACGCGCTGCCGCTAAGGTATTACGTATACGTACTCACTCACCCAGTTCTGTATGGTCCCAGTTAAGGTAAACCTTGAACCTCTCCGAAGGAAGGTAAACGTACTAACTTGAAACTACTGGAGTGACCGTTATAACGCCGACCCCGCAGAAGGTATCTTTGTTCACGGCTCTCACCTTGAGGGTCCTTGACCGTCCCGCCAAATGGCGTAGATGAGCATTATAGTTAAAAAAATTAAATAAAAGTGGGAGATAGTGGAAGTGTTACAGTATCGTTACCAAATCCAATTCAATCCAATGCAATTCAAATCAGATCAGATGTGAAATGTTTTTGATATTACAAGTGATCGAAATCGAACCCAAATAAAGTTTTGACGTTTATCGTTTATTATTATGGCGACCATACATGTTTGGTTTGGTTTAGTATGTTTAATAATATGGCATGTATAATAAACAAATCTTAATAAAATTTCGTACTAAATAAACTATATATTAAATTTGGTTCCCTTCCCCCTATCTCAGCTTTTAGTAGTGAGGGTCTCCCACCATGAAAGCCCACAGATTTACGTGTTCAGTACATAAAGTTTAAATTTGTTTGTACAGCGGTCCGTTATGCTATTGCATAGAAATTAGCCCAATGCCGAAAACGACATGCACGCTTTCTTTGTATGATTGAAATATAATCTGCGGCTGTCAGTTCAAACAGTCGTGCATGCAACGAGGACGATGAGTCGGCAGAACATGTCTTATGTCACTGCCCAGCTCTCGCAACAACCAGAGGATCCATGCTGGGGGACTTCTGGCCTAACATGGCCGAAATCAGCAACACTCCAATTGCGGATGTCCTCAAGTACATCCAAAAGGTTGGATGGCTTGGGTGACGTCCAATGTGGAGAGCTGCTAGGGAGGTAGTACAATGGGCCCACCTATTGTGGCCTAAGTGCGCGTGAGGTAACTCACACTCCCAATTCCAAATCCAGAATCCAGTTCAAACAGAAACTCCAAATATGGAGCATGCAGATAGCATTCCCGCGGCCCGAGCTGTTTATCTCTACGGCTTGCGGTGGCGCAGCACTTCATTTCAACAGCTTGCGAAGAGTTCTTGTTTAAGATACAAATCCACGCGCGCAGAGTTTCAATAGTTTTCATATTTAACTAAGGTTATAAATACTTTGGCCTATTTCCATTACAATTGTTTTAATATTTAATAAAAATACTTTGCACTGGGACACATGGCAACTACATTAAGCGTTACGAATTTACGTTGACATTTCTTCAGTTGTGCTTATTTATATTGGGGGTTAGGATGAAGTCACAAATCAATGTGTCATATAAATACGAGGAATACATTGCAATAATACATTGCTGACGCGTTTCACTTACATCAAACAACCCAAGGTCGCATCCACACTTTTCTTCTGGTCAATAAAACACAGTACCAAAACTTAAAATATTTTTGTACAACGATACAAAAAATAAGGTGCAACTTCCTTCAATCGAAAAGAACATTAATAGCAAGAACATTTCAACTAATTTCGGTTGATGTTTTGTTGGTTTTTCGTCCATCTGATCTAAATTAGATGGGACTGTTGGAGTCACGGCCCTGTATAAATGCAGGAGGAGAGCTAAGGACCGCACCATGGGTGCATCACCGAAATAACCAACCCACTTCATTGAGTATAAATTATAATGGGCTGTCCGATACGTACTTCAATCTTCTTCTTGTGGTACCGTCTCCATTTAGTGAAGGTTGGCAACAATTGTGGCAAATTCTTCTCGGTCTTGTGCTGTTCTGATTAAAGTATGTGTGTTTAGGCCTGTCCAGTCTCCTATGTTCTTCAGCCATGAACATTTTCTTCGACCTGGACCGCGTCTTCCTTCTATTTTCCCTTCTATCATTAGTTTTAGTAATTGGTTTTTGTGGTTTCTTGTGATGTGGCCGAGATAGGAGGTTTTCGTTTTTTTTAATCGTATTCAGTAGTTCTCTATCCCTGTTCATGCGTCTTAGTACTTCATTGTTTGTGATGTGTTCAACCCATGATATTCTATGCATTCTTCGGAAAACCCACATCTCAAATGCTTCTAGTTGTTCGTCTCCTTTTTGTTTAATGTCCAAGTCTCCACTCCGTAGAGCAATATTGAATAGACATAGAATTTCACAAATCTATATCTTACATCTAGGGCGTACTTCAATACATTTTACAATTAAATACATTACGCTTTTATTACTTTACATTATTGTACATTATGCTCCTGTGTTCTTATCCAGGATCTAATATAAACATTAAACAAGGAAAACATCGCTGTACATGCGCGCTTACTATTTCAAGAAACAAACGATTTCCCGAAAAGGTTGTTCATAATCGCAACTTTATACAAATTTGAGAATATAAAATACTGCTGAACGCAGTTCATGTCTAACATCTCGACACAGCGTATTTATTTTTTTAAGAAGTATGCTTTTGAAACCTGAGGCGTTCCGCTAGTAGGTTTTAATATGTCAAATAATATTTGAATTAAGACAGATACTTGTTGTAATACTAGCAAATAACTTATCGAATTGAATATTAGATCTGATTCTTAAGTCAAGAATTTCATTATCAGATATCGCTTGAAATCAGATTTGGTAGTGTCGTGTCGAGTCGACTCCAGTCAGGTCGGGTCGGGTTGGATCCAGCCGAGTCGTGTGGTATCGGATCACTTTGGTTTTGGTCGGGTTGGGTCGAGTAGGGTTGAATCGGGATTAGTCGAATTTGATCGTATGGTTTCGGTTCAAATCAAACATCAATCGGATTGTTAGATTATACATTTTTGAAAACGTTTTTAACTCCTAAAATAGATAATTTTTAAACACTTTCGTTTAAAAGCTTCTGTTAAAAAAAATGTTTTTAAAGTTAAATGGAAAAACTTGACATATTACTTTATCTAAGATACAATTTTGAAACTGTTCCCTCATTAAAATGCATTCAAGCCTCTAGCTGCAGTACAACTCTACAATTCTAGAACCGTATGTAATATAATTATCAATTCAAATTCAGAAATTTAATAGGCATTGAAATTTATTCACGCCTGACATGACAGCCATTTCGTTTTGACAAGATGTTTGAAACGTTTAGATAGTTCTATTCCGTAACATAGACAGGCACGTTTTGATAGCTTCCACAGTTCTGTAAATTGCGAGCGCTACGTTATTTTAAAGTTTGGAAATTTACTGCTTTGAAATTCACATCAATCTGAATTTAAATTCGGTTTATGTTCATTTGACGTTCAGATTCATTCTGAAATACTCCCACTTTATAGTAATGCGTTATTGTGAATACTAGATATAAATAAAGTTATAATTGCATGTCCTATTTACTCTAAGTTTTTCTTTATAGTTAATTCGATTTGAAAGCTTTTCTGAAGACTGCCGTAACTTTAAATTTTATTATCTTATTTATCGAGATTTAGTACTAGCACAACTGAAAATAATACTGTATTGAATGTGCTATCACAATGTAGCCATATATATAAAAGCAATTGTAATTTATATATAACATTTGAATTTGAATAATTGCAACTTCAACATTTGGAAGTAATTTTAGTACTAACGAGGGCTTAAATAGACCTTTTCCGCAGCTGAGCTCATTTTTAGTAGCCACTTTCGCAAAACCGAGGCAAGAGCTCTAGTTTTGTTTTGCTCGTAAAATTTATGGAAACTCCAGGGATTATTTTGCTACGTTTAAGCCGAATTTCTTATTTCGTTCTGGGACCTCATACAAATTTTATGAAATAAGAGACATACAGTGCTTAAATAAACATATGTTTTCTTGCAAATTTAAACTTCTGCTTTTAGTTTCTGTATTTCAGTGCAGGTAAAATTGTTTCAAAAAGTTATGTTTGCACACGGAAATTTAAATTTGTTAATATCAATTATCAGTAAGTTACTATGTAACTAAAAAGTCAAATACAATAATATAAAATGTATAATTAACAAATTTTGTATTAAAATAATGCATTTACTTAGAACCGAATTGGGGCTATTTAGCAGAAATTAGGTTAAATTTAAAATAGATTTAGGGTCACAAAATAAGTTAGCTAGCAGTTTGTGTAACTGCGCCGAAATTAGTAACAAACTGTTAAAAATAAATTTTGTAAGCAAAAACTAAATTATTATTTTATTTATAAGTTCTAGCTTTACTTCATTGAAGTCCATATTTATTGAGTATAAATGAAATCGACATGTTTACATGTCATTATTAAAAGCGTGTAATCATGTCGAAATACGTATAAGGTTAAAATAAATAAATATTGTTTAAGTAAAAAATATTGTCTTTACACACAATAATTATTATTACCTACCATTAAAATAAAATTACATTTTTGCAAAACAGAGATGATCATAGCATTGACTTGAAATTAATTTGTTTGTATTCGAATTAATCTATCACCTCTTATACCCGAAGATGTCGATGTGTTTCACTCTGGGCAGGCTCTTCGCTTGTGTAATAGGAGGTAGTGGGGCTTTTTTGGCCTTTAAACCACCACGCTCCTGAAGCTTATGCCATTCTTCATGCACATTCATTCAATGCCATTCACACGTGTTTGTTTGTATGTTTATGTTATGTGGGGCTTTGTTACTCGTCTTGGTCAGTCAGTAATCAAGGCAAGCGCCATTAATTGTAATCCAACGTCGAATGGTTACCAAGCTCGATACCAATTCACAGAATTACAGAAAAATTTTCTGCTTCTTCCGGGATTCAAACCGAGGACTCACGCATTGTGAGCCTGGTCTTCTTGCCACTAGACCACTCGGACTTTTTTAATCGAATTATATTACAATTAATTAAATTATTTTATATTTAATTAAAATAGCAATGACACAAAAATTGTTGCAATATGGATAGCATACCATAATAGATATATAACGATACTGAAATTCGCTCAATAATGTCATGTATTTCTTGCTTATATCGGCATTACCAATAATTTAAATTGGTATAGGTAGATACTTAAAAATTAGTAGAATTAATTTGTAATTGTAGCTTAGTAGTAGAATTATGTTTGATAGAATTACTTTAAAATTTTAATGTATAGAAATAAACTTAAAAATAAAACATAATTACAGAAAATTGTAGCAACTACTTTGACGTTACTGTAAAATTAATTACAATTTTGTAATTGTGGTACATATACAAGATGATTCATAACATGTGAGAACTTTCTCAGTAGGATTTTGAAGTTTTGTATCTAAGTATTAAGCATTATTTATTTATGTTAGTATTTGTACCAATTTTGTTTGAATAAGGTCACTAAAGGTTTCTCAAATGTGTAAGGGGCACGTAATAGTCTCTTCTAAATAATTTATATAATGACAAATTTTCAATTTTTGGTTATCTATATATTAAATTGGAATCCCTTCCACCTGTCTCAACTTGTGTGACGAGGCGACGCCACAGTGGTCCGAATCGCAAAATTAAGGGATAAAAATCAATAACGCACTAAATTTTAATTAAAAGGTTATTAAAAGTTTTTATGTTTTTAAGTTTGCTGATTTTGAATTTTATGCTCAATATATCAATTTAAAATCGGACTGGTGTTTATAAGAACTTGTTTCATTGTTTTCAAGCTCTGAATCTATTTTGCAAGTGTTCCCTATCTGTTATGAATCACCCGTTATAGTATTTGTAGTTGCCTATACTTCCAGTGTATCAATCGTAAAAAGTATACATGTTTTTTAAAATAATTTGTGAGCTTGAAAATGACGGCCGTATGATTTTTTAAATTTACCTCGCAAATAAGTTGCCAGATCGGTATAAAATTCGGCATCGTACTATAGCTCTAAGAGGACACAATGCTACAATTTTAAATATTAAAAATAAATATTTCTCAAGAACTAGTGGCAGATGTTGTGAGCCAATAGAGATGTTCTGTTCTGAGTCCTAATGCTCTCGAGAAAACGTGGTCGCTTTCTCTTCTATGCCTGTGGTGAGGAATCACATATACATGAGGGACCTACTGCTACTATTTAATGTGGATTCTCAGAATAGCAAGAAGTGCGAGCAAGTTTTTTTTAACAGAATATCTCGCTGGTTTGGCTTTGGGAAGGAGAACGGCCGTTAAATACCTGATGTTCCGGAACTAGAAATTGTAACCCAACCTCAAGCATAGCAGTCCAACACTCTAACCAGTGCCGTCTTATCTTTTCTGGCGCCCAGAGAAGTCGAAATTTCGCCGCTCCAAACCGTAGATATGAGAGGGCGTAAACCGGGTTTTCACAGTCAAAAGCATTTAAAACAACAATCCGTGCCCTGTCCTTAACCACCAGTATACAAAAATTATTCTAATAAAACAAGAAATTATTGTACGAAAAATGTACACCATAGTACTCACTACTCAACACTCAGCTCAGCACTGAACTCCCACGCAATTTTACTATATGGCTTATCAAATATTTCCCTCCTCCTAACCCAAAAATTCTATTTTCAGAGGTCAAACTCCCCTACTAATTTCCACAATATTATATGAAATTTTCTTTTTTTTTACAAAATATAAATACTGCTTTTATCCCAGCCTTTTCAAATAAACAACTTTATAAATATTTGTGGAAGAAAAAAAACCTAAACTAAGCAAAGAACATCACAAAAATCAAAACAGAAATAAATTTAATACAGCCGAAATTTGGAATCTTCCCTGCCGACTGATGTTTTTAAAGACAAGACACAGTCATGAAAATTATGAATAACACATTAGATGTAAGTTTCATGAAAATGTTTTTACGAGTTTATTAGTCTTCCGAATTTTATGCAATTAACACTTGATTGACGTTATTTTAACTTTAACCTTTTTTTTAATATTGCAACCAAAACCATTAGCAAGCATAACCGTCAAACATTTTTTAGGCGCACCCCTTCTGGATGTTGCGCCCCCTTATGCCCCCGCGTAGAGACGGCACTGGCTCTAACCAGTAACCATTAACTTACGGCTGCATCGTCAATAGAGATAGGGAGAGCCTATCGTTTAATTTCCTTTCCATGTTCGTTAATTAAGTATTTTGTAACGCGCTCTATGAATTAAAGAAAGTTGGAATTTTGAAATTTGTATTTTAAAACGTCCAAACAAAGTGCTTTGCCCGCTTTTCATAGTGCTGACGTAGAAATAAGACAACAAAAAGATGCATTCAAAACATCTGGTTAGGTAGATAAAAATTTTAAATGAGCGGAGCTGAAAATTGCCTACTCTTGAATAGTGACCAAAATCGCAAGTATATTTACTTTTTCAACTTAAACTTTAAATGCTGCTTACAACAAAACATGTATCAGAAGAAAAACATTAATACATATTTAGTTAATCCCTAAAATCCACAAAGCTACGCAGAATGCCCAATCGAAGCACTAATTCCCGATTTTTCGCATAAATGGAAACCCTCCCGCAATTTCTTTGTTTGGTCGAAATTCGAGTTTTCTTGATCTTTTTCTGCTTGCGGCTCATCCCGTGTCAGTCACATCACATCCAATCTACTGCGATATAAATGCATTCCGAATTTATATCCGAATTGCTTAGCTCACCGCTTGATCATATTTCCTGTTGCGTATAAATGTTGATACGTTGCTGCGCTGGAATTTTAAGCAACTTCCATTACTTTTTTGATACGATTCAGTGTCCCTTGTCGGAATTCTGAAAATTAGTTTTTGGCAAGTATTGCAATTTCTACTTCACTTGGTTTGGGGGTGTAGTATTGATATTGCTGATATATGTATAGATGCATTATTGGAAGAACTGTAATAAATTTCATTTATAAGTTCGAGCTTTACTTCGTTGAAGTTCATTTTAATTTATTGTAAATAAGACAATTCTTAACTTCAACAGGTTTTTTATTTTAGCTTTATACGTATTTTAACGTGTTTACACATCATTATCAAAAGAATTAACTTTTTAGATTTAAACATAAAAACTAATTCAAATAATAAACTTGAATATAAACAGACATTACAATATCACACGATTCTTGTCATCACAAAACACATAAATTAGCAACATACAGGTTCATGATACATAGAGCTTTAACGGTTCCTTTAGGTGAAATTACTTATAATAGAGAAATTTCGATTATTAAACAAATTGCTTACAATAATGGTTATAATACTCAACTTATTGATACTTTGCCATCGCCATTATACAAAGAAGCCAATCAAAAATTCTAAGAACAATAACCAATGCGCCGTGGTACATAACAAACCAAATGCTGCAAGAAGATCTTAGCATTCCGCTATTAAAAGAAGTTATACAAGATAGAACACTAAAAAATGTCGAAAAAATTACAGCACACAACAATCCTCTGCTAAACGAGCTCCCACATCACCAGGTCATCAGAAGACTCAAAAGACGTTGGCCCACTGATTTCCACTAAAGAGGACCCCTTACTGGAGGGACCCTCATCATACCATTTGTGAATATATCAAATTAGCTTATAGAATGTCATATGTATTCTGATTGCTGATATTATGTAAATAAAAAAAACTTATTGATACACGAATTAAAGAAAAAAATTATAAATTAGCTATTCAGAAAATTTATCCAACTACTTCATCAGATAAAATGAAATAAGCCTCAATTCCATATTTTGGCAATTAATCAGAAAAAATTGTCAAAATTATAAACAAAACAAATAAATGTAAAATAACTTTTAAAACAACAAAAACCATTTACAGTTTATTTAATGCTAAAGAAAAACAGACAATTTACTAAAATCAGGCATCTACAAATTAAAGTGCTCGCACTGTAATTCAGTTTATATAGGACAAATAATTAAAAATTTTGATATTAGGTACAAGGAACACGTACGTTGTTACAAGTATAAACACCCCCATAAATCAAATTACGCTAAACACTTATTAGAACACAATCATTCAATGACATCTAATAACACCATAAAATTTTTACACTTTTGTGATGATAAACGTAAGTTGTATATACTAGAAGCATTTGAAATTCATAAACATTTAAAATATGTACCTTTAATGAATGAACAAATTGGTCTCTTAAATTCACCGTTATTAGACTTTTGGAATGAGCAATCAAGTCATCTGGACGCAGATATAGAAAACCAAGATCAAGTTCTGAAGATTTATTGTTCCTACAGCAACACCAACTATTTACTTTTAAACTTGTTTTTGATATTGACACGTAAACACGTTGAAATACGTATAAAGCTAAAATAAAAAACCTCTTGAAGTTAAGAATTGTTTTATTTACAATAAATTGTAGCAAATTTGTTGTGGTTCGGGTCTTACAGATGTCTATACTGGAAATAATTTATTTTGACCAAAAGATAGAAACGTGGGAACTTGAACATTTGACAGAGTAGATGTGGAAATCATGCTACAATAATTGGAAATTGATAAACGCAAGTACATATTACATTTTACCACTGAATTCGTTCTCATTCGTGCTCTCTCTAGCGTGAAATCTACATGTACTGATTGATGTTTATTTTGTAACATCTGCGTCTAGCGTTTGGAAATTTAATCAAAATACAAATTACGTTCCATATTTCTTTAGCTAATTTGGGGAAGATCTATTTTCCTGTTCCGTAATTAAATGACTTGGAACTGTTACGTTTTGACATGGAAGCAGCTAAAATTAAAAGATAATAATCGAAACACAGCGTGAAGATATTACATGATTATTACACATTCAAACTTCAATTTTGTACATAATTGGCTAATAAATGATAAATTGAATACATATTCGTATGAGTTATTTGCGTTTTATATTAAAACCGTAAGCATAATTCAAAATAACAAGGTGGTGTTAATAAACAGTAATTCTCTCGAACTTAATAAATTGCCCATTCAGTAGCTCTGGGTTGCTTCAATGAATCAACTCCATTTTCCAGAAGCTCTAATCGAGTAAGTAATTTAAGCTTCCTCAGTAATACTGCCGATTTTGTTGTAACGTTCTCTGTATGACGTAGTAATTTATTTAAAACAAAATTACATTATTTAGACTTAAAAATTCAAAACTTTTTCGAGTGACAAAGTGAAGGTTAAACAGTTTTTCTACAGTATTATGAACGTTGCAAACATGAAACCAATATTACAATTTTTTTTTAATGTCACGTGCAAACAGTTTCGTGATAATAAGTACATTAAATGTACTCATGATAGGTGCAAGAAATATTTCAAGCAGTGAATGCGAAAGATGCAGTGCAAATTAAATTGTAGAATCGTTAGATGGGTTACATAACAATTTGGTACACCTTAAAAAATATATATTATAAAATACAAACTTAATTTGAAGATCGACGGTTTTCTAGCATTTGGCCCGCTCGATCGCCAGATCTAAATCCAACTGATTTTTACTTTCCTATACTTTCAGTATGAGGAAGTACATGTTGATTTCATGATAATGTTTAAAATCGAGATTTTGATGGAAAGAAATGTCTGTTTGTGGTTTGATGGTTGGGTATATGGGTGGTTGTGGGTATTTATGTGTGTGCTGCATCATAACTCCTGAACGGATAGTTGGATTTCGATGAGCTTTGGAATGTTGAGGTGTATCAAAAATTCACTCGCAAAATTAGCTTCAAAAAAATCCAAACAGGAGGCGGAAGTTAGACACCTTTTTACACCATTTTTTCCTAAACCAAATTTTAAATTTAAATAAGGAGTCTGATAGAAGTCAAGCCCAACGTCTATTTTTCGAACTTTCTAGCTTCAAAATGGCAACCGCTACGATGTTTTGAAAATTTTGACTTTAGCGACTTATTGCTTGAAAATAGGTTGACAGATCGAATTTAAAGAACGCCGAGCATCATTGCGCACGGGACAACAATGCTTGTCATGGTGAATAAAATAAACAAAAATAATTTATCTTAATGGCCCTACAGAGACACGACGTTACTGCGCACACAAATTTTTGAAAATTAAAAGCTGTAAATTGAAAAATTTTTCCAAATGTCGGAGATTTTCAAAATAATATTTATCAAAAACTACCTACAAATTTTTTTTTTATCTTATAAGCTAGAATTTAATGCGTGTCCCAGCCCGCAATTTTTTTCCGACGCTTCATATGAATTTTTGAAAAATTGAATTTTAAGGCCTATTAACTTTAAAACGAGTTATCAGATTGGAATTAAATCTGATATTAGAAATGCTTTAAAAGTACAGAATGTTACAAGCTACTAGAACTTTTGGAAGTACTACAAAAGTATGAAGTGAAAAAATATCAAAATTTTGACCTTTTCAACAACATACTGCGCAAAATCTGGGCACGAATTTTTTTAAAAATTTTGTAGACTTGCAGAGCTATGGATAGCTACAATTTGGTTTATGTCTCAATCCGCTAACTTCTTTGTGACACTTTCTATGAATTTTTGGAAATGGAAAATTTCTACCCTATTATTTAATAAACGGGGACCGATTAAAAATTTAGGATTAGGCTAAATTGCTCATGAGTAATAACCTAATTGTTAATTGATATTGGCAATATTAAAGGGGTATAATTTTCCCCCTCCCACCTAATTTTCAGTGGACGAGTTTCTCTTACCGTTATTTTTTCTTTATTTACAAACAATCTTTTTTCACACAACCAAAAATTTAATATTGGCAATATTAGAGGGGTGTAATTTTCCCCCTCCCACCCAATTTTCGATGGAAGAGTTTGTCTTCCCGTTTTTGTTTTTATTTATTTAAAACAATATTTTTTCAAAAATTTATAAATTCTATTTACTACACAAAAAACTTAGAAGAAATTAAGGGTACTATCAGTTTATTTTACAATATCACTCGCTCTCTCTATGTGACTCCCATGCGTTGACCAAAGTCTTTCGGCGCGTAAGCGAAGTACACACACAGCTACCTGTTGACATTTGTGTCACTATTCTCTCTGTGTAGTCAGTGTTGGGGCGTAACACATTAATAATAAGATGCTTTTGAATATATAGTAAGTAACATGTGTAAAGTATAGAAAAGTCGAGGCGAAGAAGTGCTTTGTTCATTTTTGCTCATGAGGTTACCTGAAAACTAGTTTACTGGTAATTTCTGAAAACCTGACAGTTACTTCAGTCAATTTACTCAATAACATTCATCACAGCATTGAGAACATCTATTCTGTTCAATAAAATTACATATAAAATAAAAATATGATGCTATCTGTTAAATAAAAATGGTACATCTTCTTTTTCTGTTTTTTTTCTTATTTCTCTCTTTGTGCGGTCAGCTGTAGGGCTTCTTTGAATTTATTCCATCTTTCCTCGAGGTCCCAAGGAGTTTTTAGTTCTTTCTCCGTTTTTGTCGTATTTATTTAGTATTAAGTTTTCTTTCATTTTCTTCTTTCGTCTGTGGGTTTTTTAGTGCCTTAATTTTAATGCTAGTGTACTTTTATAGATTTCCCCTGGTCCATATCATGTAGACGTTGCTATACAACGGCGGTTTCTGTTTCGTTAAATATTAAATTAATTATCCCGTCTATTAATGGATTGTGCAGGTATTACTAAGCAACGACAACATGAACAGTCGTACATAAACAGCGCATTTGCACAGAAAAGTCAGTTGATGTTCAGACCGAGCTTACGCCGACGGTGCATAAACCAACGCTTGAGAATCTGTTTCAAGATTAACCGCAAGCTTCCGTTCTCCTAGAACACTGAAGCAACCCGCTCCTTCTAGAGCCCGGCAGTACCCTGACAGAACCGGCAGGACCTGCCAGCCTCTTGATCAATCTCTATGCTAACTTTCCGAAGTTTTTACTGCTTCCAACCCAAGAGGCAGCTGCTTTTGAGCGTCTTCCGGCAATTATCCCGCAGGACGCATGTTGTGTATTTATAATTTTTTGTTCTTGTATTATTCATTGCGTTTTTGGTGTTCTTGTCTTGTTATTGTTCTGTTTGTGCACTATTAAAATATGATTTTATAATACTGTTAGGTAAATACCTTCAAATCTTAAATGTGCCAAGAAAAAACTGTCGTTTCTTGACAACATAATGGAGATATTGAACTTTTCTTTAAATTTATGTATGTCGTACGAGGATCGTTCGAAATGTACGTAACCTAACAAAGAAACACAAGTTTTTTCAATATAGTCTCCTACTCGCTCAACGCACTTATTCCAACGATGCTCTAAAGCAGCAATGCCGTCTTTGTAAATCGATGAACCCAAGTCCTCAAAATAGCTATTTACAGCAGCGATTACCTCGGAATTGGATGAATCTCTTTTGCCGCCGAGCCTTTTTCAGGTTTGGAAATAAATAAAAATTTCTGAGGGCCAAATCTGGCGAATTGAGCAAATGAGGCACTAATTCGAATCCCAATTCATGAATTTTGGCCATGGAGATTGCAGACGTGTGTACAGGTGCATTATCTTGATGGAAAAGCACTGTCTTTTTCGCCAAATGAGGCCGTTTTTCTTTGATTTTGTCGCTCAATTATTGCAATAAATTGCCATAATAATCGCCATTTATTGTTTTTCCCATTTCCAAGTAGTCGACGAAGGAAATTTCATGAGAATCCCAAAATATAGTTGCCATAACCTTTCCTGCTGACAAACCCGTTTTTGCCTTGTTCGGTGGCGGAGAACCTTTGTGTGTTCATTGTTTGGACTGTTCTTTGGTATCGGGAGTGTAATGGTGGACCCAGGTTTCATCGACGGTTATAAAACGGCGCAAAAAGTCCTTTGGATTGCGGCAAAAACATGCCAAAAAGTCGCGAGAAACAATCAAACAATTCAGTTTTTGCTCCGGTGTGAGCAAACGCGTCACCCAACGCGCGGAGTATTTTTTCATTTCCAATTCTTTATTTAAAATTCTGTGCACACTGTCCTTTGAAATGGCCACTATGTCTGCTATCTCGCCCACTTTTACTCGACGACGGTCATCCAAAACGATACGGAGGACTTTTTCAATCATATCCGGGATAGTAGCCGTATTTGGGCGTCCACTGCGAGGTTCGTCTTTTGTGCTCACACGACCACGCTTAAACTCGACAACCCAGTTTTTAACCAGTGAAAACGAAGGATCGGACTTCAAAAATGTCGAATCCAACTCTGCTTTGATTTCGGTTGGTGTTAAACCTTTCAAATGAAATTTTGTATCACTGCTCGCAACTCAGTTTTTTCCATTATTTACGAAATCACTCGACACGGTCACTTTGGCGCACTGTCAAACACAAACTAATTGACAGATCGCTTTATACTGTCATATTTAACCTAAGAAAGGATGGTTCTGAAAAATGGTAATTCAAATTCCGCCGAATTAGTGTTATACCACGTACATTTCGAACGATCCTCGTATGTGTGCTTTGTGACCATAACGCTGTTTTTAGTTTTAACGTACCTATACCATTAAAGAAATTAGAAATTTTAGAAGAATAGCTGTTTTTAGACAACTTATAAGCAAAAACAGCAAACCTCTGACCTTTCTATCAAACATTAGCTTAAACAAAATTCGTTCAGTTAAATAAATAAAATTTGTAAGCTTTGAGAAACAAATTTTAGAAACATGTTTAGTATGCTGCAGCAGTGTCAGTAAACAAGATGACTAAAGATGTACGTTCTGGATAAAAGAACGGAAATGGGTTTAGTGTGTAGTGTGAGACTAGATTGACAGGTGTATCAGAACGGCGGTGTAAAGGAAATGAAGACATGTATTTCAATATGTTTTTTAATGGAAACGTGTCTGTGTCTATTAAGTAGAATAATACCATAGTGAAGCAAAAGTCTCACAAATTGGCACAAGAAAATAACATTTTTAACTTTTTATGGAGTGTAATCGTGACATTTGCGGAATTTGGCTCTTTTCTGAGGAAAAGTTTACCTGTTGGGGTTATCGTCCAAAATTTTAAATTTCCCAAGTATTTTTGTAAGAAGGTTACTCCTTCATGCGAATTGATAGTAAGCATGCAGGAGAGAGTGATAGGGATATTGTCGAATATTTGCTAACCGCTAAATGCTAATTTAAGGTTTCCTTTATAGGTGTGCTGATAGTGAGGTAAAACACCGCTTTTTTTCGTGAATTTGTGAATTCATCTAGCTTTCCGATTAATTGTGTTCCCCTTCTTCTAAGCAGTGTTCATCATCTAAAAACACAAAATTGATGTTTGCTTCCATACTTAAAATATCCTCGTTGTGTTTTAGAAATTGCTCAGTGAACCTGTTCGGGTATTCGACCAAAAGGTTGTTTCACCATGTAAGTTGTTCTTCTGTTCGTTTCATACCTTCATGTCAAGTTTAAACCAAAGATTTTCGTTTTTTGACTATCTGATAACGTAAAACATGATTTGAATGTTTTTCCAGCAGTAATTGTTGGTGAAGCACTATCATTTTCTTGTTGTTTCGGGCATCTGGGTCGTAGAGTGTATATGCCGCATACATATGCTGTAATGGTCCGTTTTGTAAAATGGTACCATTTTGTGTAATTTAAAATTGTGTTGTTAAATGGACAAAACCTTTATCTATTTGATAAAAAAAGACTTTTATCCACGCATAGTAAAATAGTATAAATTTTGTAAGGTGGATGATTGATGTGTCGGTTTCATGAAATAGACGAGGCGAGGCGATGCATTTAAATCGTATAATGAATAGTTTTCGCTGCTCAGATGACGAAACGTTTGCCGCAGTTAAGTTAAAATGACCGCAACGTCCGCAACTTAACGGATGGCACTTTTGTGGCGAAAGAAGTATTTCATAGTAAACTATTACAACTGTTGTACTATGATCAGTTTAAATAAATAGTTACTTTTGAGCAAATACATATTTTTCTAAATTATGTAGGGACTAACATAGCATGCTCTAATTATTCAGAAATCTGTGTTGATTATTGCACCTACATATCTACAAGCATAACTTGTCTGTCTCAAATTGGATGATATTTTCTGTCCACTACCTGCATTGGTTGTCGTGTTCATTGAAGTGGACAACAGCGGTTTGTTCATCTCATGAAAGCCACACATCAGCGATCCACTGTATGAAATTTGCAAATATTACACTAAGTGGATAAAAGTCGTTTTCTGTTTATAAAATTGACAATAATTCTGTTTATTTAATAGAAAAATTTTTACTACACAAAGTGGAACAATTCTACGAACACCGTTTTACATTTTATTAAACAACTATTAACGCAAAAAATATATTTTGGTGTCAGAAAATAAATGTCGACGTCAAGAATTGTTTCTCTGACATCGTATAACGTTCAGACGTCAAAAAAAGTCTATTGGCATCAGCAGTTATTCTTGATTCCAATTAACATTATTTGACGGTAATAAATGCTGTTTTAATGTCAAAATTCAGACGCCAACAACTGATATTTTCACGACAAAAACTACGTTATTGACATAAAAAATCATTCACTGTGTAAGCAATTTTCAGACGTCAACAAATGATTTTTATACATCTAAAAATCGCTTACACAGTTTTAGAACAAAGTAATGTAGTAGTAGTAGTAATCAGCCTTTACGTCCCACTGCTGGGCACTGGCACTCTTCTCTGCCACGTACTCTCTTTAGCGCTAAGGTGGAGTACGGAGGACCTACAGTTTAACGTCGAATCCGAACGACTAAATTCCAGAGAAGGTTTCAGGCATTAAGACCCCACGGCTGCCTACACCGGATTGGGGAATGTGAGTGGCGGGTTGCGGCATAGATTTTTATTGCTGCATGGCTTCGGCGGGGAATCGAACCCTAGACCTTCAGCGTTAGAGACTGAGCGCTCAACCTCTGAGCTACCGCCACTCTCAACAACAAAGTAATAAATCGACATAAATCATAAATGCTATTGTTTAACCACAATTAACTATATTAGGACGCCGATAAATGACTTTTTGACGTGAAACCCATGTTTATTGACATTGAAACATCAGTTTTTGACGTCATAAATTGAGTTATTGACGTCAGAAAATACTATCATCTAATGGCCCAGCTGGCGTAGTAGCAAAGTCTTGTTGTTTGCCCGTATTTGATCTGGTTACCACAAGAGTGCGCTTATGCTGAACTTATACAAAATTTATATTAAAGAAATCTTATACGTCCCATCTCAAAGACCATTCTATATTGTAATTTTATGATTCACTATCACGCTTCTCAAGAAAGTTGTGCTTCAAAATAAGACAATACTTTACGTTACGACATATCTGTAATGCGTTCTCTTTTGGCAGACTGCTTCCCTCTTGGTCAATATTGCAGTACGGTTCTTATTCACACTATTACCATAAGAATTCCGTTGGGTGTCAGCATTTTCTGACGTATAGTATACACATTTTTAACGTAAAACATTAATTCTTGACGTCAAAGATTAATTCTTGACGTCAAACATTAATTCTTGGCGTCAAAAGTTGTAATTATTAACGTCAACAATTATTAACAATGTCTGAAGTTAATTTATTTATAGTTTACGAATACCATCGTCATTTTATTAAATTTTGAAGGATTATTAAACGTCAAAAAATAATTTTTTGATGTCATAAAATGCATTTTTACGTCAGTAAATGAAGTTTTGACATCAAACAATTGTTATCAAAAGTCAATTTTTCACGTCAAAAACTTTAACTTAATTTGTGGCGTCCAAATCTAAATGTTTCATGTCTGAAATTACGTAGCAACTCAACAAAAATGATACTTTGCTATTTTATGCTGCCTATTTCATCTAACTCAGAGTTTGAGCGTTTGGCCTCTAAAGCTAAAGGTCTAGGTTTCAAATCCCCGCCGAAGCCATGCAGCAATAAAAATCTATGCCGCAACACGCCACTCGCATTCCCCAATCTGTCGTAGACGTTTAGGTATTTAGTCGTTCGGATTCGACGTTAAATTGTTGGTCCCCCGGACATAAAGGTTGATTACGCTTGTGTCTTACGACCTTAAAACTTCAGTTTTTAAAATTCCTCAAAATTGTTTTAAAATATGTAGATTTTAGTATGCCCGTATATTTCCCACACTTTTAAAGAGTAGAATCACCTTAAATAACAGTGCAGGTTATAAAAGTTATTCCCAATTTGAAATTCACGTTTGTTATTGTAGCATGGGTATACTGAGCAATCTACAAAAAATATATTGAAACAGACCTTGATCAGCTCGCACAGTTACAAATGGTAATGTCGATCTTAATTGTCGTTTTTAGAATATATCTAAGATGTGATTCACACTGGTCAAGGCCTGCCCAAATGAATTTTTTGTGGATCGCTCAGTATATGCACGCAGCGTGTAAAAAATTATGTAAGCCTTCACAGAACGGTATCAGTTTTATAAATTTATTTTTAAAAATTGCATCAAAACGATGATGTTTATTTAACCTAATTCTAAAATATGTTTGTACTCATTAAAATAGCGCATGAGAAGATTGATAGGATATAATTTTGGGAAATTAACACAGCCGAATTATGCTGTAAATATAGTTTCCAAGGTTAATGTCCATGTCTTGTCTAGTATACATCACATATTGTGTACAAGCTACTAAACTACCGTAAAAACGCTTTAGCTTGTACAAATGTTCTCCAGGTTTTCAAATAACTTTTAAAGGTCATTCCACAATCATTAACCCTAACCTAGTTTTTTCAAATCGATCTTTCATTTGCACACCACTTCGGTATACGTAAATATTCTCTAAGCTTTGAAACGGTTGAATGATGTTGAAAAAGCATTTTTAAAGGTCACTCCAAAATAAATAACGCAAGGGGTTTAGTTTTCTTGAAATAGGTATTGCATATGCGTGCTTTGCTATAGACATTCAATTTCCGGGCTCACAACCTTGAACAATCCCCTCTCAAGGTCTTAGATCGATGACTTTGTTTCCTTGGATATTTTGCCAAACCCGTGTCTTTTACAGGGTAGGGATATTAAGCGTGTAACGCGCGATTTGTCATTTTTTAAATAATTATATTTTAGATATTTAATTTTGTTTAATTTAAATTATCTTAGATATTTTTAATTATTCTGAATAATTTTGGATATTAATTTATTCGCTTTTTTTAGAATATCTCAAAGATATTCTTAATTATTCAAAGTTTTATTAGTGTATTTGTGTTAAGCATGGCACTTGGATTTAATACATCTCTAAGACATTGCTTTCTATTTAAAAATATCTCATATATTTGTAAATAAAAGATAAATAATAAAGTGTTCTGTTATTTTTTAGCAATAATATAGAAAATTGTCTACGGAATATTTTTCAATTAGGTAAATTTGTACTTTTATTTTGCCGCAAATCGCTTGCACTGAAAAGTATAACGGCGTTCTTTAAAACAAGTATTTTTTGATACCAAAAAATCTAAATAAGTGCTCTTTAAAATATATCTATTCGTGTGTGACGCTCAAAGTCTCAGTAACTGTGCGATTAAATTTGGAATATCCAGTTATGAAAAAATGCTTTCGGAGCAAAAGTGTTTGGCAGTTATAAATGTTCTATTTAGTACCAATTATTTTAGCAAGTTAAACAAAACGTACAAACGGCAGGTGATAAATTACAAATTTTTATATACAAAAGTTTATCTCAAAATATAGCCAGACGGTTTGCTTTTTTGTAAACTAACAAGGTTATGGATTAATTACAATTTTGTTTTAGTTTGTTTCCACCTTCTGCCACACAAATTTTATTTTTTTTCTCCGGTGTTGCATCTACCAATAGTATGTAAATTGGCACATATTTTACAGAATTTCTTATTTTTAAGTAGTATTGAGTAATATTTTGTAACAAATTTTTGTAAGTGCGTATTAAGTGTACACGTGTTCATACAAATCTTAAATCCCCTGACTGAAAAGTTAAAAATGTTGTAAGAAATTATGTTTGTTTCACATTAAACAAAATTGGGTCTGCTGACAGCTTCTTCGTTTTGAATCTAAGCCGACGTCGAATTGGCGTCACTAAATAACAAATTTTATCAATTTGACGGTTAAAATCTGCATATTATTTGTTCTAAAGCCAAGTCCTTTTCAAGAAGCGGGCATTCAGATATTCTTGATCCTTCTCCAATCTAGCCTCTGAAATAAACCCACGTACTAGACACGAAGTTTTTTCTTAACTCACTTCAACCAAGCGCTAAGAGTAGCTCAGTCGCTTATAAGCTCATCTCCCCACGGATTTTTCCTTTACACAACGCTAGAGGTGGTTCAACTGCTTGCGGGAGTTTCGCTTAATCAGCGCTTAGAAGCAGCTCAGCACTATACTATATTTCAGCTGTTTCCAGGCTTTTTCCTTACCCCGCGTTTCGAAATACGGGCTTCGACGCAGAGCTAAAGATAGCTCTTCTGCTTGTGGAATTGCTCTTTACCCAGCGCTTCGAGGTAGCTCAGCCGCTTAAAGGTTTCTCCCTAGATGTTCTAGTTAGTACGATTGTAATAGATCTAGTACAATTGGCCTTTGTGTAGTACGCTAGTACTTCTTTCGTTAAATATAGTGTTATTTTTGATTTTGAACTACCCAAACTGAAAATAAGGAAACACCGCTCAACAACCTTATAAAATTCGCTGTAACCAGCCGACCGGTACCGGCCGGCACTCGCTCGACCGGTTTCATTAAAACTTTCCACGCTTGTGAATTTTGGTCCGTTCTTTGAAGACTGTTGGTTACAGAGTTTAGTGTGGTAGAGGAAATATAAATTGTTTCTAGAAAAAGGATAAAATGTGTTGCTGTGCACGCGTGATATAATTGACAAGCGCGTTGTTCAGTATTAACGTTATTACCACCATTATGTAATGCATTCAGAGCTCCAACGACCACTTGAAAATGCTCTGAAAAAATTATTACGTGTTTTATAGTTCCTATTGAATTACGAATGCCACTAACACTATTTAAATTGTTGATGACCAAGTTGAGAATATGCGACGAACAATAGAAATAATTTGTCTGCTATTGTACTCTCATAAATTTTTGTAATGGTACAAATTCCAAAAAATCTTCTTTGACATTGAATTTTTCAACGGACCGAATCGAATTCGTCAACGAATCGAACACTCAACGATAATTGTTCAGTTCCTAAAATATCTGACGTTTCCTCTTCCAAAACTGAGAAACATGAGTTGTTTACCCGAACTACAATATTTTTTCTCAGAATTTCTCAAGAAATATTGAGAATCTGATTTTGAATTCCCGACTTGCCCCTCTCTCGGGAGTCTTATGCTTCCCTGAAGAGTTACAGACGGTTCAAGATGCAACTTTTCTTGAATAACTCTTAATCGCTTTGAGCTAGATACTTTAAATTTTAAGGTCGCGGACTATTCTACCGTTTAGAAATTTTTGTCTGGTTACGTGTGCTTGAAATAACCTGTTCCACAAAACCGATTATGATACAAATTACATATGTAGTATGTAACAAGCTGTATAAGATGACTGCATATCAAATTAAAAGTACCAAGCTCAAAGTGATCCTGTAATGGGTCAACTTTTCAGGCTAAGGCTTTCTTAGAAAATTGTTTTTGTTATAACCGCTAAGTGCACTTAAAGCGTTGTATGAAAGGATTTTGCTAAAGGTGTTGGTCGGACGGCTGGTGTTTGGCGCCCGACCGCCGGGCTCGATTCTTTGTTCCGGTCACGTACATAGACGCCAGAACGGCAAAGTGATTTAACGGTACCCCAAAACCCCGAGAAAGGCGTAAGAGAGTGGTGAAGAACTAGAGGGTACATGAGAGATAACCACAAGCTGTCAAAGGGTGCGGACCAAAAGAACCACCACAGTCTGTGATGTTTACTGTGAAAATTAAGATTTAAAAAACGTTGTTGTTAGTGAAGAAAGATTTGTGGGCATTAGCTCTACGCAGTGCGGTAAAAGTGATTTTAATGCGTTAATACTACGCCGCGAGATCCAACACCGCAAGAAAAAGGAATCAAACCAGAGCGTTAGTCAAGTCGTTTGGAAGATCTGGAATCCATCATCCAGCCAACGCAGCGACTCAATTCCTTCTCGCCACTCTCAGCGACCCACGGTGGAAATACCACCGCTAGCGTCCACGACACACGCAGCGGCTTTGTCCTCCACGACCAGCAAAAGTTAAGTAGATTATATGTTAGCATTAAGATTGTATATACTGTTTTCTTATTTTGTATCTATAACAGTTAGGTAGGTACTGCCGATAGGGTTAATTGTGTGTTTATCCAATTTAACAATAATTTAACAATAAAACTCTTGTAAAGTGTATTTAGCGAGTTTATTTCATGGGAATTAATAGAGAGCAAGAAGTTAACGGGCTAGGAAAGTGACCCAATACCCCGTTACCTGAATTGCCCTGAAGTTGTGAGACTGAGCTGGCTGTGGTGCAATACAAATCCAAATTCAATAATTCAAAAAACAGTACCATTACAATACACAATTATTCAAAAAACGCTGCATCTTAGAAGTCATCTTCAACAGCCTGTAATTGTTCAAAAAATCATTTTTTAAACCTTCTCGTCTATTTTTAAACGTACAATATATCCTTTAGTTCGTGGACAGGAATTTCCGAACACCCCATATGAGAAATCATCATCTTTCAATATTATAGTTTTGCTACGAACAGGAATACTTTAGTTTGACTATCTTCAAAACACAAACCGTACTACTCTGACCAGGTTTTCCCTGTCCTGCACAGGTGAATAGCGGGGGTAGATAGATAACTGTTAATCAGCTGCAATTGCATTTGTTGTTTTGGGAAAATATTATTGAGGGGATTCAATAAATGTATTAATTCTCTCCTGTGTTTTATTTATCAAATCCAGCTACTGCAAATCCATCACTGGTTACTACAAAATGACACAAGGTACTACCAAAGGCTGTAACGTTACAGTTACAGCAACGTTACAGTTGTTTCTATTTATAAGAAAACGGATCATCATTCGTCAGAAAATTATAACCCTAAAACAACTACACCATTCATTTCCTAGAAATGTTTAAAAATGCAAAAATAATAATAGATTGTCTTATGCCGTTCTTAAATATAAACTGATAGGCAACATAGCTTCCGCACTATTACCGATATAAATAAATCCTTACAGATTTAAATAAATATTTCAACATTTAATATTAAGCTGTCATATATTTAATGATAACTTGTCATATTAATTTGATCTTGGTAGACCCAACCTACATAGAAGACCAAGACCGTTTAAACTGGTGGTAACGTTCAACAATTATGAACACGTTTTCCGTATTTCAAGAATTTGTACAATTAATGTTAGTTCAATAATTAATAACAACATAAACATGGCATAATTTATTATTCCTACAATAAAATTTCCTCAACATTCCCTTGAGAATGTAATTTTCAGTCTGTTTTGTTTAAGCGTTGAACGGTCCCACCATGACCTTGCCTTGCGCCTTACTACCGGTGCAAACGATCTTGGTGCCCTAAGTCGGCTGGGCTCACCAAGGTCAAACAAATAT
Organism: Ctenicera cuprea; assembly: GCA_958336395.1. Lineage (NCBI taxonomy): Eukaryota > Metazoa > Arthropoda > Insecta > Coleoptera > Elateridae > Ctenicera > Ctenicera cuprea. Next base: position 16,901,877 of record OY284495.1, on the reverse strand, counting down.
GACAGGTTAACATTAAATGTGACAGCTCTAAATTAAATGTTCAAACATTTATTTAAATCTGTAAGGATTTATTTATAACGGCAAAAATGTATTTAAATCTGCGGATATTTATTAAATATTGAAAGATTTAAAACAAATATGTGTGTTTTAGGATTGATTTAAATCTCTAATGCTTTATTAAATATTGGAATATTTAAACCAAATGTTTAAGCATTTATTTAAATTTAGAATGATTTATTAAAATAAAAAGCATTTAGCTAAATGTGTGTATATATAATAAATATTGGGACAAACTGCCTTAAATACCGTAAAATGTACAGCAAATTTTCACTTTACACTTGGCGCCCCATACCGCACGGCACTGTTGAGAGTTTCAGCCATGCATACTTGTTTTCAGGTTGTTTATTCTGTTTATGTTGGTGAGTGTCCTGTGGGGATATTCTGCGTTCTCAACAGGGTATTCGACTAAGTCAATCACGGAAATCTAAATTACTCCATTATGGTATTAGAGGTCTCTCGTGAAATATGAAATAGAAGCAACCGATGCGGTTGTGAACAAAATTGCCAAACAGAACTAATTTGATATGGAAACGTAAATAAAATAGACAAACATAGGTGGTAAAAAAAGTATCAGTCGGGGTCAGAAGGACAACAAAAAACAGAGACAGTTGAAAAACGAAAATTTGAACGATTGTGATGCATAGCGCATGGGTGTGATAAAACCACCACAGTCGTAAAAATCTCAGAATATAGGAGGTCTTTTATTGAATTGGATTTCCACTTTTCTGAGAAACCGTAAGCAATATGTGTTTATCCAATAAAGCAGCCAAAGTGTTGTAGGAGGCTTCAACTCGCGTTACTCCACATTACAATAAAAATCACTCTATATTGCGCCTTGCACTCCTTACCTTACAGGATAACGTTCTTAACTTCACTTTGTATGACGACTTCTTTACAGTGTATAGGTACTGATAAATTATTTTTGATCATCTCCGAGTTCTAATGTAGTCCGCAAACAATACAGGATGTCTAGTAACTGGTGAATACGAAATATGGGACGGTATCTACAGAAAAAAACGAACAAACTGTTTCTTTACAATTTTTTGATTTGACCAATACTTTTGACGCTATTAAAGTTTAAAAAAATCTTAAAATGACAACAAGAGATAGTTCAGTATGATAACTCTTATGCTTCTTCTTCTTGATTCTTAATTAGGCTTATCGATTGTCTCTCAATCGTTTTAATGGCCGGCCATCATTTTTTTTTTCAATCTTGGTATGTGGTAAAACAATGAACATGATAATTGAGAAGACAAATTAAAAAAATGTGTTTACATGTCGAAAAAACTCAAATGTACGCCTTCAATTAAGCAATGGCACGTGATTGGCTGTTGAAAACAGCACATCATTATTTATTTGTTTTATAGTTCGTCTTGGTTGGAATTTGTTCCTAACTTGGTATCGCACAATGTCATTTATTATGTTAAAATTGGTACAAAGAGAAAAAGAATGGCCGCTAATCGTTCGAACCGATAGCGCAGAGCGAGCAAAAAAAGCGAAGAACCACGTGACCACATAACATGGGCAACTCATTCTACAGAAGTGCCCACCCTGTTCCAGGAAACTAAACCTGACAGTTGTGGCAATTACCATTGGCGTTTCACGTACAAATTAGTGCAAAAAATGAATTTGGCACGTCACACAATTTACAAACTCTGAAAAACATTTAATAAAGCAAAAGTAAATGATAGGATTTATTTAATAATATTATTGTAGAAAAACATATTTGATTTATAAATTACAATAGCTGTTTAAAATGAGTACACGAACGCCAATGAAACACAATGACATTGCAAAAGGAAATCAGCACGGCAAACAACATTGCAAAATAAAATTCACTACATTTAAATTAGTCAATGGTCACGTGGTTCTTCACCTTTTTTGCTCGCTCTGCATTATGATATGATGGCGCTCGGGGCTTCTCATAATCAAATAGGATAAGCGGTACGTTTATACACGCTGCCGCATAGTCAGCGGCGACGACGTCCCAATGCTAACGTTTTCAGAAGATTAGAAGAACGAATGTTGATCAACGAATATAAACTACCTTTTTGTTTTTATAACTCCAAAAGTATCGTTCGAAACGAAAAATCAAAAAACTCCGCCAATAAATAAGCCCGTACGCCAGATTTGATTGCATGAGCCCAAAGTACCCCATGTCATTTGCGATTTTTTCCCTTAGTTGCCTATTTATGAAACAAGATTGGCTCAGTTTTTTTATTAGTTCATTAATTTGCTTTTTCTGTATCGCAGTGACAGCAAATTTAGTGATTTGTGTAATTGTTTTGCATATTGCTACACGTAATCTATTTGAATAGAGAACAATACGTAACTTTATTTATAAATAACTGTTGTAATGGAAACCGTTCACTTGTAATTCAACATGACTGACGTAAATGTTTACTGTTCCCTGAAACAGCGTAATATAATTCACATTTTCGTTAATAAAAGAGCCAAACGAGCTGAAATTTTACACAGACTTAGCTCATAGTTTAAAGAATGTACACTTAAAAAGTCGCAAGTTGTTAAATAAACTAACCGTTTTTAAAATTGCCGTGAGGCAGTTCGAGACAATCCAGCAAGAGGAGGTTCAATTGCAACGAAAGTCATTCCTGCTGGCATTATCGTGTAGAAACTTTGATTAACGCAAATGGCCGAATTAAATAACTCGCTTTGAAATAGTAGAAAAAACCAACAACACGTGTAATGACAGCAGGAATGACTTGCGCTTGAACCTATCTTGAAACGTCGTGGATTGTCACAAACAGTCTGACGGCCATTTTTAAAACAGTTATTATATTTCAATACTTGCAATTTCTAAAGTCCACTTTTTGAAACTATGGGTTGAGTCTAAAACTAAATTTCTATCATCCGCTTATAATAATATTTTGTTAGAATCACTACAGTGTAACTATATATCGTTGCTAGAAATCATAAAAAGTACTGCACCAAGGGCTGATCCTTGCGGTACCCCTTTGTCAACTCTTGATTACGATTTACATTCGTTTAAAACAGCTGTTTGCGTACGATCCTCAAGATAGGAAGTTCACCATTTGTTTGCTGGGCGACCAATTCCTATTCAATCTAGTTTATTTTTTTACCATTCAATCAAATGGATACAACAACAATATTATTAAAAAAATTTTAACAAAACACAAAAGAAAACTGTTTCTGCAAAAATCTACTACATTTTCACCTGAACCAAAAAAGGCGTTCAAAAAACACAATTTCACTTACCGCCCAAAAATAGAAAGAAAATTCAAAAATTTATTTAAAAAATTTAATATTGACTTAGCTTTTTCAAATAACAAAAACAATTTGAAAACTTTACTCGGCAACACCTTGGATAAAGAAAATGATAATGACAAATCAGGCATTTACCAGATTAAATGTAATAATTGCTCCAAACAATATATTGGCCAAACTAAGAGAAAAATAATTACGCGATTTAAAGAGCACACCTATCATATCAAAAATATTAATATTGACAAATCCGCTTTGGCTGCCCATTTTGCAGATACAGGTCATAAATTCAATACCCATAACCTTTCACTTCTAAAGGCAAGTAAAGGATATAATTTAAATATGTTAGAAGCAATTGAAATGAAAAAACACGAAAACGACCTTTTAAATTTTGATTTGTCACCACTAAATAACCGTTTACTAGATTTAATTTAAACTTCAGAATAACTGACCTGCAAATTTCACAAGTTGTCCTTTTTTTGCCCTTAGAAGTGTAATTGGTTACCGTTATCTCATAAATCACAAGTCCGTAAATGTTTCTTAAAAATTTCCGTTATGTTTGCTTCAGCCTTAGATTTTAGAGTTAGTTAGCATTTGCTACTGTAGATGATTACATCATAATCGAAATGTACATATAGCATGTAACATTTTTTTTTGTTGTTTAGAATTTCTGTCTTTTATTTCCAAATATAGAAATAATATTTCTTAGAATAGATTTGTTAGCACTTTCGCCGCCTAATTTCTATAGATATATGCAACTCAAAAGTCTTTAAAAATTTGCTTGTTCGTTTTGTTGCATTATTTCTGTCACTCTTACTTTCACATAAGCGGGCGCAGTTTCTTTTATCGTTATGCGACTTTTCTTGAATTTTATTTTTGAGCTGTGGAGGTTAATTTAGTAGAATCTAATGAGTAAACCGTTCGAGCGTTTATTTTTAATCATTTCAGAATTTATTTAGGCTTTAGCTTCGTTCCATCAAGGTCTTGTTACTCACCAAATTCAAAAAACGCATGTTCCGCCTATGAAAATTCTGTCTTCTTCAAACGTTAGCTTATCTCATATGCGCACAGGTACATTTTCGTTGATTTGCATTTACTGTTATCAATTTCAAATTTAACAAGAAAACGAATAATTCTTGTGTGGTTGGTTTGGCCATTATTGGTTCACTTTGGCAACTGAAAAGACTCCTGTTGAAATCAAGTTTATAGAAACCGTTTATGGTGATTATTTTCACGGAGTTCCTAAAATTATTTATGGTTCTATTATCTACGAGTGTACGTTACGTCGTCTTCGATTTTTAAAACCATAAATAGCGTATTTTACGGATTGTAGGCTGTTGTCGTTCCACGTGCAGGTAATTTCATTATTATTAATTTCAATGGTACATTATCTTAAAGTTTTATTTGATATTGTAGTGAAGCTCGAATTCTTTTCTTATACCATTCCCGGAAGGCGAATGAATGTCCTTTTGGTAGTCGCCCAAAACCTCAGTAAGTTTATCGTTTTTCTTTTTTTTGGCTAAGCCGAGTGTTAATTACTTCTTTTCTATTTTAGGACTATTTACGATATTTACGATTCCCTATTTACGATTCCCTATTTACGATTCCCTATTTACGATATTTACGATATTTACGATTCCCTATTCACGATTAACTATTTACAATATTTACGATATTTACAATATTTACAATATTTACGATATTTACGATATTTACGATATTTACGATATTTACGATATTTACGATATTTACGCTATTTACGATATTTACCATTCATTATTTACGATTAACTATTTACGATTCATTATTTACGATTTAGTAGTTACGAGTTACTGTTTATGATTTATGATTTATTATCTAGTAAATATTATTTTGGAATATACGTATAAGTATAATAAGTTCCAAACATCAAGTAACGGCGTATTTTATTAATTAATACGAAAATTAGAAGTTCCCGTATACGTATAGCTACCCTTACGTTTATGGATTATTGCTGTGTTGCTGGTATATGGTGTAGAAGATTTAACCTCAAGTATCTAAGGTCAGGCGTATCTTTTATTTTATTCTGTTTGAACTGCCGTACGTCGTACCAGGATCAACGTTATTACTGTTATCCATCTACATAGTTTTGAAGTCCCTACTGATTTTTAATTTTATTATATTACTTATTTTCAAATCTGAAGCTTTACGTATTGGTTGTTAAACTACACCAATTGAGTTTGATTTAATCCAAATTTCAGTATTCATTTATGTTAATTTGCAAACGGCCTGGTACGCCGGAATCCATTAAGTGTATTTATTTTAAATATTTCACTTTTCATAATTGTTTTGTGCGTTCGTGGAGCTTATTGCGCCTGCTCCTTTGCTTATGTTACGCTCGCAGCGGTGCACCATTGCGCGTCGTTTATTTATTTTCGGGATAGCGTTATTAGGAATATAAGATAACCAGTTGATGGATTCTAACCTCCCAGAGTACATTAATTATATTTTTAGTGTTTCTAAGTTAACTTAATTAATTGTCTTTAATTATTCCCCCCCCCCCCCCGCTCACATCAATTGGAGTAGTTCCTTTTATGTTCAATTCAATTGTATATTACATTAACATTTTAAATTTTGATGTCATTCAAGATTATATAAACAATTTTACTTTATATGCATATTTCAACATTAAATTTTGATTATTGAGGTTATTCTGTTGCGTTCTCTTTTATCGAAGGATACTTGTGAATCCCAAGTTCCCTATTCCTTTTCTGGCTATATTTTTTTTTGTTAGGATTCTGGCGCCCATTAAAAGACTTCTCCTGGTCTCTATTTTGAGAATCTTTTCAACAGCCCACGACCAGGCTGAGTTAGCAAGCCTATTTGTTGACCAACAAAAAGACCAACATTAAACCTCTATGAATTTTATTTTTCTGGAAAGAAAAACCGTCGCAAATTTTGGCGCCCAACGTGGGGCTAGTGGCCGTTAGCCCTTCGCTTTCTATGTTTGATTATTATCATTATTATTTTAAAAAAAATTTTTTTTTTTTTGTTCTCGTTGTTTGTTTGTTTCTCAAATCCTTATATTTAAATTCTGCTATCTTATCTTGCAAGAAGTCGGTATTACTTCGTGCACTTTTTTTTTGGGTAATTATTTTATTTATTTTATTTATTTTTTTTTAATTTTTTTTTAATCAATCATGGCCGAATACCGTCTTGATATTAACCGTCTTAAGAAAGAGAGTTGCGTTACGAACTTGTCGTGCGTGGAATAGACATAGCTTCTACCCAAAGCGTCGACGCTATGAGATCCTGTTTACGACCCTTATTAAAATTAGAAAAATCTAGTAAAACTTTAATCAGTCCTCAATACCCATACAATCCTGAAGAAGAATTTGTTAAATAAACCCAATCCTAACTTAGATATAATTCGTTCACGTGCTGTACATCTTTTAGGTCGTACCGATCGAATACCGATCACTGATTTGTCGAAAGAGCAAGTAACGTTGCGTACCCAATTACTGACCGATCTCCTAACCTTTTTAGATAGTTTGGTTGATAGCGGTACACCAATTCTAGATGTCAGTAGTATTTTTGTTCAAAGCCCAAAATCTGGTAATCATGAGTCAGCAGATGAAGTTGACGATGCAGATGATGTTTCTGGTCAAACCAATTCTTTTAGTGGTCCTTCGCAACCAATTCAAAAATGGAACCTAAAATTTACCGGAGATGCTAAAGGTTTAAGTGTTCACAACTTTTTAGAACGTGTGGAGGAATTGAGATTAGCTCGTAACATTTCGGAAGCCCAATTATTCGGTTCAGCTGTTGATCTTTTTGAGTCTAAAGCACTATTATGGTATCGCAGTAATCGATCAAAATTCACGGATTGGAAAAGTCTATCAGCCCTTTTAAAATATCATTATGAGCCGCCTGACTATAAGCCTAGATTATTAAACGACATAATGGCTAGAACGCAGGATCCCACTGAAACTATCATTGATTATTTATCATGTATTAAATCCATGTTTCGCAGATACGGTTCGGTTGCTGAAGAAATTCAACTTGGAATAATTTCTAGAAATTTAGCTCCGTTTTATTCTACTCAGCTTCCTGTAGTGAACTCATTACAAGAACTTGAAGACGAATGTCTGAAACTTGAAATAAAGAAATTTCGTGCAGATAATTATGTACCTCCTTCTCGGAAGCGACACGGATTTGTTGAACCGGACTTCGCATTTGTGTCGACTTCTACTCGTTCTCTCGGTGATTCAAATCCAGTTGATGAATTTCAAGGTACCTCGCGAAAAATTTCTTGCTGGAATTGTCAAAAATTAGGACATTCGATGAGAGAATGCCCTTCTCCTAAACAAATTCTATGTTATCGTTGCGGTAAACATAATTTTACAGTCAAAACCTGTCCTCATTGTTCGACGTCGGAAAACTTTACTCGGAGGAACTAACCGGTCGATCAGTTACCTCCCACCCATCCGTAGTGTCGACCAATGTATCAAACAAGTCATTTCCAGGAAAACCACTTCTTGATTATGTTATCTCTCACGCACGCGATGATCAGCGTCCTTATTTAGAAATCACTATTTTGGGATACCCTATATTAGGTTTACTCGATTCAGGAGCCTCGCAAACCGTGTTAGGACGTCCTGGTTGGGAAATTATACAAAAACTAGGGCTAAAATTAATTTCGGTACCGACTAATTGCACTGTTGCTAATGGACACTCGTGCAAAAGTTTAGGTTATGTGGAAACACCAGTATGTCTGATGGGTACCCTCCATCTATTACATATCTTAGTGGTCCCTGAATTAACGCATACGTTGATATTAGGCGTAGATTTTTGGATAGCCATGGGTATTGTCCCAGACTTACGGCAAGATATTTGGCATTTTTCCAATAATCCAAAAGTATCCGACATAGTTAGCATTCAGAGTGAAAGCATGCTTACAATTACTCAACGCACTGCTTTAAATAATCTTATTTCCGAAAAGATTGCGCTTATGGGTACCAGTCTCGGCCGTACTACAGCCACCGAACATGAGATAGAATTACTGCCCGATACAAAACCAATAAAACAGCGTTACTACCCCGTGTCTCCCCAAAAACAGAAAATCATCGACGATGAATTGGAGAACATGCTATCTGAAAATGTTATTGAACCTTGCAAAAGTTCGTGGTCTTCACCCGTGTGCCTTGTTCGTAAGAAAGATAACACATACAGATTTTGTATCGACTATAGACAACTTAATGCGGTTACACGTAAAGATGCGTATCCATTGCCCTACGTTTCGGCAATCCTAGATCAACTTAGAGATGCTCGTTATCTTAGCTCCCTAGATATTAAATCAGCCTATTGGCAGGTACCTTTAAAAGAAGCTTCTCGTGATTATACTGCCTTCACAGTTCCTGGTAGGGGATTGTTTAGATTTTGTCGTATGCCATTTGGACTTACAAATGCGACGTGGCAGCGGCTGATTGATACCGTTCTTGGAGCCGCTTTACAACCCTCGGTATTAGTGTACTTAGACGATATTGTAATCGTTTCCCAAAATTTTGATTCCCATCTTGAAACCCTTGAGAAAGTTTTTGATCGCCTTCATGCTGCAGGTTTAGTGATTAGTCCGGAAAAATGTAATTTTTGCCGTCCACAACTCAAATATTTAGGGTACATCGTTGATATGCATGGTTTACGCCCTGATCCGGAGAAAATTCAGGCTATCTTAGATATACCGTCCCCTAAGAACGTTGTAGAAATTCGCAGATTTCTCGGAACCGCGTCGTGGTATAGGCGTTTTGTACCTCATTTTTCCTCGATTATTGCTCCTCTTACACATTTAATTAAAAAGAATGTTAATTGGAATTGGACTGAAAATTGCGAAAATTCGTTTAAAGCTATTAAAGAACATCTAATCACCGCACCTATTTTAAACTGCCCTGATTTTTCTAAAACATTTATTTTGCAAACTGACGCTTCCGCATACGGAGTCGGAGCTGTATTGTCTCAAAATTTTGAAGATGGAGAGCGCGTCATTTGTTATTTATCTCGGTCACTTACCTCTCAAGAACGAAAATATTCAACAACAGAACGAGAGTGTTTGGCGGTCATTTGGGCGGTAGAAAAACTTAGGCAGTATCTAGAAGGTCCTCATTTTATTGTCATAACTGACCATCATTCTTTGCTTTGGTTACACCGTTTGCGCGATCCCCAAGGTCGATTAGCTCGGTGGGCTCTTAGACTGCAGCCTTATGACTTTGAAATAATCCATCGTAAAGGAAAAGAGAACATCGTCCCGGATTTATTATCCCGCTCTGTTCCGATCGGTGTGGACAGCATCGTCGCACCGGTAGAAGATGTAAATTTTTCAGATTCCAATGACAAGTGGTACAAGAGCATGTTCGAACGCATAGAGAAACAACCCGAAAAGTATGGTAGTTGGAGAGTTGAAGCCGGTTTACTATATAAATTCACGCGTCCACAAATTCCCGATTTAGCAAGTGAACAAGATTTTTGGAAACTTGTTATTCCTAAAGACAAACGTGCCGCTATTTTAAAACGTTTTCATGACGATCCCGCCTCCGGTCATGTAGGTGTGTTTAAGACGTATTGGAAAGTTCGTAGTCGTTACTATTGGCCCCAGTTAAAAAGTAACGTAACGCGTTATATTAAAAATTGTAAAACTTGCCAAGAACAAAAACCGGAACAAAAAGCCCCAGCCGGTTTAATGGGTTCTCGTCCATCTGTAGAACAATCGTGGCAAATGATTAGTCTAGATTTTATTGGTCCTTTTCCCCGATCTAGTCAAGGTTATAAACACGTATTGGTCGTCACTGATTATTTCAGTAAATATGTAGTGCTTTTCCCCGTTCGTTCTGGAACTGCTAATGTTCTGGCCAAACATGTCGAAGAAGGCATATTTCTGGTTTACGGTGTACCCCAATACCTAATGTGTGATAACGGTGTTCAGATGAAAAGTAAAGTATTTCAAAACCTTTGCTCTCGATACGGGACTCGCATATTTTACACCGCCTTGTACTATCCGCGAGCAGACCCTACCGAAAGAACAAATAGAGTAGTTAAGACCATGATATCTTCTTATATCCAAGACACTCATCGCCATTGGGATAAACACCTTGCGGCCATAGCTTGCGCTATTAGAACTTCCCGTCATGAAACAACTGGATTTACTCCCTATTTCGTGAACTTCGGTCATGAACATGTGATATGCGGTAAAGATTATCAGACCAACATCTCTTCTTCTGAAAAGGATAATGATAATGAAATTGTTCGCCGACAAAATGGTTTTAGTGAAATGTTCGGTAAAATTAAAGAACGCCTAAGAACTGCGTTTGAGCGTAACCGTAAACATTACAATCTGCGTCGTCGTGAAGTATTGTATCAACCCGGACAACGAGTGTGGCGCAAAAATAAAGTTCTTAGTAATGCTGCTAATTATTTTACATCAAAATTAGCTCCTAAGTTTGTAGGGCCGTATAAAATTAGAAAGAAAAACGGGTCTACCACATACGAATTAGAGGACGATGACGGTAATAGTCAAGGTATATGGCATGTGCAGGACTTAAAGCTAGCATATCATGATGGTAATGGTTGATTTTGTTTAATATGGGTTTAGGTATTAGTTATCGTCAGTAATTTTCTTTTAGAAAATTTACTTCCTCCCGGAGAAGGGGGAGTGTTGTAACATTTTTTTTTGTTGTTTAGAATTTCTGTCTTTTATTTCCAAATATAGAAATAATATTTCTTAGAATAGATTTGTTAGCACTTTCGCCGCCTAATTTCTATAGATATATGCAACTCAAAAGTCTTTAAACATTTGCTTGTTCGTTTTGTTGCATTATTTCTGTCACTCTTACTTTCACATAAGCGGGCGCAGTTTCTTTTATCGTTATGCGACTTTTCTTGAATTTTATTTTTGAGCTGTGGAGGTTAATTTAGTAGAATCTAATGAGTAAACCGTTCGAGCGTTTATTTTTAATCATTTCAGAATTTATTTAGGCTTTAGCTTCGTTCCATCAAGGTCTTGTTACTCACCAAATTCAAAAAACGCATGTTCCGCCTATGAAAATTCTGTCTTCTTCAAACGTTAGCTTATCTCATATGCGCACAGGTACATTTTTGTTGATTTGTATTTACTGTTATCAATTTCAAATTTAACAAGAAAACGAATAATTCTTGTGTGGTTGGTTTGGCCATTATTGGTTCACTTTGGCAACTGAAAAGACTCCTGTTGAAATCAAGTTTATAGAAACCGTTTATGGTGATTATTTTCACGGAGTTCCTAAAATTATTTATGGTTCTATTATCTACGAGTGTACGTTACGTCGTCTTCGATTTTTAAAACCATAAATAGCGTATTTTACGGATTGTAGGCTGTTGTCGTTCCACGTGCAGGTAATTTCATTATTATTAATTTCAATGGTACATTATCTTAAAGTTTTATTTGATATTGTAGTGAAGCTCGAATTCTTTTCTTATACCATTCCCGGAAGGCGAATGAATGTCCTTTTGGTAGTCGCCCAAAACCTCAGTAAGTTTATCGTTTTTCTTTTTTTTGGCTAAGCCGAGTGCTAATTACTTCTTTTCTATTTTAGGACTATTTACGATATTTACGATTCCCTATTTACGATTCCCTATTTACGATTCCCTATTTACGATATTTACGATATTTACGATTCCCTATTCACGATTAACTATTTACAATATTTACGATATTTACAATATTTACGATATTTACGATATTTACGATATTTACGCTATTTACGATATTTACCATTCATTATTTACGATTAACTATTTACGATTCATTATTTACGATTTAGTAGTTACGAGTTACTGTTTATGATTTATGATTTATTATCTAGTAAATATTATTTTGGAATATACGTATAAGTATAATAAGTTCCAAACATCAAGTAACGGCGTATTTTATTAATTAATACGAAAATTAGAAGTTCCCGTATACGTATAGCTACCCTTACGTTTATGGATTATTGCTGTGTTGCTGGTATATGGTGTAGAAGATTTAACCTCAAGTATCTAAGGTCAGGCGTATCTTTTATTTTATTCTGTTTGAACTGCCGTACGTCGTACCAGGATCAACGTTATTACTGTTATCCATCTACATAGTTTTGAAGTACCTACTGATTTTTAATTTTATTATATTACTTATTTTCAAATCTGAAGCTTTACGTATTGGTTGTTAAACTACACCAATTGAGTTTGATTTAATCCAAATTTCAGTATTCATTTATGTTAATTTGCAAACGGCCTGGTACGCCGGAATCCATTAAGTGTATTTATTTTAAATATTTCACTTTTCATAATTGTTTTGTGCGTTCGTGGAGCTTATTGCGCCTGCTCCTTTGCTTATGTTACGCTCGCAGCGGTGCACCATTGCGCGGCGTTTATTTATTTTCGGGATAGCGTTATTAGGAATATAAGATAACCAGTTGATGGATTCTAACCTCCCAGAGTACATTAATTATATTTTTAGTGTTTCTAAGTTAACTTAATTAATTGTCTTTAATTATTCCCCCCCCCCGCTCACATCAATTGGAGTAGTTCCTTTTATGTTCAATTCAATTGTATATTACATTAACATTTTAAATTTTGATGTCATTCAAGATTATATAAACAATTTTACTTTATATGCATATTTCAACATTAAATTTTGATTATTGAGGTTATTCTGTTGCGTTCTCTTTTATCGAAGGATACTTGTGAATCCCAAGTTCCCTATTCCTTTTCTGGCTATATTTTTTTTTTGTTAGGATTCTGGCGCCCATTAAAAGACTTCTCCTGGTCTCTATTTTGAGAATCTTTTCAACAGCCTACGACCAGGCTGAGTTAGCAAGCCTATTTGTTGACCAACAAAAAGACCAACATTAAACCTCTATGAATTTTATTTTTCTGGAAAGAAAAACCGTCGCAAGCATGATCTATATATTAAATTTATGAAAAAAGGCTTGAAGTTTTATTTTATAATCTACTACTTTAGTGTTAAAATTAAAAATCAAGACAAATCCCGGACTCCTAAAACTTGCTGTGCGCGTTGTGCTGTTACTTTAAGAAGCTGGTTGAGTTGTAAGAGCTATGCCGTTTGCAGTTCTTAAGGTTTGGCATGAGCAAACAGACCATACGACGAACTACTACTTTTGCTGCACCAAAATCTTGGACTTTTCCGACAAAAACAAGAAGAAAATTGATTATCCCAGTTTGCCTTCTGCTACTCGTTCAGTTCCTCATTCGAAAGTCTTTCCGGTACCAACATGTCCAAACGTTTTGAAAGAAAAGCAAGTTGATACAGAAACAGAAGGAGCAACTGAAGAACTGTCAAACAATAATGAAGAATTTTACCATCTCAAGAAGATAAACTTCATTTAATAACTCAATTAGAACTAAATGACCTGCTTCGAGGTTTGAATTGATACTATAATCAAGATTAGAAGGATGGAAGTTGTTAGCTTCAGATACGCGTATTTCAGTATAGCGCAATCATCAGAAAGAATTCTCCAAGTATTTCTCAACTGAAGAGGGTCTTTCCTTCGGCAATAATATTGACAATTTAATGCTTGCACTAGGCTATGAACACAATTCAGAAGAACAGCATCGATGCTTCGAAACTGAATTTAAAAACTGTTCTTAAGTATAAAAGTATAAATGGTACATCAGTACTGATTTAGAAGTTGTGGCAATTCTGCTTGGTTTGCAACTTAGATACACAAAGCATTGTTGTTTCATTTGTGAATGGGACAGCCGAGCAAGAAATTATCATTAAACTGTTAAACGATGGCTACCAAGAGAGCAGCATATTCCTGGGCAAAAAAACATAATCCATTCGACACTAGTTAAACGTGACAAAATTTTCTTACCACCGTTGCATATAAAATTGGGTTTAATGAATAACTTTGTCAAAGCCATGGATTTCAATATCTCAAACAATGTAAAAAAGGGGTATCTTTGTAGGACCCCAAATTAATCTATTAATGCGAGATAAAGACTTTGAAGAGGCTCTAAGCGACTTAAAACGTTCTGCTTTTTAATGCTTTTAAAGCGGTAAAACAAGACGCTTCGGGAAATACAAAATCAAGTTATCAAGCATTAGGTTGTAACATGAGCCTTAAAATACACTTCTTAGATTCCCACTTGAATTTTTTTCTTCGAATCTTGGTGACGTTAGTGATGAGCACGGAGAACGGTTCCATCAAGACATTGCCACTATCGAAAAACAAATAAATGAACATTAAAACAATTATATTTCATTTTACTGCCAAATGTTACAAACGCCATGAACCGCGATGTAGATTGAAGTGCAACACCTGCACGGAAAATTATGCTGCCTCGCAGAAATTCTCAAAATCAATAAATGACAAGCCGCGTTTAACATTTAAGCATTTCCTCGATGCGGTGTATGGATACGTCAGGCAGTAGGTAACAACGTTAGTGTTGACACTTTCTATGATCATCTTTACCGTATTCAAAATGTGTTTATTATAAAGGTATTAACTGATAAATAACAGTGGCGGCTTGTAGTGTGGTGTACTGGGAGGCATTTTAAAGTATTATTTTGGAAAAAAATTGTTCTTACCCAAGTTTTAGGTAGCCTTATATTTAAAACCCATCCTTTACGTTGGCAAAATGATCAATTTTTACCAACATTTTTATTGATGTCTTAAATAGACTTTCGATAAGCACTCTCTACTAAAATGATTGTAAATTGATACCCACATTGCCAGTGTGTCAAAACGCACAAAATTTTTCATGTAGTTTACCGATAAAAAATGTGTTTGAATATTAGTTTAAAATGTTTGCAGTCAATATCACACAATGAATCATCACAAAATAGAAGACAGTGGAAACAAGTGAAAGCATTTTCTTACATGGCATTCACAATCCAAGATTATTTTGCACGGACATCGTACAACACCATTAAATTATGATTACACAACCAACAACTGTTTTCACACTACTACGTCGTGTACGTGCGAATTCCGCAAATTAGACGGCTATTGGCATGCGCTTATCACGGACAGCTGACAGCATAATTCTCGGAAGTTGTGGGTTCGTGACCCTGAACTTTTTAATACGCAGATACTTCTATCCTCTTTTAGTTTGTGTAATATAAATTTAACCGCAATGAGCTTTCTATTTCACTCTTTTTCATTTGAAGGCCTTTGAAGCCGGCGCGGCGGCTTTATTCGGTGGCGTATAGCTGAATTGGGGACTGACAGCCAAATGACTCTCGCATAGATTCGTTTAATGCGCGCGAAATACTCAAACATTCAAACATTTTCGGATCCTGCGACAGCTCTTTAATAAACGTTCTCACATAGAAATCTCAAACAAAAGTTAACTATAAAGTATTTTTTAAATATTATAGTGTATAATATGTTATGTACTCAAACAAAAAGTAATTATTATTTTTTCTTGTTTCATTGAGAGGTCAATGACCATTTGACCCAATGGAGAAACCGCCACTGATAAATGATACTCTAAAGTAAAGAAAGCACTGTATTAGTTTTGAAGTATTTATATTTATCATTGGGAAAACCTACAATATATTATTTTGATAATAATTGCGGCATCTTGACAAAAATGGACATTTGTATATGCTAGTATTTATTCCACCCCATGTCCGTCCTGTTTTAACAGCTTAGTTTTTATATTTTAACATGCGAGTCTAACGTTAAGAAATTTATTCCATCAAGCAGGATCTACAAATTATACGTCAGGCTACGTACTCAGTTATCTATGAATCAAACGCTTCGAAAGCTTGTCAATTTTCCATACATATGACAGGTAGTAGTTTACGTAAATAACAACGAGTAAGCTGTTAAATTAATTTTACACTGTTCCCATGATTTATTTGGATTTGTTTAGCTAACTCGTATTAGAATTAGCATTAAAATTAAATTTTGAACAAACATTTTCAGTGTTTTAGAATTGGGTGCTATACCGAAAGTTCAATTATGAATAAAAATGCTTGTTCATGGTACTAAAAAATACAGGGTGCTGCAAAATTGTATCGACAAATTTTGGGAGGTGACTTCTTAGGCCATTTTTAAAGAGCAAAAGATTCCATAAACGTGCTAGACTAGGCTGCTTCCGAATGACTGAGTTACATTACAGTCTCCCGAAAACAAAACGGTTGAATGACGTTTTAATTAATAAATATAACTTGTGGTTCCTAAAATATAACTCTTTTTACCTTTTTTCTTTCGTAGTTATAGTTATAGTGTCTATAAATTTAAAAATCCCTAGCTTAAATGCTGTTTCTAATATCATAAGTTTTATACTGTTCTCTGTCTCTGTTATAATACAAATAATATTAAAATGGTTTATATTTTATACTCGCCTTATAAATACTTTAGCGCCATATTAGCAGATAAACAAGACGACGGTAGTTTCAATTTGTGTACCAATTCTTGTTCGTTTATAATTTCAGAGTCAACTGACGCCACGGTGTCTACATTCCTAGTGGAATGAATTGTTCCATGTCTGTTTGGCCAATTATTGGTTTTACTTGTACATATCTTAAGAAATGTCATATTTTTGTAACACATTTTGGTAAGGGCGTATTGGGACTCGAGTGTGTTCACTTTTGCAGATCGGATTGCGTGGACAACGCTGTTGCAATTGCGGCAGCGCAAAAATGTGTCATAGTAACGGGTTCCTTTGTACACTAAAAGTTGAGGCAAGTAGAAGGGATCCGGATTTAATATATAGATACTCGGACCTTCACGGAAACTCAATTTTTGTCAAAAAACATTCAGCCTCTAATAAATTGAATTTCATGTGTCTGTTATTCGATGAAAATTTTCAGTTCATCTAAATCGTTGGTTGAGTTTACATAACATAAAGGCACGTTTAACTACAAACGGCGCGACTGTAAATTGCGAGGGCGCGGTGTAGGTCGAGGATTTTATAATTCTTATGTGTAAACTTTGCTGATTGCTCAAATAATTGTCGAGAACACACAGAAACATTGCGGCGAATGGTCACTACACAGTCCTTTAATCCTAGTTGTAAATTGCGGTGGGGAAATATTTGTACGATACAACATTAATGTTTACTTTACGTTATTGCATAACTCTTAAAAAGTGAACCATTCAGACAAATATTTTTGAAAATTATAAAACCGAGGACTAGTACGCTTCCATTATTAAAAATATCTTTAAAGCTCAATACTTCGTGGCAGTTTTTGAAATAAATGTGATTTGTCATACATCTCGTTTTTGATCGTTAAAATATTATTAGTATATTATGCAATAAGTGCCAAAAGACCAGTTCTTTTGTTGTACGTGCCTATCGGCTCGGTCTACAATCACATTAGTGGGATGAGATGTATAAACATTCTTTAGTATCAGAATCTAGCATAAATTGCACTCTTGTGGCAACTCAATTAAGCACGGGAAAATAAGACTGACACTTCGCGTCTACGCTACTACGTCAGTTGCGCCATTAGATGGCAGCATTTTCAAACATCACTAAATACGCTTTCGGCTTTGAAAAATGATTTATTACCGTTTAAAAATAATTATGATTTTAAGAATAGCGTTTATGTGGATTTATCATTAAATTCTAAATTTTGTAGCCGATTTTCGGATATCAAAACATCAATTTTCACAATTTCCTTTATTAGTTTCAAAATATTCCACCCTGGATAGAAGAACCTTATATATTTAAAATTCTGACAATGTGTGAGCGCCTGAGCGGAAATTGAAGGAAATCGTACAAAGTACTTTTCATCTACTTTTCTTTGATGGGGCACTAACTGCTCAGCAGTATTCGAACTTGGTACTGCTTAGCTATTTTGTGTCCAATTGCAGCAGAATCAGATATGGCAAATGATAATGTATCTCTTCACGTTGGTATTAATATTCCTTTGTACCTGGATGAAGTATATCCAGTAGGATGAAGAGATCACGTTCTATAGTCGGCTAGATCTCCAGACCTAATCCGTTTGGTTTGATATTATTACTAGCGAAACCAGTGAGTTAACAAATGTTTCCTCCGCTGAGTCTGTCTCAGAATTGAGAGCCGCATCCGGAATGAAAATCCCGTGAAAAAAAACGAAAATAAAACTGAAAAACAACACCGGAAAAGAAATCGGAAAGCAAGTCCGGAAAACAGCTTCGTAAAAAATGTGAAGACAGAACAACAGCTGTAAAATCATCAGGAAAAACATCCTTCCAGAAACAATCCTATCGTAGACCCAGAAAAATTCGTTAAAAGGAAAGCGGTAAAGAGGTGAGTTGAACTTATCGCTTTTGTTCAGTTCTAGAGGATTGCTTTAACAGCGAGTTTCTAAATGTTTTTGTAATCAATAAACGCAGAAAAAATCTTGTTAGACTTTTGCATCTAGTTCCAATATGAAATTCGCCCTTATTCATAGAAATCGATCAGCAAAGATAAAAACACGTATCGTTTTAAGGAAAAGCTCTTTTTTAATTATAGAGTCATCCACCATAAGCACGTATTTAGGAACAACAAAATCATCCGTAATAATTGAGGCTTAGTTGCTGGTAATTGCTAAGGGGTGTATGAAACCGTACCTTCCAATCCTAAAGAATGCTGTAGTTTCTATTTATTTTAACAATGTAAACTAACGCAGTGTGTAAGAACGACTTCATCAAAGCTGTTCGTTGGGCTTACGTGGACGGCCGTCGGCCGCGGCTCTGGTTCGCGGTATGAAAGGTATCAGCAGATTATGTTACAATAATACCAATAAATATTCTTTTATGAACGTGTCGAAAATAGGATTATTTTTATAAACACCTGATAAACACAATTTATTGCTAAAATATAGCATATAAACTGAAGCGTCGAGATGTAAAATACAATTCCTAAGATTTATTGGACATTCACAGCGTTCAATTACTAGATTGGGACATTTAAGAAAATGGTTTATTGCAACAGTCTCAACGATATTGTATGTGTTTTTTTATTCTGTGTTTGAAAATTCGATTGTGTAATTATTATTAAAATTTCTGAACTTAATAAAAATCACAAAATAAAACTCCAATCTCACCTTTTCTCTAAAATTTTACTATGTAACCATTCTATGCGGTTGAAAGGAGAAAATATCTATTATGAAATTATGCTATCAGAAATATAAGTTGTTATTAAAAAAAAAACTACGAATACTTTACAACTAAAACAAAAAATACGTCTAATAAAAACTTGAAAACAGCGAAGCTTGACACATATATTGCAGAGAAATGTTTATTCTAACGGTTTTTGTTTGTAAATTTATTATTTAAGTCTGTAGAACGAATGCGCTATGTTTTTTGTTCATCCTGTATGTATGGAATGTGGCGTATCTTAATAATCCTGAGAACTATGCGGCGGTCGACGGTAGCTTTGGAGCGAACGGGACAGGTCAAAGATGAGGGGCCAGATTAAGTTCAGATACCTTAGCCCTCTAGATTGTGAGCTGAAATGGTGGGTTACTGACTCATTTTCCGTAAAAAGAAATTAAAGATAAATAATCCGGAAAGAAAGACAAAAAATATCTAATATTCTGTGATGTCCAAAACTTTTATGTGTCTACGGAATTTTTTAGCAAAAATGAGCGAAGCACTTTGCCTGAATTTTCCTATACTTTAGATATAGGCGTCAGATAGAGAAAGAACGAGTGATATTGTAAAGTAAACTGATAGTACACACAATTTTTCTCAAGTTTTTTGTGAAAAAAATCGATTTTTTAGAAAAAGATTGCTTGGAATTAAAGAAACCCCAAAACGGAGAGCCAATTCGTTCACCAAAAGTTGAGTGGGAGAAGGAAAATTAAACCCCTACTCCCCAAATAGTGCCGCAAATAAAAATTTAGTTGACAATTTTATTCTACTATCACTCATGAGCAATTTAGCTTTAACAGAAATTAGGAATTTTTGATATACAAAAATTTAGACAAGGTGTCACAAAGAATTTGCGGACTGGGACACGAACCAAATCGTAGCTGATCGATAGCTTTAAAATTTGTTTATAAGTTCGAGCTTTATTTCGTTGAAGTTCATTTTAAGTTATTGTAAATGAAACAATTGTTAACTTCAACAGGTGTTTCATTTTAGCCTTATACGTATTTCGACATGTTGACACGTCATTATCAAAGGTAAGATTAAAAGTAAATAAACCTTCATAACTTGATTTTGGTTTTCTATATCTGCGTCCAGATTACTCATTTTTTCATTCCAAAACGTCCAATAATCGTGAAATAAGCAAATTGTGTTCTAATAAGTGTTTAGCATAATTGGATGTATGTGGGTGTTTATATTTGTAACAATGTACGTGTTCCTTGTACCTAATATCAAGTTGCTAATTGTTTGTCCTATATAAACCAAATTGCAGTGCGAGCAATTTAAATTATAAATGCCTTATTTTAGTAAATTGTTTGCTTTTTCTTTAGCATTAAACAAAGTGTTTAAAATGTGTTTTGTTATTTTAAAAGCTATTTTACATTCATTTGTTTTGTTTACAATTTTGGAAATTCTTACAGATTTATTGCCAAAATATAGAATTACCGCGTATTTCATTTTATCTGATGAAGTAGTTGGATTAATTTTCTAAATAGCTAATTTATAATCTTTCGCTTTAATTAGTGCATCAATAAGTTGAGTATTATAATCATTATTGTACGCAATTTGTTTAATAATCGAAATGCTATTATAACTAATTTTATCCAAAGAAGCCGTTAGAGCGCTATATATCATAGACCTGTATGCTGCTAATTTATGTGTTTTATGATGAATGTTTAAAAATACAGACCCGAGAGGAGTATTCAAAGCGAGGCACGAAAGAAGAAGCTGTATAGGCACACTACGGAAACAATGGTAAAAATGTTTAGAGAAAAGGGTTTAGAAAAGAGGGTAAAGAAAATAGCAACAATGGCGGTACGATCGACACGGGTTCCGAAAATGAATAAACGTGTGCTACATTGTCAGATATTTATCCAAAATAGAACTGTTAATAGTATAAGCGAAAAGGGGATAAATTTTGTTTAATAAATTTATTTTGTTTCTCCTTTATAATTTTATCTATGAGTTTTTTGAAAAAAACGTTGTATATGGCTATAGTTTTATGGTAGTAATTTCTAATTTCAAGTTATCTTCCGAAAGGGGTATGGATAAGGCTCTGTGAATTATACTAGTATAGGGTGCTAATTTTTGTTGTAAAGGATGCAACAAATGCATTGCTATTGTTGTTTTGTATTGTAAAAGTGGGTTTTCTGAAAATTTTAAATGAAAAGTTGTTATTGTCGTGTGATATAGTGATATCTACGAAATTGATGGTAAAATTTGTTGAAAATTCTGTGGTAAATTTTATAGTTTATGCAGGTAGTAAATTGATTTTTCTACTCATATATGTGAAAATAGCAATGTTTCCACGGCTTACTCTACACGAAAGTGATATTTTTTTAACTCTAGAGATGAAAATAAGAATGACAAATTTAATGGAAAGAATGCATTTATTGCTATGGAAACGACTCTACAAACAGTAATTTCAGTAATTTGCATTGTGACAGTTCGTTTTGAATTAAATTGAACTTGAAGGTTTTGAACTTGAAACTGCAATATCGTAGAAAAAATAGCATTTTCTACTCAAGATAAACTACGTTTTTTTCATCTCTTGTCGCAAAATATACTATTATTTGTCTTTCTGTTTCGGAAAATCCTACGAGGATATCATCTACGAATCTGTACTAGAAAAAAATGCTTTTTTTAGAAATATCATTATTTAAAATATTTGTTTCTCGATTGTCTAAAACTATATCGGCAAGTAAAGGACTTAAAAGTGAGCCCATGGCTAACCCTTCATTCTGTTAATAAAAATTGTAATGACATTTAAAATAATTTTGATGTATACAAATTTCAAAAAGTTGGATGCTTCTGCTTTTATGCATTTAAGAGTTCTATGGGCACCTACTATTTTTTCTAACAACGAAATGCATCCTAAGCTAAGGATATTTGTGACATCAAATGAAATTAATTTGAATTTGGGCGGTAATTTCAAAGAGTTTAGTTTTTGTGAAAGCTCTGCAGAATTTAAAATAGTGTGAGGTGGTTTAAACTTTAGGGTGTGTTTAAACAATTCATTTGGATGTTTAGCTACGGCGGAATTAGACGACACCACAAGTCTAATTGGACAATTATATTTACGAATTTTAATAAAACCGTGTAGTTTTGGAGATGGTTCATAACTGTTTCTTATTCCAGTCGGAGAGAAAACTAGAAGGTTCCGATAATGCTGATTAAATTCAAGATTGATACATTTTTGAGGGGTTTTTTCTTAGAACAAAAATATTTTCGTTTTGAATAAAATCGTTTACTTTGTTAATATACTTGTTTTTTAATTATTACTATGGAGTTTTTTTGGCTGCTTTGGTAACAATGAAATTGTTTTCTTCCACTTCGGATTTAATTTTCTCTTTCATATTTTTGCTTTACCGGGCCTACCCGGAGTGAAAGACCTCGACACCTTTGGGTATAAGAGCTGAAAGCTTAAACAAACAAACATCCTATTGAATTCGGCAGCTCACAAAATTCAGTGAAAATAACGTAAGCAAAATAATTTATATTCGCCATCAAACACAACTTAAAAACCTGGACGCATTAATGAAAAAACAATCTCAATTCAAAATCTATAAACCCCCCCAGTTACAATCTCCAAAGTTTGACGTTTATCCTAGATTCATTAATCGAAGTAATGTTACATTTAGGAATAATGAAATACGATTATTAAACAATGGCTCAAAATTTACCCCGGAAGCCAACGTTTAAAAAAAGCAACAAAATACTTTTTTCTGCTCCCATGTTTTAATTTACTTATTTAGTGTGCGCTGCCTATACTAAACTGATACCCATTTCGATACAGATTTTCATCATGAAATGACCCAAACTGGCTAATAGCATCAAAGCATTGTTTTCGGTAACCATGGTTACAAGAGTTGTTGACAGTTAACATCGCAAAACAGCTTGAGTTTTTTTTGCATAAAAAACTTTTTTTTTTGGAATATTTGTTTTTAAATTAACTAGTTGTAGGAGAAATACTGTATGCAACTCTTATATAATCGCTGTTATTATAGATTCGTTGCATCATATACTATAGGCATGCACTCGGAATTAGCGCTAAAAAATTCACAGCAGCAATAATACAAATAAAAAAGTTTTTCCCAAAAACTACCAATACCGATAGCAAAATTATAAAAAAAATGAATCAAAAATGGAAGAAAATAATCTAACAAAACTTACTAAAGCAGACAAAAACAACTCCATAGTAATAACTGAAAAAAAAACAGTGTATTAATAAAGTAAACGATTTTATTCAAAACGACAAACATCATTGTCCTAGAACAGTGTACCTCAAAAATTTATCAATCTAGTACTAAATCAACATTATCAAAAACTTCTAATTAACTTTCCGATTGGTAAAAAAACGACTCACAATTATGAACCCCACACCTACAAAATTATACGATTTAATTAAAATTCATAAACAAAATTGTCCAATCAGGCCCGTAGTGTCGTACATCAATGCTCCTAATTCCGTTCTGTTTCAAATTCTGTGGAAGTTTCAAAAAAAAACTAAACATTCTCAATTTGCCACCCAAATTCAAATTAGTTTTATTTGGTGTCACAAATATGATTCCAAATATCCCTAGTTTAGAATGCGCTCAGAAAAAACACTTAATACCCACAGAACTCTTCGATGCATAAAAACAGAAACAACCAGGTTTTTGGAATTTGTATTCATCAAAATTATTTTAAATTTAATAACAATTTTTATCAACAGAATGAAGGGTTAGCCATGGGCTCGCCTTTAAGTCTTTTACTTGCCGATATATTTATGAACAATCTAGAAACAAATATTTTAAATATTGATATTTCTAAAAAAGCACATTCTTTCCTGGTGCAGATACGTAGATAATATTCTTGTTAGCTTTCCTGAATCAAAAAAACAAATAAATCAATTTTCTACCTACATAAACAGTTTCCACCAGAAAATACAATTTACCACAGAATTTTAAACAAATTTTACCATCAATTTCGTAGATATCACTATATCACATGACCAATACAAATTCTCATTTAAAATTTTCAGAAAACTTACCTTTACAGATACAACAATAGCAATGCATTCGCTCCATCCTTTACAACACAAATTAGTAGCCCATAATTCCATAAATCACAGAGCCCTCTCCCAGGCCCTATTCGGAAGATAACTTGAAATTAGAAATTACTACCATAAAACTATAGTCATAAACGGTTTTTCCAAAAAACTCTTAAATTAAATCATGAACAAAAATCAAAATACTTTATTAAACAAAATTTACCCCGCTTCCACCCATACTATTAACAATTCATACAAAATCATATCCTATTTTGAAAACATTTGTAAAATTAGCCTACAGAAAACAACTTGGGAAAACTCAATTCAACGCAAAACAAAAAAGTGATCCTCTGGACAAATGTGGCGTGTATAAACATAAGTGCTCGGAGTGTAATGGGTGTACGTGAGACAGTCCGGTAGATCAATAAAGATCAGAGAAAACTTAAGAAGTTATCAACTACAAACACAGAGTCCAGCTTACCTTATTAAATGACCAAATAGATTTGAATAATTCAACGTTACTCAACCTTAGTTTAAAAGTAGGTAAGAATCCTTAAGACACATTATGACGTTGTTTTTAGAATTGCTTGCTGTACCCCACCTCTAATACATATGTTCCTTTCAAGTTCATGCAGCATTAAGATGTAAATATGTGCTCTAAAAGGCGAAACTATATAGAATTTTCACGCCACAATTTTTTTATTTATAAAAGAATTATTTTAAACAGTGACGTTGTGCTTAGCTAGGGCTATTATAGTACTAATTTGCATCTATATACGTCAACCTGTTTTTCAGTGATTAGGCGTTAAAGTCCAAACTTTCAATAATTTATAGCAGCCACCATGTTAATGTTACTACGTTCGAAAAAGAAAGCATTTGTTTTGCTCTAAGGTCTATTATAAGATTTCATAACTCAATTATAACATTTCTGTTTCTGAAAACAATGCTACCAACAAACTGGTGTAACGTTCGCTTTGTGTAGTTTTTTTTGTAAAAGCTTATTTTATCCGAAACTTTTAAAATACTTCCACATTACGATGCTAATCAAAATCTGGCTGTCTATTCGATGTTAGTGAGGCATCACACATAAACACACACTCACACGTACCCACTCGCAGACAGACAATTTTAAAAAACAATTTTTGGCATCCTGTAAGTCCAAAACATGTACGTCCGTGAAAATCTCAAATTTGAATGTTTTCATAGTACTAAAAATATAGGATAGTAAAAAAGCGTAGGGTGTAGGGTTCAGCTAGTTTTTCGTAAATGCGAGCTAGTAGACGCAGCAGTGTGTTAGTTTGTTATTGTTCACTCTTAGTCTATTTTGGAACATAAGCGTAAATCGTCAATACACGATAAACATGTAATGGGTCGACATTTCCGGCTGAAAATTATTTTTAATTTATTTTCTTAACTACTAAATGTAGTAAGGTTGCTTTGTGTAAATGTGGTTAGCAAGCGGCAGCTATGTAAAGAGGTTTAGCGTTTGAGGAAGGCCGACACTTCGACTGGCAGCTATGGACTAAAACTCCGAAATAAATTTTTTTGTCCACGTCACGTCGAAATTGCCTAACGATACTTCCAGGTTGACCGACAAGAAGAAAGAATGGGGGACAGACGACACGCACCGGAGAGATGATAGTCCGCCGTTAAACAGAACGGACCCGCGGGCTGAAAATGACTTGTAAAAATTCGAATAAAGCGATTCCGAAGAAGAAGATTTAAGTGCAAAGTGTGAACCTAAAGATAAGTAAGTGTGTTTGTGACCTATCGTGTTTCGGTCATCAAAGAAAGGTAAATCAAATTGGTGGTCGAGGTTTCAAATCCACGGAACTCGATAATCAAATCAGACTAGCCCAGCGAACTAGATCCGCGACCCAGCACGATTCACGGGTGGAACTACCACCGCTCGCCCTAGATCTAGTCTAATACTGCTGCTACGGCAGCCCAGCGCCCAACCGTCAACCATCAACCACCTAACAGCTAAGTAGCATACTTCTTTAGCTAGGTAGGAGCAATAGGTGTTTTTTGTTGTTGTTGCTTGTGTCATAAATTTATATTATTTCACTTACTTTCAATTCGCAATAAAAGTAACGTGCGTTTAGTTATTTTTTTAATCAAGTAGTCTCGAACTACATCAAAGGTATAAGAAAGGTAAGGGAAGTTGTGATTACCAGCTGAGAAATTTGCTCAGGATTCCGTTACACAAATCGTCCCTAAAACACGAGATTGAGCTACCTAGAGGGCATTTATAATAAAACTCCAAACAAATTAATGTAAAAACGCATAACGTTACAAACAGAATCAACCTGAGATAGCTGTATTTATTTTAGAAATTTATAAGATCGCTTGTAATGTAAATTTATAGTGCAGTAGATTAGAACCGGAGGTACTATTATTTCTTACCTCTAATAAACCAACAAAAAAATTTTAATTTATACATGCTCATGTTTCAAATTTCATTGTAATTTATTGAGGCCATACAACTGTTTACTTTGTACGACCCGCTAAAATTAAAGTAAGCCATAAATAACCAAATCATATCAACAGTAGTGACTGCAACATGATCATACAATTCAAATTCAAACAATCAGTACACTAGGTGGAGATGTAAGGGGCCGTCGTCGTATAATGGTGATAAATTTTGTCAAGATGAAAGAGTTCTTTGTCGTGCTATGGTGAGACAGTTAGGGATTTAGTATAGATTAATACGACGACTGCTATGCCTACAAACCACTACGTTTAAAATTTCACTCGCGAGCAAAATTAAATCCTAATGACGTTTAAGCTTTTTTTCTGTTTTTCCGTTTAGTGACGCTATTTGAATTCAGTGTGATATAGATCTATGAAAACTGTGTAAATGCTCTATTATAACTGCCATGAACTGTGTTGCTAATGAAGTTTAGTTTGTAACAAGGTCGTTTCCCAGCGCATTAACTTGTAGGTAATTATGGAACGTTCGATGATGTCTTGTATAATGGAAATTAAATTGAAGTTGCAGTGAAGGGTGAATAATGCAACGACGTACGTTATAAGGGTACTTTATAAAAATTTCAAGCACATCTAAAACTTGAATCATATTTAATATTTATTTTAACGTCATAAAAAATCCAAAAACTTTGTTTTCTAAAAACCACCGACACAGCAAAACAAATTCATGTTTTCAGATTTAGTGTTTGCTCAGCACCTAAAACAGCAGATAATGGCGGATAAGATTCCCTTTCGTCCTGCAAACAATCCAAACCTAATTTTTTTCGTCAGTTTAATGAGTGGAAAATTTTTCTTCGTCTTGTGAAAAGCTATTATAGTTAGAAAGCCTTACAACAAAATCAATAATATTAATTAGTCAGCTAAAATTACTTGCTCGCTTCGAAGTCCTCAAAAAATTAAGTTTATCGAAAGGAGCAAAATGGACTCCTGAATGAGAAACTAATTAACTTCGAGAAAATCATTGTTTGTTACGCCCGGCTGTTATTTTGTAGGACGTTGAAATGCTTCTTTGGTGGAAAACTGGAATAACGTGAAACCATATCGGTGAAATATTATTCGATGCTATGATGAAAACATTAATTATTTGATATTGAAACTGTATCTTCAAGCGCGGTTCTGAAGAAATTGACAGATTCTCTTAAAAATACTAATATTTTTGCTGTGGTTACAATAAAAATTCCACAGTGTTAATAAATAAATAATATTACAGAGCCTTCGTTAATTACTGATACCCACGTGACTTTTGGTTCGCGGTGACTTAGGGAGTTTTAGATTTAGATGTTGAAGTCAGTTCAGGATTGGTACTCGTGGTAACTAAAAATTCCCTGTAAGTGTCACTGTCAACATTCAAAGTGAGGTTATGTACGTAAACAAGCAAGAATTAATAAGTTAACAAACGGCTTGGGAATTTTTGGATAAAAGGCTAACCAACAGTGTAAGTTGGGTTGCCTATATTTTGTGGTCACGTGGGTATCTGTAATTAATGAAGGCTCTGTACTAGCAGAAGCCGTGGGATATCGATGTTTTGTTAGTAACTACAATCCCAGCGCTTACCTCTCCGAATATTTCCTCTGTTAAGTCAGTCTGAATAATAGTTGCTCTCGGAAATAAAAAGCGTAAGAAATTTAAAAAGAAGCCCGGAAAAACAACCCTGGCAAACACCGAAAGAAAAACCAATAAAACAGCACGGAAAAAAAATTTAAGAAAGTAAAACCCGCATAAAATATTCAAGAAAAACGTTTCCCGAAAAAGGCATATCTAATCCCCAGAAAAATTACTTTAAGAAGTGGGAAAGGAATTAGTTAAACTTATTACTTGTTCTCATTTCCAGCTAAGTTTCATAACAAAATACTTTTGCATTTAAAAAAAAATCCAAATCAAAATTCGCCCTTATTCATATAAATCAAAGATGTTCTGATATAATAATTAATACATTACGCCGATATTGGAGCTTTATGGCCCCAATCGCCGTACGTAATGTAACGGTAAATATCAGAAGCCGAAAACATAATAAACATCAAAAATGTCTCGAGATGTAAGACATCATACATTAAAAACATCTAAAATTGTAGTAAACAGTTTTGTAGTAAACACTTTTTAATAATAAGCCGAACCTTGTCGAACTCCTAATTTCTAAGTCATTGAATAGTGGAATTCGTCTAGACTTAAAACTTTTTCTTACAGATAAAGCCTACTATACAGTAGAGGAGTATTTATTAGTAAACGATTAACAGATTACATTATCGAACGTACATTGTCTGATGTGAATAAAGTGATTGTCTGATTGATCTAATTATCTATGTAAGTTGTCTTTACTTATTTTTATGTTATATTTTTTAATTGTATGTGTACTTTTTGACGAGTATATAAAGATGTACTCTTTCTAACACTAAGAGTAAATTATTATTAATAATATTATATTATTCTTATTATTATTATATATTTGTTTCTTGTCATTGCGATAAATACTCATTTCTGACCCGCTAGAATTAAAGTAAGCCATTATTAACCAAAGTATACCAACAGAATTGACAGCAACATACATTTTCGCTGAAAACAATCAATGAACTAAGCCGACATGCAAAGACCCGCCGTTGCCTGATAGTGGAATAGCTTTTCGCCATGCAAGTTTTAGTCGTCTTGTTATGGCGAGATAGCTAGAGATTTAATATTTAGATACACTACTCAAAATGAATATAGAGACACTTATAAAAAATTGAATATTTTTGCTTAAGTAACACTGGATTTGGTAAAAAGTGTCTTCGACTTTTTGAAAAGGATTATTCTTTAAGATGCGAAGATTTCAGCCTTGTTGAATAAGCTTCTAAGAACAAAAATGTTAAAAATTGAAATTGGGAATCATTTAATTAACAAACTTTTCAACAATCAACAATAAAAAAACAACCAATTTAAAAAACTAACAATGGGTGTGGCCTCCTCTGGCCCGAATGACTTCAGCGCAACGACGGGGCACACTTTCAATTAAATTTAAAATTGTTTGTTGAGGATGTTGCTCCCATTCTTGAGTAAGAATTTCCTCAACCTCATCTAAATTTTCAATAGGCTGACGATCCAGCAATCTTCTTCCCAATACGTCCCATAGGCGTTCGATGGGGTTAAGGTCTGCACTATTAGCCGGCCAGTCCATTACTGTGATATTGAGGTCATGAAAAAAATTTGTAACTATCCTAGCCACATGTGGCCTGGCATTATCTTGCTAAAACCAGGTCCCGTTTCTTCAGCAAACAGAATCACATGTGGTTCTAAAAATGTCCCTGATGTAACGCGCCGCCGCCGCGCCGTGAGAGAACCTTCCCGAAGAACCACTAGCTCGGTGCGCTCATTCAAAGTTATGCCGCCCCATACCATAATGGAGCCTGCACCAAAACGGACAGTTTCTTGAACAGTGGAGTCTAAATAGCGTTCACCTTGGCTTCTCCACACACGCATTCGTCCATCGTTATGGTCTACGCAAAACCTGGACTCGTCCGTGAACATTACATTGCTCCATTGTTCTCTAGTTCAGTTACGATGTTCTTGTGCAAAGTTTAGCCGGGCTCGCCTCTGTACTGGTGTTAACCGAGGGACTTTAACTGCTCTCCTTGCACACAACTGAATCTCGTGAAGTCTATTCCGAACTGTTTGGTCCGAAATTCTGGTTCGACTAGTGGCAACCAGTCGATTTTGTAGAGAGCGGGCGGTAATTCTACGTTCTCTAACGGCCCAAAACCTCAATAGGTGGTCTTCGCGAGGAGTAGTGGCTCTTTGTCGATGAAGGTAAGGACGTCTTCTTACGATACTATTATTTACATATCTGTTCCATTCCCTAGCTATAGCAGAATGACTCACATTTAACATTTGAGCAACGCGTCGTCTTGAGTATCCCTCTTCAATTAATGTCACCGCTTTAACTATTTGATTTTCATTCAGATATACTCTTGGTTGTCTCCTTCTCCCTAACACATCCACATTCATGTTTCCACCAACAAATTACACTGCGAAACGGTAAAATCAACTGAAAAAATTTTTTTGTTGAATTTAAACTTAAGCGTCTTTTCTGTTGTTTACTTTGTTTTGTAAAATCTCCAAGGAAACAAGTGCCTACTTTTTTACAGGTAAAATGTAAAGGTATATTCATATTATCTGCCAAGTTATAGATTGTTTCGTTGAGATTTACAAAAAATACACACTAATAAGAAGGTGTCTCTATATTCATTTTGAGCAGTGTATTTGATTTCAAAATCTGTTATTTACGATTTTGTTTTTGAAATTCCAATTTAGTTTACAATAATTGATATTTCATGTAAAACTAATATTTTTTAATAGTCCGTATTCAAAATCTTGACGGATAAGCACGTTGTGGGATCCGTAGATACTGAAATACTGTGTTTTTGTGGTGTCTGTGTGTGCGTCCGTGTTTGTGTATGTACTTTACAATCCTGACGTGATGGAACGCTGTTTTACTTTTTATTCTGAATTATGGAAAACAGAATTTGATTTTCCTCAAGTCTCTGAATATATTCTAACGTCAAAAATTTAATTTTAGGCGTCACAAATTAAAATTCACACGTTGGAAATAGATTTTTTCATGTCAAAAAATTTTTTGGCGTCTAATAATTATCATATAATTGAATTTTTGACGACAGAAATTCATTTGTTGACGTCAACAATCTATTTATATGACGCTAAAAATCATTTCCTGACGTCAGAACTTCGTTCAAGCAATTTTAAATAAAGTAAAATAAGAACAAATCAAATAAATCATTCGTAAATTATATATAAATTATATTCAGAAGTCAATAAAAGAATTTTTGACGTCAATTAATGATTGTTTGCCATCAATAAATGATTTTTTGGCATCAATAAATGATTTTTTATTTCTATAAATAAATTTTTGATGTCTAAAAATGCTACCACCTAACTGATGCTTATGGTAGTAGTGTGGAGTAAAACCGTCCTGCAAATATTGGCTCATAGGATAGCTACCTCCCAAAAGAGAGCGCGCGTACATCTGCACCAGCTTGTCAAAGCACTGGACATTAATTAATATTAACGTGGTATGTGCGCTAGGACGAATGGCTGATATGTAAAACCTAAAATAACAACATAAAATAGTTCTTGGAATAGATGACTTGGCTACTACGCCACCTGTGCCGTTATATGGCAGCATCATTCGACATTAATACATGATTTTTTACGTCTTTTGACGACTTTAATAAATACATTAATTTTTACCGCTAAAACAACAAATTTTAGACGTCATAATATGAGCTTTTAACATCAAAAAACCAACTAGTGACGTATTTTTAACGTAAAAGAGTCACTGTATGGTCTGCAATTTTTTTGGTCTCAACAGTTTATTTTGTCATAAATAAAAAGCAAATCGACATGTAAGGGCGTGAAATAATTAGAGGAATAGAATAATCTTCAAGTATGGATAAATTCGTGGAAGTTATAATTTTTTTTTTTGATTACTTTAACAGCTTAATCGAGCCAATGCAAAACAAAAAGGCAAAAATGTCCCAGTGGTGTGATGGGAAAAAATAAGGACTGAAATTTTGTCGAATAAATATAAAGGTGATGGAATCACTTCCACCATGTAAAGTAAAAATATAACGAACCAGAAAATAGAGAAAAAGAGTGTTGGAGATAAAATACGGCAGCGTTTCCGAGGAAGGTCTCGTACTGTTCATACGACAACTAATTTAATTGACTAATGGTCATTTCACTTAATAATAATTTTCATATATTTCACATTATCCTCAAAGTTTTGATGTAAAACTAAAGTTTTTAATTAATTTGAATACGTAGGTAAAATATAAAATCATATAATAATAAAATCGGTTCTTTTTATTAAAATTCTCTTTGTTATTGTTTGAAAACAAACGTAGGCATCTAAAAGTAAAACAAGAACTATCTGTATGAATTGTTAAAGATGTTAACTCTTCTTTTGCATTATTGTCACGTTCTTTTGAAATTATCAGCAGTTACGTTGGAACAATTTAGTGAAAGTTTCTGAGAACTTTTCCGCTTTGTATTGAACGTGATCAAATTTAACACCTAAAGGTAAATACTTGAAATAACTCCACTTATTAATGCTACAAAGTTTTCTCATAGAAGCATTGGTTTATAAACGTTTTTGTTAATATCCAATAATAACTTAAGCTAGTTTACTTGCGTAGTTATGACAGAAAGGGCTAATCTGACCAAAATCACATTGAATTACCCCTACTTAAACCATCAAAGTAATATAGCCAACATCACACGATTTGTATTCAGGTCTAAACCAACGATAATGTAATTAATAAACCTATTTTCTCTTAGTAACCCAACTCAACATAAAGTACGTAAAAGCTAATTTAGTTATGAGGGTAGTTTAATATTTATTTTAAAGCAAGCGGGTCGGGAAAACGAGGACTATTTTACTTTTCTACATAGTCCTTGTGAACCAAAATACACTTGAGGTCGGTATACTCTAACCACAAAGACCGTGACGCTAACAATTTGATGTCGTCTCGAAGTAATTATTTTTATTGCTCCTTTAATTTTTTACTTATAACCAGGGACATGCACCGAAACAATGGTTTATATTGCCAAGCTAAAAAATGAAATTGCATAGTCATTTAGGTCAAAATATTTTTTAATGTGAAGTTATGTTGAGTAAATGTGTCAGAATCAGCGACAGTGATTTGAGCGTATATGAGTTATGGGAAGAAAATTGTGAAGCCTTATACATTAATTGATTAAAAATGAACCGGCTGAGGATGGGATCTCCCAGCTCTACTTATTCAAGGCTGGAAACAACAATCCCTGCGCTTGTGCACGATGCTGTGGTCTAGCTTAGCCCTGTGCTAGAATGATGAAGACAGGTAAAAGTGGTATTTATACCAAAGCCAGGGAAAGATGCCAATGCCCAGGCTAAATCCTACCGACCCATAAGTCACGTCTTTTCTTTTAAAGGCGTCGGAAAAGTTCATCAATAAGCATATAAATAACGAGCGAGGCATTGGATACATTTCCACTGCACCAAAATCAGTATGTTCACGAACTAACCAGCAGAGCAAAAAAGACCCTTCATGCCAAAGAATTTGGACTTAGAGCTTCCTAGATATCAAAGGAACCTTTGATAACACCTCGTTTAAATCTATCCATGAAGTCGCGGCGTATAGGGGAATCCACCCTGCACTGTGTCGCTGGATTGCAAATATGTTCGAGGGCAGAACAATAACCACCTCTCTCAACGACGCAACCGCAATATTAGTCAGTAGAGTATGTTCACAAGGGGAAAGGTCCCCTGCTGTGGTTCCTTGTGGTTAACGGCCTTTCGCAGCTACTAGATGACAATAGTATGTACGCATAAGGTGATGCAGATAATATCACTATCTTCACTCTAGGGATAATTCGAGAGCGTTGTATTCAATAGAATGCAATTAGTCTTAAAGACCGTGGAAATGGGATGCAAAGCGGAGGGACTATTGGTTAACCTCGAAAAGCATCGCATGTAGCAGTAACACAAAGAAACACCCTTAACAACAGGAAACTCTTCTAGTTTGGCAAACAATTACAGACGGAGGGGTAAGTCAAACACCTGGGCGTCTTCATAGACAGTAGATAGGCGGATGTTTGGAAAAATGGTGGTGGCTAAAATTAAACATGGTACATTGACTGCACACGAGTGTGATTCAACA
This sequence comes from Ctenicera cuprea, assembly GCA_958336395.1. Classification (NCBI taxonomy): domain Eukaryota; kingdom Metazoa; phylum Arthropoda; class Insecta; order Coleoptera; family Elateridae; genus Ctenicera; species Ctenicera cuprea. The sequence goes on along the minus strand of OY284495.1, from coordinate 16,867,279 downwards.
AGCATATATTCTTCCTTATTGTAGTGGCACAAGGCAAAAAATAGTTTAATGAAAAAGACGCTAAGCAAGTTACAACCGGAAGCAGTGTCTACTACCCCAACAGCCGCGTTAGAAGTCCTACTAGATTTAGGTCCCCTTCACCTACTGGTTGAAGCAGATTATAGTCTTTGGCTATCCAAGCAATCATGTCAAAGTCTTTAAAATAATAAGCAAAAACCACGTCTTACAGAAGCAGTCGGATAAGGTAAAAGCCTCATTTGACTTCCAAAAACCGTTCGATATAATTATATCAGAACAAGACGGAGTTAATTATTACTAAAGTAAATGGGAAGGCCATCTGGTATACTAACGCATCCAAAACTTGCAGTGGCACAGGGCTAGCATAACCCTTGGCCGGTTTGCACACAGTTATTCTCACCCGTGTCCAAGTTAAGATGCAGAGGTCCCACAGAAATATGAGGATCGTTCGAAATGTAGGTGGCTAACAAAGAAAACGCAAGTTTTTTGGTCAAAAAATTATTTTATTTTTCAATATAGTCTCCTGCTCGCTCAACTCACTTATTCCAACAATGCTCCAAAGCAGCACTGCCGTATTTGTGGGTCGATGAACCCAAGTCCTCAAAATAGCTATTTACAGCAGCGATTACCTCGGAATTGGACGAAAGTCTTTTACCGCCGAGCCACATTTTCAGGTTTGGAAATAGATACAAATCGCTGGGAGCCAAATCTGGCGAATAGAGCGAATGAGGCACTAATTTGAATTCCAATTCATGAATTTTGGCCATGGCGACTGCAGACGTGTGTACAAGTGCGTTATCTTGATAGAAAAGCACTTTCTTTTTTGCCAATGAGGCCGTTTCTCTTTGATTTTGTAGCTCAATTGATGCAACAAATTGGCATAATACTCGCCATTTATTGTTTTTCCATTTTCCAAGTAGTAGACAAAGATAATTCCATGAGAATCCCAAAATACAGTTGCCATAACTTTTCCTGCTGACAAAACCGTTTTTGCCTTCTTCGGTGGCGGAGAACCTTTGTGTGTCTATTGTTTGGACTGTTCCTTGGTTACGGGAGTGTAATAGTAAACCCAAGTTTCATCGACGGTTATAAAACGGCGGAAACAGTCCTTCAGATTGCGGCGAAAACTTGCCAAAAGGTTGCGAGAAACAATCAAACGATACAGTTTTTGCTCCGGTGTGAGCAAACGCGACACCCAATTCTTCAGTTAAAATTCTGTACACACTGTAATTTGAGATGCCCAGTATGTCTGCTATCTCGCCCATTTTTACTCGACGGTCATCCAATACGATACGGAGGACTTTTTCAATCATACCCGAGGTAGTAGCCGTTTTTGGGCGTCGACTGCGGGGTTCGTCCGTTATGCTCACACGACCACGCTTAAACTCGGCAACCCAGTTTGTAATAATTGAAAACGAAGGACCGGACTTCAAGAAAGTCGAATCCAACTCTGCTTTGATTTCGGTTCGTGTTAAGCCTTTCAAATGAAAGTACTTTATTAGTGCTCGCAACTCAGTTTTACCATTATTTACGAAATCACTCGAGACGGTCACTTTGGCGCACTGTGAAATACAAACTAATTGACAGATCGTTCTATACGTCATATTTAACCTAAGAAAGGATGGTTCTGAAAAATGGTAATGTAAATTCCGCCGAATTAGCGCCATCTCTGTATTAGGCCACGTACATTTCGAACGATCCTCGTAGAATAATCTGCATTATAACTAACAGCCAGGCGGCGCCGATAACCTGCCAATTTAACTCTAAATTGGTTCTGGAATGCTACAGGAGGCTGGTGGAACTAGGAGAACAAAACAGACTATGCCTGATGTGGGTTCCAGGGCACCCAGGGGAACATAACAACGAGGAAGTAGACAAGCAAGCAAGATCTGGCAGTGCAAAAAGCTGATAGAACTTGAGCCAACCTATGGGTTGGGCTACAGCACCGTCAGGGAGCAGATTAGAAGCACTCTGAAATGAAACATTCCAAATCCCTTATCGGAAGCCGCCCAAGAAAGTGGCTGAAAAACGTTTAAACAAACACCTATGTGCAACAGAACTCGTAGAAAACCCGCGTTGCAGTTTCTGTGAAGAAGACAATAGGACACCTATTCATTGCTTATGCTACTGCGGGGTATTAACGCCCCGCAGATTAAAACATTTTTTAGTACTAGAACAAAATTATTAGTAAAATTTTCATTGACGACATCATGGGCTTTTTTGAGGGTACAGGACTACCATTGTGAGGCCAAAAGGATTTTGACTGGAAGCACAATAGTCCTTTTAGGCCGCCGTGCCTGGGGCAAGAAATTGATACTAATCCAAGGAAAACAAAATTACAACTTAAAATAGTCTAGATAGTAAACAAACGGTGTCTGCTTCTTTGAGGTTAGTTAGCCTTGTCGATTTTTTTTAAAGAATCATGAAGCCGTGCGTGAGCACGACCCCATGATTCCCATCCCACCCCCTTACCCGGGCTCAGCACACTAAGTGCTCTTCACCGCTCTAACATGCCCCACCCCTGAAAGACATGCAACCCAACATACACACTTACATACACCATCCATGGACCGTCGTATTTAACTTATTCAGAAAAATTACCGACGGGCAGTGGACTCGAACCTACTGCCATTGGGAATCTAGTTTTAAAGCGTAGGACTTTAACCACTAGACCACCCGCAGGCCCCAACCTTGTCGATTGAAAAGGTACGAATGCGATTACACAAATAAAATCCATCCTTTGGACAAAAATTGACGTCGGTGTTTGAGTTCGCATCGATGGTGATGATGCGTTCGGTAGCGCTGTGACGTCATCCGACAACTGAAATGCAATGAGGCTGAATGACCTATTAGCGGTGTACATGTGTTTTTGTATTCCGTTCTTGTATAGATGATGGAATGCTGCCGGTTGTTTTTAAAATGTTTTCAATGGAATGCCCGTGCCTGCGGCGTACTGGTAGGAGCGAGCTAATATATAAAAATTGTATTTCCTTAGCAAATTTCTTTTAATTTATGTGATCTATGGGCTTTCCACATATTACATTAAAATGGGTTTTATTGAGTTTATTTACTCTAGTGTTTTGAACTATTTCTCTTAAAAAACGCCATGTATTTAAAATTTACGCGTACTCACAATACCACCGTATTTTATTTAAGTTTAGCTAATTTAAAAGAATTAGTTTTACTTTTTCTTGTAAATATTTGATGGTTAACGAAACATGTACCATTTCAGAATAACATTTATTATAATTAGTTTCCGTTTTCATTCCTCATATTACAACTTCACATCATTGAAGGTTTTATTCCACCCAAAGTTTAATCAAAATTGGAACTTTCAAAGACGTGCATAATCTAACGAATAATTTTTAGTTTTGTTTTAAATTCGGTGTATTTTAACATCTCTAATACATTAAAGCAAGATAGTAACCTGCAACCACAATCGAAACCGAAATTTGAAATCGGAGCAGCCGTTTGGCGATTTCCCTCTCCCCAAGTAAACATTACAACAATTTTTGCTTGAGCTTCCCTAAAATCTGTTTTTGGGTAAAAACTTAAAATCTTTTTATTTTATGAAAATAAAACTTTCTTACAATGGAGTATGCTAGTATAAATTTAAATTAAAAGTTGTGATATATAATTTAAATTTCCACTGTAAAATTATGTATGCAATATATCGAAATATACAGTGAGTTTTTCTTTTTTGTATACACACCAGCTATGTATACTTTTATAAAAACATGTCAATGCATTGTTTTACTGCAATCTGTAGGCAACCAACCATACACTACATTTCAAAGCTTCAATTTTTGAAAAGAATAGTCTGCTGTGGAAACAGTAATCAAACTGTTTAATGTCTAATTAATACACTGTAAAAAATCATGGTAAAATTAAGTTGATTTTTAGTGTATTTTTTACATGGTAAATCTATGTAAAGAATATAACTTCAGTAAATTTTGCGTGATATTACAGTTGTTGTGTAATTTTTTACGTATCATGTGAATTTACAGTAGCACTTATTGTAAATTTAAATTTCTGTTGTAAAAGTACAAAATGTTCTGTAAATTTACGAACAATTTACAAAGGCGGCTGTGAAATTACATTTTTTAATGTAGCATTCATCAAGGTTACGCGATTCACAGAACGATTCGGTAGTTTTTATTGCTAATTCGGCAATCCTATTATTCGCGCCAGACGCAGTTCGTTCCCTCTTCAATGCGCACTCTTGCATCAGCAGTGTTAGTGTACCTAAACAGTAAGTTTACTTTAATGTAAAATATATTATTTTAGTAAGCAGATAATCATCAGTGCCGCCGGTCTTATGCGAAAATTATTCCTAGAACTTGTGAAACAGTTTATTTTATACTGTGATTTTTTAACATAAATAAAAATAAAAAGTAGGGGCATGATAAACCACAAATTTTAAACAAAACTTTTAAAGATTATGTATATATGCGGTAGTATAAACAAAGAGGGACTTTACCCGTCTGTGCTGCTCTCGCAGCTGATATTCAACCTGTTGCGGTGGCGAACAAATAATCTTACCTATAATCTTATTGCAAATTAAAATTGTTTAGCTTGGAGGTGTAGGGTTGCCATCTTTGCCAAATGTATTTCACTTCTTCACAAAATCGACCGTGGCGGCCCTGATGATAGTATTATTACCTACTGATGACGTGTATTCTTTTACAGACAAAATAATAGATATATAGTTAGTTTCATAAGTATATTATTTATACATTTATGTTTAAACTGATGTGTTAGTAATACAATAATGGTGTTTTACAACTGCCCTCTATGTCCATTCAAGGCTGTATCGGTACACAAATATAACTCCCATCAGTACCATCATAGAAATATGTTGAACGTACGCTTTAAGTGTGTATGCTGTATAGGAGAGTTTTCTAAATATGTCAGTTTTAAGCAGCATGTATATCGTAATCACGCTATTAATCAAAAAGATGATTTTCAATTATTTATTTATAGATGTAATGTCGACCACTGTAACTATCAACACAAAAATTTTAAACAATTGTCCACGCATACGATAAAGCACATAAAAAGTGGCTCTGTAATTAATTGCCCACATCCCAATTGCGCTCAGCTTAATACGCTGTTTAGAAATGTTTCCCAATTTAAGTCGCATGTTTACCGCAAACATCAACAATATGACAAGGAAAATAGTATACTCATAGAAGATAAATCACTAAATTGCCAAAATGATGATACAATTTCTGAAGAAAATTTTGCAACTCCTTCGTCTTCCAATATTGATGACTTCGAAATCGATGGTGGTAATGAACCAGATTAAATGTAATTCCGTTTTGAATGCTTTAAATGAGTTTCATGTATGTAATCCGGGGTTACCTTCTTGCATTGGGCATGATTTATTCGAAGGTGTTTGCCCCAGTGATTTAAAACTGGCTATTAATTATTTTGTGGCAAGAAAAATGTTCACATTGGAGTTTCTCAATTCCCGATTACAGGACATAAAATTCAGTGGTGAAGCTGGCGAAAAAATCCCACTTATCAATAAAGACGACAAAAAACTTAAAGGTAGTGCTACCGAAAATTTAAGAATCTTGCAAATCTTCCCTTTAGCTGTTTATGATGTGATAGATGTTGCAGATCCTGTATGGGAAATGGTTTTATGTTTGCGTAAAATATGTAACTTGCTAATGGCATGTACAATATCGTTAGGACAAGTTGCATTTTTGAAAACCTTAATAAAAGAATACCTAGATCAGCGTATACATTTATTTCCAGATGTAAAATTAAAACCGAAACATCATTATATCTACCATTATCCGGAGTTAATATTAAAATTTGGTCCACTGCGTCATTTATGGACTTTACGTTTTGAAAGTAAACACAGATATTTTAAAAATATTATAAGGCATAGCCCCAATCTTAAAAATGTTTTATTCTCTTTTTCCGAAAAACATCAACTTTTACAAGCGTTACTTATGGCATCACAAGATTCTTTTATTGATAAAGTTATTTCTGAAAATGCCACAATTTTTATCGAAGAAAATTATCCTATACACATACGCACATTAATTAAAAATGTATTCACTTCCAATGAGCCTAAATTAATTGCGGATAATGTGATATTTAGAGGAACTGCATACAAAAAAGAAATGTTTGTGTGTAGCGGCCAAAATGAATATGGGCATCTTTGTTTATGTAAGATATCTTTTATTGTAATAGATAAATCATATATGGAAATATGTTTTCTTGGTACTAAACTAGAAATAGTTGAAAATTGCGACATAGGTCTTCATGTCGTAGCGAAAATTTTTAAACCCAATGATTTAACATGTGTTCATTTTTCACAAGTAACTCCTCATGAGCCTGTTTTGCAATATCTCACTTCAAATGGGTCACACTTTTATTTATTTAAGGCAGCTCCCTTCACAAGGTTATAATGGAAATTTTTAACAAGAATTTATGTTTTATACCACTTTCACAATTGGGTCTTCTACTACATATCCATTTAATTATCGATTTTTAAGTTATAAATTTCACGAATTAATGTAAATACATAACTTGTTATAAATGTATTCTGTTCTATTTTTATTTGATAATATCAAACGAATGAAGTCTTGACTGTATAATTTATTTTAACTACGAATTGCAATTATTAATAACAAATATTTGACAACTCTTACTGCAGTGCTTAAAAATAACATAGATGTTGTATACAGATATAGATATATAAATATGATCCACTCTTGTATTTGAAATACGTATTTGTTAGAAAACTTAAAGCAGTTTTGCAATTCTTGGCAATATAGGTTTTCAATAAGCAGATATAAGAAATTATAACCGCTTCCAAAAATGAACTACCTATTCAAAGTTTGGGACGCAGAAAGAATAAAAAAATGTTTTGTATCGCTTAACAGCGACGATCAAGATATCCACACTTCTTTGATACTAAAAGGTAATTTTAATTCATTTTGGTATAACATATTACATATTTTTATTGTAATTTTAGCTTCCACAAAATTACAAATAGATGGAAGTGTTTTAGTTCTGGAATGTGATGGAACACCAGTAGACGACGATGATAATTATTAAAATTGGTGCATAAGGAAACTCTTGTTCTTTTAGAAAAAAGCGAAAAGTGGAGGGCAGTAGAAGATGTAAACCTTTCCACCTGCTCAACTGAAACCAACGCAAGTTAGTCAGAGGACTCTATTCCACTGTTTAATGTTTCCAGTTCTGGTAGGTACTGTTTGTGCTACTAGTGTTACTACTGTACTGAAATCATTGTAAGCTATACATAACCTGTTACAGAAACTATTACTAAAGACAAGACTATTTCACCAGTGGTGTCGGAAAGTAGTTGGGAAGATTTCTCAATTCCTTATGAGAAATTGAGTGTGCAAACTCTTGAAGACTGCGAAAAAGGGGAACGAAATAAACAATCGATGAATGAAGTTATACAAATGACAGTTAGTGCTTTCAGGAATATCAAAACGTATGTTCCATGCAAGGTATTTAAAACCGTGGCTAAAAAACTTATTGCAAAATACCCAAAAACATTTAAAGATATGGATGAGGATGGAACAGTAATAGGTGACGGCTCCCATACAGTCTTTAATAAACTTATGGATAGGAACAATTACCTTAATAGACCCCACAAAAAAAGAAATCTTATGCATGATTTGGCAATTTCACCAAAACAAAGAAAAACTATACTAAGTGCTAAAGCAGGTCAGTATCGCATTTGTATTACATATTATTGCTTAATTATTTACATTGAATTTTAGGATGCGTAAATTGGCAGCCTGAAACTGAACCGCTGCCACCAGAAACACTGGAAGAGAAAAAAAACATATTTGTTAAATGCTGTTCATGAGGAAAACTTTACATTTGATGATAGAATCTTCAATTTATTAAGCGACACTTATGCACAGCAAAGATTTTTTGTGAATAAAACAGGTCCTTCAATTGAACAGTTTAAAACTGAATGGCCTATTTTATTTAAAAAGGAAGCTATTTTCTTTCATTTTGAAAAATTAATGGGTAACTCAATTAATAATTTAGAAGAAATGTTTAACCTAAAATACAAGAAAATTCTAAAGCTTGGAATTAATAAAAAATACATTACTGAAATTCCTAATAATGAAACTGACAAGAAACTAAGGTGTTTTGATGTTCTAGGGCGTTATTTTAACGAAAATAACGATTTATTAATTATTAAAACAAATCCGGTAATGTTTTCTCTCCTAATTTAGACTTTTGTTTGATGAAAAGGTTATTTTTCAGAACGAAATTGTGGACGAAAACTCTATTACCATCACTGCTCCATGTATTTGTATTACTGGTAAGTAAGTAGTTAAGTAGTTGAGCATGCAATATTAATTTTGCTTTTTAAGGTATGGATGACACAAGCACTTATTCGATATTTGTTGAAAAACAAAAAATTGAAGAGACAGGAGATTTTTTAACGGCTCTAAAATTACTTTTTGCCCTGTACTACAATTTAAATATGTCATATCCAAAAAGCAATTCCTGTACATTAGAATTTATGCAGATTTACTTAATGAAAATTAACCCAGACCAAGGAACAAAAAATAAAAAGAAGAATTCCTCGAAATTGAAGATTGTGTCACTAATTAGATCTTTGAGAGATTTAGATGGCGAATAACTGTGTTTATGCGTTTTATTTATATATTTTTAATTACTCTTTAATAAACTTTTTTGTTATTATCATGTTTAATATAAATCATTTTTATACGAATTATTATTGAAAACTACTGCAACAAAATTAGTATTTACATTTTAGCGCACTCTGTATATCTATACTCTGTGTACTGCAAAAGCAAAAAATGAATTAATCATTCTTCTACATTGGTAATAATTGCTAGCTTTATTTAAAATAAATACCTCTGAAGTTATTATTTGTATTATTTATAAAATTCATTATTTTTTATTATTTGATTTTCAATAAAAACAAACCTTTAAAGGGTAAGTTAATTTATCTGAAAGGACATCATTCTGTGTTAATATAATTGTTTTAATATTAATTCTTTCAATTTTATTGATAGCAACCTATCATTTGCGAGGGCTCGGAAAGCTTATGAAAACTGCCTACAGATGTAATATCAAAATAAAAAATTAACTATTTGCTTTATAATTTACAAAAACTGAAAAAACTAAAAGAAAGTGCTTTTTACGAACACCGTCCACTGTAAACTTACATGGTGTATATGACATTTTACATTTGTTGTGCGTAAAAACACAAAGAAAACCTGTAGTAAGACATATAGCCACTGTAAAATTACATGATATATATGACTTTTTACATTTTCTGTGTGTACTAACACGGAGAAAACCTGTAATAGAGCATAGACCTATGTACTATTACTTTGCAGACTTGTAAATTTACAGCATAAATATGCGTTTCCTACATATCGTAGATGTAATATTTACATTCGCCTAGCATTCGTACATGTTCTTTTTGTAATAATTACATTTGAAATGTAATAACACATTATCATGTATAATTACACAGATTATCATTGGTCACAAAGTTGCCAATGATTTTTTATGTAATTTTACAGAAATATTTTTTACAGTGTAGCAATTAGTTTTGATTTTTTGAATTTAGCATAAAATTTGTGTATTGTTGATATTGTTGATAAAATAATAGTTTTATAAAAAAAATTTGATATTCAAATAATTTTGCGTTTATTCATAAACATACTCATTGAACATAACCTTATACTATGAGGAATAACCTTTCTCTCTTTATTATTTTCTGTGCAGTTGGTTGCCTATAGTTTGCAGTAAAACAATGCATTTACATGTTTTTTATAAAAGCTGATATGTATACAGAAAAGAAAAACTCACTGTATGTATTTTTTTAACTGTTTTATTGGTTTATACAAATTCTTATTTCTATTACACTGTAAACAGAAAAAATTTCATCTTAAATTATTTTGCAACTCTGTGATTACTTCGATTTTATTGAAAATTGGTAAATTCGTACTAAAATTTTAAGCAGTGCATGTTTTCTTGCCTGAAAAAGTTTAAAAAAAATTGTTGATTAAATAGTTTACAAAATTGGAGAAAAAAATGTTACTGGGTGTTACAAGTTCAATTCGTGTTTCAGAAAATGTAATGTCGTGACAATTCATTATTACACCACTATCAACCTGTTTGTAAAAGATAAAATTGTAGTAGGTAAATAATAAGCGCTCGTTAAATTGCTCCCTAATGAATCATTCGTACGTTATAAAGATATAAAAATATACCCTTGCTCATTGTCATGAAAACGTCCAAAAGGTTGAAAAACCTAAGAAGTGACACTCACTTAAAACAAAAATGTTGTACTTGAATCTCGAACTTTCCCCATCAATCTAATACAGAAATTGATGTTGAGTTTTTCTCAAACTTTTTATGTAAAAAAATATATTCTCGGTAGCGCTTTCAAAGTTCGTATTTTATTAGATTTAAATCTAAACGCAATCAAACTTTAGCCTCAAAAATGTACTAGAAAATGTCTTTTTGATTATAATTTATGTCCGCAATTTCCCGTGAACATCTGGGCCTAACATAACTGCCTGTTGCTCGTTTTTACAGCACAGCCATTAAACGCCCTAGTTTAAATAACAAAAATCCAATATTAAACAAATAAAACGAGAATAGGCAAAGCCTCACATTATGCCCTAAAGGCAACGTTGTAAATCAACATCGATTTCACACCACAGAGATCAGATTTCAGGAATTTTCAGAAGGGTCTTAATAAAAAAAACTTACCTTAGCACAACCACTGCCAGCACAACTCTTTTCCTAAAGGCAACCTTAATTTAAAACGCTTTTCAGGCTGCACAGGTCGCGCGCGCTTCTGAAATATCGGACAGACTCTGAATTTGCAGCGAGTGAGCTTTCAGAGCTGTGAGCTTGCACGAGCTTTAGCAGCGACTGAATGAGCGCAGCCCGCAGCGAGTGATCCATTCTTCCCTGCCTACAACTAGGACTCGCTCTTTACAGAACCGTAATAGAACCCGTTGACGCTTAGATTCTGCTTGCTTTTTATGTGAAGATAAACGTGAATAATTGACAATGGTGCGAGGCGGTATTCAACGTTGGACTTGAAAAAAGCTCTACGGCGCTGTTTCTGAATTTAAGGGCGCAACATTTATTTTCGTTTTTGCTTTGGATGTTACGCTTAATTTACGACACGATTAAATTTTCCCCTGTAGGAAGTTTTTGGGATTAGTTTGCCGTACGGTAAAATTGTATCCAGGAGAATTGCGGCTTTTTGTTGTTACACACGGTGAAATCATTAATAATGGCCTGGATTAACCAAAAATGTTCTTTATGTGTTTGTTTCTGGGTCAGTTTTTAAGGAAATTTATGTTTACATAAAATTCTATGGCGATATTCCTTACTAAAATTGAAAAACAATAGCAGTAATAGCCATATAATAAACAAATAAAATTATCTTTATATATTTCTCTTTAGGACGGTTGACTGTGTTTTAGAGAATGTCATTATAGCTAAACCAAAGAAATAACGTTATGATTTAGCTATCTCAGATCTTACTGATTTTCGGTTACGACAGGTAGTTTTAGTAGAAAAAACATTTTTTCTTTTTATAAAGAATCATGACGCCGTGCGTGAGCACGACTCCATAATTCCCATCCCACCCCCTTACCCGGGCTCAGCGCACTTCAGCGCTATTCACCGGTCTAACATGCCCCACCCCAGAAAGACATGCAACCCAACATACACACCACACACACCATCCGTGGAAACGCCGGATTTAACTTATTCAGAAAACTTTCCGACGGTCAGAGGACTCGAACCTACTGCCGTTGAGAGTCTAAGCCTGGGACTTTAACCACTAGACCACCTGCTGGCCGAAAACCCATTTCTAATTTCCCGTTTACCATAATGTTATTTAAGAAAATAATGCTAACAGTAATTAAATATTTTTCGTTTTGTATTACGAGTACTTATGAAAATGAGAAGCGAATTAAAGAATATGGTAATATCTTTGAAATTTTAATGTGTTTTAATCAATATTTAACAAACTATCCAAGTATAACGTATTTTTTACTAGTCTTAAGCTCTTTAAAACCTATATTTATCATGTCGTAATGTAATACGATTTCTTGCTGCGAGAAAAATGTACATAGTTTCTAAAAGTATGACAAATAATTTATAAATAAACAGTAGATTAAAAAACAAACAATTTCCGCCTTTTAAACAAATACTCAGACCTCCATGGCAATTCGATCATTCCCAAAACTTGAATTATCTCTGGAAAATTTTTGTCTCAAAATTTCGATTATCTTAAATGTGTAAAAATACCTGACGAGATATTACGCACCCCCCCCCCCCCCCCCTTTCAATCAAACAAACAAACGAAAATGTAAACCATCAATAGTACAATATTCAGACAAAATTTGAATCTAATATCTCAATTTATGTCGGCGATATTATTTAAAGCGTGATATCACTGATCTACTTCCGGGAGGCTGTAACTCCGCAAGAATGCGTTTTCAGACTTATTTCTGAAGTATTTTTCGGGTTTTACATCTACAAAACGTTCTCTTCAAAATATTGCATATTAAATAATGTTTAACGTTATTGATTTAATTTATTATTAAACTAAGCTGTTATGAAGTGTGTTGTATGTTGAATTTACTGCCACTAGAAAAAAATTCGCTAAGACTAATGTTTAATGTAAACAAGAACTTTCATTTCAAGTTGATTTAAAGTTTTATCTCCTTTGAATGATGTTTGGTACTAAAAAAAGCACTTAACGATACAGTCGTTACTGTGTTGTATATTCTACAAAATTATTTATTAAAAACAATTTCTGAAATAATGGTTTCTTCTTTATTACAGTTTTTTACTAGAGTCGGACAATGCTGCAAAACGAGAATCGATTTTCGGCAGTGGAGCATCTACCATTGTTTAAGCATTTGTAGCTGCAGCCTTGCGTGAATTGGTTTGGTGAAACTGAAAATACAAACTGAAAATACAGAGTTGGAGTTTTTCTCTACTTCACAATTTCAAGATACCTGATGCGAGGTACATAAAGTTTCGAAATTTACTTAGTCCTCCTAACCAATTAAAAACCAATATGAAATTGTAATTTGTAGAGGCTATAAATTTAAAAGTGTTAGTAGTAACAAATCAGTCAGGATTTAACATCGAAATTAAAGTTATTAATTATAAAAATAACAGCAATTATGCAGCTTAATCATATTATTTGTTGCTATACAACTACGACATCCGTTTTGTAAATACATATTAAATTAACAACCCCGTCGCGTCGCGTCGGTTATCTGCGGTGATTTCTGAAAATGTCACAAATCAACGCAGGCGACAACCTCGTCTGTAAATGTTTCTTATTATTGTATAGGCGTGACTAAGTGACGGCGACTTCTATTTTATATTAAATTTCTTTCCATCTGTAGACGTTTACATTGCTACGCAACGACACTTGAAAATGCTTATATAAGAAAGAAGAAACCGAGACAAACTTCTCTAAAAGCTCCAACTTGTTCCGGATCGAACTAACAAGGGGTCCGAAGACAAATAACCCCAAAAGCTGCTTTGAGAGAGCAGTGGCCACACCAGGTTTTGACAAAGTTTCTAGCACTGTAAGCCCCTTCAAGAATGAAGTAGTTACACCAGGTCTCGGCGAAGCTTCCTCGCCACTGCTAGTTCCTTCTCAAACGAAGCAGTACCTCACGAAGATCACTGCCAGGACGTGCAGGCGGACCACAGCCACCAAAAGCTCCAGCCCCAACCTCTTGCTCTTTGTATTTAGAATTTATTTGTTTATGTTAACCTTGTTTTTTGTTCATGTATTAACTGACTGTTCGAGTTTGCTAATACAATTTCAATGTAAATTTTGTTTAATTTTTGTTTAATTATTAAAAATATTTCAAATCCCGTTAAAGGTGTTAAGCAACAGTAACTCAAATGGGTTCTTTCTAGTATCTCATTTTCTCTTCCTCCATCTTCGACTGCATTTTTTTTTTCTCTCCCCTTTTCCCTCTTTTAATTGCATTCTACCTTCCACGCCATCGGTTATATCTACCACCTTATCTCTGTCTCACACCCTTATTACCATTTTTATACCTTTTCATTGCTCCTTTCATTTTTCTCCTACTTTCCCCTTCTATTTTCTCTCTCCTCGTTTTGTTTTCCCTATTTTTTTTTTAAATTAAAACATAAATATATTGAAAAGTCCAGATTTGATTGACTAATTTAAAAGTTCAGTTACTAATAAAGTCTGGATCTTCAAGATTTTAAATTTTCATGTTTTTAAAACAACACTTCTAAACCACTTTAAATTTCAGGCACAACTTCCAAAATCTAAAAATTTCTAAAAATAAGAATTATTGTCGTATTTTTTAAAGCAGCACTTCTAAACCACTTTAAATTTCAGGCACAACTTCCAAAATCTAAAAATTTCTAAAAATAAGAATTATTGTCGCATTTATTAAAGCAGCACTTCTAAACCACTCTTAATTGCACCCCAACTCGTATAATTTTTAAATTTCTAAAAATGGGTGAAATAATCCTCTTCATTAAAGCAACACCCGTCTAAAACCACTCTAAATTGCACAGCCAACCAAGAAAAACTAAAAATTTCTTAAAATAGGAAGAAATCGCTTTTTTTATTAAAGCAAACTATGCTAAGTTGCACCCCTAATTAATTGCAGTAAAAATTTCTAAAAATAAATCAATGCGCTTATTCTATTAAAGCAACACCCCTAAACCATTTTAAATTGCACCCCAACCCCTAAAAACTAACCATTTCTAAAAATATAGCAGATTACTTTTTTTATTAAAGCAATACCGTTAAACCACTTTAAATTTCTCTTCAGCCCCTAAAAACTAATAATTTAAAAAACAGAAAAATCACTTTCTTATTAACAACCATAAACCACTCTACATTGAACTCACCAATCCCTAAAAACTAAATTTTTTCAAAATAAGCCAGATCGCTTTTTTATTAAAGCAACATCCCTAAACCAGTTTAAATTGCACCCCAACCCCTAAAAACTAACCATTTCTAAAAATATAGCAGATTACTTTTTTTATTAAAGCAACACCGTTAAACCACTTTAAATTTCTCTTCAGACCCTAAAAGCTAATAATTTAAAAAACAAAAAAATCACTTTCTTATTAACAACCATAAACCACTCTAAATTGAACTCACCAATCCCTAAAAACGAAATTTTTTTTAAAATAAGCCAGATCCCTTTTTTATTAAAGCAACATCCCTAAACCAGTTTAAATTGCACCCCAACTACTGAAAAAAAATTTCTAAAAATAAATCTAATCTTTTTTTATTAAAGAAACACTTCTAAACCACTCTAAATTGCGCCCGACCCCTAATCTAATTTTTATTAAAATTAGACAGATCGCCCTTTTTATTAAAGCAACACCTTTAAATTTATTCAAATTGCACCCCAACTCCTAAAATCTAAAAATAGAAAATATCATCTTTTTTATGAAAGTAACACCACTCAACTACTCTAAATTGCACCTCCAACCTCTAACAGTTCTAAAAATAGGACAAAACACTAGTTTTATTACAGCAAACGCATTACAACCACTCTGAAATGCATCCCCAACCCCTAAAAACTTACATTTTTAAAAATAGGAAAATCACCTTTTTAATAAAGCAACACCTTTAAGCCACTGTAAATTGAACTCACAATTCCCCAAACACTAAAAATTTCCGAAAATAGAAAAAAATCACTTTTTTATTACAACAAACACCCCTAAACCATTCTAATTTTCAGCTCAACCCCTAAAAATTGCAAATATCAAATTTTGTATAAATTAACCACTTTAAATTGCACCCCCAACTCTTAAAACCTGAAAATTTTTACAAACAGCACAGATCACCTTTAAATTAAAGCAACACCCTTAAATCACTCTAAATTAGACTTCCAACCCCAAAAAACTAAAAATGTCAAAAAATGGAAAACCCTTTTTATTTAACCACTCTAAATTGCACAAACAACCCTTAAAATCTAAACATTTCTATAAATACCAAAAATAATCCCCTTTAATAAAGCACATTTCCAAATCGCCAAGTACAAAGCCGTACCAACTACAAGTATAATAGAATCTCTAGAACAATATGCTTAAATCGACGTTTCGTCTAGTAAATTAAAAATTATGGGTCGAAATGATAACTGATGCAGTTGTTGTTTAGACGTTTACAATAACAATCTTGGGTCGCGGTCTGTATGCATAAGATCGCCGCACAGTTAGCAATTTTGGATAGAATTGCATTAATAAAATGTTCATAAATAATCATAATTAATAAAGTAACAGCGACATATTCTACACAATTTTATGTAAAATCAAACGGGTAAAACGTTTAACCTTCCACTAGTCGCGCTCATTTTTAGAACGCTAGTAGTCGCGCTGGGTCTCGTAGACTTTTTTAAAATTTTTGAAAACTAAATTTTTTTCATAACAAATTTAGCTAAATTTGCATTTAATGGTCATTGTTAGGTGTCCTTGGAGTACATTTTTTTTCAAAACTATTATATTTGCAAAAAAATTTATTGTTGTAAATTTCTGAAATACAAGGTATAAAAATTACATGTTTTCAAACTTTTTCATTTTGTTTATAAAATAAATAAAAATGTTTTCTCATATAAAAAATGGTGGATTCAGTACAAATAAGTTTTACAAAAAAAAATTAAGTATTTACATCAGTGCACATTGGGCACAGCATTTTGGCGTGTGACAGGCAAACAAATTTTTTGCACATTTCACAATAATATTTTGTCTTACTGTCTTTTGTGCAAAAATAACAGCGTTTTCGACCTTTGGGTTGTTCCATCGTATCTGAAGTACTTAGAAGTACATAGAGGACGTAAATGCTCTTGTTCTTTTTCATAATCCATCTAAGATATTAGCTTTGGTTATCCATACAATTCTATTATTAAAATAATTGAACATTACCTTGCAATTTGGAAATCAACTGATGACGAGAATAAAACAACGAAAAATAAAAGAGGAACACAACTAGTCGCGCCGGGTCTGTAAGACTTTATCTCTAATTATACGCCAAATAATGAAACGTACTGACATCAAACTTTACTATGTTGTACAGAATCAAAAACTGAAAAGCTACACGGCTGCGCAAGTACCGCCTCTCCCCCACCATTCAATGAACAATAAATAAAAATTGGTTGGGTCTGTAAGACTTGGCCCGACTAGTGGAAGGTTAAGAATTTTAAGCAGCGGGCTTACGCGAGGAAGGCCTTGTAGCGGTTGCCCGACAGCTTTATACTATTATTAAAATTTTGAATCTTGTTTCTTTAATTTTGAAATGTTTGAAATTAGTCTGATCTATATTTGAAAGTTTACAGATTGAGTGAGTGTAAACAATCATATTTTCTTGTCGTATTTTAAAGCCGAAATTATTAGTTTTGGGAACAGCAGGCAGCATCGCAATCCGAAATGTAAACTAGATACAACTCTGTACCGAGCTTTAATCACCTGTCACGATTTTAATTGACCTTTTAAACGATTGTTTGGTTTAAATTAAAACGTTGATGTACAGAAAGCACAATAATATGTATCTACGTAGTCAGCATTATTTTCTAAATTCAATAATAGCGCCATAATCACAATAGGATGCCGTTCAAATATAGAATCGCTATAAATAGAGGCTATTTATTTTAATTGAGTATTTAAATCTAAAATCATTTAGCGCGATGATGTGGTTTATACCAATTGTTTACTAAATGTGCTTGTTTATTTTTTATTCGTTAGTCCAAACAAAGCAGAAGCGGTGATGATTCACCATTTGCTGCAGGAAATTATTACGAAGAGTAATGAAACTATTTTGAGACCGTGGAAAGATAGCGCAGTGCATCAATACACAGTTATTGGAAAAGTGACCTTGAACTGATCTTGAAATTTAAGTTACTGACAAATGACCTTCAATTATGAATTAACAGACCAAGTGATCGTACAAAAATAATTGTGTAGGTATGTAAAGTGCAATTTGGTTTTCTTAATTAATTGTTTTTTTTTAACTACCATAGACAGTTGGATATATAATTATGTGCAAAACCCAACATAAGCTTATTTTTTCCACGCACATTTTTAAAGATGCCCGCCTCAATTTGTCTTCTCATTTCTTTTACTTCTTTTCCTAGTATTTCAGGCGCTGTTTGCTCACGAACGTGTCTTATTATGCTCATTCATTCTTTCCTTATGTTCGTTTGTGACACGTTTTCTGCGTTCTTGAAAATTACCATTAAATTCAATTTAGGTAATTTAGTTTCCTGCTGTTGGTGTACAAAAGCGTATCACATCTAAATATACTTGATTCTTATTTTGTTCTGTTTTATTCCTAATAACAGAGTTTTCTTCACAAAAGCAGCGGTTATATAAAATCTTTTCCGGATCCGTTCCTGAAATGGCACTATAAAGAAAGTGCTTGCGATAGTGAATCTTGTGGAAAACGGAAATGCATACAATTTTGTGCTTTAAAACATTACGCCTGAATATTTATGAATTTTTAAAATCCGTTTCTGTTGGATACCTCCGTATTCATTACAACTAGGCACGTGATTTATCATCCGAAGTAGCGCATCAGCGGAAATTTAATAAAATATTTACGAGCAGTCGAGCTTTCGACAACCAACGTAATTCAAGTTTTCGATTCAATTTCGTTGATACTTCAAATGTGAATGAGACGTCAAAGTCGGCTTTAGCACATTCTGCTTCTAGTAGAGTACTAACTTTTGATTTTGGTACTAGTTATTTGCAGTGCAGCTTTCAAACAACAATTGGAAAGTTGTTGTAGTCGAAGTTAAAGCTAGGGAATAATTTTAGAAGTTAATATCAGCATCTGCCCCCCGTTTTGTCAATTAATAAAAAGAGTCATATTTCTATTGTTATTAGTGCAATAAATGGGATTGGTGGGTATTGATTTAGTATTCACAACGCTTCACAGTCCTAACAAGGCACTATCAACACAAAATTAGGTGCGATTGCGCCACATAAAGCACTACCCATCACTAACAAAACACTAGCTATTTACAAGCAATTTGGATTTAATGCCTTAAGTGTGCTTGTTGAGCATACACTTAACAGACAATTACACATATCTGTTCCAATTTATAACCACACTTGTTAGTCTGCTAACTAGTTATTCACAGCGCTGCACAGTCCTAACAAAGCACTAACTATCAACACAAAATTAAGTGCGATTGTGCCACCTAAAGCACTACCCATCACTAACTATTTACAAGCTATTTGGGTTTAATGCCTTAAGTGCACTTCTTGAGCATACATTTAACAGACAATTATATCTGTTCCAATTTAGAGGCACACTTGTTTGTCTGCTGACCAGTTATTCACAGCGCAGCACAGTCCTAACAAAGCACTAACTATCAACACAAAATTAAGTGCGATTGTGCCACATAAAGCACTACCCATCACTAACAAAACACTAACTATTTACAAGCTATTTGGGTTTAATGCCTTAAGTGCGCTTGTAGCGACAATTGTATCTGTTCCAATTTATAGGCACACTTATTTGTCTGCTGACTAGTTATTCACAGAGCTACACAGTCCTAAGAAAGCACTAACTATCAACATAAGATTAAGTGCGATTGTGCTACATGCAACGCTACCCATCACTGACAAAACACTAACTATTTACAAGCAATTTGGCTTTACTGCTTCAAGTGCGCTTGTTGAGCATACACTTAACAAATAATTTTGCCTTTTTTTGTCTGCTTGGTAGTTGTTCACAGCACTGCACAGCCCCAACAAAGCACTCACTGTCAACACACGATTAAGTACGATTGTGCCACATGAAGCACTATCCATCACAAACGAAACACTAACTATTAACCCGCAATTTGGTTTTAATGCCTTAAGTGCGCTGGTTGAGCATACACTTAACCGACAATTATATTTGTTTTAACTTCTAGCACACTTGTTTGTCTGCTGACTAGTTATTCATCGCACTAAACAGCCCTAACAAAGCACTTACTATCAACACAAGATTAAGTGCTATTGTGCCACAAGAAGCACTACCAAAACACTTACTATTGACACACAATTTGGCGTTAAAGCCTTAAGTACGCTTGTTTAGCATACAGTTAATAGGCAATTATATTTCCTCTAATTTCCTGTTCATTTGTTAGTCTGCTGAATATTAATTCACAACACTGCACAGCTCTAACAAAGCACTAACTATCAACACAAGATTAAGTACGATTACGCGACATGAAGCACAGCACAGCTATTGGCACATAATTTGGCGTTAATGTCTTAAGTGCTCTCGACAGGCATAAAGTTTAATGTCAATTATAATGTCGTTAATGCCTTAAGTGCGGTTGGTGGGTTAAAAGCACTAAATATTGACACACAATTTGGACTTATTGTCTGTATTTACTACACTTACCAGCACTAGCTAAGCATTATTTACAGAACGTTAAGGGCGCTTGTGCGATTTGTAACACTAACTATAGACACAACATTAAGTTCGCTTGTGCCACATGCAGCACTAAACAGTACAAACAAAGCACTAACCATTGACACGAAATTTAGCGTTAATGGCTTAACTTCAAGTACTGTATATAATGTTAAAAGTTAATTAATGGCTTAAGTGCGTTTGGTGGGCATAAAGTTAAAAGTCAGTTATGTTTTACTAACTCCGCGCGCAAGTGGTTGTCTGCTGATTTTTTACTCAAACGACTAACAAATCACTAGCTGTTGAGAAATAAATTAGCGTTATTACCCTAAGTGCACTTGGTGGGTATAAACCTAATAGTCCATTATGTTGTTTTTAATTCTTCGCACATCTGTTTGTCTGCTCATATTTTATTCACAACGTGAAACAGCGCTCACTCAGCACTAACTATTAACATAAAATTAAGTGCGCTTGTGGAACTTGTAGCACTAAACAGAACTAACAAAGCACTAACTATTACTCAAGCCTAACTGGCTCATTGTGCATCCACTGCTAGATTAGGGATTTTCCTCATATAGACCAGTACTGGACCAAAGGCTAATTTACCCTCCTGATGGAGATATCTTGTAGTTCATCTGGCTTTAGAAGTAGAATTATGTTTTTATAATTTCTCACAAATATGCTTGCTGCCAAATTTTTAATCACGGTACCGAACCGCCCTAACTATTAACTATTAACACTAAAATAAGTGCGCTTGCAAAGTGTGAAGCACTGACAAAATGCTAGCGATCGATACTAGTTTGGCTTTAGCCTTTTGCTGAGCATATACCTTTATAGCACTAAATAATAATAGCAATTTACACTAATTTCGTCGTTAGTGCTTAATATGGGCTTGCTATGCGTGAAATTTGATGTTTATTGTTTTTTTCTATTTTGGTTCTTTACTGACTACTTTATGAAACTCATTTGGGTTTCATAAAGCAACTCAGTAAAGAATTCGAAATTTTATTTTGCTAGGTTGGTGACAACCATGTGACAACAAAATCTTCACGCGTTATAAACATAACCTTCAAATTGTAAGTTCTAAAAATTAAGATTATTTAGCGTATTTTCCGCTACTTTGCGTAGCTCGAGTTGGGTGCAAGATAATTCTTCTTCCATCTTATCTTCAAATCTTAGGTACTTTAAAAATTAAATCACTTTCAAACACAGTTTGTCTCAATTTTAATTTGACAGTAGTTTGAATTGTTTTAAATGTCACCAACAGCCACAAAACCAAAACAAAATACAAAAAAAATTCCTAATCGATTATATTTTTAAATTAAAAGTTAAGATAAGGTAATTTTTAACTTATTTGGGCCAAAATATAAAAAATAGTATAAAATACACGTTGCATAAGACATTTAAGCGCACTTGTCCATTAGAAACCTCGCCGCAAGCGGCTCGTTTTCTAACTTGGACGCGTGCTCTAAAATCATGTCTTATGAAACTTGTTTTTTAATATACTATTAAATTATTCAGCAATGTGCTAGTTTGTTTAATTTGTCTTTAGAACACCAAAAAACATTAACAAAGCACCAACGATTGAAACTAATTTAAAAAATAAAATCGCTAGTGATCGTTAACTGCCAACTTTAGGGCTTCCTTCCAAGTGTCTGATTTGCTTATTAAAACTATTTAGTTGGTGACTTTTAAGAGAATATTACAATTTTACGTGTTCGTAAAGGTGTAAAGTTACTCAAAAAATTGTCTACCGTTCGTTAATCGTAACAAATGTCTCTTTTGTGTGTGTTTGAGATGTGATCTAGAACGTTTTAAGCACCAGCAGTAGATATTAAAATGCTTCCAGTACTACCAATTTCGCGCAACTTAAAAGTTATCAGATTAGCTCTTTAATAATTCAAAAAGCGCTGGAGGACACTGAAAAATAAAGTTTAAATCACATTGTTATTTTGCTTTTAAATTACTTCTTTCTTGTATCACCGAGTTTTTGAATTTTTGTCGTATATTCCCGATTCATAAAGCATAATTTTAATATTGTATAGCTAAATGCGTTTCTTCATTATATTTGAGAATATATTTGGAAGTTGACAAAAACACTTTTCATGTTCTAATTTACTGTTATTATGCAAAATACTTCTGTACGTTTTCAAACCTTAAACCTCAAAAAATAATGTTTATTTTAGAAACTATTTAAATAGAAAATAATTGAAGTACTTTGTTTGAACATTTCAATAGTCCCAACTATTTATGCTTCCTTTTTTCGAAATAGTTTATACTATAAAAGAAGATATAAAATTAGGCACAGTAATATTACTAATGTAGAAACAACAAATACAAATTAAATTTACCAACATTTAATTCGCTGTGTTCATCACAACGCTAGAAAACAACTTAGTAAATCCAAGAACGTGAACAAACCTATACCAATTTTAATAAAAAATTAATAAACGTTCTAAATTTGCAATAGGTCACTCAGGGACGTTCAAAACGAAATAAAATTGCTTTATACGAAACTTGTGACTTATTTGCAAGGATCCGGTACGTTTTCTGAGTTCCAGAGTTCAACACTGAGGTGTCTCAAAATAACATCTTAAGCATTGTTTTGAAGTACGATGATTACCTCAAAGGGTTATTTAAAACAATCTCGATATCATTATTTTTCAAATAGTATCACTAGCGAACGTTGATTCCTACAATATTCAAACTAGCAATAAAATCCAGCACGGGCGCAAGGACAGCTTCAAATAACTTTTAAACTGTTTGACGGTTTATCCATTTTAACATTAACATGTCTTTACTTGTTAGAAACAGCTTGTTTAATTCACAAATGTATATCCTGTTTGCCATCAAACCCTTCGCATACATTCAATACTAGAGCTAGAGGAACAGATATACATCTACCTCAGCCAAATTCACAGATGATAAAAAATTCCATATTCTACACCGGTAAAAAAAAATATTCAATACTCTACCACTTAACATAAAAAATATTTCAAATATTTCGAAATTTGGTAGAATGTTACGGTCATTTTTGTTGGATAAAGCATATTATTGTCTACATGATTTTTTTACTGACAGAAACTAAATTTTCCTGATAAGTATGTGATATTAGGTAAATATGCTGGGTAAACGAAACTGTGATAATATTGATAAAGATATTCTCTGTATTTTAATTTAAATATTATATTAATAGTTTTTACCATAGCATGCAATACTGTGATATCTATATACTGTTTTACCGTTTTTAAATATCTAAGGTCTTTTTGTAATTTACTGTTATGTGTATTATTATGTAACTATTTGACTACACCACTGAGTTACTGTTAATAAACGACTACTACTACTACTACTAACTTATTACAATTTGCAATATGAGCAGATCAGGGAAGCTGATGAATTCAGCACAGTTTCAATGTGAAATTTCTTACAATGTCTCAACAACTTTAAGTTCAAAGTAATTGACGGGTTTTCGAGAAAATATTACAAACGTATAAAAATTTGAAATTCACGAACGGGCGGTAGAGTGGTAAAGTCGGATTAAATACAAATTCAATGTTTCCGACGGGACTCAAAGAAAGTATTACAAATGTATAAAAGTTTGTAATTCACGGGCGGGCGGTAAAGTCGTTACCTTTCAAATTAAATACAAAATCAATGTTGCTGGCGGGACTCAGGGAGAATATTACAAACGTATAAAAGTCTGTAATTTACGTCAGGGCGGTAACGTTTTTAGCTTTCGGATTGAATACAAATTGAGTGGGTTGACGGGCTATCGGGAAAGTGTGTAGTTCACGGACGGGCAGAAAAGTCACTTTCCGAATGAATTCAAACTGCATATTCTTTTGTATTTGTAATAAGACCAAAGTGGGAGAGCTAGTGAGCTCTTTGAAGTTCAGCGAAAGAGATCTTCACGTTCCGTGTGCGAGTAGCGGTTTTGAGGGTAATGGACCTGAATAGGGAACTACTGCTATTCCAACAAAATCTCGGGGTTGGCTCTCTATCTTAGAATAATATAAAGAAAGAAAGGGCCAAGGACTAATTTGCGTTGTAACTAAAGTAATTTTAACAGCGCAAAATAAATTCGTTGCAAATTTTTCGAAAAAAATCGAAAATTTTGACAACATCGCAACGTAATTTTAAAAACAAATGATTTTCAGAAAGACAGTTAACTTAAACGGCGGAATAATAATATGCAAAAATATACACATTGATGTATTAAAAAAAATATGAGTTTGGTATGGCACTCATATATGGAACCCCCTGTGTAATTAAAAATAGTTTTAGAATATAGTCCTCTTGTATCCCAACAACATTTACTTAAAGAAAATTCGTTGATTTGCTGTACATAGTTATACGAATTTATTTTAAACCGATGAAATAATTTTAATGTCAGTTTAGCAATCTTTACAATTTAACTAGTTCGTTAACCTCTTTCTTCCGAATTTTTTTGCGTAGTAACGCGCATTATAAAAGTAGGTGTCGTATTCTCGTCAGATTGTTTTCTCTTTAAATGGTATTCCGCAATCAGAAAAGTGAGAATTTTTCACCTACAATTCAAAGAGCTTACTAGTACTGCTGATATGGTCTTATTGCAAACCTGAATATTAAAGAAATCAAAGTTCGCTTGTAATCACTAGAGATAGCTCGTCAAATACTTTTATTCAAAACAAAATTTAAACTTTACATGCCGTGCTGAGTAAACTTAAATATTGGAGAAATCAAAGTTTGTTTGTATTAATATTTAGATACCAAACATCTGAGGTTGTCGTTAAATCGAGTTTGCAGAAATCCTTGCTTGAAAAAATAAAAGGAATGTAAAGGTACCTACGAAACCGTTCTGAATCGTTAAAATACACTTCAACTAAAATTTAAATTCCTCGTAATAATCAGCAACAAATTTGTTACCTTTAATCGTTTCACGAAAAATGCTACATGATCAAAGCGCTGTACCACTTTTCATAAATCGCAAAATTAAAATCTTTTTTATTTAAAATTCATTTACTTTGATTGTAATTTCTCTGAATGAGGTTATTAGCAAACGAACATATTAATCATATTTTGTTTTTGGTTCTGTTCTTTTAATTTAGTTTTCATGCTCATGTTTAGTGGCGTGATTAAGCGGGTCAGCTCATCGTCGTCTGTAAAGGGACCGGAGAAAGTTTCTAAGTTTTTTCGCAAGAGATATCGATTTTGTGGTTTTGGCGAAAATATATCGAACCCTTACACCTATAGACAAACATTTGGTACGCCTAATTAAAATATGTAAGGGTCGATACGTACATAGCGTGTTAATTTCCTGAATTTGATAGCTCGGAAATTGTTTTTAAAATAACATACAATACCGCTTGAAGAGGGTTTTGAAAGCCAATATGAAAACCACAGTTAGCCTAACAAAATCAACGAGCACTAATTAAAAAGTTTCGGAATGTTGTCGAAGTAAGTTTATAGTTAATCAAATTGTATGGCAATGAGCAGACATTGAGTAATTAAATAGAAGCTCTCGAAACTGTCATTACAACATTATAATAATCTAAGCCCTCTATTATTTTAATTAACTTGTTCCTCAACTAATGAATGGTTGTGAGGATAATACACCAGTTTTGAAAATTATACAAGAGTTTTTCACGGCAGACAGGTTTTTATCAATAAGCTCTGGATGATAAATTCTCGCGATTAAATTGACACGCCTAATAAAGCTCTATTTCTTAGCTCCTTTTGTACAAAATAAGCGGCGACGTAAGAAAGTAACATCGCCGTAATAACTAATAACTCGCCTTTTATATTTTGAAGAGTCTTTTGTGTTATCACTCGAATATCTGCTTTGATAATTAAGAAATGACGTTGAAAATTCTATAACATATTTTTGTTGTGTTGCTAAATTACTTTCTGGATAACCCAAAACAACCAACACAACACATCAATTAGTTTAATTCACTTTCGCTGAAGATGGATTTACTTGAGAAGGAAATTCGCAATAAAATCGATAAGGCTGTACAATAGAATGGTTCTAAGCATGTATTTGTTTTTTCATGAGTAACAGCTCTCGTAAGGTTAATTCAATTGTATTAAAGAACAACTGATTTACAAATGGTTGAGTTTTATTAGTAAAGTTCGATTTATTGTTGTTTCCAAAATGTAAACAAATTATGTATGTATTGCATGACAAAAATAGTATGACCTTTACAAGAAACATTACATTTACCTAGCAACATTATTTAAATACGCCTCTCTAATACATACAAACCTTTAAAGTGTTAAAATTATTTAAATACATTTTTAAACCACCCTGTAGTGATCATCGCTTGTTTTGTAACGAACCTATATTGAACCGTTGAAATAATTTTAATGTCAGTTCAGTATTCTGAATTTAATTAAAAACTAGTTCGTTGACCTCTTCTTCCTCTTCTTCCTCTTCTGCGTAGTAACGCACATTCTAAAAGTGGCAGTCGTTCTTTCTTTAGATCATTTTCTCTTTAAGACCCACTCCGCAATTAGAAAGATGAATATTTCTTACTTGAAATTCAAACAAATTACTAGTACTGTTGATCCGGTCTTATTGCAAACTTGAATATTAGAGAAATCAAAGTTCGTTTGAAATAATTTCAGAGAACTCGTCAAATACATTGAGTTTTATTCAAACCGAAATTTAAACTTTACCGACAGCCCGTGCTGAATTTAATGCAAATTTGAGTATTAGAGAAATCAAAGTTCGTTTGTAATAATATTTAGAAACCAAAAATTTGAGACTGTCGCTAAATCGAGCTTTGGAAAACTTAGTAGTCTTTTACAAAATTTCTAGAACGAGTTCTAAGGTACCTAGGTGACTCCCTAGAAGATGAAATTCGTAAGTACGTTCTATTACGATGTGTAACCGCTCCTCATAAAAGAAAGATTTTGTTAAATCCAAAGAAATAAAAATATAACCGCGTCAGATACGGTGATAGTAGAGGACATCGATGTTGGCTTATTACACAATCAGCATAATATTCTTGATTGAAAGCTAATGATGCATTTGAAGTGTGAATGTCATCAACGTACAGCAGCACGCTCTAGAATTTGTTGTCGATATCGGTCAGCATTCATTGTTTCACGAAAGAAAATCTTTCCAACTATATATAAATGTATTTTATTATTTTTTTCTGTTTCCTTCGGAATCAAATTTTCAATAATTTAAGACATATCTTACAGAATCAAAACTGCATCTAGCATTCTATTAAATTTTCCACAAATAACCGTTGTTTAAGAGGCAAAAGGAAAATTAATTCTTAAAAAGAAATTTATTTGTTAGGGAACCAACACCAACGGTTAGGCACTTTAATAAATTAAGTGCATGATTGACATGTGGAAAATTTGTATTGAGTTCTTTTAACAGAAATTTCATTGAGCTGTTGTGTGGGTGGACGTGTGTTAATTGCACGTTTTGATATTTATCTATTTAAAATGACTTCCTACACGCGTTGATGTTTTTTGCAGTTTCTACCAGGGATTGTAAATTTTTAACCTGCTTACATTACGTTAAATATATTTATAGTGCTCTATTTAATAACAATAATAAGAATATGTATTTCGTAAAAGATTTCAATTTCGCCAGAAAGTCCTACAAAAATAGGGTTTCTATTTTCGTTACTTCTTTAATTATTTTTCTATGAAGATTAATTTGAGAATTGTAAAACTCCATCATGATCGGAACAATGCAAATCTATAGAACGTCGTTTTACTTTTTATTAAACATATTTATTGACGATGAAAAATAATTTTGACGCCAGGAAATAAATTATTTACGTCAATAAATGCATTTCTGGCGTGAAAAATATTATTTGGGGAAAAAACATTTATTAACGTTACCAAATATTTTTTTAAGGTCAAAAAGTAACTTTTAACGCCAGAAATACCTTTTGTAAAGTCAAAAATTTATTTCAACATCTTAAAAAATTAACTTTGAGGACAATAATTGCTTTATTGACGTCAATCATTTTCAGTTGCCTAAAATTTATTGTTTAACGTTAAAAGTTGCGACAATTTAAATTAATTTGTTGACGTCAAAAAACCATTACTTGACGTCTGAAAATCTTATCTCATCTACACAATTTAGAATTAAATAATACAACAATATTACTGCTATTCTACAACCGTAATTAATTATTTTCAGCCGTCAATAAATGATTTTTTGTTTTGAAAAATATATTTACTGGCCGCAATCACATAATTTTTAACGTCAAAAAATTATTTTATTGCGTTGGATAATGCTGCCATCTAGCGATGCAGCTGCCGTGTAACAAAGTATTAGTTGGTCGCGCCGCCAAGTTAGTTGCCCGTATTTATTTTATTTTATACAAGGTTCACAACAAACATCTTTATACTTCCCATACCAAAAACTATTTTATGTTGTGATTTGATCATTTATCACCCATTCACCCTAGTGTACCTGCTGCATTATTATTAATTATATTCCAGTGTGTTTTACAAGCCGGTACGAATGTACCAACGTCTTCTTTTGGCAGCCTATGAATCAATATTTGCAGTATGTTTCAAGTCAACACTACTGCCATAAGTATCCCGTTAGGTGGCAGCATTATCCGACGTCAGAAATTTTGTTAATACTTCTGCAAACATTAGTTTTTTAACTTTTAATGCCGTTTTACTCGTTATTCTGAACTATGGAAATTAAAATTACATTTTCCTCCAGTGACGTAATAAATTCTGACGTCAAAAATTAAATTTTAGACGCCACAAATTAGAATTCAGACGTCGGAAATTGATTTTATAACGTCAAAAATTAATTATTTTACGTCCAAAAATCGTCGAGTTTCAAATAAATATATTAATCTATTAATGCAAAGTAATCGAATTTTGGACGTCAGAAATTTATTTATTGACGTCAAAAAATCATTTATTGACGTCAAAAATTAATTTATTGACGTCTGAAAACAATTTAAATGTGGTTTGAGAGTATTTTTTTCATTTTTTTAATTATTTTATTTCACATTGCTTGGAAGTTTTTCAGACTTTCTTAAAATGGATTTTTGACGTCAATAAACGAGTTTCTGGCGTCGAAAATTGGATTACATTACATTAATAGAATTATATCGTTATCCGAAATTCGATGATTTTTAGACGTCAAAAAATTAATTTTTTACGTCTTGCACTCAATTCCGTCGTGTGGAATTTATTTTGTGACGTCTTAAATTCAATTTTTGACTTTAAAATTAATTTAATGACTTGAGGAAAATGTATTTTTGTTTTCCACAATACAGAAAAGAAGTAAAATGGCATTTCAATAAGCCATAACAATAAATGAAGTTGAGAATCTGTTTGCAGAGTCAAAAATTTATTTCAACATCTTAAAAAATAAGGTATTAACAAATTTCCCGCATACATCCAGTTGGAAAATAGTTTGTTGCAAATTTTTCAAGCCGTCACTGTATCGTTACCAATAATTCATAATAAATCAATACGTAACACATACATGACTGAAGAGAATAAACAAGTTAAAACGAAGAAGGTGGGTTTAATAGAATTTTCTGCAAATAAACTGTAGCTAACACGTTACTTGGGTGCAAAAATAATAAACAATTATAAAATGAATCGCAAATAAAAGATCCCGGGATCTTACAGTAATATAACTTGTATTAATTTTGTTCTAAATCAGCTGAAATTATACGTAAAAGATCTATGAAAAGCTTTTTCCAACCTACAGTTCCGACTTATACTTGAAGTAAAAAACACAGTTTGGTTTTTTGCATCGAAGCCTAAAACGCAGCTCTGGAAAACCACAACTTATGTTTGGATTGTATTAACCTTTGAGACCCACAGCGTCCCGCTTTTTGCATAACCTTTTGCTGGAGGGGTAGACATAGTAATAGAATATATAGATTAAAAAATAATACAATAGTATACACGTATTCAAGAAGTTCTGTAATACTGACCAGTGGCGGCTCGTAGTGTGGTGTACTGGGAGGCATTTTAAAGTAATTTTTTGAAAAAAATTTGTTCCTACCCAAGTTTTAGGTAGCCTTATATTTCAAACCCATTCTTTACGTTGGCAAAATGATCTATTTTTCCAGCATTTTCATTGATGTCTTTAACAGACTTTCGATAAGCGCTCTCTAATAAAATTATTGTAAATTGATACCTACATTGCCAGTGTGCCAAAATGCACAACATTTTTCATGTGGTTTACGATTAAAGAATGTGTTTGAATTTTAGTTTTTAAATCTTTGCAGTCAATATCACACAATGAATTACCTATCACAAAATAGCAGACAGTGTAAACAAGTGAAAGCATTTTCTTACATGGCATTCACAATCCAAAATTATTTTGCACGGACATCGTACAACACCACTAAATTATGATTACACAACCAACAACTATTTTCACACTAGTACGTCGTGTACGTGCGAATCCCGCAAATTAGGCGGCTATTGGCATGCGCTTATCACGGACAGCTGACAGCATAATTCTCGGAAGTTGTGGGTTCGTGACACCGAAGTCTTTAATACGCAGATACTTCTATCCTCTTTTAGCTTGTGTAATATAAATTTTACCGCAATGCGCTTTCTATTTCACTCTTATTCATTCGAAGGCTTTTTAAGTCGGCGGCTTTATTAGGTGGCGTATAGCTGAATTGGGGACTAACAGCCAAATGACCCTCGCATAGGTTCGTTTAATGCGCGTGAATTACTCTAACATTCAAACATTTTCGGATCCTGCGGCAGCTCTTTAATAAACGTTCTCGAATAGAAATCTTATACAAAAGTATTTTTTAAATAATATAGTGTATAATATGTTGTGTACTCAAACAAAAAGTAATTATTTATTTTTCTAATTTCACTGGGAGGTCAATGACCATTTGACCCAATGGAGAAACCGCCACTGATACTGACCACAAACAAACCACAAACATGTTTGTATGTTTTCCATCGCCTTCACTTGCGGCGTTTAATAACGATTAGGGTGAGACTTATGAACAATTTCAAATAAATTCGTAGCACTAATTAAAGAACACTCCTAATATATTAACACATTATTATTAAAATTATTATACTGCTATTTATACTTTTATCAAAGAGTTAATACGAACTTAAAGTAATTATTACTAAAATTAGGATATTAAATATAACAAAAGTCATCAGATTTCAAAATGAGAATCAAGAAGATTCTTAAACGAGTTAATTACAACATCAGAAGGTAAACGATTACAGTCCTGTTTGATAGGAAATTTTACTAACACAATTTGTTTGTTCGCTTGTTTAGTAGCTTAAAATTATGCCCTCGGAGATGAACATTGTGACAAAAACACACTAGAGAAAAATAAATTTAGAGAAACTT
Source organism: Ctenicera cuprea (assembly GCA_958336395.1). Lineage (NCBI taxonomy): Eukaryota > Metazoa > Arthropoda > Insecta > Coleoptera > Elateridae > Ctenicera > Ctenicera cuprea. The sequence continues at coordinate 16,835,483 of OY284495.1, read as the reverse complement.
TATAACAATTATTTAGCAGTTTAAATGTCTCAATAAGGTCTCGTAGCCTACGCGCTTTTAAGGTTCCGAGCGCTAGCCTGAACCTGGATAATCGAACTTCATAAGATAAAGATTTGAGAGAAAGTGAAAGCTTAGTAGCACGTCCTTGTATTTTTTCAAGAGTATCAATATATTTCTGGAAATTGGGGCTCTAGACCGTTGAAGCGACTTCGAAAGCAAATCCAATGTAAATTTTGCGAAAAAGTTGAAACGTTATGTCACTAAGCATTTTCTTAACTAGATAAAGGAGCACATTTACTAGCTACAGAACATTTTAGATCTGAAGAAATATTAACTCCTAGATCATTTTGAACAATTAACTGGTTTTAAAATAGCACCGGTAGGAAGTACCGATTGCAAGGGTTGTTATATCCAATACGTAACAAAGTACATTTATAAGAGATAACAACTACATTGAACACCATTTTTCAGTACGTAATAGATCTGCTTGTCGGCGTTCTTGATAGGATTGTTGAAGAGTTTGGTGTCGTCTGCAAAAAACGACACAGTAGATATGACGCATGTGGCTTGGTCGCTGATGAAGACATTAAAGAGCAATGGTGCTATTACTGACCCTTGCGGAACACCACTGAGCCCCGGACATTTATCTGAGAAGCAACCTTCAATGCAAGCCCGGAACTGACGATTTGAAAGAAAATTCTATATTCAAGAAAGTATCCCGTCCTGTATACCGTAGTGGTCGATTTTGTATGAAAGCTTTTTTATTGGGACGCTTTCGAAGGCTTTTTCAATGTTTAGATACATTACGCCAACTGGTTCAGTCTTGCCGACGGCTGTGATTTACGCGTTGACATTAAAAAGTATTTCCTCTTTTTATTGATTTGTTTGATGAGGTAGGGTTTAATCCAAGATTTGTTTGTTATTCCACGTTTGGAAGCAAGACGTACGTGGGCTTAAATGCCAGAATCCACTACATTTTGAAACCTATTCCACGTTTCGTTGATATCACCATCAGATTGTGTGAAATTATTGCCTCTGAAATCTTAAGACGGTTAAGAAGTACAGTAAGCGTACCGATGTTAGGCAACCACTATAATTTACCCACTGTTTTAGATTATTGGTTTTTACGTTCATTATTAGTCCTAAAAAACTGGAACACAAACTGCTAGCATCCTCGATGTTGAAGCTATCATAAAGGAAGAAGTAAATTTCTCGATAAATTGCACGGTTATCGAAAAACCTTCCTAAACATTATTGATTCTTACAAATATCTGAACCGAGCAAAACGTGTTTTAGTTTTCGTTCCTGGTAAGCATTTTTACAAATATTAAAACAAAGTATAACCGCCACTAAGTTTACAAAAATTAATGTATTGATAGTTTTGGATTCGTACTTTTGAGCCGTGCATGTAACTCCAATTTTTAAATTATGCCATTTCGGTCAGAACAATTATGGACAGATTTTAGTTTTAGAGTAAAGAAAACATGCTCTACACATCTGGCTACTTCGTTGCTTTTAACTCCAATGTACCTACGAACTCGCTTAATTAAGGAATTTGGTTGCTTCGAACACTATACAAGTACTGTTCGTTTAACCAAAGGTAAAAACAAATTGCAAATGCAGTGGCGTATATTAGGGGGGTTTACAGGTTATCCCAAGTCGAGACTTCGCATCTTTGGCGCCCTTGAACAAGTTCTTCGCCTGGAATTTGTAGAAAAAGTACCTACCAATACAATGACTTGCGTTGTATTTGCTTGTACAATGACTAGCATCAGATAAGACTCCTTAAGATGTACAGTGTCTGAGATAAGGCTTTCTGGTTTGGCCATATTAAATATTATCAGAACCCGTAAGCTACGCCACCGCTTTTTTGCAAACATTCTAAAGGGCGCGCGCCGCTCCGAATGTTTCCTCTGCCGAGTCGGTCTCGGGGATAAAGGCTGATACCGGAAAGAGAATTCCGTGAAAAACAGAAAAAAGAACGCTCGGAAAATAGCGCCGAAGGAAAATTTTTTAGTGAAAACCCCCAAGAAGAAAGTACCCAAAAAAAATTTACAAAAGCTCCAGAGAAAAATCCTACAAAAGCCCCAGAAAAAATTCATTTGATAAAATCGGTGAAAAGGTTAGTATTTTCCATTTCTAGGAGAATGTTTTAACGGAGATTATCAAAATACTTTTGGAACTAACAAATACGCCTAAAAAAACTTTGTTAGACATTTGCATATAATTCCAAAATGAAATTTTCGATCTTATTCTTATGAATCGATTAGCAAGAATAAAATATGTGTTTTAGTCCGGGAAAGCTCTTTCATAATTATACAAAAAATACACGTGCTTTTGTTTAGAGAATGTTTTTTTCGGTAGTGTTTTCCCGGGAATGGTTTTTACTGAAAAATGTTTTCACTTATTTTTGTTTTGACAATTTTTCGGCGGGTGTTTTGTCTATCGATGTTTTTTCCAGCGAATTTGTTCTTTGACTTTTTCACGGAGGTTTTCTTCGTAAACTGAAATTGGCCCCCATAAGCAAAAGCAAATTGAAGACCATGGAATCACAGAAGACCAATTGGATGCCAGCAAACAAGGTGGTCTGACGATGTTAAAACAGTTGGAGGTTTCAAATGGCAGCAACTGCACAAAATAGAACGAGGTGGAAGCAAGAAAAGGAGGCCTATGTCACAAAGTGGACTGAAGAAGGCTAAAGAAAGAAAAGAAAGAAAGCAAAAGCAAAGTTACTGCTATTCATGCAATTAACAAAGCATCCGCACATAAGTCAATAAAGTTATCATGTTTACACTTTCCAACATTTATGTAGCAAACGCGCGCGGTCAGCATTCTTTAGTGTTATATTTTGTGTATTAGACAACTTACGTAATTGTCTATTTTATTCCTTTTACGAGTAGTAGGGTGGTAGTTAAATATTAGTCGTATTCACTGCAAAACTTAATCAAAGATAACGCAGGTCGTAATACAGAATTCGGCGCGGCGCCTCCCAAATTCTAAACATCTAGTGTGAACCTAAATTTTCTTTTCTGCATCGAAAGCTGTAGCGTTCCGATGTACAAAGGAACATGCGTCTTATATAATGGACGCGTAAAGTGGCTTCTAGTGGCAGTGGCCCCTCCCCACTAAAAGTTGAGACAGATAAAATGGATCCGAATTTACTACATAGATTGAGCAGGATATTTCGAGAAACATAGACTTAAATAGGGTAACAGACTTATTTAAAAAATTAGAACACTGCAATATGCTATCATAAATTATTACGAATAATACGTTTACATTACACATATTGTACTTATTATAGTGTTGGAAGTATTATTCCATTTTTATATTTTAAAACAAGTAACTCCGCTACGTGTCACAAATTCAAAAAACTCAAACCCACATTTTATTCTTGACGGAAAAACTTTAAAAACTTATTCTTGGCGTGTGTATTGTAGTACCCCAGTGAAACATTTGATTAAAAGCTGTTTCTATCAAGAACTTGTCACCACAACCTTTTTCCAATAACCTAACTCTTGTGTTACATTCGAACCGTTTGAAACTTTATAAATTGAAATGTTTTCGGTAAGTTGTAGGCTTGTTGTACTGTCTAGCGAATTTGTAATTAATCATAAAAACATTATTGAGAATTCTCTTTCACCTATTTTATTTTACTTGTTTTCTGTTTGTTCACATCGAATGGATGCGGGAATATATTAAAAATTCATCAACTAAATAAGCTTTCAAAACAAATTCGTAACCGGAAGCGGAAGCTAAACGTATTTTTTAAACGCATTATTTTTTCAAACCAAATTTCATAAATATGAAATCGGAATCAGATCTAAACTCATGGAGTAAGTCCTACCTTTTTTTAACTCTCTAGCTTAAAATGGCGGCCCTTATCATACCTACATATTTATGTAACCTTGCTGATTCAGCTGGCGCAAAAGCCATCTCGACATAATTTATTTATTATTTTAAGCGAATGTTTATGCAACTGTCGCATAAGGCGACGACGTAGTAGTTACAATTTATCAAAAAAAAGTGAGGCGAAGACCACGAGTTTGGCTAATATTAGTAGTAGTTTATATTTTATGTTCAATACATCTAATTTCACTGTAATTATAGTAAATTGTAATTGCATTTTAAGTACATAAATATGCGCATGTGCATATAAATCCGTGTTTTAGTATTTAAAACAACTCGTACAGTGAAAAGGTTTTTTGAGTTTTAATCTCACGGACTTTGTATTTTACCTTTTCTAGTAAAACCAAGAATAAATCTCTTCTTTTGTTCAATTTATTCAAATTTAAATGAACCAAGATTTGCATAAATCCACGAATTCTAAATGAAAGTGGTGATGAGTTAACTTTTCTTTAATTTCTCCGAAAGTCCGAACGTTTCTATGCTACTAAATTCAGAAAACAGACAGTAAGTTAATACGCAGGTAAATCAAATTGCTCTTCTATTTCTCTCTAAATCAATCACGTTACGTTCACCAAAGCGAAATTTGTATAATCAAAATATAAAGTTTTATAAACAAAAAAATATAATTATGTTTTTATTATTTTGCAAACTTGCAAGTTTTTAATTATCAGTTTTCAGTTTTCATATTCAAAGTAAATAAAGCAGCGTTAGCAGAAAATATTCATGTTTATAAAACGAAAAGACTTGCTGCGCGTGGTAATTCAAAAATATTAAAATAGAAATTGAACTGAGGCTTAGTTATTCAAGCCACAAAGCCAGTAATCTGTGAGCTCAGACCTCTTGTGCCAGGATCCGCCGATCCACCTGCAATTAAGGGATGGAAATTGAACATCCACGCCGCTCTCGCTCTCAAAGTCGGAACTGGGTTAAGGATTTCCTTTCGCCTAGGAATATTGCGCTGCATCAAACATCAGTGTTAATTGCAAAACAGGAGCGGTATGCTCCTGTTTTGTGACGTGTTTGGAACTTTACTACAAGTGCCTAATCTAACTTTGGTGACTGCATATTTCATACTGATTAGGATGCCTTAGCCATATTTAGAAAGTTATAGATTGGAGATGGGATTATCCCTAGTAATGGCATTAACTTATCAAGTAAGTTGGTTTGCTAATTCGATAATAATGATTTTACTACTACATATTTCCCTGAACTTCCAGTATCGGAATATAATAAGTTTGTGGTGCACCATAACTTCCGAACGGATAGTCTGATTTTGATGAGTTTTGGAATGTGGGGTTTATTGAAAATGCACCGACAAAATTAGCTTTAAAAAAATCCGAACCCGAAAGCGTAAGTTAGACACGTTTTTTTGGTAGCCTTATTAGACAAAAAAAGGTTGATAGATTGGATTTAAATTTTCACCGTAACAGCTTTATAGAAACCGAATGTTACTGTGCACAAAGAGTTATAAAATTAAAATATTTTTTAAATTTCGGTACGTTCAAAAACTGCGAACACGATTTTTTTTAAATTTTTTAAGGTCGCGTAGAGCTGAAAGTGAACTACAATTTGGTTTGGGTCCCAGCCCCCTAACTTCTCTGTGACGGCTTCTTACAATTTTTGAAAATGTTGTTTTTAACACCTATTTACTAAACAACGAGTTATCAGATTGGGCAAAAATTTGATATTCGAAAAGCCATAGGGGTACAACATGTTACATGCTCGGAGAATCTTTGGAACTACCAAAACCGCGTGAACATGGATGGGATAAAAAAATTTTCTATATAAATCGAATACGAGGTATTCAATGAAAATATTTATAAATTCTTTAGGACAGCGGAAAAGGTAGTTTTGGGGGCTAGGGGTGTTTCTCGAGATTTTCAAATACGAAGGTGGTTCAACTCATATCTCATTTAAAAATTTTAAATAAGACGAGGGGTCAAGTGACACCTCATTTTAAAGGTCCCATTAAACTGAACAATTTCTGTATTTAAAGTTTTTCGATATCTCTCACCGTTACAAAATGGCGGCTCAGTTTCTAAAAATTTACTTCCTATTATCGGATGAATCGCTTTTTATGTCGCATCTGAGGCAGTGAAACAGAATTTATTTTGCTGATTTATAAAGTCTATTCACATAACATTTAAATCTACGTGCGAGTTGGAGTTGAACAATTCAACATCGCACTCGCACTAAACCTCTATTATACCCGATGGGAAACTATTAATGCGTGTGTTGGTGTTTTTGGTGAATAGGATGTGCACCTACTAATACCCTTGTCCGTCACAGTTTAGTTGACATAATTTTATTTTTGTATGTTCTGTAATTCTAAACTATAAAACACAAAGCACATAGAGCAATGAAGCACATTTTACATTTATTGCTATCTTACAGCTGTTACAGTTACAGCAACTATTAGCCCTGCTATTTTATTAATCTAAGTACACATACTCCTATTACAAATTTTGCAATACAGGCAAATTCGAACAAAAAGCTTTGCCCGCTTGATTATTATGAAAATAATTGATGATGTTACACCCACCATGTATAGGTACATGTTTGCGCGCTAATAGCTCGGTGAGCGATTTCGATGTTTAGGCGTAAAATACACATTATACATGATTATTTATACATGAGTACAAGTTTTGAAGTCTGGGAGTGTCGAAATCAAAGTGCACCATCATTTTGATGATTCCTAAAGCAATAAATATCACTCACAGCTTTTAACAAACATTCTATTTCAAATTTTTTGAATGCAACTGCAGAAAAACATTAAATTAATTAAAAAATAAATGTTTATTAATAATAAACAAACATGATACAGTTAAATGTAGAATTTCTCAACTTACACTATTATGCTAACTATTTACATGTTGAACATAAAGGCGTCAATTTTAAACTTCAAAAATGCATAGAAGGCATCACAGAGAAATTAGGAGGTTTGAAGAAAATCAAATTTTTATCTTTATCATCACATTTATAATGGACGCATGATAAAGTAAAAATATGTAACTGTTGTTATGTTATGTACTGTTAGTTACTGCCAGTGGCGGCTCGCGGTGTGGTGTACTGGGAGGCATTTTAAAGTATTTTTTTGAAAAACAAATTGTTCTGACCCAAGTTTTAGGTAGCCTTATATTTCAAACCCATCCTTCACGTTGGCAAAATGATCTATTTTTACCAACATTTTCATTGAAGTCTTTAATAGCCTTTCGATAAGCACTCTTTAATAAAATTATTGTAAATTGATACCCACATTGCCAGTGTCTCAAAATGCACAAAATTATTCATGTGGTTTACCGATAAAACATGTGTTTGAATTTTAGTTTTTAAATGTTTGCAGTCAATATCACACATTAAATTATCGCAAAATAGCAGATAGTGGAAACAAGTGAAAGCATTTTCTTACATGGCATTCACAATCCAAAATTATTTAGCACGGACATCGTACAACACCACTAAATTGTGATTACACAACCAACAACTGTTTTCACACTACTACGTCGTGTACGTGCGAATCCCGCAAATTAGGCGGCTATTGGCATGCGCTTATCACGGACAGCTTATAGCATAATTCTCGGAAGTTGTGGGTTCGTGATTCTGAAGTCTTTAATACGCAGATACTTCTATCCTCTTTTAGCTTGTGTAATATGAATTTTACCGCAATGAGCTTACTAATTCACTCTTATTCATTTAAAGGCCTTTTAAGTCGGCGGCTTTATTCGGTGGCGTATAGTTGAATTGGAGACTAACAGCCAAATTACCCTCGCGTAGATTCGTTTAATGCGCGCGAAATACTCAAACATTCGAACGTTTTCGGATCCTGCGGCAGCTCTATAATAAACGTTCTAGCATGGAAATCTCATACAAAAGTTAACTATAAAGTATTTTTTAAATATTAACGTGTATAATACGTTATGTACTCAAACAAAAAGTAATTATTTATTTTTTCTTATTTCATTGGGAGGTCAGTGACCATTTGAACCAATGGAGAAACCGCCACTGGTTACTGCACGATACTGAATGTATAGAAAAGTAAAAGCAGCATTGCCTCAATTTATTCAACTCTCTATCACTTCAAGTGTGTTTCAAATTCGAGCTCTAAGATAAATCGTGTTATCCTTCACGTCAAGCAAAATTTATCAAATTGCTCATAAATTCATAAATGGTGAAAGTGCTTTCCTGAAAAAGCTTGAAGGTTTCAGTGATAAAGAATGTGTTTTTAATAGATGCTTATAACATTAAATGCTTGTGTTACTTTCAGTGATGACACATTTTTATTACAAATGCTAAGAGATCGAAAATGATTTGTTTTATTTATAAGTTCGATCTTTACTTCGTTAAAGCGCATTTTAATTTATTGTAAATAAAACAATTTTTATTTTAGCCTTTTACGTATTTAGACATGTTGAGATGTCATTTCAGAGGCAGGATTCAAAGTAAACAGTTGTTGTTGCTATAGGAAAAATAAATCTTCATAACTTGATCTTGGTTTTCTATATCTGCGTCCAGATGACTTGATTTCACATTCCAAATCGTGATGATTTATTGGTTGGGAAAACACAATTTTGTAAATAGTTCAACTTAGACAACTTTGACAGAATTCCTTGATATATTTTCACAATTTTTTTGTAACTACTTACAAAGGCTCCCACTACTAAGATTCAATTCATCAAGGAGTTTAGAAAAACAATTACAAACACCCTAGGAAGCGTAGTGAAATAGGTTCGAATCCACTCGTCTTTGGCAGAATAGCTCCAATGTCGGATATTCTGACCACTACTCTACCGTCGGCCCCTTTTAAAGTTTTAACAACGTTTATGGACAAAATAAAAGTTCTCAATTTTTACCTAAGTAGTCCAAATATTTTTGTATGCATTAAGGTTCTACTCACAGAGGGGTGGAATTATTTTTTAAATCGTTACAAGACCTGAATGTGTAATAAATCGCAATTATGTCAGAGTTTCGTACAAAAGTACTGTTAGGAAAATAAAATATTCAAGTTTTTGCTCCGCTGAAAAAAGAGTTATAAATTTATTGCGAAACAAATTTCATAAATTACCTCTCTAGAACACTGCAGAATATCCTGACAATCGATCGTTAAATTATTGAAAGTAGTAGACGCCGAAAAGTAAAACGTCGAAAATGCGAAAAAATACCTGACATTCCTTTATTATTCTCAATTTCCAGCTAAAAATTCCATTCCACAAAGCTGACCTTTTTTATTGCGCAAGGGTGGTTCATTATTAAATTCAAAATATCGCAATAAAGCTTACAACACTAAAATAAAATTAAAAGAAGAAATTATCCAAAATTAAAAGACATCCGTTATAAAAAGAGGAAAGCACTCTTTACTAAAATATTCATGAAACTGTCTTGAAATTTTCAGCAAGAAAAGAAATACTTCTACTAAGATTAGTGTAGGTCTAGGGTTCAGCCCTGATGGGGCCAAACTCCTTGGGGATTTTCCCAGGTCCGCATTCCAAAGACGCTTCACATTTTAAATGTCGATTTATGGGTCGATTTACCTACAAAAAATAATTTTTACCGTAAAGAATTATTATACTTTTTTACTAATTTTCTGAGAAAGTTACATATTGGTTTCGTTATGTTGATGACATTTTAGCATGTCTTAATGGTTCATTTGAATTAATTAATGAATTTTTAATTTTTATTAACAGCTTGCATCCAAACATAAAATTTACACTAGAAACTGAGCAAAATAAGTCCAATAACTTTTTAGATTTAAACATAAACATTAATTGAACTAATAAATTTGAGTACTCAGTTTATAGAAAACCTACACAAACAGACATTACAATACCACACGATTCTTGTCATCATAAAACACATACATATATTAGCAGCATACAGGTCCCTAATACATAGCGCTTTGACGGTCCCTTTAGATGAAAGTAATTACATATAATAGAGAAATTTCAATTATTAAACAAATTGCATATAGTATGGTTATAATACTGAACTACTGATACAGTAATTAAAAAAAACAAATTATAAATTAGCCATTTAAAAAATTTATTCGAATACCCTAACTTCATTCGATACAATTAAATATGCCCCAATCCCATATTTTGGTGACGAATCAGAAAAAAATTGCTAAAATTATAAACAAAACAAAGAAATATAAAGTAAGTTTTAAAGCAACTAGAAACATCTTAAACACTTTGTTTAGTGCAAAATCAAAAACAGACGATTTGCTTAAATCAACCATTTACAAATTAAATCGTTCGCATTGTAATTCGGTTTATATAGGCCAGACAATTAGAAATTTTGATATTAGGTATAAAGAACACGCACGTTGTTACAAATACAAACACCCACATTAATCCAATTACGCTAAACACTTACTAGAACACAATCATTCAATGACATCTAATAACACCTTTTGTGATGATAAACGTAAATTAGATATACTAGAAGCTTTTGAAATTCACAAACATTTAAAAACTGTACCGGTAATGAATGAGCAAATTGATCTCTTAAATTCTTTTCTACTGGACATTTTGAAATAAGAAATCAAGTCATCTGCAGACGATTACCGAGATCAAGTCACCAAGTTCTATTGCTATAACAACACTAACTGTTTACTTTTTCATATAACCTTTGACAATGGCATCTAAACATGCCGAAATACGTATAAGGTTAATAAATATTGTTAAAGTAATTAAGTATTTTGTATGTATGGACTTTAACGAAGTAAAGCTAGAATTTATAAATAAATATTACATAATTATTATTTATTTTCAACAAAATATCACAAAAAAAACATTATGTTAATTTTGCGACCCTTTCAGCTAAATTCAGTGACATAACAAGAACGTCCATAAAAGCTTGGCCTGGGCATTTTATTAAGCACCTTTGCCCACATTTAATCATAAGCATTCCTAGCGTTTCTATTTTTGATGTAAATGTGCTTTAAGAGCACGTAAGTATGTAATCGATGAATTCTTCTCACGAAATTTCGCTGGAACTTTGGAAGAGTGGTCGATATCACGTTCGCCTGCAAGACCCTTTCCGGAACCGGAAAAGCCGCGCAAGCGATAACCGATTTTAGCTCAGGGGTCAAGCCCTTGGAAATAAGCTGTTGACGCAAATATAAACTTTGAAAAATTCATTCAAGGTCTGACGGATATTTAATAATAGAATATTTTCTATTGATTTAGAAAACAGGTTTTAATTATATATATATTTCGTGAAGAAGCGCAGTGTGATAATTAATAACGGAAGAATATGTATGAGAAAAATACCAAATTAATAATTGTTACTTTACACTAGCAGCACATCCCCAAAGTAAGTAATAAAGGAGTTTTCAACTAAAACATATTTGTTAGCTTGTTCTTTTCTAATTTAGAACATAACTTGGCCATTTTTTGGGCTAACATTATTTATCTTAATTTAGATTAAACTAGATTCCTTCAAATAATACCTAAAATACGAGGGTAAGGCTAAAATTATTGAGAATCAAAAAATCTAGTAGGCCAAGAAAAACAAAATTTACACATTCATTTTACATATTTCTCTAGCTGTCAGTTGGCGTTTAGTTTGCGAAGTTACGATAGTTGAAGTATTCAGTTTTTAAGTAGTGTTGTTCCTGAAAAAATGGAATTAAGCAAAGAACAGACTTGCCAGTTTTTGCCAAGAAAAAACGTAAAAGTAATAGAACATCCGCCTTATTCGCCTGATTTAGCCATGTGTTACTTTTGGCTATTTTATGGGCTTAAAAGAAATCTACGGGGTAGAAGATTTTCGTCTGAGGAAGAAATTGATACCGCAATTAACGACTATTTTGAAGGTATTCCAAAAGAAGATTGGTTGGGGGCTTTCAAGAAGTGGAAATAAGAAAGAACGGTGAAGTGCATTATTGCTGAAGGGAATTACCTTAAACATATTGAAAATATAATCCTAAAAAACATTAACCGTGTTTCTTATTCTCAATAATTATGGCGTTACCCTCGTACTTAATTCCCATTCTTTTAAATTTCGCCACTGTTTGATTTGATCGTTCTCTGATTGTATTATTTGTTATTTTAAATATTTTCCGTATTGTGATTTCTCCATCCTTTGACTTATGATTGTAATAATTTCGTATCTATTAAGTTGTTTGAAAATTTTTTTGATTTCTCTGCTTTTCAATTTCTTCAGTTTTAGTTTTCTTTAGTTTTTACTTTCTTTATTCTTTAAATCTAGCTTAATGTATGATTATGTATTCAAATTTTACTATCACCTACTTTTAGTAATGTATTGTGATATTTCATCAACACTGCTTTGTTAGTTACACTTATTAAGTCAATATTGCTGGACGAACAGAGGCGTAACTTCACAAAATACACACAATTTAGAACCCCTCCCATACCCATTTTATTTTAATTTATTTTTTAGTGTAATGAAATAAGATAAATTTCTTTTCCAGAATTTTGGCCAATCAGTGTAACTAAAAAATTCTCCAAGTAAATTTAAAAAACAACTTTTTTTCTATAGCAACTGTTAAAACGTGCTATTATTAACTAAAATTAGAGGGAAAAGTAGCACTTTGCCATCAAGGGTAGATAAAGTAGTACTTTAACAGCAAGGATAGATAAAATATTTTTTTCTATAGCAACTGTTAAAACGTGCTATTATTAACTAAAATTAGAGGGAAAAGTAGCACTTTACCATCAAGGGTAGATAAAGTAGTACTTTAACAGCAAGGATAGATAATAGTATATTAAAAAACAAGTTTCATAAGACATGATTTTAGAGCACGCGTCCAAGTTAGAAAACGAGCCGCTTGCGGCGAGTTTTCTAATGGACAAGTGTGCTTAAATGTTTTATGAAACGTGTATTTTATACTATTTTTTCTATTTTGGTCCAAAAAAGTTAAAAATTACCTTATTTCATATTTTAGTTTAAAAATATAATCGATTAGGAAAATTTTTTGTATTTTGTTCTGGTTTTGTGGCTGTTGGTGACATTTAAAACAATTTCAAACAATTCAAACTACTGTCAAATTAAAATTGAGACAAACTGTGTTTGAGAGTGATTTAATTTTTAAAATAACTAAGATTTGAAGATAAGATGGAAGAACAATTATCTTGCACTCCACCCGAGCTACGCAAAGTAGCGGAAAATACGCTAAATAATCTTAATTTTTAGAACTTACAATTTGAAGGTTATGTTTATAACGCGTGAAGGTTTTGGTCTCACATGGTTGTCACCAACCTAGCAAAATAAAATTTCGAATTCTTTAAGGAGTTGCTTTATGATACCCAAATGCGTTTTATAAAGTAGTCAGTAAAGAACCAAAATAGAAAATAGTATATTAAAACACAAGTTGCTTAAGGCATTGTCTTAACGTACGAGTCCAAGATTGAAAAACGGGGGAGCGTAGCGCCCGAGTTTTTCAATGGACGAGTGCGTCAAGACGCCTTATGAAACGAGTTTTTTATACTATTTTTTCTATTGAGGAGAATTAATGAAAAAACGTTATAAAAAATTGCTGCGATCAAATTTGGTAAATTTAGTATATATATGTTGGCAGCAAGTTCAAATTGCTGCGATAAAATTTGGTAAATTTAGTATGTATATGTTGGCATACATACTAAATTTACCAAATTTGATCATGAATATATCATGAATACCAATCTTTGTTGGTGAAATTTTACTAAAAACAATGATTTAAAAGACTCTCTTAAAACACTATTTTTTAGCTAAAACAGTGCTTTAAGAATAACCTTAAAAAACCGAAATAGAAAAAGTATTTTATTTTTTTTTCTACATTAAATACACTAAATACAAACTCTATAGCAACCAAAAAGTTATTAAAGCCACCTACTCATTTTTTCGTGAAACTGTTTTCTCCTGACACTTTTAAATTAAATTTATCATTGATTTTTCTTCATTGTTTGGTCTTCTTTAACAATTGCTATAGAAAAAAATATTGTATTCCACACGACGATAAAATTTCATTATCTTCTCGATGCTTATTAGCGTCTCGGCTGACGCCTCGACGCTAAAATCGCTCTCGAAGATAAAGTGCAATTTTATCATCTTGTACAATAAATAACTATTATCATTTTTACTTTTCTATACTTTCAGTTTATAGAGAAGTATTGATTTCATGCAAATTTTTGAATTCGAGATTTTGATAGAAATACATGTTTTGCAACCCGAGGAACTTAAAAAAGTGGCTTTTGAAAAATGTTTGTCTGTGGGCCAGTAGGTGGGCATGTATGTATCTCCCGAACGGATGGACCGAGTTAATTGCGCACAGCGCTATTTAAAAATCATCCTCACTGGTATGCTAGAAAATTTGTTGATTACCGCATCCACATTTAATAACATTTTCTTAGAATCGTGAGCTTTTCTTATTGACAAAATTGCTATGTTTTTAATGTTTTTGTCGCCATAGAACTAAGTACGCAGATAATTTTGAATATAATTTGATTTTTGAAATTTTTTTTGCAGTGGGTGCTAGCGTCAAGAAAAAAAGAAAAAAAGTCGCGGAAAAAGTAAAAAGAAAATAGAAAAAAATGAAAAATAATGAATAAGGTCAATTTGAAGTATAATAGACTAGCACTTATTGCTATTTTCTTTAAATTTGTTTTCTTATTGAGAAAACTAAATTATAAACTTAAAACGATGTTCATATTACGAGGCGCAGGTGAAAAGTAATGCACACTCTTGCCTAACACTAGGAGGTGCATAGATTTTTGAAAAGACTAAAAAATAATAAAATTACAAATATTTAAATTAAGAAAAAATAAACAACTGTGAGAAAATTATATTAATAATGAGGAAAACCCCTTTAGTTATCACAAGAACAATTATTTGTACGTTCCGATTACATTTCGGCTACTAAGTAGCCATCTTCATTCTTCAGTGAACTAAAACGTAAGAAATAAACATTACGCCAAAGTGGAAAAACACAACAAAGCAGACAAGCAACTTACGCCCGGTGATATCAGTCACCTGTGTTCCAGCTTCTTTGTGTTTTTCCACTTCAGTGTACTGTTTGTTTCTTACATTTTAGTTCATTGAAGAACGCTGCTTAGCAGCCGAAATGTACATCGGAACGTACAAATAATTGTTCTTGTGAGAACGATTTACAAGTTTTCCTATGCCTTCAATAAAATATTCTATTCACAAAAATTAACTTCTAAATATAAAGGTCCACTGTAAGCCACTGTGCTCTGTTAAAATTGCCGTCCAATGTCGCCTAATTCTTATTTATCTCTAAATTAAAAGTATTAGCATTTAAAGGCCTTGCCTATTTGTTCCTCTGCTTTTTTCCACCGGATTTTTTCCCGACTTTTTTTGAAGCTTTTCTTTCAACGGCTTTTTTCTTCTGCTTTTTTTGACTAAATTCAAAATCAGGAGAGGTAAATAAATCACAAGCACTGTGCAAACCTTTGTAATAATCAAATGCAAGCCCCCATTTAATAAAAATATCTTCCAATATCTTAACTAAATATCTTACTTAATGCCGTTTGCACTCCTCTAATTCGATCTTCATATTTCATTTTATTGTTATAGTGCAATCAATTCTTCTTATAAAACTTTGAGTCAAGCTTTGTTAAACTTATCGTGAAGTATTATTGATTGAAAAATGTCTTATTTGTATTGTTTTCTTAATCGCTCACCAATTTGTGGTATCACCAAATTAAAGGAATTGCAAAAAAACATTCATTTTAGAATGGTCTACATCACTTAGTGGGTAATAGGGCACTCAAATTCATTATGAATTCTCGAGTGCAATGGAAATCCTCGAACCACCATTCTACCATCCACAAAGGTTCGTTGAACGTGATAATAGCATTTTGCATGGTCTGCAAGGTTTCTTTGTCATCTTCCTCTTCTTATAGGCCAATAGCCTATTTAATATTCGAAATTAATGCAAGTTCTGTGGGCCCTCTTGGCACAAATTCCGGGCAGGAGGCTGGCCACACCCGTCAAAAGGGGAAGACCTTCCACTTGATGGTTTACGATTGCCAAAGATGCTACAACCTTGAAATTTCTTAACATACGGAGTCCTCCTGTTTTATTTCCCTGCACTCACATTTATCAATACTGCTCTGTGCAATTATTGACCGGATTCAGAATTCTTTCCAGATTGGAACAGATCAATTGGAACTGAATCCACACAAAGAGTCGAATCGCCCATCTGTAATTCTGATTGTTGTTGAAACGAAGGGGGGAGGGAAAAATACTACAAGTAGTGGTACTGGGGGATATGTACATTCGTACAGCAGAACATGCACATCTGCAATATCATCAGCTAATACGATATGTGATTTTTAAAACTTTATTAATATTGTTACCAGAATTAAAACGTAACCAATATTAATTTTTCAAGCTGTAGCTTTGGAAGCCCCTTTGTGACCAAGACCCCAAAACAAAACCTTGTCCGCAGTCTATGCAGTTATTGGTTTGAGTGACTTGATTTGAAATATAAAGACAAAGAAAAAAATTATAGATTTATTGATATGAAAACACACCTAAGATCAAACATAACTGAACAAAACCTTACAAAATGCCTTAATACTATTCACATTAGCAATTCCACTGTACTAACAAAAAAAACTACCTATACCTCGTATATTCACCTGACTAGTTGATGGCATCAACATTTTCTTAAGAATATTAGTGCTTCATAATTATTCACAATGCCTGCTAGTTTTGTTATCCATGAATAATAGGTCAACCTTTATTAGTAAAATATTTTAATGATATCAAAACCATACTAGCTCTAAACATTCTTTCATTTGCTAACATGAATATCAATTACAGTTACATATGAACGAAATAGGATACAAATTTCTTTTTGTAAATTATGAGCACAAGCCAAAAACGAAACTTTTGTAGTGACGTGGTAAATTTAGTAATTCGTGCAATTAGTTGTTTTGCACATTACTGCACCCCCTCTAAACAGAAAATAGTTCACTTGTTATTCAAACCGTAAAATAACCTATTGTAACGCAATATCTCGTTAATAAAGACGTCAAAGTGCCTGAAATTTTATGCAGACTCAGCTCACAGTATCAAGAAGAAAAGCTAAAAAAGTCGCAAATATTTAAATGAGCTAACCGTTTTAAAGCTAGCTGTGCGACTGCTCGCGACGATCCAGGAAAAAGGTTTGCAACTTTAATCATTGCAGTTCGCTGAATAACTGTCCCTGAAATAGTAAAGAAAACCAATAACATGTTTAATGACAGCAAGAATAATTCTTGTTGCAGTTGAACCTCTTCCTCCTGAATTGTCACGAACAGTATCACAGCCATATTTACATTGTTAGCCAATTCAAATACTGGCAATTTTTTGAGTGTACTTTCTTGAAGCTGCGGGCTGAGTCTGTGTAAAATTTCAGCTAATTTGATGGCTTGATTAACAAGAAAAT
The DNA here is from genome assembly GCA_958336395.1 of Ctenicera cuprea. Lineage (NCBI taxonomy): Eukaryota > Metazoa > Arthropoda > Insecta > Coleoptera > Elateridae > Ctenicera > Ctenicera cuprea. The sequence continues at coordinate 16,818,181 of OY284495.1, read as the reverse complement.
GAATTATAGTAAGTTGTTTCACAATACAGTTGACATCTATATTGGCCGTGTCGAATAACAAGTGAGGGGTTTCCTGTACAACGTTTATGTATTGTTTCCTGTTTAGAATAACAAACATTCACTAATGTGCAACAGAAGTAATTAAACGAATTACTAAATTCAATACTTCATTGCGTAAAAAACGGTTTTGATGCAAACTACCCTCGTATAATATTTTCAAGTAGGAAAAATATCAAACTAATCCCGCTTCACTAAACTAGATATAATCACAAATTCAGCTAAGATAAATAATAATTATCATTGTACACTTCAACATTTACTCATGGTACCAAAAAAAAAAGAAGCGCATATATACGTAATACTTTTCACAAAACTTTTAATTAAATATTGCTCAAAAAGTTAAAATTTTGTGCAAATTGCACTGTGTTAACAAATATGAAGCAAATTAAATAAACGAATAATCCAATTAATTTAAATTTGAGATATTTACACAATAATGAATAATAAAATGTATGTCATATTACACCAATTTGATATAAGAAATAATAAACGCAGTCAATACTAGGTCCTAAACAAAACATAACTTACTAACCCTAAAACATAGGCAAAAACTAACTTAAAATTTCCACTAATGTGTAGGTATGTTGGAATTGATGTCTCTTCTTGTTTTTCTGGTTTAGTTGGCAGTAATAGGGCTACAATACTAACTATTCCTGCTATTATCGCCAAGTAATTAGCTGTGTTTGTTGATGATAATCTGTTAAATAAATAATAAGGTGTTTTTTCACAGAAAAATAATTTTTCATAATAACTTACCGCTGATTTTGTCTAGGAGAATATTGATATTGCATACTTGATTGTCTATCTCCAGCCCTTTCACCATGTGGAAGGACTTGGAAGTTATCACCACCATCATTAGAACTGTTATCGGGCTCCCCTTGTAATAGTTTAGCCTCAATATCTCTTTTACCTAATACCTAAAAAAAAATCAAAATAAATAACATAACCACTTTGATTACAATTCTTAATGTTTATGGTTGCATCAAATTATCTCGGTACTATTGGTAATTTGCTTACCATTGCAGCTAGAGATTTGTATAAATTAGGAAGGAAATGTAACTTTTTAGGCTAATTAACATGCAGTTTACAAAAAAAATAATTGAACTTTTCTGATTCCATAAAATTTTGCTTAAAATTGAACACCCTGTACATTTTTGTATATACCTACCAAAAGAAAATTAAATTTGAATAAAACACTTTTGAGGCAATAGTAACCTAAAACAGTTATTGATAAAATACCTTTAGGACTAGCACTAAGTTGCTTCATAACTACATACAGGATCATTGAAGTACCCTCCCCCCTATTTCCTACATTTAAATTATTGAGAACATCAATTATTATTTTCCTTTTTTCTTATAGAAGTTTTTGGAGCCTAATGAGCTACTTTATTCCACACTCTAAAATTTTCCGTACTATAACGAAACTCTTTTCTAATTTTCTTAAATGGCAATATAAATATTTTCTTACACTATTAGATAAAGGTTTTTTTTCTCGTTTCCATGATAGGTACAATACTTTCATACTCTTACAATACAACAACTTGGAGAAAACTGTAAAGAAAACATACTCACGTCAGCAGGCCATAGATTTAAACAAAAAAACTGCAAAATGTCCATTCATTTGTTTAATCATTATTTAGTTTAGGCCCATAAACTTAACAAGATCTTAATAGCAGTAGCTGCAGAGATGCTACACGCTTGTATAATTATATATTAAAAATAATAAAACATTTACTTATATCATTATAAATATCGTCAATATAAATAATAAATAGTAAGGGGCCTAAGATGCCTCCTTGTGTTACCCCATATGAACTGTTTAGAACTTACAATATCATATTTTATTTGATAACGGCCCGCTAAATAGTTTTCAAACCAATTTAATACTGCATCTTGTAAACCATAGTATTATAAATTATCTATTAAAATTGTTGTATTAATTGTCTCAAAAGGGCTTTTAAAATCAATAAATAATGCAACAGTATAATGGCTCACATCTAATGATTTTCACATAAAAGTTTTTTCCTAAATGTCCACTGTCTATTAAAAAGTATTTTTTCTATTTCGGTTTTTTAAGGTTATTCTTAAAGCACTGTTTTAGCTAAAAAAACAGTGTTTTAAGAGAGTCTTTTAAAGCATTGTTTTTAGTAAAATTTCACCAACAAAGATTGGTATTCATGATACATTCATGATCAAATTTGGTAAATTTAGTATGTATGCCAACATATACATACTAAATTTACCAAATTTGATGGCAGCAATTTGAAACTTGCTGCCAACATATACACACTAAATTTACCAAATTTGATCGCAGCAATTTTTTATAACGTTTTTCCATTAATTCTCCTCAATAGAAAAAATAGTATAAAAAACTCGTTTCATACAATCTTGGACTCGTACGTTAAGACAATGCCTTATGCAACTTGTGTTTTAATATACTATTTTTTTTCAAATTAATGCATTACTTGATCAGAAACAATTGGACGCAATTATAAGTTTAAAAATCTCACAGGTATTAGAGATAGTTGAATTTACAGGTAAGATTTAAGAGTAAAATTAAAATTTTGAAACAAACAATTCAAAATGAAAATTTGAGATTATAAACTGCAAGGTTACATCAAATGTTTGGTAATAAACTTTTAAAATATTGTTATTACCAGTACTGTACCCTTGGGCATCCTTAAAAGATAACACAAATACAGGTAAGGAAAAAACCTGAATTTTTAGATTTTACCTGATGACCCAAAACACAGAGGCACATCCAAATATAAGTACCTACCCTATTCTTAAGCTCACCCAAAAGAGGCTTCCACTGAAGTTGCAAGCAATTAAAGTTTTAAAGGCGATAACCAAATGTATTTCTAGTTGATATAACAATTAGGTATTTTAAGCAGAAATTCAAAACATAGTTTCATAAAGAAAAAGGTGTCCTTTGTTATGAAAGTATATTTTAGAAACAAACAGGTCTGTAGTATAAGAGGCTTACCCAAAACCTGGCTTATTTAAATTGAGGAATAAGCAGGGAAAGTTTAACAAAACCACAAATACTAAGATATTTACTAAACTTTCATAGTTTTTGGTATTTCTTTTCCTACAATTGAATTGCTATTATAGTGGTAGTGCATAATTTAATTACCCTACAAGGAAGACTGATTCATTAGGCTTAAAATTAGGTAAAATGTGTGACCTGTAATAGCATTCCAATTCATAACTTTTTCTAATGATGTAACTGCCGGAAAATGCGTCGTTGATATTAAAAAGAATGGTTTTTATTCTTAATTTTTAAAATAGTTAAAAATGCTTGCATATCCTAATAAAGTACTTCCAATAGTTTATCAAATTGATAAAATTTTTACGTTAGGCGTTTGCGTTTTTGAATAAATAATTATTCAATTTCAAATTTTTCAAAAATTCCTGGAAGGCGTCAGAATAAAATTTGGGAGATTAGTAAAAAACATATTTGTAGTTCACTCCAAGCTCTATCGGCTCAGAAAGTTAAAAAACATTGTGTGACAGTTTTAGAAAAATATTTCGTTGAAAATTTTCAAAATTTCATCATAATCGGTCCAGTACTTTCGCCTTTAGAGGCGTCACAGACCCCCCCACAGACAGACATTTTTTAAAACCCACGTTTTTGGGTTCCTTGAGCCCCAACACGTGTATTTCCGTTAAAATCTAGATTTGGAACATTTTCATGAAATGAATACTTTTCCCTATACCGAAAGTATCGGAAAGTAACAAGTAGCAAATTGGAACTTTCGCTCAAATAAAATCCAAACTAAGATAACATTTCAAAATTATGTTCTATAAATGTTCAAAGCGCTGGTTACGAATAAGTCTTCCATGATCATTTTATTTTTAAATATTAATTATCATTGAGAATAAGCCATTTTCAAGTTAGGCAACATGGTGGATAAGAAACATTGCAAGGTTTCACATTTTCTATTGAAAAAATATAAAAATTACTAAAATCGCACAGTTCCTGTTCAGTTAATCCCATGTGTAATTTTTCAAATTGAAGCTATATACCTACGTTTTTTAGACCCTACAACTCAAAATTTTATTCTATTTTGAGAATGACCAATAAACAACTATACAGCTACTTTTTAACAGGACGCAAGACATTTTGAAACAGTGTTTCCTGTGCTTTGAAACACTCATCACAAATTTTCTAACAAGAAAAATTCAGATTTGCCTAATTATACTCTATAAATGACAGTTTTATCTAAACTCAATTTGTATATGTATCTTAACAGTTTTAAGTGGAAATTAGCTACAGTGCCAACATTTAAACTTTCATCATTTGGCAACAACAATTCTACAAGTAATGTGTAATTATAAGACGTAAACAAAGATAATAAAGTAATTATCATTTCCAATGATGAGCAAAAACTAAACACTATAATTAGAGAAAATTACCTTAAAAAAATTACCTGTTTTGTTGAATGATCTTGCATGGTAACCCGAAATTTGTCCGTGACATTGCAATTAGCAGCTATAGGAAATGTATGTCTTATAACAATGTCTACACATGCTTGAGGTCCGATACTCCCATCGGGATCAATCACAGTAAATTTATTTGGGGCAGTACAAAGTACTGCAACATTTACATAAATTAATGATGAAAAAAACTTACAAATCATCATACAATGCTTACCTTTAAATCTAACTGGGAAATCATATGGATTATAAAGCGTTAGTAATTGTTTGTGGGTATGTCTTGCATTTAAATAAAAATTTAAAGTTGTAGGAAACACAAAAACTGGAATTCTGCGTGTGTTCGAATCCATTTTTCTGCTTCGTTCACTTAAAATTTGTTGTTTGTTCGTATCTTGGCATTGACGTATTACAGCTGTGTTTGACGTTTATGCTCCTTACTTTGACGTTTGGTTTGGAATCATTGCAGTTGTGGTTACTGTGCCGCAAAGATAAAATTGTTGTTTCTATACAGTGTTGACTTGATGAACAAGGGTAAAACCTTAATTTAAAAAATTGAAATAGTTATTGTGATAAGCATTAATGATCAAACTAATTTATATTGTTTTAAAAATTAGTAAACTTATAATGTAGCACCATTATTGGTTTAGATATTAAATTAGCACAAGCGATATTTTTCTAATATGTAGCGTATATCTTCAGCCAGTAACTAACATAAAATTATGACTGAGCTAATTCTAAGTCCATGTGCTAAGCCTAGGGTATCCCCACCAAATTTTATTTCCCCACCACTATGCGTGCGCCTTCTTCTGGCTGAAAAGGAAAACTACTACTTCCTTTTTACAATAGCGAAAGAGCAGGCTAACATAACTACTTCAGCATTCAACGGTTTCAGATAAGTTTACAAAAAGAAACTTTCTTAAATAATTTCTTAAAACAATCTTTGAAAAACTTCTCCACTGCCGCTAAAAGAAGATTTGTAAAAAAATCAAACATTTTCTAGTATTCACAATATTCTTCTCGAACAGGAAAAAGTTGTTAATCTAGGTATGAATTAGCAGAAACCTTGCTTCATAAGTCACGTACTTTGCCATTTTTAAGTTGTCGATTTGAACATTTGTTCTGTAATTATAATAATTCAGAGGGACACCGGAATCCTAACCGAAATCCGAAAAGGAACTCTTGTTCCTTGCCGAGGGAACCAAAACCCTTATTTTACAATGAATGACCGGTATTTTTCGGTCTTTTACAGTCCCGACAAGGTAATAAACTGTACCACCCCATTCTTTCAAAACTATAAATATCAAATAGGTATTGCATAGATTTTTTCACGAAAAATAAATATTTCGAATACAGAAAAAATTACAATGTTCCTCCTATTTACCGGAAAAGTCCGATAGGTAAGGATACAGAACAGAAAAGAAAGAAACCCTCGCAAGTGCAAATACTTCCGGTGCGAATGCTTGAAGATCCTAAAAAGCAGTGGTAGCTCGTAAGAAAGGCAACGTGAACGATCCCTTATCTCTATCAAACGCGCAAAGTATATGCTATTACATATTAAAATACTTTACTTTTCTAAAACGTACAATACCGCGCTAGTTTTACTGTAAGTGCACGATGGTTTTATAATGGATTAACTGCCAACAGATTTTAAATATGCGCGTCCAATACGGACAGCATTGTTTTTAAAAGGAGACAGCGGGTATGTAACTTAACGAGGTAAAACACAAAAACCCTTGCTACACCGGCATTCCGTACTTGTGGCTTACGCTGGGTGAATAGGAAATATAAAAGTTATTATGTTTTAATTTTTATTTAACGTTGGCCTGTTTTATTCTGCAGTTCTTATCACAATGTTTATGTTTTCGTATATACAAACGTTCTCGCAAGCAAGATCCGTAGAAATCAAATTTGCTGATTTTTACGAATTTTGCTTGCGGGAAGCCAAGGCCGCATTCCATCTGTCCAAGCTTTTGTTATACAATTCGCCAGTATTTATAAATTTAGAATAATAAATAGTAGTAGCTGATGTTATTAGATCATGCTAAAGAGTATCTGCATCTTATTATCAAAATGAATTCCGGTTTAAACAAGAATCTGTGGTATTTTAAGTGTGAGGTGAAGCTACAAATAAAAATATGCGCACACCTTGTCCTTACTTACAAATTAATTAATTTGATTACTGAAAAACAAAGAAGATGTGCGAAAGTTTAACATTTTATATGTATAAATCTTCAGGCTGGATTTGTGATTTTGTTTAATTTGTCTGTTTGTTTTTCTCTGCGATCTGCCTTGAAGATTTAAAATATTTAATAGTGGGTAGATCAGAACATTAATTAAAACAGTGACCATTACGAGAACCATTTGGAAGGCGCCTGGATTTAAATTATAAAACTGTTAATTTAAAAGTAATTTTTTTTTGTTTTTAATTTGTTACATTTGTGTCGCCATCCTATAGTAAACGTTCACAAGCCGCCATTGGTAAGAGGTAGCGCTGTTGCCCGCCTTCTTTCAGAAAAATTGTTCCTCTTTACGCTAACTGCCCTTCTTGCATCTCTATAGTCAAGTAGATCAGGTTTTGTCCTTCTTGAAAATCAATTATTCAGAATTTAGTGTTTTGTTATAAAATACGCACGCTTGGAATCTCTTTTGATGTTATGTAGTGAAGTTCATTTACGTAAACCACCAGGTGATCAGTCAAAAAAAAAGCGAAATAAGTCACTTTTTTTCAAAGTTTTTACGATCCTTATTTTTATTGAAAGAGTCTACCAACACTCTATAACGTCTTTTAAAAAAAAATCTGATAGATGACAGTCCTACAAACAAAATTTTTAAATATAGAAAATTTTTACTTCGGAAACCAAGGGAGCAACAAAAGCTACGTTTCAAACGAAACCTTGTTCTCACGTTACGTAAGTTTAGTCACAGCTTCAGCAGTGATTCATAGCACATTCTTGGAAATATAACCTCAAATTTCAGACACGTTTCACTCATATTCTTTTACTATTTTTGGCGTGATCTACTTAAAATTTTATTATACACAAACAAACAAAATGCAGGTATGTTGATAAAATACTCAAATAAATTCTTAAATATTGTAATTGTTATAACATCAATCTAACCTATTTTAAAAGCAAATAATTTTTACCTTTTCATTTGATTATAATTTTCAGAACCCTAACGAAGATACAGAATGGAACGACGTTTTACGCTCCAAGGGCATACTGCCGCCCAAAGAAAAGGAACTTACAGAGGACGAAATTGTTTCGATGATGGAACAAACGATTGAACAAAAACAAGCCCCAACCAGTAAGCATCTTGCATTAAAGTATAATTCCGTGACTGCTCATTTCAATTTTATTTTAGAGGGTAAAGACATTGCGGATATGGATTTAGATGAATTAGACGAACTTGAAGATTCGGAAGACGAGTCTGTTTTATTACAGTACCGACAAAGAAGAATTGCTGAAATGAAAGCATTAGCGGAAAAGTGTAAATTTGGAAGTGTTCTAGAAATATCGGCTCAAGACTATGTCCAGGAAATAAATAAAGCTGGGGAAGGCATTTGGGTCGTTTTGCATTTGTACAAGCAAGGGTAAGCAATTAGGAAATTAAATTTAGATTTAGGATTTTAATGCAAATTTGTAGGATACCACTTTGTGCTCTTATAAATCAGTATTTACAAGTTTTGGCTGCCAAATATCGCACTGTGAAGTTTGTGAAGTCAATATCCACAACTTGCATACCTAATTACCCTGACAAAAATTTGCCTACTATTTTTGTATATTATGAAGGGGAACTCAAAAAACAGTTTGTAGGACCAATCGAGCTGAGGGGCCCAAATCTAACTGCAGAAGGTAATTTTTAAATTTTTGAAGTCCTAAAACTTTACAGCTTGGATATTTTAGAGTTTGAATATATTCTGGGAAAGGCAGGCGCTGTAGAAACATCAATTAAAGAAGACCCTAAGCCAGCCGTGAAAGACAAAATGTTTTCAGAATTAAGTGATCTTAATAACGATTGGTAGTTTTATTTATAATTTAAGTTCTTAATTTTTAAGTTGTCTGTATAATTTATTATATTTGTTAATATTTTTTTGTGTGGCGTTTTAGCTTTATTTATTATTTCTTTAAACATTTATATAATGTATGTATCTCTGTTACGTATTGTATATTTTAAGCTTTATAAAGTATTATGCTCTGTTGCTTTTCAAATAATTTTGTTAAATTTAGCATAGAGAAAAGTTAAAAGCTTCAATTTTAACGAGATTATTTAATCGATAATTATAAAGAGACCTATTACTTTAGGAATATCTGTATGTTGGGTTGCGTAAGCAACTTTTTGGTTAGAAATAGCTCTACTTTACCAAATTTGCCACACAAAGTACAAAAATAAGTCCCATTTATACCTGCCTTCTCAAGTCTAACAGATTGTGGGTTATTGCTCTTCTAAGGATTAAATGTTGTTGCCACATCACACTTGTAAACAAAACAGTACAACCAGGGCTGTATTCTGGGGTATAGGCCTATACCTAAATGTGAATTGTTTTAAAAAAGCCTCTAAATAAATAATTAGAGGAAATAAGGAAGTATAGGTGCCTGTATACAAAATAAGTTTTTTTTTGGTAAATTCTGTGAAAGCTGTCTTGAAATTCCCAGTAGGTAATTTAGATAAATTTTAACAGCCAGCTTAACTGCTCAATGCTTATTCACATAACCCTAATGACATAATCTGGTGTACAAGGTATGTATGTACAAGAGGGGTAGTTTTGGAAAAACCAAACCAATTAAAAAACAACCAAAATTAATTGCAATAGTTTTAAAACTAGTTTGATGCATTGTATTCCAGACATAGTGTCCGCGGAAAAAACGAATTCATGCTGCAACGTGGGATATTGTGCAAAGAGTGCTATAAGTCCTATAAGCGGAATAGGCTTGTAGATCCACACACATAGAGTATGTTATAATCGGCACTCGGTGTATGCATGCTTCAATAAAACTTGTTCATGTTATGCCCGGATTGTGAAATTGCCCAGTTCATGAAATGGGTAAAGTTTTGTTCATTCCCTGAAGTGGGCTCGCTTTTCAGCTAGAATAAAACAATTGCTGACAATCAAGCATCTCTATGGTAACTAGTAACTTGTTTGAATTGCGAGTTCGATCTGGCGAGTAACTACGCCGTACACACATTTTCCAACTGAACTATCTCGCTGGTTGCACCAAACGTTTCAACATGGTACGTAATAAACACGAGACTGTCCTAGGTTTAACAAAACGGCGGTAAGTACTCCAACTGTTGGGGCAGTATACGCCGTCGATTTAATATGTTGTGTTGTTCTATTGTAAGCGTTTACATATTAAATGACCAGTTCACAGAATGGGCAGGAGATAATCAAAATCAAAATTTTACCCGATGCAAAAATGTCCAATAAGAGAGGCCAATTCACGGAATGGGCAGAAATTTTTCCAGTTCGTGAAATGGGCAATTTCAGATTTATATACACTAAACTGTATATTAAAATATTATTTTACATCGACTGTTTTTTAATTATTATATTTTTAATAAAGTAGAGAACTCTTACTGGTTTCCTGCAGGCCTGGGCCTTGTGCGTTGCACTGCCTTGCTGTGCAATCGCTACGCACTTGATAATAAGTAAACTTCAAAGTTACTTTTTTTAAGTTTATTATCACTGAATGCAACCTTTGGTCTTAAATCTGTACACATTGAACGCACCCATTCGATGCAGAGTTTGGCAACCATGTTTGTTGTTTATTTGAACATGACTTAAATGACAGTTATTTAACATTTGAATTCGAATTTAAAATATCTAATTCGGTTATCTCTTCAAGGTAATCTAATTAATTCACGTACAGCTGTTACTGAAAATATGCACAATGGCAAGTAAATGAAGTGTAAGTCCACATTTCTAGTGTAAATGTTATATACAATTATTGTGATGTATAAAAGAGTTCTTTAAAATAAACGGTCTAACCTAACATTTTACTTTACAACTTTTAAGCAGTTTTAAAACTAAGTTTTTATAATAATTATAAAATAAATAATAAAAAATGGTCCGTTATCACGCTTTAAGAGGTTTGTACGATGTAGAAAAAACCATAGGATGTGGAGGATTTGCAAAAGTAAAGCTGGCAACTCATATTGCAACCGGAGAAAAAGTTGCTATAAAAATTATGGAAAAATCAGGATTAGGTGATGACTTACCACGGGTTAAACTAGAATTGAAAGCTCTTAAAACATTGTCTCACCAACATATTTGCAAATTATACCAAGTGCTTGAAACTGAATCCCATTTTTTTATCGTAATCGAATATTGTTCTGGAGGAGAATTATTTGATCATATTGTAGAACGGAACCGCCTCTCTGAAAATCAAAGCCGAACTTTTTTTAGACAAATCGCTTCTGCTGTTGCATATTTACACAGTTTTGGTTATGCACATCGTGATTTAAAACCAGTAAGTTTAAATTTTAAACACCTGTGCATAAAATAATTTGGTTTTTTTATTACAGGAGAATGTTTTGTTGAACAGTAATCAATCCCTAAAACTCATTGATTTTGGTCTATGTGCAAAACCAGAGGGTGGCATAAAGAGTCCATTGTCTACATCGTGCGGTTCACCTACATATGCTGCTCCAGAATTAGTCCTAGGCCGCCAATATCTCGGTCCTGAGGTTGATGTTTGGTCTATGGGTGTGTTACTCTATGCTTTGCTATGTGGGTTTCTTCCGTTTGATGATCAGAGCATTGATAGTCTTTATAAGAAAATTTTGGTAAGATATTTAAAAAAAATTGTAACAATAGAACAAGAACTATCCTACATTCTCATATTTTCGTATGCAAACTACAAATCTTTTATTTTATTTAAATATTTATATTTCTTTTTAAGCGATATGGTATTAATAATCATTTACTTCAAATCTATATTCATATTATCAAAAAAAATTTTGACAAACAAGCCCATTACATATTGTATACAACGTGCAGTTGGAAATAATAATGCATTGTGGAGCTCAGAGGAAACAGATTTTGGTCACGCGATGCCTGAGAATCCCCGGCAGTAAATGAACGCTTCCTATTTGATTTCAGGGATCCCAGTTATCCTAAAAATCCTCAAAATTTTAAAATTTATAAAAAAAAGCGAATTGTCTTAAAATTTATCCTTTTTAATTTGAAGTCTTAAAATTGAAACCCAAAATTTATACCGGTATATTGTATAATGGTTACTGGTTGCATGATTGAATGAATTAAAAGTAATACTTTTACAAGAACGCAAAGAATGACGAAAATTCTATACAAATTAATACTTTCTTTCTTTAATCTTTTCCCTTTTACCGTTATGTAAGCCTATGGTTAGCTTATGCCACCCTTTTCACATACATTGCTTTATCATACATTAGTTTGTTTATTTGTGTATTATAATGTTGTGTGTGGCTTTGTTGCTTGCGTTGGTCAAAGCAAAGGTCGTTAATTTTAACCCAGCGTCGAATGGTTTACCGAGCTCGATACCGATCCACAGAATTACAGAAATTGTTTTTGCATCTTCTGAGATTCTAACCGACGAATGTGATACTACCACAAAGAAAATGCCACAGGTATCCAAAAATTAAAAATATATAGTGTCATTTAAAAAACCTTGATGACATCACTACAGGAAGGGGAGATTTTTTTCATGTACACCAAAAAATACTTTTTGACTTGTCCAAGTTTTTTTTAAAAACCGAAAATTGTTGATATATAAGCTTGTATGCATACTTTATTAACACCCTGTATAAAAAAATAACCATTATACTAGTAGTTTCCGAATAGGACACGCGCCCTATCACCTTCAAGGTGCCTCCATATGTACGAATGGGAACCTCGACACCAAAAGCTAAAATAGGAAATAATTATCATGATAATATGATGACGACGATGAAGATGAAGAGTCTGTTGAAAAAAATTGGATTTGATATTCTTGTTAGGAAAGTCTTTTCGACTGTTGTCCACGGCCCAATGCTGTAGAAAGCGCTTGTAATCAATATATTATTTGAATTTAAAATTAAGTGTATCAAACTGTATATGGTTGAAAAGAAAAAACAGTTAAGCTTTTTAATGATGTTAGAATAAAATATGACTAGTGTTGCCCCAGCGCACAATGCACTGACAGACAGCGTTGACAGAACCGGCGAAATGTCAAGTCACGCGATGCATTAGTTCCAATAATGACTGACACGCGACGTTATTATAGATGGCGCCCCAAGTGACGCGCGTCTAGCGGACCTTCATATATATTATAAATTAAAATAATTATTATTGAAAAATCGACGTAGAATAAAAATATAAAAATGTTTAATGTTCCATCTGTGGATAGAGACCTTTCATTTAAAAAAAGAATGGTCGAAATTGGTGAAGCGGTAGCCGCTGGAGGAACCGGAGAAAAAAACCCTTTGTGCTTTTATATATGTATGGATTTCCATTTAACAAGTGCATGTTCGTGTTATATCCCAAACAGGAAACAAAACACAGTGGTTGATATATTTTTCCTTAATACATCTTCAATTAATCTACAACTTTTTTTTTTATAATTTTTTGCCATTTTCACTGTGTACAAAGATGTTTTAATAAAAAAATATCACTTTTTCGGTTTTTTGCTTGTATCTACTAAGCCATGGTCATAGAAAAACAAAATCACCATTACATTTCCTCTCTAATTTGGCAACTTTTACCTATTTTAACCGACATTGTAACTCTTACCGTTTCGGAGATTCCTGTATTGTACCTGATAAATTAGACAGTCTGTATATTCAATATACAGTGAATTCCAATTTAGGTGGAACATGCCGGTTTAGCTTGTAGATGTCACCCTATATGGAAAGATACCATTTTTTTACATCGCCTAATGGCACTAATGTAAACTTTTAATACAAATAAAGCTCTAAATAAATTATTTAATAATAGTCAAGCCACCCCTGCATTGAAACACCCGGTTGCGAAAATGGTTCTAATGTATTGCCATGGCGCTCTGCTAAAGGATCTGTTTTGTATGCTAGGGGTTGTGAGTTCAAACTGTGATGAGATTCGATTTTTTTTACTGTAATTAGACAATCAGGTATTTGTTATTTTATTTTAAACGGAATTTTTATTTTTTAATGCAACATAAAACAAAATTAATCTGACGGAACATAAAAAGTTGACGATAAACTTTTTACTTTTGCTACAATGAAAATGAATAATGCAGGTTCGATATTTACCAGAACAAAAAAATACCATTTAATAACTAAAATAATTAACGCTGCGGTTACAAAAACTGTTTTGGTTTTGGTTTTCATTATGATGCGGAAAATTCTGTGAGTTTTTCTGGTTCTCGATTATGTTTCGGTACACGTCCCTGCAGTATATGATAGTAGATAAGAAGATATTTAATATGTATACGAGACTGTGAAAGTAAGTCGCTTCTCATGCACTGCTCGGGTTGCTTTTGTCAATATGAATGTGCTTATGTTACTCTGGTTACTCTCATCGCCTTGTTGCATATTTAAATTTACTAAAATTAAAAGGTTAAATAAATTTTATTATTTTCAGAGTGGAAAATATCACGAACCACAATTTATGTCAAAGGCAAGCAAGGATTTTATCAAATCAATGCTACAAGTGGACCCAAAGAAAAGAATTACCATCAAGGAATTATTGTCACATCCTTGGATCACTGCTGATGGTTTGTTAAAGCCAGTTGAATACTGTACAGAAAATGGTAGAACACAAGATGAAGATTGTGTTTCAATTATGGCACAATATCATTCTGTACTTGCTGAAGACATGTGGCTGAACCTGAGAAAGTGGCGTTATGATTATAACACAGCAACATACCTGCTGTTACGTGATAGAAAAAAACGAGGCTTACCTTTAAAATTGAACGCAAATGCTACTCGCGTTTGCATTAAATCTGGAATAGTAAGTTAAGAGAAATTTTGGTGTAATGGTGTATTATATTATGAGTTTATTACAGATACAGCAGCAAAAAAATGTTAAACCTAAAAAAATCAGTCTCAAGATTCAGAACAAGGAGGCTATGCAAGAAAAACCCCACACACCAACACATTTGCAGATTAAAACTACGCCAAAACGAAATGCGAGTGATAGTGCTAATCGTGTAAAAGAAGATTTAGAGAATGTTGAGGTAATGAGCCCTGGAGGCACTTTCGTTGAACCTCGCAGGCCATCCAGTATACGCAAACCACAGAAAAGGATTAGGAGTCCTACTTTGGAACCTGACTGCTCGCCAGGTAAAGTTGATATTTTAATTATTTTGTATATTTTAATTTGTTTCTTGATAAAGTTGATGACGGAATAAGTAGGCTAAAATTTTGGTAACGCTTGACTTTTTCCAATACGTAGGAAGTACATATTTTGTTTATTTGATGGCCAAAGTACGATTTTTGTCATTTATAAGACTGAACTAGTGTTATAATTTGTTATATTTTCTAATGTTTTTGATGTGAATTGAAGTATTGTACAGGATGAGTAAATAAGGCTGTGGAGGTCAATATCACCTGTATTATTTAAAATGCAGAAACAAGTTTTAAATAAAAGTTGTAGTGAATCAAGAAGGCCGAAGTTTAAAATTATTTTCAATTATACGGGAAGTTCCGTACAAGAGGGGCATACCAAACATGTTTTTTTTAAATAGAATACCCTGTATGCTGTATATGTTTATTCGCCTTTTAATTGTCTTTTTGAATATGTTTTGGTTTAGAAATTCTGTTACAGCATTGCCGAGTTATTCAACTTTTTACGTAAAATTTGACATTTCTAAACCTTGCTAATAAAATCCGCACAAGTCTTAATTCCAAAGATCACACAAACTTTTTCGGTTAAATGTTAGTCAACATCATGTAATATCTTCCAGGAATTTTGAAGTTGAATTTGGTTATACAAGGTGCTTGTTTTGTAAAATAGAACAGTCTGTATATTTTTAGATAGTTAAATAGAGATTTTTGCGCTCTATAACTTTTATTAACTAATAGTTATACTTAAAGCTGAGACTAAAACTAAAGGTTTTCGAGAAAATTAGATTCGAATGAAAAATCAGGTAATTCCTGATTCCTTGAAATCCAGATATGCTAGGTGCATACCTGTTAATGACTTCAGTTGTTTCTACTGATTGTGAAAAACGTTTTATATCCATAGCCTACTTATAAGTAAAAAATTAAAATTAAGAAAAGTTGCTGTAAATCAATTGCTACTGGAAATAAGTAAAACAAAGTATGTATTTTCTGAACCACAAAACAAATGCCTTTCTAATGAAGTCACAGCCAACTATGGTCTCCATTTAAAAAAACAAGTTTGTAGTATAATTCAAAAACAAATGAATGATTTTAACATTTGTTTGGATATATAAATTCTTTATAAAACTATCCGTAAAAAGTGTCTTTACACTTTTCTTCTGTCTTTTGAACTAACTGAAATATTTTGAAAAAATCAATTTTGGCGCATAACTTGAAAACAAAAGAACATAGCTAAAGTTCGTTTTACAACATATAACTATATATTATATATAATCCGTTAGGAAACTAAAATATTTCACATTGGGTGTACCTATGCTCATATAAAATTTAATTTAAACATATAAAATATTAATAAATAAATAAAATAAATAAATAAAATAGAATATTAATTATTAGGAAGATGTGTAATTTAATACTTACTTTTTGTCTTACTATTATAGTTGGGGCAATTCTTTACATAGCAGTTCATAATAAAGTATATAAAGTAAATGAAAATCACTTTAAACACTAAATTGTTGACAAATTACAAGCACCTAACCTCTATATCATTGCACATGACATTTGAAATTAACAGAAGTACACATACTGCGCGTGCGCATTGATGCAAAACGGTTTCTCAACAAGTTTTTACACTTGCGCAGAACTCGACGAAATTTGGTCCAAGAAACAGCATACAATCTTCTATACTCTATTATGATTTTACAAGAAAATGGGTTTTCACCAATATCAACTAGTAGGTGCTCCTGTAACCTTGCGTGCAGACCGAAAGGTTCACAAAAACAACTGGAGAAAATTCATAGGTGACACTGCAAGCTTGGTTTATCAAACAAAATGTCATATGCTTGTAATGTATGCACCTTTAGTGCTGCATAAACATCAAACTTTTAGTTTCACCTACGAATTCACACTGGAGAAAAAACCGTCTTCTTGCAGTTTATTTAATTCTGCTTTTTCACACAAGGATCGGTTTGGGTGATTTTTTTATCAAGGCATTATATTGCACTACAAGTGGTCTAATTAAAGGTGTCTGTGATGTATTTAAAAAAATCTAACTTACATGTATGTTTAAATATGTATATGGGTACATTCTAATTTTGTGAATATTTAAACTTTAAAGTTTAGTGTTGTATAATAAAGCACCCTTTGTGCATTAAGAATTTTTTTTTTAATTTTTATTAAATCATTTATGGTAGTTATAGCTTACAAGTTATATAAAATAAAATATTAACTTGAGTAATTCTAGGGTTGGCAAAAGTCGTGACTTTTTAAAAATGTAAAAAAAATAATGGACTTTTTGAATTAATCCAGACTCTTTTGAATTAATTCGCATTATTTTCTTGGTAAAAACAGTATCAGAAAGTACAAAAAAATAGTATGATTTTCAGAATTTAATAAAGAAACTACGCTACGCCCTTTGCTTTTTTTTATTTTGTTGGTAGCGCAGCGGGCCGCGGATTAAAGTCCTAGTGTATAGTTTATATACTATATCCGTATGCCTTCCTTCGTCTCATCTTTAAGTGATCGCTCATTCCGTAACATGCCTTGCAAATCCACATATAATTATATCTTTTTTAATACGTTTGCTACATTGTTTTTAAGAGAAAAGTGTGAGGTGTAGTACACTGGTTTGGCTAGTTTTATTAATTAATTTGCGTTTGCTGTAATTATTGTAATTGTAAATCTAAGCGTTTGTTTTTTTAACTGGATCTCCCAATAGTTGGGACAATGAAGTGTAGAATTTGTAAACATGATAGTCCACTCTTGTAGTGCCAGACATGTTTAGAAAGTGCTAAGCGAAATATCTTTAAGCTGTTTTGTGTAATGTAATGAGACGAGTGGTAGCCAACCTCTGATTACGGAGAAGGCCTACTAGAAGAGAAGTGTAATGTAAGGGCCCGCTTAGTTTTAGTATTAGAAACAAACAGACAGGCAGATATTATTTCATAATAGTATATTAAGTATGGAGAACGGTAAGGGAGTTTTACCGTTCGAGGACAATTGTTTGGAGGAGGAGCGAAGCGACGACTCCAATTATTGTCTGAGAACGGTAACCCTTAACGTTCGACGTGCTTATAACGTTTTTTGCATGATCGGAATTAAAATTATACAAAAAAATATAAATTATCTACTGAGAAATACATCGAAATGATCGAAGTGGTATGGCACACATCAGTAGGTAACCAATTTGTTGTTGGTCAAAAGTGAAAAAATTTTCATAAAATTGTGCATCTGGCTTTTTTGCTAGCTTTGCACTTCAGTTATGAGCGATTCCGAAAGTGATGTACAGTTTGAAATAGACGAAATAGAAGAGGCATGGGGCATTGGATGTGCGGCGGTAATACCAGAAAAGTCAAGGGGCCGTTACGAGAATACCTACAAAATTTTTAAACAGTGGTGCGTTGAGAAAAATGCAGGTATTACTGAGAAGGTTTTGTTGGCTTATTTTGTTAAAAGAAGTAGTAAGCTGAAGAGTCCAGGAAGTTTATGGGCAGAATATTCAATGCTAAATAGCACCATATTTTTGTATGATAATGAAGCGCCGGATGAAATGTTCCTCATCCACAAAGTAAGTGAAAAAAACAAATTTGATAGGCTATTTATTATTTGTTTCGCATTTATAGGCAGCCATGATTCTTGGCGTGGCAGGGGCTTGCAGGAGAGAGGAGCTGTACAATATGAAAATGGCAGATATTGAAGATTATGGGGCACTTCTTGTAGTAAAAATTCCTAACTCGAAGACCAATATACAACAGACATTTACTGTAACAAGTAAAGTGGACGACAAAGTTTCATATTTGGACATTTATCGCAAATACATTAAACTTCGACCGACCAACGCAGTTTGACACATCTATTCTTAAATTACCGTAATGGAAAATGCTCCCAACAAGTAGTTGGAAAAGGGACGATTGGCAAATGACCATCAAAAATTGCAACATATTTGAAATTAGAGGAACCAAACGACTATACTGGTCATGCATTTCAGTGGGTTTAAAAAGGCATGGTGGATGGAGATCTTCGACGGTGGCCGAAGGCTATGTCGAAGATTCTTTACAGAACAAGATTAAAATTGCTGATAATATTTTATCTACTGATGGTGACGTCGACGTTTGCTTGGAACGTGTTAAGAAAAGGAAAGTGCATCTTCAAACACATCGGTCTCTATGGCTTCAGGTACAAATGAAAAACGTGTACTTTCTATAGGAAACAACAGCACAAATTGTACGTTTAATGTGACAATATTAAATAATAAAGATTAAATTTAATGTAAGACTAATTTTGATTGTTTTTACTTTCCTATACTTTCAGTTTAGGGAAGTATTGATTTCATGCAAATTTTCAAAATCGAGATTTTGACGGAAATACATGTTTTGGGCTTCCAGGATCCTAAAAAAGTGGTTTTTTAAAAATGTCTGTCTGTGGGTGGGTGTGTGTGTGTGTGGGTAACGCTCATATCTCCGGAACGGCTGGACCGATTTCGATGTGCTTTGGAATGAGGAGGTATATCAAAAATTCATCGACAAAATAAGCTTTTAAAAAGAATCCGAAACCGGAAGCGGAAGTTAGACATGTTTTTTTGGTAGCATTTTTTTCAGAAACGGAATTTTGGAAATTTTAATAGTGGAGATTAAAGAAGGCCTTAGGACAAATCAAACGATTTTTTACCGAACTCTCTAGCTTTAACATGGCGGCCGCTACGAATTTTTGAAAATTTCGACTTTAACGCCCATTTACTCAAAAACCAGTTATCTGATTGGAATCAACTACATCTTGTTTGGTAGCCCTTCAAGGGTACTATACCATGAAATATAATTAATTTTGAAAATCAAAAAACGATCTCAATGGCACCACTCCAAAATTTTTGAAATTTTCAAAAAAAGATTACTCCAAAACTGCCCGCACGTTTTTGTTTAAACTTTTTAAGCTGATAGAGATAGGTATCTGCTACAATTTTGTTTTTTTGCTCATTGTTATAATTTCACTGTGACGCCCTCTATGAATTTTTGAAAATTGAAAATTGGTACCCTTTTATTTATTTAACGGGGGACAATAAAATATTTCTGTTAATGTGAAAGACCTCACCATTAATAGCAAAATCCGAATATCATAATATTTTTTTGATTATTTAATATTTAGGGGGGCTACTATTCCCCCTTCCCCCAAATTTTTTCGATAAAAAATTAAAAATTTGGTTTCTTGTTTTGTTTGCTCTAGGAGAATCTTTTTACAAAAAATCAAAAAATCGATTTTTTTGCCCCTTAATAATCTTTTTGTCCTTAGAAGAATTTCACATACTTTCTACAGCAGTTGTATTCTTGTACTAGTCGTTTAATGTTTAGTGTAGGCTAACTTTTTTATTTTAATAGATAGTCTCGCAAACCCAAGAGCAAAGTTGTAGGGCAAATTCTTCTCGGTTGTATTTAAGAAAAAAACTTGAGTTTCCAATTTTAATATGGCGGCCACGGTAAAAAATAACTTTTTTTTAAATGGAAAGTGGCATTTTGGCTTTAAAATCAGAAAGGTTTTGAAATTCTAAATACAAATTAATAAGAGTAATTTCTTGCTAAAAATAATACTGCTCGAGTTATTAATACATTTTCAAATATCAATTTCCGCCCTTCCGTTGATTCACTCCGAATATTTTACCCAACCTTATGCTTGCAGAGCGCAGCGGTCGGTCTTTCTTCAACCGCTTCAAGATGTTACAACTTATAAGAACTATTTACTTTTACTAGCCGGGTCTAGACAGGTGTACATCAAAAGTGTTGGAAAATATAAAACACTGTTAATTTATAAGTATAGGAAAGTCCAGGCGAAGTGTTTCACTCATTTTTTTTAAAAAAGGCGTCGGTAAGTTTTTTTGCTGTTCAGTTTTTAGATCGGTAAGTAATTTTGTTGTCGTCGTAGTTATAGCAACTGGAAAATTCCACTTACTGTCATGGAAACACCCTTGGTAAATAGCCAGAAATGACCAATCCTGCAAAAAAACAATTAATATTCTGTACCCCTTATAAGTGTTAAAATTCGCGGGTTTAATTGTTAGTTTGTTGCTTATACATTTGCCTTTTCATTTTGTTGGCGTTAGTAATTATTTGTCCAATTATTGCCTTTAATTGTTATATCATTTCAATAACATTTGTATTCACACAACTCTCGATAAAAAATGCTGTTTCAAATAAAATTGTAATAAAGTTCTGTGTGCAGTGCTTTTATTATAGTAATTCTCAGTATAGTGTTCTTGTTTTGCGACTACTTTGTCACTGTAGCTCGATACCTATCTAATAATTAAAATTAGATAGAAGGCGCCACACAAAATTATAGCATTAAGTTAAGACGAAAATCGAATTGAAGCCTACCTGCAGCTCTATGAGTTTACAAAGTTTATATTTATAATATATATTTTTTGTAAGTACATATGAAATTTTTCACGTTGCACTTTTCATCATTTCAAAAATTCTCAAGGGTAATACCACGAGAGGTAAAAATTATTTGAGAATGTTTTGTGTTACAGCGAAATATTGTGTCAATATTTCGCGAAAAAATAACACGTTAAAAATGCCGCGAAAGTCGAGTGGCATTTGAGCTGTTTTTGTTGAACCAAATTTGCAATAATTTGCATGTCAACACCAAACATTCTCTTTAAAAATTTTGATCTCCAGTGGTATTTGGAAAGATTATTCAGCAATATATAGTAAGACAACATACTTCTCAGTATTGTTAAGAATACTTTCATTTATTGTTGTTTGAATAGAGAAACTCCCGAAACGTGCACTGAGGCTTTTCACTACAACCCAGCTTTGGTTGCTGCGATTTGAAAAATAAAACCATCGCATTGGCTCATTTACTATACTAGTGTTACCCAAGCGCACAATGCACTGACAGATTGATCGTTGACAGAACCGGCTAAATGATAAGTCACGTGATGTATTAGTTCCATAAGGGAGACGCGACGTTATTGTAGATGTCGCCTCAAGTGAAGCGCGTCTAGCAGACTTTCATATATATTATAAATTAAAATAATTATTATTGAAAAATCGACGTAGAATAAAAATATAAAAATGTTTCATGTTCTATCTGAGGATAGCAACCTTTCATTGAAAAAAAATGGTCCAAATTGGTGAAGCGGTAGCTGCTTGAGGAACCTGAGAAAAAAACTCTTTGAGCTTTTATATATGTATGGATAGCGTTGAATAATAACATTCTGTTACCCTAGGCCTATTACAATAAGTACAGTTTATATCGCTTTGGCAACTCATTTTTAAATAATGAGGCGGTAAAAGTAAAAATTTTCAAAATTCAGTTTCTGAAACAAATGATAACAAAGAGACTTCTAATTTCCACTCCCCCTCCCCCTAGATAGTTAATTTTCAGAATCTTATAGTATCATCGATGAGCAATTATGCTTAAACAGAAATGTTTTAACTTTCCTCGTTTATTTAATTTTTTTTTAAATCTAAATTAATAGTTTCTAAATTTCAAATATTCATAGCAGATATCACAGAGAAATTAACGCGCTGGGACACAAATCAAATTGAAACCCATCCTAAGTCCTATGAGCCCACAAAGTTTAAAAGAATAGCGTGGCCATGTTTTGGGCAACGTTTTTTTGAAAATTTACATAATTTCGAAGCATATTTCACTTGACAGATTAATTTTAATGGTTTCAAAAATTTCCGTACAATATTCAGGGGGTTCCACAGAGTACGGGTCATAGAATAAAAAGTATGTGTACATTGGTTAGGTTCAAAATAGATTGTCTACAGAATTTGGTCACATTTCATGCTTGAAATAAGAACATATCACATGTTTGGTGGGAGTGGCCTTGACGGAGAGCAGTCGTTCATCATTGCGAAGATGCCGAGTTCAATTCCCATAACATTCTTTGTTTTGTAAATTATTTAGATCTTTTATTTATGTTCTTACAACATATTTATTAAGTACCAAGTGATGGCAATATTTTTATAAATTACTCGAAAAGGTTAGTAAAAACATCTTTATTACATTTTGTAAATAACACCGACAATATCTCTCTTTAGCCTTCCACCGTCCATGTTTGAACATAGGCCTCTCTCATTTCTTTCCATCTTGCCCGGTCGCTTGCTGTTCTTATCCATGCTAGGCCTGCCGTTTTCTTAATATCATCGTATCATCTTGTACGCGGTCGCCCTCTTCCTCTTTGTCCTAACCACGGCCTCCAGTGTATAATACTGTTTGACCATCTTTTATCTGTGTACCTGGCTACATGACCTGCGTAATCCCATTTTAATTTCGCTATTCGTTGAACCACATCAGTCACACCAGTTATGCTTCTTATGCGTTCGTTGCGTATTCGGTCTTTAAGAGAGATGCCTAGCATGAGCCTTTCCATTGCTCTCTGGGGACTCTTAGTTTGTTGGCTAGTTGTTGTGTTAATACCCAGGTTTGCGCTCCATAAGTTATAACCGGAAGTATGCATTGGTCATAAACTCGTGTCCTAAGATGGATTGGTATTTTTTTGTTTTTTAATACGTAGCTAAGTTTACCAAATGCTACCCATCCTAGTCTTCTCCTTCGTTCAATTTCTGCTGTCTGGTTCTCCTTTCCCAGTTTCAATATCTGCCCTAGGTATATATAGTGGTCCACATTTTCCACGGTTTTGGCAATATGTAATAATCAAATTTTTTTCGAACATCTTCAAATAATTAAAAAAAAACGTTCGTCGCTTTGTATTTAGTAAAAGTGTCGTAAGAAAATAAATAGAAAATAATTAAAGAAAAAGTAATTTTATGGGAATTGAACACGGGCTCCTCGATTACGTGAACGAGTATTTCTACCTTAAGACCACTTCCACCAAACACTTGATTTCGTCTTATTATTTAATGATGTTAAAACAAGCATGTAGAGTTATAAAATTCCATAGACGACCTACGCTAATTTTAATCCAATTACAGCACGATTAAAAGTTAAAATAGCAGATATAGAAAACCAAAATTAAGTTATGAAGATTTATTGTTCCTATAGCAACACCAACTGTATACTTTTAATCTTGCCTTTGATAATGACGTGTAAACACGTTGAAATACGTATAAGGCTAAAATAAAAAACCCGTTGAAGTTAAAAGTTGTTTTATTTACAATAAATTAAAATGAACTTCAACGAAGTAAATCTTGAACTTATAAATAAAATAGCATGGCCTGTACTCCGTGAAAGACCCATAGTGTCTATAGTAATATCACAGTCTATACTAAATGAAAAGGTTATTATACTCCCTTGTTGGACTTCGATGTTCGTGTCGTATTATAACGCGCGTCGATCATGTCAGTGCGATTTTTAATTTTGCAAAAGCACACGCAGCTAATCAACACTGGCAAGCGTCAAACGTCATCTATATGATTGAACCACGCCAAACCAGCAAAGCCACGCGCTGAAGCGTTTTCCTAAAGCTACTATGGTATCAAATTTCATTCCGATCTGATAACTCGTTTTTGAGTAATAGGTGGCGTTCAAGACAATTTTCAAAATTCCTTAGCGGCCATCAAATTAGAAAGTTTGAAACAAAACGACGAATTTTCCTTAAAATCCTGTATCAGATTCTGTTTTTAGATTTACAAAATTTAGTACCTGAAAAATATGATACTAAAATGCATTCTAAATTCCGCTTCCGGTTTAGAATTTATTTGCTTATTTTCCCGTTGAAACGTTGACATACCCTACATTTGTAAATTTACAAGCGTACCCTACATTTGTAAATTTACAAGCGGAAGCCGATAGAAGGCTTTAGGGAAAATACACAGACTTGTTTGAAACTTTCTAGCTTCAAAATGGCGGCCTCTGCGATTTTATGAAAATTTTGACTTTAACGCCATATTACTCAAAAACGAGTTGCCAGATCGGCATAAAATTTGCATATTTTTGCCATTTCGTTATTAATAAATAAACTAGTCTTCGCGATGTTCTCGGAGTTTATTTTCGTAATGATACTATTGTCATTAGCAGATTATGCTCCAATAATACAAACAAATAATAAATTCTAAAATTCGAAAATTGTAGCGGTCTGTTGTACAAAAGAATATGTGCCTTATGTATTGGACGCGTAAAGATGTGGGTTCGCGTAGCAGGGGCGCTTCACCACTACAACTTACGACAATCGGAAGGGATGCGGAGAGCTAGATAACTTCAATGTTACTACGCACGAGAGTTTTTGAAAGTAAAAAAATAAAATTAAAAGTTTTTAAAAAAATTTGAAATGTAAAAATAAATTTTGTTAAAAACTGTTCTACGATTTTTGAAATTTTGTGTAGGCTCATAGGTCTTGTGATGAGTTACAATTTGGTTTGTGTCCCAGTTCGTCAATTTCTCTGTGACACCCATGAATTTTTGAAACTCGAAAATTCATGCCCCCTTATTTAATTAACGGGGGTCGATAAAACTTTTTTGTTTTAGCAGAATTGCTGATGAGTGATAGTAGTATAATGTTCTGAACAACATTTTTAGGTGCAACAATATTTAGGGGAAATAATTTGTTCCCGTCTACCTAATTTTTCGTTGATGAATTTCTTTTTCGGACTCTGATTTTTTTTTGATATCCAGAAATCGTTTTTTGACCCGGCTGAACTTAAAATGGGCAAAAAATTTATGGAAAAATAATTTTCAAACATGCGTTGAATTTGGATGTTTTATTTCTGGTTCGCAATATTCATGATTTAAGAGTATCTATGCAAGATTTTAATTCTATGGTTAAATATTACGTAGAAACAAGTTAAAGTAATTAAAAGTTAGATACGAAAATAAATAACATAGTTAACAAGAAAGTTTGAGATGGGAGGTAGAAATCTTGGTGGTGCAGATGTGTATATCAGTGTCCAGCTTTTCAAGGGCTGTTACCTCCTTCTTTATGGCTCCGAACTCTTAAATTAGTTCAACTTTACACAAGTGCTCTAAACACTAATAAGAAAGTGCCGGAAAATATCGCCGGTGCACTTGCCGAAGTGATCCCGAGGGACACATCGCTCACGGCCCCGGATCTGAAATATCGCCATTTTAACTTTGTTACCCTCTTTCATGATCGTATATGCTAACATTTATTCCTATAAGGGCACTATTATAGTGACGAGATTTATTTTTAATGGAGGAGCAGGAGCCCGAAGTTCAACCTCGTGCACGAATTTTAAGTTCTTAATGCATTTGAAATTAAATCAAATATGTACGGATAGTAAATTTTTTTTATGGTTCCTGGCACAGTGAAATAGGACCTAGATCGTTAAGCAAATTATTATTTTTTTTTAAATTTTGACGGTTATTAGATTTAGGGATGAAATATTCTTTCAAATTATGTAGTATAAGATTCTAAACCTATATTTTTGAAGCAGAAATTTTGAACTCTTCTCACTCCCTATTGGCGAAATTTGTTTTTTGTAGATTGAGGAGGACCAAACAAATGGCCTCCACATTCTTCAGGCTAAAATCCCAGTTTTGATTTGCGGACTGACGTATACCCTGACCCCAATTTGCTCTAAGCACCAAGCTTTTAGATCCTCAGCATGCTGTTAGGACCAAATCTGACTCATTTTGGTTCTAGCATATGAGCCACATATGAACAATTTAAGAATGGTGGAAAATTATATCGAGGTTTGGTTCCGAGCTAATTTTGTTGGGTCGGCCTTTTATTGCAATGTTGTAGAAACGTGCGAGTTTCTCAGTCGGGCCAATTAATTCTATTTGTTTTTATTTTTCTTTCAGTAATTTTTTACAAGAAAAGTTCAATTTTTAGGTTAATACGGCAATACCATAACGTAGTCGGTAAAGTAGATAACCTGTTATTTAGCTAGAGCATCTTTGGATTGAGCAGTCGGCGTTTACTCGCACTAAATTAGTGATAAGTCTGAACGTAGGGCAGGCCACGAAAAAAAGTGACCCGACCTAACTGGAGAACTCATCATATTCCGTTTGTTTTGAGCAAGAGACCTAAACGTACTCATATTAAAGAAGACATACGTGACAGTCCCTCATTAGATCAAAAGAGATGGCGGATATCGAGGGTGTGAATACATTGACGAGCGAATCCGATCGCACTCGAGACTCCTGGTAGCAAAACGGAACAACACGCTCTGAAGCCTCGCCTTTTGTGTTCCCTATCTCGTCTATTCTAAGGGAGACGGTCGCCTATGCGTGCTCTTTGTTTCACTTTCTCTTTTTGTGTTAGTTGAAGTGCGTATCATAAATATATGGAAAAATGTTCTGTTAAAAAAATTCTAAACCCAGAGTGGGATGATTGTACGAAAGCGAATTACTTAAATATGGAAACAAATTTTCACGCAGACCGTTATTGCAAAAATAATGCGTCTACTCGAACAAGGACGGTATTCTATAAACTAAAACTTAACAAACTCTCGAGACTAACACTTGAAATAGCAAATAAAATATAAAAAACGGTAGTTTTCAAAAAGTGATAGCTTAGGATAATTATGCCCTAAAAAGTTGCAATATAATCATGCAAATCTATATATTAAATCCGGAGCTCTTCCCTGTATCTCAGCCTTTAGTGGTGGGAGAGCTCCGCCACCAAAACTCACATATTTAGGCGCTGATTACAGAAAGCACAAATTCGCTTACGCAATAGCCCGCTACGTTATAACATAGAAACGGCATTCCATAGTGTGCAGTATTCGGTTGCGATACTGTAACAAAATCTGCTGCTGTAATTTCGAACACAAACACAGAGAATGAAGCATGTATTAATAAGTTCTAGCTTTACTTCGCTGAAGTATATTTTAATTTATTGTAAATAAAACAGTTCTTAATTTCAACAGGTTTTTTATTTTAGTTTTAGCCTTATACGTATTTCGACATGTTGACATGTCATTTTCAGAGGCAAGATTAAAAGTAAACAGTTGGTGTTGCTATAGGAACAATAAATCTTCATAACTTGATCTTGGTTTTCTATATCTGTGTTCAGATGATTTGATATCTCATTTCAAAACGTCCATGATACGATACATAGAGCTTTAACGGTTCCTTTAGGTAAAATTAGTTTTAATAGAGAAATTTCGATTATTAAACAAAATGCATACAATAATGATTATAATACTCAACTTATTGATACACTAATTAAAGAGAAAGATTATAAATTAGCTATTCAGAAAATTTATCCAACTACTTCATCAGATAAAGTGAAATACGCGTCAATTATATATTTTGGAAATAAATCGGAAAAAAATCCAAAAATTATAAAAACAAATAAATGTAAAATAATTTTTAAAACGACAAAAAATGTGGTAAACACTTTGTTTCATGCTAAAGAAAAAACAGACAATTTATTAAAATCAGGCATTTACAAATTAAATTGTTGCACTATAATTCGGTTTATATAGGACAAACAATTAGAAATTTTGATATTAGGTACAAGGAATAGGTACGTCGTATAATACCGCATAAATCGAATTACGCTAAACACTTATTACAACACAAGCATTCAATGACATCTAATAATACGATAACATGTTTACACTTTTGTGATGATAAACGTAAGTTGCATATACTAGAAGCATTTGAAATTCACAAGCATTTGTATTCTGTACCTTTAATGAATAAGCAAATTGATCTCTAAAATTCACCGTTATTGGACGAATTGGAATGAGAAATCAAGTAATCTGGACGCAGATATAGAAAAACAAGATCAAGTTTTGAAGACTTATTGTTGCAATTGTTTACTTTTAATCTTGCCTCTGAAAATGACATGTCAACATGTCCAAATACGTATAAGGATAAAACAAAAATTAAAAAAAAAACTGTTTCAGTTAGGAAGTGTTTTATTTACAAAATAACGCATGTTGCTTCCTGCTGTTCATTTAAAAGGCCGAAGGACTTGATTTCAACAGCTTGCGAAGAGTTAAAAGGCGTTAAAGATATGGAGCCGCGCGTTGTGACATCAACCTTATATTCGAAGATTTATTGCATTACGCAATATTTTGTACCACAGTAGAACGCTAAATCGTCTCAAGGTCAGGCTGTCACAGTCCGAGATGCCGCGACCAAACGTTATTTTCTCTGAAATGCAGTCACACTAATAACATGCGGCAAAAAAGGCTTCTGCGGGTCATGTGAAGACATCCCTGAAAAAGTCCCGAGAACAAATTCGCTGGAAAAAACACTTGCCGAATACATTGTCTGAAAGAAGGCTCCGGTACAGACATCCTCTGGTAAAAACATTCCCCAGAACAAACAAACCCGGTAAATCTAATTTGCAGGCTTCCGCGGCCGTTGTTAATAACATCTAGGCTTCCGGGTTGGAGCCGCGTCATCGGTGCTTGAACTGCCGACGTTTCGTCCTCGGTTGCACAGGACATCTTCAGGGCTGTGGTCGCTTTGGAATCTGGATCACAACTGTGTTCCAGATCCCAAATCTTCAGGGCTGTGGTCGCTTTGGGATCTGGAACACAGTTGTGTTCCAGATCCCAAAGCGACGCAACCGACATTGAAACGTCGGCAGTTCAAGCACCGATGGCGCGGCTCCAACCCGGAAGCCTAGCTGTTATTAAGCCCGGTAAAATTATTTCCCGGAAAAAAACAACGACAAAACAAACATCCCCTAAACAAAAGCACGTGTATTTTGTGCTAGTGGATCACTGCATAATTAGGAATCAACTTTCCCTTAATAAGATGCGAGTTTTTTTCTAGCTGATCGATTTATGTGAATAAGCGCGGATTTTATTTGGGAAATATATGCAAAAGTCTAACAAGATTTTTTTAGTGCATATTTATTAGTTCCAAAAATAGTTTGAAAATCGCCGTTAAGGCACTGCCCTGGAAATCAGGAAAAGTGCTAAGTTTAACGGTTTAACTCTCTTTTTTTTGTTAATACCAAACTATGTTTTTCCGGTAAAATAAAAACGATGCCGTTTTTGCTTTTATTAATGTTTTCGTGAGACCTCAAAAACTGCACTTGTATTCTTATATGCGCTTGGTATACTATTAGTTATTCTAGTTGACAGAACTGGTCATGTTAGTTTACTACAGTGGAACTAGAATTGTTTTTCAAAGTACGGTTGAGGCAAAGCACTTCTCTCATTTTTATTATTTATATATTTTTGCTTACAATTTTAAGGTTCGGTTAGAGGTTAGAGAGCGTTCTACCTTAAAGAACGAGGTTTTCTGATATCGGATATACGTATTTATATCGAAAGATTGCATTCTATTCATAATACAATTTACTGGTAATTTTCTGCATTATTGATGATAATCGCTAATAGTATTATAAATTAGTTTCTTCTGGGTCCGTGAAGTTGGCAGGTCAATGAAAGCACTAACGACAGCAATTGCGCCAATCGTTGGTGCTTCGTTAGTGCTCTTTAGTGCCCTACCAAAAAAACCAGCAAACCATCACATTTTCGAGTAATTAAAAAAACAAAATCGCCTGCCAGCTTCACGCTTAGCAGGCACACTTTGAGCACTAACAAAAAAAATGTTGCCAATCGTTAGTGCTTCGTTAGTACTCTTTAGTGCTCTAATTAAAATATCAGCAAACAAACACATACGTGAGTAATTAAAGAAAATTAGTTGCCTGCCAACTTCACGCTCAGCAGGCACACATTAAGCACTAACGAAAAAATTGTAGCCAATCATTAGTGCTTTGTTAGTGTTCTTTAGTGCTTTGAATAATAAACCAGCAAACCAACACATGTCCGAGAAATTAAAGAAAAACCGTCTTGACTGGCAACTTTACGCTACGCAGGCAGGTATGCTAAAACTTATGGTTTCTATAGACAGTATGTCATCGTCGTCTGTGCGTAGCATAATTAAATTCTAACGCGTTGTATATTATTTATTACTGTTTGGTTTTTATCAAGAACTAGAGGCAAATACCTTTAAAGTAATTAGTCTGTCTGAATCTGTGGTTCAATTATTACTGCATATTCGACGTCCACTTGATTTATTATTAATGCTGCTTGGAGTCTTTTACAATCATCTTTTTTTTAAAGAAACCCTAAAAAGTGGCACGTTCTCATATTCGATATTAGTTTTATAGAAACCGGCGAGAAACGTTAACTGCATAATTTTTAATGCGTTCTTATACTGCATATTATGCTACACTATTACGCGGCTTAAAAATGCCGGCATCGTGTCTACAGAAACTATACCTGGATTCAATTATGTAATTGTAAAGATAAATATGTAAATCTCTTACAGGAAAACAGTTTTTATTAGTATACTGTACGTTATAAAGTTTCAATAGTACAGTATTCCTTTCTTGTTGTCAGCTAAACAATAAAGCTTTTATAACTAATTGGTGGTTCTGGTTGATGTACTGCTGCTGTAAACAAAAAAAAACATTTTAAAGTTTTGTTTAACATCAAACTACATTTTAGCAATATTTGTTAAATTTTAGCTTTGTTATATTTGGCTAATGATGTCATCGATTTTTTTTAGTGGAAAACATTATTAATATACTTTTTTTGTAGTTCTTGAATTTTTCATGATTCCCAAAATACAAAGATCGCCGCAAATACTTAGTGCCATACCCCATCATAAAAATGATTGCTGCTACTTTTAGGTAAGAACTCTTAAATGAACTCACAATTAGCATTATTTATGATACTGTCTCTTTTATGTCAATGTCTACTTGCATTTTTAGCAGATGTTTGAACGTGTTTTATTATACACCAAAATATTGTAACTTATAATAAAATTTATTGTACTGTTTGATGAATATTTTTCTTTAAACGCACATTTATATTTTAGTAAATTCTATTACTTACTGAGAAATTTGGCAATCCAATAACAAAAAAGCTTGTTTGAAAATTATACTATAGAGGAACAATTGCAATTTGTGTTAGCGTTTTCTGCGCTTAGCTCGAATCGCTGTTGGTTGTAGATCTTAATATGGATTTGTACTATAATTAAAATCAGTTAAATATCGAAAAACTGCCTTTGTGAGCGATAGTGATCATTAGTGCCTTACCGGGATAACTTCAAACGCCTGGTTAAGTTAAGTACTAAATTTAAATATACCGTACATTCAGTAAATGCCCCCCCCCCGTGCTACAGACTCTTATTATACATTTTAAGTCAATAAGGCATAGATCAGATTAAATGACACCCACAATTATAGCTTTTGGCAATGTTCATTTTTTTTATAGTTTCAACTGTTTCGGCGCAGTTTTATGGCGCAGTTGTTAATATTTTTAAATTAGTTGGTAAACATTTTTTCACTTTTATGGTAGAGCGGGAAGGCGGAAAAAAGTCTCTAGTCAAAAGTCACCAAAAAAATCCACGGAAATAAGTTGCCAGAAAAAAATCTCCGGAAAAAACGTCTCCGGGAAAAAAAGTACACCGAAAAAATCTCCAGGAAAAAAAAGGCTCCGAAAAAAAATCCCTTGGTAAAAAGTCTCCGGAAAAAAGTTAAAAAAGCGTTGGATATTCAAGCCCTGTAAAAGAGTTCATTAAAATAGAAGACTTCACCTGATTTTTATATACGGTTAGGATAGGTTAGGTTAATTTGTAATAATCTAG
This sequence comes from Ctenicera cuprea, assembly GCA_958336395.1. NCBI lineage: Eukaryota > Metazoa > Arthropoda > Insecta > Coleoptera > Elateridae > Ctenicera > Ctenicera cuprea. The sequence continues at coordinate 16,785,913 of OY284495.1, read as the reverse complement.
CAATTCAACTAGCCCTGCATTTACCGGTTTAATCAAAATATAAGCTTTTTAATAAACTCACTGCCAACGATGAACACTATAAACAAAATGCAAGTTTATCTTATATTTAGTTAAACTTATTTTATATTTAAAACGTTTCTGTGTTTTTATGAGTTTTGCTTTTTTTTTGAAGTTTTTCAGGTTTTTTCCCTAGAGACTTTTATTCCGTTTTTTTTTCTGTAACTTTTTTCCGGGGACTTTTTTCCAAGAGACTTTTTTCCGGAGACTTCCTTTCCAGGGGACTTTTCTCCAGGAGACTTTTTTTCGCGGACTTTTTTCCGGAGACTTTCTTTCCAGGGGACTTTTTTACGGAGACTTTTTTTCCTAGATTCGGTAGAGCCCCTTCTTCTTTTCATATCGTTAAATGAGAAAAAATTTGCAATGCAGAAAACTTTTTCATTCAGTTCTCCGTGAATCGTAATAAAACAAATATAATATACAATATAATATATATAATAAGGAGAGAGAGAAACAATGAATATATGGAAACAAAAAAGCATCGTGAGTGTCAAGTTAATTTTCTATTTTTCATTGTTTCTGTCGCCCCGTTTTCGTTTTATTACAATTCATAGAGAACTTGACTGAAACGTTTTTCACATTTTCTTCAAACATTTTTTATATGATTGAAAAAGCAGAAAGCTTTGTATCACAAAATGTAACAAAATATATATGATGCTATTTAAAAATATTGATGACTGCAACATAATCTCAAAACAGTAAAGCTATGCTAAAATAATTTTTATGATGGGGTAGCACTTAGTATTTGCGGCGATCTTTGTATTTTGGGAATCATGAAAAATTCAAGAACTACAAAAAAAAGTATATTAATAATTTTTTCCACTAAAAAAATCGATGACATCATTAGCCAAATATAACAAAGCTAAAATTTAACAAATATTGCTAAAATGTAGTTTGATGTTAAACAAAACTTTAAAATGTTTTTTTTTGTTTACAGCAGCAGTACATCAACCAGAACCACCAATTAGTTATAAAAGCTTTATTGTTTAGCTGACAACAAGAAAGGAATACTGTACTATTGAAACTTTATAACGTACAGTATACTAATAAAAACTGTTTTCCTATAAGAGATTTACATATTTATCTTTACAATTACATAATTGAATCCAGGTATAGTTCCTGTAGACACGATGCCGGCATTTTTAATCCGCGTAATAGTGTAGCATAATATGCAGTATAAGAACGCATTAAAAATTATGCAGCTAACGTTTCTCGCCGGTTTCTATATAACTAATATCGAATATGAGAACGTGCCACTTTTTGGGGTTTCTCTTAAAAAAAAGATGATTGTAAAAGACTCCAAGCAGCATTAATAATAAATCAAGTGGACGTCGAATATGCAGTAATAATTGAACCACAGATTCAGACAGACTAATTACTTTAAAGGTATTTGCCTCTAGTTCTTGATAAAAACCAAACAGTAATAAATAATATACAACGCGTTAGAATTTAATTATGCTACGCACAGACGACGATGACATACTGTCTATAGAAACCATAAGTTTTAGCATACCTGCCTGCGTAGCGTAAAGTTGCCAGTCAAGACGGTTTTTCTTTAATTTCTCGGACATGTGTTGGTTTGCTGGTTTATTATTCAAAGCACTAAAGAACACTAACAAAGCACTAATGATTGGCTACAATTTTTTCGTTAGTGCTTAATGTGTGCCTGCTGAGCGTGAAGTTGGCAGGCAACTAATTTTCTTTAATTACTCACGTATGTGTTTGTTTGCTGATATTTTAATTAGAGCACTAAAGAGTACTAACGAAGCACTAACGATTGGCAACTTTTTTTTTGTTAGTGCTCAAAGTGTGCCTGCTAAGCGTGAAGCTGGCAGGCGATTTTGTTTTTTTAATTACTCGAAAATGTGATGGTTTGCTGGTTTTTTTGGTAGGGCACTAAAGAGCACTAACGAAGCACTAACGATTGGCGCAATTGCTGTCGTTAGTGCTTTCATTGACCTGCCAACTTCACGGACCCGTTTCTTCTGTTCCATATTTGTTATGGTATTTTATTGCCAATACCTCTATTCCCAATAATTGTTTTTTTTTTCGAGAAAGTACCTTACATTATGCTTTAATTGGTAATTATTTAATTAAAATTATCACAAGTAAGATATTTTATTGACAGACTTCCTTAAGCAATAATTCATTTTTTCAGTTCCTGTAAAGAAAGCAGCTACACCCGGAGGATCGACTCCCCGGACACCAGAACGGTAAGCCTTTTTTAACAAACAAAATTTCTTTATTTTCCTTTGATTTATTTCACTTTGGATTTGTATAATTAATATCGTTATTGTTTTTTCTTTATAAATTCGTTGACTCGTGTCCGGTAGAAAGAAAATAAGGTTTGGGCAATATAGGAATGTTGAATAAATTATTTGGCATTGATTGTTATACTTACGCTAGTAATGAATGTCTGCCAAAATAATTTACGGGGTGTCTGGATAGCGGAATCTCCCGATGATTTTGTTAAAAACTGCATTTACCAAAAAAGGTTCTTAATAAAAGTTGCTCAGATCTTCAGAATGTCGCACTGTATTTGTTTATGTATATATTTTACTTCTTTCGAAGCTTACTAGAATATAAGTAATAACACGCAAGGTTTTTATTTTAAATGACACTTTGTGTATATTTTTCAATTTAAAAAAAACTGACTTTTTTCTATCCAGCAACATAAAACGACAATAATTGTTGTTTAATAAACATAAAAAACAACGTGCGTTTTCTAAAAAATTACTTCGTCGTTACGACATTAGTATGTGAAGAATGAAATTCGGTTGTTAAGGAAACAAAACGTTTGTATCGAGCAAGATATCGCCATAAAAGGCAGCCTAGTAGGATGATTGATCTCCATGCTTCTCTGATTTAACTCCGATAGATTTTTCCTGTGGGGACATGTAAAAAATGTGTATCACATTCGACCGACAAATCATGAAGACATGAAGAACAAAATCAGAAATGTGTTTAGTGCTATTATACCTGAAATGGTAAACAATGTAATAAGGAATTATGTTACCCATCTACAAGCTTGTACAAACGAAAACGGAAATAATTTTAACACAATAAATTGGAGCAGAATGTATGTATCCATGTATACATTTCGTCGCGGCTACTTGGTGAAAATATTAATTACGACTTTTTATTTCTGTAAGGTACGTATTATCTTGTGATTTTCTCATAGTAGCTCGGAGTAACAAAACGATTCAAATAAGCGAGTTTGTAGGAGTGAAAAGTAACGAAGTGGCCAGATTTGTAGAGCATATTTTCCTTACTCTAAAACTAAAATCTGTCCAAAATTATCGTGACCGAAAGGGAGTTAAGTACATGGCCGAAAAGTACATGTCGATATTATCAATACATTAATTTTTGTTAGCTTGTCTAAGACGGGTATATATTTTTTTTATATTTTAAAAAGGCGAAATGCATTGCAGCTTATGAGCAACGAAAACTGAAAACGCGTTTTCTCGGTTTCAATTTCTGCACAAAATTATTTTTAGCTAGGTTTATGCTTTCCTAACTATTATCTCGGTGACCTTTTTTTTTATCTGCCTTTTTTATACCTTAAACATCGAGGATGCGAATAGTTTGTGTTTCAGATTTTTAAGGTTAATAATAAACGAAAAAAGCCAAAAATTCAAAGCAGTGCATAAATTACGGTGGTTTCCCAGCATCGCCACGCTGGCTGTACTTCTATGACAAACGTGGCGTCCCCACTACATTCTTCCGTCCCGCATACCGCACCCCACGCCGAACACGTCCATTATCATAAGCGCTGCCCGTTTCAGTAATTTATTTAAAATTAAATGACATTTACAGTGGTGTTCTGAAATTAAAGTAAAAACAGTAATAAACTGCTTTTGTGTTTTGGACTTTGGATCATTGAAAGGTAATATTTCTAGAACTTTTTTATTTTATTCTGCTTATAAAATTAAGTTGTAATGAACATCTAGAAATTCTGATCGTTTTGAATATTGGTTTTCATTAAAATATAATTTAATTGGAGTTATTTTTTAAAATTTTTTTAGGGTCAATTTCATTGAACTAATTGTTTAATGATGGACCATGTGTACAACTTCTGATGAATTCGGTAAATTGAAGGTGCGCTTTTCTTTAAAGCAAACACAAAAATCGATAACCCTGTCAAAAAGTGTATTTTGTGCCATATATCAGGATTTTTTCTCAAAAAATAAGTAAACATGTACCAACTTAGGGTTGGGACTTTTTGAAATTTCAGAATCGATTTTCGGTAATACTTCAAAATGGATTTTAGATAAAAAATCGATACGAAAAAGAAAATCGATTTCAATAATCGATTATAAAAGAATCGATCATAATAATCGATTATATTATCGATTAAAAAATCGATTTTAAAAATTGCTTATAAAAAAATCGTTTCCAAATAGCCCACACGGGTATAAAAGTCAAGACGACAATGAACTTAAAAACTTGTACAGCATTGGCATCAAATGCGAAGTTAAAATTTATAGCACGCAAAAAATTTATTATTATATCTCAAATTAGAAAAATTGCACAAAATGATTAAAAAAAATCGATTTTAGTACGCACTACTTTTCGATTAAAATATGAAGAATCGATTCTAATTAAAAATCGATTAAAAAATTAAACAATTCGATTTTTTTAAAATCAAGGATCGATTCTAAAATAATCGATTACAATCGATTGTCAGTTATGCTATCGGTTTTTGCCCCAGCCCTAGACTACCACTCAAGAAAGCCTTATCCAAATTAAAATTCCCGTTTTTTTTTTTGTTATATTTTCCCCAACCTTACAGGTATTTGTTAAAGTGATACATGTTTTTTTATCCCTTGAGAAAAATCCTGATTTGTGGCATGAATTGCACTTTTCGACAGTTGCACTTTTCGACAGGGTTTGTCGTATTTGCTTTAACAAAATGTCCACCTTCCAATTCACCGAATTCATCAGAAGTGTACTCGTCGTTCCACTATCCATCATTAAATAATTACTTAACTGAACTTGTTCTTAAAAGAAAAACTTAATAAGAAATAATATCTACCTAAAACAATAAAGGTAGTATCCGCCGCAATACCCCAATTAAATTATATTTTAATTTAAAATAATGTTCAAATGATCCGAATTTCTAGGTGTTCTGTACAACTTAATTTTATGAGCAGAATAAAATAAAAAAGTTTTTAAAAGCTTACCTGTCTATGATCCAAAGTTAAAAACGCAAAACTAGTGTAGTACTGTTTTTATTTTAATTTTAAGAACACTACTGTAAATGTCATTAATTTTAAATAATTCACTGAATAGCAGGCAGCGCTTGTGATAATGGACGTATTCGGCGTGGGGTGCGGTAAGCGGGACGGAAGAAGTAAGTGGGAACGCCACTGTAGTCATAGAAGTACAGCCATCGTGGCGATGCTGGGCAACCATCGTAATTTATGCACATCTAAAATTATTTTTATTTCATACTGTACGCTATATACCACTTTACGTCATTGATTTGAGTCCGGGAAATGGCACATTACAGGCCAAGGTCGGGAAGTGTTGCTTAGCAGCCCTTCCCGGACTGCTTGGAGAAAAATTCATCAAACACATCTATTTGTAGCTAAGCAACGAGAAATACCAACAGCGAATGTTTAATTTGACAGAATATAAATTTTAAAAATGACGTTTTTAAAAAAGAAAATATTCAAATAAAAAATGGTTTTGGCAGTAATGAAATAAAATTTTGTACGATGCATGTCCGTGAAGTGATTATTAAAGCATTCGTTTAGAAATTTCGGACTCGGCTCCTTTCGTCGCCTCGTCCGCAAATATCTAAACTCATACTTTAATATGTCACTTCCCGGACTAGTGACGTAAATAACTATTACCGGACAATGTGTTTAACACGATTAATGAATTTTATGATAAGTGTCAATAAGTGTCACGTTCTTGTTTGTCTTGATTTATATTGTCTTTTACATCTATATTGCTATGATATTTGGAGTTGTTTGATTTGACTGGAGTATTACAATTCCTGGAATACAGTTTTTGGGATGCTTGTTACAATTTAATTTACGAATGGAGGTTTGTGAAAACTAAGGTTTTGGTATTCAAAGTTATAAACTCAGGTTTGCGTATTATTGCTGTAATTTCCTGTTTTAAAATTCAAATAATGTGGTTATCTTTATATCATTTATATTTTTCATATTTGAGAAGTTTTGTTTACTCTGAAAGAAAGTAGAACACAATCAGATTGATACGATTATTGTTTATGTTAATTTTAATTATAAATTAGTTCAGACATGTTTAAAAGGTTTAATATATAAGAAGTTTTAAACTTACTTGTTTTGTGCATCGTTAAATGTCATTTGTGGGGGTTATGTTTGTGAATGTCAATTTGACAAATGTAAAAAAAGAACACTCATTGTTTCATGAGATCTATTTGTTTTTCAAAATGCGAGATCAAGGAAGAAGACAAAAGCAAGTGAAAATTTATTAGTTAGTTACGGCTCGTCCTGAAAACAAAGATACAGGATTTTTCAATCTCTGAAAGAAAAAGAGAAAGAAAACGAGTTATATGAAATAAATAATAAATAAATCATATAAAAATATAATTAGTGATTGCGTAAATTGCAGGCATTTAAAGGATTGTTTTTCTGGTAAGTGCATAGCCTCATATCATAGCAATAGGTATTATATTATAATTAGATACAAATTTTATGCGGTGATTCTTTACAATCCATTTATATCTGACGAATTCTATATTACGTACTCTGTAATCGATGGAAAAATAAAGATTATTATTATTATTATTACTATTATATTACTACTATTTTTTTTGTTGCTTGGTTTGCAACTTTTTTTGTATAAAAGCAGTTTTTAACAAGATAACTGGTGTATGCCGCTATCCAGACTCACCCTGTATACTGATAAATTGTGTTTGCTATATCTCTGCGTCTGTTTCGATTAACGCACCGTGATCTCAGTTGGAGGGAACGCGACTAATTCCGCAGTAATTTGCAAGTGCTAATAGGTAGTAGATCTCGGTACAAATTAAAGCAGTAAAGTGTTTGGGTATATGTGAAGCAAGGGTTGTAAAGCAGGGGTGGAGCGTGTTTGGTCAACCTTCACGGGATTGCGGCTGCGATGGACATATTTACATTTAACAATTGTCATACTCGTAAAATTTGGTTTGCGTATTTGGTTTGTCTTAAAATTTATTTCGGGCCGCAGTCGAAATAAATTTTGCCGCCCAAGTTTTTGATTACAGTAATTTTTTTCTAACTTAGGATTTTTTTATCTGTAATTGGTACAGTTTTGAGATTCGGGAAGTAAATATATTTTTTGTGTGGTTAGCAAACGAACTGCAGGAAATTCTGAAACCCCAGGATCTGCTCGTCGAATGCTGGGAACCATCGAGAGATCTTTCAATCGAGTTCGTCACGTACTTACACCAAGGAAATCGACTAATGATCAACCCGTACATCCAGCAATTCTTACTAACAAGGTGAGTCGTGTTTTTATTTTTATAGATTTATGCTGCTCGAAAAGCTATACTATGTTAAATGAATTTGGTGGCAAATGTTTAAGCGAATTGTTTCAATTTTTAATGCCTATTCGTACTTTCCCCATGAAGCGCCGTTTGTGTCGAGCATAAAAATAAAAAAAAAATTATGATAAAATAACATTTTCATGATAAATAAGCTCTTTTATGACATTTAAAAATTTTCTGATGAATAATAGTTTTTATGAAAAATACATTTTTGATTTAAAATTTTTTTATGACAAACAAATCTTCTTGTGCTATACATAAAAGTATTTACGAGAAATAAAAATTGTGAAAATTTTTTGTAATAAAAACCTGTTTGTTAAACGCATTTTAACGTCATAGTTTTAAATGTCAGATGGCGCGATGGCGCTTTACTTTGCTACGTTTGACAACATTGTTAAGATTACACATGGTCAGTAGGCCCGGTGCCGACTTTTGTACCTGTTAAAATTTGAAATGGTGGAGGTTATAGGTAAACGCCTTTAGGGTAAATTGACAAACAAACAGTTTGAGCATGTAAGTTATCATTTTCAACTAAAAGCTAGTACGTATAACTAATGTTTTAAAATTTCGGATGTTTCGAATATTTCGGAAAGTTACGGAAATTTTCGAGTATTTCAGTTTTTTTTTCCAAAAGTGGTTTTATGATATATTAACATATATAAATAAATATGGGCGAAACAGGTCGCTGGGACTTTCCCATACTTTTTACGTTTTAAATATTCTGGCGCAGTTAAATGACTGAAAAATATTGTTTTAACAATAATGTAAAACACGAAAAAGAATTTAAAAAAGAACGCCTAAATAATGAACGTGAACATAGTGATCGGCGATAACCGCGCGGAAGCAAGCGATAATTATTAGAAATTGGTCTTCGGATTTCGGACCAAAAATCGCTATAAATCCGTTATTTACAGATTTATCAAAAATATGCAAAAAATGAAAAATATATTTTTTAGCTAATTGATTGATAGGCGTAGCTTAAATCACGTAACTTCCGGAAAACGCGTTGTTGATATTAAAAAGGCTCGTTTTTTTTTCTGAATTTTTAAAGTAGTTGAAAATTATTGTAAATCCTAATAAGCTACTTCCAATAGGCTATTAAACTGTTTAAAGTTTATAAAGATTGGCGTTTTCGGTTTCGCAAAATAATTAAAGTAAAGCTCGAACTTATAAATAAAATAATTAATCAATTTCAAAATTTTCAAAAATTCTCGGAGGGCGACAGAGTATAATTTGGGTGATTAGTAAAAAATAAATTTGTACTTCACTGCAAGCTCTTTTGGCTCAGAATAGTTAAAAACATGACGTGGGCACTTTTTGCGGAATATTTATTTGAAAATTTCCGAAATTTTGAGCAGCTACAATTTTTACAATTTTCATATTTCCAAAAATAGTTTTAGACACTTCTTTTTCCTCTTTTCCTTTAATTAGGTCATTGACTTGTTTGTTTTTGGCTAGCCTGGTTCCTGTGACGATTATGTCCAGCAGTCTCGCCAACGCCAACGTTTCGGTGGTCTTCCTGGCTGTCTCCTTCCGTGTGCTGTTTGGATCATGCACACTTTTGCTAATCGCTGGTTATCCATTCGTTCTACGTGTTCTCGCCTCAGTCTTCTTCGGTTTCGTTCCCATCTTACTATATCTTCGGTGTTGCACATTTCTCGAATTTCGGTATTTCATATTCTGTCGTGTAGTCTTTCCCGCTATTGTTCTGTTACATCACTTGATTATACTTATTAAGGGCTATTGAATAATATGACAATTTGTACTAATTGGATATTTTATTTTTAAGTAATCGGGCATTAGAGTCAAAATTTCAAAAATTCGTAGCTGCCTTAGTTTTGAAGATACCACATTCGGGAAAACATTTGATTTGTCTTTAAATGCACCACAACGATATGTATTAAAAAAACTTGTTTAGAAACAAAATCTATGCCGAAAAAACATCTAATTTTCGTTTCCGGTACCGGTTCCAATTAAAAAATTTCTACACAACTATCTGCAACTGAAAAACTTCTATATGCCAAATTTGATAAAAATCGGCGAAGGGGTTCCGAGGATGTATGGGAACGAACACACGCACCTACCCGCCCACCCACAGGCAGACATTTTTTGAAAACTATTTTTTGTGTTCCTTGGGTCCTAATCGTGTATTTCCGTTAAAATCTGAAATTCGAAGATTTGCATGAAATAATAACTTTCCTTACTTCAGTAAGAGTATGGGAAAGTAAAATTGTATTAATGTTAAAGATGCATTAGTTTTTCAAGCGTCTATAGTACTTAAATTCGCTTGATAAACAACATGTCACTAGTTCCGATTACACCGGAAGTTAGACCAACTTTTTTTCTTTAATATCACCTTTAATTAGATGCTGCTAGGATATTAAATTATCTATTCATTCGGCTATGAACATTACTCAAAAAGTTAAACGGTTAGCCGCTAGAGGGCGTTGGTAATAAAAATTCAAGGCCTTGAATGTTATATTTAAGTTGCTAAAACGTTTTCAAAGTAATTGGTGTCATTACAAAATTAAACATTTAATGAAAAATTGTCTTTATTTAAACTTGTCAGATCGTTGAGTGGCCAACTTGATCAAAAAACGTATTTCCAAGCCGTTTTTAGGGGTTTACTTTTTTCAGAAACACTTTTCGTTTGGCCAAAGAATTTTTTTTCTCGGTAAGAGAAAGGAATAAATAACAAACTTTTATTCTAAGTCATAAAAACAATATTTGCTATTTGACATTATCCTGAAAAATTAATCGACACTTTCTGCATTTTTCCATTCTGCAAATTTAAAGCGGGAAAATCAAAACAGTAAATAATAGACCGTTGCCGGTTTACAATAATAATTTCTTACTTTCTTTTTTCTGTAATGGGAAAACCCTCTACTACAGCTGAAAGAAAACTCATTCTGAAATATGTACCTCTGAAAATGGCTTAAAATTACGTTGTTTTCGTCAAAGTTTGCCACTAACCAGTCTGAAAATTGTAAATAAAGACAATTTTCTATTAAATATTCAATGACTCAATAGATAATTTACTGCTGTATCAGATTCTAACAGAAAAATATAAAATATAAAACATAAAATTAGTGTCGTTTATAAAGTCAACTTCTGAACAGAGTTCGCTACTCTTTTTCATAACCAATTAATCACCGATATTTTAGGTTTTTAATAGTTTGGCAAATATTCATTCGAATATCGTTAGGAAATATTCAGGCAAACTTTCGGTAAATTCGGATTTTTACAATTATTCGTTTTTTGTTATGCGATAACTACAGAAATATTCGCAATTTATGGAAACATTCGGATGCAAATACTCGCCACCTCCATCACTACCTATAATAACCTTCACTATTTCAAGCATTGACAGGTACAGAAGCCGACGCCGAGCCTGCTGACCACGTGTGAAACGTAGCAAAATAAAACGTCATTACGCCATCTGTCATTTAAAATAATGGAGTAAAAATTTATCATTTAGTATTTATCAGAAAGATTTTTATTTCTTACAAACATTTTCATTTCTGGTAATATTATTATTTCTCGCAAAATTTTCTCTACCATAAAAAAACTTTATTTATCTTAAAAACATCATAACAATTTTTGTTGTTTTTACTTTTAAGCTTGACACAAACGGCTACTCTTATTTCACATAACTTTAGTACCGGAAATTTTCTATTTTGAGCCTTTCCACAAAGTTCGTTGTCTCATATCTCCCGAAACGGCGGTAGTTCGATTGTGATGAAATTTTTAAATATCCGAAATCGGAAGTTAGAGAATATATCTTTTGTACAGTATTTTGAAAACGGAATGTTGTAAATTTCAAGCACAATCTGATAGATAATATCAAAACAAACATAATATTTTTTGTCTCTGGCTTTAAATTATTTTTTCGTCGACCTTGCTAGAAAGTAGGCTTTTTGAGCCTCATTTTGTGGTCTAAAGTTGACAATTTCTGCTTAACGAGAGCAAAATTACTTTGTCTCCCGCCGGTAGGCAATGTGATTTTGCTCCCGCTTTGTTTATTTTCCTTGTATACCATGGATACGTCTTGGTTACCGTGGATTACGGACATCTTACTTGCAATAGTCGATCTTTACACAACTGCCAACTAAAAAAAATTTAATTTTAAAATAAATGTTTTTTTAAGAAATTTTTCAATGTTGACGAAACAATCATTGTGAAACTCGGGAAGAAAACGTCTTTTTTTCCCTGCTAAGATTTATTTCACGAGCCGAAGGCTCGTGAAATGAACAGCACCCGCGGAGAAATGTATCAATTTCTTCCCTTATGACAAATAACCATACCGGAACAATTTTTAAAAATGTTGGCTTTATCGCTTGAAGATATAGTTTAATAAATCGGATAGGATTTGCATATGGAGTTTGTTATCAGGCCCCTTTAAAGGCGTGTTACGCCACTGTCTTCAAATTTATTCGTACCAACTAAATTTCCTATTTTTTTTATTTGCAGAATTTATGCAATGTTTCAACAACGCAGTGCAGCGATCCTGAATTTGTTATAAGTGAACTTTCAAAGGCGTTGCAGAACAAAGGAATTCAGTGTGAACGTAAAGGGTAAGTTCGTCTTTTAATGTTTCAAAAATATTTCATATTTTTCGTGTTAGAACTAAGTTGGTGAAATAGATTACTCGCACCTACTTTGCTTTAAAATTTAACTGTAAAATGGTTATTACTGTGTACGTCACAAACATGTTTTTTAACAAATTTTATTTTTTAAACATTTGAATATTAATCGACTAATCTCATCTACAGTATAATTAGAGTTACGGTTTTCTAAGAATATCGTTTTTAAATCCGAATTGACGCTATTTCGGCTTTGAACTAATTTTTCTTCTCTTGAAATTTTCAACATAGGCTTTTATTTTTAGGTGCATTTTAAGTTCATGTTTTATTGTCGAAAAATGCTCATATTTGTTTGAGAAAAAAAATTAGAAGCCATTTTTGCATTTCTCGCAAAACGAAAATTTGTTTACGCATAAAAATATACAAAACCAAAGAAGACTATTTTACTAACAAGAAATTTTGAAATTTCTTAAAAATGTTTATAAAACTTCTTTCGTACCATCACGAAATAGCTGACAAAACGCAATTTAGTTGCAGATATCTCGAGTTAAATTGTTGTTTCCTCTCACTTACCGATTTTTTTGTGGAACATAAAATGGGTGCACGTTAAAAATCACGTATGCTTGCGGCTAAGACGAGTTTCCGGCCGATTTTTGCTTTATTTTAGTGAATTCTGTTGATCGTGCTCTGTTTTGTGCATGATGTTGGAATTTGCCAAAAAAGTCACAGACACGTAGTTAATTTCAAGAGTTTGATGATGACTAAAGAAAGCGTATCTAACACAACACATAATTAAATTTATAAAAAGTTTCAATGTGTTTTGGAAATTTTGTTAAACATTATTAATAGTTTTTGGAAGTTTATTAAATAATAATACATATATGGAAAAAGCTGTTGAAGAAAAATTGAATTTTGGTTAAGAATTCAGTTTTAATGTTTTTTTTTTCAATACTGTCGTTTCTATACCTTCTATACAGTTGTTCTGACACAATATTGTAGACTTTAAAGTAAAGACTGAAATTTATTACAAACGGTACTGTTGTGAGAACAAGTTAAATAAGAAATAACCTCTTCTTAAACAACTAATTATGTGTTGGTAACTCTGATTAGCAAATGAATTATGGACTGTTTGAGTCATTCATTTTGCTGTTCATAATATGCTAATAGCTTGTTGAAGTATCGGTTATTGGGTGCTGTAAATTATGGAAGACAAAGAGTCTGAAATGAAGCACTTAATAAACGAGGGATATACATTTACCCACACGAGTTTGCAAAACATCGATTTACTGTTTTTTTTGACTTGGTACACCTAAGAAAATAAAACGTAGTTTTTTTTGGGGGAAATGTTTAAAATCTAAGGGCTGATATTGTTACACTTTTAGGTAACAGTTTTGAATATAAACATTAATTTTGAAATGTATTTTTTTTTACATAAAACAAAAAAGTAAAATTAATTTTTTTAGCAGAAAATTGTAACTTCCTAAAGCGTTTGAAAATGTATAATTTCATTCAAGTTGACACAGCCATTTCTTACGCAACAGAGAGAATTTTTATCAATCGAAGGTGTTGGTTTATGGTCAGGTCAGGTTGACCATTAGCAAAGCTATTTGCTATGCATTTCCAGTACTTGATGTACAAGGGACGTGCGTGATATTGAAGCTTGGAAGTCATAAATCATTTGGTATGTGGATTTGATGCGTGATGGTATTCTTCCATTTAAAATAGTTATTTTTTTAATTAAATCCTATAGATTGTATTATTACTTTAGTAAAGAAGAAACTTTTGATTTTAATTACTAAAATACTACTATCAAAATAATGGCATGTCTATCTATGAACTAATCCTACTTAGTTTTGAGCATAATCGAATGATTTTCATAATCGAATGATTGTCATTCGAATGAATTCATTCGGATGTTTATATGCGGTAAAAAGTAGTAAAAACGAGCTCCACTTGCTTCTCGAATGCTCCTCTGAAGGAATTCTCATTGTCATCGTCTTTCATTGGGCCGCTCGAAAATACGGCGTAAACCTTCAGTTTTGAATAGTATTTCTATTAATTTCATCACATTTCATCGCTAATTCTGTCCTGTTTTCTAAAGTAATATTTCTATAAACAGCGAAAGTGAATACATTTTTTTGTGTTAATTAGTTTTTTTAAATAAGATCAAGGACAAATGCAATATCCAATAATTAATTGCTATATAAATATTCGATTTCTATTTTTATTTAAAAGGCTGTTTTATGCAACAGTGGTATTAAATTTCTTTGTAGGTCAATTTTCAATTTATTTATACTTTTAGAGCAATATTAAAATTTCCAAATACGACCCTGCACTGAATAGACCACGAGAAACAAACAGTGCGGTGGAAACTGCTGTCTTTACTATTCCTAATATTGGTAATATCCGAATGTGCAAGTCAAAACATTCTTATCTCGTTGTGCTTGCGCGCGAAACACGCTATATATGTGCACTGGGCATTTGCAGTTGGCTACTGTACGGGGTATCGCTTCAACGCCCGCTTCCGAAATGGACAAACTATAAATTAAAAATCGTAAAATCATTCGCATGATTTTCTGCAATCTCTCGAGATATTTCGATAATCGGTCTGTTCGATTATTTTCTTTCGAAATATCCCATCACTACTTGCTTTAAAAAATAATTTGGAAAGATAAGAACGCTTAAATTGCATCAAAATGACTTTTTCTAGAGCAAAGTTTGACCAATTTTTATAAAAGTTGGTTCTTATTGAATTCGGCAGGGGTAGCTCGTTGTTTTTCACTATTTTAGCATTGAATTTTGAAAGGAAAACTGGACACGATTACGATTTACTCAAAGAGATTTTTCAAACAAGGGGTCACTTAACTCTCCGTGACATTTAATATTTTTTTTCCAAATGACGCTTTGTCGCCATTTTCTAAATTAAAGTCGGCATTTGTTTTTCAGTAAATAGTATTTGTTCTCCAATTAAAACAACCCACATTTTGTAGCTTCATATCAAGCCGCTCAAAAGTTGGTAGGGGGAGGAGGGGGAATATTTTACGAATTCACTGTGTATTAATTGTAACATCGTGGGAATAATGGGAAAATCGCGTATTCCAATGTTATTAATTAGTTGAATAAATTTTGTTTCCCGTTTACAATCAGGTTTTTTGCCGGAATCTTCAAAAATGTTATTAAGACTTTTTAAAACGTCTTGGAACCATGTTTTAAAGCTTGGACGGGTTTATAATGCGCGGACCATCTCGTTTTACTTAATGTTTTTAAAGAATACTTCAACTTGCAATGTTTGCTTAAAATGTTCCATCTACGAGGCTAGGCTGAAAAAACTGGCAAGGGAGAGCCGGTAAGTAGCCGAGATTCTCTGAGGCGTTGGGTTTGGTAAGGAGAAGGGAGTGATCAGTGTTTGCCGACTTTTAGACGGAGCGTTCATAGACCTTCACCTCGGTGAAAGGCGTGAACAAAGACACCTTTTGCGGTCTTCTTAATTGGGACTAGGAAAGACTGGGCGAGTGATTTCACGAGGTTAAGTGCTGACTAGCTTCCAGTATGGATGACAAACGCCTGAGCTACATCGCGTCCTTTGCGATGGAAATCCCCAGCCGTGGCTACGACACTACGTTTGGGACACCCAACAGGTTATAAATTTACCTAGGCGATACACTGGCGGGCTGTAGGCCATTGATAGGTACAAGAAGGTAGGTGTTTGCTGGTATTAACTTGGGCTCTAGTAGTATGGTTTCGCTTTGCTGAGGACTCACATTCCTGCCGTCGCATCGCATCAGGTACCAGTCCCTATGATTAGTCCAGGTACCAACCTACCTGTAAGATGCGTAGTCGACCGTACTGGAACTGCGAGCAGCCTACACTGAGAGTTAGAGAGACCGAAGCTGCCCATAAGGTCTAACCAGTGACTGGCTCGGACCAGGGGGATCAAGACCAAGTCTTGTGAGAGTACTGCAGCTCTTGTTTTGGGTACGGGAAGAACTCGTGGTGGCTCTACGACTGAGCTGCTTTTTAGCTCGGTCAAGGATTTGCAGAATCAGTAGAGATTTAGGTAGTCTTGTCTCACAAGTCGAGACTAGAGCTGGCCGCCTGATGTGTTGGTAGCTTGTTCTTGCCACATCTTGAACAAGCGCGCTGGTAGATCGTAACTCCGTCCGTTGTCAATGCGCAGTGGCGAATTAAAATCGTTAGGTGTCGCCACGTTAAATTTATAACTCCATCCAGGGAGCGGGTGCGTACCCAGTCGCTTCCTGGCCGGGGGTATAATTATACCTGCGTCAAGTCACTATGTCGTAGTAATCCAACGGTTTATAAATTTGTCTAGGAAATAAATTGAGTAGTTGAAGGCACCAGGGACCTGGGCCTTAGGGACACAGTATCGTTTCAACTTTTTACGCCCACAATCAAAGGGTCTAACAAGAGGGCTCTCATTCCCAACACTGTTAAGAGGGATCAGTCTCTATTATCAGACCGGCTATCGGCCTAAGGAGTCCGTAGGTGTCCAGTACTAAGCACTGCCAGTAGCGTTCACTGGTAGGAGGAATTTCGGCTGACCCTAAAAGTTCAACCAGTGACTTTAACTGGTACCTACGGTGCCACGGTAACCCTGCTAGGAAACCGCGACCCTCTGCCTGGGAAGGACTAGTGGTGGAGGTGGTAGGCCCGTGCAGGTCTTGCTGCGGCGGTTTTAGTTTCGGTACTGATCTGCAGAATCAGAGATTTAGGTAGTCTTGCTCCCAGGGGGGGGGGGGGGGCTAAGGCTTATAGCCTGATGTCGGTACTAGTTTGTTTGTGTCTCATCTTGGGCAAGCGCGTTTATTCAGCGTATGTCGACTCTTGTCAATGATGGCCTTGGTTAACTCGAAAGTTGGGTGCCGTCACATTACGCTAAACGCATGTGACTAATAATGATAATAATGTCTCTCTCGGAAACTTGCTTTTGCTTTTAACTGGGGGAAATATCTGACCCAAGCCGATTTCTTAAGCGTGTCTGTTATTAACAGCGAAAATGGAACGCTAACTTTCAAATCTTCAAAATTTCTTATTTGATACCAATTCGACGTCGGTTTTGATCCAGCACAAAGAAGTTGTATGTTGATCCAATTTGAACTTTTACAACGAGACAGTACCCCTTTCGCGCGTTATTCTAAACTTGCTTAAAACATATTAAAGCGTATCACTGGGCAAATCATGCGTTTTTTTTTATTTATAATTGTGTGTTTCTCTGCTCTTAATTTAAAGGTTACACACTTTTTTAAATAAGCCGGAATGCGTCGTATTGTTAACACTAAATCTTAATTTTAAATAGTTCGTGCTATTTTTATTTGATTTTAATAATGTTTATATCTTAGATTTAGTCTACGAGGAAAAATGGAGCCAAATCTATCGCGCCGCCTCGGTGGATGTTCGTTTGAACTTGAGATTTGTTATCTGCCGTCATTAGGGCCTCCACCAAAAGCTTCTCTCATTAACATAAAACCTTCCAGCAACGGATCAACGCCAACCAAGTCAATTCTCAAGAACGGTACGCGTAATTACGCAACTTCTATAAATAGTTCCGTCGTAGCAAAAACTCCAAGAAATGGAGCTAGCTTTTGCACAAGTCACGATTTTTCAGTTGCAACCGTAGTGGTGCCTTCTGCTACGGTGGGTATTCGAAGGAAACGATTGAAAGGTGATTCTTGGTGCTACAAAAAGGTCTGCGAAGAAGTATTAGCCTTGACTGCAACCGATTTTAGGCAAATAGTCGAATCTGCTGTGTAAATTTATATTTTATTACAATTAGATACTTATGTAATACAAAAGAGTTTAGTTTAATGAAGTGGAAAGGTGTATTTTGAATAAGGAAAACGATATTTATTTTATTACTTATGATTACTTATGAAAGTTTTGAGTTTTTTTTTGCTGGTCTTAAGAAACTTGGTTATTTTGTGTTATTGTTTGCTGGTTAAGAGGAACTAATAATCTGTGTGAATTTTCTTGGAATAATTTTGTGTTCTTATGTTTGTGCTAGAACTTAGTTGACTTTACAAAAGTAATAATTATGATATCAGTATTTTGTTTATCCTAGGCATAATGGTTGTTGGTGCATATTCTGTTGTTAATAATGGGTCCAATTAATTAAATCTGATTTTTATATTTTGCAATAATAATAAATAAACAATTAACTCGTGTAATAAGTGTTTCTGTATTTTTATTACGACAAAATTTTCTTTATTTGTTAATTGTGAAAGTTAAATTGGTGTTTTTACGTAAGAAGCGCAAAAACAAAGGTAAGTGCTGACCAAATAAATATACCGTTTCGTAATTATCATGAATTGCCGATTTTTCGCTTAATTGATATAATACGCTATAATCGCGTGTTCGTCGTTTTATATCATTGCAAAAACGGCAGTGTAATCGACATAAGAATTATAACCTCTTCATGTATCTATAAGACAAAAATTTAATAACAACACATTCATTTTTAATAAACAAATGTAAGGAAAATATGTTTTTCCACGACCGGGAGTAGAAGTCGGCTTCTATGGCATCAAAATTGTGACAGAAGTAAAGCATTTACTCTCTAGGGACGAAATAAGACAACAATTTTCCTAGGGGAGTTTTTATTTCATTTCATATTTATTTTTGTAAACAAATGTCTGTTGTTATGGTACGTTGCATGGAAAAATCCCGAAGGCTTCTAAATAATGTAATTTCGCTCCGATTTATTATAATTCTTTATTTATGAAATTAAGTGTTTCTACTCCCGATCGTGGAAAAAATAGCATATACACCTCGGGAGAGACCGCCATTTCTCGATGTATTACACCATTAGGCAATAAACAACTTTTTTTTAATTTTTTTTTTATTGACGTCAATTGAATTTTACATCTACTCTGGATGAGTATTAAGCAAAAGAAAGAATAAAAAATCAATATTCTCAATAGTTTCGGGAAATGATAGATGACACTTAAATGACACACCCTGTATCAAAGAGAAAATAAATAAGTTCAAGGAACTAGTTTCCCTTTAATAAATACAATGTACTTTATTTTATACAACACCATATGCTTTTAAGGACGGACGTTAGCATGTGATGGAACATTTGAATATCCACTTATATTTAGATTAACTTATGGACAAAATTAATTTGACCATACGTTTCTACTGGTAGTATCACATGGTACTCAGTAGGTAAATAACGGCCTAGACGAGCGCTAGGTGCATCAGGTGTCACGTGACAGGTGGATTTTAAATGACACGTGCTTGGTAGGTAATCGTTACGTGTATGAGTGTAAATGCTGCTTCTTAACTACACGACTTTCGCGTTATATCGTATTATAATTGTGGGTATCAGTAAGTCGTTTAAGCGTATTTGAGGTATTTATTACCTAATTTATATAACTTCCGTTGTAATTTCTAACGGATCAAAGTTTTCGTAGAAATAACAACAGTAGCTTAATTGACTTCAGAAAATTTGTTATGTATTTTAAAATTGTAGTTCTAAGGAATAAGGGATTTGTTTAAAGTAAGGAATAGTTAAAATTTAGGCAATTTTTTTACAACAAAGTATATTACAATCCACGACAGTTAAAGATGTAACATAAAGTAAAAACGAAATTTAAGTAAGTTTAAGAACTAATAACATTATTTGATACAATATCAAAAGTTCTAATTGTTTGTCCTATTTAAACCGAATTACAGTGCGAGCAATTTAATTTGTAAATGCCTGATTTTAGTAAATTGTCTGTTTTTTCTTTAGCGTTAAACAAAGCGTTTAAAATGTTTTTTGTTGTTTTAAAAGTTATTTTACATTTATTTGTTTTATTTATAATTTTGACATTTTTTTTGATTTACTGCCAAAATATGAATTCTCTGATGAAGTAGTTGGATAATTTTTCCAAATAGCTAATTTATAATTTTTCTCTTTAATTAGTGTATCAATAAGTTGAGTATTATAACCATTATTGTATGCAATTTGTTTAGTAGTCGAAATTCCTCTATTGTAACTAATTTTACGCAAAGGAACCGTTAAAACCTACGTATCATGGACCTGTATGCTGCTAATTTGTGTGTTTTATGATGACAAGAATCTTGTGGTATCGTAATGTCTGTTCTTGTAGGTTTTCTATAAACAGAATATTCAAGTTTATTATTTGAATAAATTTTTATGTGTAATCTCAAAAGTTAATAGACCTATTTTGTTCAGTTTCTAGTGTAAATGTTATTTTTGGGTGCAAGCTGTTAATAAAAATTAGAAATTCATTTATTAAGTCAAATGAACTATTAAAACATGCTAAAATGTCATCAACATAACGAAACCAAAATATAACTGTCTCAGATTGATTTGATTCGAATATTTGATCTTCTAGATTTTCCTTAAATATATTAGCCAAAAGAGGGGAAACTAGACTTTCTATGAGTAAACCGTCGTTTTGGAAATAAATTTTATTATTAAAAGTAAAATAATTTTGATTAACGGAAAGTTCAAATCATTGGCTCAGCCCGTTTTATTAATTCAACATTTTTGTTAACAAGAATATTATTTAACAAAGGAATGCACTCTTAAGGAGATATTTCTGGAAACATGTTACTAACATCTGAACTAACTAGCTTGCTTTGTGGCGGTAAATGTATGTTAGATAATGTATTGATTAATTCAGATGCAGTTTTAATCGAATATTTAGGTTTTTAATCAAAATTGGTAATTATGTTTTTAATATTTTGCCAACGTGTGGTTGGGTGCATGTATGTATGACACTACTGGTCTAATGGGCGTGTTCGGTTTGTGTATTTTTAATAAACCATATAATTTTGGGTGGCTGTGGGTTTGGATCTAATATTTGTGTGTTTTTTAATAATCTGTCAAACAAACCTGACAATTTTCTGTTTGTTTTTAATTCTTTCTGATAGTTTTTTGTGGGATACTATTTAAAGTTTTTAAATTTGTATTGTTTAAAACATCATTATTTTTTGTAAGTAAATGTCATTAGGTAATATAACTAACGTGTTTCCATCATCTGCTTTAACAGAAATCAGGTTATTGACTGAAATTTTTTCTTTAATTGATTTAAGTAATATATTATTATAGTTATTTATTGAACATTTTGATTCATTGCTGTTTAATGACATCTCTTTTAATAAATTGGCAATTGAAATTTTGCATAATTGAAATGTCTTTCTTAAAGAATAATTTCAGAATTGACTGCTAAAATTTCTTTAATATTATAAGTAAACTTTGGGAAAGGGAAAATATAAATCAAACCATTCTGGGAAAGTTATATTTTGGTTTCGTTATGTTGATGGAATTTTAGCGTGTCTTGATGGTTAACTTGAGTTAATCAATGAATTTTTAATTTTACTAACAACTTGCACCCAAAAATAACATTTCTACTAGAAACTGAACAAAATTAACTTTTTAGATTTAAACATTAAAATTAATTCATATTATATACATGAATAATATGTTTATAGAAAACGTACACAAACAGACATTACAATACCACACGATTCTTGTCATCATAAAACACATATGTCTATGATACATAGGGTTTTAACGGTTCTTTTAGGTAAAATTAGTTATAATAGAAAAATTCTATTATTAAACAAATTTCATACAATAATGGTTATGGCTCATTCTCACATAACGGGAGAATTACACTTGTAAAAATTTAAAAAAAAAAAGTGCTTTCCCACTGTATTTTTTGTCCTGATTGGCTGGCCAAAACCTCAAAGTATATTATTTTTATATTGGCCACGAAAGATACTGCTTCTATAAGTCATAGACATATGTTTTTCAAAAAGATATTTGGAAAATCGTCAATTCCGTAACGTATCTTTCAAGCCACCTCAAAATCAGAAGAATTGCGGAAATCATTATAAAATGCATTAAAACTCTAACCAAAGCATATTAGTTCTGTTATAACGTTATAGGTTGCTTCAATTTACAGTTATTTGGTTTCCTTTCTTCCATAAAGCCGCATAATACATATTTTTGAGGAAAACCAATGTGTTTATTTTGGTATCAGCAAACATTTTGAAGTTCTCAATAGAATTTCAAATGTTTTTAACAGTTTTCATATGCAAGAATTTAATTGTGCCTTAATTCTGCTATACTTCATAATTACTTTAATACTTTTGCATGAATGAGGTGCGTTACCGAAATGATATTCTGTATCGAAATGATGAGGATGTTACCGCAATGATCTTGTTAGGTTTTCATGCAGTGTTAATAAATATGCAACTAGTTTAATTGAAAAGTATTTATTGAAATAAATGTAGCAAGACAAAAGTTTATAAAATTAAGCAATATTCAAACAAAATTTGCAGTAGCAAACAAAAATTTATAAAATCAAGCAATTTTCATACAAGATTTGCATTTAACTATATTTTTACCACTTATGTGTAATTTGTTTCTTAAAATACAGTTTGTATGAAAAGTTCATCTACAAGTCGTGCATTTAGTTCCCATATTTTGCATACTAAAACCATAAGTACAGAGAAAACATATTCCAGAAGATAGCAATGGATTTTTAATCTTAAGTTGTGAGACTTCCTCTGTTTCTTTCGATGCACCTGCCAAAATACCAGTATATTCTGACGTTAGTTTTTGGTTTAATATAATATTGGAAAATAATTTTTTATCTATCTTTATTTGTTTTTCTTTAAGCTTCTTTTGATGAAATTTTTCATATTTCATAGTTCTCTGTCTTTTTTAGATTTAATTTTCAAATCAGCGAATTTTTTTAAATCCATTTTTGTTACCTGCCAGAAGTGATATTTTTAGTACGTATGTTCTTTTACTGTTAACGTCATTTCGGTAACGTCTGAATCATTCCGGTAACACCACAAAAGATATCTGACCGTTACCGAAATGACCAGTACCGAACTGACATTTTCACATTAAATCGAATGAATTCACCTCTGTTTTAGCACCTTGGTGAAAATAATTTTGAGGTTATGTAAAGGAACACCGAGCAAGTTAACGATAATAGTAAATTTTTGAAATTAATTTATTTTTCTATCATGACTAGTGTTACCGAATTGACATGTATTAAAGGCACGCTCGTAATTTATGTCATTCAAATTACAATTAGAAAAAAGCCATGCAATAAAAGCAAAACGACATACTCGCGATACATTCAACACTGTCTCACAATGAATACACAACAAAGTAGCACTCGATACAAGGTTTAATAAAGCCGGTAGGCTAATTGACACTGAACACTACCCGAGTGACAACAAACCTTGGGACAAGAAAGAATCGCTAATTATTAATTTATATTAATGTATTAACGTGTTTCTATTTGTATGGAGGACAGAAGATAGATGTGAAATCATGATTATTCCCATGTGCAGTTTTTACAAGCAGCACAATAAAAGTATTTGACCTTTAAATATCGAAAATCCTGTTTGGGACACGTTACCGAAATGATGTTATGGTTACTAACGATGCTGGAAAATGCCAATAAAGTCACATAATATATAAAGTTAATGCATTTTGTAACAGATAAACTAGCTCTGCAATTAGTATTGGCATAATTTTTTTGAAATTCAAAAGCACCGAATTGCAATTCAGCCGGGACAACAATTCTCCCGTTATGTGAGAATGAGCCTTATAATACTCAACTTATTGATACACTAATTAAAGAGAAAAATTATAAATTAGCTATTCAGAAAATTTATTCAACTACTTTATTAGATAAAATGAAATACGCGTCGCGTCAATTCCATATTTTGGCAGTAAATCAGTAAAAACTGCCAAAATTATAAACAAAACAAATGAATTTAAAATAACTCTTAAAACAACAGAAAACATTTTAAACACTTTGTTTAATGCCAAAAAAAAACAAATAATTTACTAAAATCAGGCATTTACAAATTAAATTGCTCGCACTGTAATTCGGTTTATATAGGACAAACAATTAGAAGTTTTGATATTTGGTACAAGTAACACGTACGTTGTTACAAATTTAAACACCCACATAAATTCAATTACGCTAAACACTTACCTATTAGAACTCAATCATTCAACGACATCTAATAACACTATAACATTTTTACACTTTTGTGGTTATAAACGTAAGTTAGATATATTAGAAGCATTTAAAATTCACAAATATTTAAAATCTGCACCTTTAATAAATGAGCAAATTGATCTCTTAAATTTACCCTTATTGGACGTTTTGGAATGAGAAATCAAGTCATCTGGGCGCAGATATAGAAAACGAAGATTAAGTTATGAAGATTTATTGTTCTTATAGCAACACCAACTATTTACTTTTAATTTTGCTTCTGAAAATGCCATGTCGAAATGCGTATAAGGCTAAAATAAAAAACCTGTTAAATTTAAGAATTGTTTATTTACAATCAATTAAAAAGAACTTCAACGAAGTAAAGTTAGAACTTATTAATAAATTGTAACTTACTGTTTTTCTAACCCTTTTTTGGACCCTGTTGTTTTGAACCTTTAAAATTTCAATTACAAATACTTCAAAATAAAGCATTTTCATTGGTCCATAGATTATGATCTAATAGAATTCAGTCATGTGTTAAGCACCTTAAAACTATTTGAAAGTTATTTTCAAAAAATGTGGAATTTAAATTATTAGCACTCAGTCATCGTTAAATCGTAAGCACAGATCAGTGACGTAATCAAAATAAAACATGCGTCTTTTTTTTTTAAGTATCATGAGGCCGTGCGTGAGCACGACTCCATGATTCCCATCCCACCCCCCTACCCGGGCTCAGCGCACTTCAGCGCTATTCACCGGTCTAACATACCCCACCCCTGAAAGACATGCAACCCAACATACACACCACACACACCATCCACGGAACCGCCGGATGTAACTTATTCAAAAAAATTTCCGACGGGCAGAGGACTCGAACCTACTGCCGTTGAGAGTCTAGTTTCAAAGCCTGGGACTTTAACCACTAGACCACCCGCTGGCCCAAAAGATGCGTCTATACGTACTATGGACGTTATACGGTAACAGATGACCGTTGGTACCAATGGGTGTGAACAGTGCCGATCGTGTTCTGCTTTATTTAATAGGTATGATTCTAATAAAGGTCCAAACACTTGGATCTTTGAAAGTTTTAGGTTAGTTACTTATACGTTACATAATGCTTTTTTATCAATAATTAAGCATCCCCAGTGTAATTTTATGTGCTCACTGAGGCCTCCTTCTTCGATATGTGCCTATTCTTGAATTAGCAAATTGCAGCTGCTTCGTCACAGCTTTGGTTATTTTACTTTTTTTCCTAATGTTGGGATTATTGCCTATTTCATTACCATTCTAATTATGTTATAATATTCCCTGGCTTTTCTTTCTTGTGGAATTAAATTTTACACCTTTTGAAAACATTTTGCAAAATACCATGGTTTAAAAAATATTTCAAGGCGATTAAAGCCAACATGAGGTTTTTTTTGCACCTAGACTGTTATCACTTTTAGGGTTATTTTTAACCTCATTACGAACAGTGCCCATTTACCGTGACCTACTGCAGCTGCAAAAGCTCCCAAAGGAAACGCAACTGTCTCGGGTCATCCTTCGCTGACCACCCTTTTCTTACCTTTCCAACTTACTTAGCCCCTTGGTGGCAAATTTTTTGTATCTACAATTTTGAATATAACAAAAAATTTGCAAGGTTGCCATAAGGAAATTTATTTTTAAATTATTAAAAAAATTACACGTGTACTGTTGTAATAAATTAGGAAAATACGGTTAAATAAAACAACTTTTCAGGTATTTCATAATATTTTACAAATATGTGTAATTTCAATAGCGCCGCTTTTTTAGCCCTTATAAGGAGTTCTAAAAGGGTACCCAACAAATCCGTAAATCGTGGAAGCTAACGACAAATCCGATAAAATCTAAGTCTGTGGTATCGACACGTTATCGATACCATTCCATATTATCCATATTGTGTACAAAGCGAGTCGGGCGAGATCATGAGCCATATGTAAATCAGAAGTGGCACCTCAGCAGCCGCTATCTTATCTGCAACAATTATTTGTAGTTTACTGCAGCCGGAGGACATTAGTTATTGCATTCTGTGCAAATGGCGCTCAGTGCGGCCTCATCCGCGTCGGGAGATTATTTTAACCCGATATATTTTCAACGACTGCTCTTCTCTTTACCACCCGATGAGATCTGATTTAGAACCATTGGCTTTATTTTACTGCTTTTCTGAAAGGACACCGATACTTATAACCTTCATTATGAACTCGATGTTCTAATGGGAATGCAAAGTTACATATTCAAGTGTTCAGACTGCAGACAAACAGAGAAACTAAGTTTATTTCTTAGAGCTGTAACTATTTTTGGCTCAACGTGTAAGTAATGTATTACGATTATACGAGTCTATTTTAACTGAAGAATTGAAAATGAAAAAATACCCTGCGCGTTGGGTGCCGCGTTTGCTCACAGATTTTTATTCAATTCCGAGGTAATCGCTGCTGTAAATAACTATTTTAAGGACTTGGGTTCATCGAGCTACAAAGACGGCATTGCTGCTTTGAAGCATCGTTGGAATAAGTGCGTTGAGCTGGCAGGAAACTATATTGAAAAATAAAATGATTTTTTGCCCAAAAAACTTGCGTTTTCTTTGTTAGGCCATTTCGAACGATCCTCGTATTACAACCCAAACTAATATGACAGCTAGGCTTCCGGGTTGGAGCCGCGTCATGGGTGCATGAACTGCCGACGTTTCGTCCTCGGTTCCACGGGACATCTTCAGGGCTATGGTCACTTTGGGATCTGGAACACAACTGTTGTGTTCCAGATCCCAAAGTGACCATAGCCCTGAAGATGTCCCGTGGAACCGAGGACGAAACGTCGGCAGTTCATGCACCGATGACGCGGCTCCAACCCGGAAGCCTAGCTGTTATTAACAACGGCCGCGGAAGCCTACAACTTAGATCAAACTAATATGTTTGATTCTAAAACGACTTCTCGTACCACTCAATTAACACAAAAAAATGAATAATTGGTGTAAGTGATCGTATACAAATTTCTAATCCTAACGATTCTTTTAAGGTTGTTTAGAAATTACGACATTATTTAAAAATATCTTGAAAAACAATTTTTTAATTTCAAACGTATCGGTATCAAGTTTTTCATGGTACTGGTTTGCTTTAGGAAAAAATGTTGTGTTCATATTTATACATTTTGCATTTTTTCTAAAAAGACATTGTTTAAAAAAAGATTTTTGAAAATAATTTATATTTTATTGAAAAGGAATGTGGGATTATCTGAAAAAACTTAAATTTACTCGTGGTATAACTGTTAAGCACCTTGATATAGTTAGCTGCGAAAACTCAAAGGTAGGCCGTAATATCTCACAGTGGCGGTCCGTTCTATTAGGCAGAGTAGGCAGTGCCTACCCATAACTTTTCAAACAATCAAAATTCGATAAAAAAAAAGTTACTTTTACACAGTTTTTACATTTTAACAACACCGCGTCACACTTAAAATTAGGCGCTTAATAAACAGACCGTTGTTTTTAAACACAGTTTCGTATACGCGATGGCCGAGCTTATCGGCCCAAATAATTCCAGCTACGACACAATCAACCAATGTGTTATTCTTAATACGTTTGCATGTCCATTGATACAAATAATGCAACGATCAGATGGACAGATGCAACGAAATAGTAGGGATTTCAGAGCGCTATAGGCAGGACAAAGGCAAGGTCTCTGTAGCGGCCTGACGGCGCCGGTATGCGGCAGTTAGTTGCAGCGTGCAGCTATTGTGTATTTATTTATTTCATACGTAGTTTGCAAATTTGCAGTAAATATGGAAATTCTCGTTGACCAGCTTTTAAAAGAAAAATTTAATGAATACTTTTACGAAAAACAAATAGAAATAAAAATCATAGGCGATGTACTTCAAAATGACTAGGAGCGTTACAGACAGACAGTAGGTAGAAATCTAGATCGTTTAATACTGAATGGTATAAAAGAATGGACTGGCTAACTAGCAGCGATATTAAAAATTAATAATATTTAGCTGGAATTGCTTACTATTTTCATCTATATCTAACCTCTCAAAAGTATAGTCTGAAACAGGATACTGTTTTAAAATTTTTTTCAGCTGCAACTAAAAACGTGCGTCGACCAAAGAACATTTATATGCAACTGTTAGATTAAAATTATTTGGCAAATCACGCATTAACTTGGCGTTAGACAAAGATTTACGTAATCAAATTAAATTGCATAATAAGAAAGTGAAATTTAATAGGGATTTTATCAGTGGCGGCTCGTGGTGTGGTGTACTGGGAGGCATACAACACCACTAAATTATGATTACACAACCAACAACTGTTTTCACACTACTACGTCGTATACGTGCAAATCCCGCAAATTAGGCGGCTATTGGCATGCGCTTATCACGGACAGGCGACTGCGCAACTCTCGGAAGTTGTGGGTTCGTGACCCTGAAGTCTTTAATACGCAGATACTTCTATCCTCTTTTAGCTTTTGTAATATGAACTTTACTGCAATAAGCTTTCTATTTCACTCTTATTCATTTGAAGGCCTGTTAAGCCGGCGGCTTTATTCGGTGGCGTATAGCTAAATTGGGGACTGACAGCCAAATGACCTTCGCATAGATTTGTTTAATGCGCGCGAAATGCTCAAACATTCAAAGGTTTTCGGATCCTGCGGCAGCTCTTTAATAAACGTTCTTGCATAGAAATCTCATACAAAAGTTAACTATAAAGTAATTTTTAAATATTATAGTGCATAATATGTTATGTATTCAAACAAAAAGTAAATATTTATTTTTTTTATTTCATTGGGAGGTCAATGACCATTTGACCCAATGGAGAAACCGCTACTGGATTTAATGCGTAGATTAATTCATTTAACAAGAGGTCTTGGTAAATTAGAGTTGACGTAATTGTTTTACTTTTTAATTGTTTATGTTAAATAATTTTTGCCATTGCCTACCCAAATTTTATTTTGAACCCACGGAACGCCACTGATATTTCAGCAACGCTGCAAAACAACCGCACAGTTCTGCTAATAGCAACTACACCAAACAATTAAGTAAACAAGAGTTGCGGCTTGGTTTCCTAACCGTGAAGTATTCTATCCAAATACCGTTCATAATCATAAATTCCTCAAGATAAATTTAATAAACATTGTCTCACAATATTTTCCTATTGAGCAACTGCACTCGACGTTAGTTAATTTTTGAAAAATAAGCACGATGACTTTGTCCTATACTTGTAACATAAGCAAGTGTTAATTTTAAGAAAATTTAGGACTTAGTTATTCTGATTATGGACCGCCAAAAACCCAACACAAAAAGGATTGTGAGAATCGTCTGGGGGTAAACTCATAACTCTAGAACGGATGGTCCGATTTTGATGAGCTATGGAATGTGGGAGCGCATCGAAAAATTCACCGAACCGACAAAATAGATAAAAAAATACGATACTGGAAGCGGAAGTTAGAATTGTTTTGTAGTAGAATTTTTTTCAGAATTGAATTTTCTAAATCTGAAAACTGAATCTGATAGAAGAGCAAATCCAATGCTTTATTTCCAACTTTTTCGGTTTAAAGTGACAAATACTACGTTTTTTGAAAATTATGACTTTAACGCCTTATTATCCATACAGGAATACGCATATTGTATTGAAATTTGGTATTACAATAGGGGAAGACAATGTTATGCTAGAAAAAATTTGTGTTTCCACATTACTGTTTCATTATTAGCGTTGTATTTGTTGCCACTATGTTATTTTATTTCTTGTTTTAATTTTTTGTTTACTAGAAAGAAATATTCACAAAATTTTTTAATAATGCAGAATTTCTTTTTACGTTTTGGAGCCGCTAAACATCCAGGGTCTCCAGTTTTAATATTGGCCTTGCCATCAAAAGAGGTTGATAAGTAGCCAAAAACCGTGAAAAGTAAAATTTCACTGTTGTGAATGATAAATTCAGAACCTGTTTCTTTTATTTGCGCTGTCGCCAATTTAGCTACAATATTGATTTAAAAATAGCCAAAAATAGACTAGTCGCCACCCTTAATGTTTTGACTCCAAAATCACTCCAGAGTTAGCCAAAATGGCGATAAATCGCAAAATCTGGAGCCTCGGCAACTTCGAAAACCCTAGACGCGCGCCTAGTGACTTATGCTTAAACGCGCTGCTGTTGTTGGTACTACAACGTTATGCATAAATACTTTTGGAAATATAAAATGTAAAACTTTACAGCGTATAGAAAGATCTAAACAAACTGCTTTGTTGATTTTAAATTTCTCATAGAGGTAAAGGTGAGCTGGAAGTTGGTTGGTGCCCAAGTCCGCTAATTCCCTTGTGACAGCTTTTATGAATATTTGAAAAATTTAAATTAATACCCCGAATATAACAAATTATAAGGATTCTTTGAAAATTAAAAATTTACAAACTTTTAATAAAAACACAGGAAGCGCTACAGGTACAACAAATGGTCACAACTGAAATTTTAGTTTTAGATAACAAAATCTGTTTTTGGTTTACTTTAATCCAAAAAGATAAAAGATAAGAGAGAAAATAAAAAAACGATTTGTTTTCTTATATAAAAAACTGAAAAAATCGCGGTTTCTCAATAGAATAAAACATACCCGCAGGCATACATCAACAGGTTACTCTACCGCACTGGAATATCTTACAAGCTTTTACTGCTTTTGATATATGATAATATAATTTTAAATAATCACTTGTGTACGAAAGTTTAGACGAAGTGCTTCGTTTATTTGGTTGTATTGTTAAAACGTCTGGTGTCGGTTGCTAAGCAAAATATGTAGTATTACTCAAAAATATCCACGAATTGTATCCGACTAAAGCATAATCACTAAATGATACTATTGTCGATACACGCAAGTTTATCGAAAAATCGGGATCACTAGTTATACTACTTGTGAAAAAATCCACTAATGGCAAAACGAACAAGTTAAGTTCTTGTCTTGTGTACAGCGAAAAGTGACGATCATTATTGATAAGACTTGTCTTAAAATTAAGAATATTTCAATTACATCAGAATGAATCGTGTGTGATATGGTAACTAGAAATATAATGCCTAACGCGGTTTCCCTGTGTCAAACTTAGGTCGATACTTCACTCATGTTACTTAGTTTCAGATAGTCCTGTTTCGTACTCATCGATTTATTGTCGTACTTGTCACTTGCTTTACTAATTAACTCAAGTTTATCGGAAAACCAGTACCACTAGTGATATTACTTAATAAAGTTGGGCGTTGAGAGGTTATTTTATTAATAAGTTCATAAGAATACAAATAAAATAATAATTAACATCTGTTGAAGTTATTATTATCGTTTCAATTATAGTTAGTTAGTTATACGATACAGCGTGTTTGTAAATCGCTTTACAGTCTGTAAATTTGTTACTAATAAAGATATCGAAATAAACTTTTTATT
The DNA here is from genome assembly GCA_958336395.1 of Ctenicera cuprea. Lineage (NCBI taxonomy): Eukaryota > Metazoa > Arthropoda > Insecta > Coleoptera > Elateridae > Ctenicera > Ctenicera cuprea. The sequence goes on along the minus strand of OY284495.1, from coordinate 16,754,333 downwards.
GTTTTAAATGAGAGAATGTATAGCACAAAATGCCGTATGCCAATATTAAACAACGCTTACTGTTTTTGCACAACGGCATATACCTTTTGTTTTTTAAATAGAACACTCTTTATATTTATAGATATTTGAAATCAGCGCTGAAATTACTTAATGGTGGTACACTTAAATAGAAATTTAAAAGTGCGTATTTTTTAAATAAAAAAAGTTCGTTTTGTTAAAGTAGGTTATGACTTATGTAAAATCACTAACAAAAGCTCTAGGAAGGTAAAACAAATGCCACTTGCCTTTAAAGGTGCACCAGTAAATTCAAACTCACTCCTAGCTAGAGAACATGTAACAACCGGCTATTTGCTCAATTTTTAAATTATTAATTTCAATTCTTTTTGAGGTAATATGCACATAAAAATACATATTACGACGTAATAAACTGCCGGTAGCTCAGAGCTTGGGCGCTTGGCCTCTAACGTTACAGGTCTGGGGTTCGGCTTCCCACCGAAGCCATGCAGTAATAAAAATCTATGCTGCAACCCGCCACTCACATTCCTCAAACCGGTGTAGGCAGCCGTGGGATCTTAATGCCCGAAACCATCTTTGGTATTTTGTCGTTCGGATTCCACTTTAAACTGTAGGTCCTCCGTACTCCACCTTGGCGCTAAGGCGAATACGAGGCAAAGAAGAGTGCCGGAGCTCAGCAGTGGGACATAAAAACTGATTACGACGTAAATAGTGTTAATTTGGACTTCCGGTTTTACCGGAAGTGATAGCAATTTTTCTATTTTTAAGATAACACTCTGTATAACGTTGCATATTTGGGTAGATCTTTAAATTTCTTCTACAGCTATGTATAATACTTATTCATTAACTTTTAATTTTGGTCACCAGAGAGCGTTCCTTAAAAATCGTAGCGTGCGGTTCATTGCTTAACTCAAGTACAGTAAAGCTACGTTTTACTTATTTTGTTTTGACAGTTAGCGTCACTTTGTATTTTATTTTCAAAACCTACTTAGTTGCAAAAATGTAACTATTTTTATTATCCGTTATTCATACAATAATTTTATGTTTTCTTGCTATTTTAAAAATAATCAGTTATGTTATTGGTACTAAATTACAGCAAATAAAATGGCAATTTAAAAAGTGCAATAAAATTGAAGTAGGGGAATTAAATAAAAATTAATTTATGACCGTTTAAAAATTGAGAATTTTTTTATATTTTTTTTTAATATCTTTCTGCCTTAATAAAATATTTAAACAAATAAAAAAGCACTTAAAGTTCATTTTTCTTTTGTTTTCACAGCCAAGTTTAAAAATAATTAATTATGAATATCATTAATTGGCATTTAATTTTTTTTAAACGCTCTCTGGCGTCTAAATTAAAAGTTAATGGGTAAGTATTATACATGACTGTAACGGAAATTTAAAGGTCTATCTAAATAAGCAATCATATACAGGGTGTTGCTTTAAAAATAAAGTTTTACGTCGTAACATGCATTTTTATGTGTATAAAACCAACAAAAATTAAAAATTAATAATTTAAAAATATAGAAAATGGTCGATCCCAAATTTTGAAAACATTGTTTCTTTACAGTTTTCGTGGTTTCAAAAATGTTTTTATTACAGCAACATTGTATATGTTTACCCCTAGGGTTATTATAAAAATGAATGTTTAAGCGAACGTGAATACTTTTGAGTAAATAGACGATAACGCCAAAATTAAAAAGAAACATAGCTGCCGTCGTTGGAAAGCTACAGGGTTTGGGAAAAAGGGATTCGATTTGTTTTAGTGCTTTCTATCATAATATTTTCTAAAATTCATTATATTGCACTATGGAAAAAAAAGTAGCAAGAAAGCATGTCGAACTTCCGTTTCCGGTTCCGGATGGTACAAAAAATGTTGATTTTTTAAGTTTTAGTGAAAAAGCGTATTTTGGAGCTCTAAGGAATTACATTTTTTTTTATAATATCAGTCGAAACCGAATTGAAACAATAAGCTAAATGCTGTGTAAGTAAAACAAAACAAGACTACTAAATCTTACACTTAAATTATTATATACCTAACCCTAAAGTTACTAATTTTACAACCGTGTGAGTATTTAAATGCATGAAAAAATGTAGACAAGATAATAATTACTTATAACCGAGTTATTTAAATAGTCAATTTCGATGTTAATGACATCCGCGTTAAGGGTCGACAGACGGAAGGTCGGTTGTAACGTCTTGGCCAGCTGATCGCGGGGTGAAATTGGCGGCCTCTTAGAAAGCTCCGTTTCTACACTTTCGCGCCAACAAACTACCCTCGTACGCCATATGTTACGGAAAGGAATTGCGTAAGGAGTTCGAAATTAGTTGTTAGAAGTAAAACCGTTTGAAAGTTGGGGTTCTATAAATTTAAATGCCTTGTGGGCCGTTGACTTTGAGCCTTAGACAATAAAATATTTGAGAAAGTAGAAAAGAGTAAAGTTTATGGAACTGAATTTTTTGGAGATTTTCGTTTGGGAAATGTAATTAGGTAACAAAGGATAATCAAATTTGATTATTTTACTCATAATATATCGACGAATCACTATGTCGTATTTGCCGTTGCAGCACCCAATAGAAAAGTTTAACCCGATTATTTTTGACGTACAGAAATTAATTCTGATACAATTTGCGCAAATTACTAATCCGTTTTATTTGATGGTTTTAAGAACAACATTCAGGGGACAATTTGATATATTACTAATGAATTTATTGCATTCTAAATTGAAAAAGAATTGCAAAAATTTAAATTTTCAGCATAGCAACTCTTATCTGTTTTGCGTAAGAGCAAAACAAATACTCTTTGTTATGCAACAAATTTTTGTAAATTAGCAACCCGATTACTTTTTCAAATCACGTGTGGTATAATTATTGATACATTTTTAAATCCGAAAATTTAATTTTTTTTTAAATGATATTTAGAATATGAAAAACTAAATAAATTGATCGGCTGCCATCTTTACTGATAACAAAATTTTTCCACGCTCAAAGAGGGTACTACTTACTTATTATCACTTTCTTATTTCTGCCAGTTCTTGGTAATAAGTCCTAAAAAACAAACAATATTTTAAATTGCCCAAGTAAAAGATAATTGTGGTTAAAGTTTCCAATTATTAATGTGTAAATTAAACGTTTGAAATAGGAATTTTTGCTTTAAGATTTAGAACATTAGTTTTAGAATTTGCTTTTTTCAATCACAAATATGTAGAACAGAAACCTAAACTCTCCAGCCAAAAGTAGGGAGAGGAGAAATAGTATTATACCCTAAATCTTGTTACATCTAAAAATTATATTATCTTTCAATATCATTCTACAGTTACTAAGGTGAAATTTGGGCACCTCGAACGCTTGTATATTTTTTATTGTTTCGTGTTTATTAATAAAAATTTAAAATTTCATAGAAGGTGTGGCAGAAAAATTAAAGCGTTGGATAAAACGCAAATTGTAGCTAACCTAGCCCTATTAGTTTGTAAAAGTTATACAATATGGTGTGCTTAGCTTTTTGTTACGTTTACAAAATCATAATTCGTGTATTTTAGGGCATAGCCCACGGGTCTAATTATTTTTTTTCTAAATGCAAGCTGGTAGTGTAACCGCTTGTTATTGTAATTACAGTTTCCAATATTTGGGCCAAGTTTAGTTTCTGTTTATTTATTCTTAGCCTATTTATTTATAAACATGAGGATAACATTGTCCACACACGATAAACAAAATCAAATTGGTTCACTCTATCTTATAGCTAAACCCGATGTTTTTATTTTACAAATTTATGAGTAAAGATCGCTTGTAACGTAATTGTTCAATATGTGTTTGTCTAATTACTGCTTTAACTTGTACATATTTCCGCATCACACCGTCATGAAATTCAAGATAAATTGTAATGCAGTTGCATTGGGGCCTGAGATTAAAGGAGCTTGAGTTCTCTTCGTTATACACTGGTTGTGTAACTATGTGGGTAATGTAATTGTTCAATATCGGTTTGTTCAATTACTGCTTTTACTTGTACATATTTCCGCAGCACAACGTCATAAAATGCAAGATAAATTGTAGTTCAGTTGCATTGGGGCTTGAGATTAAAGGAGCTTGTGTTCTCTTCGTTATACACTGGTTGTGTAATTATCTGGGTTCTTATAGTGTGGGTTCCTCGCCACTAAAAATGGAGACAAAACTAATTTTTGGCATTTTGATACTTTAGGTACTGAGATTTGGTAATTTTATGAAAATTTTCAATTTAGCCTTTTTGACGAAAATACAGGACATTGGCTAATTCAAAAAAGTGTTTTTTTTAATATGTCCTACTGTGAATAGGTGTCTCTGTGTATGTATGTGTGTGTGAGGGGGGGGGGGGCTCAGTACTCCAAGCGGGTAAGATGATTTTGACGAGCTGTGGAATGCCGGACAAGGACAAAATAAACTTAAAAAACCGATATCGGAATCGAAAGTATCTTGAAATTTTTTTTAAAAGATTGAAATATGTAAATGTAAAAGCAAAATTTGATGAAAATCCTTGGAGCAAATTCAACGGTACTCAAACTTGCCAGTTTTTAAAATGGCGAACGCTACTTTCGTATGGAATTCTTGATTTAAACGGCGTATTATTGAACAACGAGTTGTCAAATTGGCATCAACTTTACTTACTATGATAACCCTAAAAGAAGACAATGTTACTATGAACTATGATTTGTTTTGCTACCTCAATCCGCTAATTTGTGTGTGACGCCTTCTATGAATTTTTGAAAAACTAAAATGCATTAGTTTTTATTTAACAAACTGGGGACGGGAAGTCATTTCTGTTCAAGCTAAATTGCTCATGAAATATAGGTATAAAAATCACAGTACAATTTTTAGATGGGACAATGTTGTTCCTCCTATCTAATGTTTGAACTGACAAATGCTTTCTTCAATTTCTGTTTAGAGAATTTTTTTTTCAAAAAGTGAAAAATCGTGTCTTTTCTTACAAAAAATCTTAATTTCTAGCTATACATGCGTCTTAACGCAAAACCAGTTCGTGTTCCTCTCTGAAGCTTGTGAAATATATTCCGTAGACCGAAGCGTAAGTATAACAGCGCATGAGTGCATGACTGAATTATACAACCCAAGCTAGAAATATGCATTCTCGTTCCTTTTTGTGATTCGATTTTTTTGTTCCAATCGCTTAGATTTTAGAATTAATCGATTTCTTCTATCCGCGTTTGCTAAAGAAATGATCCCACAGACAATCCTGAGTCGTGAATCATATAACTTCGCCTCGTTCGTTGTGCTTGAGCCGCCGCTGCTTTGCTGGCAAGCTATTTTTGCGTTTGTGATTTTTTCATAAATAATTTTATATTGTTAAGTTAAACTTGAACTGGGAAATATATAAAAAAATAATTTTATTTACTAATTTGTAGTTTCGCCCAACTAGCATAAAAATATTATAAATAGTATTTAACATACGAAATTCAAGTCGCAAGCAAGGCGTCGTTTTATTTCATGAAAAATGACCAATTTACAAAATATTTTAACTGAAATGTTAGGTTGATTTTTTTTTGCTTTAAAATCACTAAAAATCTATTGCAATGATTATGCCATTGTTATAATCTTTATATTTCTATTTAAATAATTTTGTTTCATTTACAAGCAGCTTTCTAATTTTGATTAAAAAAATTTAAATTCCAGCACCTTGTTTTATGGGCGATTTTTTTTTCTACTCCTAGATGGTTGCCTAACTTTTATGCACTGTGTGTTAGCTTATTCAAACGTGTGTATTTTTTATTTAATTCTATATTTTCTCAAATAAGAAAGCTATTTACATTATACACACACGCGCAATCTCGTATGATGAAACAAAATATAAGAATGTTTATGTAATAAATATAAATATTAATAATATCCGCAAAAAAAAGAAAGTGCATTGAAGTTGATTTCGCGATTTTGGTTAATTTCAGGAAGCACCGTGTGCTTTTTAGTGATTAATCTTGGAATTTATAAAATAAATTAAAGATGTTAATTATGTGCATTCTCACGATATGCATTTCCTTATGGCCTAAAAGTCATGCATTACATAAATTTGAAGGAAATGCAACGTTCACCTTTCTGCTGGACGTGCAAAAATGTGCGTATAATTATTTGATACGTTAGGTTAGTTACGACGAACAATTACTGACGATTTAATCGAAGTTTCTTACATACTGAGAAGACTTGAGTATTTGCATATTAATCGCCGTTTTATTACTTGTAAATGATTTACAATTTTTTACACTGCTTTTCTAGTCTCTTACTGACTGAGATCTTATAAGTAAACGTATGGTAATTTAATGTAACAAACTTATTGTCACTTTGAAGTAGCGTCCGTGTAATAGTCAGTTTAAATTTCAGTTTAATAATGAAAAATTTCAGTCTAGATTCTAGCAGAATTTACTTTAAATCTTGGCATGTTAGTTATTTATAAGTAAACGAATTTCACGTTTCTGTTGCAATGTAAATGCTTATGTAGATTTTCTGATTAATTCCAGCAAGTCTTGGTAATGGTGTAAAGTTAATGTGTAAACACCTCTGTAGACAGACAGATACAGGGTCAGAGTTCAACCGTGAGAATTCGTGACGGTCTGAGCAAATTGTTCAACACGGGAGTTGCTGTAAATGCCGTTTATTTCTTCTTTTATGCACGCTTAATTACTTGCCACGTTGCTATTAACATTTTGAGTTGCATTACGCTAGAAAACGGAATTTATAGATTTAAAACCGTCACGAAATTTTAATTGCTTCGCCTTTCGTCAGTTGCACTTTACAAAAGGTTACTCCCCAGTTGATTATTATTTAAACTGGACAAAAATGCATACTTGAATTCGTTTTATTAAGCTATTATTAAAAAGCTAATTTTTAAATTCGAATTTTTCAATGTTTTTGAATTTTATTTTGCACATTTTACATGTGGTTATGGCATTATATCATATGTTAGAGCATATTTAAAAATGTAGGCCCATACAATGCATGCTTTTTGTTTAAATGTTTTTTTATAAAGCAATGGTTGTTTCGGCTATGCTGTACGGATCAGAAAACTGCACCCTCACGCAAAAAGAAAGAAAAGTAATTGAAACTACAGAAATGAAATTTTTAAGACATGTACCATGTTATACATACATTGCGCCATCATAAAAGAAACGGAGAGATACGACCAACACAAAAGCAACTGGATGGAACACATAACTAAGAAGGGCGATTGCCGTATCTCAAAACAAACCCTGCACTACGGGGAATTCCCGGGTAGAAAATTTCGAAAAATCAGTGATATTTCGTTAACCCAAAACCGGAAGAAAAGCAGTTAAAATTTCCCGAAAACGCGAATCAATTTGCGCGTCTAGAATTCGCACCGCTTATAAAGTTAAAAAAAATCGTGTAGCCAGTTTTTGAGTAATACTTATTTAAAAAATTCCAAAACTTCGAAAAAATTTTTTTTTTCACTTTACAGCTTTTAGCGTTTCAAAAATGTTTAGGGGCAGCGGGCGGTCTAGTGGTTAGAGTCCCAACCTCTAGAACTAGACTCCCAATGGCAGTAGGTTCGAATCCTCTGCTGTCGGAAATTTTTCTGAATAAGTTAAACCCGGCGTGCCCATGGACATGTGGTGTGTATGTTGGGTTGCATGTCTTTCGGGGTGGGGCATGTTAGACCGGTGCATAGCGCTAAGGGGGTGGGATGGGAATCATGGAGTCGTGCTCACGCACGGCCTCATGATTCTTAAAAAAAATGTTTATGCACGGTAGCATTATATCTCTATAGGGCTATTAGGATAAAGAATTTGAGCCCAATCTGTCAACTTGTTTTAAAGTAAAAAGGCGTTAAATTCAAAATTTTCCAAAAATCGGAGCGGCCGCCATTTTGAAGCTAAAAGGTTCGACAAAAAAATATTCGCTTTGTTTTCAGGTCTTCTATCTGATTCCGTTTTTAGATTTAGAACATTATTTATGTATAGAAAACCTCCGTTTCCGGTTTTGGATATTCTTTAAAAGCTTATTTTGTCGATGCATTTTTGAGATACCCTCACATTTCAAAGCTCTTCGATATCGCCTTATCCGTTGGGGAGTTACACTGCACCACACACATACCCACATGCTTACCCACTCAGCCACAGACAGACAATTGTTTAAAACCACTTTTTTGAGTTACTGGTATTCCAAGACGTGTATTTCCGTCAAACTCTCGATTTCGAAAATTTCGAAAAAAAAAAGTACTGAAAGTATAGGAAAGTAAAAATGAAGCCATATGAGCAGTGCCACAATACAAAATTTCAAAATCCTAGCAAAGGCACCATGAAAGTTATCCACAAAAAAGTCTTCCCCATTTAGCAGGATGCAGCTCCGCAACGAAGCGTTTTCCGACTGTTTCTGGACAAGTTTTTTTACTTATTTTGGTGCCTACAATGCGTTATAGTACAAGTTTTGGCATGGAATTTCCGGACGTTCTGTGTAAATCCAATTCTTAGTTTCAAAATAATAACCTATTAAAGACTTCGATTTAAGAAAAAAACAAAATGAAAGTGCCACGAAATCGGTGTATGAAATGCAACTATTACGCAATTTGAAAATTTAGCTTTGTCGTTGCTGTTAAACAACCAATCACTAAATTGTGTTTTGTTATTACATTTAGTTTGGTAGCCTCATTTCTGCTGCTAAGGTTTGTCATCCACGTCAGAGCGTTGTATTAATGTAGAAATGCAGAATAATGGTCAAAGTTATACGGTTCCAGAATATGAGGATATTCCTATTTAATTTTTCAAACACTTTGTATATAAGCATTTTTTTTAAATAGAATTACGTGCTACGGTATGGGAAAGAAGGCTAAATGTGCAGTTTATCAAGCACGTGTAAAACCGTTAAAAGGTATCAGTGGCGTTCCGTGAGTTCAAAATTTGGGTAGGCAATGGCGAAAATCCCTATTAAATTTCACTTTGTCATTATGCACTTTAATTTGGTAACGTGAACCTTCGTCTAAAGCCAAGTTAATGCGTGATTTGCCAAATAAGTTTAATTTAACAGTTGCAAATAAATGTTCTTTGGTCGACGCACGCTTTTTAATTCCAGCTGAAGGTTTTTTAAAACAGAGTATTCTGTTTTAGACTATACTTTTGAAGAGTTAGATATAGATGAAAACAGTTAGCAATTCCAGCAAAATAGTTTATTTTCAACATCGCTACAAGTTACCCAGTTCATTCTTTTATACCATTCAGTATTAAACGCTCTAAATTTCTTCCTACTGTCTGTCTGTAACGGCCCTAGTAATTTTCAAGTACATCGCCCATGATTTTTTAATTTATATTTGTTTTTCGTAAGAGTATCCATTAAAATTTTCTTTTAAAAGCTAGTCAACGAGAATTTCCATGTTTTCTGCTAATTTGCAAACTACGTATGAAATAAATAAACACACAATAGCTGCACGCTGCAACTAACTGCCGCTGACCGGCGCAAGTAAAGTACTACAGAGGCCGTTTCTTTGCCGTGCCTATTGCGTTCTGAAATTATTGCATTATTTGTATCAATGAGCATGCAAACGTATTAAGAACAATAAATTGGTTGATTGTGTCGTAGCTGGAATCATTTGGCCCGATAAGCTCGGCCTTCGCGTATGCGAAACTGTGGTTAAAGGCAACAGTTTATTTATTTGGCGCCTAATTTTTAATGTTACCCAGTGGTGTTAATAAGTAAAAACTCTGTAAAGGTAACTTTTTTTTTGAAATTTAGAATTTGATTTTGTTTGAAAAGTTAGGGGTAGGCACTGCCTAGCCTGCCTAATAGAACAAACCGCCACTGGTAGGTATTAGCAAAGATGGGGTAAGCTTAATAACATACTCCTTGCACACAATTTCTGTTAACTGTGCGTAAAAGACTTATTATAATTAATCTTTAAAAGGTTTTTCCCCACATTAAAATTTTGCATGCTTAATGTTTGTAATTTTTAACTTCTTCACTAAATGATAGTTTTGAAAAAGTTTATTGCATGAATCACAATTAGTAAACTGCAGCGGTAATATTAATTTCCGAGACCAATCATAAGTTCATTTCCTTCAAGGAAGTGGAGGGCGAGGTGTATTGTGGGCTCCACGGTTCGTCAGCCAACGGTGACTTCGGTACTTCCGGTAGGGCACGTGCGCGCCATCTTACCTAAGATCTCACCTCTGTGATAGATCACTAGGTCTTTTTCTTTGCAAGCATTGTTTTATATTTACTAATCTGGTATTTACTTGTGATGTAAACTGCACTTAAGATCATACAGATTTTGCGAGACACTGTTATTATAAAACTGAATTAATAGTTTTGTTTTTGAGCAGATATTACTGAATGAATAGATGTAAAAGTTGTGCAAATGTAACAAACATTTTGTTGTTTAGAGACTGCAAATGTTTATGTAGTTTTTGGAAACAGGAGTCACCAAAATTGCATTTAAATCCCTTAGAAAATTAAAAACTATTAATAATTTCCCATGGAAAGTCTAATTTCACCTCTTTTAGCTACTATATTTGTGGAAAATCTAGGAAAATTAAATATTCGAATCAAATCAATCTGAGAAAGTTATAATTTGGTTTCTTTATATTGATGACATATTAGCATGTTTTGATAGTTTATTTGAGTTAATCAATAAATTTTTGAATTTTATTAGCAGCTTGCATCCAAACATAAAATTTAATCTAGAAACTGAACAAAATTGGTTCATTAACTTTTTAGATTTAAACATAAAAATTAATTCAGCTAATAAACTTGCATACTCTGCTTCCAGAAAACACAAACAGACATTACAATACCACACGATTTTTGTCATCATAAAACACATAAATTATCAGCATACTGGTCCCTGATACATAGGACTTTAGCAGTCCCTTTAGATAAAATTAATTATAATAGAGAAACTTTAATTATTAATTAAATTGCGTATAGTATTGGTTATAATACTAAACTTGTTCATACATTATTTAAAGAAGAAGATTATAAATTAACCATTCAAAAAATTTATCCGAATACCCCAACTACATCCAATACAATTAAATATGCATCGATCCCATCTTTTGGTGACAAATAGGAAAAATCGCTAAAATTATAATCAAGACAAATAAATATAAAGTAAGTTTTAAAACAACTAAAAACATTTTAAACACTTTATTTTATGCAAAATCTAAAACAGATGATTTGCTAACATCAGGCATTTCAAATTAAATTGTTCACATTGTAATTCGGTTTATATAGGCCAGATAATTAGAAATTTTGATATTAGGTATAAAGAACACGTACGTTGTTACAAATACAAACACCCACATAAATCCAATTACGCAAAACATTTACTAGAACACAATCATTTAATGCCATCTAATAACACTATAAAATGTTTACACTTTTGTGATGATAAACGTAAATAAGACATACTAGAAGCTTTTGAAATTCACAAACATTTGAAAATTGCACCGTTAATAAACGAGCAAATTGATCTCTTAAATTCACCTTTATTGGACATTTTGGAATCAAAAATCCAGTCATCTGCAGATGATTACCAACATCAAGTCACCCAGTTTTATTGTTGCTATAACCTTTGATAATGGCATGTAAAAATGTCGAAATACGTATATGGTTAAAATAAATAAAGAAGTAAAGAGTATTTTATTTATACTCATAAATTTAATAAAATTTTGTTCTTCCACAATAGTGGTGACAAATTTAAAAACAGTTCAAAATCCGGATTTCGAATGTTGAATAATTTATTATTAGAATTGTGTCTTTACTATTCGCGTAAAACTCGTGAGTCGCCTTCTACCTAGTTCGGTGTAGACTTGTAGAAGTTTAGTACAACAAATATTTAAAATGCATTTAAAGCAAAAGGTTTGTTTTTTGAATATTTAGCTGTTCTACAGCAAAAGGAAGCAACATTTTATTTGTAGTTCAAATGAAAATGAAAGGCAAAACCTTTTAACAAATATTGCAAAAAGTATTATTTGGGCCATTTGCACCCATGTAAATAAGAATTCGAATAAGGTTCATTTAATGACATAAGAATTAAAGCGTCATTAGCAAGAACTACACACAAAATTTTAAATAAATAAATTAAACAGTGTTTAAGTATTGGTTTAAGACATATCGCTGTCGTCTTTTCTATGGGTTGCATTTCCGTAACGCAGCTTTTTTTGATTGAATAATTTGAGACGAAGTATTAGTGATTCAATTTAAGAAACAACCTGTATATGCAATCGTAAATATGCTTAAAGTCCGAATGCCAGCATATCAACCGGAAACACCTTATTAGATTTAGCATTCGAAATGTGAATCGGAATATAAAATTCAAAATCCAGATTGCATGATAAAATCTGATTTTAGGTTTGATGATAATACATCAAATTTGTAATATCTTAAATCCGGATTTAAGTAGAAAATTAGTTATTTTGACAAGAGCATAAAATCCGAGATCTGAGTTAAAGAAATCCAGAGAAATCCTGATACCGGATTTTTTCTTGTATATTTTTTGGATATGTATGTACAAATATCTGTTAATTTGAAACTATGAATTCTCCTGGAAGCCCTAGTTTACAAAACCTCGCAGAGCGTTATTCTGTGTTATACTGCATGTTGAAAATAAATTTTAAGTAAAACCATAAGAGTTAAATATTTTGTGCTTAAATGATATTTCATGGAACGGAAAATTCTTATCAACAACCGTTATTAGCTTGCTGTACGGAGTATAGCTATACAGGGTGTCCAAGATAAGGAGATGGGGATCTCGTAAACGGTAAGAGATAGAGATTCGGTTAAATGAGAAGAATTGTTCAGCATCTCAAGTACTACTATGATCCACATTCAAATCCTAGAATTTTTGCTTAATTTTCAGTACAGACTGAAAAAACTAAAATTTTCAGTTTTCGTTTCTTGTGTATAATTTTATTATTATCAAAGACAGCGCAAAGAGGTTTTGACATTATTAAGACGCTTTTTTACACAGAAATCGAATCTTAAATTAAAATTTTTATAGGTCGTTTAATTTTCAAGATATTGACATTAACTTCGCTTTTTTAAATATGCGTCAAAGGCGGTCATGCCAATATTGGATACAGCTCTTTTTCCTCTTTCTATCTGATATAATGGTTTATGTGATTTCAATTACATGTGGATTATCATTCATAATGTTTTGTATACTTTGAATTGCACCGAGGGTCTGTTAATAGTAAGTAATTGTTTTGTAACTGTTGTAGATATATAGGGGAGCTTTTTAGATAGGGTAAAGCTCTGGTGTGTATACCGAACTGATATTGTTAAGTTTGTATGATTTACTGTAGTCTCCAATTTCAAATGCACATCCCACACTGTTACTTATTTTAGACCCGTTTGCATATATTTGTAGATGGTCTGGATTATTCTGGATTATTTCCTTCAGCAGATGTATGAAATAAATTGGGAAGAGGGGGGGGGGGGGAATTGTGGAGTTCAGAGAGCGATAAGTTTATCTCTGGCAAAGGTATACATCAAGGAAGAGTTTTTCTGTTGCAGGAATAAATTGTTATTGGTAACTACACTGTGTCTATAAAGTACCCCCCCCCCCCCCTAAACTAACTTTTGAACGACTTGATATTTTACCACAAAATTTGGTATGCTGTAATGGGAAATTAAATACTATTTTTCAGCTATTTTGTATCATTCAAAATTACGGCTGGGCGCCATTTTGATTTTGTTTTTAATAAAATGGCGGTCGAGTAACACCTCATTTGAAAGGTCTTTGAGTTCTGAGCCTGATCTTAAGGTTTCAAAAAAAAATATTCAGCTATAACAAAATGACAAATGTTTGAAGATAAAGAAGTCTATTAAAAAAAACTAAGAGTTAAAGCAAAAAGAAATTAAATTAAGTGTTCGAAATGTTAACCATTCACTTCTTGGCACATAAAAAGTCGATTATGAAATTCCTGCTTTACATTTTCATAAGTTTCTGGAGTGATATTTCTGCAAACTTCTGTAATGCGTTGCTCCAGTTCTTCAATTGTTTCTGGATGGGTTCTGTACACTTTCGATTTCAGATATCCCCATAGAAAAAATTTTAAGGGGGTTAAAGCTAGGGAGCGAGCCGGCTAGTGTACAGGCCCCCGCCTACCAACCCATCTTCCAAGAAAATGTCCGTTGAGAAAGTCAGAAACAGGCCTATAATAATGAGGCGGCGCATCGTCTTGTTGGAACATAACGTTTTCAACATTATTTCCAGCCACCTGAGATATTTGTAGAAACATTTTGTTCTGCAAATGAAAAAGTGGACTACTGGATAAAAAAATCAAAACAATTGTAAATTGAGTGAGTCTATTTGTTTAAAATCCGCTATTTTGTTATGGCTGAATATGTTTCTTTGAAACTCTAGTATCAGACGCAGAACTAAAAAACCTTTCAAATGAAGTGTTATTCGTCCTCCATTTCTATTTAAAAAGTTCAAAATGGCGCCCAGCTGCCATTTTAAATGATACAAAATTTAATTATTGGCTGAAACATAGTATTTGATTTCCCGTTAAAGCACACCAAATGTTGTGGTAAAATATCAAGTTGTTCAAAAAATAGTTGGTGGGGGGGTTATTTTGTAGACTATATGTTTGGTTGTTTTTTAATTTATTTAATGTGGACGCTATGTTAGTTGGCTGTTAAACGTAATTTCAAGATATTTCATGCTATCGACATATTCAAGAGCTTTGTTATTGAGCTGTATAACTGGATAGCTTGGTCGACGTTTTTTACTAAATTGAACACGCTTGGTCTTCTCTGGTGCGAATTTGGAAGGTCATTTTCGAAGCCGTTGATAAATAATGTTACCTAAATTTAAAAAATTCGAGCTTTAGTGAAAGCACATGATTCTAAGCGCTAACACTTATAATGTCTTGATGTTTAATATATAGAACTATGTAAGATTTATCATTTGAAAGTTATGCCGTCTTTCTGTAGTAAATGTTCATGAGCCGCTACTGTTTAACCCTAATTTATATATCTGTATTATTACATTTATAATATTTGTGTTATTAGTCTAATATGTTACGTTAAGGTAGGAGGATCGTTTCAAATGTACGTGGCCTTACAAAGAAAACGCAAGTTTTTTGCGCCAAAAAACATTTAATTTTTCAATATAGTCTCCTGCTCGTTCAACGCACTTATTCCAACGATTCTCCAAAGCAGCAATGCCGTCTTAGTAGGTCGATGAACCCAAGTCCTCAAAATAGCTATTTACAGCAGCGATTACCTCGGAATTGGATCAAAATTTTTTACCGCTGAGCCATTTTTTCAGGTTTGGGAGCCAAATCTAGCGAATAGGGCGAATGAGGCACTAATTCAAATCTCAATTCGTGAATTTTGGCCATGGCGATTGCAGACGCGTGTACAAGTGCGTTATCTTGATGGAAAAGCACTTTCTTTTTCGCCAAATGAAGCCGTTTCTTTTTGATTTCGTCGCTCAACTGCTGCAACTTTGGCGCACTATCAGACACAAACTAATTGACAGATCGCTTTGTACAGTCATATTTACCCTAAGAAAAGATGGTTCTGAAAAATGGTTATGCAAATTCCGCCGAATTAGCGCCATCTCTGTGTTAGGCCACGTACATTTTGAACGATCCTCGTATTGTGAGTTGGTTTGAATGCTATTTTGAGGTTTTGTTCGAGAAAGCTTCTTGTAAATCGTGCACGTTTATTAACTTTTTAATGTTACGCAGTTACGTTTTATTTAAGTTTAATTTAAAATTGAAAATTTAGGGAAGTTAGTCGAATTTCGATTTATTTTATAGTAACATTTTCTCTTTTCAAACTTTGACTTTAGTCAGTACATGGTGCCTAATAATTTTGTTAAAAATATTGATTGAAAGTGATTTTTCTAATTTTTTTTAGATCGTGTTAATTAAATTAAAAAAATTAAAGCAGTATCAATATTAATTATTGTAGAGTGGACTGTGAAATTTAAAAAAGCAAACGCTGAAAATTATTATCTAGTCATAAACAAGCAAATTCCTACAGCGTATATAAAATCCTAAACAGCAATAAAACAAAAATCCCACATAATAATTAAGTGGCGACACAGCGAAAAATCTCCCAACCCTGACAAAATCATAATTTGACCATTTATGCCCATATTAAACAAGTGAAATTTCCGTTAACCCTTGTGAATAAGTCCAAAACGCTTTCCCGGGCTTGGAATAAATTCGTTTCGGGCCTTGCACTCGGCAGGTGTCGGTGTGTCGTTAAAAAATTCCAAGGATATCCTGTACCCTTAATCGAGCTTATTTTTCTTTTCGTATTCGTGCTATTACTGAGAGCTTAATAATAGGGAATGACTTGTAGGAGTGACTACTGGTTGATAACTTGCTGTGCCATTACGGATAATATATTTATGATAATAATTAGTTAACCGTTAGAATTATTTTTATAGACAAAAGCTTTAAAACGTTCATAGTGGGGGAAAAACTTTCCAATTCACATTGGAGAAACGTCTTTTCAATTATACCAAAGAAAAAATGTAAATTTAATCACAATTTCATTTTTTAAACTATTAAATTACAAAAATAAATTTACAGCTTTTCACCTTTGCACCTGCGTCTATCATGTCAAGAGCTCATTTTCTTACATGACCAGGTTATCTGCACTCATTTACAAAGTTGCATCGTTAATTCTCGTCCAATGGAGCAGCGCAAGCAGAATACCAATCGATATTAAATCGCTGGAATGCACGATACAACTAGAAATTAATAACAGGAGTCGGCGGTAAAGCCTACATCAACTACCGGCATTTTAGGAATCTGGGAATATCTTATTCTTTGCAGGTGTGTGTTGCTTGAATCTGCACAGAGAAGAATTTACCTTATTAAGAAATTATTAACTTATAAATTAAGATTGTTTTTTGCAAATGTTGTTGGTGGAGATAATTTTCAAACTAAATTGTATGAACCAGATCTGGAGATGATTGATAAACGGTCGAAACATAATTTTAAGTCCGAGTTATACATTTATTCAATCGATTCTTACATTCCTGGGAAAACCATTACAGTTACATATTTTATAAAATTTGCTCATTTAAACGTCAAGATTTTAAATTGACTAGTATCGGATATGAAAAACTGCAAAAGAAAACTAAGATTAAAACATTTATAACACAAATTGTTTCTATAAATACGAATCATTATCGAGAAATACTTGAAATATGTATTTATGTCGTATGACTTCAGATATACCGGCCCTCAAAATTACTAAATTGCAATGGAATTTATATCTGAATGCCAATACACGAACATATTTTTTAAATTGCCTCCGCTTAGACAAGTAGAATGTCAACGGACGTACTTGTACGTTTGTATTTATTTTAATAGTTGTATTAAATACAGAAACGTCCGGTTTTTATCCATTTCCTCCACGACAATGATTATAGTATTTGTTAAATTTTTACAATAGCTACACGTTTAAATTGAAATCGATACAATAAGCAAAATTTACAAATGTGATGTTGTTTTCAAAAATTTTAAAAATTACTTTAAGTAACGCAGAAAGCGACTCCAAGACGAATAGTCCATTCTTTTATACCATTCAGTATTAAACGATCTAAATTTCTTCCCACTGCCTGTCTGTAACGGCCCTAGTCATTTTCAAGTACATTGCCCATGATTTTACTATTTATATTTGTTTTTCGTAAGAGTATCTATTAAATTTTTTTTAAAAGCTAATCAACGAGAATTATCATATTTACTGCAAATTTGCAAACTACGTATGCAATAAATAAATACACAATAGCTGCACGCTGCACCTAACTGCCGCTGACCGGCGCGTGTAAAGCAATACAGAGGCCGTGCCTTTGCCGTGCTTATTGCGTAATAATAAAAATCGATACAATAAGCAGAATTTACAAATGTAATGTTATTTTCAAAAATTTTGAAAGTTACTCTAAGTAACGCAGAAAACGACTCCAAGACGAATAGTTCTTAGATACCCTAATAGTTAGGAATTAGTCATCTGTCAAAGTCATCTGTGGTGTTAAGAAACCCCCCAAAATATAAAAGTCATGACACATTCCTTCTTAATCATAAACGCAAAAAAGGTGTAGATAAGTTTTTATACTTTTACTTTTCCACTTTTCTTTAAGTCTTGCTTTTGCGGGTCTCTTCTATGTCTTCTCATTTTTCCAACATACCTCTCTATTCACCTCTCTATTTTGAATTTTTCAGTCTCTCGATCTATCGGTATCTTTGTTTTTTAGTTTCTCTCTTTGTTTCTCTGTAAATTCTTTTGTTTTCACTCTCTCACTTGCGTATTGACGTATTTCTGTGAACACAAATTAGGCCGGTACAGACGGAAGTCGTTTATCGTGCTTTGGTCACTCGAGTCTCGTTTGGATCGACTGATTATCCCAAACAGCGTTTGATTAATAAGTGAACACGTGAGTTTGAGCTAATATTGACCACGTCCGGGCAAGTAAATTAGAATTGAATATAGTTTAATGGCCGTACTTGTGCATTTTTGCAAGGAGGTGATAATGTTATATCTAACTGGATACAATAATGTGGTTACATTACTATGTACATATGATTATGTGGGCTGTTCACCTTAACTGTAATATTTTTGTTTTATGTGGATTGATTTAATGTTCAAAAGCTCAGCACTCAAGATCATATAAAACGACAAATATTTCATTGTTTCATAACATATTAGTACGCTTCGTTTATACATAGAACCGGAAATGCGTTTGGCAAAATCAGTATGTGAACAGGATTTCTAATTTCACATATATTTACTGAAACATTTAAATTCTAACTGAATATCACTAAAATTTTAGGTTTGTGCTGTAAGAACTTTTAACAGACTGCAAACAGACTGTAACTCTTAGGTATATTGAAATTTGTTCACAAATATTGTTTCTAAACACTTAAACAGCAGTGGTTTATAACATCTCGATATAAAACAAACTCAGCCCTTGATTTATGAATACAGTGATTTATCAAACCTGTAATTCGTATTAGATTCAGCACGGTTGGTGAAATTTAAATTTGGGTTTTAATAAAACTTAAAATATTTTAACATGTTTTCTGAAAATACTACAAACGAACCTTGATTGCTCCAATATTTAAGTTTTCAATAAAACTAAATCAGGTGAAATAGATAACTTGTTGAAGTTCAAATATCATAGCGCGGGGCTGGTTTTATAGGGGAGAGGGCTTGAAAATAGAACTTTTAATGCAGTTTCGAGATTTTCTATAAATTTACCGTATTATTATTTTTCCATTTTTCCACTTGATGATCCATCGACCTCGCAACCTGTTGATCTCTTGATCTTTCGATCTCTTGATTTGTCGCTACCTGCCTCTCTGCTTTTGTGTCTGTTTTTCTTTCTTACCTCCGCCTCTTTCTCTTTCCTGTTTTTTCTTTTCTTTTAAATGCTTCCTCCTCTCTCTTATTACAAATGAGGAATTTTCTCCAGATAAGTAAATGGGGTAACTGTACAGTTAAAAATAATTGATGACTATCAATAAAATCATGTTTTCTGAAAGTGATTCATATTTTATACACACCAAGTTAATCTTTCCGTTTCTTTTTATAGTCATCAACATCCCCGTATTATTTATAATTAGATCTGCAAACGTTGACACAATCGTGTCATTGGCAATTAAATAATTAAAGAAATTTGCCGCGTACTTTAAATATTATACTTATAATGTACTGCAGATCAACTACAATTTTATGATTTAAATTAATTACGTTCCGGCGCCATCCCAGTCAAAGCGATGCAGTGGCTAAAGCACCCTTGTTTAGAATCTTTAATAACCATAAATTTTCTCTTATATCGTGAAAACGTTTTACTATAATTAATAGTTTATTGGACTTACAGTTACAGGCGTAACACATAACGTGTATAATCATTACGATTTTTAGTGTTGTAATCGTACATATCTACATGAAATTACTTCTGAAATGTTGTTCGATTGCACCAGCGATATAGTTCATGTGGATGGTATTAAAACGTTAAAAACAATTATTTCGTAAATTGTTAAAGTAGTGTAAAGCCGTTTTTTCAATTTCTGTTACAAAAATTAAAAATTCCACAATAAACTAGCAAAAAATAAAAAATTTAAGCATTTTTATCACCAGAGTTTGTATTCTAGTTTTATCAAACTCGATAGTTTTCTCACCTGTAAGCCGTAGGGCCGGATTGGGCAGGTTGGGCCGGACAGGTCGAAGGTTTTGCAGTAACCTGGAGATGACCCCGATATCTTACAAGGAATGCGACTTCAGATCTGATGGGTTTACGGAATTACATGCTAATATCCGCTAATGGTAAATTCTTCACCTTTTTGTCATGCACCTGTATGTTAAATGCTATACCATGACACTTTGGCAAAACTAATAATTAATAAGCAATGCCGCAAGAAGGTTCAATTTGCTAAAATTTTTTTAGAAATTTGTTTATGGAAAAATTGTTTAAAGAATGCTGATGAGATTTTAAATTTTAATGAGTTATAAAAAAATATACTAAAAATTTTTTTTTGAAATAGTATATAGGGTGTATTCCAAGTACTGTAGTAAAAATAGAATTTGCTAATAGCTTTGCCATGTTTTTTATGCTTTCTTAGTTACATATCTTGTTTATGTTAGTTTAATTTTCTGTATCATACATTTTAGACGCAATAATATAATTAAAATATTATATATTTGTTACTGCTGACCCGTGTATTATTCAAGTTATTCTAGTTATAACTCTACAAATGTTGTAATACTAGCAGAACCCGTGGGCTACGGCCCCAAATTGTTTGTGGTAACTCCGAATGTTTCCTCCGCTAAGTCGGTCGTAGAACTGACAGCTGATCCCGGAAAGAAAATCCCGTAGAGAAAAACCGACAGAGACCGAAAAAACAGCCTTGTAAAAAACTGGGAGAAACACGGTAAAAACAGCCCCGTGAAAAATAGTTGAAAAAGAAATCCCCTCTATAATAGCCAGAAAAAAATCAACAAAGAAGTCCTTTTATAATGCCAGAAAAAATTCTTTAAGAAACAGGCTGAAAGATGTTAGTTAAACTTATTACTTTTCTTTATTTCCCGGGGAGTAGTGCCTTAACAGAGATTTTCAAAATGTTTTGGGAACTAATAAATACGCCAAAAAAATTCTTGTTAGACATTTGCATGTAATTCCAAAATAAAATTCGCCTTTATTCTTATAAATTTATCAGCAAGGAAACACACGTATCTTTTTCAGAGAAAGCTCTTTCTTAATTATGCCGTGATCCACCAGTATTAAAATACACGTGCTTTTGTTTATGGGCGGGTATTTTCTCCACGATTGGTTTCTTCAGCGTTTTCCGTTTTCATCATAAACCGAAAATGACTCAAAATTAGAAACTATGTTTTTTTATCGCATGTTGCTAGTGGCATGTTTTGGCTATTTCGTGCCGCTGCTGACCCGGCGAGGCTGGGATCTCGACTGACAGTGCAGACGTAGAGAGCATTTATCGGTATTTGGTGGTACACATTTACGCAATATTATGTAATACATAAAATCTTTGGTAGTAACGTAGATGTTTCTGTATAACGTATTTTATAAGTGAAATTTGACGTGCCGACGCCGGAATGTCTTACATTACCACACAGCGTAGAAGATATCAAACAGCACGAAGCGAAGGTCGCGGTTAGTTAGTTAATTTTAATTCATTCTAGCGTTCGTTATGGCTAGAATCAGTGAAATGTGATTATTTGTAAACATGACACTAACATCGTCAAACACACGATTACATTTTTGTATAATGTCTTGTAAGTGAAATATGATTGTTATATTAAACTCGCCTAGCGCAACTCTTATCTTTATCAACAGACGATGTATTACTAAAACACTGTCGTTTAACCGGAAGTTTATGCAATTTATTACCGATAAAATTTGCGGCGATGCAAGAGACCGTCGGCATGTTATGGCGAGAAAGTTACGGATTTAATATACAAAAGATGTATTATTGAAAAAAAGTTTTGATTTTTATTGGAGAACGATATCTAACTTTTATTCACGAGAAACGGCCACAATTGAATAGGAACGTATGGTTCTCAAAAACGGCCGGGACGGTCTCCTGATCTTCGATCTTTTGATTTTTATTTATGTTGGTTATACTGAGCCCACTGTAAGTTTTAAAAAACAATACGTTGCACAAACTGGTTCACATTCTTAAAAACTAATAATTTAGTGTATTATTGTATTATCGTTTTGTTTTTTTTTTCTTAATACGATCCTAATTTTCAAATTAAAATGCAAGCGACAAAAATTGCATTAAAGAATATTAATATCAAAAGATTAAAATAATCAAAAACGTAGCACGAGTGTTTTCCTTCTTTTCTTGTTTTTCAAATCCTTTTGATATTTAAATATCTGTTATGTAAGAGACATTCCAACAGAAGGAAATATGATAATGTTACTTGTAATAGTAATCTTAAACCAGTGTACTATTTTCTGTGCTTCAGAGAATTACGCAGCATAATTTAGAATGTCTAATGAACTATGAACCACTACGACAACAAGCTAGTTGTTGGCATGTAGGTACGTAAATCTGCCGCAATATTCCTTATATGCACTTCCAGCGCATTAAATTTAAATCTGCAGGTTCATATTCTTGTCGGCTTGTCTAGGGATTGTTTACGTGCTCACGGTTTGCCCGCGGGTTTGCGCATTCTGTTTTGCTAACTAGCTAGTGTACTAATTATCCAGGATATGGCTTTATATTAACGCTGATGTCCACTGGCGTATGTGGAGCACCTTGTACAACAAGGCGAAATTTATAGCGGATTTAATTTTCTAGATTGGCTAGTTTTGATTTTATCGTTGATATGAGTTGTGGTGCCAGCAATATTTATGATGGCAGGGTAATGAATGCTATTTGTCAGTCGTTTGCTTACGTCCGAGTTCAATGATGAAATGAAGATGTAGGATTTACGATCATTATTAAAAATAAATATGTCTCGTTATAAAGTCTAATGTGTGATATAAGTTTCAGTTGCCAAGCAAATGTGTATTAAATTGGCTTTTAGTTAAACGTAATTTAGAAGCATTTGAATTTGGTGAATAGCAAAGATTTGTCGGAAAATTTTAATAATTGGGGCAAGACGCTATAGTGGCCGCGGTGGAATTGTTTACTGCTTTACATTGAAAAGTGCAAATTCCAAAGCTTAACTTTATTGTAACTGAATACTTACACAAAAGTTGCAGTTGTCCAGCAAACGTGTAATAAATTCATTCTTGTAAGCAGCAAAGACAACCTTCTTGTATGTCATGCATTAAAAATCAGAGCGTTGCACAATGGTGGCAGCGGTGGAATTGTTTTATGCTTTACATCGAAAGGTTCATTTTCGAAAACTCGTTGACTCAATACTCGCACCAAATTCGTGTTTTAGGAACTAGCTTTTTTTTAAAAATATACGTTAACAAGTAAAAATTA
Organism: Ctenicera cuprea; assembly: GCA_958336395.1. Classification (NCBI taxonomy): domain Eukaryota; kingdom Metazoa; phylum Arthropoda; class Insecta; order Coleoptera; family Elateridae; genus Ctenicera; species Ctenicera cuprea. Next base: position 16,730,904 of record OY284495.1, on the reverse strand, counting down.
TATTACCCTTAGCTTCAAAATTTTAATATTTATAAAAATGCAATAATCGGTTGGATAACAATACAAGAAGATAAAATGAATGTCCAGTCTTTGTTGCACACGCGTTATCCGAAGATAAATCTGCGGCACGTAGAAAAGTGACAAATAGACAGGGAATAGTATGAATAGTCCAATTCATAAAGAGTCGGGACAGGGATGAATGCAAACGTCACTTGTTGGCTTCCAATCAGGCGTTCAATCTGCAAAGCGCTAAACTCGCGCACGATCACCATTTGTCTGTTCATTTAAAAAATCAGCATACCTTCGCTTCCGAGACTTTTAAATTAAGTTTCCAGTTTAAGTATAACTTTTATGAAAATTCATGATGGTTAGTTATAAAAGCTTGTATGGTAGCAATAGGTATTGATACGAGATGGTTAGTGTGGAACAGTTTTAGTAACTTCGATAATTTTCTAAAGGTTGCAGAGCTTCCTCATTCAAGACTCTGCACGTGTCTATAAAGTACACCCTTCTTCCCCAACTAACTTTTGAACAACCTAATAATTTACCACAAAATTTGGTGTGTTGTTTTTGAGCCCATAATTAAATTTTGTATCATTCAAAATGGCGGTTGGGCGCCATTTTGATTTTTTTTAAATGGAAAGGGGGTCGAGTAACACCTCATTTGAAAGGTCTTTAATTCTGCGCTTGATCCTAGAGTTTCAAAGAAAAATATTCAGCCATAACACAATGACAAATGTTGGAATATAAAGAACTTTATTAAAAAAAAACTAAGAATTAAAGCAAAAAGGGATCAAATTAAGTGTTCGAAATGTTCACCATTCACTTCTTGGCACATAAAAAGTCGGTTATGAAATTCCTGCCTTACATTTTCATAAGTTTCTGGAGTGATATTTCTGCAAACTTCTGTAATGCGTTGCTCCAGTTCTTCAATTGTTTCTAGACGGGTTCTGTACACTTTCGATTTTAGATATCCCCATAGAAAAAAATCTAAGGGGATTAAATCTGGGGAGCGAGCCGGCTATTCTACAGGCCCCCGTCTACCAATCCATCTTCCAGGAAAATGTCCGTTGAGAAAGTCAGAAACAGGCCTATAATAATGAGGCGGCGCACCGTCTTTTTGTAACATAACGTTTTCAATAATATTTCCAGCCACCTTTCTGAGAAAATTTTCTCCTGCAAATGAAATAGTGGACTACTGGATAAAAAAATCAAAACAATTTTGAATTGAATGAGTCCATTTGTTTAAAATCCGCCATTTTGTTATGGCTGAATATTTTTCTTTGAAACTCTAGGATCAGACGCAGAACTAAAAACATTTCAAATGAGGTGTCACTCGATCACCCCTTCCATTAAAAAAAAATTTAATATGGCACCCAGCCGCCATTTTGAGTGATACAAAATTTAAATATTGGCTGAAAAATAGTATTTAATTTCCCATTAAAGCACACAAAATGCTGTGGTAAAATATCAAGTTGTTCAAAGTTTAGTTTGGGGGGAGGGGAGATACTTTATTGACACGGATATCCAAACATTAGACAAAGGGTGAAATTTTTTAGGTGAGAAAAATTTATAGGTATTTTAAACAAGACCGCCAGACCAAACTCCTTTGCTTCTAAGACCATGCAATAATTACAGTTTTGTACTGCGTAGGGTAGGAAAAAAGTCGTGACTTTTTAAAAAACTAAAAAAACTTGGACTTTTTGAATTAACTCAGAAATGTTTGAATTTATTAGCTTTGTTTTCCTCGAAACAGTATTAGAAAGAACTAAAAAAAATAGTATCCTTTAAAAATTTAATAAAGGAATGGCACTTTGAATGTAAACATTTGATTTATCAGTGCCCGGATATTGTTGGCCTTATGCTACGCTTTGGTTGCCCAAAAAAAAAAATAATTTTAGACTTTCAGTGGCAAGTTTAAAATTATTATTCCGGTTCTTTTTTGTATTGCGCTAATTTATTCTACTTTTCCTACTCTTGGCAACATAGGGCAGTTTTTGTAAAAAATTGTCTAATTTTGGCACATTTTCCATGCCCGCCACCTCATGCTCTTTTTTCAAAGTTTTCGTTCATTAAACAATCTGCGCATACGATTTCTTAAACATATGTTTAAATCACATCGGTTTTTGGGCGTCTTAAATAGAGAAGATTTTTCACAACTATGCGGCCCTTTTGAAACACGTTGCATCATTCCTAGTTCTGGGTTTTTGAAACCGAACTGTACTGTAAACCTGAAACAGCGACACAGCGTGTAGAGTTGTTCTTACACATTGCTTTAGTTTACACTAGTAATACAGACACTTTACAAACTCATTCTTTATTGTTCTGAGGTACGGTTTTACGCAGCCCTTAGCAGTTACTAGGGTGATATTATTGTTCAAAAATACCTACTGGTGGATCGTTGCATAATTAAAAAAGAGATTTCCCCTAAAAAGATGCGTGTTTTTTCCTTGCTGATCGATTTCTATGAATAAGGACGAACTTTATTCTGGAATTAGAAGCGAAAGTTTAACAGTTTTTTTTCTATGAATTTATTGGTTACAAAAACATTTAGAAAACCTTTAGTAAGGGCAGTCCCCTGGAACTGACAAAAAGTAGTACAACTAACTATATTTTTTTCTCGCTTTTATTTTAAAGAATTTTTTGGGTCTATAATTAGTAAACACATGTCCGTTTAAATAACGTTCATAAAGTTAATATACGTATGTAATATTAGGTGTAGATTTTACCTCAACTTAAATATGTCGCGTGTTTTTACGTTTAAAATAACCTTACAAGGGACGTTACATTAAAGTACAATGTATAGGTTGAAATAACGCGTTATGCAACTTTTATCTAACGTTTCACATTGTGCTTAAACAAACGTTTTTGTAACGTTATAGATTAAGACCACAAACTATATTATGAAACTGTTATTTACCGTTTTTGCCTTTGTTTATATAAACGTCTTTTTAACGTAAAGGATTAAAATTGAATTGGCAGGTACGTTAATTGTGTGTTAGTTGAAACGTTTTTCTAACGTTTATTTCTAATAGTTACATTTTCAATCAAAATTAAACGGTCATTATAGTGACGAATAACCAATTATAATTGGTTATTCGCCACCTCATGATAATTATCAACCAACGTAACGTTTCTTAAACGTACGTGTGTTTACTGGATAATAGGATTTTTTTCGAGGGGTGTTTTTTTGAGGGTTTTGCGTTTTTTTCTATATTAATATTATTTTTCAAGCTATTTTTCCGGATCTTCTTTTCGGTTTCTTTTTCAGGTCTGTTTCTAGTTTTTCTTCTTATTCAATTTTTTCACGGGATTTTCTTTTCCTGAGCGACTCTCAACTCCGAGAGCCACTCAACGAAGGAAACATTTAGAGTTACAAAAACAAAACAAAGGGCGTAGGCCACGAGTTTTGCTACTTTCATATAATTTCTTTTAATAACACACAATTTACATAATAATACCTTTGCACACAGAACATTATTATAATTTTTATTACCGAGACTGCTATATTTTGCCACTTTTAATATTTAAAAGATTACGGGATACAGCCACAACAAAAGTATATTTACAGACATTTTACAAAATACTCTACGCATTCCACGCCCCATTAAACGTACATATTGGGAGTATAAATAACAAACTTTTGCGTAAAAAACTGCTGCGTACCTAAATTAGTAGTTCGCATTACATGAAGAACTAGCTGAATCCGTATGCTTTTCTATTTTCCCATACTTCCAGTATGGAAATATATTGTAATTGCAAAAATTTTCGAAAGTGAAATTTTGACGGAAATACATGTTTTGAGCTGCCAGGCTCCAGTGGTAATAAAAACAAATTACAGTCTGTATGTGCGCACGTGTGTGTCGCAAGAAATCTGAGGAAGTATTGGACCTGTTCTTTAATAGCATTTCTACCGCAAACAGAATTTCAGAATATGATATTTACTGAGCACTCTAGCTTTAAAATAGGTGCCGCTACAGTGTTACTAAATTTTGAGCTTTAACGCTTATTTATTCAAAAATAAGTTGACGGATCGGGATTAATTTTAATACTAGAATAACCCTAGAAAAACACAGTTTTACTATATAAAAAAAGTTTTTTTACAAATGAATACTGTGACGTAGAAATTATTACAAGTTTGGACATTGCCAAAAAACTATTGCTCAAAAACTGGCCACACAATTTTTTTTAAATCTTGCTAGCTTATGGTACTAGAGATGTGCTACTATTTGTATCGTCTCCCAACCCACGAATTTCTGTGTGTAGCCTACTATAAATTTTCAAAAAAACGTAAATTCATGCTCCTTTCTTTAGTAAACAGAGGATGATAAAAAAACTTCTGTTTAGATTAAAGTGCTCAAGAGCTACAATAGAATAAAGTTCAGAATTTAATCTTTAGGTCCAGCACTATTTAAGGGAGATAACTTTCGCCCCTTCCTTAATTTTGGCGAAGAATTTAGTCAAAATCGATTTATATAGAATTAAACGCTATATTTACATAAAATCCATACAACTAAGACTTCGATCCACGGTCCACTACATTAGCAACTTAAACACCGTGTTTATTTTCTCAAAAGTAATGAAATATTTTTGTGTAATAGAAAATGAACCCTAAATGTGATTCAGTACTATATTTTATATTAATAATTAGTTTTTATGACATAACAATTGTTGTATTTGGTGAACGAATCTATCTGATATTTAAATAATAAGGAAAACATTGCCATATTAACATTACAAACATCAAAAAGTGGAGCATAAATGTATAGGTGTATGTTAATTTTGTTTGTAGTTAAATCTGATAAATTTTCTTGTTAAAATCACGGATGCAACCATATTTATTAAGAAGATTATATGTTAAATATCGCGTGTAAATTATACCATTTAGATAACAAAAAGTAACTGTGCTTGCATACACGGAATTAAAACTTTCTGATTTTTTGCTCTGTTTGTTGCAGTATGTCTTATCTACAGGTAGCTAATTACTGTTGTTATATAAATTAGTTGTCGGTGGTGTTGATTAAAAACGATTTATTAGAAATCACCTACATTGTGTGAAAGTTACGTTATTGTAATATACTATGATAGTACATATATGCATTTTTCATTATTTTATGAGTTACGTTGACAATTGTAGTAGGCGGTAGATAATTAAAGTCGGCTCATTTATTGTTAATTCAAGCCAATGAAGTCATTTACAAAAGTCTCTTGGTTGAATACTAGATATGTTACAAAATTTAGTACAATAAAACATTTTCGTATATACAGGGTGCGTATAAATTGGGGAAAGAACAACACGTGGAGATGGTCATAAAATTCTGAGTCGAAAATCTTAATACCAAAGTGTTGGACAATGCTTCCTCTGTCCTCAGGAACCATTTTCAAAGAACGTACATTTGACAACATTGGATCCACACACCACAGGTGTTTTGTTATAATACACGGTAACTAAGGATGTCCGTTACATAGCAATACTCCGTGAATGTTGGAACAAAGTTAAGGTAATTGTTCGAACTAAAACCCGTCTGTTTGCAAACACAGTTGTAACCTTTGTGGTATAGTTTGCATCACTCGTTCAAGTTTTTGGGGGGTGATTTCTAATACTACTTCGTCACAATTTGGTGGAGGCGTAGCATAAACTTTTCCTTTAATGAAACCCCAAACAAAAAAGTCTAATGGATTGAAATCGGGGGATCTCGCGGGCCATAAGGGCCGCCGCGACTAATCCATCTGTTTGGCAAGTGTTCGTCCAACCACTCTCTTACATTACGAGCAAAGTGAGCAGGAGCTCCATCATGCATGTATAACATTTTGTGTCTTATCTGCAACGGCATATCGTCAATTACTTGTTCTAAAACATTGAGGTATTCATCGGCATTAAGACGATTCGGCAAATAAATTGGTTCAACAACCCTATGGTTTATTATGCCAAGCCAAACATTAATGGAAAATCTTTTCTGGTGACCATATTCTTGATATTCGTGCGGGTTTTCGTCAGCCCAATGGTGAATATTATGTGTATTAAACACGCCATTTCTAGTAAACAGGCACTCATCGCTCCAAAGAATACGTCTGAAGAAGCCGTCCTTGTCACGAATTGTATTTAAAATCGTGTTGCAGAAATTCAATCGGGCTATGTTATCATTTTCATAAAGGTGCTGTGACTTTGGTGACATGATATGGATGAAGAAGGTTTTGTTTTAGAACCAAATGAACGGTTTTATTGCTGGGAATATTTAATGTTGCAGCTAACTGCCGGGTGCTGACGGAGGGATCTTCTTGTACTGCATCTAAAATTTGCTCTTCCAGTTGTACCCTGCGCCTTTGCCTTGGTCGACCAGCGTTTACATTTCTTGGAACAAATGAACCAGTTTCACGAAGACGTTGGTCCAGCCTTCGAAAAACATTTACTGTAGGATGCCTCCGGTTTGGATAACGTGCACGATATTCACGTTCTGCCATGTCGCCATTTCCATTACAGAAACCAAATACCATGTACATATCAGCCTAATCATTGAACGTAAAATCCATTGTTAGCGAACGAAACAAGAAAACGAAAATAATAACAATTAATACTAATAACTACGAGAAAAGCAACGATGATAGAAAAAGCAAGTGCAATTACAAATTTTGACACTTGTCAAACTTTGACGTTATCAAGACAGAAGTAATTTAGAGTCGCATCACTCTTGAATAATTATTGTTTTACAATGCTGCCATATGTATTTTTTACAATAATAAGTTAACGAAGAAATGTTTAAAACACGCTTTTGGGGCTGAAAAACAACATCTATGAAAAAATATTTATTACAATTCTTATTTCTTCTAATTTGCAGCTCTTTCTGTCAACAGATAATGAATTAAAACACTTATTGAAAGACTTCATTTTCAAACTTTGAAGATCCCTTGCATACCCAGGAAGCATGGTACAATATTTTGGTATTAAGATTATCGACTCAGAATTTTATGACCAACATCGCCACGTGTAGTTCTTTCGCTAATTTATACACACCCTGTATATATAACTTTCAAATAAATACCCCTTGTTTTTAAAAAAAAAATGTGCAAAGTGAATTTCTGACGGTTGGTAATTAGTAAAAATCCATATTCATTGTCAATGAAAAAAAAGTCTTTTGATTATTTAATTATTTTTCACGCCATATCAATAGGCCTTGAAATAAATATCTCGAAACTAACTAACTAACGAAAATTTCGTATAAACAACCTTCCAATAGAGTATGTGGACGAATTCTGCTGTCTAGGCAATATAATACATGCAAATGGAGATACTGAAAAAGAAACACAACATCTAATGAGAAAAGCAAAAGCAGCATTTGGAACCCTCAAAAACATATTGAACAGCCCACAGCTAACACTAAATAACAAAATGCGAGTATTCACACCAATGTGAGAAAACAAAACAGACAGAACTACGAATAGAAATAAAAAACGGAAATGGAACTGGATCGGACATGCGCTACGTAGGGAACTAAGCAACATCGCCAAAGCTGCACTTGACCCCCAAGGCAGCAGAAGAAGGAAAAGGCTCAAGACAACCTGGCGAAGAACAAACGAGATGGCAGGCATATGTGGAGGCCCTATGCTCCAACCCGGGAGTATCGAAAGAATTAGCGCCCATAAACCGCAAAATTAAAACGATGACGCAGCTACTGACATTGGTGTTTCGGAGTTATTGCAGCTGTTCAGTATAGGTAGCTGGGAGGAAGAAATGAAATAAAAAGAAATACAGCAAGGTAGGTACCAAGACACATATCCTAAATTTGTGCCTTCATGACTAACACCTACTAAATTGGATGGTATTCCCATCTGGGTAGAAGAACAAAAAAAATATTGTGTGCAACACGTAAGGAAAACGGGTGATTATTTCACACAGACTAGCGGCTCCTGTTCACATTCATGGAATAATGTTTTTAACGTGTTTTTTTGGTAGCATCTTTTTCTTAAGCTCAACGCTTTTCTTTTAAACTTTCTAGCTTTCAAATGGCGGCCGCTGCGAATTTTGGAAGATTTTGAATTTAGTTCTTTATTACTCAAAAACAGGTTGACAAATTGCATTCAAATATTCATCGTTATAGCCCTTTAGCAAAATTTTCAAAAATTCAAAAGGTATAAAGTGAAAAAATTTCCAATTTTCGAAAAAATGTTGCTGAAAAACTTGCAACACAATTGTTTTTAAATTTTTTTAGGTTTATAAAGCTATAGATTAGCTACAGTTGGTTGCCCAATTCGCTAACTTCTATGTAACACAATTTTTGAAAATCGAAAATTCCTACCCCCTTAGGTAATTCTGTTCAGGCTAAATTGCTCATGTATAATAGTAGAATAAAGTTCTTAACTGAATTTTTAATTACGGCAATATTTGGGGAGGGGGGTAATTTCCCCCTTTCTACCCAATTTTGGTGAACGAATTTGGCCTTCCGTTTTTGTATTTCGTTTATTCCAAAAAATCAAAAAATCGATTTTTTTCACAAAAAACTTCAGCGTACTATCAGTTTAATTTGCAATATGACTCGCTCTCTCTCCCTCTATCTGACGCCATGCTTTGACCGAAGTGTTTCAGCGCGCGAGCGAAGTACAAACACACACAGGTACCACTACCACCCAGTTATAGTAAATAGTGCAGTTCTACGTTGTTTCCATTGTTGCGTCGATTTGCATTTGATATTGCCCCACCGAAGCATTTCTGAAATATATAAAAGGCAATAATACTCAATGTGATTTCATTCTAAACTGTTTAGGTAAAACCTCTACACGCGGCCATTGAAAATTCTGCTACTAGTTTGCCACCTAATAAGTAAATATAAAACTATAGTAAACAGGTTTTTTTAAACTTTGAGCCAGTCGGGCAGAACGGCGTAGCTCTGGTTGGCCGTCACCGTTTGGCAAAGGCGGTGGGGCGTGATCGTGAGATCGATGATGCTTAGGAGTCCTTAGAGGATAAACTATTGAAGTCCAAGCTTTGCTGTGTCTAAAACCATCCTTTCTGTTTATGTTGTTAGGTTGTTTCTCAATTTCAAAATTCTGCCCGACTGGCTCAAAGAGGTTTAAATACCTCCGCTACCCGGATTTGAATTTCGTGTTCTATTCACTCTGAAGATTTAAGCTGCAATGTCTTGCGAAACGTTAATTTTGTATGAATTCACAAACAGCTAACAGGCATAAGCCGATTAAGTATTCTTGTCCTGGCAAACAAAATACATTAAGATCAAATCCTTGTCCGCTCCAAGGTTTAAATAATTTAAGTACACGGCCCTGCTTAAGCAGACAGAGCCGACGAATAACTTTCGCTCAAACTTTTAGAGCAAATGCTTGTAAAGGCAGACAAGCTACAGGTCGGTCCTTACCTAATTATGCTGGGTGTAGTTCCCAAATGACAACGCGGTCTAAGCTGAAAGTAAATTGTAATATTGACAAGTGAAAAAGTAATATTAAAAAAAAATTACCAAAACGAAATCGTGCTTTAACTTAAAGCTAATGCTTGCTTGTTTGTTTTTTGTGATATTATTTGGCCTATTTCTGCTACTAAAGGTTTTACCAATGCCAGAGAGTTATAAAAGATGGCAATAGACAATAACACTTATTACTTATTTACATTTCTTCGCCTATAGTTCACACAATTTTATTATCCTATGAGCCGCCGTACACATAAACGACTGGAACTCACCGTGAAAATGCATTTTGAAAATTATTACTTTTTACTGCTTTTATGGGCTCAAAAATTTTTGTACACTTGTATCCTCCTATGGTTGATGAGATACCACATTCAATGTCAATCGGTTTACTGGTTCCTAAGTAAAGGTCTTAAACTATATCGGCAGCCACTTTTAAACAAGAGAGTTCGTAGCGCTATGTTTAAGATACAGACTTAAGTAACTTTAAATAAATTATTAGCATCATTAAAACTGAAAAACAATTATCAAAACTTGGGTCGGAATACATCTGATTGACTGAACCAGTGGTTTCCAGTCTATGTCGCATTGTCTCATGGATCACTTGTGGTTAATTTATAATTAGCGAAACCCGTGACATATGCCCCATTTCTTTTGAGAATAAAAAAACTACTTAAAGTTGCTAATGTAGCGGACCCGTGGATCGAAGTCCTAGTTATATGAATTATATATACAGATTGCTTTAAATCTATATAAATCGATTTTGACAAATATGTTCGCCAAAGTTAAGGAGAGAGGGAGAAAGTTAACTCCCCTTAATATTGCTGCACTTAAAGTAGTTTATTATGCAACAAATCTATAATGACAGCTATTAATACACGAGTGAGAGCGGCAACGAGTGTCGTAATTCAAACGAGTGTATTAATAGCCATTATATAACAGTTGCATACACTATTTTTTCTACGACTAGTTAATTTAAAAAAATATTCATTAAAAAAATGTATTTGAACATTATACTTAATAACACTCGAACTGTTTTGCGATGTTAACTAAGAAATGTCAACAACTCTTGTAACCATAGTTACCAAAAGCAATGCTTTGCTGCTATTGGTCAGTTTGGATCATTTCATAATGAAAATCTGTATCGAAATGGGTATTATTATAGTATAGGCAGCGTACACTTAATAAGTAAATTAAAACATGGGAGTCGAAGAAACATTTTATAAGATTTAAAATTTTCTAAATTATCCAAAATTTTTGAAAATTTTTTCAGTTATACCGTTTTTAAAATTTCTCGAAATACCAAATTTTTAAAATTTTAAAATTTTTCAACATTTTTAAAATAGTCGAAATTAAAAAAAAAATAAATATTTATTACAATATGTATAAAAGTTTTCAAAACTTTTTAAAAAAGGTTCAAAACCCAAAATATTTACCATTTTTAAACATTTTTGCAATTTTTAAAAATCCCCAATTTAGGAGGAAAATGTGTTAATAAATGTATATAATAAATCTTACGTTACAATAAAAACAAACTGAAATATAAAAAACCAACTTTAAACATATTGCTGACGTTCATGGTCTGGTGTTGTAAAGACAATTGCTGGTTTTTATGTTTCTACTGTATTTAAACTAATTCTATTGTAGCAATGCAATTTTAATTTGACCCATTAATTTCTCATACCACTATAAGCAATTTTAAATAATTATAATTGAACATTCCAGTTATTTAATTTATACAATACTACTATGTTTCATTGCGTCATCACCGCAATTTAGAAGAAATTTGATAATTTTGTTGACGATTACGGTTAAGTATAACCTTCAAATGTGCATTTTCAAGAACTTACCATTATTTTGGAACAATGAGAAGATCGTTATGTGTCAATGTGCAATTCGTGGAATGACTATTTGAAGTAACAGGATTGGGGGATTGAAAAGAATTAAGAGAAGTAGTAACGAATACTAAAAGGAAAGCAATTAAAGTGGATTTAATAGTAAATGAATATAAGGAATTACACTGGATGTAATCATTGAGCAGCTATTATAAGTTGGCTTTGCCGCCATATCTATTTAAACTTGTGAACCAATTTAGAAACGTTTTCTTAAAGCTCACATTAATTCACTGTTTGTGTTTAATATCGAAGTTTTCGAAGTAAGCCGACGCGTTAAGGAAATTACGTAAACTTACGTCAAATGTTTTCCACGATATTGTCTGTACGCGAATTAAGTACACCTACCTTTTCCACATTTTTAAAGTTAACGAAAGTAAAATTGTTGATGTTTAATTATATAGTTTTACAACAACCATTGTATGAGCATTGTACGTTTACAGTTTATTGACTACTAAACCTCTACCGATTCTAACGTGTCAATTTTTTCTTGAACTGTTGGTCCGGCAGAAGTCGAACCACGCTAATTATCTCAAATGCCAGAGTTCGTTGAGAAAAACAAGACTGGAAATCAAAGCTTGTGTATAATTTTCTAGTGCTCTATTATTGCAATACTAGAATATATATAATGTTAAATAATTAAACAAAGATTCTATATGTACAATAATTAATTACAAAAGTCAAATAAAATAGTATCGCTTTGGAACGGTACATCATTAGAGTTCTCCTCTATTTACAGATTAAATCGTTCGCATTGTAATTCGGTTTATATAGGCCAAACAATTAGAAATTTTGATATTACGTATAAAGACCATGCACGTTGTTACAAATACAAACACCCACATAAATCTAATTACGCTAAACACTTACTAAACATAATCATTTAATGACGTCTAATAACACTAAATACTTTTACACTTTTGTGATGATTACCATAAGTTAGATGTTGTAATAGAACTATTTGAAATTCACAACCATTCAAAAGCTGTACTGTTAATGAACAAGCAAATTGATCTCTTGTTTTCACCTCTGTTGGACATTTTGAAATAAGAAATCAAGTCATCTACAGACATAGATTACAGAAATCAAGTCACCAAGTTCTATTGTTGCTATACAACACTAACTGTTTACTTTTTAATACAATTTTTGATAATAGCATGTAAACACGTCGAAATACATATAAGGTTAAAATAAATAAATATTGTAGAAATAAAAAGTGTTTAATTTATACCTAATTTTGTACTAAACACTTTGTAATAGTAAGCGGAACCTAATCCATATCCCAATTTGTAGGCGATAAATGGTGTATCTTCTGGTATACATTTGTTTGTTGTCATCGCGATAAATACACATTTCAGACCAGCTAGAATTAAAGTAGCCATAAATAACCAAATTATACTAACAGTGAGACAGTTACGGATTTATTATATAAATTAACTAGGTATTTATTATTGGTATAAAATTTGAAATTACCCGAGTGAGCTGCTCAGTTGGGATAGTTGTCTAATAAATGCTAATAAGTCGCTGCTTTTTAAAGAACTTACAGATTTTGCTGTGACTCAGTTAACTTAGTTGTTCAAAGTAGTGGTGAGCTTGTCATTGAAGTAAAACTATTATTTTAACGTTTTGATCATGATACAGTTGAAAAACCCTAAGTACATGTCGTACTGGTTTAAGAAATTTTAATGTGATGTTGGAAATTGGGGTTTTGTACAGCGTGGATAAATTTCGTGCAGAAAATGTTATACAAGCAAGTAGCTTGAAGGTTAGACAATCATTCGTACATTACTGTTCAGTGGTATTTGCAGACCGTTGATTATTATTATTATATCCCTGTAGGAAAACAAATGAGAATAGTTTAGAACCAAATCAGAGTAAAGAAAACTAGCAGTAAGTATTAAGTTAAAGATAGTTTCGATAATTTAGAAGAGTTTGAAAGCGAAAATTACTGCACTGCCTGTGGAGAAAACCAAGCACACCGCTGCTGGCTCGATTCAGTGTCCTGAATGCAATAAATGGGTTCATGAAACATGCAGAATATACCATCCCGTGTGCAATAAGTGCTGTAAGCTGGAAAAGCAAAAGATTTAATAAATATGCATAATTGGGTGGAAGTATTACGCCCATCTTCTATAGGCCTTTCTCCCACAATAGTGGGAGAGATTCCCATTTTACAGGCTTTTAGTTTGAATTGGGATTACATTTTTCTAATTTTTTTATTGTTTGGTAAACAACAAAGTTTGTTTATTTGTTTGTTTTTTTAACAAACGTGTTATTTTTTTTAATCAGCCTGTATTTAGAAAACTATAAAAAAGTATCAAAACCATAGACATCTCTCTCGGACTTTACCCTGTGTATTTAATATACATATAACTTACCTTAATGTTTTTTATTAGCCTATGGGTTAAGTGTACCGGTGGTACGACATGGAAACCAAACAAGCAAGTTTGTTCTAACGAAGGATGCAGACCTGGAAAAAAAAACCCACTGAAGCGAATAACAATCTTAACTTACCATATTATATGATTATTGAAAAGTAAATTTTCTATAACTGTTGTTATAAAATCATGTTCTAGATGAAGGGGACTCACAGCTTTAGCTTGATCCTAAAATATCTGAACTGTTTTTGTTGGCAAAAAGCTCTAAAGTTAAACAAAATGTCTTCAGGTGCTATTCTAGAACTGGTAGGCAAATCCTCCCACCAAATTTCCCCAGGATAAAACGGGAATTCTTATCTAGGATAGATCAGAATGAAAGTTATACTTCAACGTGAGACATCCTACAGCAATCCCAAGTCATTATCTTCAGTTTATTTTCGTTCAGCAACGGGAGCGAACCCCAGCTGTATTTAAACCGTTTTATCTTTTAAATTTTAGTTTATTTTGGTACAACAGACAGAAGTAATCCCCAGTTTCACTAAACCGTAATTTCAGATATTAGTTTTTCTACAATTACACCTACTTAAAAATATTTATAATAATCCAGAAACGGTTAAACCTGAAGTTCACCGATAAGTACCAGAACCGTCTTCAAAGATTGTTTAAAAACTAATCAAGCACGCCGAAAAACAAAAACTCCGTTCAAAGTGGGCTTGAAATTTTTTTCCACCAGTACAATTTCTTTTCACAGAAGGGACAAAGCAGTATACGTTGCTGCAAGCAACAATCTTTGTATAAATGGCCTCTACCTAACTAACTGTCAAATAGAATTTACAATTAGTTTATTACCTGGTATAAACAACGAAAAAATCCAATTCCAATTCTTTCAGGCGAGCTTGCAGGGATCTGTAAAGTGCGAGTTGCAAACGATAACGCAGTGACGTGCCGTTTCTTTGCTGTTGTAAATAATTATTGTACATAATATAGAAACTTAGAGAATCATATAACCTTACACATTTTAGTAGTGTATTAATAGGGTAGTAAAGTGAAAAAAATATGATTGTACAGAAATTAAATTTGAAGAAGGATAACCCGTTATTACAGGACCTGTCATCAAACAACTACCGGAAAAAAGTCTAACGTTCCATATTGATAATGTAATTCTAAAAACGGAATATTTCCATATCAATGGACGATAGCCCAAATTATAATGATATCGAAACCGAGAAAACCCGCTGAAAAGGTCACTTGTCCTACTTTGCTGCCCATTCTGTCTAAGCTATTTGAAAATATAATTGTTGAAAGATTGAAACCAATACTGGAAGAATGAAACATCATTTTAGAACATCAGTTTGACTTTGGTAAGTAATATGCGATCATCTAGAAGGTGCACGGCGTAGTCGAGGTCGTAAGATAATCACAAGAGGCTACGAAAATAGAAACAAAAGATAATAAACGGAAATGGTCTAACTAAAGAATGGGAAGAATGAGAAAAATTGAGTATTTTCATCTACTTTTTGTTCATTTTTGAAGCGGTCGTAGAAAAAATAGTGTGTGTACCTCGAGCAGAAAGCGTCCTTGCCACTTTCGAATGGTTTCTGGTCTCGGGTACGGATCGTCCATCAATGTCTATGCGCAAACAGCAAATAACTCTCTGCTCTAGGTACACGAATAACTATTACTTGTTAATAATAAAAAAACGTCTTGTATAAAATAAGCAAATTTTTAACGTTATCGTACATGAAAGGTCTTACGTTTCTTATTAGTTTTTGTATAAAAGTTTTTTTAGGGGCGGCATAAACGAGAGATAACTTCTAAATAACTGTTTTTGTCCGTTTTTTAGCTCGTTTAAAAATAATTCGCAGTTTGGTAGAAACTCGCGCAAAAAAGTATTATTTTTGATAAAGTCCAAATATTTTCAAATTTAACTTGTGAAAAATCCGGTTTGGCATGATGGGCTGTTCCTTAAGATGCGGAAATTATAGAAAGGTTCAACAAATTAAAGCAATAAAACTAGTTCGTATCAAAAGAGGTCTGGAAACGCTTCCTTACGGAGTTATAGCCTCCAGAAAGGAGAACTTCTGGATGTAACTGCGTTAAGTAGCGTTACCAAAGTTTGTACAAACTACCTGCGCCTTTTCTAAGCACGCCCAGCCTTTCATGCCAAATCAATTTTACATAAAAATCTCAAACACCGTTGGACTTAACAGATACAAAAACAAAAGTTGAAGCAAATAATTTAAAATACTGGTTTTCGTTTTGAAAAAGGTAACAAGTCTCCCCATTTGTGAATCGCGGAAAAAATTTCAAACGAAAACTGGTGCGAAACATAACCTTTGCTAGTATGGTGGCTTACAAAATTTCTGTATTTTATTATACAGGGTGTTTTTTTCAATACTAACAAATAAAGCAGTCTTAAGCGTCAAGCACGAAGCATTTAATATGCTAGATTTTTGTGTAATTAATAATTCCTGTGCAAATTTTTTTTATTGGTACTAGGTGTAACGTTTGTTATGCTGTCATGATTTTCCTACAGAAAGTAATTTTTACCTTCCTCGCTATACGAAGGAAGGTATTGTGATGAAGGATTTAGAGCAAACGCGTTTGTTCAGCGAAGTTTTATTCGCTTTGAGTTTACTGGCCGATGTACAAGTTATGCCTAAAAGAAAGGTACTTTCATGGCAAACATTTTTAACATAAACATTTTGTTTGTCTGTCCGTCTGTCTGTGTGTCTGTATACACTTTACAGCCCAGACGCCTTAAGACAGAAACCCCAAATTTGGCTAGAAGATTATTACTTGCAGTCGTATGAAACAGTAAGATAATGAGATTGGTCCGCCAAAAAAAGGGAGAGAGAGGGGAGGGGTGTTCTATCTGAAATCAAACGCGCTCAAACAAAACCTTTGATTCGTATTCTACGCATGTCTAATAGCCAATCTGCGAAAACACGGTTGCCCTATCAACCCACACTGCCCATACCACAGATTCTTTGTTGTTTTCAAAAATTTACGAATTTCGGCTTCAAAATCGGTATGAGCATGTTAAAGGACAAAGGAACAACTTTACATTGAGAACGTGTTTCTTCTTGGTCGTTTTCCCAAACAGTTTAATTGAGTAAACGCCAACGGCTATCACACTCGATTTTGCGATTAAATTTCGATGAGGAAACATTGTTGGCAACTAAAAAACACACAATATCATAAAAATATAAAAAAAATGGGAGGAGGTGCTTTAGTTCAAAATAGACGCGCTCGGAAAAGAATGTAGGATTCGTATAATGCACATGTCGAATCACCAACGATTTGTCGACTATCAGCAAATTATGAAAGCGATTAAAGTTTTCAACAAAATGTTATTTTTTATAATTAATGCAATTACTGAAAACCAAAATCTTTACATTTTCAACTAAAAAATAAATTTCTCATAATTTTCAAAATTTCAAACTTTTGACAACTTGTCAAAAGTTTAAAAAATTTTTAAATTTTGAAAAATTACAAAAATTACAAAATTTCGCAAAATCTTAAAAAAGTAAATTTTCAAATTATTAATAATTTTATAAATTTATTTCAAAATTAATTTAATTAATTTTAATTAAAAAAAATTATAAAAATGATTGAAAACTGAAAACATTTACTATTTTTTTAAATTCTGAAAATTTTTTTAAAAGTTTTAAAATATTAAATTTAAATTAAAAATTTTTTTAATGTTTTCACCTTTCAAAATTATCAAAAATTTTCAAAATTACGTAAAACAAAATTTGCAATAATTTTCCTTTTTCCCAAATTTAAGAAAATTCTTAATATTTACAAAAAATTTCGAAATTTATAAAAATTTGCCGACAGCTTTTTTAACTTATTATTTTGCTTTACAAGTTGAAGAAGTAGTAGAATATTAATGAATATCAGTATTATTTGTTTGCAAAAAAGTTTCTTTGCTACCTAAATAGAACAATCTTTAAATATATAATTATTCAAAGGTAATAATTCAACACTTCGTTTTGATAAATAATTAGATTGCATTCCTGAAAAGTTATGCATCACGCGAAGACTGTTGTAGGTCGCTTTCCTATTTCCTTTCAAGAACACGATGATTAAACACACACGTAATAGTACCATAACCATAAGTAGTTGGTACGAAATCACCATGAGCAACATTTAAAGCTGAATTTAGCCTATCTTTTAAATCACATATCTCATTTATAACATATCCTGCTCGGTAACGACAATTACATCCCTCCACACATAAAGAAAAAATATTCCTTCCTCTCTACGTCGTGTCAGGCTGGGCTGGCCAGTTCCTGTGGAGATTGGACGCGTCCATTGAGAAAAGTCGTCTAGTGTGACGCTGCTTCCGGTGGCGGACAGGTACACTTCCTCCCCTGGACTACTGCGTTTAATTTATTTGTCAGTTACATAAACACGCTAATTCTTTTTAAATGCCTTCGTTAAACTCAACTTACGGGTGA
Source organism: Ctenicera cuprea (assembly GCA_958336395.1). Classification (NCBI taxonomy): domain Eukaryota; kingdom Metazoa; phylum Arthropoda; class Insecta; order Coleoptera; family Elateridae; genus Ctenicera; species Ctenicera cuprea. The sequence goes on along the minus strand of OY284495.1, from coordinate 16,712,758 downwards.
TTCAGACAAATTCATAAGAAAAATAATTTGAGGGGCGATTTTTCAGTTATTCAAGCAAATAATATTTCAAAATTCTGATTTGTATTTTAGGCATGCAGATCTCAAATAATTAACGACTGGAATAAGCAGGAAATTCTAATTCTGCGTTAAATAAATAAATATTTTAATTATGTGGTTTCGTATTAAAATTAATTATTTTCATTCATCAAGTTATAATGTAAACTGATTCCAAACCAACAAATGATTCCAGCGTTTAATCTAAAATAAGTGAACTCATTATTTCAGAAAGGGGGTCGCACATGTTTATGCATGTATGAAGAAGGGAGACAATGAGAAATTAAAATAATAATAAAGGATAATTTTTAATGGTATTCTCAATGCAGAGAGCGTAACGTCCAGAACTGACCAGCTCATGCATTATGTATATTTGTTATGTCATTATTCAAATTCGTACATATTTTACCTTTACAATTATTTCAAATAATATTGTAATTTGTACATAAATCGTAAGATTTTGCAATCGTTAGGGAAAATCTGTTAAAACGAACTATTTATAGGGGCCGCTAGAAACACCTGTTGGAAAAATTAATTCAATTTTGAGAGAGTTAAAGTAATCTAAATGTAATATTTTAAAGGTAACGTTATTGTTTACCAATATTTAAGTAATTAATTAAAGCTTGATTCGATACATATTTATTATAGTTTTAAATTAGATGTTTTTTTAATTACTATTTTATTTTAGTCCACTAAGGCTTTTATTATAATTTCACCTTATAATTTTAATAAGTAACGTGTTATTCAATGCCAGTTTGTTAATTTACTCTTAGGGTTTTGTTTGTTCATTGTACATACGAGGATCGTTCAAAAAGTACGTGGCCTAACAAAGAAAACGCAAGTTTTTTGGGCAAAAATTTATTTTATTTTTTAATATAGTCTCCTGCTCGCTGAACGCACTTATTCCGACGATGCTCCAAAGCAGCACTGCCGTCTTTTCCCCTTTTCCAAGTAGTCGACGAAGATAAATCTGTGATAATCCCAAAATACAGTTGCCATAATTTTTCCTGCTGACAAAACCGCTTTTGCCTTCTTCGAAGACCTTTGTGTGTCCGTTGTTTGGATTGTTCCTTGGTTTCGGGAGTGTAATGGTGGACCCAGGTTTCATCGACGGTTATGAAACGGCGCAAACAGTCCTTCGGATTGCGGCAACAAAGTGCCAAAAGGTCGCAATCAAATCAAACGATTAAGTTTTTGCTCCGGTGTGAGCAAACGCGGCTCCCAACGCGCGGAGTATGTTTTCATTTCCAATTCTTCAGTTAAAATTCTGTGCAAACTAATTTGAGATGCCCACTATGTCTGCTATCTCGCGCACTTTTAGTCGACGATCATCCAATACGGTACGAAGGACTTTTTCAATCATATCCGGGGTAGTAGCTGTTTTTAGGCGTCCACTACGGGGTTCGTCCTTTGTGCTCACACAACCACCCGCTTAAACTCGGCAACCCAGTTTTAAACCATTGAAAACGAAGGAGCGGACTTCAAAATTGTCGAATCCAACTCTGCTTTGATTTCGGTTGGTGTTAAGCCTTAACCCTGCGTTAGTGCGGTGGGGTGTGGTAAACCCCTGCGCCATATTTTTGTGTATATTTTTAACATTTTTGTAGAGGGAGTCTCACAGGCTTGTATACCTTTCAAGGGCATTCGGCTCGCCCCAATGCTGCATCAGTTTCGTCTTGCCTGTGTCTTGAACCTGTTGTATACGTAATATTCTGCCACTGGGGTGCCACTCACCCCGCCGCACTAATCGCGTAACTTTTGTGCTAGTGCAAATCTGCTTTATTTTATCGTTTTTGGGCAAGGTAATGTGAGTTTTTTTTAGAAGCCGAGAAAGACAATCCAATTGTTGAAGATGATGTTGAGTTTAGCGATGACGACGAAGAGGCCGATGAAGACTTTTTAGAAGAAAGCGATCATAATACCGATAGCGAAGAGAGTGCCGATGACGAAGAACTTGACGAGATGCAAGAAGAATCAGAAGATAGCACAAGTAGCGAAACGGTGAGACCCCAATCTAAAAATAAGTATTTTATCGGAAAGGACCAACAAACTAAGTGGTTACAAAATCTTCCACAACCTAGTAATATTCGTATACGTCGACATAATATTGTTACTCATTTACCCGGCCCTAAAAATGATGGCAGAAATGCCAAGTCGGAACTAGAATGCTGGTCTTGCTTCTTTACTCCAGATCTTCTAAAAATATTAGTCAATTGCACAAACATCTACATTCAAAAACAAAAAGGCAAATATAAAGAACCGTGTCGTACCAAAGACACAAATGAATGCGAAATAAAGGCTGTCATAGGTTTATTGTATTTAGCTGCTATTTTTAAATCTAATCGACAAAATCTCGAAGATTTATGGGAAACAGATGGTACGGGGATTGAAATTTTTCGTGCCACAATGAGCCTTCAGCGCTTTCGTTTTCTCCTAACCAGCCTTAGGTTTGATGATGTAAATACTCGTGACGACAGAAAACTTCTGGACAAATTTGCTCCAATTAGAGTGTTTTTTGAAAGGTTTGTTAGTAATTGCACTGAAAATTACACTCCGTGCGAATATGTAACGATTGATGAAATGCTACCAGCATTTCGGGGAAGATGTTCTTTTAGGCAATATCTTCCCAACAAGCCATCAAAGTATGGGATAAAAATTTTTGCCTTGGCCGATAGCAAGACCTACTATGTTTCAAAAATGGAGGTTTACCTGGGAAAACAGCCACCAGGTCCATTTGAGCTAAGTTATTCGGCCCAAGAAGTTGTCAGGAGACCCCAATTTCCGGTACTTGGAGAAATGTAACCATAGACAACTGGTTTACAAGTTTTCCACTTGCAATCGATTTACTAAATCAGTGTAAGCTAACGATTGTCGGAACAGTTAAAAAAAACAAAAAGGAAATTCCCCCAAACTTTGTGCAAACGAGCAGCCGCGAAAATCACACTAGCGTTTTTGGTTTTCGAAAAGAAATAACCATTGTATCATATGTGCCAAAAAAGGGTAGAAATGTTATTTTGTTTAGTACGATGCACCATGATGCCACTATAGATGCAGACTCTGGGGATCAAGCTAAACCTGAAATTATCACTCTATACAATCGCACTAAAGGAGGTGTAGATACAGTAGATCAGCTTTGTGCAAGTTATAATACATCAAGAAACAGCAGGAGGTGGCCCTTGACCATATTTTTCACTTTGCTAAATGTTGCCGGTATAAACTCTCGAGTAATTTATACTTTGAACAACCTAAACAACGTAAAGCGTAGGCTTTTTCTAAAAAAACTATCTTTGGATTTGATAAGTGACGGTTTACAACAAAGGGAATCAAATGTTCACCTAAAAAAAGAACTTAGGGGAACAATAAAACGCCTTACAAATTCCAAAGAAATTCACAATCCACCAAAACGACCCAGACTTGACACACCACAGCGCTGCTCAGAATGTCCCCGAAAAAAGGATCGCAAAACGATGTATAGTTGTCAATCATGTTCGGTTTTTTTGTGTTTAGAACATATTGTGCCTTTGTGTAATGCTTGTGTATCCCAGATTGAGGAAAGCGATTAATTTCAATATGTACTTGTGTTTACGAAAAACATCTATATTCTTTTCTTTGTTTTATGTATTAATTTCGTTTTTTGCTTGTTTAATATCAAATAAACTAATTAAATAATGTATTTAATTTATTACATCCATGCCTTGACCACAAACATAAAATTATTATTTAAAAGTCTTGCATAATAAGTAAATTATTTGATGGGGTTTGACACACCCCGCCGCACTACTGGTGTTCCAGTTAGCCACCGCACTAACACAGGGAGTACTTTATCACTGCTCGCAACTCAGTTTTTTCCATTATTTACGAAATCACTCGAGACGGTCACTTTGGCGCACTGTCAAACACAAACTAATTGACAGATCGCTCTATGCTGTCATATTTAACCTGAAAAAGAATGGTTCTGAAAAATGGTAATGAAAATTCCTCCGAATTAGCGCCATCTCTGTGTTAGGTCACGTATATTTCGAACGATCCTCGTAATATGTATTATTTGCAATAATATTTCAAATTTTAAGTACCTTCAAACAGTAAATGAATAAATCTGATTTTTGACAAAAAATGAATGGCAAGATTACAGAAAACAAATTTTATCAGTTTAAACAATAAAAAGACAGAAGAAACATTTGAAATTCACAAACATTTTAAAACTGTACTTTTAATAAATGAGAATATTAGTTTTAGAGTAGAACCCCCTTCTCCCCAAACAAGAGTCTATGCAGTGGGTTCTAAAGGGCTCCCCACTACCGATAAAGGCGAAAACCCAATCTTCTGCAGGAAAACTAATGGCAACCATTTTCTGGGACGTAAAAAAATCTTGTTGATTGAATATATGAAAAAGGCATGTATTATAAATGGAGAGTGCTATGAAAAGACAATAGAAAATTAAAAACAGCACTAGAAAAAAAGTAGCGGTATTCTTGGAGGCAAAGAAATTTGTTTTATTTATAAATTCTAGCTTTACTTCGTTAAAGAATATCTTTATATAAAATACTTAATTACTTTAACAATATTTATTTATTTTAACCTTATACGTATTTCGGCATGTTTACATGCCGTTGTCAATGGTTATAGAAAGTAAACAGTTAGTGTTGTTATAGCAATAGAACTTGGTGACTTGATCTCGGTAATCGTCTGCAGATGATTTGATTTCTTATTCCAAAACGTTCAATAGAGGAGAATTCAAGAGGTCTATTTGCTCATTCATTAACGGTACAGTTTTTAAAATGTTTGTGAATTTCAAAAACTGCTAGTGTATCTAATTGACCTTTATTATCACAAATGTGTAAACATTTTATAGTGTTATTATATATTTTGGTGACAAATCAGAAAAAATTACTAAAATTGCAAACAAAACAAATAAATATAAAATAAGTTTTAAACCAACTAGAAACATCTTAAACACTTTGTTTAATGCAAAATCAAAAACAGACGATTTGCTAAAATCAGGCATTTACAAATTAAATTGTTCGCATTGTAATTCGGTTTATATAGGCCAGACAATTAGAAATTTTGATATTAGGTAATAAAGAACACGCACGTTGTTACAAATACAAACACCCACATAAATCCAATTACGCTAAACACTTACTAGAACACAATCATTTAATGACATCTAATAACACTATAAAATGTTTACACTTTTGTGATAATAAATGTAAATGAGATATATTAGAAGCTTTTGAAATTCACAAACATTTAAAAACTATACCGTTAATGAATGAGCAAATAGATCTCTTAAATTCTTCTCCATTGGACATTTTAGAATAAGAAATCAAGTCAGCTGCAGACGATTACTGAGATCAAGTCACCAAGTTCTGTTGCTATAACAACACGAACTGTTTACTTTTTCATATAACCTTTGACAATGGCATGTAAACGTGCCGAAATACGTATAAGGTTAAAATAAATAAATATTGCTAAAGTAATTAAGTATTTTATATACAGATAATCATTAAAGAAATTTGTTGCTGCATGGCAATTGTCGGGTGCATACGGCGTTTAAAGTTCAGCAGATTTTTAGGGATTCTGGCTTCACTAAGTTAAGGTATCCACCTTTCAGCCCCGACCTGGCTCTCTGTGACTTCTTTTTGTTCAAACTTTTAAAGGAAAAACTCAGAGGAATGCGATTTGCTTCCGACGATCAACTGAAAAATACCGTAGAAGACTATTTTGGAGGGCTACCAAAAAAATTTTTTTCTGAAATGACAGGACAATTAGACAAACGGTGGAATAGGAATAAGTGTAGAAAAAAATTACGTAAAGAAATAAAATTTTGTTAGAACACATTGGGAGTAGTAAAAGACCCGATGTGCAGGTTCTGTGGAAAAGAGGAGGAATCTTTCCTCCATCTTCTCACATTGCCCCAGAATAATGATACTGAGTCACCGACACCTCGGCATCCCAATTCCGGAGCCAGAAGAACTACAGGATATTTCCCTCAGTGTAGAAAAAAATTACGTAAAAAATTAAAATTTTGTTAGAGCTCCACGTGTTTTCTCTCAAAGCTAGGGAGATTACTTAAAAATTTACTCTTGTATTAGCAGGATTTGAAATTAATTGCGCGTGTTTTTTTAGGAAAATTCATTTATAAACAATTATTTTGTTTATCCTCCCACCTTAGTGATATCCACAAAAAAATTTAAACATAGGTAATCAAAAAAAGTAACGATTCGGATTGAATTACCTGATCCACCCATTATTTTTCAAATAATAAAAATCATATTCTTAGAATTTATAAAACCAAAACATTTACATACAGTTTTTGCATTTGAACACCACCGTGTATCATTAAAAATTGGGCGCTCAATAAATAGACCGTTGCTCTTTAACACTGTTTTGCATACGGGAAGGCGAACCATGCCGCTTCAAGTGATTCCCAGCCACGAAACAAACAATCAATATTTTTTTCTTAATACCTCTGCATGCACGTTGGTAAAAAAATACATTAATCATATTCCAAGAAATAGTAGGGATGTCAGGATCTAGCAAATACCGATAAGACTGCTACCTGTTCTTGTAGTTCAGTGTTGCTAGGTCTAGCGAAAAATTATCAGATTTGATGATTTTAAAAAATGGTCTGGTGGTTAGTAAAAACTTTTGCAAAAGCACAAAAATCTGGCGAATTGAGCATTCGAAATTCAAAATCATTTAATAACTGTACCTTTTATAAATGAGTAAATTGATCTCTTAAATTTGTCATTATTAGAAGTTTTAGATTAAAAAATCAAGTCATCTGCAGACACAAATAACTAAGGTCAAGTCATCATATTTTATTGTATAAATACCTGTTAAAGTTATCACTTATTTTATTTCTAATATATTTCTTTAAATAAATTTTGCAAGCAGCATTCTCAACGGTCATGCATTAAACTGCGTTTAACTCAGCTTCAAAGACTGGCTTGTTTAGGAGCCACAGAAGCAATTCGCACGGCACCTACTGCGGCTCTGATCCTCCTCGGTGCGAGGAGCGACTGCATGTTATCTGTATTCTCCTTCACGAAACCATTTAATATTATCATCCCTAAAAGGAAAGACTGGATTCGAACTGAAAACCTTTTAAAGTCAGCGGACCTAGTCTGGTTCACAGATAGTTCGAAGACGGCAGAAGGTTCCGGTGCAGGGATCTATGGCGATAAGCCTAGGGCAAAGTTTTCTTTTGCTCTCGGCAAGTTTGCCAGAGTGTTCCAGGCAGAGATTTATGCTATCATAACCTGTGCCCAAGAGAACCTAAACAGAGGTTACTCTAATAAGCATATCTATATATGCAGCGATAGCCAAGCGGCCCTCAAAGCTCTTGATTCTGTTACAACCAAATCAATGCTGGTCAAAGACTGTCGTGAGTCCCTAAGCAGACTCGGCTCACACAATTGGGTCAAGCTACTCTGGGTGCCCGGCCACAGTAACATCAGTGGAAACGAGGAAGTCGATGCTTTGGCCAGCAAGAGCTTTCATAAGCACCTCCTTGGCCCGGAGCCAGCCCCCGGACGACTATCGCAAGACAGGTCCTTTTAACAAACACCTTAACACCATGGGAGTAGTAAACGACCCGATGTGCAGGTTCTGTGGAGAAGAGAAGGAATCTTTCCTCCATCTTCTCACATTGCCCGACTAATGATACTGAGTCACCGACACCTCGGCATCCCAATTCCGGAGCCAGAAGAACTACAGAATATTTCCCTCAGCGTGGTACTAGCCTTTGGCTTGAATACCGGTCTGTATGAGGAGAATCCCTGAACTAGCGGTGGATGTACAATGGGCCAATTAGGCCTACGTGTTGCGGAGTTCCGCACCGCCGGCCGTAAGAAGAAGAAGAAGAAGAACATTTTCAAACGTCGTTTTGTTCTTTAAGTATTATTCTCAGGTCTATCTTTTGTGATGGCTGCCATATTGAATTTGTATGTCATTAAATAGATGATATCACGCCAATTTCGACAACATAAAACACTTTTTCTATTTTGGTTCTTTACTGACTACTTTATGAAACTCATTTGGATTTCATAAAGCAACTCCTAAAAGAATTCAAAATTTTATTTAGTTAGGTTGGTGACAACCATGTGACAACAACCTTCACGCGTTATAAACATAACCTTCAAATTGTAAGTTCTAAAAATTAAGATTATTTAGCGTATTTTCCGCTACTTTGCGTAGCTCGGGTGGGGTGCAAGATAATTCTTCTTCCATCTTCAAATCTTAGATATTTTAAAAATTAACTCACTTTCAAATTGTTTGTCTAAATTTTAATTTGACAGTAGTTTGAATTGTTTGAAATGTGTTTTAAATGTTACCAACAGCCACATAACAAAAACAAAAAACAAAAATTTTCCTAATCGATTATATTTTTAAATTAAAATATAAAATAAGGTAATTTTTAACGTTTTGGACCAAAATAGAAAAAATAGTATAAAATACACGTTTCATAAGACATTTAAGTGCACTTGTCCATTAGAAAACTCGCCGCAAGCGGCTCGTTTTCTAACTTGGACGCGTGCTCTAAAATCATGTCTTATGAAACTTAAAACGTAAACGTAAAATTAAAGAAAACACTCTTATTGTAACTGTATTAGGTTCCCTATAGTTTTCATTTCTTTTATATCTATTAAAAGACATAAAAATTTAATATGATGCTCATAACAAAATATGAACCATGACAATGTTTAGCAAACGAAATACGTTGGACAATTTCAATTAGTTAAGGCCCGTTAAAAAACGCCTAACATCATTATTTTTTATGCAAAGGCATTTTGTCACAAATTTAATATTAAAAAAAAAGTTCGTTCCTTCGTTTTCAATGGTTAAAAACTGGGTTGCCGAGCTTAAGCGTGGCCGTGTGAGCACAAAAGACGAACCCCGCAGTGGAGGCCCAAAAACGGGTACTACTCCGGATATAATTGAAAAAGTCCTCCGTGTCGTATTGGATGACCGTCGAGTAAAAGTGCGCGAGATAGCAGACACAGTGTGCACAGAATTTTAACCAAAGAATTGGAAATGAAAAAGTAGTCCGCCCGGTGGGTGCCGCGTTTGCTCACACTGGAGCAGAAACTGAATCGTTTGATTGTTTCTCGCGACCTTTTGGCACGTTTTCGCTGCAATCCGAAGCACTTTTTGCGCGGTTTCATAACCGTCAATGAAACCTGGGTCCACCATTACACTCCCGAAACCAAGGGACAGTCCAAACAATGGACATACGGAGGTTCTCGGCCACCGAAACAGGCAAAAACGGTTTTGTCAGCGGGAAAGGTTATGGCAACTGTATTTTGAGATTCTCATGGAATTATCTTCGTCGACTACTTGAAAAAGGGAAAAACAATAAATGGCGAGTATAATGCCAATTTGTTACAGCAATTGAGAGACAAAATCAAAGAGAAACGGCCTCATGTGGCAAAAAAGAAAGTGCTTTACCATCAAGATAACGCACCTGTACATACGTCTGCAATCGCCATGGGCAAAATTCATGAATTGGGATTCGAATTAGTGCCTCATTCGCCCTATTCGCCAGATTTGGCTCCCAGCGATTTTTATCTATTTCCAAAAAAAAAAAAAAAAATGGGTCGGCGGTACAAGATTTCCATCCAATTCCGAGGTAATCGCTGCTGTTAATAGCTATTTTGAGTACTTGGGTTCATAGACCCACAAAGACGGCATCGCTGCTTTGGAGCATCGTTGGAATAAGTGCGTTGAGCGAGCAGGAGACTATATTGAAAAATAAAATGATTGTTTGTCCAAAAAACTTGCGTTTTCTTTGTTAGGCCACGTACATTTCGAACGATCCTCGTAATGCAAATATGCAGAGAGCAGAACCGTTCGTAAGTTAAAATTGCAACAGTCACGTGGTATACTAGGCAGTCTGTACATCTCGTCAGCTTCGCGTTAAAATTTTCTAAATTTAATAGGAGACGATTTTGGTTTTTTAAAATTACTGAAAAATTTGTGGTGTCCATATGCAATAGCCGTCACTGTTTCAAAACATTACATATTTTACTTTTTTTCAACTTCTTTATAGTTCAATTCTATTCTTTAAGGTAAACGGCGTGCTCATAAATTCCTTGGGCATTATGTTGATATGTTTTACCCATAATAATACAAGAAGCATTCAGGATTAGTTATTCCATAGATCTCCGCTCTCCATCATCGTTATTTGTGTGCTGCACTGCTAACGGCTCTGGTTTGTGCATCCTGTAGATCATATGTCCGGCAAGAAAATGCAATTGTAACAGTGCAGTTATGAAATGCATTCGCATGTGTGTCGGGTTAAAGGGCAACTTCTAGCGGTCTCACGCTCGCTTGCTAATCACGCGCTTTATATCTGTCACTGCTTCCATCCATATACATCATTGTCCGTTCATCTCGCATTCGCGTCCTCCTAGTATCCTTGCCGCATTTTTCGACCTAAAACTGTCCTCACGAATATTACTTGAAGCATGGAATTTCAAACACTATTTTGTGTTTAGAATACTGAAACAGTTATCGGTTGATCTTGCTGTGCGAGGTAGCCGCGCTAATGTACAGGGCATTTCAAAATATTTGAGTACGTAGCCATAAAAGGCAATAATACAATGAAAGTAAAATCAGCTTCCGAAGATAAAATCAACGAAATAAAACGTAAGTGATAATCAACAGGTGAATCCGAAATCAAAACCGTAGATTCAGTGGATCAGATAATGAGCGAAGAGTGCGTAATTCACACATCACTTACATCGATAGCGATGCGGAGGTAACACCCTTGATTGCTCTACAGTGACCACACACTAAACTGTTAGTTTACAGCATAGTTCACACGCCTCGGATGGCCGGTGATCCGAACTACCCTCGACCCTGACCTACCCGAGGCGCCGGCTTTACGCTAAAAACCACCCGTGTGCTTCCATACGCGAAACGGAACTCCTTGTCTGCTTCCTTATGTTCATCCTTAGTTCGTTGCTTTGATATTTCTTTGGATCAGCTGATTTTCAACAAACGGAAAAATGTATTGTTTGTAAACAAATGTATGATTTTTCGGTAGTAAAATTAATTTGTTTATATGGTACACTCTACTTGGATCAATCAGGGAAATATTTAGAAATTAAATTTTGCCGAACATTTCTATTGTTTGTGCTGAAGCGTAGATCATATATTGGATATTTATTAAAACTAAAACTAAAATTAAAGAGAGAAACCAGTTAAACCTCTATTAAAGTTGGAAATTAAATTCTACAATGAAATCTTAATAATTACACCATAACCTGCCCATATTTCTAATAAAATATTCAAATATCTTATTTTCTAGACATTAGTAGCAACTAAACATATCGCAGTCGGCATGTTTTGACTTAAATGGGGTGCTGAAATGCTAATTTGACATTTTTATGTAATCATGCCAAATAGTACACTTATCGGACTAAACTAACACTCGTATTGTTGTTCTAAAATAGCCGTAATTTGGTACCGCCAAAGAATTCACAATTACTTTTAAATTTAAAAAAAAAACTGTAGCTACGTGGATTTCTTCGCTTCGTCGGCTTACTACTCGATTCTTGTTTAAATTAACTATCCAAGGTTTAACGATTTTTACCTTCCTCGTTCAGATTTGTATTCTACGGTTACTACATAATCGTAATTTTGGTTTCGCAGTTGGCATGACGACGTTAAGTAATCACAAAAATAAGCATTACTAAGACAAACACTAAGAATAAATTTAATTAAGAAAAACACACAACCTTCCGGAAAGATTACATTTAGTTTGACTACTTGAACAGGTTAACCAAACAATTGTTAAAAACGACCAAGGTTGCAAAATTGTGTCGGGAATTTTACGGAAATATCGCATGTCAATGTAACAAGACCTCATATTTTTATCGCAAAATTTTAGTTGTATACGGCTCATTCTCACATAACGGGAGAATTACACTTGTAAAAATTAAAAAAAAAAAGTGCTTTCCCACTGTATTTTTTGTCCTGATTGGCTGGCCAAAACCTCAAAGTATATTATTTTTATATTGGCCACGAAAGATACTGCTTCTATAAGTCATAGACATATGTTTTTCAAAAAGATATTTGGAAAATCGTCAATTCCGTAACGTATCTTTCAAGCCACCTCAAAATCAGAAGAATTGCGGAAATCATTATAAAATGCATTAAAACTCTAACCAAAGCATATTAGTTCTGTTATAACTTTATAGGTTGCTTCAATTTACAGTTATTTGGTTTCCTTTCTTCCATAAAGCCGCATAATACATATTTTTGAGGAAAACCAATGTGTTTATTTTGGTATCAGCAAACATTTTGAAGTTCTCAATAGATTTTCAAATGTTTTTAACAGTTTTCATATGCAAGAATTTAATTGCTGCCTTAATTCTGCTATACTTCATAATTACTTTAATACTTTTGCATGAATGAGGTGCGTTACCGAAATGATATTCTGTATCGAAATGATGAGGATGTTACCGCAATGATCTTGTTAGGTTTTCATGCAGTGCAACTAGTTTAATTGAAAAGTATTTATTGAAATAAATGTAGCAAGACAAAAGTTTATAAAATTAAGCAATATTCAAACAAAATTTGCAGTAGCAAACAAAAATTTATAAAATCAAGCAATTTTCATACAAGATTTGCATTTAACTATATTTTTACCACTTATGTGTAATTTGTTTCTTAAAATACAGTTTGTATGAAAAGTTCTTCTACAAGTCGTGCATTTAGTTCCCATATTTTGCATACTAAAACCATAAGTACAGAGAAAACATATTCCAGAAGATAGCAATGGATTTTTAATCTTAAGTTGTGAGACTTCCTCTGTTTCTTTCGATGCACCTGCCAAAATACCAATATATTCTGACGTTAGTTTTTGGTTTAATATAATATTGGAAAATAATTTTTTATCTATCTTTATTTGTTTTTCTTTAAGCTTCTTTTGATGTAATTTTTCATATTTCATAGTTCTCTGTCTTTTTTAGATTTAATTTTCAAATCTGCGAATTTTTTTTTATCCATTTTTGTTACCTGCCAGAAGTGATATTTTTAGTACGTATGTTCTTTTACTGTTAACGTCATTTCGGTAACGTCTGAATCATTCCGGTAACACCACAAAAGATATCTGACCGTTACCGAAATGACCAGTACCGAACTGACATTTTCACATTAAATCGAATGAATTCACCTCTGTTTTAGCACCTTGGTGAAAATAATTTTGAGGTTATGTAAAGGAACACCGAGCAAGTTAACGATAATAGTAAATTTTTGAAATTAATTTATTTTTCTATCATGACTAGTGTTACCGAATTGACATGTATTAAAGGCACGCTCGTAATTTATGTCATTCAAATTACAATTAGAAAAAAGTCATGCAATAAAAGCAAAACGACATACTCGCGATACATTCAACACTGTCTCACAATGAATACACAACAAAGTAGCACTCGATACAAGGTTTAATAAAGCCGGTAGGCTAATTGACACTGAACACTACCCGAGTGACAACAAACCTTGGGACAAGAAAGAATCGCTAATTATTAATTTATATTAATGTATTAACGTGTTTCTATTTGTATGGAGGACAGAAGATAGATGTGAAATCATGATTATTCCCATGTGCAGTTTTTACAAGCAGCACAATAAAAGTATTTGACCTTCAAATATCGAAAATCCTGTTTGGGACACGTTACCGAAATGATATTATGGTTACTAACGATGCTGGAAAATGCCAATAAAGTCACATAATATATAAAGTTAATGCATTTTGTAACAGATAAACTAGCTCTGCAATTAGTATTGGCATAATTTTTTTGAAATTCAAAAGCACCGAATTGCAATTCAGCCGGGACAACAATTCTCCCGTTATGTGAGAATGAGCCATACACGAAACATTGTTGCTTAGCAACGCACGAGAACCCAAACCATGCATATAAAATTCCCGACTGCGGAGCAGGAGGGAATTTCGCATACTTTGTCAGTCGATTGCGTTTGCCAATAAGCAATAATGTTTGAGTGATCTACAACTAAAATTTACCAAGAAAAAAATGTGAGGTCGAGTTACATTTGGCAAGACAAATTCTCGAATAATTCAAAAGCAAATTTTCTTAATTTTATTAATTGAAACAATGTAACGGCTGTAATCAAATCTTCTTAGCAGCGAAAACATAAGCTTTTCCGACGGAATTTTATAGCAGCAATGGGATTTTTCGCAATGATGATGGTTTTTTTCGAGATAAATGAAATGTTTTCGTTCGTTGTTGCTAGGCAACGAATGAATGAGGAAATTTGTCACACTTACGTATTTTGTTTACGTCGCTTAAACGCCATATTTCTTCACCCCTATCAATTTAAATGGTGTTAAATGGCTATAGAAGAAAAATAATTGCGAAAAAGCTCTGGGAAATTTTGTTGTAGTCGACTACTTGAACAGGTTAACTTAGCAGTGGCCAAAAGATGTCTAAATCTCAAATGTGTATAGACAGTGGTAGATCAGTTTGGAGATTTTAGCTGGTAAACCATGTCTAAGATTTAGGAAACACCAGACGTCATAAAACCACAACATTTTGAAAAAGAAGTAGCGTGTTCTACGGTAAATCGTTTTTTTTTACTTGGCCACATCTGTTAAATCACAAATAAAAGATATTTTATACGTAAATAGATATACAACTGTTACACAAAAATTTTAAAGTAGTTATTGTTACTAGCGACAAAAGGATTTGGTGTTGGAACTAAAATTTTACGTAAATATTTTATAAAGAAAAATGAAAATATGCTTTAGGATCCGAAACAAACCAACACAGCAAGCTCCTTCTAAAGCCCGGATGCCGGATTGAGTTGAAGTTTTCGGTTCAAAGAAAACCAGCCCCATAGACTTTTCTAGATCCTTGCAGCAGCCTGATAAAACCAGCAGAAACTGGTAAACTCCTGCCTGATCTCCACGCAAGCCCTATGAGCTATTATTACTGCGTCTACTCCAAGAGGTCGCAGTTTCTCAGCCCATTACTGATCATTTCAGTAAATATCCCATAAGAGAACTTTGTTGTGTATTTGAAATTTTTTATTCTTTGCTCTTTGTTCTTGTTTTTGTATTGCTGTTCTTCTTGTATTAATCTGTTTAGTCACTTGTGATCTTATTAAATAAAAATATAATTTTATAAAATAATTACCACAAAATTTTAAAGCTTTCAGTTTCAGACGCTATAATTCAACTTTTATATCAGTATTCATCTCGGGAAAACGGTTGACCTTTTTGAGTTATACACTTGACTAATGACTTTCAACAATGACCTACGCCAAATTGTTGTGTGTATATTATCGTATATAGCTCGATATATATAGTAGTATCGATTTTCCAATGAAAATGCCAGTTAAGAAGGTTTGAAATAAGCTATATTTCGTAAATTTACGACTTCCATAACAATAGTTAGCAACGCTAGATGTGGGTGGAAAATTCAATTTATTTTATAAATATTTTCAATTTATTTTAGAAATATTTTTAAATTAAAAAATCTTCATTCGTGCATAAAGTTGTGTATGTACCACGGGCGTAACTTGATTTTATGGTCTTCGGCGTATTTTTATTTTTCAATTTCAAAATACGTCTTACGCCATAAAAACCTCTTTACGCCCTTAATACATAAATAACAATTTTGGTATATAAACTGGGGCCAAAAATAAAAATTGATGATAACTCCCTCTGTAAGTTGTCAAAAATCGTACGTAACAAGCGTACACCCGTCCCATCCATCCACGGAACCAACGGGATGGCCCACTACAACAGCGAGAAAGCGGAGGCCTTTGCTGACAGTCTGGAACGCCACTGAAGTCCAAATTATGCAAACCCAGACCTAGCCTACATCAGACAAGTCAACGGCAGCACCAGACGACAGATGACACCAAGAGATCCTCAACATCTCTTACCAGCTACTACCGAAGAGATCAAAGAGTTGATTAAACACACAAGACCTAAGAAAGCATTAAACGCATTACCAAATAAAGCCATAGCGGCTCTAACAGGCATCGTAAACGCTGTGCTTCGACTACGGAATTTTCCCACGTTTTAGAAAACCGTGGATGTTATCATGCTCCCAGAGGCAGGCCAGTCGGGCACGTTCCCAGGCCAGTCGGGCACGTTCCCATATAACTACCGCCCTATTAGCCTGTTACCTTCCATGAGAAAAATAGCTGAAGGAATAATCCTGAAACGACTTTACATCTACGACGAAAACACTATCCAAGACCAGCATTTTGGCTTCAGAGCTGGACACTCTACCGTCCACCAAGTACTACGTGTGACAGAACACATCACAGAAGGGTTCAATAGAAAACAATCGACCGAAGCAGTATTCCTAGATGTATGTATCTAAGGCATTTGATAAAGTCTGGCACAAAGGCTTCCTGCACAAAATGCTCCTAGCAAATATTCTACTAGCCCTAACTCAACTCACCGGCTCCTTCCTCAACAACAGAAAGTTCCGAATAAAGCTGAATGGTTCCAAATCATCCGTAAAAAGGCTTACCGCGAGCGTACCCAAAGGTTCCCTTCTCTCTCTCTTCTCGCTGTTCAACATCTATGTACATGACCAACACCAAGACAGCCATCTACGCAGACGACACGGCAATTCTGGCAAGCTCCACTCAGCCCTGGCCCATTACCCAAAAACTGCAATTAACAATTGACGACCTTGTAGAATGATTGCGCCTCTGGAGGATTGAGATTAATCCCGACAAGAGCGCTGCGCTACTCCTCGCCCGACGAAATCACACCCCAGTCAACAACGTGGAAATGTTCGGCAGACCAGTACCATGGAAGTCTAAAGCGAAATTCTTGGGTGTTACCCTGGACCGCAGACTCACGTGGAAGAAGCACATCACAAACTGTACAAACCATGCCAAAGCTACCTTCGCCTCATTCTACCCTCTCCTAAACAGACGGACCAAGCTTAACTCATCAAACAAAATGAAAATCTACAAAGCGATCATCCGGTCGACGATGACGACCGCAGCGACAGTCTGGGGCTATGCCGCCCCCACCAACCTACAGATAATTCAAGTGGCCCAGAATAAGACACTTCGGATGATATTCAATGCTACCTGGTTCATCCGCAACGCACAACTCTACCAGGACGCAGATCTTCCCACGATCAGAGAATTCATCAGAGAATGTATGGGAACCTTCCAGACAACACAAATCCCCTAACCCAGAATCTGGGTACATATGACGAAGCAGCCCAACATCAACACAAGGGACCTTAACTAGTCCTACTTCCTCCGTAAGGAAATGGAAGTAGTCACGTGAGTGACAAACAAAACCTAAAGACAAAAGCCAAATAGCTAAAGGCGGTAATAGACTTAGTCTCGGTACTCCATCGCACACCAATAATAAAGATGAAGATGAAAAATTAAAAATTTTGAAGTTGAAATAGGCAACTTACAAGTCTACTGCTGTGTAACATCAGCAGACATTTTTTTTAATGTTGTCGACGCATAAACTAAGTCTTCTGTCACTCAGGATGTGCTTATAGGAAGAAAACTGCGCTCTACATTGCAGGAAATTAGTTTTGTACTTATTTTCAGGAAATTACTGTTAAAACTCTATTTTAATAGATTATTATTATTATCACGGATTATCTACGGCTGTTGCCGCCTCTCCGTCCCCAGTTTCCAATTCTTTCTGTCGTAGCACATATTTTCCTGTAAGTTTCTTGTTATCATTGCCTCGTTTACGTCATCTTTCCAACTTCTCCTTGGTCTCCCTCTTTCTTTTTTTTTGGTGGTACCCATTCTAATACTTTTCTTAGCCATCTTATTTTACTTTTTGTATGTCCAAACCATGTCAATTGTTTCTTTTTAGTTTTGTTTACAATGTCTCTCTCGAATAAGCAACTCAATGTCGGTACGTTAATGGACAAACTCTTGCAATGAAAGTTCTTCGACATATCATCATAACTTTGTTCGAGAAAAGAAAGTAAAACTAAGATTTTCCGTCAGCTTAATGTTCCTGGGATTCGAGAGGAAAATTAAACTTTTGCAAGAGATCGGAAGCAACAGCGATCGTCCTAGAAAAGGTCGGAAGGAGAGTGTTAACACTTAGCCAAACCGAAGAAATATTGCACAAATCCAGATAAATTTCAGATGAATGACAAAGCTCGCTATAACAACCCAAATTTCGCAAACATCAGTCCACCGCATTTCCAAAACTTCAAGTATAAACCTTACAAAATGTACTAAATTCGTCTGTAGACTGATACAATTCGATCGACTAAACACACATACAATCGTTAAAACGAAACGATTTGGTCTAAAAAGGACTTCCTCGTCAGCTGCTTACAGAAGTCGCAGTCTTATATGGTTTGGGCAGAAATCACAGACTCTGGAGACACGCCGTTGATATCCGTTGAAGAAGGATTCGAAATCAAACATCAAGCAACGTTCAAACATTGGACCGAAGGAAACTTTGGAGTATACAACTGCACGTTCCCATTAAAATCAGTACCAGTATCAAATAATGTATTAGTAAGCAGTTTCTTAATTTTCTTACTGCACAAGAATGGCCACCATATTCACCTGACCTCAACCCAATAGTTTATTTAGTTTAGAGAATGATCGTTGGAATTAATTGAAACAATAGTTGGCCATTTCGAGAACTAATGATTTTATAGCTTGTGTAATCACCAAAAATTAAATATTTATTGCTTAAACCGCTTTTTATTAAAATTTTGTATATTTATGTATGGTGATGGAGCAAAACATATGTGGGTTTGTTTGTGTGCAGAAATTATAAACCACTTTTAGTTAGAAACTTGAAATTTTGGACCTTGATGTGTAATGGCGGACAAAAATCCGAATATTCAAAAATTTAAACCATTATAGCGCCCCAAAACAGGGTTTTTTGTACTTTTCTTTTGAACCATGGCGGGAATCGAACGAACACGGAGACATAGATATGGTGGTGAAAATGGCTCGAAGATATGGCAAGAATTGAATGAAAAAGGCGGGATAGATATGGTGACAATTGCAATTTTGATGATGATTTTCAACAGCGCCGTTATTTTCGAGTCACGTATGTAATGCTTGAAGCAACAAGTAAAATCTAAACTAAATTTGTCTAAAAATACAGTATTCTGTTTGAAAATTATTTTTCTGTGTACCTGATTAGTGTTCACATATTTAATTTTGCTTTGATTTGTTTGCAAGACGAAATTAAAATTAAAATTTAGTAACAAAACCTACAGAATTTACAAAAAGTAAGGAATAAGAAATGGTTCTAGATCAAACGTTTCTGATTACAACCACATTTTAAATGTATACGTTGAAAGTTGAAACATTTCCTTTTAACAACAGAACCAGATAGTGACAGATTCCAAAGTGCTCAACGATTACGAGTGTCTGGAAAGCGTAGAATTTACTTGTTTAGAATTGTTTTAATTATCGCAAAATCTCAAGAACATCCTATTAATTTGCTTACTCATTTAAAACCATCAACCACAAACAAAACCTCTCGGAGAAATTTAATTACTTCTCACTTTTCATTACAAGTTGCCATTCTTTTATTGTTACAATTTTCTTTTCCTTTTACTAATTTGGAATTTATTATGTAACGCAATATGGTTAATTAAAAATAAATTTGAAAATATGAAAAACTTAATAAAAACGTAAATAATTAGAAATTTTATTTAATCAACTTCTATAATAACAAGCCATAGCCGCACCCATGCACAATAACATAAAATTGCCTTTAATTAATAAACATTAGTTATTAAAAAATATTTAAGCTTAGCAGAAATCGCTGCTTATTAGATTCAATTAGACGTAATAACGTTAATAACACCTCGCCGAATGCCGACTGAATAATACAACAAAATTACACCTTCATTGTATTTCGCAACGTGCATAGCTTGTGTTATTTAATAACAAAAAAAGGCAAACCCATGTACCAAAGCAATTAAAATTAAATTTATCTAAAACAATCACCATTCTGACCGTTGACAGCGATTACCTCATTAAATTATTACTACTTCCTACGGAGAACAATCGGAGAGTAGCAACAACAAAAATGTTGAATTAAAATAGTTGACATTTAATTTTCGTTTAGAATTGCGTTCACGTCACTCTTAATTTTCCATATTATATTTAAGATTCTCAGTTACCAAGTACTTCTGATTATCAGTTGGCAATTCGTGATTAACTCTAAAATGCTCGAATTACATTTAAAATGTAGACAAACCAAACTATACTTTCTGACAATTAAACAATCATAAAGTTTTATTATTGATATAAGAACTTTTAATATTGTTACGTGAATGAAACTAATTCATAAGTCGGTACCGTATTCATTTCCTGCACAATTCTGACGTTAGGTTTTTGCTTGGAGCGAGACGAGCACACATTAGATAATAGGATTAGACCTGAGGAGCTAGCGTGGTATGTGGCATATGAAGATGGCACGTGCTACAGGATGTGCGTGGTGTTCGGTTCCGGAGGCTGCCCGTGCCGGTGGTTACACACACCTCCGGGACTGTAAAAGTTTATGTACCTCTTCTAGACTCGTGAGGATTCTGCAACTTTAATGGAGCACATTGCTTTGTTATACACTTGGGGCGTGAGGTTTGAGTAATTACGGTAGCAATGACTACTAAGAAGTAATAAATTTGATATTAACTTTTCCAAGAATGTGCGTTTCTTGATTTATGATTAGGGTGGCAGCCGAATAAATTTAAATTTTACAAAATTTACGTAGTAAGCCATTCTATGATTTTTTTTGAGTTTGCGCTTTATGTGAATTATTAAAGTACTTTTTGTATTTGAATTACGTTTATTTGGTAGCTACTAAATGGTAGCAGATGCGAACTGTTTCGAGGTTTATTACAGGGGCAGGCTAAAGTCTGGAATCGTGGAATTGTCCGATTAATTTGAATACCGACATTTCTGATAAATTCCAGCAATGAATTTGTTGGTTGTATCCAAATAACAGATTTTTTCCGATAAATGCTGCGAGCGGACTTTTCTCAGATAATTCCAGAAAACATTTGTTTTAATAAAATCCTGATAATGGTCTTTTTAAAAAATGCGGATAAGCCATTTGACGGGTAAATTCGATCGTTTCACGTTTCACACGTTTCAGCTCGGATAGGTGCTTTTATTCAAATAACAGATTTGTCTGATAATTTCGGATACGAACTTATCAAACAATCTCAGATAACACACTTGTTCGATTAACATTCTAGTTAGAGACTTTCTGAAAAATAAAATATGGATAACGGATTCGGCGGATAAATTCAGTTAAAGAGAAATCTGATAAAAAATTTGTCTGTTTTATCCAAATAACGCATTTGTTTGATAAATTCGGACACCGGATTTTTTAGATAATTCCAAATAACACACTTGTTCGACGAAAATCCTGATAATATATTTTTGACGAAATTTGAATAACGGATTTGACGGATTTTTCAGGTAAAATCGGATAACAAATTAATCTCTTGAATCTAGATTACACATTTCTCCGATAAATTCTGTTAGGAGACTTTACAGATAATTCCAGATTCGTTTGATTGAAATTCTAAAAATTTGGATAACGGATATATTCGAGTAACGGACTTTTCAAGTAAAATCCGATAACGTATTTTTCTGTTTCATCCAGATAACGGTTTTGTTTGATAAATTTGGATACCGGATTTTTCAAACAATTCCAGATAACACACTTGTTTTATGAAAATCCTGATAATATATTTTTGAAGAACTTTGAGCAACAGATTTGACGGATTTTTCACGTAAAATTGAATAACAGATTTCTCTGTTTAATTTAGACTAAGCATTTCTCCGATAGGTTCGGTTACAAGGCTCTACAGATAATTCTAAATTTGTTTGAATAAAATTCTAAAATGCAACTGTTTTGAGAAATTTGGATAACGGATAACGGCGGATATATTCGAGTAACGGACTTTTCAGGTAAAACCTGATAATAATTTTTTTCGGTTCTATCCAGAATCACTAATTTGTACAATAAATTGGGATAATGACTTTAGAGATAATTTCAGATGACACATTTGTTCAATTAAAATCCTGATAATAGACTGTAAAAAAAATCTACAGATTTGGCGGATAAATTGGGCAATAAAGTTTTGACTAAAATCGGATATTGGATTTTACAGTTTTATTTAAATAACGTATTTGTTCGATGGTTTCCGCTATCAGACTTTTCAGATAATTCCAGATAACACATTTATACTATTATAATCGGGATCACTCGCGATGATAAATTTTGAATAACGGATTTGCGGTAAAATTTGGATAACAAAGTTTTCAATAAAATCGGATATCTGATTTTTCGGTTTTATTAATATAACGAATTTGTCAGACATTTGCGGCTACAAATTTAGCGAGTAAATCTCGCTACTTTACAGGATAAGGTATTTTTTAATTTTATACAGAAAACAGTTTTGTCCAATAAATTCGGGTAACGAACTTTTCAATAAAATATGATATATGATTTTTCAGTTTTATTGATATAACGGATTTGTCAGACATTTGCGGCTACGAATTTGGCGAGTAAATTTTGGTACTTTACAGGTAAAATCGGATAACGGATTTTTCAATTTTATACAGAAAACAGATTTGTCCAATAAATTCGGAAAACAGACTTATCAGATAACACAGTTGTTCGCTTAATCCTGGTAATACGCTTTTTGAAGAAATCTGCATAACTTATTTAGCAGATAAATTTCAGTAACTTTTCAGGTAAAATCGGATAACGGATTTCTTAATATTATCTAGATAACAGATTTGTCCGATAAATTCGAATACGGATTTTTCACATAATTTCAGATATCACATTTGCTCGTTTAAAATGCTGATAGTAGCCTTTCTGAAGAAATCTAGATAACGGGTTTGCCGCTTAAATTCGGGTAACTCACATTTCAGGTAAAAGCTGATAACGAATTTCTCAATTTTATTCAGATAACAAAATTGTTTAATCAATTTGGATAGGATTTTTGTAGATAATTTCAGATAGGTAACATATTTGTTTGATTGGAATCTTAATAATGGTCTGATCTGGATAACGGATTTCAAGTAAAATCGAATAACAAATTTCTCGGTTTTATCGTGATACGGCTTTTCGAATAATTCCATATTACTCAATTATAATTTATTATTATTTCTGATAATAGACTTTCAAAATGAACCTAAATAACGGATCTGGCGAATAAAATCTGGTAACGAAAATTTCAGGTAAAATCGTATAACAAATTTCTCGGTTTTATCCTGATACCGCTGTTCGAATGATTCTAAATTACTTAATTATATTTTATTATTATTTCTGCTAATGGACTTTTGGAATAAATCTGGATAACAGATTTTAGATAAATTTGATATATTCCAATACACATTATTCATAAAGCTTTAGACAACACATTTCCTTGATTACAATCTTGTTAATGGAATTTTTGAAGAAATCTAGATAACGGATAAATTCTGGTAACGGACATTTCAGGTAAAATTGGATAACTAATTTTTCAATTTTATTCAGATAACAGATTTGTCCGATATACTCGGATACGAATATTTTTAGATAAATCCGGATAAATTCTAGTAATAGATTTTTTGAAGAAATGTAGATACCGAATTTGCAGATAAATTCATGTGAATAATTTAGGCAAAGAATTGTAATTAAATTTGTTTATATTTTACGTAATTTATACGTCATTACATATCCAATACGTTTTGCAAAGTACAAAACGTAAAATAACATACATCCGAATACAGAAGCTTTTCAATATTCAGTAAAATATAATATAGTAAAATTCACATTGGGTTGAATGTAGAAAAAGTAAATCCAACAATTTTCAGTTTATAAAATGTAATAATGTAACAAATAAAAATATTTACGTTTTGTGCAGAATTTTTGTTTCGCATTCACATGTGATGCTGGCAAAACTTTCCTTTGGTATCTGTTTAATTTGTGTAGATGTTCGCGTCGTAGATCTAGTAAGACTAAAACCTACAGCTTGCGGTAGATTTGGAACTACCACAAGCTCTTCTACTAGCTACTGGTCTTATTTCTAAAACAATAAAACCAAAAAATTATTTAAAATGGCCCAGATCCATTAAGGACGGATTTGTATGCAGCTACATATTATTTTTAGCAAATTGCGGGTTTTGTGCATATTTTTTTGCCATTCGCAGAATAGATAATTACAAATTTTACGAGCTTATTATGAATTTTACTCGAATTGGCCAACCGCGGGATTCTCAGAAAAACTCCATCTACGACTCTTACATTTTTCTGAGACCTTTATTATTAGTAGGTAATTGTTCATATATTTAACATACATTCAAAAGCTTAAACACAGAAGGTGGCACGCAGAAAGAATCGGAAAAGAGCAGAAAACGCCAAGTAATCTTTCCAAAATGCACCATATGCGAAAGCTATAAAAGCGCGCAATAATATTAAAAGCTATTTACCAAAAAAAATTCTAGTTTTCTTGTGCTAAGTACTGCAGGCACACTTTTATGACGCATTCAATCAACCAATTGCAAAATAAGCGTGTAAAGGTTGCCAAGTTTGGGTCTGCCTTGGTTACGTCCTGTGACTCTGAACAACGAAATGAAAATTTGCAAAAGTACTTATCTCGTTTACAACTTATTTCTCAAAAATAATTGAAATTCTCTCAAATCAAAGAAGATGCAGGATGGGTGACAAGTAAATGAAGATGATGGGTTACGGAGACGACACAGCAGACAGCCATCTATATGAAGACATTAAAGATAATAAAAATAAACAAAAGAAACAAAGTAAAAAACGAAGAAGTAACGCAGATATGTAATATAACACTGACTAGCTGAGTCCGTGGGCTATGCCTCTCGATTTTTTTGGTAATTTAAAAAAAATTGTAAATAAATTGTGACGACATGTAAGATATATACTTAATGCATTCACAGTGGTGTGCAGTTTGCATTGAGACCCAAAATTGAAATTTTTATTAATAATAAAAACAAATGTAATGAAAACAGAACTAAGTATTGTATAGAAAAAAATTCAATATTTACCATGTAACATTAGTATTATAATCTAAGACTAAATATGTAATATTTTTATCTGCTGGTAATTCATCTCGAAGAGCTTTAAGTGTAAAGAACTGTTACTATTTTATATGAAATTCACTTCAACTATTCTTAATAGAATAATAAGTTATAAATAAGGCTTAGATTGTTAGGAAATACCTATTTGTGTGGGCTACATCCAGTAGCGGTCCGTTCTGGTAGGCAGGGTAAGCAGTGTCTAGTTTTTAAAAATTCCAGGCCTAGCCTAAATGCTGTTTGTAATACAAGAATTGTAGCAATATTATTTGTCTCTGTTATTAATAGAAATAATATCAAATTGTTTTTTTAAACTCGTCTCGTCAATACCTTGGCGCGATATTTCAGATATGCAAAGCGTCAGCGATCTTAATTTATGTAACAATTCTATTTTATTTATAATTTTGAAGTCAACTAAGGCGACGGCGCCTACATCTCTAGTGCAATGAATTGTTCAACATCTGTTTGTTCAATTATTGGTTTTACTTGTACATATCTTAAGGAACGTCTTGTTTTTGTAACACATTTGGAAAAATAACCTGTAGCTGGATGTGTGTGTTTATTTCTTTTTTTTTCTATCTCTCAAATCTCTCAATGCTCTCCTGAGCAGTGACCATAAAACTTGAAATGTGACAGTATATTAAAAACAGAAGATAGTACCTTTAAAAAAAATGCTAAGATTTGTTTTAGAACTCCCCGACCTTAAATTATAGCGACAAATACCACTCAAAAGTTGCTTAAAAGATACGTATAACCTTTGAATGAGTGCAAAATGTTATGCGGTAATATGCATAAACAATTACTATAAACTGATGTCTTACAAAACCACATTCTTATGCTGAAAGTATGGAAAATTAAAACTGTTGAAATTCATGAAAAGCCACAACAGTTTCTTCAACCTTGTAGGCAATTTTGCGACAGAATTAATTATTATCCATTACACGAGTAATAACTACAGCTCATCCTACATTATAGTTTTAATTGTACGGTGGGGGTTTTGATGGCGGAGGTAACGGTTTCCTAAGAAATTTACAGGGTGTCACGAAAATAAAATAAAAACATCCACAGCATTAATTGTACTATTATAATTAAACCTGAATTTAAAACCGTTGTAAAAATGTTGCCTCAAAGCTTGATTTTCTTGTAATTTGCTTAAAATTGAAGATTTTAAGACGAAATATTTAGGAAAATCTAGCAAGTTTTGCAACAGCTACAGCAACACTCTTTAGATCATCAATAAACATTTTCCATATTTGGACGGCACCCACTCACTGAGTAAGGACATGTTTTTGGGTTTAATTTGAGTCGAAACGTAACGATTCAATTTTACTATATGTACGGTATGTGTGTAGTGCATCATACGCATCAAACGGATGGTCCGATTTTGATGAGCTTTATAATGAAGGTAACCACAAATTGACCGACAAAATAAGCTTTTAAGCAATCCCAAACCGGGAGCATACGCTTACAATTTTTTTTAGTAGCATATCTCTCGGAAACAGAATGTTACAAACTTACACGCGGAATGTAATAGAAGAGTTTAGAGCAAATCCAACATTTTTCTTGCAAAATTTCTAGCTTTAAAATGGCGGCCGCCACGATTTTTTAAAAATTGTGACTTTTAACAACCATTTACCCAAAAACGAGTTGGCACATCGGGATAAAATTGGGTACTGTAATAGTTCTATGGGAACAAAATGTTACTATATGTACAAAGCGGTTAAAAAAATGAGAATTATAAAGTAAAACATTTTTTCAAAAATTTTTGGAAAATTACAATAAAATGTTGATCAAAATATGGCAATAAATTTATTTTAATTTTGTAGACTAATAGAGCTAAAATATAGGTACAATTTGATTTTTGTCCCGGCTCGTTAATTTGTCTCTGTGACGCCTTCTATGAATTTTTGGTAAATGTTGATTTTAACGCCTATTTACTCAAAATCCAGGTATCAGATTGAGATGAAATGTGATATTAAAGATTTCCCAACTCTATGCAATGTTAAAAGCTAGAAGAATTTTTGGAACTGTTAAAACTGTGATGTGAAAAGAACAAACTTTTGACATTTTTAAAACATGTTGCTCTAAAACTGACCAAACAATTACTTTTAAATTCTGTAGGCTCGTAGAGCTGTAAATAAGCTGAAATGTAGTTCGTGTCTCAATTTTCTGACTTCCTTGTGACGCCTTCCATCAATTTTTGAAAATTAAAAATTGAAATCTCTTTATTTAATAAATATGAGCCATTAAAATTTCTGATTAAGCGAACATGCTCACGATTGATAGTAGAATAAGATTTATAACATAATTTGTAGGTGTGGAAATACTTAGGGGGTTTAATTGTTCCCCTCCCACCACATTTTTGGCGGACGAATTTGTTCTTCCGATTTTGGTTTTCTTTAATCCCAAAAAGTCTTTTTCCCAAAACTATTAAACAATTTTTCTTCTCATACAAA
Source organism: Ctenicera cuprea (assembly GCA_958336395.1). Classification (NCBI taxonomy): domain Eukaryota; kingdom Metazoa; phylum Arthropoda; class Insecta; order Coleoptera; family Elateridae; genus Ctenicera; species Ctenicera cuprea. The sequence goes on along the minus strand of OY284495.1, from coordinate 16,685,171 downwards.
CACAATAAGACGGCAACCGTCAGGCTGTACGGTCATCAGTCAGGTGGTAGCTTAACTTGATATGACTGCACGCCATATTATTATCATATACTTTTAGTATAGGGAAGAATTGAGTACATGGACATTTTGAAGTTCGACATAAATACCCGGAAACGGAAGTTAGACATGTTTTTAAACGTATTTTTCTGTAAAAAAATGTTTTTAAATCTAACCGCAAAATCTGATAGAATACCTTAAAACAAAAAATTAAAATTTTTTTAAGGATCTAAAATTTTACAAGCTGGGAGAACTTTTGGAACTACTAAAACTGTGAAGTGAAAAAAATCAAATTTTTGACATTTTAAAAAACATTTCTTTAAAACTGACTGAACGATTATGTTTTTATTTTGTAGGCTCATAGAACTAGAGAGAAACTACAATATAGTGTGTGTCCCAGTCTGCAAATTTTTTGTGACGCCTTCTATGAACTTTTGAAAATCAAAAATTAATGTTTCTTTATTTTATAAATGTAAGACGTTATAAAATCTTTGTTTAAACTGAATTGCTTACGATTAGTAGTAGAATAAGTTTTATAACATAATGCTTAGGTGCCGAAATACTTAGGGGAGGGGTAAAAGCAATATTCAATTTTTCCTCATAAAAACACAATAAGACGGCAATTGGCAGGCATCAATTAGGTAATGGTTATAGCTTAGCTAGTTATGACTGCACGTTAAATTATGTCGTTTTCGTTGCACAATCGGTATCTTCCGCTAAGTGTTGCTTTTATGCTTATAAATATATAATATATAATATAAAATTTGCGTTTATTTTTTACTGCTACTGCTGTGGAGCTACAATGTTGTAGATAAAAGTTTTAGGCAGAGCAAAAGTAACAGTTTCTCAAGTATTGGAACGTCCAGACAAAATGCGTTGCCTATTTTTGTTTGTTATTGTAAAACAATATGATTTTCATGTCAAAATTTAGAAAATCTCAAAGCTGCCAAATATCATTATGAGATATGTCGAGTATCCGCTTATCTACGCCCCTGGTTGAAATATTTAAACAAACCAAGTCTAATCGTAAATCATTACTAGTAAAATATTCGTACAAAATTTAAAACATACATCGTATTTTATGGCGGAGACACTAACTAATTCGTGAGTTGCCTCCATCATCGTTAGAGGGTCTCAAAAAGATGCATTTTCTGTCATATGTTAATTGTACCTTTTTAACCAAAGTGATCGGCGTTGTAACGGTCACTTCGGTGATTTCCACTTGGTAGGCTCACCTTTCTTCGGAGAGGTTCAAGGTTTCCTTAATTGGGACCATGGCTACTGAGCGAGTGATTCTACCAGGTGAGGTGTAGCCTCCAAGATGGGTTCTAACATCTCAGCGGTAGCGCGCTCTCTGGAATGGAACTCTGCTACCTGACCGGGGTACCGGGAGCGTACCAGCCCATTTTCCTTCGACGTGAGCTTGATGGCAAATGGTCCGGCAGGTGAAAGGGGGTCCCCGCTTCCTGACCGGTTCGGCAGATGATTGTGCTTTTCAGGATGGAGTGGCGGCTGCTGCAAAGGGATCTGGGCCCTTGGGGTGTCGCTTGCAGCCAGCCCTCAGTATGGGTCCTAAGGCCTGAGCGGTAGCACGATCTCTGGAATGGAAACCGTGTTCGTTGAACGAGTTAACTCTTATCTACGAGCCTCGTTGCTGGATGGTAAGGGTTCCGGCAAGTGATCGTGCTTTCCAGGATGGAGTGGTGTGCAGCTGGCGTTAGGGGCGCGGGCCCTAGGGGGGAAACGCACTTTGCCTGCTCACGCCCACTATCTAAGTTTCGACCCAGAGGGTTCGTACTTATGTACACCCGACGCAGTTAAGGTGCCGGCCACTATGATCTGGCCGGTTTCCGACCAGTCTGGGCGGTGCGTAGCTCATCAGTGCTAGGACCTGCAAGGTCCTAACTGAGAGGGGCAGCACTGCTTGGCATGCGCTTGCTCCGGCAAGTCCAACCAGTGACTTTCTTTGACTGGTATCAGGGGGGCCAAATCCTTGCCCGCGAGGGAATTGCAGCCCCTGTTTTGGTCACCGTGTAAGACGGATATGCTTCACTGCTGGGTGCTGTCCTAGTCTTTCAAATCAAATGGTGTACCTTTTCAACTCAAATTGAACTGAAAACACGTCTTTCGTTTATGAAGGTACAATGCTGAGAAAGCTACTTGTACTGAAATTTACTTAATATTTCCATTCCTTTCAACTGGTTTTGGATTTTTACTAGACCATACTTTTCGGCAAAAACCATAAAGAACATTTAGTTTCTGAACAAAAACAATATTAAAATACCTTTTTTTGAATAAAACAAAAGCAAACATGTAATTGAAGAATAATTATTTTGGTTATCTATTATTGTCTAAGGCTCCGATTTCAAAATCAATGATAAATTATTCAAAATATTTAATTTTAATTAAATATATACATTATTAAATGATTTTTAAATTTAAGTATCAAAACTAGAAATAGAGTTTATGACGGAGTCATGTACTCCTAACTCAGGTTTAAAGCGCGCAACTGCCACCAAAACACACCAGATCTAGAACTTTATGGAGCATTTCAATTGCTAAACGTTTCGCTAGCAGGAAATCGAGTATTTTGACTTTTCATACATATACATTATGACGTACACGGTAGTTAGTATTGTTGTTATGTGTGATATAATATATTGTTAGGAAGTCATCGGCCTGTAAGAGTAACGGGTGCCGCCGAGCGAACCAAATATCGCACGGGTGGCTGCCTTCTTCCTCTTTAACCAAGATTTACTCAGCACGAGCCCCACACTTTACTACTATTGTATGCTTGAAGAAGACACACTCAGTAATCGCTCGAACTAGACTCACTTCCGTTTGTGGCTTTGCTGAATTGTCACTGATTTCATTCAGAATAATTCTTATTAATCAGTTGAACTTAATTCAGTACGTGTAACTTTTTTCGATTTAAAGTTTTTATTAATTTTCATTTAATGAAATAGGTATTGTTCCTAATTTAGATTTTTTTCGTAACAATTTTTGTAAGAAAATCAAATTGCTTTGAATTACGATTAAGAAAAAGCACCCCGATTGTTTTGATGGTTATTTAATTTCCACCAAGTTTACGTAAGAAGTACAAAATTAAAAGTATAAAAAATTGTTATTTAATTTAGCTGATTCGGCTATGATTTATGTTCAACTAAAATTAATTACATCGCTAACAACCAAGATCGCCGACAAAAATTGGTGTATATTTTTATACAATACATTCACCATTCTAAGAAGAGCAAACTAGCAAAAAAGTTATCTCTTTCATTGATCTAGCAATTAATGGCTCGCGTCTAATTATCCCCCCTCAGCAAATTTCCCCTCTTTGCAGAAGGTATAACAATTGCTAGCACACGCCACGACGAGCACGTCACTAATTAGCAGAGAAATCTGCGTTATTTTTAGTGTTCACGGCTGCTGAGCTCAGATTGACGTGTGGGGAAAACACCAGTCCTGAGGAGACTGTAATTGTGATACTAAAACGCTTCAGCTATCTTTTTATGAGCTTTTGATAGTTTAAGTACTTTAGACGTTTTCTTATGGAAAATTTACCTTAATGTCTTTTGCTAATTTGGGAGTTAGGGAAATTGCAACAATTTGTGTTTTAATGGTGAAGGTTAAAAATTATTGTGAGGAAAGCAAAAATTAGAATAATTATTGTTGTTAATAAACAATGTACTGTAATTGTTGATTATACACACAAGAAATTTGTAAATCTAAAAAAAAATTTTAAAAAATAGCACAGTTAATACAGTTGTTTAAAGGTGCAGTAACCGGATTTTTAATTCTATTCTTTATGTTTGCAGAATTTGTCAATCAAGTTAGGTAGACAACATTTGTTGCAAAACTTCACAGAAAAGAAAACCATTTGCGTTAAATCAGGGGACCTTGAAGGCAAATTATGCTACTAAATTCTCTTCTAAAAAAATATCTTTCCAAAATTCTATAGATACTAAAACACGGAACATGATTTGTTTTTAGTTTAAATGTGCCTACTCAAGATCAACAACCAAAATTAGCTTAAGCAAAACTTAATTAAAGTGATAAATATGCAACATTTACTAAGGGTTGTGAAAATACATTTATCACTCTTATTAAATTTTGCTTAATGTAATTCTGGTTACTTGTTTTTAGTGGACACATTTAAATCAATAAAAATAATCTCGTATCGATTTTTATAATTTACAGAATTTTTTCTCCCTCCACTTTATTAAAGCTAGTAAACGAGTTTTTAAAATATCTGAAAAAAATGAGCTGTACCTATTTTGATGCAGATATTAAAAAAGTATTAAATATTATATATTTTCTGGCTTATAATTTTATTTCCCCGCTCCTAAAATAAAGTGGATTTTAAAAGCTTCTTGTTAGCGGAATAACCTATAAAATAAAAAAAATTGTTGTTCAGTATTTTATAGTTTTGGAGATTTTAGCTTGTAATGCTTTAGTTACCGAAGCCTGTATGTATAAAAAGAATTTAAATTTGCCGAAATATTTAATTTGCTAAAATGTGTCTAGATTTGTTAGAAAAGCTTGAAATGATATAATTTTATATTAAATTTTGTTAACATAGTTTAGCAGATCTTATAATTTCAAAAACCTATTTTTCAGAAATTTTGCAAATTTCTCCAATGACTGACCAATTCACATTTTAAGAAACCGCAGTTTTGATCCCACGGTTGTAAATGTATATGACACTATTTTGATTTTTAATACAAATGCATCTTTTAACATGCATATTTTACAATAAATACATATTTTATTGTATACTTATTCGTTTCTGCCATCTTAATTTATTTATACAGATTTTTTAAATGTGTATTGCGGATTTCTTAATCGACCCATATGAATCTCAGAGAAAAACAATTTTCTAAAATATAAATTTTTCAAAGAGTCCATACATTTTAGGTTAATATAAAATAATTGTTCGGACAATCAAAGCTCCGAACAGAGAAGGCGACACAGGCAAAAAATTGTATGTGGCATTGAATCAACTGATTGTAAAATAAGCGTAGAAGAGTTGCTAAAGAATAAATAGTCGCTAATAATATCCTGTGAAGTCAAACGGGTTTCCCCCATTTTGACCGACAGAAACAAGGCAAAATTTTACACCAAATAAATAAAAGTTTTTCACTGCATATTGTACTGCTTAAGTGCATAGTTCGACTTTTTAAGTGCATTAGTTATATATGTATACTTATCAGACCTTTTAGTTCATATAAATCACTAAATCAGGCTTTACTTAGCCTAAGGTTTTCAGATATTTTATTTTTTTTAAATAAGTTTACAAAATAGCTACTGTAGAGTACCGCCCTTTTCACACCTTAGTTTTATTAATCAATTTTCGGGTATTTTAAATCGGCTTGCTTCTGAAACGCTTAGCTAGGTTATTCTAAACCCGGCGCGCGGCGACTGCACTTTGTTTGCTTTCAGTGTATTTTTTATTTTAACGTGAGCTCAGGTTCATTTCCTTATTGCTTTCTTTAGTTGATAAAAGATGCGTATTTTTAATTATTAATTTTTAGATTATTCATTTTGTCTGCACGGCCTTTTGACTTTGCAATTTATTTGTTGATTACTGTTTTATCCCATTATTATTTCTATCTGCACATATCTTAAAGAATTTCTTATTTTTAAGTAATATTGTATAATATTTTGTAGCACATTTTGGTAAGTGCTCACATGTTCCAAATTCTTAAGAGTTAACGAGCTCCTTGGACAAGCTTCATTGAACACGTGCTTTGAAATTATGTTTGTGTTTTTCACTATTCCAAATTGCCTCGGCTTACAAGTTTTATTCTGGATCTTACGGACATCATATTGTCGTCCCTAAATAATTAATTTTGATAATTGATGGGTTAAAATTTCGGGTTTCATTGTTCTTAAGCCACGAGCAAGACGTTATGTAAATTTACGTCATAGCTTTTCCACAGTTTTGCCTATAAAATCAGAAGTAGTCTTCAGAGAGGGTTGTTCTTGATCTAACCATACGAAACACTCCTGAACCTTTTTCTGCTGGCTTGCGCCTCGAGGTATTTTGGCTGCAGCAGCAGGACGCTTCTCTCTTACCATGCCCAAGCGCTTCGAAGTATCTCGGCTACTCACGGGATTTCCCCTTGCTGACTTGCGCCTCGAGGTATCTTACCTGCAGCAGCAGAACCCTTCTCCCTACCTTGCTCAAGTGCCTTGAGGTATCTCGGTTGCTCCCGGGCTTTCCCCTTGCTGGATTGCAGCAGCAGGACCCCCTCTCTTACCTCTACTCACACCCTGCAACATGACATTAGTTTTGTCTCAATTATCAACCTTCTATCGACAGATATCGTGAGAGCACTAGCTACCCTGGCTAAATTTTCTGCAGTTTCTCTAGTCTGTTGAGGTGAATACCGGGGTAGATAACTGAAAGTCGGCTGCAGCTGCAAATATTTCGAGAGAATGATATTGAACAGTTTTTAAACGCCTTCTGCTTTTTCATTGATCAACTTTAGATTCTGAGACCCTGAAAACTTGTTACTACAAAAATGAAACAACGTACTACGAAACGCCATAACTTATCACATCCAGGGTCCGCACCGTTACACTACAATTTATTTTTAAAATTTATAAAGAACATACTAAATAATATAAGTTAGAACATGTGAAAAAACTACGTTATTACTCTTTTCTAAGTGCATTAAATTACAGTTTATTTTTAAAATAAGAAAGAATGCTTAAGTTCGACGTTCCTATAATATAATGCCAAGTTTGGTTAACATTTTTATAACTTTAAATATCAAATTTGTCTTTCAAACTTTCCCACTAATTAGAAACGTGCATAAGGGAAATTTTGTGGAAATTCACCGAAGAATTTTAAATATTTTTTATAAAGTTACAGAATATATGCATTTTATGGAACTCTGAAAATGTTCAAGTATTTTTTTGTATAATTTCTAAGCTTTCTTAAAAAATCGCTTAATCAGTTTTTCTAGAAAAATTGCATTAGCTTTAAAATTTTAATTTCAAAACCCAGTAAATTAAATAATATCTAAATATTATTAAGACAATTCAAAAATTGCGGCAGGTTTTAAAACGACTCTGGTTCAAAATTTACAGGGTGTTTCTTAAGTACGTACAGAAAAAAGTTCGGAGCTCCGGCCTTGACGAAAGAACGGTCTAATGGATTTTTTGTCGATAACTTCAGTAGTCGCACTAAAATTTTGAAATTTTATACGTGAACATTACTGATTCAACTTAGTATTTACACTAATGTTTGTGTGAATAACTGCACCAGAGGTGTCTTAAATATTTTAAATGTTTTAGATCTTTGCAATTTTTGAAGTTTCGTTTACAAAATCTTAATCTTAAACCAAAAATACACAAAGGTAGCTACATCTAATAATTTTCAAGATAATTCTAATTTTATGATACATCAAGTACAATGAAAGTCCTAGTGTTTCCCTAAGATGCGAAAATACAAACTTTAAGGTTAAGTACTACACATTGAAACAATAAAGTATGTTCCTATAGACATAGGTCCGGCAATGCAGCTTTACTGAGTTGCAGCCTCCTGAAGAGGCAATACAGATTGAATTGTTGAAATTTTTACCTTACGGAGACAATACCTGTAACGCAGTGTTTCCGGACAAATGTTTACAGGAACTTTTTCATCGTTTTCATTTGTAGAACTTACTTTCCAAGTTTGTGAAAGCTATTTGGACATCTTGAGAAAACATTTAGGCATTTGTGGTAACTCGATTTTACAAAAAGGTTATTTTATCTTGATAAGTGTTAGTTATAGCAACTTTCATCAAGAGTACTTTTTATGCGCATTTTTGTATGTAACATAAGATTTTTTAGACAAAACTAAAATTTCAAATATTTACAAGAAAACATAACGTACCTCCCCCCCCCTAAGACATCTCTGGTGCACTTATTCATACAAAAATCAGTAGAAATACTAAGCTAAACCAGTAGTGCTCACTTATAAAATTTCAAAGTTTTAGTGCAATTATTGCGAGTTATCGACAAAAAAGTGATTAAACTGTTCTTTCTTCAGAAGGCTCTAACTCAATAAAAAAAGCATTTTTGGACATTAATTTGTATGAACTGTTCTTCATGAAATAACCCACGAAATCACCTGCTGAAGTTTCTGTAAGTACTTAGAAAACTGTATAAAAAATATGATAAATCAAATATTCAATTTGTTATTGTTAAAGATATTTTAAAAACATTTCCAAAAAGATGTCAAATATTTAAAAAAATTTAGTAATTTTAATAGTTTATAAAATGTACTTAGTTTAACAAAAGTACTGCATAATTCCCTGAGATATACAGGGCACTACATTAATAGATTGTTCTTAAAATTTTCAAAAGTTCTGGAAATTCAACAAAAAAAGTAGAATTTCTAATACCTAATTATTAAAAATTTCCTAACCGTAAACATAGTCATATCATTTACAAACCCATGTTTGAAAGTACAAGTTAAATGATTATGTTATTTGCAACTATCTCTGTAAAAGTTTGTCCCATTTTTAACCAACAACAAAATTTGCAAAAATAAATAAATAAATTTTAGGATTTTAGTAATATGCGTCGGATTTTAAAACAAATGTTAGTCTATCTTAAAATAAAACTGTTTTACAAAATTTTGTATGAATCAAGTGATTTATTTATTCGAGAAAATTTCTAGAAAATTCATTAAAATTATAAATCTGAAATCAGCTTCATTATTTGTGAAAAACTAACAAATTTGTTTGCTAAATTTAACAGCAATTAAATATGTTAAGTTATTGTTGCTCAACACTTTATAAAAATACTTTATCCTATTAAAAAAATTAAAAAGTAATTGTACCATCCCCACCATAACAATAATGTTATTTTTTTGTTCAACAAACAGAAGCACACTAAACGCAAGGGTTACAAGTGGTTCATTGGCCACACCTGCATCAATTTAAATCGAACCGTTTTTCTCACACCAACCTGTAGGTAATGGTTTAAAAGGCACTAATGATATGCACCACTACCTATTAAAGTTAAACGCACCGTAACAATTAGGGGCTAAAATTACTAACGTACTCTGACCTCTTTTTCCGTCCCTCAGATGTTTTTTTTTAGGAAAAGCCCCAAACGGGAAATCACGTAGCGTTTATTATAATCCGCATCGTAAATTATCAACGAGATAAACGAAATCTGTTCCATAATTAACAATCTAACCACTTTAAAATAATAAGCGCATGTGACATCATGCTATTAAAAAAATATATCAAAAATCCCGCAGATCACTATAATTAGTGAACTTCCGGTTGTCAAGATGGCGGTTTTACAGGAAATCATCGAACAAAGCGTTAAATATTTATGAATAGGTGCTAGAAAATCAGATTTTAGCGACGATACTGTCGGTATGACACACAGAAATGAGATCACAATTATATTTCATTTGCAGAAAGAATTGCGAAATTAGGAAACAATTGGTCGTAATGCTGCCTTGTAATTTTAAATTATTTTAAGATATTGTCTTGGCATAAATGCATAGTGCAAAATTTTTATGTAGTTTACACGTGTAATTTTAAAACGAATAATCCTAGAAAACCTTGAATTTTAATTATTTACAGGATGTGGCTTATTTTTATTTTAAGAGCTGTATGAATGAATAGAATGAGTCAATGCTGTTGTTAACATTTAAGACTGGAAGTCCTTGTAATTTTTGTATATTAAGGTAATTTTTGCAAAAATTAATACCACGTGCAATTTATTATTTCATTGTTTTTCTTTTGCTAATTACAGCACTTTCCTTTTTTTTTTAAATTGCACGACTAAGTCTTCTTGCAAAATTAAAAAGAGCTAATTAAACGCAACAGAATAACAAGGTTTCAACAATATTATTAATATTCTAAAATACAAAAGTTTAAATATATCAGATTGGCAGACATATTCAGGATAAAATATCCAAGTAAGTGAAGGGGAACGCAATGGAAAATATTAATAAAAGTATTATAAATCCTGCTTCACGCCTCCGATGAAAGCTTGATATTGTTAGGTTTATAATATTATTTCCGCCATAACTTAAAAATGTAGTCGTAAAAGTAAAATAAAATTGCGAGGATTATATTAAATTGTAAAATCGTTCGAGAAGAATTAAATTAACAATTATTTCTGCTTTGCGTTTTATAGTGAGAGTTGGTTTTCCAGTAAAAGTTACTTTCATGTCATTTATCCTTCTGGTAACGATAGTGACAAATCAAATAATTTATTAGAAATAAATATGGATGATGATATCATTTACTTGTTATAAAAATTATTTTACAGTGAACCCGTATCGTACTTGTCGAATTTACAACAAAGTACAGAAAAAGTTATTGTTTCTTTTTTTTTACAGTTTCCGAGGTTGAGGAGAAAATAGTCAATGCAACACTCTCAACATTTTTAAAAGCAAACAATATTTCAGTGTGATAAAGATGCAAGTGTACTATATAATAATAATACCATAAAACATCGCTTCTTCAAAAACTATTAAATTACATAAATATGCAGAAAATTTATAGAAACTGTAAAATATTTAAAAATATTTCACATCGTAGATAGAATCTTAAAAATTAACAGCTCGCAGCCCTAAATTTTTATTTAAAATATCTTAAGTGGTTGAAATTGGCATTGAACCAAAATTTATATACAAGGCCCACTGTAGAAAGTGATTTTTACGCATAAATTGCACCTGCTCAGTATTAATTTTTCTTAATATTTTTCCCCTTTTGAAATTACATACAGAGTGAGTCTTATGGACGCCAACTACGGGGGTGCGAGTGCGCTCAAGCACCCCCGAGAGTTGAATCGGGGGTGCACCCCTCGCGAAAACAGCGATTTAATCAAACTTAAATATAGATTTAAAAATACATTTATTTTGACAATTCGCTATACAGGCTGTTTTAAGTTCGAGCCCCATCATGGGAATCTCGCTTATTTGAAGCGATAGAGAGTTGATTAAGTTAAGGCAAAGATGCCAAATGTTATGCCTAACAATAATCTGTAAAGAAATTTAAAGTAGCCACTCTGGTTGTTTAGATATCTGAAAAAAACTGGAATTTTTGGATGTTTTATTTTCGGCTATAACGCATTTATCATTTATAGTACATATTTCTAGTTAACGCATTATTAGGACACTTTATTAAGCTAAATTTAATTTTTTTTTATTTGGATAGAGTTTTTAATTCTGATTTCAACGATGTGTCACACTTTGCACTTTGTTTAAGTTTTGAGCATTTTATTACAGAAAACAAAAATTTCACAAGAGTGCCATAGAAAGACCACGTCATTTAATTTATTTTGAAAAAATTCTAGTAGGCCATGCGTCGCTTTTATTAAGTTAACATTCTGGTTGTTTTTTTACTTTCCTATACTTTCAGTGGTGGTGTGTGGTCTTCATATCTCCCAAACAGATGGTACGATTTCAATGAGCTTTGAAATGTGGCAGTCTATCAAAAAAAACATCGGGGAAATAAGCCTCCAAAACACCGGAAACAGAAATTAAACATTTTTTTTGCAGCAGTTTTTCAAAAATAAATCTAAAAACAACTACTGATAGAAGGCATTAGAGCAAAACCAACACTATTTTTAGAATTTTCTAGCTTAAAAATCGCGCCCGTTGCGATTTTTTTTAAATTTTCAGTCTAGCGCCTTATTAATCAAAAACGAGTTAACAGATCAAGTTTAAATTTTTTATAGTAATATCCTATAGAGACATAATGTTACTGTGTACAAAACCTACCAAAAATATCTAACGCAAAATATATACAAAATTTTGTAAAAACAAAATATTGCTCAAAAACGGGCACTACGACTTTCTTTTTAATTTGGAAAGTTTACAGAGCTAAAGTTGAGCTACAATTTGGTTCGTGATATAGTCTGCTAATTTCGGTGTGACAACCTCTATGAAGTTTTGATAATCGAATAAATCTACTTTCACGTTATTTAATAAACGGGGGACGTAAAAATGTTTTAGTTTAAACTAACTGCTTATAAGTTTTATAGTAGAATATATATAGTAGAACTGAAATGGAGGACAGAAATAAGAAAGGTTATGAGACACAAAAATCTAACATCAATAGATGCCGAAGACAAGAAGTTATGGCGAATGCACACCAGCAACCGATGAAACATTGGAAGGCTGATATATGTATGTGTATGTAGTAGAATAAAGTTCACAACTTAATTTTTAGTTACAGCAATAAATGGGATAATTTTCCCCTTCCACCCAATTTTGGCGGACGAGTTTTTCTTTTTGTGTTTAGTTTTTTTTAATCCCAAGAAAAAATTTAATTAAGTCAAAAAACAAGGTTTTGTCGTAAAAAACGCAACTGTATGTTTTGGGTTGCGGTTTATTCGGGTATACTGAGCAGGTTACTAATCAGGAACTTGCTTAAGGTTTGGGTTGTAACGCTATAGCGGACCAGCGATGTTATATGGTACTGCTCCAGGCGGAGTATTAACTATTTACCCGCCTGTTTCATACAGCAGCAAGTCACAGCGAGTGGAGTGGCTTAAACAGTTATTGAACGGTATAACGTTATATAAATCTATACTTTTGCAAATACGGTGAGTAACAATACCCAAGTACAGGAAAATCCAGACGAAGTGCTTCGCTCATTTTTAAATTATGTTTCTATCGTTATTAGTCAAAATGTTATAAAAATGTTACCATTTTACTGGACACATAGACAAATCACGAAGTCACGAGTACGGCAAGAAATGACGGACCAAATAGGATTCACGTATCCATGAATACTTTTAAATTTAATTTATTTAATTTACGCATCCATTTTAAAACTAAAAGTATCCATAAATTCGTAAATCCGATTCAGCCCCTTCTATTATCTCCCTTTCTTGCCTCACTCATTAGTTGCCTATGTTTCCAGTAAAATAGTGACAATCTGAATAAAATTTAGTGCGACTTTATAATCAGCTTTAAAACAAAAACGCATAAAAAAATAAATTTATCAAAATGATTTGTAACCACTAATCACAATATTTATGTTTATGGTATTATTTTATAAAACGAAATTTTACAAATTTGAAAATAGATTTTGATAAAAGGTGGTAAGACAAATAGTATGCTTTTTTAAAACTCCGTAGCGTCAGAATAGTGAATTAATGACAATTTGACCATAATAGTTTTCTACTGAAAGAAGACGAGTTGCAAAAATTGGCATTGCAATTGATAACGCGGTAACTCTCTAACAATCCCTAGTTTTTTTGTTAGGATCTCCCTCTACGTATTTAAAAATGTGGGAGTTCAGTAGTTGGTTGCATAGCGGAGAACTGCGGATGCCGGTCACACGGTATTCCGAGTTCAGCACTATCCGCTCTGGGCCCCACTCAGATAAGGCACCAATATAATGGTATAACTGCAACCGGCCGTGCTTCAGAAGGTACGCGAAGCTGTCGGTCCCGGTTGTCATACTAACATCTTTGGCAATCGTAAAGAATTTAGTGGAACTTCTTCCCCTTTCGACGGGCAAGGTCAGCCGCCTGCCCGGCATACGTGCGAAGAGGGCTCACAGAACCCGCACTAGTTGCGGGTATTAAACAGACCATTTGCTTATAATAAGAGGAAGAAGAAGAAGTAGGCGCCAAGGCACTTCACTGTTTGGCTGACGTGTTTTATTTACTGATGGCTGATTTTATATACTTACTAGCTGACCCGGCAAACGTTGTTTTGCCATGTATATTATTTGTAGGTTTCTCCAAAAAAATAAAAAAAAAATTTAAGGGTGGACCACCCTTAACATTTAGGGGGATGAAAAATAGATGTTGTCCGATTCTCCACCCTAGCCGATATGCTCGCTAAGATTGACGAAAATCGGCCGAGCCGTTTCGGAGTAGTTCAATTACGCACCCCGTGACACGAGAATTTTATATATTAGATTACCCTACAACAAATCTTGTTACATAAATATTTAACAAAACCCATGTTACGCACGAGCTTTATTCTATTATTATTATTATTGTTACCCCTCCGAGTTTACGCGAACGGTGCAGAAACTTATAACCTAACCGAGCCGAGTATGTCTGGAATCTTATAATCTTATGCAGTAACTGTTGGGGCTGGAACTTTATGGCGAACAAAACTTTACAAGGAATCTATAAAATAGTAATATTTAAAGTTTGAGAAAGTCCAGGCAAAGTACTTCCTCTATATTTATCAATATAAATGTAGAAGAAGCCTATTACAGTGCAGAACACAAAGCGTAACATCTTCAAGTCGCCATTTTGTTGTTACACAAACAAAACAATTTGTTATGTGTTTTATAAAGATTAATGCTGCTATTAAGTAATTGCAGCTCACAACGTAATTGACTCAAATTTAAACAAAAAATTGTTGCAAAATGTTTCATGTATTATTTTTAATGTTAATTGCAGAATTTACGCTTACTAACTTACTAATGTGAATCCAGTTGTTTGAAGATTAATGATTTACTTCTTTTCCTGGCTAATAAGACCAAAACAATATCACTATTTTTCTATTCCACAATTAAAACATTGCAAGTAGGAATTTAGCGTTATCCTCCATTTAAAACCAGAAGGGCTGAACGTTGCAGGAATTTTCAAGAGTCACGCTTTTAAGCGGCGCAGGTGTTCTTATTCTTCTTTCATACACGCCGCACGAAGGAGAGGATACAAATAAAACGAACCTCATCATAAATAAATATAATTGAAACGGTTACCGTGTTGTACATCATTATACCTTAATGCATAATACAGTAATAATAAAAAATTAAATTATACACAACGGCTCGAATATAATTCATTATTTTCAATTTTTCTTCGCCAAACCGTAACCATAGCTTGTAAACCTTCCCTGGCGGACTAAAAGCAGCCGAAATTTATATTTAGTGGGCGTTTAAATGTGCAATAGGCGTAATATCGCGGAATCTTTTAAATTTACCTGTGTGGATCTGAGGTTGCTTATCACACGTTTGTTGTTACTATCTTCAAGTTCAGAATATCGTGTCGGCCATGTTAAGTAGGACCATATTTTGGTAATGGGAAGTAATATGACTGGGACGTGCTTGATTATCCAAATGCAGTCGCTAGAACTTTTATATTTTAAAATTGTATTATAGAGAACTCACATATATGTTTGCGTTTGTTATGCAACAGCTTAAAAGTTTATGGTTTTTTAATTAACTATTGCGTTTATTAAACAATAGAAGTTAAAAACTAAAACCTTTCTGGCTATATAATATATAAATGCGTTTAATATACAGGGTGTTAATAAATTGTAGGGACAAACTTCTATGGCTTGCAAAACACAACAAAGCAAACAACTTTTGTTATTAAATGTGTGGTCAAAAGTGTTTCCTTTAGAAAATAGTCTCTTAAAAATTCTATAAGAAGTACCTGAAAATAGGCAACCCAAATTGCATTTTCAATTATTTTGCACAGGCCACACGGAATTTTGAAAAAGAAAAACGATCTAGACATACATGCATAACGTCAATTTTGACACAATTCGATCTTTTTGTGATATTTTTTGACTTTTCTTGCATTCGTTACGTTCTGTGCCTTTTATAATTCGGTTTTTTCGTTCTGTGATTTTTTTGATAATTATTTTCGTTCTGTGTTTCGTATTTTTCGTATTTTTGTGTTATGGCGAATTATACTTTTGCCGAACATGTTCATGTATGGAGCTGCTTGGGGTAACGCACGCGAAGCTGCTCGCCCGTACCAAGAACATTTTCCGAATAGGAATCATCCATCGCACAAGGTCTTTAGTGTAGTTTCACCTCGGCTGCTGGAGGAAGGTACGTTCGTTGTTATCAGACACAACTGTGGAGCTACCAAAACAAGGCGAACGGTGGATTTTAAGGAAGAAGTTTTGGAGAGAGTGGCTGAAAATTCTTCTACTAGTTCAAGAGCCATCGCTCATGAAATGGGAGTGACCATGTTTCAGTATGGGAGGTACTACATGAACAGCAGCTACATCCGTACCATCCACAGAAGGTACAAGCCATGGTTCAAGCAGATTTTCCCAAAAGGGTAAAATTTTGCCAGGAATTTCTGCGGCAGTGTAATGAGAATCCTGAATTCCAAGTAAACGTTCTGTTTAGTGACGGGGCATTTTTTACGAAAAAAGGAATATTCAACAGTAGAAACAGCCACATTTAGGACGATGAAAATGCCCATGCTGGTTCAAAAAGGATACCAGCAAAGATTTTCAGTGAACATTTGGGCTGGGATTGTTGGCGATAAACTCATTTGATCATATCTGCTACCCCAAAGGTTAACAGGAGCAATTCATTTTAATTTCTTGCGCCATGTCCTGCCTGAACTTTTGGAAGATGTTCCACCTCAAATGTGTCTGCAGCACGATGGTGCACCTGCTTATTTTTAGGCGGAATTTTTAAATAACACTTTTTCCAACAGATGGATAAGTCGAGGAGGGCATGTGGCATGGCCTCCACGTTCTCCTGATTTGACCCCACTTGATTTCTTTTTGTGGGGTAATGGTAAAACGTTAGTGTATGCTACACCAGTTGAAACTGTAGAAGAACTTACGGCGCATATTTTTGCTGCATGTGAAGAAGTTCAACAGACTCCTGGTATATTTGGAGCGGTGTGCAGGAATTTACTTCGTGGATGTGCTTCGTGTGTAGAAGCTGGGGGCGGAGGGGGGCGATATTTAAGTGGGAAAGAGGGCTTTATTTATTCTGTATTAATTTCCGTCGTTATGGAAACAAATAGTAGGTAGTAAATTGAGTTGCCTACATTTAAGCGCTTTTTAAAGAATCTTTGAGTAGCTCTATCCCTGAATGGAAACACTTTTGACCACACATTTATTAACAAAAGTTGTTTGTTTTGTTGTGTTTTGCAAGCCCTAGAAGTTTGTCCCTACAATTTATTAACACCCTGTATAACCGCAAATAGTGTCTAAACTTCGGACTATAAAAATGGATCGTTGCACGCTGTATGTAAGCGCTACAATCGTATAATACATTCCACCAGTTCATTTTTACATGCAAATACGAAACTTGAGTGAGCAGAGGTCCCTTTTTGGATGCACGGTTTCTTTGTCTAATTGTAATACTCCCTTGGTGCCAAGAAGTTTACTAGCATCCGCTAGGAAACCATAAACATAAAGCGCCCTAAGTTATCCCAAATATAAATGTAAATCGATTGCAGCATAAACAAATTTTAGTCATGTTTCGATTTATTTACTAGATAACTCTTATAGAGTAAACAAATAAACATGTGCCTGGCCCAAAAACTTTACAAAAAAAAATAATAAAAAAGTTGTTCGGTAGACAGTTATGCATCATCATAAATTATTTGCTGCTATACAAAACTTTTACTTTTCAAGAGACAATAGGCTACATCTATTAATAGTTGCTTGCAATAAAACACGGTTCCGTCTAATTTTACTTAAAATTAGAGTAAGTACACGATAAAACTATGTACTGTAGAGGTTAGTTTATAGTTAATACTGAGTTTTATATAATTTCTTTAAGTAACAGGTTATTATTATTATGTATTATATTATTACTAGGGCTGCTATTGTTTGCCACTTTTATTATTAAAAAGCTGCAGGCGAACCGCCGCAACAAAGGTTTTCTCAGAAACATTTTACAAAATAAAAAATATACGCTACGCATTCTACACTTCATTGTCTAACATATCAAAAACTAAAGTAGCCATAACATTTATGTTCTAGTAAAGAAATCGCTGCGTGTACATTACTAGCTCTCATTTAAAAAGAACTGCCTGAATACGTGCCCATTTATACTTTCCCATACTTCCAGCATGAAAATGTATTGTGATTTCTAAAATTTTCGAATATGAGATTTTGACGGAAATACATGTTTTAGTGCTCAGGAACACAGAACAGTAGATTTTAGAAAATGACGGTCTGTATGTGCACGTGTGTGTAACGCGAAATCTCAGGAACTATTAGATCTATTTTAATGAAATTTTGTACAACGAAAAGTTAGGTATGCCAAAAACCAGAAGTTAAACTTTTATTTTGATATAATGTTTGTAAAATTTGAGCTTTAACGCTTATTTACTCAAAAACGATGTCACGGACCGGGATTAATTTTGCTATTAGAAGCGCCCTAGAGAAACACAACGTTAGTATACAAAAGTAAAAGTGAAGTGAAAATATTTTGAAAGATTAAACATTGCCAAAAAACTATTGCTCACACAATTTTCGTATACGTAATATGTAAGCATATAGAGCTAGCGATGCGCTACTATTAGTATCGCGTCTATTCCACTAATTTCTTTGTAACGCCTACTTCTTCTTTTAATGCCACACCCTATGCAGGGCGTTGGCGACCCCTTTCCTATGTCTGTGTTTGGTGTGCGGATATTTTGCACAGACAGACATAGGGGACCTACAGTTTAACGTGGGCTTCGAACCACAGGAAGTGCATGCACTTTTTCTCCAAAAAAGTTGTCCTGGGGAAAATCCACCTCCCTGGTTTCCCGTTACCTTGCGAGGGAGAACGACCGGGCCGGGAGTCGAACCCAGATTTGCAGCATTGGTAGCCCGCGCGCTTACCCGCTCTTAACGCCTACTATGAATTTAAAAAAAAACGTAATTTTATGCCCTTTTCTTTAGTTAGCAAAAGACGATTCACATATTCTGCTACGGCTAAACGACTCATGATTAACAGTAGACTAAGATTTAAAACTTAATTTTTAGGTGCAACAATAATTAGGGAATTTAATTTTTCGCTCCCTCCCTCCCGCCCTAATTTTGGCGAATAAATTTCTCAAAATCGATTTATATAGAATTAAACCAATATTGGTAAAATTTATAAAACTGCGAATACATCCACGGTTCGCTACACTAGCAACTTCAATAGTTAATTTATTATTTCAAATAAGCGTGCGGCATAGCTCACGGGTTTTGCTAGTATAACCTTAATTGGTAACTATTGTGAAAGACCCAACATACATCAAAAGTCATTAACCAAAAAAATAATTTAGTTTCTTGCATTAACTTAGAATAATCAAAGTTTAACGGGTTATTTCTGTATCTTTCCTCGGTGCAAACGCGCTTCTTTAAAAGATTCTTTTGAACTGCTCCTGTGCCTACGCAATAACTATGGAAATAGTATTTCTCCCGTATTGTTATATTGATACCAAATAACAATTGGCCTAAATAAAGGTATTCGTGATTAATGTAGTGTTTCATTCATTCATAATTATAGTCCCGTTCATGACGAACAATTTCTAAACAATGCCCAATTTAGTCTCGGCCTAAGATAGGATGACGTGTGTTCTATATATGAATGGACGACTCCACCTTGTGTCGGTTAACAATGAAATTACTTCACTTCCCTTAGTGACTTCCGTTCTGTTGCTTATTACTCTGGCCAGGCTAAACAATGAAATCATAGATGTTAGAGGCTAGAGAGTATTACGCCGCAATTTTAGGATTTTAGGCGCCGCTGCGTTGACAACTTTTTCGTACTTTTCTTTAAAGCATCGAAGTTATGATATTAAATGAAACTAGAGCAATTGACTGAGAAACAAATCTATACTTAAATTTTATACCTATAACTATAAAACTATAATATGTTTAAAAAAATATGTCTAATAAACTTTAGTTCGAATCTACTACCTCCTATTTATAATCCTCTTCAGGTTGGCTAAGTCAGCGCGTATTCTCATTCACGGCATATAGTTGTCAATGTTTTAAAACGTAAAAAGTATGAATTAATACAACGCTGTAATAAAAAGCAAATTACACATAGAGTTGAAAATTCCTTTGAAAAATAGATGGCGCTATGTATTGCAAATTTTTTTTGACTAGCAAATATAAAACATTGCGTATATGGCATCATAATTTATTTTTAATTTGCGATTATAAATTAGGTAGTTGAAAGACAGACATGGAATAGACCGATAACGAAATATCAGAAAAATAAGTACACCGTGTTACTTAAAATTTATTTAAAGCACATTTCGATGCTGAGAAACTAAGGATTGACCATCGCTACCGAAAGAAAATACAATTTTAAAACAAATGTTTAACTTATATCTACAGCCACTGTTCACATGTGTAGTTTTATAAAACGAGTTTGATTTAATTTAAAATGTCGAAGTACATCACAAATTCATCGGGAATATTATACATTTATCCAGAACTTAAGAGAGAAGTGTTATTTCCTTTTATTTTTATAAATTTTTTACGATCGTCAAAAAATATATGTGCGAAATGAGGGTTTTAGGGACTTGAGTCTCAACCTATGGGCCTAAAACACTCATTTTAGGCACTTGTATCATAAATATCTATTTTTAGTTACGAAGAAGAGAAGAGTGGCCGTAGCTCAGTGGTAAGAGCGCGGGCTACCAACGCAGCGGATCCGGGTTCGATCCCCGGTCCGTTCGTTCTCCCTCGCAAGGCAACGGGAAACCAGCGAGGTAAATTTTACCCAAAAAAAACTCTTTGAAGAAAACGTGCATGAACTTTCTGTGGTTCGGAGCCCACATTAAACTGTAGGTCCCCTATGTCTGTTTGTGCAAATTATCTTTCGCCGCGCATCAAACACAGACATAGGAGAGAGGTAGCCAACGGCCTGAATAGGGTATGGCACTATAAGAAGAAGTTACGAGGTTATTTAGAACTATTGCTGAATTGTTGCAATAATCTTTTGGTACTTCTGACACTTAATTTTCAAAATTTTTGATTTTCATTAGCATGGTAACAATGCCAACTTTTCCTAAAACTGATTTTGAAAATTAAAAGTCACAATACTGTAGTAATTTTTTGCAGTGATCACTGAGGCCGCGTTGTGCAAGCAATATACTTGATACACACCAAATAAAGTTATGAAATGCAGAATAAGTATTATTATAAATACTTGTTCTATAAATGTACAAAACAGTTATTAATTTTCAGACTAATATTTCAAGCAGAAAAGTTTATGACTAGGTAAATAAGCAATATAGTAGCAGAACCCGTGAACTACGGCTTCCGTTTTTCTTTTGTAAATCCAAATGTTTTCTCCGTTGAGTCGGTCTTTGGCTTGAGAGCTGGGTCCGGAAGTAGATCCCAAAACCCAAAACAAACCGTAAGAACCCCGCGGAAAAAAACAAGTCCAGAAAATAGCTCCCGCGCGAAAAAACTTTAAAAAGGCCAGGAAAAACAATTTTGAGAAAGTAGAACCTCCGTAAAACAAGCAGAATAAACATCCTCCGAAAAAAGTTCTCTTAAGCCCCAGAAAATTGCTTTAAAACGTGGAAAAAATGTTCAATTTTCCTTATTTCCACGGAAGTGCCCTAATAAAAATTTTTAAAGTGTTTTTAGAACTAATAAATACGCCAAAAGAAAAAATTTGTTGGACGGTTGCATATAATTCCAAAAAAAAATCGCCCTCATTCACATAAATCGATCAGCAAGGAAAAAACGCGTATCTTTTTAAAAGTAAGCTCTTTCTTAATTATATCGTAGTCAACTACTATGAAAATACACGCGTTTTTGTTTATGGATGTTTATTTGGTATTTGTTTTTTCCAGAAATAATTTTACCGAGGTTTCCTTTACCTTAGCCTTTTTCAGAGGATTTCGGCGTGTGTTTTTTCTATCAATGCTATTTCCACCGTTTTTGCTGTGAGCCTTTTTCAAGAATGTTTTCAACATAAACCGAAGAAGACACCCAAAAGCAGAAGCTATATTTTTTATCACATGTTATTAGTGTAATGTTTTGGCTATTTCGTGCCACTGCTCACGCGCTGAGGCTGGGATTTCGACTGGCAGTGCAGACGTAGAGAGAATTTATTGGTATTTGGTTTTACATCTTCACACGGCGCCGAAGATATTAAACTAGCACGAGGCAAAGGTCGCGGGATCATTAGGTTAATTTTTATTCATTCTAATGTTTTCCCATTACTTAAAGCAGTGAATGTGGTTATTTGTAAACATGACCCTAACATCGTCAAACACACGATTACATTCTTGTATAAAATCTTTTGAGTGAAATATGATTGTTATTTTAAACTCGCCTAGCGCGGTCTTTAGTAGCAAACAATGCATTACTCAAACATTGTCGTTAAACTGAACGTTTATGCAAATTTATTATAGATAAACTTAGCGGAGATGCTAGAGACCGGCGCGGCGGCACGTAATGGTAAGACTGTTACAAATTTGCTATATAGATTGTTAATTACAATGCTGTGACTAGCCTGTATCAAAATACTTTGCCCGGATCTTAACACACTCAATGCTGTGAAGTTAATTTTAATGTAAAAAGTACTATTTCGTCACAATAGTACAGCACTTAGCATAATAAAAATAAAAACTGCATCAACAATTTTGATATCTGTGTTTTAACAGGTTGCGTTAAATCTCTACAATCTCTACAGACAACACAACAAGCAGAATAATAATTATTAATAAGCATGTCGTGAATTTTCATAGCCTTAGCGAAAGGTATTGTATTCACCAAAAACGTATCGGCGTATAGAATTCCACAATAAACAGGTCTTAGAGTTCCGGAATACCCGAAAACGGTTTTAACATCGTACGTGTGGTTCAAACAACAACCATATTAAGTAACGAAAGCACATTTTTTGACCTTATAACTCGTAGTTAACAGTTTCTGTGCCATAAATCTTTATTAGTTGCTTTATTTTTAAGATTCAATAGTCGTGATGAGATAAATAGTAGTTTCGCCCGCTTAAGCCGTGTTTTGTCTGTTATTATTATAAATTATTCAAATTTTCAGTTGTACTTCACAATCTAGCACTGCCGTTTAGTCTATAATTTGATGGCAGTTACAAATTACATCTTGTATTGGCACTCATGCCTAAGGAATAACTTCCTCAGTTTTATCGGTTTATTTATTAATCATTCGTTGTTACACCAATTAGTATTAAACATTTTTTTTCCAATTAAATAAAGATTCATTAAATTGTTTCGAAACCAAACCTTAACCAAAAATTAATTATCCAAAAAAAATGTCTTGATACGCCAATTAATAAATCTCCCACGTTCTCATGCGAACATCGTTAACAAAAAAAAAAGGGCGTTGGGCAGGAAATGCTTGTAATAACTAAGAAGGTGACAAAATATCAATTACCGAGTTTTTCACGCTCCCGTTGGCCTATCACAATCATTATTTAATCATGCCCAATAAAAGCAGTTTCAATCAATTTTAACATTTAAATTCTTCACCCTTGAACGCTTCGTCTTTGTCTACTAAAATTATTATTCCAAATGGTTGGAAGCTAAGTCTAGTTGAGCGTGTTAAAATTATTACAAAATCGGCGCTTTTGCTGGTTCAGTGATAACCAATGAAGTGTCGGACAGTAAGTGCGGCGCCATTTTTGATGTCGGCAAAAACAATCTGTGATGTAGGTACAAATTAACCGTGTCCGACTAGTGGTCACCGACAGGTGAGAAGGTATTACATTGCTCGGTTGGTCGGGTAAACACTGGTCAGTGGTGTAGAACTAATACAAGGGATATGCTTAATCGATGATAATAATAATAATGGATGAGGTGTAAATAACTTCTTTTATTTTGACTACCTGTTTATTTTTCAATTTTATGTTTTTTATTGGTATTATGAAATTAGAATGTTTAGAACCTCAATTTTAAGAAAAAAGTCCTTACATGCATATAAATGTATGTTTTGAAACAAACTGGATTTAGGAAAACTGCAAGTTTTTTAATTATAAGAAAACTTTTAAAATAGAGGGTTAGTTGTCTAACAGGTCATTGAAGTCTCCGCATATTAACTCTACTTTTACTACAGTATTAAAGGTTTTAATTTTATAAAATTGTTTTGAAGTAAGAACGACTGAGCTTTTGAAACTAATCATAAACTCACGGGTTTAAACCTAAACCTACAAACGTAGTAACATTATTTTTCTTAAGTCGCATTTTACCTCATTAGGGAGACGTTTCAATCTTCTTTCCTATGCATGTTGTGTTGCACGTGCTAAGTGACACATATATTCATAGAACACTTGAAGTTGCTGGTTTAGTTTGCGTTCGCCTTGCGGCGGAACTGTATATAAAATCGTGTTCCGTAATAGCGATTCGAACCCGCTTTCCTTGCGTATCAATCAGTCACATTTACCCTTTTCGGCTGGTTTTAAGTATTAACATGCAAGCGTAAATAGCTGCAATAAATCTAGAGAATATGATGTAAACGTAAAAATTAAGAAAACACCTTCCTTAGATATTTTTAAAGTGTCTAGATTGCATGAAAAAATAAAATGAGCGAAACACTTCTTTCTTGGACTTTCCGATACTTTAGAAATAGTCTTATAGTATTCCAGAAGTTCGTGGTTAATTTTGTATCAACGTTTTTCGCACGAACACTTGTAATATCGCACCAGTGTTGCCACTGACAGTGACTTGTAGCTGTAACTAGCACTAGCTCGTCTAGCGGGATGGAAACGCACGCTACAACCCTATTTGTTTCTGCCTGCGGGCATGTCTTGTTATCTTTAAAAATAGAAGTTTTTCTAAGCTATTTATAATAACAAATTCTATTATTTCATTGTTTACAACAAGATTCCTTGAGATTAAAGAAAACAACAAATTCGTCTACCAAACATTGAGCGATAGCGGGAAAAAACCCTAAGCATTGCTGCACCTAAAAATTAAATTTTGAACCTTATTGAGCAATTTAGCTTAAACGAAAATGCTTTATCGTCTCCCGTTTACTAAATAAATAAGCATTGATTTTTCATCTTTCAAAAATTCATACAAGGCGTCACAAGGAAAATAATGGACTGGAACCGCAACTAAACAGAAGCTCATCTCTAGCTCTATGCACTACAAAGTTTAAAAAAATAGTGACGCCAGTGTTAAAGCAATATTGTTTTGAAAATGTTAAAACTTTGAACATGTTTTCATTTCAGTTACGAAAACTGGTCAGGATTTTTAAAATCTTTAAAATAAGAGAAAAAGTACTGCACGTTGGTTAAAGCAGAGTATTTAAATTTCCCCAATGTTGTTGCTTAAATATGTTTCCTTAATAAGCAAAGAGATGCTAACATTTACAAATAGGAACCACCCAAGACGCGTTTCGTCCTTGTTAGGGATCCTCAGTTGTAAATTCCAGCTTCAAAAACACTTAAGTCGTGCCAACAATAACAATAACGGTGATAGATGGCCTTAGAAACATTTATATAATGTACGGCGAGGTATGAAGTAGCAAAGCTACAATCAACGCAAGAAAGGCGGGACCCGGCTAAGCCGATATCAAACCACTAGGTGACCTTTGAGTACAAAAATTAGAACAGTATCGCAATAAATCAAAATAATAAGCAAAAAGATGGTAACATTGAATACCGACTTAGCCAAGTTCTGCCATTTTTGCGTGAATTGTAGCTTTGATAATTCATACCTCGCCGTACATTATATAGATGTCTCTAGGGACATCTATCACCGTTAATGTTTTCTTCTTCTTCCAAAATCAAAGTTAAAGTTGTTGCCTGATGCGCCTTCTAGTGTTTATTGGTCTTTTTGTCACTTTTTACGCCTTATCAAATTTCTTTGCTTTTGGCGAACACTCTTTTCTTTTAACTGTATATATTTTTTTCGGTTTTATTTGCACATCTTTGCGTTTAACCTGCCCACTTTTAGTTCATTTATTATGTCTGTGTTACGTTTTATTATTTATTTCTAATTCTAAAACTATTGTGGTTTACAAGGTGTGTATTTTATTTTTATTATATTTATTATTAGTACAAATTCGGAGTAAACGACTTTATTGACGTTAAAGAAAAACCAATAAACATTATACTGATATTTGATTTCATCGTGCAAGCTTTTTTTGGCTTTGGTCCTTTACAACGCTGGTAACGTTTGACGTCTTTTCTTCCCTCTTTAACTTTTCATGTCAAAAAAGAAGCTTTTAAATTTGATATTTTACTGAATATGTCGGAAATGTAATAAACTCAGTTGATTTTGTTACTGCATATACGAAATTAGCGGAAACAGCTAAACTGCACTTAACGTTTATGTAAACACCCTGTATCCACTATATAAAAGCAAAATAATTTAAGAAATTTGCTAGTTTACTAGCTTCTGGGTATTTTTCTATTTAGTTAATTCCGACACCTTTTTATTGAATTTAAAATCGATTACATGCTACGTTTCAAATCAAGAACCCTCAACCATATTGTAATTTTAGAATTTTAAATTTTTTGTCTAACGGCTCGATTACACAAATTAACAAGCCGATCTAACCACAATAAAGTTCCCTATTCGACCTTCAGAAAAAAAGCGTAAAGGTTTCGTGTTTGTGCGTTTTTGTCTAAAAGGTATTACCACCGTTTTTGTCTCGACCAAAACCAATATAGGTTCGATTTACAAAACAGTAATTATGATGGCTTTGTGGCTGCGGTGAGCCAGGCAGGTGCCGCATAGTCCCTTCGATTGATTCCAAACAAATTTAAGATAATAAGTGAATCTCTATGTCCAGTGAACTATGGAATCGTCACGTTTGCCGCAGGTGGCTATTTAAATCGGCCCGACGACGATTAAAGACCTACCTGCCGGATCATTATACCCCTTCATTTTACACCATGATTGTTTATTTTTTGATCTACCGAACTACTGGGGTCATTATAACTGAAGCAGTGAGGGATAAATAAACTATCAGATCAATAAACCTAAACGATGTCTTAATATCTTTATTATTATTTTTTTGTGTGAAATTGTATCCGTGAAACGGTCTAAATTGGTTTATTGTCATAACTTTCAACAATAAATGAGATTGTTAAAAACCAAACAATGGAAAATTCACTTCTAAGGATTTTCTCTTATGTGTACAATCATGTTGTTAATTTGCCCTACGTGATAGTTACATAAACATTTACTCAAAATAATAAATAAATTCAATGGAGATGTAAGCGCCCGTCGTAGTCTAAAGTTAAGACAGTTCCGGATTTAATATATAGATGTACCAATGTTTATTATACCTATATGCACACATGTAGCTTAATCCTTCATATTTTAATAAATTATTATAATTGAAAATAATTTCTTAAGCAATCATTTTAGATTTTTCATAATTTAATAATTTTTTACTGATTGAGTAAATTTTTTAAAACACGTAATTTAAATATTCCAATACTTGAATAATTCACTAAAGCTGTTATTAATACAGATTTTTTTTTTTGGTCGATGCATTTTTGATATCCGTGCTGGTGATATGAGTCAAAAAAATAAAGATCAATAAATAAAATGGGTATAGCTTGGGCCCTTAATTAGTGCATATATTTGAACGTTACGCCACTTTTCGTACAGCAATATCAAATTATTAAGTGTAACCAGCAAAGCATCTCAAAAATGTTTATTCTCTCTGGGTTTGAAACATATCCGCGATTTATACGTGTTTATATAAGACCATTTTAACCCAGCAAAATAAAAACAAACAGACTTGCTTGATTTGTGCTGAATATGAAGTCTTTAACTTTACTGTTACGAAATAAAACTATTACGTCAACGTAAGTTCTAATTAAAGTACATTGTTTATTTTGCTGAAACTAGTAGGCAGGTATAATATTACTAGTATTATAAAATATTGAAATATACAACGCAAGTTAACAAAACACCGGCGTGCTTTGTCCGCGATTAGGCCAGCGTATGTTGGTTAAAACAGCGGCATCAACACAGAGTTTTATTTGTTCGCCAAAAATTTACTTCGACTATTTTTATTGGAATAATAAGAAGTTATAAATGCTGTTTCTATAAAAATGCTTTTGTAATTAATTTAATGTATACAGGGTGTAACACAATAAGTGTCCCAAAATTTACCAGCACAGACAGCATGCAAATATAAGCAGAAAGTTTTATATAAACATGAGCGGACAAACGTTTTGCTTTTGAGATACAGGGTATTAAATCAAATATTTTTAGAGAAATTACTTCAAAATTTTTTTTAAAATGGTTTAATGTTTGAGCAAGTCAATTTTCATTACTGGCATTTAACTTATTTAAAATATCTTAACTATTGGCGTAGGTGTATGGGTATCCTAATAATAAAAAATCTATAGTCTCGACACCACTAGATTTTCAGCTGATTTAATATTACAATCTGGTTTACTGCTTTATTCCGCAAAACAAAGTACCCCTTCATTTTTCTCGTAGAACGCACCGTTTTCATGCAAAAACTAGTTCAAGTTACGTTGTTCGAAAATAATCTAACAATCATGTCATCTGAAATTTTCAAAAATAAATCACAACATCGGCAATAATAGCGTTAAAAAACGTTGTGCCAAATTTAAAGATTTTTGAAAAAGCTTTTCTAGAAATATATAAAAAAAACATTTTTTTTTGCAAAACTGTATCTCAAAAACAAAGCGTTTGTCAGCGTTTGTTTATATGAAACTTTCTGCTTATATTTGGATGTTTTATGAGCTGGTGGATTGTGGGACATTTATTGTGGGACATTCTGTATAGATTCCTAGCCTATGATCTGTTTGACCAAATACTGCCTTTACTTTTCTGCGAGTAATCCCAAATCACAATTGAAATTACCGAGCATGTCCTATAATTGCACTTGCTAAATAATATCTGAAACTGTAGTAGTTTAGCAGCCATTAGCACAAGCAAATATGCGCTTAATATTTATAAATGATGCGTACACCCCTTGCTTGTGGTTGGTGGTTCAAACTTTACCTGTCATACATTGATGAATGATTTATTAGGCCATTTTAATGAAAAAAGTTTCCGTATACATGTGTCCTAAAATGCTTGCAAAGGGAGCTAAGGCACCTTGAAGGGGGCAAATAAAATTTTAATTTTAATGAATACCTCAGACGCCCTTTAATATAAAATAATAAAATTTAGCATACGGTTTAGTACTAATAAGTGCTACTATAACATCCAAATAACATTATTTAAACCTGGCGTCCCAAAAGGGGAAGAGGAGTCATTTCTATTTACTGTTTTAGTAATATAAGTTGTTTTATAATAATATGATTTTAAGTTCAAAAATGCATAAAAACGGTGCTTTTGATTTCTTTTGTACGACTAGACATTTGCCATAAAAAATCGATTTTCCACATTTTTTTCTTCACAATGAGATAAAACTTTTTTTTATTTCGTACTTTTTTATTCATTTTGGATTTAGAAAACTTAAAAATAATAGACAACTAACTACTAATTAATAACAAAACGTAAATATTACAGTTCCTAAACAATAATTTTTGATACTTCAATAGTTTTAGATACTGCTATAGTGAATCGATTCCAGTATCAATTGGCTAGTTTTCCCGGTTGCAAAAATGGCATCAAAATTGTAGGTACTTTCGATATTTTCGGTACTTTGATATATTCAATTTTTTTGATACTTTTGGCACTTCGATAGTTATGGATATTAGTATCAATGGACAATACCAACGAAAGTATCGATACTTTGACTAAATATCGATACTTTGCTCAGCCTTAGTGAAGCGCTATACAATTCACTTGCAACTGCTTCAGTTTGGTTGGTGGCATGGGAAGAAAATGTTTGTTTTTTAAAGAAAAGAACGCTTACATGACCTTGTAAAAAGCATTCATTTTATGGGGACATCGTTGACAAGTTTGCCGTAAGCAAAAGAGGGGCGATTCGATAGATACAAAATAAGTAAGTTCCGTTCGACCGAAAGAAAAATTAAGGCACGTTTTAATTTTGAAATTACTGCTTGACGAGTAAGGACTGCTCCGTTTTACCGCCAGAAATTGACGTTTTATGTTTTTTTTTTCAATTAAATAAAAACAGTAACAAACACTTAACAGATTGTAGGTGAAGTTGACAGTTCTTTGAAAAGCAATTGGCGCCAATCAGTAATG
This sequence comes from Ctenicera cuprea, assembly GCA_958336395.1. Taxonomy (NCBI): domain Eukaryota; kingdom Metazoa; phylum Arthropoda; class Insecta; order Coleoptera; family Elateridae; genus Ctenicera; species Ctenicera cuprea. Next base: position 16,655,348 of record OY284495.1, on the reverse strand, counting down.
TCAACTTTTGAATGTTTATCAAAGCCTACCTGATTTACTATTGATCTGTTTTTCCTGTGGCACGTCATCTATTTTTAGGACCGTATACCGCCACCCACCCAGGAGTGGTGGTAGCTCAGAGGTTAGGCGCTTAGCCTCTTACGCTAAAGGTCTAGGGTTCGATTCCCCACCGAAGCCATGCAGCAATAAAAATCTATGCCGCAACCCGCCACTCACATTCCCCAATCCGGTGTAGGTAGCCGTGAGGTGTTAATGCCTGAAACCTTCTCTGATATTTAGTCGTTCGGATTCGACGTTAAACTGTAGGTCCCCCGTACTCCGCCTTAGCGCTAAGGAGAGTACGTGGCAGAGAAAAGTGCCGGTGCCCAGCAGTGGGACGTTAAGGCTGATTGCGATAAACCACCAAAAAAAGAACAACCCTCCTCCTCAGCGCCGCTAACGTCGGAGATATAAATATCGTTTAATTATGTCAACGTTCCTATAAATTTTTCCTTTAAATATATTCTACTACCTGTTACAATTTTAATGCATTTTTGCAGCTTATCTTACAATATCACAACCTTGCCTAAAGAAGATTCTGCTGGAATTTCCTAAGGCGTGGGATTAAATAATTAAAATCCCGTATGCCACTATATATGAGCCTCCAAGATAAATTTATGACGGTAACATATCAATAACGCACGTCCATATGATGAATGCTCGCCTAATAACTCTATTTTACATAATAAATCTAAGATATTTGATGCTCACTTTGCACTGGTTTGGTTAGTAAGAATACATTGCGGCGCTCTAGGATCATAATAACTAGTTTCAAAGCGTGAGATTGTAGGTGGCCCTCGATGTGCCATGATTATATGATACGGAAGAACATTTTGCAGTTAGTTATATCGATTTAAGATCCGCTAGCTTCCATTTAAAAAAACATTTATTAATGGGCTACAATTCACATGCGATATCAACTCGTAGGTGTTTTGTTTTGTTGCTAATTACCTGTAGGCTTGTATTTATTGAACGTTTATAATTTTACGTAAGTCAAAAAGTAACTGTTAAAGCTGAATAATTTAACATCCAGCATATTCATAATGTAAAGCAAGAAATTCTGTTTCAAAATTCAAGGAATTTTCAACAACCGATGCTCTTCGTAATATTGTACACCACACAAATCAGGATTTTTCACAAGAACTGAATACAACTGGAGGATTTTTACACGCTGAAATATTTCTAAGTCACGACGAGTACATATTATTTTCTGCCTCCGTTCCCGATTTTTTAATTCCAGCGACACATTGTTTATATCGCCATTGTTCGCGCTCTTTTATTCGGTTTGTGTGGCATCTAATATATTCATTGTTCCACTTGTTTTAAATATATCTGCTACTTGCTGAAGAACTCCACTTCAAATTCTTTGTCGAGAAGTTGAGGAATAACACGTCTTGACTACTAATTAGTGTTATCAAATCTATTCTTGGTTGAAATGTGAATTAAGGATTTTAAATTATTGGTTATATGCATCACGACTTTGTATGTATATTGTAAAATTAGGTTAATCCGTGAAAAAAAAAGGTGGAAGAGTACTCTGTTTCAAAATAAACGCGCTAGAAGAAAAACTTAAATTCGTATTCTACGCATGCCGAATAGACAATCTGCGCAAACGCGATTTTACTGCATCGTTTTATTGTTGGTTTAAAATTTACGAATTTCGGCTTCAAAATCGGTATGAGCATATTAAATGGCCATAGAAACAATTTTCCATTAAGAAAACGCTACTGGGAGGTGTTGTTTTGGTCGTTTACCTGAACAGATTAATTGAGTAACCGGCAAAAAGCGGCTGTCACCAAATTATGAAATCGATTTTGAGATTGTTGCAACTAGAAAACTCAAAATATCATAAAACCACTTGACTGCTTCAATAAATGGAAAGAGAGCTACTTCAAAATAGATGCGCTCAAAAAAGAACCTTAGATTCGTATTCTACACATGTCAAATAGACGAACTTGCTACCAGCCGCCCTCCAGTGTCCACCCAACGAACATTTCGATATATTTATGAAATGTACGAGTTTTGGCTTCTAAATCGGTATGTGCATGTTAAATGACAATAGGAACAACCTTCCATTGAGAAAACATCTCTGGAAGGTTTGCTTTTGGTCGTTTACCTGAACAGTTTAATTGGATAATCATCATAATAATGACTATATCAACTAAATAAGGATCGATTTTATATTTCAACGAATAAATTTTATATCAACTTATTCTAAAATTTTTAAAAAGTATCCAAATGTCCAAAATATTCGATATTTTTAAAATTTCATAGTAATCAAAATTTTACAAAATATTGAAAAGAAAAGCAAAATTGTTAAATTTAAAAAAAAAACAACCGGTATAAAATGTATTTGAAATTTTTGTTTTGTTGTCTATCAAGTCAGATCAACTTAAAGTTTTTTTATTGAGTTAAGCGGTATATATTGCCCACCATCTACAACAAAATATTCTTGCTAAAATTGGTGATTCAAAAAGAAAAGTGGATTTCTAGTGACAAATTTATAATTTTTATAATTTTAAAAATTTTCACGTTTTACTTTTTTTAATAATATTAAAATGGTAAAAATAAATTAAAATTTTCAATGTTTCATAAAATTTAAAAAGTATCTTTTTTTTACATTTCCAATAGCTTTAAAAAAATTTCAAATGTTTTTAAAAATTTTCAAACAGTATTTCAATTTAAACAAACAAATATTTCAAAAATTTTGAGAATTATTAAATTGTCCAAAATTAAAAAAAAATTGTTTTGAAATTTATAAAAACTTCCCAAAATTTTCAATATTTTCAATATTTTTTTATTTGAAAAAATTTCAATATAATCAAAATTTTCCAAAAATGAAAAAACAAAATTGTTAAATTTTAAAAAACATCCCGTATAAAATATAAAAATTTGTAAACCATTAAACTAAGCAGTTTTTCTCATTTCCTAGAAAGTGTCTTGAGGGAGATTTTTAAACTGTTTTTGAAACTAATAACTCCGCGTTAAAAATTTCGTATTAAATATTTGCATATATTTCCCAAACGAAATTCGCTCTTATTATCTCGTATCTTTTTCAGGGAAATCTCTTTCTTAATTACGCAGCGATTCAACATTCACAATTTGTTTGTTTGCAGACTGTGTAGATTTACTATTAAACAAAACAGATGCCGCTTAGTTGTATAAAAAGAATTTTTCTTATATGATGTCCATGAGTTATTCCCGCACAATACAAACAGCCAAAAATATAATTTTTACGTAACAAAAATGTCCATTCTATGTATAGACTATATACCGGGTGATCATAAAAAAAATAATTCAGAGCAGGCCATGACCGAAATGTTAAAGTTGGCAATACGTAATAAAAGCCAATTGTCAAATGTTGACAGCTGTAAAAATTTTTTTTGGGTAAATACATTAAGTTAAATGTATCTAACCAAAAATTTTTACAGCTGTCAACATTTGACAATTGGCTTATATTAAGTATTGCCAACTTTAACACTTCGGTTATGGCCTGCTCTGAATAATTTTTTTACGATCACCCGGTACGAGTAACCAAAATGCATAATTGTTTGTTCAACAGATGGGGCGGAATAGTTATTTTATATTAGCGGTTGTAGAATGCGGAATGGTCGTCTTAAAATTTGGTTTGATGATAGCTCTAGAACGACACATCTTCATTATAGAAAAGTATTTCCGAAATAATAAAAAGTAGCGAAACCCCTGGAGTACGCCCCACGTGTTTTTGGCAACTTTCTTTTTAATAATAAATACGCCGTGTCGAGATGTTCGACATCTTCTTAATGCACTCAGAGAATTGTATATTATCAAATATGCAAGAAGTCAGCAATTCCAGTCGCACTAAAATATTAACAAAGTATACCGCAACAATAGCAAACATTTATTATAAAGCCTTGATGGTTCAGCTGCACAATTTTAGTTCAAAGCCAATTTGATACTTAATAAAACTCAATGTAAATTCGTGAAATCGACTGTCAGACCTCACGCAGCGCAATGCTTTGGCTATCGAGTCTAGCTTGTAGTTGAACATCACCAATTTTCATCTTTCATCGAAAGCTGTACCGGTCCTACGGATACACGAATATGCGCCTTATACAGTTGACGCGTTTTCTTTAATAACGCCTTTGTTAATTAAGTTACCACAAAGATGTTGTACACACAAGCTACTTGACCATTTCTGCACATTTTAAAATTATATTTGTTTATACAGGATGTTCCATATCAGAGCGGCATACCAAACATGTTTTTTTTTCAATAAGACACTTTGTATATTTTGATATTTTTGGATTCCTGTTTTACTGCTGATTTAAAAAAAATGAAACAGTTTAATAGGTCGAGGTAACCGTTCGCGAGTTATTGACGATTTAACACGGAAAAACGGCCTAGTTTCGTCGTCGATTACTTCGTCAGTATCGGAAATTTTAAAATTTCTCGTACATGGATCTTTTTTGTGGTTATTAAGTTATAAACTAACTACTTGTTTTTAATATAAATGTACGGGTTAGAATTAAGATTATAATTTTGCGAATTGTATTTTTACGGTATTTTTTCAAAGAGAACACCCTGCAGATTATAATGTTGTTTGATTGGCTTTACGGTACTACTTCATTTTCAGATAGGGTGTTATACTTTTAAAGTTACCACATAGAAAATTACCAGAGATATTTTACACCATCATAGTAATTTGGGAGAACGCATAATTTAATTAAATAATATTATAATATACAGAGTGTTATATTTGAAAAATCCCCAAAAAAGTACAATTCGCAAAATTATGTCCCTATTCCTAGCCCGTACATTCATGTTAAAAATTAATAGTTAGTTTTTAACTTAATAACTACAAGAAAGATGCATGGACGTGAAAAAAAAATTCCGGTACTGACGTAGTAATCGACGATGAAATTTGACCGTTTTTCGTGTTGACTCGGCAACAACTAGGGAACGGTTAACTTTAGACGTAATAAATTTTTATGCTTTTTTGATCAACATCACAACAGGAATCGACACATGTAAAAATATACAAAGTGTTGAATTTAAATCAACATAAATTTGGTATACTTCCCTGATATGGAACACCCTGTATAAACGAAAATAATTTTAAAATGTGCAAAAATGGTCAAGTAGCTCATGTGTTCAATATATTATTGATAACTTGATTAACAAAGGCGTTATCAAAGAATTTCACATCGTTGGGAAACCCGTTATAGATAAGAAAAGCAGTACGACAGAAGTTTAAACATAATTAGTTTTATAGTTTTAAAAATATTCTATTTATTCATAACTAAATTCTTTTGGTGGTACAATTTGTATTTTTTCATCACTTACATGTTATTCACGATTCTAATTTAATTTTAGATTAATTTCTAGATATGCTTTATTTATCGAAATCACACTTCATAAGAGAGCGGAGACAGTAAAAATTATCTTCGACTTTAATTGTGAATTTAAGAATTATAACAATAAACATTGAAATAATTAAACAACGTAAAACGACCAAGGAACAGTCAACAGTTCCGAATTAGTAAATATACGAGGATCGTTCGAAATGTACGTGGCCTAACACAGAGATGGCGCTAATTCGGCGGAATTTGCGTTTCTAATTTTCAGAACCATCCTTTCTTAGGTTAAATACGACTGTATAGAGCGATCTGTCAATTAGTTTGTGTTTGACAGTGCGCCAAAGTGACCGTTTCGAGTGATTTCGTAAATAATGGAAAAAAACTGAGTTGCGAGCAGTGATAAAGTACTTTCATTTAAAAGGCTTAACACCAACCGATATCAAAGCAGAGTTGAATTCGACATTTTTGAAGTGCGCTGCTTCATTTTCAATGGTTAAAAACTGGGTTGCCGAGTTTAAGCGTGGTCGTGTGAGCACAAAGAACGAACTCCGTAGTGAAGGCCCAAAAACGGCTACTACTTCGGATATGATTGAAAAAGTCTTCCGTATCGTATTGGATGACCGTCGAGTAAAACTGCGCGAGATAGCAGACATAGTGGGCATTTCAAATGACAGTGTGCACAGAATTTTAACTGAAGAATTGGAAATGAGAAAATACTCCGCGCGTTGGGTGCCGCGTTTGCTCACACCGCAGCAAAAACTGAATCGTTTGATTGTTTCTCGCGACCTTTTGGCACGTTTTCGCCGCAATCTGAAGGACATTTTGCGCCGTTTCATAACCGTCGATGAAACCTGGGTCCACCATTACACTCCCAGAACCAAGGAACAGTCCAAACAATGAACACACAAAGGTTCTCCGCCACCGAAGAAGGCAGGAAAAGTTAAGGCAACTGTATTTTGGGATTCTCATGGAATTATCTTCGCCGAATACTTGGAAAAAGGAAAAACAATAAGTGGCGAGTATTTTGCCAATTTGTTGCAGTAATTGAGCGACAAAATAAAAAAAAACGGCTTCATTTGGCGAAAAAGAAAGTGCTTTTCCATCAAGATACCGCACCTGTACACACGTCTGCAATCGCCATGGTCAAAATTCATGAATTGGGATTCGAATTAGTGCTTCATTCACCCTATTCGCCAGATTTGGCTCCCAGCGATTTTTATCTATTTCCAAACCTGAAAAAATGCCTCGCGGTAAAAGATTTTTATCCAATTTCGAGGTAATCGCTGCTGTAAATAGCTATTTTGAGGACTTGGGTTCATCGACCTACAAAGACGGCATTGCTGCTTTAGAGCATCGTTGGAATGAGGGCGTTGAGCGAGCAGGAGACTATATTGAAAAATAAAATGCTTTTTTCCCAAATAACTTGCGTTTTCTTTTTTAGGTCACCTACATTTCGAACGATCCTCGTAATAATAGAAGTAATAAGTTTGTACTCACACAAACAGAAATATCTGGAAAATTTACTTTAGCTGGAAAGTACCTTCTCCTGCACTTGATAAAAGAAAATTGAATCTTGAATAAGATATGAAAAGAAAATACAAAGTATTACATTAGAAGCATTTAGTTATGGTCATTTGAACCTACCGGAAATGGTTTCTCTCTAAGCGCCCTGTACAATGTGACCAAAAACTTTTGGTACCGCATTGTAACGTACAGGATACCCTTTATTAACAGGATTCCAAATTTTGATTCATAATTCTGAAAATTAATAAGACACCTTTCATTAAAAAAAATAATAAGGTGGTAGCGCACAAAATCATTAAAAAAACGGCATATAACCGTATACGTATACGCAAATAGATGGATGTCTAAAATTATTTTAATTTTTCCTTCTATACAGATAAATTAGTGCCCACATGCGTGTCTAAAGCGTTACGCAAAACCAACACTGGTTGCTAAAATCGAATTTACATCATTAAGTTTAGTTCCAATAGCATGATTCGATAATCGCAATTAAACTGTCAAGTCATGTTTAACAGTCGTTTTTGCTTGAATTAATCACACATTTTTACTAACTCCTGATGAAATACTTAAAAGTAATTGAAAATCGAACATAAATACGACTTATTTTAGGTGATATTTCAAATATAAAACTTCTTTTTCAAGGTTTATTTTTGTAGAAGTTGAAATCAGTTTAATTTTTAAATATCAAGTGGCGTTTCAGAGAAATACCTTTAAAATAAAAATTTTAAAGTCTCACATTTGTCATTTTTTTCACATTTGACGAACAACGTAACTAAAACCTTCAGAATGATAGTTATTATGTATAAGAACACACGCGTGGTCTAAAATCAAGTAATTTCTATTCCCAACATCGGACGAGAACGGCCTATAAATAAACTGCTTTCAAACTATATGATTAAAATTGTTGGTGGAAAAAACTTGCAGCCAGATAAATTGCAAATCGCTATTTCATTCAACCGTCCAGCTCAAAGTTGCTAAAAAACAAGATCGTACAGTGAAATAAGTGTAGAAATATATCTCAAATTTTTTTACAAATATCCTCCAAGAGTGGATGGACAACAATTCGATAGCAAGCTTAAGATAAAATTAAGTTTAGGAATTTTAACATATCCGTGATTCCAGATAAAAGCTACTGTTTTATGGGATTGCTGAAAGATGCTAAGCGATTCCTATAAATTTTAAATTAGGCCCTTAGTAGGAAGACGGCAATAAAATAGCTTTTATTTACCTTTCCGTGTGCATGCCAATTTGTTTACTTTATGGAATGACGATTATTAGTTATTACAGAGTAATTAAGCTGCCATAAATATTTTAGAACTCGTATCAGTCTATCAATTAATTCTTCGGTTATTACCGTAGATACAGCGGAGTCCCGTAGTGCTCAGTTTATGTAGACCCACAACGACTACTAGAAATTTATTATTTTGTAATCAATATAACGTCAAATAAATTACTAGTTCTTTTGAGTAATTATAGCGCGAGTGTTTGATTACTTGTACTCGCATATAGATAAAATGTAACTTCATTAATAGGATCGATGTAGGTCGCTTGTTTGTTGCAATTTAAAATATAACATTAAAAGTAGAAAAAATAAAAACTGGATTCCAACAATCAGAACACCAAAGTAATTTTATTGGCACGAATATATCAACAAACTTTGTAAAATTGTAACAACCAATTTACTGTCAAATGTTGAGCTTAAAAATATTATTGTTTTGGAAGAAAAATTCATGGAATTGTTGTCTAAATTTAGACTTAAGTCTACCTGATTGGCCACCTAGCTTGCCGGACTTAACTCCTATTGTTTGTTTGTTTTTCATGTAGCGTTGCATAACATTAATATTTTATCTAGAAAAACCGAAAACTATATGGCATATGCAAAAAATTGAACGAACATCGAGGAAATACTTGCTGATTTTTAGAATTCGGCAAAAATGTAAAAAAAATTCACGAAGTACGGCCCAACAATAAACAATGCTTCTCTATAGTGTCTATGTATTAATAGTGTAAACTAAAGCAATGTGTAAGAACTACTACACCGAAGCTGTTCGCGTTGACTTGTCTCGAGTGGTTCTTATTGAAGCTATCAGCAGATTATGTTACAATAATACCAACAAATGTTCTTTTATGAAAGTGTCTAAAATATGATTATTTTAAAACTTGTTGCAAGCGAGCTTCGTCTTAAGCAACAAAGAAACAACACGGGATTGAATGTAAATGTTTAGACAGACTTTAAAATATGTTTGTTATAAAAACTGCGTTGGCATTCCGGTAATGCGTAAGTGCTTACTCATAAAAGGATCTCTGCTTCTTATATAAATGGAAAAGTTAACTGGCGGAATGTATGCACGATGGCACATACATACAGCTTTGAAAAATCCATCTTACAGTCCAAACATTAGACACTCACCGCTCTTAATTGTTAGAATTGTCTGCAAAATAAATTACTGCAAATTCCCTATAGGTGTTAAAGTCATAGGCTATCAATAGAGTGTGAGTCAAGGGCGAGACCAAGGCCATCTACTATTTATTCACTGTGGTGCTAGATAGTACGGTCTAGAGCAGAGGAATAAAATAAAATAAATTGTAAGGGCTTAGAAACCTTCAATACAAATGAACGTCTAAGACTGTATCAACAGTCATTTTATTTTGTGCCCAATTTGTTGCAACCCTGCGCTCGCAATTATTGCAAATTAATTTACAAGGAACCCATGGCTTAGTAGGGCAACAGCTTTATCGCTATCCTAATATCGTATGGCGCTTCCATAGTTAAAACCTAAGGAAATTTGCTACAGAAAACTGGATAATATAAAAGCTACCTGCAGAAAATTAATGTATCTTGGTGAAATGCTCGTTTTTGAAGAATCCGAGGATGTACAAGTATACAATAAGAAGTTACCCATAGTAATAAATACAGAAAACGTAACATATTACATAAAATTAGGAAAGGAGGAACTAGATTATGTTTTAAATGTCTGGTAGTGACAATAAACAGAAACTGGAAAATAGATAAGAATAACATAAAGATAATTTATTGCAATACGAAATAGGCTCCCAAGAAAACAACTAGGTCCGAAATGACAGTATTTATAGCAAATTTTATACAAACGTGACATATCCCACTCTTGGAAATCGGGGTCATTGACAATAGACATCGAAACATAAGAACTGCAAAATACCAAAATATTATATTCGGCAGTAATACTTAAGTGATTATCATTGGATTGATATTACTGAGCAATATTTTGCTTAACATCTCAAACGAGACGTTCTGACAAGATACAAGTGTCAAAACGTCGAATACGGTTGCTCAGAAGCAAAAGTTTGCGAGCCAATATCCATTAAAAAATTTATTTTGAAGGAATCATAATCAAGAATGGTATTTAGATAGATTATGCCATGATTAAAAACAAACGTACACTGCATTGTTTGCTTAATTGCTTGGTGTTGTCATGATCAAGAAAGTGCGGTTTTTTGCACAGTCGCTACGATATAACGACCTACCTTCAAGTTTTCTTAGCTGTAAACACCAAGGTGCTGATTTCTCAGTTGGAAACGTTTACGTTACTCGTTAAGTTTTCTTATTTTCCTTCTTTTGGTATTTACCGCGTAGATTTCCCGTTTTCCGCTTTCATAGCCTTTTATAATAACAGTCTTTTTCTTTAAAATCTCTCTCATCTATAGCTGATTTTATACATGATTCCCAACTTAAAACTGGTCAGCCCTTCTTTCTATTTCCCATTAGAGAATACTGCTTCACTTTTCTCCGCCATCTATTCTCCGGCATACGTCTAATGTGCCCATACAATTACAGCGCTCTATTTTCTAAGGTTTTTGTAATAGTGCGTGTAACTTCCAAATTTCTTCTGTCTTGTCGTGTAATTAAAAGACATCTTCTCTTGTAATCGAAGTCCACTGTTCTGATTTTATCTGTAATCCTTTTTGTAAGTGGCCACGTGTTCGCTCCATATAACACGATGTTTTTAACTATGCTGTGAAATAGTCTTTTCGTGGTGTTTAGACTGATATTTCCATTCCACAAAAGACCGTGGAGGGTTTTCGTTGCTCTTTTTCCCATATTAATGCGCTTATTGATTAATTTTCACATGTACCCGTTGAACTTATAACTGATCCCATATAATTAAAGGTATTGCAGGTTTTTATGTATTTTTCTTCTAATCTTATATCAAGAGTTTTCCCTTGCTAAGCATATGTACTTCGTTATTTGAAAATAAATTTTAAGACCCAACCGTACAAATTGTTCATTCAACATCCTCAGCATGTATTCCATGTCTTCTTCATCTTGCCCTAATACAATGTGGTCATCCGCGAAAAGTAACGAATTGAGGGTTGAATTATTCCCATACCAGATCACTTTTTATACCTTCTTCTTCCTCTTACGGCGGCGGTGCGGAACTCCGCAGCACGTAGGCCTAATTGGCCCATTGTACATCCACCGCTAGTTCAGTGATTCTTCTCATGCAGACTGGTACTCAAGCCAAAGGCTAGTACTCCGTTGAGGGAGATATCTTGGAGTTCCCCTGGTTCCGGAATTGGTATGCCGAGGTGTCGGTGCCTCAGTACCATTAGTCTGGTACAATGGGTGAGAAGATGAAGGGAAAACTCCTCCTCTCCTGCACATGGGGTCGTTTACTACTCCCAAGGTGTTTGTTGAAAGGACCATGGCCGGTCAGGAAACCTACCACAATCCTGATGTGTTTCCTACTTAAGCGTAGGAGTTGTTTGGAACGCCATGGCGAAGGTTCTCGGAGAACAAGCTTTGACTGGCGCAGCCCTGGATGCAAAGCCCAGTTTTATACCACGTGCCTATTCAATGTAAATATCGACGGGTGGTGGTAATCCACATCGCTGTTTAAGCCCCCTTGTTATTTTTATTATTACCTATTTTTTCCTGCGCTTCTGTACTGTTATTATGGTTTTTTAACTAAATCTCTTCACCTGTCTCAAATATTCATCCTTCTCATTGCTTGCCATATTCTTCATCTTGGTACGCAATCTTATGCCTTTCCCAGGCCCATAAATGTCATATGCGTATTTATTTGTTTGTCTCTATTTTTCTCTATTGTCTGATACAATGGATGTTGTCTAAACAGGATCTACCCATCCTAAAACCGTTTTGTTCTTGAATAAATTCTAAATTTTCTTCTTCGATTGTTTTATGACACTGGATAACAGTCTTGCTATAGCTGGGTTTATGCTTATGCCTCTACAGTTGGAATACGAGTTTTTGTCTACTTTTTTTTTTGTAGATAGAGGAAATGTATGCTTGATACGCTTCTCTTTCTTCTATTTTATTAAACAGTTTTCTTATGCATCTTATTTCTTTGCCCTCTCTACATTTGAGAAGCTCCATTCTTGAATTACCCGGTCCTGGAGCTCTGTTATTCTTGGCTTTCTGAAGTGCTTTTCGTTGGTCTTCTTCTGTGAGTTTAGGTGTTGTATCTGTGTTTTCTATTACTTCTTCTTTGTTAACATACTGTCTTCTACACTCTTGTAGAAGGTTTTAATAGTGTGGCATCCACTGTTTTGGTGAAATTGTTTGTATTATTCTTTTGGTACTCGTGCTGTTTTTTTATTGTTTTCCAGGCTGTTGTAAACTTGTGTAACGTTATGCTTGTTTAGATTCATTTATGTTGTGATTTTATTATAAATGCCTTACAGTTAGCTCACTCAATCATGTATCTTCTGAGCGATTCAGGTAGCGGAATCTCTGAGCTAATTTCCAGCTGGTAACCAAACCTGTACTTACTCTCTGCTAAATTTGATGTAGTTTGAATTTACCTCAGAAAATAAATGACCACTAAATGCACTCTTACATAACTTTATTACAATAAAAATTAATTGAAATATAAACAAAACAAACACAAACAATCAACCTATCACCCTTGCCTAGTTAACATATTATGAATGAAAACAATAACGGGGATATATACAATCTTAATACTACTCTTAATGTACTAGTTAGCTGTGTAGGTGGTGGATGCCGGCGGAGAGTCGCGCTATTTCCGCGGTGTTGACAAAGACGCAGTGATTTTTCATCGTAGATCGCTGGTATTTCCCACGTTGCTGCGGATCGCTGGTATAATTTGCCAGTGCTGCAGTTGGAGAGTTCGTTGGGTGTTGTTTTATGCCTTTTTCCTTTACTTTATTTTTTACTAATCCCCGAAGGTGTACGTATTATTCTCTAAGTTCTGACTTTCCTTCTAATAACCATTTCCCCAACCAGATCGTTTGAAAGTTTTTCTTCATTTTTAGTCTTCTTATTCTTAATGCCTAAAGATTCCTTAGCTACAACAAGAAATATTTTCTTTATATATCCATACATTATTTCTGGCAACCCTTCTCTTTCTATTAATTTGTTTTATATCAGGTTTTGATACTAACAGAATCTTTACACTGTATTGCTTCAGCAGGTCCGTTTTGAAGATTGTTTCTATTGTGTTTGTGATTCCTGCATCTTCTATCCCTTTTTTAAATCAATTTTCGCATTGCTGTAGATGATATGGCCTTTTATCATTAGATGATTGCTCGCACATTCGTGTTGTCGGTATACTCTTACATCCCTTATTTTTACCTTTCATTATTTCCTCATTATTATCACTTCTATTGCGTCTTTCTTTGTACAAAAAATATAGATAATCCATGCAAAAAAATTCGAGAAAACCAAGATTGTATTGGAAAGCTCAGAGCGACGAATTACAAAGCTAAAGGAAGAAGATCAATAGGAAGACCAAAGAAAAGATGGTCAGATCAAGGTATGCCGGAACAGGCATCGAATAGGTCTAATGCCTGCAGAAGAAGAAGAAGAAGAAGAAGTATTGGAAAGACCCTTAAAGGTTTATGACAAGTGGAGTTTCCAATAGCGCATTTTTTCAAAAGCTCAGTTTCTTTTCTATTGGATCATCTTACTCAGGTTTTTGAAATTCTTGATCTTTCATTTAGAAGTGCAGACGTGTTGTATTTTGAGGTTTGCTATCTTTCTTGAGTAGCATCTTTATTTACAAACGTCTCTCTAATGTAGCATAAAACTGAAATTGAAACACACTTAACAAATTCGTAGTTTGCCAACCGCCACCTATTTAAACTGCCTCAATACGAAATAGCGCATACTTGATACTCTGATATGATACCTTCACTATATTCGAAATTTATGCAAAAACGTTCTTAACAATTTAGATCGGACGTTTTCTAATTTCTTATATGCAAGTTTTGCGCAAGTGAAGTGATGTTATCGGTAAACTTTTTGCATCGTTTGCAAGGTTCGAATTAAAACAGGCTGGCGTCCTCATTAACACAAGCCATCTTCGATGCAAATTAAAGTAGATAGAAGTGGATCATCTGAGATAGGTATTCTAAGATAGCAGGTGAACTATAGAAGTTGCCGTGGCTCGTGGCGTCATGGTTCGAAACAAATGACTGGCAGAGCGAGGATAATGCCGAGCGTTACCATCTGCTATTAAAATAATTATGATTGGACTTTACTTGTTCCTTGTAGTAATAATGCTGTTGTTTTGACAGTGCACTGCTTTTTTTACAGTTACCCTGATATTTATACTGATTTAACGTACTTTTTCTACCGGAAGCCGCAGCGGAAGTTTAAACGAATTTCTGGAAACCATGTAAATTCTAAACAGATTAGGACTGAAACAAGAAAAAAAGATGTCATTTTTTTCTACTGCAACAATTGTTTTTGCATAGCTACTTAGTAATGCTTAGAACATTCTGTTCAATTTCTCAACAATTCATGAACACTGAAAAATTTAAAACCACGTCAATTTAAGGATTTAAATTATGAATGTACATGACGTGCATAAAAATCCGACCTCTAATTGTTATATAATAAATTATTTTGGTTTAATAAGAAATTTAAAAAAATATTTTGTTGAATTATTTGTTATGATTTCTAGCTTGTAGCACCTAAACTGCTATTACTCATGAGAAATTTAACTTAAAAAATGTTTGATCGTTTGCCTATTAAATAATGCAGTATAAATTTATCACAGTTTTAGTAGTTCTAAAAATTCTCGCAGTTTTTAATATTGTGTACCCTTAGGTCATTTACAATTCCAAATGTCATCCCGATCTTATAGCTCGTTTTGAGTAAATAGGCGATAACACCAAAATTTTCAAAAATTCATAGAAGTTGTCGGAAAAATTAGCGGACCGAACGAGGAAACGAACCAAATTGTAACTCATCTTCAGCCCTATAAACTTACAAAATGAAAAGTAATGCAAACTTGAATATTTTAAATGAAACACCCTGTATATTCTTGCATTTTTAGATAACTTATTTTATAAGTTTCGATAGAATTAAATAAGACGATTTACCTAAAATCAACAGTTTTTTGAGATATTCGACGAAAAAGTTCAAAAATGTAATATTTAATTTTATTCAGCATAATCCTGTATCAGTCTAACGGTTAGTAGAATCGTAAATAAATTTGAGCAGTTTCCTATAGTTTGAGACTTACCCAGACCTAGTTGTCCTCAGAGATTAAATGATGAAGAGGAACTCTGTCCATGCATCTTTTCGCCAACTGAGAACTGAACATAACGTTAGTCATACCACTCTAGACAAAATTCTTAAGTAAAAAGATTTTCACCCTTATAAAGTTTATCTAGTTTAAGAACTAACCGAGAGAGGTGGTTCCGGGGTTAACTAGTCCGCCTTTCATTTACAAGGCCTTGGGTTCAATTCCGGAACCGGTCCTGGTTCAGGTTCTTTCCGTGGTTTTTCTGGTCTAAAAGGTGAATACTAGAACGGTACTTTCCGCGGAAATCTTCTTTTATCTAAATTCCTTGTTCTAGCTCAACCTTACTCTCCTTTCTCGGCGGAAGAGGGGATAAGCACTCCGGTGCGGCCCGCCCCTTCACGAGGAATGAACCAACACAGATATTTCTTTTATTTTTAAATTAAATAAATATGATTTTAATAGAATGCTACAATGCTAATGACAATGCGCAGCTTTTAGATATTGTTAGTTTTTCGGACGAGACCGCATTCTGTTTGAATAGAAATGTTCATCGGCATAACTGGCGATACTGGCCCCAAGAGAATTCCCATTGAATGCAAAACAACCACAAAAATTGAATGTCTGGCCGGAAATAATTAGTGATATAATTTTGGAATCCTTTTTTTAATGAACGTTAACCACAGAGCTATATTTAAAATTTCTGCAATTTGAACGTATGTTTTCAGCAAGACGGAACACCATCACACTTTGGAAGAAACGTTCGGGCCCAATAGACGTAATTTTGACTAGTAGATGGATATGTAGGAGGCCAAACCACCTAGATCCCCGGATTTAACACCATTGAATTTCTTTCGGTTATTTAATGAATTTACGAATTCTAAAAGAAATTCTCAACATATCTCCTGAAGCTCTTCACAGATCAGTTTTTCAACACGGAATCGGACATTGCCAGATTCAAAATGGGGCCCATTTTAAGCATTTATTGTAATTGTTTACCTTTCTAACTCACATGCGTGCTATTTACAAACCTTATTAGTAAAAGGAATTGAGAAAAGCGCACTTTAGCTGTTTTTACACGTGTAAATCAAAATAAACGAAAATTACAAATTTATACCTTCTACCTTAAATATCTCGAAAACTATTGATTTTAGGTGCATGGTCTTTTTCGACTTTTTTAAAGCATATCCAAAGATGCAATAATATACAAGATGTTTTATTTAAAATTTTCAAGTTACTTCTGGTTAAACCGGAAGCGGAAACTAATTGTCGATATACGAAAAATAAAGATTATAACTAACCATACTAATTGTTTCAACGCAGCAATTTTCTATCTTTAACAATAAAGAAGTTATTAAGGTGTCCCGTTACTTTAATTAGACACTCTACTGACGTAAAAATAAGGGTACTTCGCGTAGACTTTCCTATACTTTAGAAAAGGTCTTACCATATTTCCAAAATATGTTTGTATTTATGTATCAACGGTTTTCGCATGAACAGAGACTTGTAAGATTGCCCAGTGCTGCCAGTATACCGATTCGGCCAGTGGAAGCGTACGCTATTAACCTATTAGCCCATGGTTGCAAGCATGACTTATTCTATTTAGAAAGAAAGAAATGTTTTTAGGGAAAAAAACACAAAAAACAGAATAACAAATTCTTCCACTAAGCATTTGTTGAAAGAGGAATAATTAACTAAACAATAATGGACCAAAAACTTAAGTTGTGAACCTTATTTTACTATCAGTCATGAGCAATTAAGTTCAAACAGAAATGGTTTGTCGTCTCGCGTTTATAAATAAAAGATACATTTTCGGTATTAAAAATTTCAGAGGATTTGCGGACTAGGACGAAACCAAATTGTAGCTCATTGAAAGTTCTATATGTCTACAGAATTTAAAAGAAATCGTGTTGCCAGTTTTAGAACAATATTGTTTTAAAAATATCTAAAATCTATCTATCTAAAAAAATTCACATCGCCGTTTTAATTTATAGGCAAATGGGTTTTGTTCTTATACCTTACTGTAATTCCCAATTTCATCACGATTTGTAAACTAAATTTTCACAAAATCGTAGCAGCCCTCATTTTTAACTTTAAATATTCAGCTAACCTGTGTTAAATTTATCTGTTAATGTTTTGTGGGCTAAATTTATTATAATATTTTCTATCAGATTCTGTTTAAATTTAAATATTCAGTTTTGGACTTTTTAAGTTGTTTGTGAAAAATTTTTGATATACCTCTGTATTTCAAACCGCATGAAACCGGCCCATTAGTTCGAGAGATTTGAGCCCATATACAGACCCAACCCGCCCAAAAATAGACTACTTTTATAAACTATCTTTCCTTCGTCCAATTCCGTCAGAATTTTTAATTCTAAAGTTTTCATGAAATCAATACTGAAACTTCCTATCCTGAAAATACAGGAAAATAAAAAAATTAGAAAAGTGCGTCACATAGAAATTGAAACATTGCGAAACAAACTACATGATGCCCACTCCTAATAACTCCCAAATTTGAAAAAGGAATTGTGTAACCAATTCTCGAAAGATTGTTTTGTTTCAAAAATTTTAAAAAGCGTTTTTTGGGACAAAGTTTTAAAAAAGTCTCTACAAAAAATACCAAAAAAAACATGTCTAAATTCCGTTTCCGATTCTAATTGAAGACGTTACAAAAAACTACCTGCAACTAAAAAATTCCAAATACTAAGTCTTACAAAAATTGGTCAAGGGGTTCCGGAAATATAAAGAAATGAACGCACCCCCCCACCCACGCACCCACCCATCTACGCAGACATGGACAGCACCCACCCACCCACAGGCATTTTTTAAAAACACTTTTTTGAGTTTCTTTGACCCAAAAACCTGCATTTCCGTTAAAAACTGAAATACGAAAATCCATCTAGACACAAATCAGAATCACTTGGTGTGGAAGATACATGAACCCACATTTATGTTTCATAGAAACACCTAAAATGTATAACAGGGGAGCGCAAAGTAGATGGAAAATTTGGAAAACGTTTTCCCGTGTCAAGTATTTCACAGCTATGAATTTTCTATAAATAGCCTACCAAAGCATTAATCTTGAATTTTAAAACGCTTTTAACGTTTCCTAAAAAAATCAATAGATTCGATCCTATGCCCTTCTGCCATAAAGTATTTACTAATGCCAGAAGCGCGAGACAGATAAGTGCAAATTTCAAATGCAAATCCGAGACAAGTGAAAGCTCAAATCGCATTAAATCAACAATTACCCCACGGGTCGCAGAGTCCGATCTTCCTGAGACGCTTCCGAAGTACTTGACTTGAAGTCGGTGTGTTCTTATTTGCATATTCCCTTTTAATAAATCATACTTCAGGTTTCTATGTACAACAGAAATAATCATTACAGCATAAGTCATAAAATTCGAGACAAGCTCGCAGAGGCGCGATCTTGCAGGAAAAGCAATTAACATCACTCAAATACACACCAGGCCGCTCTTCGGCGCGTACATTACACTACAAACTCGCACATTACGTACCTCTACTGGCCAATATTGGATATGAGCTCTGCTGGAGGTAACACATAAATAGCCCTTATTGCAGTACTTGAGAACTTGAGAATGCAACTCTTTAACTTACCGTCAAGAACTGAGCGTATAAATTAAACAAAAATATTGTAGAACTCGTGGCAGGGCTTCGTTTTACTAGAATCTTGACGATGTATCGAATCGTTTTACATTTTGTAAAAAAATCTATTTTTCTATTACTATTAGCTTAGAAGTGCTAAATTTGTTTCTAGCTAATTATTTACTAAAATATAATTAAATTAAGTTCAGTTCTTGTGTTGTAAATATAAAGTTACTTTTCAAGTTTGTTTAACTGTTGAAAACCAGTGGCGTAGCTATTATACCGGCAATGGCCGCAAAGTCCCGAAAATTTAGGGTTCCCTGGGGTTACCGGTAAAAAAGAAATAAGTATATCGAAATTCGAAATATCGGATTACGGATAGAATATCGATTTTTTCAAATCTACATAAATATTACCTACCGGGTGTTAATGGAACATGACGCATCCTCTTTTTTCTTTTAGTAATTCTAAACACATGCAATTTTAGTATGTTTGGTAGTCCAAAAAACGCATATTTATGGCCTAAAAATTTAACGCCTTTTGCTTCCGGATATACTAGAAATAACATTAACTTTTCTTTTCAATGGAACATCTTGTATATTTTTACATATTCGGAACTAGGATAGAATTCTGAGTCTGTCTATGACAGTTAAGTAAGGACTTGACATCCCAAAATTATTTTTATTGTCATTTTTGTTTACTATAAAGAGTGCTTTGACCTACCCAAATTGATTCTAATCAATTTACATACTATTATTGATTGTAAATGTTTGTTTCTTTTCACTTATTAAACTTATTAGCAATGCTACTTGTAAGTGTTACAAACGTACTGTTAGATACAAGATGGTTTAATCGTATATTATGCAACAAGTTTTATAAACGGCATTTTAGTCACGAGTTTTATTAGGCACGAGCGGAGCGAGTGTTTATTAAAACGAGTGTCTAGAGAAGTTTATAAAACGAATTGCATACTATACTTTTTCTACGACCATCACAAAAATACTAAAATTTGGAAATTCTTTTATTATCTTAAGCCATATTAATAAACATGATAACAATACAAAATTATTAAATTGTTCTACTTAGGTAAATATATATTAATAGTCACATTAGAAACATTTTGGCAATTGCTGAAAGAAATCATTGATTTTCTTAAATTTTCTCCATCAAATTGTGTTTATTTACTTGATTAACTTGATTTAAATTGAAGCTATTCCTTGTTCCACTTTCATTTTCATCAAAATTAAAGCTTGAAGTTTCAGCAATTGCGATATCAATATTCTCAGTATTCTTTTGCACAGAACTATCTTGAACAGAATTCAAGATTTTACTAGCTGTCTCGATTTTATTGTTTAACGAGTGGTCAATGTAACTCTCTGCAACAGCTGTTGATCGCCATCCTCCATGGCGCTTTAAAGCTGTAATGTCCGCACCCGAGTCTACCAAAATCGTCGCTGAGGACCTTCTTAAACAATGGCCGGTGTAACGAGCAGGGTCAGGCAACTTTAAACTTTTTGCTACTACGTCAGCTATGCTGCCAAATTTATTTTTCCACGACTGGGAGTAGAAGTTGGTTTCTATGGCATCAACATTGTGACAGAAGTAAAGCATTTACTCTCTAGGGACGAAATAAGACAACAATTTCCCTAGGAGAGTTTTTATTTGATTTCATATTTATTTTTGTAAACAAATGTCTGTTGTCATGGTACGTTGTATGGAAACATCCCAAAGGCTTCTAAATATTGTAATTTCGCTCCGATTTATTATAATTTTTTATTTATGAAATTAAGTGTTTCTACTCCCGATCGTGGCAAAAATAGTGTATACACCTCGGGAGAGACCGCCATTTTTCCCTCGATGTATTTGTAGCTCTCAGGCCTTGCCCTCGGGCTTCAAATTACACCTCAGGACGTTTCTCTCCTTTAGTGTATAATGTACTATTATTCCAATGGGCTGTTTTGTACATTTTCCTTGCTGGTAGTTTAAGAAAAATCGGGTAATACTTGTCAGGTTTGGAGGTCCAAGTTCCATGTATTTCTTGCAGGTATGGTAGAAATTACCTCCAATAACAAACTAACGTTCCGTTTTTGTTTTTGTATTAGGAATGTGAACTAAAAGGGCAGTGTTGATGTCTTCAATATGACTTGTTTCAATTTTCATCAATTCTTCCCGCCGACAAGCTCATAATATGCCAAAAATTAACCCAACCTAAAATATTTATAATTTTTATATTTTTATTTAATTTGGTTTTATACTTTACCTTTGTCAATAGGCATTCTTTATCTGGAGCAGATGATAAGAATTCTTTAATTTGCTGGGTTGTCAAAATTTTCGACATTTTAGGTCTGAAACCGTCTGATTTACGCTTCAGAAACGCACACAATTTGGGGTACTTGCTTATATCAACATTGTTTTTTAGATTAATTGTCACACACAAAGAGGACGGTTTCATTCTTTTCGGAAGATTTTGGAAACAAGCGAGTAACACATTCTCAGATAATGAATTTGTTTGGTTTTCTTGACGCCAATCTTGGAAAAGTTTATATGCACGTTCGTACTGACTTTTGATTTCTCCGGCAGCAAACTAGCAGTTGCCGATGCCGATAAGTTTATTGTATACAAATATACAAATACTCAAATTTGAATGAAAAAAACCTCAAGTTATATTCCTTAAGAAATTCTGTATTTAAAAAGGCGTATAAGCCACCACCATTCCATTTGAAAATAATAAGTTACTTTGAAAAATTCCTTTTGCACATTTTCAAAAGTAATATTTCAGCTGGTGTGTTTTCTAGCTTGAAAATTTTATTTTTTAAGGCGTATGTAACCTGATCAGAGTGTGGTGGTGGTAGTTCAGAGAGTGGTGGTCGCTCAGAGGTTAGGCGCTTAGCCTCTAACGCTAAAGGTTTAGGGTTCGATTCCCCGCCGAAGCCATACAACAATAAAAATCTATGCCGCAACCCGCCACTCACATTCCCCAATCCGGTGTACGCAGCCGTGGGGTCTTAATGCCTGAAACCTTCTCTGGTATTTAGTCGTTTGGATTCGACGTTAAACTTTAGGTCCCCGTACTCCACCTTAGCGCTAAGGAGAGTACGTGGCAGAGAAGAGTGCCGATGCCCAGCAGTGGAACGTAAAGGCTGATTCCGAACCTGATCAGAATTGATTTGCGTGGGTCAAAGCACTCTTAATAGTAAACAGAAGTTAGAAAAAACATGTTTTTTGAATGTCAAAACTTGACTTAATTTGCATAAACAGACTTAGAAATTCAACCTAATTTAAATATGCGAAAATATACAGAGTGTTCCATAAAAAATAAGAAAGTTGATGTCATTTCCGGTGAAACCAGAAGTAAATGTAGTTGAATTTTTTGCTCCGATAATTCGTTGTTATACAGTGTGTAAAAGACGGCTAAACTATTGAACGAACCTACATGGATGGGATAAAATATTTGTTATATAAATCGTACACAAGGTATTCAGTAAAAATATTTATAAATTTTGTGGGGCAGGGTAGTTTGGGAGGGGTTGTGCAGGGGGATATCTCGAGATTTTCAAATGTAAAGTTGGGTCAACTCATACCTCATTTAAAAGGTTATTTTAAACCCAACAACTTAAAAAAAATATCGATAGTTCAACCCATTACAAAATGGCGGCTAATTATATAAAGAAAAGCGGCCATTACATAACCCCTTTCCCAACCGCACGTGAACTGCTGTACCAAAAAACTTGGTACTGATCGTTAAGATCCATTAAATTAGCTTTCCAGGGATGTATTACATGAGAACAAAAAATAAATGTTAATACCCCCTCTCCTCCTCAAAAGAGCGGGAACATTCAAAAGATTATCTCAGAAATTTAAATTTTTCAGAACCGTCGTTACAGATTTTACATTTCTATATCGATTCAGATTTTGGATTGAGTTTTGCCTTTTATGTCAATCCGGATTTCAGATTCTGTTTTTTTATTGCGTTTTTAAATTCAAAAACTCGATCGGAATATAATACCTGAAATCCGCCATAAAAAAAACCTAAAAACTCTATCAGATTATAATATTCAAATTCCGGAACCACATAATAATCAAAAACTCGGGGTTGACATACAATTCATAATCTAAATTAGTTGGAACATAAAATCTAATACTATTCTGATCGACATAAAAATCTAATACGCAGACATATAATCCAGAATTCGGAGAGTCATATAAATTAGAAATATGAATCGACATTTAAGATAAAAAAACAAAGTTAAGATCTACAAACAAAATCCGCGTTTTAATCAGAATATACAGGCCGAGTCAAGCTATACGCCTTTTTTTTGGTGAGTTTATTATTAGGAATTTATTAAAAATTGCATAATTTAATAAAAAATGCATATTTTACGGCTGAATCGTAAAAATTGTAAAAAAATTCAGTAAGGATCATATTGTAAACATCATACAGCATCATCTAAGCTAAAAAAAATCGTACCGTTCCATTAAAAAATAAACATTTGAAAATCGCCATTTTGACATTTGACGTCCAATCAAAAAACTGATTTCGTCAGGTTGTAGAGCGCCCTTCGAAACATATGCATACCAAAATTTTTTAATAAATTTCTAATAATAAAATCACTAAAAAAGAAGGCGTATAGCGTGACACCCTGTATATACTGAAATCAGAACCGACTTTAAAGTAGAAATCAGTCGACATATAAAATTCAAATATACTGTCCGAAATTCAGATCGACAACAAAAATCTAAAATTTGTTATAGACTCTAAAATTCAAAACCAGATAAAAATATAAATTCCAAAAACCAAATTGATTTAATTATTCCAAACGTGTAGACCTTTACAAAATCCGAAATTACCTTACGAATATAACATCTGAAATTCGAATTCATATGAAAAATCTAAATTTGTAGAATTTCCGAAATCTCCATCAGATTATAATATTCGAAATCCGGAATAGTACAGAACTTGGCTTACAATCTGGATAGGAAATAAAATGAAATTCTGATCGACACAACAATCTGCAATTCTGATACTTGCAAATATAAATCCGAAATTCGGGTTTCCATACAAAATCAAAAATCATTATATAAAATCTTAAATCTGAAAATTAATCGGGATAAATTACTTCTTGCAGATCTGCACCTCGTGTTTGTTTTGCTTAAGAAAATATTAGTCGAGGCATTCAATTTTTATGCAACAAGGTTTCGTAATTTAATGCGATACATTTTGAAGCAAATTGTATTACAATAATGTGCTACAAAAGATTATACTTTGAAGGAGTGATTACGTCGACGAGAAAAACTTCTAATTAAATTTCGACTGTTTCTAGGTTCGAATTTGCAAGACCTATCAAGAGTTAGTCATTTCAAGACGGGTTTTGCGGCAACATTACTGTCAAAGCGACAAATATCTTGATCTCATCTCGAAAATTCGAGACGAAACAATTATTGACTGTTTTCCGACAAAGCGAAACTAATGGCGAACACTATTTTGGAGACAGTAAACAAACCTCAAAACTGTAGTTTAGCACAACAACATTACTTCATAAAACCAAATTTACAGATAATTTTCGTAATAATTGATAATAATGTTATTTCATGGCCAAAATACAGATAATTTTCGTAATTTCATTTTAATTCTCGTATAATTTAAAGTTTATTTAAAGATAATTTCAACAATCCACTTACAATTTTATTAAAAACAAGTTTGTTGAATTCATGTGAAAATTATTCTGGTAAGTAATTCCATAACATACGGTCAGGTCTTTTCTTTAGTAATATCACAAATGCTTAGCAATTTTGCCGAAAATCTATATATTAAACGTGGTCCCTTCCGCTTTACTCAACTCTCTGACTGCGCCTCGCGCCGTCTACTTTCCGTTTGTTGCTGGCTGCACGGCCTGACTCTCAGTAACAAAACCGCTTTCACAAAGAGATGTAGGTCACACCAAATCGTGTCTTACGAGTATTGTTAAAACAAAAAAAAACAACAGGGGGCAAATCCCAAGGCTTCCACTTTTTTAACATAACTATTTAATGCATTGACATTTATTAAGTTACAAGCAATAAAATTGATGTAATACTTTAATTTTATTGCTTTTACAGCATTGCACAACATTGTGTAATGCTGGTCTGGGTTTTTTGTCGCTTTAGCGAGACTTGATTACCCAAACATTGTTCTCTCCAAAAGGCAATTATACTAATGCAAGTCCCGCCTTACAGTTTACTGGAATCAAAGCGGCACGCTGGCAGCGAGACCTTTCTGATTGACATAATACAGTCCCGCCTTTGCAAATATCACTTGCAATGAAAAATAATTTTGAGCACATTTTTTATTTTCTAAATTTTACATAACAAATTATTTAAACTGTAGCAAAAATATAATTTTTTGGAGTAGTCAAGAAGGCCGCAGGATTTTCCTAAAAAAAGTGAGCAAACGCAATAACCGCTTTTATGGCGAGAAAAGCGATATAAATAATAATAATATTTACTATTATTAGAAACTTTTGCAATTCCATACTCAGGAATTCGCATCTAACACATTATTCCGTTAGTACCCGAATTTTTAAATTTTTAATATTCCAAAAGTCAGTACAGATTTGACTTATTCCGTTGCCTCCTTTCCCTTCTTTCCCGCCTCTCATGGAAGTGGCCAAGAATTAGGATTAGGTGAATAAATGAATAATTTCATAAAATTATGTATTAACTGAAAACTTCTGAAATATTAGGCATAAGGTACTTTAAGTGTCAATCATAACGATAAATCTCGATGTAGATATTTATAAATATTAAAAGACGTAAACTTTTTGAAACACCCTGTATACGAAAAACCGATGTTTTGCACGGTCGGAATGAAAAATTGTACGTTTCGCTGTTGCACGCAGCTTAGGGACACCTCGCGCTACAACATTAAGTCACAACGCTACTGGTGAAAGTGAAAAACGTGGATAAACTTTGAATTAAGTTCAAGGCGCTACAAAAGAAGTATAAAAATTTCTTCAACTGTTCAAAATTGTCTTCATGCTTTAAAAAATCAAATCCCAATCTGATATCTCAATTAGAGAATTATTGGTGAATTTTTTAAGTTGAATTTGAGCAAGAAGCCGATTTGTTGCAGGGTCGGACTTAAAAATCGTATTTTTCGGTCTTATGTAAATTATGTCAGGATATAAAATATATGAACGCCACTGGTATAAACTTACAAATCAAAAATCAAGGTGCAAACAATGTAAATGCAGAGTTTAATTTAACTTCCAGGCAGGGGTACAAAAAATTCAAAATTTAAGAGAACGTTCTGAAAGGACGATTCTATAACCTAGAGCAAGAGTTTTTTGCCAGAGCCGTACTGGTATTAACGTTCATTATATATCGCGAGCGCGCTTTAAGCGCGCCAAGAGTCAAGAGAAATGCGCATTAGCGCCTTCCGACCTGTGTGTGCTATGTAGCGCGTGCAACCTTTATATTCTTGTCCCGACCGCGCCCTGCTATTTTCTCTTTCCGATGAAGAAGTTTACACAGCAGCATCTCCCTTCCTTTTACATTAAAAACCAATGCGACAGGGCGCACGTTCTACTTGCCAAAACACAAATACACACATTAATCGTTTTCCACCGAGTATAATATAGGTTTAGTGCGATGGTGAGTAGTTAAACTTCAACAAGCACGTGGGTTACGGCATTTGTGCGTCTCATTTTAAATACAATGGGTCGCGTTTAAGATAAAGACTGCATGATATTTTCGTTATTTGTAAGAGTAGAGATTCAAATTTTTGCACAGTTATAGAACTTAAAAAGGTGCATTTTTTGAAATACTCAACTTAAATGTAAGTTGTAAAACCAGCCTACTGTGACCTCGCAAATTGAGCCAATTCTCTTTGTTTTGCTTCACGTTGGCGATATCGAAAAACGTTATCAGAAAAAGTTGTTGAGAATTTAATTCCAATTTTATGTACCAAGTTTCAACGCCAAATTCGCATTTCCTAATTTTTAGTAATTTTGCGAGTTTTAATTTCGTTTCAGAGTGCCATGAAAAAATTACACCGGCAGTGTATATTGCATCGAAAAAAATACAATTAGATTTTATTGTTATTAGACTCCATGAAATTTTGTAACCTAAATTTTGGTTGAATAATTAATTTATTGTTTTTTTATTTGTTTTTGACAAGTTCTTTTGTTTCCATGGCATTCTAGTCATAACTGAAAATCAAATCTCGGACAGTACGAACTTGGGCACAAAATTACTAAAAAGTTGAAAATGCAAATTTTGCGTTGAAACTGTACATAGGATCAAAACTAGATTCTAAATAACTTTTTTTGATATGGCTAACACGAAGCAAAGTATCGACAATTGGTCTTATTCTCGAGGTCGCAGTATTAGGCTGTGTTTACAACTTACATTTGAGTTGAGATGCACCTCGTATAGTTCTACGGCTGTACAAAAATTCAAATTTCTACTCCTAAAAATAACGAAAATATCAAGCAATCTTCATCTTAAATGCAGCACCCTGAATAAAAATAAAAATACTTTGGAATGTTAACATGTTAATATGTATTATTATACTAGTAATTGCGGCGAAAACGTCAGGAAAAGTGGAAACTTGCAAACAATTCAAACGAAGAGCAGAGCCCCGATATCGCCAAGCGCGCCTTATGCTAGAGCCGGGCCTGCACCAATATAAGATCTACAATTGCAGCTGAGATTTTAACAGGGCAAGTATCAGAAATGTTGTTTTGTTAACGACAATTATTTTGTCGCCCCCAGATACTGGGTTATCATTTACAAAACCACGTGGAGCGTAGCTCACGGGTTTCGCTAGTTTTGATTAAGTTCTGCAGGTATGCTTGTCGAGAATAAAAAGCAGCTTTGCACTCGGGCAGTTTTTATCGCACCGACAATAAGCGTTGAACTTAGTCATAATTATCTAGGAAAACTGCTAAGTAATGTGGAATATTGCAGAGTACTTTCAGGCATTTGCGAATTTATAAATTTTATAATTTCAGCACGTTTATCTCCTTTACGTGCATCACTAGCTCAGATTTCAAACCATTAAAAACTGCATCACAAACTTTTAATTCGCAATATACTATAGAACCTTTTTTAAACGATCAAAAGCAGAGGTAAATCATTTACCTGCAGGTAAAAACTCAATCATTATTGAGTTATTGACAAAGCAATTTATCTTAATTTATGATATTGACAATCATTGTCTTCCAGTTAAGTCGACTAGCTGTAATAAGTTGTTCTGAAAGTCATTGCCTACTTGTTTATGTATGTTAAATATCTCATCACTTCAATAAAGAACTTGTTTTTCATATTGAGCCGTTTGATATAGCAAGATTAGATTATTAAACCTTTAAACAGCTTTGCACGATGGAAAGTGAAACTTCGGTGCATTTCAGTATACTTTTCTTCGAATTTCGTCACGGGTTTAGTTGAATAATACTTCGTTCCAAAACTCTTACATGATTTGATTTCAAGAAGGTGAAGCCGAAATAATAACAAAATAACGTTAAGGCAAAAAAATTACATAATTAATCAGGTATGTAATCTTAACAAAAGCAGAAATTCCTGATAATAAGATCATAAAGACGAATCGTCCGGTAGAGAATTCTTTGAGATTTCTTAATAATGGAGCGGTTAGACGCTCATAAGACGCTTAATTTCTGATATGGGTGAATGTCGGGTAGAAAAAATAGAACATATACCTTTCGATAGAGAATATATTTTTGCATGTGATATAACGATTAACGACATTTCTTGATGCTGCTGACAAAAATTGGAAGCTAAAACGTTAGAAAATGGTCTACGGCGCCGTGTGACATACAAAATGTTACCTACGACTGCTCAAAATTTGTTAAAAATCGAATTTCTTTGCTTGAAATGATATTGAACATTTCGCATTAATTTCTTTGCAAATGTCAAGTCACTTTTAAAATAGTTTTATCTACGACTGCTTGGATATAAATTTAGTATGTCATTCAACTGCGTTAGATAACGAAGTTCATTATCGCACTACTGAGACATTTTATTTACACAAACAAAACTGAAGCTTTGTTTATAACTGGCTAGTTGCCACGGTATTGAACAAATCAAATCTATCTCGTTCTTTTGATTTTAAAACGAAAGTATTTTAAATGTGACATTAACAAATAAATTAACGCGAAATGTCAAACATCATTTAAAGCAAAAAATTTGAGCAGTCGTAGACAAAATTTTGTATGTGACACGTGGTATAATGTATTATTATGGCACTCGTTTGATTTCAAACTCGTGTTATAACAACGCCCTTATCCCACTAGTAACATAAATAACTATTGTTTTAAAATCAAACAAACGAGATGGATTTGAGTTGTTCAATACTATGGCAACCAGCCAGTTTACTTATAAACAACGCTGTTTTGTTTGTGTAAATAAAATGAATTGGGTAATAAGATCATTATATAACTCGTTTTACATTAGTGCCATAATGAATTTCATTACCTAACGCAAATGAATGACATAATAAGTCCTTATCCAAGCAGCCGTAGATAAAATAAATTAAAAATAGGCACCTGTAAATAGCGTCATCATACTATATATGCATGTAAGTAGCTATTTATTTTTATTTTAAAATTATAAACCTTTTGAAAATTGCCGAAAATTTAAAAAACTTTGAAAAATATTAAAAATTGTGAATATTTTAAAAAATTTTGATTGAAAATGATTTAAAATTTTAAAAATATTTAAAATTTTAAAAATTTTAAGTTATGAAAATGTATGAAAATTTAAATAAATTTTGAGTTTAGAAAATTAGGAATTTTTTTGCTTTTAGTATTTGTTTATTGTATATAATATTAATTCGTTGAAATCTAAAATCGATTTTATTATTTGCTTATAGTCTTTATTTTAGCAATTATTTAATTAAACTGTTCAGGTAAACTACCAAAAGAAAACCTCTCAGGGGTGCTTTCTTAATGGAAGATTGTTCTTATTGTCATTTAATATATTCATACCGATTTTGAAGCCTAAATCCGTAAATTTTTTTAATATGGAATAATCGCTGGTGGAGGACACTGTGAGCTGGTAGAAAGTTCAAACCAGCGCAGATTGGCTATTCGACATGCGTAGAATACGAATCTAAGATTCTTTTCTGAGCGCATCTATTTTGAAGGAGGCACCCCGCTCCCTCACTTCTATTTTTTAAAGCAAGCGAGTGGTTTAAAGATATTTTGTGTTTTTTAGTTGCAACTAATGAAATCTCAAAATCGATTTTATTATTTGGTGATTTTTGGCTATTAATCAATTAAACTGTTCAGGTAAACTACCAAAAGGAAACCTCTCTGTGGTGTTTTCCACTTCAAAGTTGTTCCTATTGTCATTTAACATGCTCTTACCAATTTTAAAGCAAAATTCGTAATATATTGAAAAAACAAGAAATCGATGGTGGGGGGTGAAAACACGTTTGCGCAGATCGGTCATTCGACATGTGTAGAATACTAATCTAAAGTCTTTTTTTGAGCACATCTATATTGAGAACTCTTCTCCTTCTACTCATTTTTTGAAGCAGTCGCTGGCTTTTATGATATTTTGTGTTTTCTAGTTGCAACCAATGTTTATCCTTCAAAATCGAGTTTTCATGTCCTATAGACCTTCGGCTAATAACCGTATTTGTGCAATCACTCAATTAAACTGTTCAGGTTAACGACCAAAAGGAAACCCCTCAGTGGTGTTTTCTCAGTGGAATGTTGCTTCTATTGTCATGTAACATGCTCGCGTAGAATACAAACCTAAAGTCCTTTTTCGAGCGAGTCTATTATGAAATAAAGCACCTCTCTGCCCACCCTATTTTTGGAGGACCAACCTCATTCTCTTGCGGTGTCATCCTATTGCAATAAGCAATCTTTAATCCAAATTTGTTCTTTCTGATTGGTGTCTGTAATTTCAGACACACAGACAGACAGACACACAAACAGACACCTACGCAGCGTCCACTTTATCGGTCTCCCAAGGCCTTAAAACCTGCTTATTAGTCAAAATGTTTGGGTTAGAAATGTTCGCCAGAGATGTACCTTTCTTTTAGGCATAACTTCGCTAAATGAATGCGTCTGCTCCAAATACAGCCTACCGATCACAATACCTGCCTCTATAGCTGTACTTCCTATAGCGAAAAAGTTTCCAGAAACATCTTTTAGCTGAAAAAAAAGTAATAATTTAATAATAATTAATTAGCAGGAAAAGTCCACCAAAAGCATATTGCTGTAGCCATAAAACTGTATTGAGAATCAAGATTCAGAAAAGAACCATTGGAAAAATCCAAAACGTATTTATATTTTAATTCAAAGTACCGAAAAACCTATATCGAAATCTATGGGAAAAATATTTTTATTATTTGTAAAAAAACTACTTGTAGTGACAGAAAATGTGTTTGCATTTCACATGGACTGAACTGCACCCCGCAATGTAAATGTAGTGCAAAATGTGTAAATTATTTGTACAGTCACAAAAATGATGAGGAAGTACAAAGTATATATTCCTCTATATCGTATGAGATATTTTCCAATTATTTCTATCCGCCATTCACGTCATGTCACAATTTTAAGGCATAACCGTTCCACTATAAAATATACAGTGCGTCTCATTTTTCTTGGAAACATACCTATAAAAAAATATTTGTAGCCCAATTAAAACAGAGTTTTTTTTATAGTATAGACGAAAAAAGTTGTATCTTAGGAGAATACAAGGTTACAAGATGTAAAAACACAGCTTACTGCGGTTTTCTTTCTTTGCCAAAGATTGAAAAGTTATAATAGGGATTATTTTTATTAAAAAATTGATTGCATAATGTTGTTTAGGACTGAAATGCTATAACACAAAATTTCAAAAAAATGCCGTTGTTTAAGAATTTAATAAAATTGTTTAAAATTTAGAATTGGTGCTTTAAGAATAACTTATAACTACCAAGTATGCCAGGAAACGCCAAAAAAATTGCTTACAGTTTATAAAATGTATTTAATTCGAAAGTTACAACTACACCAAGAATAAATAACCAGACCTAATATCGAGCAATTTTCTTGTATGGCCAAAGATTTAAACTTTTTTTAGAATGTTGTCTGGTTATTTATTGTTGAAATAATTGTCAATTATAAATTCAATAAAGTTTTTTAAACTGTAAATAGTTGTTTTTATTGGTTTTTGATGGCACACTTGACAGTTGTGAGTGGTTTAAGCACTAAGTTATACATTTTTCTTATTTAATAAAACTTTTAAAAATCGATTTTTTAATGAAATTTTGTGTAATAGCATTTGAGAGGGTTCTAAACAAAATTATGCAATTCGTTTTGTTTTAATCTTTAAAAATTTATAATATAACGTTTAATATTCTCCTAAAACACAACTTTTTATCTTTCACACTATTAAAAAAAGTTTCAATTGGGCTACCATGATATAGTATAAAGGATGGTATGCTACAGCGCACAGTTTAAGAGCCACCGTGTGACGTCATCAAGTGTAAATCCAACGGCAAATTTAAAAATTAATTTGCTGCAAATCTGCAGCCGGTGAATTTTAATCGTTTTTGCAATATATAAATATAATAATTTAGTTACGATGATAAAATACAAATAAAATGCCGCTGGGAAACTAAAATATTTCACATTAGATGTACCTATGCTCATAATAATTAAATGTTCAATAAACAAAAAATTAATTTGGTTAGATCTATAATTTATTACTTACTTTTTGTCTTACTATTAAGTTGATACAATTGTTTACATAGCGCTTCATAATAAAGTATTTAAAGTACATTAAACTTACTTTGAACACTAATTTGTTGACAAATTAGAAGCACCTAACCTCTTTATCATTTCACTTGACATTAGAAACTGACAGAAGTACACGTACTGCGCCTGCGCACTAATAAAAAACAGAGTTTCTCAACAAGTTTTTACACTTGCGCAGAAGTTGACGAAATTTGCTCGTAGCAACAGCATCCTACCATGTTCTACACTCTATCATGTTGGGCGACCAATAAACTTTTTATAGGGGTGTTTCCAATCAACGTGGGACACACTGTATTACCAATTTACAGCACATGTTCAATCACTAAAGTATGTACTTGCTAGCATCAATGTTTAGCTTTAACAATAACAAAGGCCATAAAAATAAGAAAAGCTGATACAGACGTAATCGTAATGCTTAAAACAGAATGTAGGAAAGGTTTCAGACCAAAACTTTCATTTTCTGAAGGTTGAACGCAAATGATGTAAAATCAAATAAGAACGAAATCACATTTTACAGCTAATGTTCCAGCACTAAAGTTCTCAGGAGCAAATTGAAAACCAGGTAATGTTTCTGACACGATGCACATTACGACCTTCACATGAGGTGTTTCACCAACATATAATTTAATCTCATTCACAAGGATCGCAATGCGTCGTTGAAGGTGTGCACGGCCAAGTATAATTTCACACAATTTAAGTATCATTCTATCTGATCTGGTAAAAAACCAATCAATCGAAGTGCTATGTGCTACCTGTGAGAACTCTTTTTGGCTAAACGTCAAAGAATCTGAGTCTTATTTACTTGTCCTGTAAGATCAGAGGATGTAGTCTTATGGTAAAAGAAGAAGACCGGATGTGGAATCAGGTAGCTGGAGCGACCACGTAGGGACGTGACCAGCAGCGCGACTAATATCGTTTATTGTTTAAAATGATGCAGTTAAGGCCGTTGTTGTATTAGTAATAAGTAATAACCGACATCCTCCTGTTAGCAAAAGAATTCCCAGATGATCGGTCGGATTGTAATTGTAACGCGGAAAAAATTGATAGATGACTAATGCTGCGAGGGACATGTAACGTGAGTTTTGATTCAGGAAATGTTATAATTAAACAAGATTTCTAATCTTAGTCACCTTTAAGAGTTGATTTGAAGAGCTGCGGGTAACGTAAAATATGATGTATAGGCGGCAGGCACGAGCAAATTTAATATTGTAACGGTAATCAATAATTTTTGAAATTAGATTAGATTTGAATACGATTAATGAAAGTCTAAAGCAATCTATGCTTTTTTACGTTGTAGAAGAAACGATGAATGTATTTTAAAATCACAAAACTAACTGTTGAAAACCGAAAACGGTTTGATACGGAAATTGTTTATAATTATTATTTTGAAATTTCTTAACATCATACAAAAAATTTTAATTTCGTGGATTTCTTACTTTTGTACAGTTTGAATTTAGGCAAGTATTAATTTCATACAACTTTTTGACTTTTAACGGAGTACATGTATTGGACCTCCAAGAACAAGTTTTTTAAAAATTACGTGTCTGTGGGGTGTGTGGGTATATGTGCTTTTCTTTAAACAAAAATCATGGGGCTGTGCGTGAGCACAACTCTATGACTCCCGTTCCAACCCCTTACTGGGCCTCAGCGCACTTAGCGCTATTCACGGTCTAACATACCCCACCCCGAAAAGACATGCAACCCAACATACACGCCATGCACCACGTCCATGGACACGCCAGGTTTAACTTATTTAGAAAATATTGCAGCGTACAGA
The DNA here is from genome assembly GCA_958336395.1 of Ctenicera cuprea. Classification (NCBI taxonomy): domain Eukaryota; kingdom Metazoa; phylum Arthropoda; class Insecta; order Coleoptera; family Elateridae; genus Ctenicera; species Ctenicera cuprea. The sequence continues at coordinate 16,620,823 of OY284495.1, read as the reverse complement.
GGATTCGAATCTACTGCCGTTGGGAATCTAGCTCTAGAGCTTGAGACTCTAACCACTAGACCCCCGCTGTCCCCTGTATATATGTATGAAATATGTGTGCGGCTTATATCTCCAGAACCGAGAACGGTTTTAGTGAGCTCGAGAATGTCAGAGTAATATTAAATATTTAAAGACAAGATAAGCTTTAAAAAAAACTGAAGTTAGTTATGTATTTTTTGTACCTTTTTTTTCTCAGAACATTAATTTTGGTAAATTTATTAACGTAATCTAATCTAGAAGACTTTAGGAGAAATCCAACTCTATGTTTGCAAAATGGCAGCCACTACGATTTATTTTTATTTTTACAGCCTTATTCCGCTAAACTTTAGTTATTATAATAGCCCTAGAGTAACATAAGGTTAATATGAAATATGGCGAATTTATGAAATAATGAAATGTAAAATATTTTGCAGAATTTTGGAAATAGAAGGAAAAATTACCAAAATATTAGCAGCTTGATGACTTTTAAATTTTGTAGGCTTATAGATCCAAAGATAAACTACAATTTAATTGGAGTTTCTTTTGCTAATTTTGTTGTAGCACTATCTGTAAATTTATTAAAATTGAAAAATTATATCCTTTGTTTACAGTGGCGCTACGCAGTATCCTATTTTGCTGAGTGCCAGCAAGAAATTTCAGGTTGTAGTAAACATAAACGTTTACTATTGTTTAGATAACTGAATTAATTAAATAATTCTCAACGTCAACTTGTCCGTAATACATGTATGTTTTATGCACTGCACTGTATGAAACGCCGACTTGCTATTATTCTTGGAACAAAATTACACTTTCCTCAAGTTAAAGAAATAATTTCTGACGTCAAACATTAATTTTTAGACGTCTGGGAGTTTTACTGGATATTAAAATAATATAATAAAAAAGTGAAACAAATAGTCTTAAACTATAAAAGAATTATTATCAATAAATGAATTTTTGACGACAATAAATGATTTTTGACGTCAATAGGGTTTTGACACCAAAAATTGTTTATAGATTTTATTTTTATTTTATTTTATCTGTAATTGGCCAAGGCCTGTTGATGAATAAACATTATTATTATTATTATTATTATTATTATTGTAATCATTGTTATTATTATTAATGGTTTCTTGAAGTCAATAAAAAACAAATAAAAACGTATTTGACCTTAAAAACATTTATTAATCTTAATGGTTTTTAAAACATTTTTGACACCAAAGATCCATTTTTAGACGTCTGAAAGTTTTGCAGGATATAAAAATAAAATAATAAGAAAGTGGAAAAAATAGTTCTAAGCTATAAAATAATTATACCGCTTGCTTGAAGTCAGTAAATACGTTTTTGACATTGAAGAATAGTTTATTGATTTTAATAATTTTGTTGACGTCAATAAATGTTTTTGACGTCAAAACAATCATTCGTCTGCATGATAATTATTAATTAGGGTTATTGAACAGTGTTTATTGCGATTTATAATTTAATTCTAAATTGTGTACGCGATTTGCTTTTCACTTCAAAAGATCTAGTTTTGGAGTACGACAATTACTCTAAAAATTATTTACCTACGTCAAAAAATTCGTTTAAATAATGAATACTTAAATAAATTTTCAGTCATATTCCTAAATTTAAAACAATATATAGCCGTCAAAAAACTGATTTAAGACCACAGAACTTTAAATTTTGACATTAAAATATTAGTTTTAGACGTTTGAAAATCATTTTTTTACCAAAATCCAATTATAGTACACAGTACAAAGTTTTAAGTTTTTCACGCCAAAGTAACTTTTTTGATGCCAAAAAATCTATTTTTGGCGTAAATAGCTTTTGCTATATTCCTACTTTAAATGCAATTTTGAGACGTCAAAAACAACGTATGATGTCAGAAAGTGACGTTTGGGGGTTATTATAGACGTCAGATATTTTTTATGGACTTCACAAAATATACATTTTAGTTTTACGCCATAACAATTCTTGACGCCATAAATCACATGTTTATTCTTTTATTTAGCCAATAAATTTTGCCGTGATCCCTTCTATAAAATTTTGAAAAATGGTAGTTCATGCGCATTTGTTTAATAACCGGGTGACGATTAAACATTTTGGTTTAAGATACATTTCTTGTCTGGGGTAGTAGAATAAGACTCCCGACTTAATTTTCAAGGACAGCAATGCTTAGGAAAATTTATTTTCCCCTTCCAACCAATTTCTGATTTTTCCCCAAAATAAAAATTCCAAAAAAAACAATAAAGTGATTTTTTGAATTGACAAATTAAATTCGGTTAACTACATGCATCTGGACGTGTCCGCGGCTGTGATGTTTTCAACCTATTGCACGCTGCCGCTAGAGTGATAGAAAGAACACCATCTATAGTCACTGTAGGCGCGTTGATACAAAAATATTTTCGAACATATGATAAGTAACAATTTTTAAAATGTAGACACAGGCGTAGTGCTTCGCTTATTTTCTCTTTTCTTTTTTGAATAAAATTACAAACTTTGAAATTACGTACTTTTTTTTAAACACTCAAATTTTATAAGAAAAGATTTGGTTTCAATTATGGCTAGAATAGACCACTACATGTTTCGTTCTTGTTTGAACTCATCAGGTGGACATAATTCTAACCATAATTGAGACCAAAAGCAAACAGGCATATATACGCCAGAAAGTATAAAACTAACGGGGAATTAAACTAATAACGCCCTCTATTATGTGCGGCGAGAAAAAGTTGCAAAGCAACAAACCGGCAAAGTTGCGATCGGAACCTGCTAAGCAGGTATCTGCGATCGCACCGGCCTCTAAGCACAAAACACAGAAACGCCCGTGTGGCAAGAAATAAGAAAAGATTTGGTTTCAATTATGGCTAGAATAGACCACTACATGTTTCGTTCTTGTTTGAACTCATCAGGTGGACATAATTCTAACCATAATTGAGACCAAAAGCAAACAGGCATATATACGCCAGAAAGTATAAAACTAACGGGGAATTAAACTAATAACGCCCTCTATTATGTGCGGCGAGAAAAAGTTGCAAAGCAACAAACCGGCAAAGTTGCGATCGGAACCTGCTAAGCAGGTATCTGCGATCGCACCGGCCTCTAAGCACAAAACACAGAAACGCCCGTGTGGCAAGAAATAAGAAAAGATTTGGTTTCAATTATGGCTAGAATAGACCACTACATGTTTCGTTCTTGTTTGAACTCATCAGGTGGACATAATTCTAACCATAATTGAGACCAAAAGCAAACAGGCATATATACGCCAGAAAGTATAAAACTAACGGGGAATTAAACTAATAACGCCCTCTATTATGTGCGGCGAGAAAAAGTTGCAAAGCAACAAACCGGCAAAGTTGCGATCGGAACCTGCTAAGCAGGTATCTGCGATCGCACCGGCCTCTAAGCACAAAACACAGAAACGCCCGTGTGGCAAGAAATAAGAAAAGATTTGGTTTCAATTATGGCTAGAATAGACCACTACATGTTTCGTTCTTGTTTGAACTCATCAGGTGGACATAATTCTAACCATAATTGAGACCAAAAGCAAACAGGCATATATACGCCAGAAAGTATAAAACTAATGGGGAATTAAACTAATAACGCCCTCTATTATGTGCGGCGAGAAAAAGTTGCAAAGCAACAAACCGGCAAAGTTGCGATCGGAACCTGCTAAGCAGGTATCTGCGATCGCACCGGCCTCTAAGCACAAAACACAGAAACGCCCGTGTGGCAAGAAATAAGAAAAGATTTGGTTTCAATTATGGCTAGAATAGACCACTACATGTTTCGTTCTTGTTTGAACTCATCAGGTGGACATAATTCTAACCATAATTGAGACCAAAAGCAAACAGGCATATATACGCCAGAAAGTATAAAACTAACGGGGAATTAAACTAATAACGCCCTCTATTATGTGCGGCGAGAAAAAGTTGCAAAGCAACAAACCGATCGCAACTTTGCCGGTTTGTTGCTTTGCAACTTTTTCTCGCCGCACATAATAGAGGGCGTTATTAGTTTAATTCCCCGTTAGTTTTATACTTTCTGGCGTATATATGCCTGTTTGCTTTTGGTCTCAATTATGGTTAGAATTATGTCCACCTGATGAGTTCAAACAAGAACGAAACATGTAGTGGTCTATTCTAGCCATAATTGAAACCAAATCTTTTCTTATTTCTTGCCACACGGGCGTTTCTGTGTTTTGTGCTTAGAGGCCGGTGCGATCGCAGATACCTGCTTAGCAGGTTCCGATCGCAACTTTGCCGGTTTGTTGCTTTGCAACTTTTTCTCGCCGCACATAATAGAGGGCGTTATTAGTTTAATTCCCCGTTAGTTTTATACTCAAATTTTATGTTTTATCTACATTTCTATTTTTTTCTGAAGTAATAATCAAGTTTGGTACACAACAATTGATTTTTTTCTTTAGTATGCCGCATTTGACTAGAAATTTAGGTCATTTTGTAAATCTATCATCTCACACCGTCGGCAAAATGTAGATTATTGAGATATGCAAAGACGATGATGGATAGTTAAATTAATTTTGATTAAGAGCGCTTTATTTTATTTCATTCTATAATTAAGACGTGCCTATAATTAAGTTTGCTTTCCTAGAGTGTTCCGGGATAAGATCCCGTCAAAGTGGAATGCACGACGTGTCGTAATTACATATCGAAGTTTGTGCAACAACATTTGATTAACTTTTAATTACTCGATGTTTGTATCGATTATCGGCAGGTTGTTTTGCTTTTTGCTTGCACTTAAACTAATCTACTTATTTTGTTGTAATAAAAGCGAACGTAAACTAGCGAGGAGGTTTCACAAAATTGCTTGATTATATTTGATTAAATTTAATTTAAAAAAATTAAAGCGCAATTTAAGCTAGAAACCGAGCCCTTTGTGCTTAATAACACATATTTAATTCTTAATTTCAGTAAAAGTAAAGCACATGAGAAAATCTCGGCCAGGCGATTCGCATGGACTGCGTGGGATGGACAGGAAAAGGACGTCGCTGGACATGAGAATAAACACGACCAAGATTAATAACACCAACAAGGTCAGACAATTTCTTGCGTGTTAGTACATTTGAAAATTTGTTCACATTTACAAAAGTCTTCACTAGTTGTCTATTTGCACGACATCTTTCCATACGTTTAAACAAGCTTGTGAATTTTTCTCTTTATACTCGCACAACTCTATAAATCTATTTGGCAGGTTCTTCTCCAGTGTGTAAATTAGTATAGCAGAAAGAAGTAACTTTGAACCAATTAAGCTTTTCGCTTTGATTTAAAAAAATTAAAAAAATACAAAAGTGAATGGATTTTTCTGTACAACCCTTGGCATTGAGTATTGAAGATGACCGGAAACGAGCGCGTGCGGCCCAGGCAGACTGGAGCACCGGAAGCCGTCTGTTGACCTCGCGGAAACGCGCCGCTGCTTTCCTAATATACTACTCCTGCATATTCATTCATATATCAACTTGATTCATGCTTGTCTAATAATACAGTTCCTTCTGTTCTTCTTTTTGCGTGTTTTCGATTGTTGAAGTTTTAGCAAGAGGGGAACAACGCTGCTAACAGAAACATTTGATTTTTATCGAAGAAAACGGACTTGAATGTTAACTTTTCCACAACTTTTCATATTTTTCCTAAAACAGAAATAGACATTAATAATTATTTTAATTATCTGGCTCCCCTTTTAAGAAAATTAAATTTTCTTGTATAAACTTTCGGTCGTGACTTAGCTTTGATTTATTTTACCTGTATTAGTTGCAGTACACAGAAAATTGCCGCTGTAATTTAATAGAAGCCGCCGAAAATATCCTAACGACAATATCAATCTTGTTATTAATTCTCTATTATAAATGATATCATAACAACTGATTAAAATTATTATTACTGCAACAAAATCATATTAAAAATGTACGTCTAATGTTTCTCATAACATCACGTGACATTCGAGCAATTACACTTGTTAATACCTCCATATTTTGCAATTTATCAACACTATCACCCGGCAACACTTTTAAGGCACTTTGAAAGTTCTTCACGTGTTCTCACTGAATGCGTTTTGTTTAATAGCTCTTTACTACAAAGACGGCACCTGCACTAGCAAAAATTGCATTTGTGTTGAAGAATAATAAGAAAATAAGAATAATATACAATGAGAGGCAGTTTGTGCCTTTCTGGGTGTTTGTTTTCATTTTCTTAGGAAGCAAAAGAAGCGCCTCAATTTCTTTTCAAGGTCAGTTGACAGCCCCCCGGGAATTTGAAATTTCTACAAAATAAATTTTAAATCTTTTGTAAATTCTACCTTTATTAATTTTTTAATGGTTGTATTTTTTTTTAAATATGCAGCCCAGTATAACAATTCAAAATAAATAACTAAACATCTCTACAAGACAGATTTGAGAGTTGGTTAAAATGCCAGTAAAATTCTCTTTCAGTACGATGGCCTTCTTGTTCGCCAGATTTAACACTTATGATTTTTTATTGATGAGAAATTGCAATAAATTGTTGTTTTGATTTTGCCAATTATAGTTTTGTACAGTTTGCTAAAGTTTCTAATTCAAACATCTCAAACAATTTTGTAATAACATATTGTTAAATACAGAAACATGTTTTTGATCAAAATCACTCAACAATATACAAGGTATTATCAAAACGCAACCGAAGTTGATCTAATTTTTGGTAAAACCGGAAATGGTTATTAAAGTCAGAATTCTTCAGCTTATAGATTTTTATGGGCAGTTTATTACACAATATTTAATTACTGCGACTTCATTAATAAATGATAAATGAAGCAAAATCTATCAATTTTGGTTGTCATTCGGTATATGTTAATTAAAACAAGTACTATATTAAATTAAATGATAATGCTATTAATAAAAATTAATAATATTTTTAAAATACGGAGAAAGCAGTTGAACTTCCCACAATAACACTTATTTTCAAATAAAGAAAAATGAGTAGAAACCACAAAACTTAAAGGAAATGTGCTTCATTACCGTCTTCCTACTTTTTTTTATCAATAGAAGAACAATATGAGTAACACAGGGGCGGTTAATAGCGGATATAGTCCAGTCCAGTGCGTGAGGTTTATTCAGCAATCAGGGTGCTATTAAATCCGCGGTCTGATGGACATAGAGGAAGCGGGTTTGGCTCGTTTAAGTTTAGAAATCGTTACAGGCAAAAATTGTCCTCTAGTAAACGAACTTCATTTATTTACCAGGGCATTTGAAAACTACCAGCTTAAAAAAAAATTAAAATCGACAATAGGATAGTCTTTAAATATACAGGGTGAATAAAAAGTAAGGACATCGATGCTACACCCTTAAATAATAACTTTACGAAAAAAAGTTTCTAACAAAAGTTTCCTATCAAGTTTTTTGCCACAATTTGGCGGTTTTCACCTTTTTTTCAATTGTCATATGTTTTAGCTTAGACGTTATAGACATTTTTTTTAAATGGCAACCTATACTTTTTATGGCACGACCAGTTAGTGCTTTTTATTCTCTATACAGCCGTGTAAAAATATCATAGAGTTGCATAACAAAAATTTCAAGAAAAATCAGGATAAACATTTACTTTTGTTACTGGCAACATTTTTCATCAGGTACACTTATTGCAAGATAAACAAACGACAATAGTAGGCAATTGTTTGAAAATGTTTAAAATTGAACAAATGCAAATCTGTAACGTCAATTCGGTGACAGTTAGCATTAATAAGTGATTAAAATTTAGTCTGTGTCCTGTGTTAAATACGAATTTCTAATCATGCTACGTTTAACAGAAACTGAACGTATCGAAATTTTGATGATGATCGGGTACGGTGATAACAATGTGCGCTTTATTTAACACTGTACATCCAAATCGTGAACCTGTTACGCGCTCCACTGTAACCAAAATTAATAGAATATTTAGAGAAACGAGCCACGTCAAAGATTTGGATGAAATTGGCCGTCCAAAAATAGCAACAGACGATAAAATGTTGGACATTGTGCTTACAGTTTCCGAAAATCCTCATACTTCAACTCGACAATTAGCCCTGGATAATAATGTTAGTCAAAGAACTGTATTGAATATTTTACATGCAGAAAAATTTTATCCTTATAAGGTTAAACTTGTTCAAGAATTATCAGAAGATGATTTTGAGATTTTGAGAATTCAGTTTTGTGAAGAAATGATAGACAGGTGCAATAACGACCCACAGTTTGTGAATTCTATTATCTTCTCCGACGAAGCCACATTTTCTTTAAATGGAGCTGTAAATCGGCACAATTCCCGTTATTGGTCGCGACATAACCCACATTGGATGGAAGAATTACACACACAGTATCCACAAAAAGTAAACGTGTGGGCGGGAATTATAGGAGACAGAATTCTTGGTTTTTTTTTCTTTGGTGGCACATTAAATGCTGATGGGTATTTGGCTTTTTTGAGGTTGGAACTTGTTCCCGCAACTGTATGATATTTTTACATAGCTGTATAGATATAGAGAATAAAAAGCACTAACTGTTCATGCCATAAAAATTATAGGTTGCCATTTAAAAAAATATCGATGACGTCATAGCCAAAACATATGACAAAAAAAAAATAAAAATAAAAAACGTCAAATTGTGGCAAAAACTTGATAGGAAACTTTTGTTAGAAACTTTTTTTGGTAAAGTTATTATTTAAGGCTGCAACATCGATGTTCCTTACTTTTTATTCCCCCTGTATATACAAAGTTGGGCAAAAGTACGGAACAATGCAACTATCTCTAATACGACAACCGCGATTGCTACAAAATTTTCTACATAAAGGTTCTGATATACGACGAATGCAATGAAAACATCGACGGTTTAAAAGAACTTCCGGTTTAGCCGGACGTGATTACAACTTTTTTATTTTAAATAGAACACCCTGTATATTTTTTGATATATCGATGGAGCTCTTTTTTGCGAGTTCAGTGATATAAAGTTTTATGCTTTTATTTTCAATAACTCTAGAGATATTGAACAATAAGGTTTCGTAATTGTTATCTAGCAGCTCATGAAAACAGAAGAATGTGAGAAGCTTAAACAGTTATGTAATGTTGTCAAATATGCGTGGTTCGTGTTGTGTTGTTTTGATGTTTTATAGATTGAGCCGTGTGGTTGCAGTAATCAATTAATTAACCAAAATTAATTAAAACTGCTGAATTTAACATCATAAATGGTTCAATTAACAGAAAAATTGCCGATTGTTAAGTAAAGTACAAACTTCTTGCTGAGTTCTACGACGCTCAGCAAAACTAATCATAATCAAAATTTGAAATCGTTCTCTTTCTGTTAATTGAACCATTTCTGATGTTAAACTCGGCAGTATTAATTAATGTTGTTAATTAATTGATTACTGCAACAACACTGCTCAATCTATAAAACATCAAACCAACACAACACGAACCAAGTATATTTGACAACATTACATAACTGTCTAGGCGTCACAGTCTTTTGTATTCATGAGCTGCTAGATAACAATTACGAAACATTATTGTTCAATATCTCTAGAATTATTGAAAATAAAAGCATGAAACTTTATATTATTGAACTCGCAAAAAAGAGTTCTATCGATATATTAAAAAATATATAAGGTGCTCTATTTAAAATAAAAAAGTTGAAAGCATTTCCGGGTAAACCGGAAGTCTTTTTAAACCTCCAATACTTTCATTGTATATCGAAACTTTCATGTAGATTTTTTTTGTCAAAATAGCAATTGCTGTATTAAAGATATTTGCAGTGTTCCGTCTTTTTGCTCAACTCTGTATATCAAAAATTAAATGTTATTTATAAAAATAATCCCGTTACATTCCTATAATTCATTGGCAATAAATACCTACCTACATAATTTAATCAGAGCACAATGCTGCTAAGATCTATCATACAAAAGCCGTCCGTACAAATCTTTAACACTTCTTTTAAGGTGTTCCTATCGTTCATCTACGAGTTAATAACTATTTAACAACTTTAACTAGCCATCACACTTGTAATTGTGCGATAACACATAAAATGACAGCTACACACAAAGATATCTGTACTAAAAACGTGCCAGCATATGAATACAGCGAGGGCGATGTGGTTTTCCTGCGACAACCAGTTCGAACCTCAAGCTAAACGTGAGCTTATGGTAAACTGAAATATTCTTGTGGTATGTGCTCCGCGTGGTGTTCGATCAGATAAATTAGTTGTTCGGATGGGTTTTTGACCGTGTGAATCGATAAGTGGATTATGGACGTATTGCATTGCTATCGAGGATATATTATATAGAATGTTCTTTGTGAACTGCTATTAAAACCGAGTGCTAAGGTCAAGACCAATCTATAGTAGATGTTAAAGTCGTAGGAGTTTATCCACTTTAAATGATAGCAAAACTAAATTTTATTAACGGCACGCAAACTTTATTACACTGCTTCAGATGTTATTACGATACGAGTTTATTTTCCTAAATAAACCCCCATGCTCAGGGAAGATATCATTGATGCCTTTCTGGGCGTTTGTTTTTAACAAACGCTCTTTGGAAGTATCTAAACTAAATTTTGTGAGAAATTTTACTAATATCTCAATGTTACAGGGAAATTCTTCTTACTGTCGTTGCTCTCGCGAAATATTTACAATATACGAAAATGTTTTACTTTCGTAAACAAGATTTTAGAAATCACCATGTACCCAGGCTCGTAACTAATAAATTTTACCTTCCTCCATATACAAAGTATAGCTATAGAGGTATTGTGATCGTCATGTTGGATTTGAAGCAAATGCGTTCATTCAACGAAATTTATTCGCTTTGGGCTTACTGGCCGATATACGAGGTATGCCTAGAAGAAAGATTTTATTTATAAATAATTTTATTTATTAAACAAATTGCATACAATAATGGTTATAATACTCAACTTATTGATACACTAATTAAAGAGACAAATTGTAATAAATCAGAAAAAAATGCCAAAATTATTAACAAAACAAAAAAAAATATAAAATAACTTTTAAAACCACAAAAAACATTTTAAACACTTTGTTTAATGCTAAAGAAAAAACAGATAATTTGCTAAAATCAGGCATCTACAAATTAAATTGCTCGCACTGAAATTCGGTTTATATAGGACAAACAATTAGAAACTTTGATATTAGGTACAAGGAACACGTACGTTGTTACAAGTATAAACTCCTCCATAAATCCAATTACGCTAAACACTTATTAGGACACAACCATTCAATGACATCTAATAACACTATAAAATTTTTACATTTTTGTGATGACAAACGTAAGTTGGATACACTAGAAGCATTTGAAATTCATAAACATTTCAAATCTGTACCTTTAATGAACGAACAAATTGATCTCTTAAATTCCCCGTTATTAGACGTTTTGGAATGAGAAATCAAGTCATCTGGACGCAGATATAGAAAACCAAGATCAAGTTATAAAGATTTATTGTTCTTATAGCAACACCACTGTTTACTTTTAATCTTGCTTTTGAAAATGACGTGTACACGCGTTGAATTACGTATAAAGCTAAAGTGAAAAAACTGTTGAAGTTAATAATTGTTTTATTTACAAGAAATTAAAAGAAAGATGCTTTATGACAAACCCTTTTAACCTAAACATTTTGACTAATAGGCAGGTTTTAGGGCCTTGGCAGACCGATAACGCGACGCTGCAGCGGTGTCTGTGTGTGCCTGTGTGTCTATCTGTCTGTGTCTGTATACAGTTTACAATCCAGACGCCTTAAAGCACAAAACCCAAATTTGGCTAAAAGATTGGTGCTTGCAGTCAGATTAAACAGCAAGAAAATGTTGCTGGTCCGCCAAAACGGGGAAAGGAGGGAAGAAGTGCTTTATTTCAAAATAGACGCACTTGGAAAAGAACATTAGATTCGTATACTACACATGTCGAATAGCCAATCTGCGCAAGCCCAATCGATTTTAGTTTTTAACGAAAAAATCCATCCATCCATCCATACATATATAAAAGCTCAAAGGTTTTTTTTCTCCGGTTCCTCCAGCGGCTACCGCTTCACCAATTTGGACCATTTTTTTTCAATGAAAGGTCGCTATCCTCAGATGGAACATGAAACATTTTTATATTTGTATTCTACGTCGATTTTTCAATAATAATTATTTTAATTTATAATATATATGAAAGTCTGCTAAACGCGCTTTACTTGAGGCGACATCTACACCAACGTCGCGTCTCCCTTATGGAACTAATGCATCACGTGACTTAGCATTTAGCCGGTTCTGTCAACGCTCAGTCTGTCAGTGCATTGTGCGCTGGGATAACACGAGTATAGTTTATAATGCAATTACTAAAACCAAAATATCATTAAGTTTTCAAAACGTATTTAACTTAACTTTTTTTAAATATTCTTTAACTTTCAAAGTTTCCCAGAATATTGAAGAATTTTAAAAACTTGCAAAGTTTAACAACTTTTAAATAGCAACTTTTTAAAACTTCAAAATTTCGTACAAATTTAAAAATTTCTAAATTTTTGAACCTTTTTATAATTTTAATATTTTTCAAAAGTAAAAAAATTTTAAAATTTTTAAAAAATTAAAAATTCCAACAATTTTAAAATATTTTGAAATCTTTGAAAATTAAATTTTCAAATTTTTCAATAATTTTTTTTCAAAATAAGGAAAATTATTAAACTTTCCAAAAATTTTCAAAACATTTTAAACTATTTAGTTATTTTAAAATTGTTTTCGATTTGCTTTAGGTGCTTCTCTCAGATTCCCTGCTTAAATTTTTTAAATTTTGTTTTGGATAAAGACGCTTCAAAAGAACATATCTAATTTCCGTTTCCGGTTTTGGACTTTTTTGAAAAGCTTAACTAGAACTGCAATTTTTGATATACCTCTTAATTTAAAATTTCATCTAAATCGCGTCAGTATTTTTGCCTGTAGAGGCTGTAGTGACTTCCTTTTCAAAAACTTTCAGATTATTTGTGTAGACTTCCTCGTTCAATGTTTTCACCGCACTCATAGTTTTTTTCTCTATGCAAAGCATAATGAAATACAATACCTGCCTCTTAGGTATATTTTGCTTCAATATTTTAAAAATTTTCAAAAAGAACTTTCTTAAAAACTGACTAACGATTTTTTTTAACTTTTTGATCCGATAGAGCTTGCATTGAACTACAAATTTGTTATTTATTTATCTCCTAAATTGTACTCTGACGCTTTCCAGGAATTTTTGAAAAATTTAAAATTGATTAATTATTTATTCAAACACGCAAACGCCGATCCTTATAAACTTTTATTAGTTCGATAGACTTTATTAGAATTTGCCAAAATTTTCAACTATTTTGAAAATTAAGAAAAAAGCGATACTTTTTAATATCAACAACGCGTATTCTGGCACTTACGTGATTTTACTACGCCTACCAATTAGCTCTAGTTAAAAAATATATTTTTCATTTTTTGCATATTTTTGATAACTTTCCAGGTAACGCTAATATAGCCATTTTTGTCCGACATCCAAAGCGGAATTTGTAATTTGCCGAAGCGCTTCGGCGGACGCTTACCTTGCTTTGGTGCAGGTAGTCGTTGCTTCTATGGGTAGAGTTACGGTACGGAAACCAATTAAACAGGCTATCGCAAACTCAAATTCCCGCTGCTTCTTTTCTTAGAAATCGAATACTCGCTTAACTGTACAACGTTATAATTATTAAAAGTATTAGTATCTAGTATTGGCTAGAATTTGTTTATTTTTTTTGAAAGCTATAATTTTACTGTGGCGCTTTCTATGAATTTAGATGGATGGAATGGAAGGTTGTAATCATAAAATTTACACTTTTGCAAATACGAAAAGTTTCAGTATGGAAAAGTCTATTCGAAGTCCACACTTCAACTTTGTTTATTTTTTATAAGATGTATGTGGAAAATCTTTGTTTGGTGTATTGTTGTGTCGTCTTAAAGTTTTAATTTATTTAATACTGCAAATGCCAGGTTCTAAACAATTGACATTTTCTAAATTTACTTTATTATTTATTTGCAATCATCCAAAATTTAGCAATAATGGCATTATTTCATAAATCTACTTGGAACTACATTGTTGTTAATATCTAAACTTAAGTTCTTATATTAAAAAACATTATGCATGTTGTATTTATTGTTTCTAGATGCAATAACATTTCCAGACGTGAAAATATTGAATTAACTGTTGTTCAATCAGCTTAAGCTTAAGAAAAACTGGCAAGCCGCCAGATTCAAAGAGAGAAACGTCGAGAAGTAATAAGTCAGGGTTATCATTTTCCTACGAGCAATAAGTATTAACCACCCACAACAATAAACCAATCATTGATCACCCACATGCAATTATAAATCTAGATATCGCACCGTATACTCGCATAAATATATAAAACGGGTTGGTCAATATAATCTGCAAGCAAAAGCAAAGCGTCCCAGATAAATTCCTAGTTTTAGAGCTTGACAGTTTTACAGTTTTCAGCAACAAAATCCCGTACTTCCTTCGCCTGGAAAGTTGCAAATCATCGGAAAAGTAAAAAATGTATTAAAAATACAAAAACCGGTTCATGTGACATTCCCACAATTAGTATCAAATGATTGTTTGTTTTTCAGGACTATTGAAATGACTGCCGAGCGCGATGAAGCGGAAAACTAGCGGTAGATATCGGCAGACATGCGTTCTTTAAGTAGAATTGAAAAATACTGGAGGCGTAACGAATTTCAGTTTCCTGTCACATAGTCTTGCGACACTTTTTTGTGTCATTGCTAAGTTTTGGTTTTATTGCAATTTGCAATGGCAAATACCAATGTTTCTAACTATGTAAAAGCTGAATCAAGTTGCACTAGAGAATTTTTTCTACATTTTCTCATAGCTTTGAAGGTAAACGAAGTTGTTTTTTGAATTTGATTCGAAAACCTTTAAACCATATCTTTACCAGTGCTGATCGGACATTTACTAGAAGAGGTAGTATAATTATTTAAAAAAAAACATATTTTTCACACTATTCTCTTTTTGTTTCTCTACACGTAACCCGCATTAGAAAAAACGTCTGCAGGGAAACTTTTAACCCTTGTTTAATATACCAAATACGGCATAATTCCGCTCGTTGTCATTCTCGAAATGATAAACTCATAAAACAAACAAAAAGTCTCCGGTGAATATGGTGAATGGGTTCATTTATTCTACGTTGTGCTATAAGGAAGCTCTTCACGTTTTTTCGTTTTGGTACATACAGATTATCAATTATTTCCCATTTATTGAAAAAAAACAGATGTCATTCCTTGCAGTTTGGTTTTGGGACTTCCTTCCATTTTAGATCATAGGGACGAAACCAAGAATTGTCACAAGTAACTACCATGTCTAGATATGTTGAGTATTGTTGCAATATTCGTATCCAGTGTGTCGACGGATGAGGTTAACTACAGGAAAAACTTTGTTATTAATTTTATTAAAAAAATCGTAAAAAGTTTTGCATGGACCGTAAATGACTGACATGCAGTAATTATTAATTTTCTATTCGCAAGGTAGTCTGTATTTAATTTTCTTTAAAAATTAACATCAGCAAAGTATTATTATTTGTAGAAATATAACGCAAATGTGTTTGAATTAGATGTTTTCGGACGAAAGTACGTTGATAGCAAATTGAGTGGCATAATATGTAGTGCAAAAGTTAACTACTACATAAGATCAAATCGCTGAGAAAATAATTAAAACTTTGAAAATGTTGACGGAGTAAATCAAAACATGTTTTTCTCTCTATATTGTACGAAATGGATATACGACCTTTCGTCATAACATGGCATAGCTGTAAACAAGGGAACTTCTAAAACAAAAGTCGTCTTGTTTTAGTTCACTGGCACCCTAAACGCCACTAGAATTTATGATTCGCTTTGTGGAATATCTCTCACAAGCTTTAGACGAATATATAAAATAGACTGGTAGTGCTGGTTAGTATAACGCGCTAGGATCTCACCGTCAATCTTGCAAAAAGAATACTATATACAGAGTGGCTAGGAAAACCCCGGCCACGTTTCTTGCGGCGGTCAAGAGATGGCGCTTTAGTAAAGAAAAATTAAATTAAAATACTGGCAACAACGCAGAATACAAGACGCTTTGGTTGTTTTGATTTAGTTTTGATTTAATATGGGGCGTATTTAATAACTAAAGCGTCTTGGATTCTGCGTTGTTGCCAGTATTTTAATTTATTTTTTCTTTACTGAAGCGCCATCTCTTTACCGCCGCAAGAAAAGTGGCCGGGGTTCTCCTAGCCACTGTATTAAAAACTGAATTGATTAACAAAACGTTTTCTGAAGATAATTGTAGTTGTTACTTTAGAAAAATTATTTCTTAGGATAGAAGATGAAATAGCAAATTTGTCGGGCAAAAACTAGGAATGGGGAGAATTATCATCTCTAAATATGACTCAATTTGAATATTGAATTTAGAATTGTATTGTACAATTACTCATAAGATTTTAACTTAAATTTAAATAGAAATATTTTGTTTTCCTCTATTTATTACAAATTAATAAGTGCATAACTTTTCTTTTCAAAAATTCATAGAAGATGCCACAGATATATTAATAAATTGGGAAGCCAACCAAATTTTAGCTGGGGTCCATCTTTATGAAACTAGAAAATTAAAACAAAATCGAGCCGCTGGTTTCTGAGCCCCCCTGTTTGGAAAAATTTTTTTTTTTTTTATTTTTAATACCACATTTTAAAGTTTCTGGAGATCTAAAGCCAGAGCAGAACATTTGGGCGCCGCCGTTTGGGCTTAGGACGTTTGACCGCTAGACGTTTGGGCGCTGATGCTGTTGTAAGACTTTCATTACGTCATACATCGGCGTAAAAATCGTTTGACTTATTGTGAAAATGTTGCCAATAAATACTTTATTTTTAGAATATGTTTAAATTAATTTAGCAGTTGCTGGCACCCAAGCTGCGATGCCCATACGCCCGGAACCCAGTCGGCAGCGCCCAAATGCCGCGTACCAATCCAAAACATGTACTTCCGTTAAAATCTCAAAATCCAATAGTTTTATGATCACAATAAGTACAATAATAAATTCAATGCAATAAGGATAAATAATTGTGACTACAGCTAAATCCATTCCTGCACGCACTATCTTTGACCAAGTCTAACACAATTGGCTTATCATTCATTAGCTAAATTTAACGGCACATCGTGCAGGGACGCTTTCGGCAGAAATGTTTTTATGCTTGAAAGTGCAGGAATTATGAATACGTAATCATTAATTGTATATTATAATAGAAATATAACATGGAATTCAAAATTTTTGCTTAAATAATTAGAAAAATTATTAACTCACCTAACAGAAAACACTTTTGTAATTTTTTTTGAATTGATTGTGTGGTAGGCGCATGGTGAAACATTATTAATAAATATTCAACTATTAAAAATTAATAGTTTAATAATAAAATTAGCTAGTGTTTTATTGTATTAATAAACTATTAATTTTTAATAGTTGAATATTTACTTTTCTAATTTGTTACAATTCAAAAAAATACGCACTGAATGCCAAATTAAATTGGATTGTTTTTTTTATGGATTAGATTTATTGATTAAATTGTGTAGTTCATTGATTTTAATAAAAACGCTACATTTTCAATACAATTACCATAAATTATGCTTGCGTCCATACGCTCCTCCGTCTAAAGAGCTCGTGCCAAAACGTCCCTGCACACAAACGTCTTTGCGCTCGAAAGTCCTGCATCCAAACGCCTCTGCGCCCATACATTCGCGCACAAACGGCCGCGCCCAAACATCCAATCTTCCGCGCCCAAACGGCGGTTCCGCAAGGAGAGACATGAAAACATAATTCGTAATTTTCGGATATCCGGATATTCGGATTTTTCCCAAAATAATGCAAGCAAATAATTCGGCATTTGAATTTACCCGGTTTTCAGTTTTCATACTCTGATTCGATGCATCAAAGTTTGAATGTGTTCAATTAAAAATTGCATATCGCCTGAAATTGTTCTTATTTTAGAAATAACTGCAAGTTTTTGCTTCTAAAAATATTTTATATCATATAACTTATAAAATGAAGGCTAAGAGTTAGTTACTACATAAGATAAGATGATTCGAGAATGCGATGTGCCACTCGCTTGCGTTATGTCCCAACTTTTTATACATACAGCATTTTTATGAGACAAGAAATTTTGGAGAATCGCTGCACTTTACTGTTTTACAGTTTCAAAAATTAGACATTATATGCTGATCTTCTGTAAACTATACTAATAAAAACTGAACTGGGGATTTGAGTGGACTTTCTCATGCTAGATATAAATACCTACCGTATTTGCAAAAATGTAAGTTTTATAACGTTGTACATTTCAACGACTGTTAGATTTCTAAGAAAAAGCTGTATAGGCAACCCTCCATTTCATCCAACCAAATTCATAGAAATCGTCACAGTGAAATTATAGCTTGTAGAAACAAATCAAATTGTAGGCAATCTACCGTTCTAACAGTATATAAAATTAAAAAAAAATCATATGAACAGTTTTTGAATATTTTTTTTTTGAAAATTTTGAAAAT
Source organism: Ctenicera cuprea (assembly GCA_958336395.1). Classification (NCBI taxonomy): domain Eukaryota; kingdom Metazoa; phylum Arthropoda; class Insecta; order Coleoptera; family Elateridae; genus Ctenicera; species Ctenicera cuprea. Next base: position 16,602,263 of record OY284495.1, on the reverse strand, counting down.
TTTGCAGAAGCGCCATTGCGATCATTTTTAGATTTTCGAAATTAATTTTGTTTCATCGTATACGACTTATAAAGGGTTCTCAAACAAGTTGTATCTGATGCGGGTCAGACAACTACTTTTTGAGTAAATGGGCGTTAAATTCGAGATTTTCAAAAAGTTGTAGCGGCCGCAATTTTGTAGCTAGAGAGTTCGGTAAACACTTTTTCGATTTGCCTTAAGCTCTTCTCTCATTTCACTGTATGTTAGATTTCTAAAAAATGAATTTTTATAGGCAACCCTACTATGTCGCCTACCGTATAAGAATAGTAAGATCGGAACCGCCCGTCCTACAGCTAATTAGATGCGCTTTGAATTTCGAACTAAAAGTCGATATAATTGGTTTATTTGAAATGTTATCAAAAATATGCAAAGAATGAAAAATATATTTTTTAGCCAGAGCTAATTGATAGCCGTAGTTATAATCACATAACTTCCGGGAAACGCATTGTTTATAATAAAAAGTATAGTTTTTTTTCTTAATGTTTAAAATAGTTGAAAATTTTAGCTAATCCTAATAAATTACTTCAAATAATCTATTAAACTGATAAAAGTTTATAACGATCGGCGTTTGCGTTTTTGAATAAATAATTAATCAATTTAAAATTTTTGAAAAATTCCTGGAATGCGTCAGAGTAAAATTTAGGAGATTAGTAAAAAATAAATTTGTAGCTCACTGCCAATTCTATCGGCTCACAAAGTTTAAAAAAATTGTGCGAGCAGTTTTTGAAAAATGTTTTTTTTTAAGATTTTTAAATACTGAAAAGCAGCGCCATTGCGATCGTTTTCGGATTTTCGAAATTAATTTTACTTTATCGTATACTACCCACAAAAGGCTCTCAAGCATGTTGTAGCTCATCCTGATCAGACAACTACTTTTTGATGGGCGTTAAAATCGAGATTTTATAAAAGTTGTAGCGGCCGCCATTTTAAAGCTAGAGAGTTCGGAAAAATGTTTTTGATTTGCCTTAAGTTTTCTCTCAGCACCCATGCTCAAATTTACAAAATTTAGTTTTTCAGAAAAACGCTACCAAAGAAACATATCTAACTTCAGTTCCCGCTTTGGATTTTTTAGAAAAGCTTAACTAGAACTACAATTTTCGATATACCTCTTGATATAAAATTTCATAAAAATTGGTCCACCCACCCACAGACAGACATTTTTTAAAAACTGCCTTTTTTGGGTACCTTGTGCCCCAATTGAAAAATATGAATTTCCGTTAAAATCTACATTTCGAAAGGTATGGGAAAGTAAAAATTTACTCGATTTGCTCCGTTTTTTTTGCATACGGAGGAAAGAGTTCTGAAGAGTTTTGGAAAATATTATAAAGAGAAAAAAATGTTTGTTGTTTATAAAATGTAGGAAGCAGACTTAGACTTTGACCTTGGAATTAGTTACAAACAAAAACAAACTTCAAAGCTGTCTAAACCTCTTTGTATTTTATGGCGAGTTTTGAATTAATTTTCAAAATTATTATTGCTTAAAATAAAACAAAAAAGTGTGTGTCGATAAGGAAAGCAAAAGTCTTCGTCATACGAATAACAAACATGGGGAAAATGTCTAAGGAGAAAAATGATTTTCACATAACTTACCAATTCGGACAAATTTGTGATTGCGAAAACCTAAAGTTCAACACCCAACCCTTTATGTAATTATATAAAATTTTCAAAAAATATATCAATTAAATTTCTAGTAAGGCAACTGCCCTTTGCTCTATGGAGAAGTTTTTCTACTTTCCTTGTTTAAACAAAACCTGAGAATGACATTGAAAGGCTTCGTAGTCGTTTTTTAATGCATTGCTCTTTTTTTTAATGTTATTTATTGCAAAAATTACTTATATGTTATAAAAAAACACTTTGAAACTTTCTCACATGAACTTTCCATTATATTCACATCCTTTTGTCGGTATTCAGTAAAAACTGTTATCATACCTAATGCGAATGTTTCTTAACTAAAACAGGCAAGAACGGGTAAGTTCTCATGTACTGTAGGTTGGGGTCTAATAAATACATCATCTAGTGATGGTAGGTGACATATTGACTTGTCTGAAAGCATGCGCCGCGTGATTTACTTCTGAGGAGGAGATGGAGAAGGAGGTTGCGACCGCCGAGCAACCGGAACTTGCGTCGCTTTAGCTCACTGGGAAAGTGGGAATTTACTTCTAGCTCCGTTGCGACTACTGCCAGATTACAGATAGAGAAAATTTGCATATTATCATATGTTTAAGACTTGTGCCGTTTTTGTAAGTCAAGCTCGCGTGCCTCTAACAGTACTTGTAGTTAACTATTCTTTATATAAGATTTAAACTCCCGCTGAAAACATGTTAAGTCAAGGCAGCAAGCGATGGTGGAAGATACACAGAAATTATGATTTCCGAAACTTAAATTGGCTTTCTTTGTTTATTCGCTAACAAACTAAGTCTGTTTTTGCGAAAGTAGAGTGCGTGATGTATCGATCTATTTTAAATTTAGTAGCCATTAGTATTTTAGCTTTTAGAGCAATCATTGTGTTAATTAAACATTCAAAAAATGTAATAGACAGTTGATGAGATAAATTTAAACATAATCTTGATGTGATCGAGCCTCACCATGACAATTCACAATGTGGATGGATGTCGTGGAGCCATAAACTCTTTGATCGCCGCTCATAGCGACTGTAGTTGATCCGACTAGATCATGCACTCAGTTGTAGTCATGCTAAAAGAATATACGAGCTATCTCACTTCCTTAGCGGTTTCTATCATCAGAAAATGATATACGAGTTATGCCTAAAAGAAAACTATTTTTATGCCAAACATTTTGACTAATAACCATGTTTTAGGGCCTTGGCCGAACGATAAAGCGGACGCTGCAGAGGAGTCTGTCTGTCCGTATACACTTTACAGTCCAGACACCTCAACGCAAAAAAACTCAATTTGCTAATTGCAATAAGATGGCACCACAAGAAAATGAGGTTGGTCCGCCAAAAAAGGGGAAGAGGGGAGGGGTGCTTTGTATCAAAATATTCGCATTCGAAAAATAATCTTCAATTCGTATTCTACGCATGCCGTATAGCCGATCTCCTCAAGCCCGGTCTCCTACCACCCCCCAGTGTCTCCCCAACGAATATTCGATGTTAAATAAATGTACGATATCGGCTTCAAAATCGGTATGAACATGTTAAATGACAATGGAACAATCTTCCATTGAGAAAACACTTCTGGGAAGTTTCCTTTTGGTCGTTTACCTAAAAAAGTTTAATTAGATAATCGCCAAAATAAAGACTACAACCAAATAATGAAATGAATTTTAGATTTTATCAAATAAATATGGTTTACAATTAACAAATACTAAAAACAAAAAAAATTTCATGTTTTCAAAAAATTTTCCTAATCCAAAAATTTTTTTAATTTCCAAAAATTTTCAAAATTATTTTAAAATGTTCAAAAATTATCAAAATTTTTAAACCTGTTACTATGACAACCGGCAGCAATAGCTTAACGTGCCCTCCGAAGCACGGTTGGTTGCAGATGTACCCCAATATTAGTCACACATCCGAGTGGGGACCAGAGCGGACACTGCTTGACTTGCAATACCGTGTGACCGGCATAGCTTCCCCAGTTCTCCGCCATGCAACACAATTTCAAAAACTTTCAAAAATATGTCAGAATTTTTAAAAAGTTATTAATTTTCAAGATTTTATTAAAAATTTTTACAATTTACATAATTTTTAAGAACTGTCAAAAGTTTTAAAAAATTTTACACCTTTTCAACTTTTCATAATTTTTTTAATTTCATAAAACTTTTCAAACATTGTATAAAATGTTTTCTATTTTCCCGAATTTTCAAAATTTGAAATTCTTTTAAATATTTCAAATTTTTAATTTTTTTACGTTTCTACGGCAATTTTCGAAATTTCAAGTTTTTAAAATTTTTCAACATTTACAAAAATTTTCAAACCCCAAAAATATTTAAATTTTTAGAAATTTTCAATTTTTTAAAAAATCTTCAAAATTTCAAAACTTTTGAAACTTTTAAAAATATTTAATATTGGTAATACTATAATTTTTTAAAAATTTCATAATATTGTTAAACTTTTCCAAAAAATTAAAAAGATTTAAATTTTTAAATAATCTAATTTTCCATATAATTTTCACAATAAATTAAAAAAACCCGACAGCTTTTTTAAATTTAGTAGCTTCTCCTAAGGAAAATCAATTTTTGTAATTCCACCAAGCTGTTCTATGGTGGAATTGTAAATTCTCACTCATACAATATTGTTATTATCTGACATAAATCTGCATGTCTCTCAATTCTTATTAATAAAACTTATTTGCTAGTTGGCATTACATAAATGCTCTTTTATTTCATAGACATAGGAAAACAAAGTTCTAAATCAAATCAGATCGTTTCCGTGTTATTTCTTTCTCGTACTAAAGAAATCTTTAATATAGGAAGTAATGTTTTGTTTGGGAACAAACCACCCAGGCCGATGATGTCGATATTTCTCATACATTATGCGGTGTTTTCGATCAGTCACGAGGACATTGTGCAGTTCACGTGCCGGATTGCAGTTCAAAAAGACCGAGCAGTGCAGATTGACAGGCAAGATTGTGTCCACGACCGCTTAACTCTCGTATAAATCCCTGAATAAAAGGCTTCAAGACTCTCCTTATAGCGATTAGCAAAGAATATACCACGCAAAATGACAATGTCCGCCTTATATAAATCACTTAAACACGAATATTTCGTGCTCAAACTTTTCAGTGAAAATAAACAGTTTACGAAAAGTTATACAAGAAATGATAACAAATAAAGCTGAAGTGTGGACTTCGAGTGGACTTTCCTATACTAAAACTTATCGCATTTGCAAAAGTGTAAATTTTATATTTTTAACTTTCCATTTCATCCATTCAAATTCATAGAAGGCGCCACAGTAAAATTATAGCTTTCAAACTAAAATTGTAGCCAATACTAGATACTAATACTTGCCGTTGCCGTATTTGCAAAAGTGTAACTTTTAATAATTATAACGTTGTACAGTTCAGCGAGTATTAGATTTCTTAGAAAACAAGCAGCGGGAATTTGAAGTTGAGATAGCCTGTTCAATTGGTACCGTAACTCTGCCCATAGAAGCAATGACTACTGCACGAAAGCAAAGTAAGCGCCTTCCGAAGCGCTTCGGCGAATTACAAATTCCGCATCGCATGTCTGACAGAATTGGCTATAACAGCTTTATTTAGAAAGTTATCAAAAAAATGCAAAAAAATGAAAAATATACTTTTTAACTATAGCTAACTGATAGGCGCAGTATCGTAAAACGTAAAACGCGTTGTTGATATTAAAAAGTATGGTTTTTGTTTCTTAATTTTTAAAATAGTTAAAAATTCTAGCCAATCCTAATAAAGTACTTTAAATGGTGTATCAAATTAATAAAAGTTTATAACGATCGGTGTTTGCGTTTTAAATAAATAATTTGTCATTTTCAAATTTTTCAAATATTTCTGGAAGACGTCAGAGTAAAATTTGGGAGATAAGTAAAAATTATTTTATAGTTCAATGCAAGCTCTATCGGCTCAGAAAGTTAAAAAATCGTGTAGACAGTTATTAAAAAATTTCTTTTTGAAAATCTTCAAAATGTCACAGCGCTATTGCAATCGTTTTTGGATTTTTAAAATTAATTTTATATCGCCGTACGCTACCTAGGAAGGGCTTTCAAAGAAATAGTAGCTGATCGCGATCAGTCAACTACTTTTTGAGTAAATGGGCGTTAAAGTCGAAATTTTCAAAAAGCTGCAGCGGCCGCCATTTTAAAGCTAGAGAGTTCGCTTAAAAAGTTTTCGATTTGCCTTCTCTTGCTCTTCTCTCATATTCCGTCCTTAAATTTTTAAAATTTAGTTTTTGAAAAAAACGCTACTAAAAAAAACATATCTAACTTCCGTTTCTGGTACTTGATTTTTTGAAAAGCTTAACTCGAACTACAATTTTCGATGTACCCCTTGATTTAAGATTTTATTAAAATCGGTCCAGTACTTTCGCCTGTAGAGGCGTTACACATCCACACATACCCACCCACTCACCCACAGACAGACATTTTTTTAAAACTACTTTTTTGGGTTCCTTGAGCCCCGAAACGTGTATTTCCGTTAAAATCTAAATTTAGAAAATTTTTCGGTTAGTGCTTCTCGTACACGTAATAAAAAAAGTTTTTTTATGAGTTGTGAGTAAAATATTTGCAATTGCTTTGTAAAATGATAAAAATTGAGTAAAACAATAATAAACACTAACGAGACAGTTGACAGCTGGATACACTAAGAACATGTCTAACATCGGCGTCATGGCGTATTTTTATTTTTATTTATTTTTTTTTTTAATTTACAAAACAACCGTGGGGCGCAGTCTACGGGTTCCGCTAGTTTCTATTAATTTATATCACAAAACGTTTATAATTTATTATCTATCCTTTAATTATTATCTAACTTGCCTCGGCAACCCTTACTTTACATATTATATGGTTAATTCATTTTATGTTTTTTTTTTACTAGTAATGATTTCCCTCAACGAATTTCTAGTTAACAAGTCCCAAGCCAATAATATCACTTTACTTTCGAACGTCCTTTTATTAATCAATTCCTTCCCAAAACCCCATAATTGCGAAAGGAAATAACCAGCTAATGCCTTAAGCAGACATGGTGTTGCACCTACTCTCTGTGAGTGGATAAAGCACATGCTTGCAATGAGAGCAGTACAATTTAATTTATGAGACAGCTGTATTAGAGGTGTTGTGATGAAAAATGTCCACAGGGCGGAACACAGTTTTCGACAGCATTCTAAGCTCACTCAATGATGCTGCGTTTTATATTATTGGATATGCGGATGACATCACCATCTTCATCACTGGGAGGTTTAAGGGCACGCTTTGCACCTTAATGCAGACGGCCCTTCGAATAACAGAAAAATGGTGTAATGAATAGTCCCTCTTTGTCAATCCGTTGAAGACAGAAATAGTACTTTTTAAAAAGAAAAATAAAGTTGGACTTTTACGTACACCTCTCCTATTTAACACTTTCGACAAACAGCTGAATTAAAAGAAACACTTGAAAGCTAAAACTGAAAAAGCATGCATGGCTTTCTGGCAGTGTCGCCGCCGGGCCGCGCTCTATGTAAATCCTGAAGGCTCTCTCCCAGAATTACATTGTGGCTGTATACCGTCGTGATTAGGCTCATGCTATATTATCTTCGTTTTCAAGTCAAAATTCCCGCAACACCTGAAAACAAGGGTGTACAACCAATGCATCCTTCCCATACTCACCTATGCATGAGACATGGTCACTTACAGAAGCGGATTTGGATAAATTAATGGTGGCACAGCGACGCATGGAAAGATCCATGCTTGGAATCAAACTGCGAGATAGGATAACTAACGTGTGGATAAGGAACAGAACAAAAGTGGAAGATGTGGTAGCCCGTATCACCAGACTAAAGTAGCAGTGTGTTAAGCATCTAATGAGAAGACAGGACGACAGATGGAGCAGAAGGGTGACAGAGTGGAGGCCGAGAACAGCGAAAAAATCACGGGGAAGACCTCGTACACGCTGGAGAGACGACATCGACAAAATCGCCGGAATACAGTGGATGGGAGACACAACAGATCGTGAAAAATGGAAGCAGTTAGGGGAGGCGTTCGTCCAACGATGGAACATTATACGCTGATTTATGATGATATTATGGAACACTTGTCTGGTGGCCCAGGGTCAGACAGGCTACGGCAACAACTAAACTAATCACGTGCAACGTCTCGCTTGTCTTAGTTCTTCAGGTGCTATACGCCTAACCTCCACGGCTGCCTTAGGGGTGATCTTATGCCTTCTATCACGTGATCTTTTAGTAAAGGAAGTAGCTGTAAAGGCTGCTTTGAGGCTGCGCTGTAAGGGTCAGTGGCACACAGAAGGCAAGAGAGGCAGACATACCCGCATCCTCGCAATCGTCAAGACCCCTCTTCGGGGCGCTGTGGTAGATTACCTCCCTCTACAATATAGCTTTAATAGACACTTTAATGTTTATGCGAGTGCTAGGCCAGCATACAAAAATATCCATCTTTACCGACGGATCTAAAACAAAGCATGGAACGGGTGCCGAAATTTTCTCCGATGACCTAAACCTACGCCAGAGTATACCACCAAGCAAAATTGGAACTGTCTTCCAAGCGGAGGTAGTGAGAATAATGCATGGTGCAAATGCAATTCTTGAACGACAAATCAAGAACCAACGTATTGGTATCTACAGCGATAGCAGAGCCGCTCTACTAGCCCTAGGCAGTTGCAAAATCACCTCAGGAGTGGTACTGCGGTGTCGTGAAGCTCTCGACGACATCTCAAAAGATAATGCCGTTTCCCTTGTATGGGTGAAAGGACATGACGGCAACTACGGCAATGAGGAGGCTGACGAGATTGCGAGGCTGGCCTCCGAACAACCTCTCTGGAGGCCAGAACCCGTATTTCCCATATTCCTGAAGACATTCAGTTTTATGCTATACCAAGAAACCTCAAAAAGCTTCACGCCAAGATAGGTTTACGCTTAAAGTTGTCGACAAGTAAGGGCTGCTATTACGGCACCCTCGCCAAACACAGTCAAATACTGCGTGCAACTGTCCCGAAAAAATTTGCGATTGGTTGTGGCTATCCTGTTTGGACACTGCACGCTAAGAGCACAAGATGGGACTGGCGGACAGTCGAAACTGTCGTGCATGCAACGAGAATAACGAGACGGCAGAAGACGTCCTATTATGCCCAGCTCTCGCAACAATCAGAGGATCCATGTTGGGGGACTTCTGGCCTGACATAGCCGAAATCAGCAACACTCCAACTGCGAATGTCTTCAAGTACATCCGAAATGTTGGATGGCTTGAGTGATGCCCAATTTGGAGAGTTGCTGTAGAGGAAGCCAATATTGTGGCCTAAGTGCGCGTGAGGTAGCTCACCCTCCCAATTCTTATACCAATCCAATGCAACCAGCTAATGCAGTTGGTCCAGTTACTCAAAACTAATCGGGAACGGACTCCAACCCCGATTGATTGGGCGCAGCCGATTTGACACATAGACATTACGCCGCGAGCTGTTTACGCGCAAAGCGTAATTTATAGTTTGATTTATTCTATCGAAAATTCACTGATATTAATAAAATTCAACGAACTACACAATTTGATCAATAAATTTAATCGAATTCAATCCAACTGTTTTTTTTTAAATTTTTGGAATTAGGAAAGTGTTTTTTGTTAGCTGTCTTGGTAATCTTGATAAATATTAAGGTAAACATTTTAAGTTTCATATTAAATGTTAATTATAAATTCAGTGGCTATAAAAATATAAATTAATTAAAGAAAAAAACAACAAAATCAAACAATTTTCTTTATAATTTACAATTGATGATTACTTATTCATAATTTCCAGAAATTGCACGCATTAAACTATTTTACGCCTAAACTTAAACCGAACTGAATTTATAATCAGATAATTATTAAATTAGAGAAAAAAAGTTAAAAATATTCAGAATCTCAGAAAATGTTAGTACTTTTTCGATCTATGTCTAGGTTGCCCGTTTCATCTTGCCAAGGTTTAATATATTATTTTCTTAAAAAATCTAGACAAAATAGACAAGGCCATGTCTTAGCCGAATTAGTATTCACAACTATTGTTTGCTATCTATGTAATTTCAAACGTTTGATCTGTTCTGATATGCTGATATAAAATCAGAACAATGCTATCAAAAATCGAAAGTGACAGCATTTAAATGCTCCGATTACTATCTTTTTCCTTCAATGCAATTTGATATCGATGTCATGCTGCACCAATCACCATAATCAGAATGGTTTTGACTTAAGAGGTCAAAATGTGCAATAACTTCTTTTAGACTATTTGTTAACGCAAGTATGTAATTTTTAGTGCATTTTCAAATACTTTCCCGCAATAAGATATTATAATTATCTTATAGACAGACACTTAGGCATTTACATGTAAACGCCATATCAATAAGCATTAAAATTCACACTAATAACAATTTATTAAGCATGCAACTGACTTTATATGCAATTGCAGTAATAATTGCCTCTCAACGCTGCAACTAACTGCAAATTCTTATAATAAAAGCGTAGTAAACACAGATTCGCGGGAAATAAAAGTAAAGGCGGAAATTTAAGTTAGCAGCAAAGTATAAAATGACAAACACCCTGCCCTTTGTTGTCTTGTACAATTGAGATTTGAGTTTCATGCAAATCTGATACCTGTTGCAAGTTCTTTTGTCAAGTGTTACCGATACTTTGGTAAGAATTGGAAATAAATCTGGTTAAAGATAAAATAAATCTTATTAAAGCGTGAGGGTCGACATGAATGAAATTTTATTAATAAAATTTTTTTCCAAGTCATGCTGACGTTTGAGATAAATTCTGATGAGTTCGTATTTTAAACCACCAAAGCAATTTATTTGCTTGATACTGTTTGGAAATTTAAAAAAACAACAAAAATTTTAATTTAACTAGACATGAATTGTGAGAATTTTACGATTGAGAAGAGAATTTTTCGGTTTAGTGTTATCGATGATGAGAAGCATGCACTAAGCAAAATCCAATCACACATCGGTCGTGCTGGCCCCAGTAACACCTAACACTGTAATTATACGTTGCCGAGGTAGTTAGCGATCATATTTATGGTTCCCAGCCCATATTAGTGCGTTAATTCTTGCCAGATATTAATAGCTTGCTTTTTTAAACACCGACTCGAAGAAATTATGTGGTGCCCTCGTGGCACTTGCCACTTTTAGGTTATCTGTGCAATTTAGTTTCTCAAGACTTTTGGATTTTCAACACGCGCTGAGCTAAAAACGAACGAGAGAAAAATAGTAACTAAAGGTTTTGAATAGCTTTTCCTATTTAGTTTAGTAACAGAAAGATGCTCAAATTGATCACAAAAAGTTTTTAATTTCTACATCTTTAAATGCTGCCAACAGTTCAAAACACTTTAATTGTCTTATAGCTCAAAATTCTAGAAATAGCGAAAATAATTCGGAAGTGAATGAAACTATTTTAAAACCTTCATTTAACAATACTTTTTTAAAAACCGTATCCTTGACCAAAATTCGGGGTGGAGAAATAAGTTTTATTACAGTTGAAAGTTGTGAAAAATCGGTTGTTCTATACTAACCTGAGAAATTAATATTTTTTTGAAAAATTTCTTAGTTAAAAGTTTTAGCTTATTAAATTGCATTTAATCTGTTTTTTTTTCATCCATGTACGTTAAAAATTGACCGAATTAATGAGTAACCGAGTAACGCAAGGTGGTCTCATCATATGTGATTGCGAGACCTGCTCTTTTGAACATATGTGTAGCTCTTGAAGACTATTGCAACGTCCGTTTTGAGACAACAGAAGAAGAATTTAACACTGTTGATGAAAGTGTTATACAAACAACAGATATTTTTATCATTGATGGAGGCTTTTTGCTGCATAGAGTTAAATGGAGTACACAGTGTACAACTTTTCATGTTCGCTCTGCTTTTGTTAATTATATAAAGAAATTTTGCAAGTCTTCAAAAGTAGTATTTAACGAATAGGACAATAATAATAGTACAAAACTCACAGAACAGCGACGCCGATATGCAGCCAAAGTATCTCCAGAGTTCACTACAAAGGAAAATACTTCCGTTATGGTAACCCAAGACAACTTTTTAGCAAATGCTAACAACAAGAAACATTTAATTAAAATGTTAACAACTGCATTTAATAAAGAATTAATGGAAGTTAAGCAATCATCAGCAGATGCAGATACTCTAATTGTAACAACTGCCATTGAAAAGTCAGAAGCCTTGAAAGTCACTGTTGTGGGTCAAGATTTTGATCTTTTAGTTATTTTAATAGCTTTAACTCTAATAGGTAACAATACATATTTTTTGAATTCTAAAATCGGTAAAGTTCAAGCAAACGTTTTTAATTCGCCAAGCTTTAAAGTTTACCACCAAATTTAATCATGGCTAGGAAACGAAAAGGATCCTGACAAATGGGGATGAAAAAGCAATGAGTTTTATGAGCTAATAATAACGGGTCTAGAAACAGCACCAGAAAAAGTTTTAAAACTTATATCATGCGGATGCTCCGGTGACTGTTCGTCAGCGAGATGCAGCTGCTAAAAAGCAGGAATTAAATGTTCCATTATTTGTAAAAACTGCCAAGGCAGTGAGTGTTACAATTGTGATAGTAATGAAATTGACCTTGACTGCGTAGATGTAGATGATGAAAATCCTAACGTAGTAATTGACACAGACGTCTTTGCTGATGATACCGATATTGATGAAGAAACGTTAAAAAACTTCCAACAATTTTTAAAACAATAATATAATAATTATATTCAAGATTGTATATTATTTCAAGAGAGTTTAGCTGAATAACTGGTGAAAAATTATTTACATAAATATATTTGCAATTTTCTAATATTCAAAGAAAAATGAGAAACCAATGCAATTCTTTAAAATTACCTGCAAAATTTTAATTTCTTATATAGATATATACAAACCTATATACGCATATAATGTATAAAATTGCATGTAAAATCTCAAAACAGCTCATTTACTAGGGGGTGCAATATTCACAAAATTAAAATGCGCATAACTCGCTCAATTTTTAACGTACAAAGATGAAAAAAATATAAATTAAAGGCAATTGAATAAGCTAAAACTTCTAACTAAACAATTTTTCGAAAGAATAATTGCTTTTTAGGTTAGTGGGAAAAACCGATTTTTCACTTCTTCCAACCCCAATAGAACTAATTTCTCCACCCCGAATTTTGGTCAGAGATTGGATTTCAAAAAAGTATGTGTAAATGAAAGTTTTTACCAAGTTCATCCACTTTCAAATTTTTTTCGCTATTTTACTTATTTTGACTGTACTATAGATAGAAAGCTGCAGAACTCTAACTGGGATAGCCGATTTAAAGTTACAGGAAAAATAATATATTAAACATTTAAATTGTTACTTTGTTGCTTTGCTCAGCTAATCTGTATATCTCTTTTATGTTTTCTTTTTCAATAATCTACAACATTAAAGTTAATTCCGAACCATCGCAAAGCTTTACTATTACTCAAATTTCCAGTACAGCAAAGTAAACCCTCCAGAAATTACCGAGCCCGGTATCAAACTGAAATTGTTCGGCAAAGTCGCGCACTTCACTAACACACCTAATCTTCTTTTTCTTCATTCTACGGCGGTGCGAAAATTGCAGTACTCAGTCCTAGTACATTGTACATCCACCGCTTGTTCAAGGGTTGTCTTAATAGCAGACCAGTGACTACGCTAAAATCCAACTTGCTGATAGAAATATTCCAAGGTTCCTTCGGCTCCTTAAAGCGTTGCCGAGGTGCTTGAGAACCAAAAATTTGAGAGAATAAGTGGGAAGATAGAGAGAATATTCCAATTTTGTCTATAAAACCTCTACTCTAATAGTCTTGAGGGGTTTGTTAGGGAGACCACGACTAATCAAAAAAACCTGCCACGATCCGGATGTACTTGTTACTTAAACGTAGGTATTGCTTGGACGCCCCGGTAAAGGTTCTTAATTGAGGAGCTTTGGATCCTGGATGAAAATTTCAGCTGATTTCTAACAGGGAACAAATTCAGTTCTTAATCTCCTTTCTAGCAGTAATCATGGGAAGTCCGAAGGCCGGCTCGGGACCGAGAAGGCTACTGTGAGCCCTTCCTGGCCAAGGTATCAGTTTTCTTGTTTCCGCTCAGTAGTATTACTGTGGCTAGGTACCCAAAGAAACTTGACCAAATTATAGGTTTCTTGGTAAGAAATAATGTATATTTATAAAAAAATGGGTTAAAATTTATTTAAAAGAATAAAAGCATGCATCTTCAAACTGCATCTTTTACTGTATTTTTCAACATAGTTGATTTGAAAATACTTTTTCTTTTAATGTTTGCCCAAATAAATCATGAACTGATTCTTTAACCTTGTCATAATCCAGCTAAAGCACTCTTTAAAAGCTCATGCAGATGATAATTAAACAGAGCAAGGTCTGGACTGTAGGATAAATTCTCTAAAATCTTCCATTTAAATTTGCTTAAATATTCTGTGACCTGACGTGAAATATAATATTTTGCTTCACCATGCAGAAGAACCATATGTATTTGGCAAATTTTTCTTTGGTTCGCTTTACGCAGTTTTGTGTGAGAATTCGCTCTTTGCATCGAAAAAGCAAATTACGCTGTGAATGTTGATATTTGACCACGTTTCGAGTAAGTTTTGCCACGAAAATCCGCGTATATGTGTTTAGGTCCCTCCTTATTACATAAAATATTGTAACCGCTTTCCCTTACAGCGCATCATCAAAAAGTCATCAGGGAGTGTACCTTACTTCTGGTTCGTTCTCGAAACAGTACTGTTTGGGCGCGTGAACTTATGGGCAACCCCCCTTTAGGCGCCGAACTTTTGGGCGCTGTTTAAAACCGACAAACTCTGTAAAACATTTTTGTGTTGATGCGAGATACCGGAAATTTAATAAAAACTATCCTACTTAATTTAATGATAGAAAATTATTGATACTGGTGCCTAAACGGCCAAAGATCAATAGTCCGGCGGCTAAACGGCCAGCGGGTAATAGTGCGGAGCCTAAACGGCCAGATGGTAACAGTCCGCCGCCCAAACGGCAGCGCCCAAATGGCGGCTCTCTTAGCTTGATTATCAGTACATCTGCAGATATGCCTACGAAGGTTTTCCTGATCACAAACTGAGATAGAAAAAACTGTCCCTAAACAACTCTGAACCAGACTAGGCTTAAGCAGGTTGGATGCAGTTCTTTCCGTTGAGGATGACAATCTTGAATAGTTATTGAAGCAGAATAAACTCGCTGCATGAACACGCTTTCCACACCTTCTATAAATACGAGTATATGAAATAATAAAACTATTTACAAAAGTAGAGCTTAACGCCATAATCAGCAAAACTGCGTTGTAACAATAATGTTAGAGTCCGTACGTAATGGTCCAGCTAGACAGTTTAAAGCTGGACTAAAGTTTAAACGTTATTAAGGTTTGCGAAAATTCTAGTTACCGTATTTTACGATGCTGAAAATGATCTCCATTTGCTGCAATAGAAATCTCAGCGTAATGCACCCATATTCATTTGCACGTCTTGTTGCAGCGTTCTGGACCATTGTGTTACTGTTCATCAATATTGTTTCCGTCTTGCAAATTGGTAAATGGGACATGTCGAATAATATTAGACAATTGTTGCTATTAATTTGTATTTATTTTCCTCAAAAAAATTATGAAAGTTTTAGTGTAACCTGAGAAATCTACGTCACCCATGTTTTTTGAAACATATTGGAACATGAATCCATGGTCCTCCACGCCTCTTGTGAGCGCTAGGGGGCATCAAAAACGTCGTGTTTCAAAATAACATTAATGTGTTTTACAATTTCACTCATCAACAACTGATTTTCCAATGTTCACAGCAAATGCTCCAAATGGCGCCCGCCAACTTCATTGTAAGCATTGCAGAGGCGAACGAGATTCTACCGCATTCCTTCAAAGATTCCAGGCGTGGTCCGAACAACGTAATATATGGCAAAACAGCACCGTTCTGTCTCTAGTGTTGTTTCATAAACAGGGGCTTGAAAGGTGCCAACAGAGGAAGACGTCGACAGGAGTCAAGTCGGGTGACATCCTCTAGTAATCAATCCAGTAAAAAATGTCGTCTTCAGATAGTCGCAAACATTGCGGCAAAAGTGAGCAGGTGCGCTGCGGTTATGCAATCACATGAACCGACGGTACTTTCTTCAAATGTTCCGACAAAGTGCGTTGCATAAATTGCAAATAAATGAAGTTAGTTAAACGAAGAGGCAGATGCCCAATCAGGTGGTCTTGGGTAATACCAGCCCAGATGTTGACAAATAATCTCTGTTGGTGACCCGCGATTAATGTAGCTTGATGATTTTCTTTGTCCCACATGTGGTTATTCCGGTTGTTGAAGATGCCGTATTGGATTAAAACAGGTCTCGTCGCTAGACATCCGTATGGTTGGGAAAAGCAGCGTTACAGGGACCACTAACAGAGGTTGACCTATTGGCTGCACGCGTTAAGAATGATCTGATCAGGTTGCAGTTTTTGGTCATAAAGTGCTAGCCCGATATCGTGGGTGCTAGTCCCAAGGAGCTCGGTCACCCGATCCAGAACCTTTTCTTCAACACATGCTATGAGAACGTTTGTCTGCGTACCACAGCTTTGCGACAATAGTGTAAATGTACATGTCTAATCTGTAGATAAAATTTCGATAATGTTATTTAGAAACACGACGATCTCGACGCCGAATTTAAAATTCCTACTTAGATCTTAGTCCGTAGCTTCTCCGCCTTAGTTCTTTTACCACTTTTTTTTATTCATTCGACATTCTGCATACATCCCATTTGTTCTTCAATAACAGATTCCTATATGGGCTTTTGTTAAAATTTCTTCTTTCTTTTCATCTAACAAGACTGATGCGTTTTCGTGGGTTTCAGTGTTGGCCCGGCGGCTTTCTTTCTTCATCGCATCTGATTCGGAGCACACGAACTGCACCACGAATTCATTAGTCCGCTAATCCAGTACCTGAATGGCACCACCAAAATTTTTGGCCTCTTTAATCTTCTACATGAAATAATTTTAATATAACTGGTTCCGTCTTATTTCAACCGAGCAAACTTACATCATAGTAAAACCTACAATATATTTTTGTTTTGTTTTGGTGAAACCAATATAATGTGAAGCGCGCGAATGAGAAACCTACGGAGCGGCGATGCCTTAATCCGTGGTGCGGTTCAAGTAGAAATTACCGTTGTTGCAGTTCGTTCGTGGTGCAATTTTGGTAGAGGATTTTAAATACCTAAACAGAAAACTGGGACAAGAGATTATCCGTGGTGCAGTTCGTGTGCGCCGATCTGATTTCTTCAAAAACCATGCTTGGGGACATCATTTCAACGTCCGTCACTGAGAGAAGATTTAAAGCCACAACAGAACCACCGATATTTGTAAAGTCCCAACAAATAGTTGTCGTTTAAATTTGATCACCCGGTACATGTACATAACATGCATCTGCGAGTTCTACATCTCGTTGAAATGAGAAGCAACATCTCGCTGAATAAATTACAGATATTACCGATAAAATTTATACTGATTTCTTTGTAGAAAAGCTTGTACTATGCAGAGCGCACAATATGTATACAATAAGCCTACATATGCAAATAATACGGCACTAGCGGTGTAAACAGATTTAGAATAATACAGGCCGTATATAATAAGCGGTAGGTGGCGATGAATTTGTTGGGCGGGTGCGGCGTGTTAGGGGTCGAACTAAACGCCTGCAGCGGACACGACATTTCACACTTACCGCCAACTATATATACAGAATCTCGAACTCGTGCTATTTCTGGTATTTAATTTTTTTAATCTCACTTACAAGATTATAAATTAGTTATTCGCGGCTAGCTGTAAAGTAGATCTGCGATAATATTCAAGTATTATGTGGGTACTATTATTGCTCATCTTTTAAAATTGTTTATAAAGGATTCGTAGAAACCAAACCTGTTTATTGGTAAATATTAAATTAAAACAAGCAGAAAATCTATGATTTTCATAAATATACAGAATGATGTACGGTAATAGAAAATGCAGGAAAACAGGAAAAGATGAGAAGCATGAATTGGAACAACAAAAAATAAACAAGAAGACAAATAAAAATCATAGAAAGAATCAATGAGACTATTACATTTTAAAAATAAGAATTGAAATAGATACGAAACGATTTAGTTTCTAAAGAAAGGAAAGGAGAAACAAAAGTAAGTTATGGGTTATAAAAGCGAAATGTATATGGAAAAAATTTGAAGACGTTTTAATAGAAAAAATAGGTGAGTAGTAAAGTTGGACGTAAAATTCCAAACAAATTTATTGCTGGGCCAGGCCGGGTTGATTTAAATCCCTAACCGGGCCTAGCAGGGCCTTTACCGGGCCAGCTGTGCCTAACAAGACTAAACCGGCTTGGCAGAGCTAAAGACATCCGGTGGAACTGAAATGTCAAATAATGTTACGGAAAAGCTAGAAGTTGAGTTGACCTGCTAACTTTGCCGGGTTAAATTTGCCGAGCCAAGTTTGCCATGTCAAAATTGCCGGTCCAAATTTATATAATCGCCGGGCCAGGGGTAGAGACGGACCTTACATCATGTACCTAAAGCACGGGCAGGGCCGGGCTAGCCCATCTTCTGAATTTGCTGAGCCTGAAATTTTTTTCATTTGCCCACCTCCAGTGGGTAGAATAATTACCTGATGGGAAAATGACGGAAACAAGAATACAATTTTCATTACTATTTTAATTGAGCACGGCTGAAATGAAATTTTAGAGTAAAATAAAAAGGAAGAAATATAAAAAAAATAAACGAATAGGCAAACTTATAAGCAAGCAGTTTGAAATAGACAAATCAAAAAAATATATTAAAACTATTGTAAAAAAATAATCAAAGTAACTAATAGTCGTGGAAGTAGAACAGACGAAAACAAAATGAGCAAAGCACTTTGCCTGTACTTTCCTACGTTTTAGAAATTGTAAGTTATCATACTCTTAAAAGTATATTTGTATCAACTCCTTACGCGCTGACAATGACTATAAGTTCGCACTACTCCTACTTTCTCGAGCCGCGTTGCGCTGAGCTTCATGCCGTACTGTAACCGTTTGTTATGAGAAAAAATCATTTCGTTTTATTTTTTGAAAATAACATTCCATCAAATTGTAGAAAATCAGACACCAAAAAAGATATTTCATCAAACAAAGATTGGGTAAGAAAGGAAACATCACCCCCTCCTCTAAATATTGCTGCACCTAAAAATTAAACTGCACATCTTACTCTTATATCACTCATAAACAATTTTAATTTAAATACAAACGTTTTATTGTCCTCCGTTGTGTTAAATTAACAGCTAAACAAATAGGTATACATTTTTTTTAAAGAAATGATCAAACTGAAACTAAAAAAAATTCTAGTGTAGTCTTCAGTTTTTAATTAATAGTTTTTTGAATATATTCAACATCTTTTGAATAGACAATTCATATTCTTTCAAAAATTGTCTTACGCAGTAACATTGTGTTTCCCTAAGATCTATTGTAATTTTTAAAGTCTACGCCAATTTAGCAACTCGATTTTTTGTAATAATTAGTCGTTAAAATTAAAATTTTCAAAAAGAATCCTATTGACCGCCAGTTTATAGCTAAAAAGTTAGGAAAAAAGCGTTGGATTTTCTTAAAGGTGTTCTGTCATGTTTTGCATATATTTTCAAATAATTCAGTTTCTAAAGAAAATTTTATCATAAAATCAAGTCCAACTTCCGCTTCCGGTCCGAATTTTCTTAGAACGCTAAAATATAAGGCGCACACACAAGTTGAGATTAAATTATTTCAAGGCCAGAAAGTACGTTTTTTCTGTTATAGAGTGAAAGAATCTTGTTTTAGTGTGACGTGTGTTTTTCAAAGTTTTCCGATTATAACACAATGCAATTAACTTCCGAATTATATGTTATTGCTAACAATTTAATAATACTAAACCTGCTGCGTTAGGAAGCGCTGTAGGAAACGAGCATATTTTTAGCAAAATATAGTGGCAACCTGCATTAACTAGCAGGTATTTGAGCAATATTTCTGGAAGAGTAAGTTAATGCAATTTATATCTGACTAAACAAAAACGAAGTCAAGTTGCATAATTTAATTTGCATTTGCATTTTAGTAATTTTTAATTTTAGACCCTGTTTTAGTTGGTTTGTGTTATCAGTGATGAATTATTTAATATATATTCACAAATAAATGCATGCGATCATAAATAATAAATTAAGTAATTATATTTTGCAGGATGTTCTTGCAAGGTTTAATAAAAATGTAACTTTAAGTTACTGAAATCAAATTAGATCTACCGAGTCCAATTTAGTTATATCCAAAAAAACACATCCCTCCAAAAGTAAAACCCTTCAAGGATGCTAACATAAAATTAATTTGTTTTACATCCCCCATACAGTTTTAGGCAGAGTATTCAAATTTAGTGTATAGGGATTGACTATTAAAATTAGGCATTCACAAATTAAATTGCTCCCATTGTAATTTGGTTTATATAGGTCAGGCAATTAGAAAGTTTGAGATATTTACAAAGAACACGTACGTTGCTCGTAAAAATTATTAATTGCAGCAGCGAAAATCATATTAATGTGAACTATTTATGCCAAAGTATGTGCCATTTTAGCAATACTAATAGAAAATAAGGCAAACGAATGGAATACTTTTGACAAAATCAATTAAAAATCAACCAATGTAAAACTGAGTTTAATGAAGCTTTAGATTGTTCATAAAATAAGGATATGACCTCCTCGCTTTAACAGTTCTTTTATAAAGAAATCCGTTTTTAGCAAATTAGAATCTGCCAAGTAGATTTAAATTGAAACTGTGCAAAATAAATGATTAATCGATCATTATTGGTTTAGTTTTTAATTGGTTAGTCGATTATTGTCTTACACGCTGATGATAAAATGATTATATAAGTGTATGTTTTTGGGTAAGGGTCAATCGGGTACAATTTATATATTTTATTTAAAAAACCATTTTTGTGGACCGAACACTTCGCGGTCGGCCAAATATTAATAGCACATTAAATTGTATGAAGAACACCATAAATGGTAGTTATCAATGAACGTAGAAACGGGCAAAAATTTGTCTATACGAGCAGAGAATCAAGAAGGTATAGATAAAAAAATATCTAAGGCTAAACATAAAACCTGGAAATAAGAGAAAGAATAAAAGTAGAAGAAAATTAACGCGAATTGAACTCCATACTACTTCTTTCTAGGTCTACCCACTTTTCTTTTACCGACTCTTCTTGCTTCTATTACCCTTTTTGTCATGCTCTCGTGGTCCATTCTTCGTATGGGCATATTACAAGAATGGACCAAGAGTGGATGGCAAAACGGGTAATAAAAGCAAGAAGAATCGGTAAAAGAAGAGTGGGTAGACCTAGAAAGAAGTGGCAATATAGAATAGAAAAAATTGGGCAGAGAAGAGGGAAAACGATAGGGGAGATGAAGAACATGGTTGGTGACAGAAGACTATGGAAGAATTGGGTCGAGGCCAGAAGTCCGCGCTGTAATGGCACAAGTACATCCTAAGAAAGAAAGAAAGATACTATGTAGAGCAAAGATATTATAAGAGGGTAATAAAACAATTATATAACACCATTAAAAAAAATACTACTGTGCGGATCGGAAATATGGCAACTAATAGAAAAGAATGAAAACGATTACTTAGTCTAGCAATAAACTGCTATAAAAGATCGGCACAAGTATCCAGTAGAACACGTACGCAAGTAAGACGTCAGAAGGACCATGCAAGTAGAGAAATATATCGTGGAAGAAATAGAAGTAAAATAATTATCCTAGTATGGCCACGTGCCGAGGATGCCTTAACATCTATTACCAAAAAGAGCATTAAAAAGCGATTTTATCAGAACGTAGAACAAGAGTAATTTATGAAAGTATGTGAAAAATGCGCCGCAAACAATTTCTGTTTAAAGTAGGCGTGGCTTATTTGGACGTGTTTTAAGAACACATGAGATTTGAGGGTATTTTAGAGTACTTGTTCAGGAGTAAAATTTACAATTTGAACAGTAAAGTGACAGGTCATAACTTTTTAAATTATTTAACACACTTAGCTTAATTGGTTTAAAAATAAAATTCATGCACCTTTCTTTCTGACGTACAGAAAGTCACTACTTTATTAACGTTTGAAGCAGTAGTTAATTTTTTTTATTGAATGCATTACTAAAACACATAGTCTAACTTTCCTGCATAGTGTTTCTTTCTAGTAAAAGTTTTTATACTGTTTGGGGTAAAAACACTGTTAAATCTCTGCTAACGTCAGCGGCGGTTCTCGGGTCTTAAAAGTTATTTTAATATCATTAATCAAATTATTTTGTTTAATTAACTTAATCACATTGTTTACTAACCTGTCCGGCGATTAATTAAAAACAATAAAAAGAATAAAACATTCTTACACAATGCAACGAGAATTTTATTAAATGAAACGCGTCTACATCAATCGCAGTCTGAATTATTCTCCCTTCGAAATTATATTTGTGCCTATTCGCAACTTCTATCTTTTCCATTAAACGTGATTAGGTCACCCGGTGGTATTTGTTATGTCTTCAGTATCCCAAACTGCTGAGATGAAGACATTGCGGTTGGCGTCGATTACTGGCGTTCACAGCAATAAACAAATACAGGGCAATCTTGTTTACTGCCCTCGTTCGCCTATTAAAACGATATGTGAATCCCCCATGCCTCGGCAGTCAGTTATTGGACCGCTAAGACGTCATCTTTTAACATGCCCCGGCGTCTTGCAGCAAACATTCAAGGTCTTGCTCTACTCGCTGTACCAAAAACATTTGTTTCATTTTGATTAATTTATACGAACTCGTGCTACTAACGATTTCAACTACATTTATTTTCTTCGATTTTCGATTATATTAAACTGTAATATTAGTAAAAAAAAATATACTGGAATCACAAATAGCTGGAAAAATTTTCTTATTTTTGGAACATCCATCCATCCAATACAGCTTCTCTAAGTCCATTGTTGGACATATGCCTCCTCTAATGTATTCCAAACTTGTCTATCCTTGGCTTTATTTATCCAGTTTCCAGCTATCCTCTTAACGTCATCAGTCCAGCGGGCTGGCACTCTCCCTCTGCTTCGTTTGTCCTCTTTTGGCCTCCATTCGATTATCCTTTTTGTCCATCGGTTGTCCTAGAATCTTGCTACATGACCGGCCCACTTCCACTTTAATCTAGCTATTCTTTCGACTATATCCGTGACTCCGGTTCTTTGTCTAATTTCGATGTTAGGTATTCTATCTCTTCGTGTGATTCCAAGAATGGAGCTTTCCATAGCTCGTTGCGTTACTCTTAGGTTAGTTATTGTCTTTTTCTTAATGTCATTATCTCTGCTCCATAGGTGACGACAGGAAATACGCACTGCTCCAGTACTTTTATTTTCAGACATATTGGCGTATCCTTGTTTTTGAGTATGTAGCGCAGTTTACCAAAGGCTGCCCATCCGAGACCAATAAGACATTTCATTTCACAGGTCTGATTGCCTCTCCCTAGTCTAATTCCATGTCCAAGATATTTGTAATCAAAAACTTGTTCGATGACTTTGTCACTTATTGATATTTCCCCACTTAGTACGAGGTTTGTCATAATTTTGGTTATTCCGAAATTCATATCTAACCCTGCCTTTTTTGCTGCCACATTTAGTTCGTTGAGCATTTTAATAGCATCTCCGATGTTATTAGCTATGAGGACAATGTCGTCCGCGAATCGTAAGTGGTCTAAATATTCTCCATCCACATTTATTCCTATTTTGTGCCAGTTTAAAGTTTGGAAGATATATTCTAAGGTGGTGGTGAATAGTTTTGGGGATATGGTGTCGCCTTGTCGAATGCCTCTCTCGATTTTAAATATTGCAGTATGTTGATGCATTTTAATACTAGCTGTAGCATTTTTGTAAATGTGTTGTAATAATTTCGTGAATCTGTAGGCTATTCTGCATTCCTCGAGTGCCGATATTATTGCTGGTAATTCAATTGTGTCAAAAGCCTTTTGAAAATTTATAAATATTAGGACGAGCGGTTTATTATATTCTATTGTCTTCTCTATTAGCGTTTTTATTGTTTGGAGGTGATCGTTAGTGCTGTATCCCTTTTTTAAAACCCGCTGTTCCCTGGGTTGATAGAAATCTAATTTTGTTTCCAGACGTTTGCTGATGATTTTGGTGTAAAGTTTGTATAAATAAGAAAAAAGACTTATTGGTCTATAGTTTCCAAGGTTTAAGATATCACCTTTCTTATGTAGAATGATGGTTATTGCGTTATTCCATGTAGTGGGAGTGATGCTACTGTGTAACACATGCTACCATTTAAAATAAACAAGTAAAAATCAGTTAAAAAACAATTCTAATAACGAATTTGTATATTATTTAATAAAAAATTACCAAAAAATGCCCTCCTTCATTTAACCGGGAGTTTTACACATGTTTTGACAGATAGAAGCCGACGTTAGATGTTATTTCTTGAAACGTAATATGAAATGTCAAGAGAGCAACAAATCAAAAACCAAAAAAATACTACCTTTTTGAAATAACCTATGTAATTTAGTGGAAAACGGAATAACACAAGAATATCTTTAAGGAAAAGCAAAATCCTGAAATAAATGTCACAGAACATGAAAGATAAATAATAAATTTGCGGTTACCTAGTTATAACTTATGTTATAATTATTCAAAAAACAACATTAAAATAAGTTTATTCTAGTTGAAACCTAAAGTTTTTATTAAATGTGATTGTTGCATCAGAACAATGCAAAACACTAATATGCAATATCTAGGATATCGAGTTCCGCTTTTACTTTTTTTAAGAAGTTCTGCAATGATTAAGTAACACGTCTTACCTAAGTCCACTAATCAAGCATGAAAAAAATAGTTAGGTCTCTACAATATTCTCTTATAATTTTATAAATAACGAGTGGGCGCATTTTAACAGGAATGCTCAACAATAAATTTGCAATTAACAAGTCTAGCATAAAAGTGTTGGAACATTTCTACGTTTAATGCATCACGTCATTTTTATAAAAGAACGCACGCAGCTGAGGACAATAATTTCTAACCATAGCGTTTCAATTAATAACGAAGTGATGGTGGATCTACGTGTTACAAGGAAAACACAAACGATAAATTTATGCCGCCAACCAGTTCGCAATCTGTCAGACCGTTCCTGTTGTTTTACGTCAGTTATAACAATGCACTGATACCAGAAAAACTTTTAAATACGACAACCACACACACGAAAATATTTGAGCTTTACGATGAAATGGCATAATTTAGAGTTTTTGAAATTTTTTATTAACATTAAAAAGATCATTTACGAACGAGTGTAAACAAATATAAAACAGGCTCCGTGCATAATTTTAAATATTAAAATCGCAGTACATGCGTTTTAACGAGGTCTCTTTATCGCCTGTGTTAACTTCAAGTATTGTATTGCGTTTTTAATGGGATGTATACGTATCGAATTACAGGGCGTTTTTAAGGATGACTGGAATGCTAGAAAGCTGTTCTCCGGTTTGATTGTAGGCGGATTTGTAAGGTGAAAGAGTAAAATGCGACTAACTTGAAGACTTGTTTGAAATTTCTTATTAGCAGTTGTATCGCATTACTCATGTGCGCAGATAAATTACTGCAGATCTAGATTAGCACCAAGATCGTTTGTATCGTTATCTCCACAACTTAGTTTTAAAATGTTTCACTCATTTAACCGGACGCTATATTTAAAGCCTTCTTCGCATGACTCTGCGTTACAATTCCTCAAAATGGAAAGTGTGTAAATAAATTACCATTAAAATTTATATAGCGAGCAATTGCAATAATTTTCAAAATTGCTTTACAAATTGCTTGATAACTGTAAGATGACACAGTAAAGGAAATAAATAAGACTGTCTTGGTGTTTGAGAAAATATCACCGATTTTATTCAATGATTAGTAAGAGATACGAGAATAATTTAAAGTACATAGGCAATTTAATTCCCATAATTAGACAGTACATCATGGAATACCTGCTTTGATTCAGATGTTGATGGTAGATAACACCTTTTCCTGGGAATAATTATGTAAATGTGATAATCTGGATGTTGCTGCGTTGTACGTCTAATTGTGTGAATAATTCTTTCAGGCGTCAGGGAATTTATAGACAGAACTTAAATTACTGTTTTGCGTTTTTCTTTTGCATGTACGATGTTAAAAGCAGATTCAATTAGGATGTTGCAGATAATTCTTTAATTATCTGCTTTGTTGCGAATTGATTTAATTCCACTGTATTGTAGTCGCAAAACATTTTTCTTTTTTTAATCCACCTGATTTACTTATTGCTCATCAGAGCAGATTGTAAATATAAATAAAGTTAAAAAAAAAAAAACTTTTTTTTTAAATAAACATCATCATTATTGGCACATTCCCGGCTTATAAATCCATTTTTTTTTAGGTGGATTAGTCCTCATCTCTTTCTTTTTATTCTGTCGTGTGTCTTAGCCAGTTTTACGACTTTTTTCCACTCTTTCCTATCCACTGCTTATTGTTTCCAGTTCTCCGCACCCATGTTGCATAGATCTTTAGCAACTTCCTCCAGCCAAATTGTAATGGGTCAACTTTTCAAGCTTAGGCTTAGAAAATTATTTTTGTTATAACCGCCAAGTGCATTTAAAGCACTGTATAAAATGAATTTGCTGAAGGTGCTGGTCGGACGACTGGTGTTTGGCTCCCGACCGCCGGGGTCGACGCTTTGTTCCGGTCACGTAGATAAACGCCAGAACGGCCAAGTGACGTAACGGCACCCCCAGGACGCCGAGGGAAGCGTGAGAGAGTGGTGAAGAAAGAGAGAGTACATGAAGAGATGACCGCAAGCGGTCAAAGGGTGCTGAACAAAAAAACCACCACAGTTTGTGGTGTTTACTGTAAAAATTAAGATTTAAAATCCGTCGTTGTTAGTGAATGAAGATTTGTGGGCATTAGCTCTACGCAGTGCGGTAAAAGCGATTTTACTGCGTTAATACCACGCTGCGAAATCCAACACCCCAAGAACAAGGAATAAAACCAGGAAGTTAGTCAAGTCGTTTGGAAGATCTGGAATCCACCATCCAGCCAGCGCAGCGATCCACGGTGGAAATGCCACCGTTAGCGTCCACGACACACGCCGCCTCTTTGTCCTCCACGACCAGCAAAAGCTAAGTAGAATATAAGTTAGCATTAAGATTGTATATATTGTTAACTTATTTTGTATCTAGAATAGTTAGCTAGGTAAGGCCGATAGGGTTAATTGTGTGTTTATTCAATTTCAATGTTTAGCAATAAAATTCTTGTTAAGTGCATTTAGCGAGTTTATGTTATGAGGATTAATAGAGAGCGAGAAATTTACGGGCTAGGAAGTGGCCCAATACCCCGTTACCTAAATTGCCCTGAAATTGTAAGACTGGGCTAGCTGAGGTGCAATACAAATCCAAATTCAATAGTTCAAAAAAGAGTACCATTTCAATCTGCTTTTGGGCCAATCTTACACTCTACCTTCTACTGATTTCCACGAGCTAATTTCTTTATACTCTTGTCGTTTCCACTTCTTTTAATGTGCTCTAACCAGCTAACCCTCATTGCTCTAATTTCCGTAACAATATCATCGCTTTGCATATAATTCAGCATTTTGTGGTTTATTCTACTTCTGTATCCCCCCCTCTGCAGTTTGTATTGGTCCGAGGATCAATTTCAAGAATTTTTGTTTCAGTACTCGCAGTAGTATTTTCGTCATTCTTGGTCATGTTCATTGTCTCGGCGGAGTACGTAATTACCGGTTTTATTAGTCCTGTATACATTCTAATTTTAGTTGTCTTGTAGACCTTTTTATCTTTCAGTACTGTCTTATATTTGTGGTATAGTCTGTGCCCTGTCTGTAGACGGTATTTGATATTCTCGCCCCTGTCGTTTTTGTTGCTAATTAGGGCCCTCAACTACTTAAAAGTGTGTACTTGTTCAAAGTTCCTATTAATACATTTTTTCCTGTTGGCAATTCTTCTGCAGATCATATATTTGGTTTTTTCTTTGTTAACATGTGACCACTATTAAATAATCAGAATATGCTATCAGCTGTGCCTCAGTAGTCTTAATGCTACATGTGCGACCTGTTTTCCTCACCATGCTCTCCAGTGTTATGTTAAATAAAGTTGTCGAAAGGGCGTCTCCCTGCGATTGATTTAGAAATACTCGGTTTTTCTGGGATTGGTTCTTGCGCTAATCTGCGTCCTTTCTAACGTCATTTTTATCAGGCTAAACAACTTCCTTGGCATCTTTAGATTTTCCATATCTTTAAAGAGCACACTTACTTTGAGGCTATCGAAGGCTGCTTTAAAATCGCTGAATAGTATGTGCGATGTTATGTTATACTCGTATCCTTTTTCAACTATCTGCAAAACCATATCGGTATTCTCGGATTATGCTTTCGGTATGTTCTTCAAGCCTTCTTTGTAGCAGTAGTGTTGACAGAATTTTATAAACCGCCTTTAACAGAGTTATGCCCTTGTAGTTGCTGCAACTTTCAGAATCTCCTTCCTTGTGTTGAGTGTCAAAGTTGGTTTTGCTATTATTCGGTTATTTCGTTCCTCTTTCGTCCGTTCTTGTTGATTATCCTCTTTATCCTTTTCTTTAAGAAACTTTGTAAGGCACTATGCCATACTTCTTTAATGTCTTGTTCTTTGTAGTGCACTACTCCGTTTTCGTCTTTTATCCCTCTTACTATTATATTATAGTTTCGTTTGGTTAATTTTACTCACTGGTAAAAGGTTTTTTTGTACTGTTACTTTTTTCTATCTCTCCTATTTTCATATTTAATCAATTTCTTTTCTTTTTAAATGGTTTAGTTGTCTCGTTCCTTATTTGTTTAAACCCTTTCTCATCTTCTTCATCTCCTGCTTGCAGTCACTTTATTTTTGTTTTCTTTTCTTTTCTATTGCCTCTTCGCACACACTATCGTACCATTCTTTGGCGTGAAGGGTGTTTCTATCACTATTTCCGCTGCTCCCTTTCACACTGCTCTATTCGCTGGTAATTCCTTTAAATGGTTTTTGTTCAATCGTTTTGCTTAGTTCTTCTTTACACTTGTCCGTTGTATTTTAGCTCCGTAGCTTTTCCGTTGCCCACCCTCTACTTTCCTCCTTCCGCTTCTTTGTAAATTTAATTCTTTCCCTTATTTTACTAAAAGGTCAACTGTATGTGTCAAAATTTTTGGGTTAGAAGTACAGCAAAAAATTTCAATGTTACAATTACCTGCGGCATAAATTTTAGAAAGTTTTTTATGGCTTATCTATTTTTAAAAAAACGTTACATTTTTTCAAATTCACGGGGCTTTTTTCTTCTTCTTACGGGCGGCGGTGCGGAACGACGCAGCACGCAGGCCCAATTGGCCCATAGTACATTCACCGCTAGTTCAGGGATTCTCCTCATACAGGCCGGTACTCAAGCCAAAGGCTAAGGGAGATATTCTGTAGTTCTTCTGGCTCCGGAATTGGGATGCCAAGGTGTCGGTGCTTCAGTGCCATTAGTCTGGGGCAATGGGTGAGAAGACAGAGGAAAGATTCCTCCTCTTCTCCACAGAACCTGCACATGGGGTCGTTTACTACTCCCATGATGCTAAGGTGTTTATTAAAAGGACAATGACCGGTCAGGAAACCTACCGCAATCCTGATGTGGTTCCTACTCAAGCGTAGAAGTTGTTTGGAACGCCATGGCGAAGGTTCTCGGATAAGAAGCTTTGACTGGCGCAGCCCTGGATGCAAGGTCCAAAGGATTTGGAACTGGGAGCGAGCCTAGTTCTCAATCTCTTGCCTTGAGACAGTCGTAGGAAGTCACAGGGCCGGCTCCGGGCCAAGGAGGGGCTTCTTTGAGGCTTTCCTGGTCAGAGCATCGGATTCCTCGTTTCCACTAATGTTACTGTGGCCAGGCACCCAAAATAGCTTTATCCAATTGTGTGAGCCGAGTCTGCTTAGGGCCTCACGACAGTCTTTGACCAGCATTTATTTGGTTGTAACGGAATCAAAAGCCTTGAGGGCTGGTTTGCTATCGCTGCATATGCTTATTAGTGTAACCTCTGTTTAGGTTCTCTTTTGCACAGGTTAAGATAGCATAAATCTTTGCCTGGAACACTGTGGCAAAATTGCCGAGGGCAAAAGAAAACTTTGCCCACGGTGCCTTACAACTCTATTTATATTATTTGTGTGATTACTAAACTTTGCAAAATTATATAATTTACATTGTTAAAATCAGCACGAATCAAGCTACAACTTATCACCAATACTTTTTTTGTAGCCGCAATACAATACAAACAGATATGACAGTGTTAACGACAAAAAGCTTGAAAATAATTACAATTTTGTGTACGTTCAAAGCGAGGAAATCGCATTTCAAAAACTTTAGATCCGTAAAGGGCTGTGTATTTTCACAAAAATAATATTTTTTTTAAATAAAATAGTCATAGAAAACTTTTGAACACAGATATTTGTAATATTGAACTTTCTTGTCGTACATTTAACTCGAAAATTTTGTACAGGACGATTTTTTGACAACTTGCAGATTTTGAATCCTTAGGGCATAAGGTACAATTTTGCAAGGTCGTAACTTTTTACGTATCATGTTCCACGACAGTCAAATACCGTTTGCTTTGCACTCTCCTAAGAAAGTTCAAAGTATGTAATTAAGTTTCTGTAATATTGTAAATTTACTATAAAATAATAATTTGCATACAGTAACTTTTCTTAAGCATGACGCATACAGTAAAAAGTATTTTGCAATTGGAATTTCTTGTTTTATGGATTATTATGACCGACTTGTTTATTTATTGTTGTTTGCGGCAAGTGCAATTAAATTGTCGTTTTGTTACACCACACTTCTTGTTATTGATAAACGAAGTAAATGCTGCCAGACTAGTTGCAAAAACCAGCTGCATATTAGCAAATTCATATTTGGAGCCTACCAAGTATGAGCAGGTAATGCCAGTAAGTGCCATAAAAAGTGCAATCCTTGATTATTAAGTACTCGAAGGCACGAAACAAATACGGCTTGCCTTGTACGATCCAGTTTTAATATTTATTAATTCGTCATTTTTTAATTTTAAGGACGTTTGGGTGTTCTTTATTTTTGTTATTTATAAATAAAACATTGGAACGGGTTTCTAGAACGTTCAAAACATGCTTCATTTCCAACTGATCCCTCTTAATTGTTTACGTGCGCTCTGGGCAAGTCTGCTTTCATAATAACTTAAACAACATAACCGCGTACTTAGATGTTGTACAGCAAACTAACGTACAATAGAGTACACAATGGAAGGAAAGTATGCCATTTATAATCAAACCTGCACTAGTTAGTTACGCCAAGTAATAAGGCGCACGCGACACGACAGCGAATATTTTATACTCTTGCCGCGTGTCCTGACTACACATCTGGAAGATTTTAAACTACATTTAACCTCCTTGATATTTTTCAAATTAATACAATCGTCTTACGGAAGTAACCAGTTGACCTAAAGGCAAAAATAATCACGTTATAATGAAACTGAAGAAACGAGGTTGGTCCACCAAAAAATACGGTAAGTGTTTCTTTCATTCATAATACAATCTGACATGAAATTTTGGCGCCAAGAATACTAATATTTCTAGTTTTAAACTTCAGGACCGTTCCCATAGCGATACTTCATTGACTCTTCTTGACGAGATCAGCAGTAGTAAAACTACGACTTCTTTTTAATAAGTACCGTTCTGCGTTGCAATTTCCAGTGACACACCCCCGCTTCTAGCATCCAGTTAGCAGATATTAATGGAATCAGATTACCTCTCTGATACGCGATTATAGATTGCTTTGTTCCTTGCTTATATGAGTAAGTTGCACGGTTGCAACCCGACCGTGCAGATTGTTCAGATGCTAAAAATTTTAATAACTCCTAACATTATTCATACCTGCAATTTTGATTTGATTTGATTAATTTATCATACTTTCTTATATGCAAATAAACTTGCATAACCCGACATTTTTGTTGTGAGCGGAACTGCCTTTTGAACGTGCAAAACCACCTTTTGTGTTTATACACGTCTGGGGAAATTAATTAAATAATTTGTAAATGTAGTAGTTGCGATATTCTATAAATTTCATTTTAAAATAGAAAAGTTTATTCTTTCGGTGTATTAAAAATTCTATATAACGCTGCAAGCTTTAACAATTATTTAAAACGTATTATATCACCATAGTCGTAAACTTTTGCCGCTCTCATCGTCGGTTAGGCATTGTACCGTATATGTGCCTACCAACTATGCAAAATCCACTTAAGTACAGCTAGCAAAACATTACAAAGACAGTTAGATTCCGAATATTTCTATAGCAAAAAAACAATAATCAAGGTAAAAAATGAATTTTAAACTTTCGACGCCAGAAACACAAAAGAAATGGGAAAAGGCAATTTTCCTGTGCTTTTCCATATTTCCAAAACAATTAAATTTGATATCATAAACTTCTAACCTAAACACTTATTGTATGCGATCAGAAACTGTCAAGCTCGGCAGCGTTAGATTCTGACTATATACACGACTACACGCGTGTAAGCTTGTAAGAGCTATAAGAATACAAGTGTAATTAGAAGCTGAAGAAATTCATAATTTTCTACGGTAATAAAAAAGAAAATTTGGTGCATGGGATTAAGTAACACGAAAGATTATAATATAAAGTCAGATAAAAAGTAGGGAGAGAAATTTTGTACATTTTTCATTTTAATTAAATTTTGCTTGATGTAATTTTGGTTGCTTGTTTTTAGCAGACATTTAAATTATAAAATTAAAAATAAACTCGTTCCGCTTTTTAATATTTATAAAATTCTATCCCCCATATATCAGGGGTTATAAATGTTTTTAAAAAGATAATCTCTAACTATTTTGATCGGATATTCAAAAATATTTAAAATTATATATCATCCCATTTAAACTTTTTAAGTTGCCTCCCATTCCCCAAAATAGAGGGGCTTTTAAAAACTTATAATAATAATAATAATTCGTGTTGGGTGTGGTGCTACGCCCACCGCACTGAAGCTCTAAGCTTATTGTGCCCCAAAGATTCTTTTACTCCATCAGTCCAGAGTATTCCTGATAAAGTTCAGGATTCTGTTGACGGGTGCTTCCGCTATTTCATCGGGTTCTGCAAATTGCACCCCGAAGTGCATATGCCTTTTGTCTCCTAAAGCAGGGCATTCACCTAAGATGTGAATTAGTGTTTCATCTTCTTCACCACACAATCGGCAGGTGGGGTCTTCTTCCACTCCCAATAAATTGAGGTGTCTTCTGAGGCCACAATGTCCTGTTAGTAGTCCTATTATTGGCCTCATTTGTTTCCTGCTCAGTTGCAGAATTTCCTTTGTTTTATTTCTGGATGTTTTGTTCATAAGCATCCGGGATTGCCTGTGTCCAGGAATGTCATTCCAATGAATACAGTGTTGTCTATGTAGCCAGTCCTTTACCGTCCCCTTTGCGGTCTGATATGATCTCCCGCATGTGGCTTCGGGGCCGACTATAGGTTGTTCCGCTCCCAATTTCACCAATTGGTCAGCTTTTTCGTTTCCGTCGAAGCCCTCGTGTCCCGGCACCCATTCCAGAACTACTCTGTTGTGTCTTGCCAGTGTCACAAGTGCCTCGACGCATTCTAAAACCACTCTGGAGTGTATCGCAACCCTCTCTAAAGCTTTTAGTGCCGCTTGGCTATCGGACATGATGTAGATTTGTCTATTTGCATATCCTCTCTCCACCATTGTCTGTGCACATGTTGTAATAGCTATTATCTCAGCCTGGAACACGGTAGTGAGGTTGCCCAGGTAAATGCTAATGCTATCCCCTGTGTCTGCCTCAAAGATTCTCGCTCCTGAGCGGGTTGCCGTTTTGGATTCATCCGTATACCAGATCGATCCTCCTCGACTCCTCAATTCCTGTTTTCTTTCTTCGCCGCCCCTCTCAGGTATTAGTACCCTGAAAGGTTTTCTGAAGTCGAAAACGGTATTAATTCTATCAGAATGCATATTTAGTATGCTATTTTTATTCAATTTGTCAAAGATTTCGGTATGGTCCCCTGTTCTGTGGAGGATTTTCCCGTATCCGTTCACCTTCATTCTGTATGACGCCAGAAGTGCCTGCGCTTCCACTACAAAGTGTAACGGAGGCAGGTCCAGCAGCGTCTCCATTGAGGCAGTGGGTGTCGATGTCATCGCCCCTGTTATGCTTAAGCATGCAAGTCTTTGCAGCTTGCTAAGTTTGCTTACAACAGCTTTGTTTCTGGTTTTGTGCCACCATATCAAAGAAGCGTAAGTTATTGTTGGTATCACCACCTTTGTATAAAGCCATAGCACCGTTGTTGGTTGTAGGCCCCATGTTTTGCCAATCATTCTTCTACAGGCCCAGAGTATCGCTTTGATTGAAATTCTCTCCAAATGGGAATTGCAGGTCAGTTTGGTGTCAAGAATGACTCCCAGGTACTCCACTTCCGTCCCCATTGTCAGTTCTTGTCCGCACAGTTTTAGTCCCTTCAGGTCTTGAAGGTTTCTTTTTTGTGTGAATGCTATTACAGAGGTCTGTGCCGGGTTAACGGATAGGCCCTCTCTATTGCACCATCTTTCTACGGTTTTTAAGGCTTGTTGCATCATGTTTGATACTACTCCCCCGTATTTCCCGCCTACTAATATGGTTAAATCATCCGCGTAGCCCTGTGCATACACGGCTTTCTCTTCTAGTTCCAGGAGGAGTCCATCAACTACCAGGCACCACAGCAGGGGAGATAGAACCCCCCCCCCCCCTGAGGACAGCCTCTAGTGACTGACACCTCCCTGGTAACAAAGCCCAGGGAGGTTGTTATTTTTCTTCTTCGAAGGGTGGAGTCAATCCATTTTATTACGGGTCTCTTTGCTCCCCGCCCTGCCACGGCCTTTTTTATCGAGTCGAAGGAGGTGTTATCAAAGGCCCCTTCAATATCTAAGAAGGTTCCTAGCATAATTTCTTGGCTGTTGATAGCTTTTTCCGCCCTGTATGTTAGCTCGTGTATGGCCAACTCACAGGATTTCCCTGTTTGATATGCAAACTGGTTTCGATGCAGTGGGGCATCCCATAGTACATCGTCTAGGATATGCCTATCAATCAGCTTCTCCATTGTCTTCAGGAGGAAAGATGTCAGACTGATTGGCCTGAAGGATTTAGCCTGGGCGTATGATTCACGCCCTGGTTTTGGTATAAATACTATTCTAACTTGGTTCCAGCTGTGGGGTACATAACCGACAGCTAGACTTGCCCTGAATAGTGTGCAAAGTGGCGTGGCTAGTGCATTAAGCCCTTGTTGTAGCAGAGCTGGAAATATTCCGTCTGTTCCCGGTGACTTATATGGTTTGAAAGAATGTATCGCCCATGTAAGCCTTGTTTTATTAACTAGTTTATCCGCCAACCTCCAGTCCTCCTTGTTCGCCCGAGTTAACGGTACTTCTAAGTGTGGATTGTCATTTGTGTTTCTGTCTGGTATGACTACACTCCCCGGGAAGTGCGTCTCGAGCAACAGCTCAAGAATTTTTTCCATGGTACCAGTGTAGTATCCCTGTATTCTCTTTAGAGAGCCCACCTTGCCTTGGTGTTCTCTTACTAATGCTTTCTGGAGTCTTGCACATTCAGGAGTTCTTTCGACCTCCTCGCAGTACATCCTCCATGAGTTATCTTTAGCTGCCCTGACGGCGTATACATATTTAAGTCGGGCTGATATGTATTCCTCCCATTCACCGGTCCTTTTGGTCCGGTTGAAACACTTACGCGTCTCTGCCCTAAGTAATGAGAGATCGTGGTTCCACCATGGGCACCCACGTTTCTCTCTTCTCGTCTTTAGCGAACTTTAAAAACTTACTATTAGCCTAATATAGGGCTCCTTCTAGGATATCAAATAATAACCAAAATCTTACCTTCCAGCTAAATTTGCCAATTTTCTCCCTTTAAGAAAAACAAATAGCTTCACATCAAGGCATGAAAGCTTACACTAATTTGTGGTAGGAGGTACTGCCACATGCCATTTACGGAAAGTTTGTAAATAGCTTTTCTAAAACATTTTGCTAGAACCGTCTTCAGTTCCTTTAGAAAGAAAAGTAACCGTTGAACTATAAACAGCTGTAAATAAGGCTCAAAGATGGCGTCGTTAGACGACCTGTCTTTAAACCTACTGACATTGACAGACCTTGATGGTACCACTTCTGGTACTATTACTGTATCAATGTTTCACGTTTATTATTGTAAAAGATTTTAACTCTTTAGTTATTCTGTGACGACTTGTTGTATTAAAAAAAATAAATAAATGCATAATAAAATTTACTAATTAAAAAGTGCTTGTACTATAATGCGGTTTGAGTGCAAGTGCCCAGTTCAAAGTACTCGAGTACTTTAATCTTACGTTCTCGAACTTTTTACTCGTGCACAAAATTTTAATCAAGCTGTACTCGAATACATTAGCTAGACTTGGCCCAGCTCTGTCTCGAGGTATACAGACATATACCTCAGATTTTTTGAAGTGAATTTTTTTGCCGGCGAGAGTAAACACGCGAATGCAAAACGGAAGTGATGGAACGGAAGTAATGGAACGGAAGTTAAGTCGAATAGATGCAAACTGAAGCGATCAGTGTTCAGTTGTGCCATCACAGACACACAGCTCTAAATGAGTGTATTTTGTTGCTTTGCTTATATACTTACCCTACAACCAGCACATCTAGAGAGAGGTATTATTTATTATATATTTGATTGAAAATAGAATTACTTTCAAATTCTATAATTCGTTCCTACATAAACAAGGAAATAATCATTTTCAATTTAAATAATGTCATTCGCCCTCGGGCTACAAATACTCCAGAGGTGTATATACTATTTTTTCCACGATCGGGAGTAGAAACACTTACTTTCATAAATAAATAATTGTAATAAATCGGAGCGAAATTACAATATTTAGAAGCCTTTGGGAATGTTCCCATGCAACGTATTATGACAACAGACATTTGTTTATAAAAATAAATATGAAATGAAATCAAAACTCTCCTAGGGAAATTGTTGTCTTATTTCGTCCCTAGAGAGTAAATGCTTTACTTCTGTCACAATTTTGATGCCATAGAAACCGACTTCTACTCCCGATCGTGGAAAAATGTAATTATTTGACACTACTTTTATTTTGCTTATTTTATTAATTTTGCCCTTTAAACCGCTTATACATATACGCGCTTACTGTAGCTTTTATACAGCTTTTATTATAAAGAATTTAACATTTGCAATTTTTAATTTAAAAGCCGTGATTGATAAAACATTAATTAATTTACTATTTTTTGGTTTAAGCGACTTAGCAAATAATTTACTGAATGTTTATACCACATTCTACAAATCCTCTGCTAGATCAAACAAAAATCCATCAGAGAAACCAATAATGCGTTCGGGAAATCACCAAGTTCTATATTCTATCGAAAGCCACACACAATAGTCTATCGCGTTTATTTGTAAAAAGACTAAAAACATTTGTCTTTTGCTAACGTCAGTTTTAAAAAATTCCCAAATCGACAATTTTCCAATTAAACGTTTTTAAGCAAATATAACGTAATATCTCGAGAAGTACTTGGCATATCGACTTGCGTTTTTTGTTTAAAACAGTTTATATTATTTTAATTTCCGAAAAAAAACTTTTTTGGCCCAAGAATTTACGAATATGACTTTTTGCTTCCAATGTAATGCAATTTTTACGAAGCGACAAAAATGTCATATTTATATTTATCAATTCCAGCTTTACTTCGTTAAAGTCCATATTTAATGAGTATCTGTATATAAAATACTTAATCACTTTAACAATATCTATTTATTTAAACCTTATACGTATTTCGGCATGTTTACTAAATAATATAGTTACCAGTTTTGATTATAAACCAAAATATTCAGTTAAAAATTCTTCCGAATTAATCAAAAAGTTGTCTAACTTACATTTACCGCCACAAAGCAAGCTAGTTAGTTTTGATGTTACTAATATGTTTTCCCAAATACCTTCTCAAGAGTGTATTCCTTTGTTAAATGATATTCTTATTAACAAAAATGTTGAGTTAATAAAACGGACTGAGTTGATTCAATTATTTGAACTTTGCACCAATCAAAATTATTTTACTTTTAATAATAAAATTTATTTCCAAAAAGATGGTTTACCCATGGGAAGTCCAATTTCACCTCTTTTAGCTAACATATTTATGGAAAATCTAGAAGATCAAATATTCGAATCAAATCAATCTGAGAAAGTTATATTTTGGTTTCGTTATGTTGATGACATTTTAGCATGTTTTAATAGTTCATTTGATTTAATTAATGAATTTTTAATTTTTATTAACAGCTTGCACCCAAACAAAATTTACACTAGAAACTGAACAAAATAAGTCCATTAACTTTTTAGAT
Organism: Ctenicera cuprea; assembly: GCA_958336395.1. Classification (NCBI taxonomy): domain Eukaryota; kingdom Metazoa; phylum Arthropoda; class Insecta; order Coleoptera; family Elateridae; genus Ctenicera; species Ctenicera cuprea. The sequence goes on along the minus strand of OY284495.1, from coordinate 16,564,102 downwards.
TTAAACATAAAAATTAATTCAACTAATAAATTTGAGTACTCAGTTTAGAAAACCTACACAAACAGACATTACAATACCACACGATTCTTGTCACCATAAAACACATAAATTAGCAGCATACAGGTCCCTGATACACAGAGCTTTGACGGTCCCTTTAGATGAAATTAATTATAATAGAGAAATTTCAATTATTAAACAAATTGCATACAGTAATGGTTATAATACTAAACTTATTGATACATTAATTAAAGAAAAAGATTATAAATTAGCCATTCAAAAAATTTATCCGAATATCCTAACTTCGTTCGATACAATTAAATATGCTTCGATCCCATATTTTGGTGAGAAATCAGAAAAAATTGCTAAAATTATAAACAAAACAAATAAATATAAAGTAAGCTTTAAAACAACTAGGAACATCTTAAATACTTTGTTTAATGCAAAATCAAAAACAGACGATTTGTTAAAATCAGGCATTTACAAATTAAATTGTTCGCATTGTAATTCGGTTTATATAGGCCAGACAATTAGAAATTTTGATATTAGGTATAAAGAACACGTACGTTGTTACAAATACAAACACCCACATAAATCCGATTACGCTAAACACTTACTAGAACACAATCATTCAATGACATCTAATAACACCATAAAATGTTTACACTTTTGTGATGGCAAACGTAAATTAGATATACTAGAAGCTTTTGAAATTCACAAACATTTAAAAACTGTACCGTTAATGAATGAGCAAATTGATTTCTTAAATTCTCCTCTACTGGACATTTTGGAATAAGAAATCAAGTCATCTGCAGACGATTACCGAGATCAAGTCACCAAGTTCTATTGCTATAACAACACTAACTGTTTACTTTTTCATATAACCTTTGACAATGGCATGTAAACATGCCGAAATACGTATAAGGTTTAAATAAATAGATATTGTTAAAGTGATTAAGTATTTTATATACAGATACTCATTTCATATTTGTAGATTTTAACATACACACAGCTTACAAAATTAAAAATTAACTTTAGGAAATATATAAAACAAAACATAGATATCGTATGGCCATGATTTTATTGGTATGAATTTTTTATCAAAACGCTGGGCGCTTTCTGTGCCGCATCGAAGCGTAAACCGTGATAGTGCTTAAAGCTGTTCGGCAGTTGTACAATTTCTTCAGCTATTCATCAAACACGGAAAGAAATAATACATATACGTGACTTAATATAAAAATAATGCTGTATAAATAACGAGTAAAATTTTCTTAATAAGTTTCTCCTGTTTCAGAACCACGATCTTACTAAACTATTGCTACAATCTTTACAATTGCATTCACTGCAGCATTTCAGTCTCCCTTTTAAGTAAAGGTCCATCTATGTTTGCTTATACTTTCTCGGCCATTTCTAAACACTTGCAAGATGACTTGAATACCATATTTGTAACTGAAACCGTTTTCGTTTCCTGTTAAATGATAGAATTAAATAACACTTTCAGTGAGAACACGTTAAGAATTTTCATTTAGAACTTGCATGATAGAGATAAATCCTTTTAATTATCTTAGTATTCCCCATCAAGAACACTTCTTAATCATAAAAAAATAATAATTTACAGAAAACAGAATTATATGTCCTGCTTTTGTTTCGGTTCTGGATTTTTATTATTGATCATGTAATCACCACAACCATTTCCTACAACCGATAATTTTGATGAAATAAACGGCTCGGCTGGTATAAACTTAATGAAATTTGGAAATTTTCATCATAACAAAGTCGTAATCACCTGAACAAAATTAAAAATAAAAATCCGAGCACTCGAGATACCGTTAATAATACTAATTTGTAAGTTTTTTCTAATATTTCTTACGCTACATTAATTACTTGGTTGTATTCGTATTTTTCAGACTGTTTTATAAAGCACCAATTATTTCTTTTTTGATCATTTCTGGTACATCTTTAATTGGACGATTATAAACTTTATTACATAAGTTTAATTATGTCCGGTCCGAATTGTCATCACAAAAAGTTAACGTGAAGCCTAAGCATAAGGTAAAGACTGGCATTTTCTTTGATTGTAACTGCCGTGTTGCCTTACAAGGCATATCGAGTTAATAAATTATTAACAGCAGCAAACGCGTGGCAGTTTTTCAGGTGCGCGTGCGTGTGTTACCAAGCTTTCACACCCACTTCATCATATTCCACGCAATTCCCCGCCATTGTGAACGATTTTTGCCAATAATCCGGGATATTAGTTATGAATATTGTCGGTGCTGTTGTCATTGTCGCTGTCCGGTGCATGCTGTAGGTCTAGGACGGTGAATTATTACTTTCTATTGTGGAGGAATGCTGACTGTACCTTAGAGAATTTCAATCTTGTTTAGATAAGATTTATGCAATTTACATTGACGAATGGCACTCAGCTAAGGTTTACATAACGTATGCACACAGAATTGCACTAATTTTGAAATATACCTACATTTCTTGTTCCAATATAGTTTTTAATGAACGGGGTTCAATGGTCGCGAGCTTTCTGAACTTAAACAAACCACATTTACTTTAAGAATAATGATATGTCAAGATCGACTGTGGTTTTTGCAGAACTGCAAATAGTTATACATTAGCTGCTAATGGAACGTGCAGTTACACTTAATGTTTTGTATGACTATTTTACTATCACCGGATAACTTTAATCAGACTCGGATTAAGCTGTTGTTTAAGTAAATTTAAGGCTCCCCCACAATAATATACGATTTTCTGTCTTATAAAGTCATTTCTTACACAATAATTAAGGATTTACGCATTATTCGTCAATCAAGTCTGGTTTTTAGAAACTATGTATCGCTTTTAGACTTGCTATCGTCGTGAAGTACAAGAAAAAGTACAAGAAGTTCAAAAGTTATTGCAAATATACACATTACCAAGTAGACGCTGTGATTTATATTAAAATGTCTGTTAGTGAACATAGTGTATTTATTAACAATTTTTAAACTTTTTTGCAACAACTTACATATTATAGAGGCATAATTCTACTATTGATAGACGTCTTACGGTATTAATAAAACACATGGCTCTTATAATTAAGCCATAAGACACATAACAAAATTAAACTATATTTAAACTTCCTTGTTAACATTTACATTTATATTCACATTAAAAGAGAAAATATTGTCGGTTTTTACTCACATTCACATTGATATTATTTGTATTTATGTGGTTTAAGCCGTTTAATTTATCATTATGACAATTTTGACAGTTTTGATTAGTGACAACTTGCTGCTCTGATCTTTCATACACTGTGTCCATAAAGTAACCTCCCCCCCCTCCCAACTAACTTTTGAACGACTTGATATTTTTCTACAAAATTTGGTGTGCTGTAATGGGAAATTCAATACTATTTTTCAGATCATATTAAAATTTTGTATCATCCAAAATGGCGACTGGGCGCCATTTTAAAATTGCTTTTTAAATAGAAAGGAGGGTCGAGTGACACCTCATTTGAAAGGTCTTTTAATTCTGCGTCTGATCCTAGAGTTTCAAAGAAAAATATTTAGCCATAACAAAATGGCGGATTTTAAACAAATGGACTAACTCAATTCAAAATTGTTTTGATTTTTTTTATCCAGGGTCGAGTGACACCTCATTTGAAAGGTCTTTTAGTTCTGCGTTTGATCCTAGAATTTCGAAGAAAAATATTGAACCATAACAAAATGGCGGATTGTAAACCAATGGACTCACTCAGTTCAAAATTGTTTTGATTTTCTTATACAGTAGTCCACTTTTTCATTTGTAAGACTAAATTTTCCCAGAAATATCTCAGGTGGCTTGGAATAATATTGAAAACGTTACGTTCCAACAAAACGGTGCCCCGCCTCATTATTATAGGCCTGTTTTGGCAGATCGATTGTTAGGCGGGGGCCTGTAGAATAGCCGGCTCACTCCCCAGATTTATCTTTCTTAGATTTTTGTATGGGAATATCTGAAATCGAAAGTGTACAGAACCCCTCCAGAAACAATTGAAGAACTGGAGCAACGCATTACAGAAGTTTGCAGAATTATCACTCCAGAAACTTATGAAAATGTAAGGCAGGAATTTCCTAACCGACATTTTATGTGCCAAGAAGTGTATAGTAAACATTTCGTACACTTAATTTAATTAATTTAAGCTTTAATTCTTAGTTTTTTTAAATAGACTTCTTTATCTTCAAACATTGTCATTTTGTTATGGCTAAATATTTTTCTTTGAAACTTTAGGATCAGACGCAGAATTAAAAAACCTTTCTAATGAGGTGTAACTTGACCCCCCTTTCTATTAAAAAAAAATTCAAAATGGCGCCCAGTCGCCATTTTGGATGATACAAAATTTTAATATGGTCTGAAAAATGGTATTTAATTTCCCATTAATGCACACCAAATTTTGTAGAAAAATATTAAGTCGTTCAAAAGTTAGTTGGGGGGAGGGTTACTTTATGGACACAGTGTATAATTTAATTCGATGGTTCAAAATGATCAATGTCGGTATTAGTGATCCACATAATTATGCCTCTACAATATTGTAAGTTGTAGATAAAATTTTGTATTACATTTGTGGATTACCTGCAAATAAAATTCTTGAAATTTTAAACACTCGGCTTTGCGGCCTCGTGCCTAAACTTTTTCGCGAGCTTTATTTGTCTCATAATCCACTCATACAATAAATAACTATTAAAAAAAGACCAATTGCTATTAATATAATACTGTAGTGTATTAAGTAAACAGCAAAATTTAAATAAGTAACGACGTTTTTATCTTAGAATTTCAAATATAAATCTTAAAATTTCTACTTTAGAATTCTCTAAACTTCAATCTTATAATCTCGGAATTGCGACTTGTTAATCTTGAAATTTCTATTTTATACTTAATTTTTTAATTAAGACCATTTAATCCAGAACTTTTACGTTTATAATCTCGAAATTTCGTCTTTTTAATCTCGAAATTTCGATTTTTGTCACTGGAAATTTCGACTTTTTAATTGCGAAACTTCAACTTAACAGTGAGGAAATTTTCACTTTAATATCTTGAAATTTCGTCCTTATAATCTCAAAATTATCGTTTTGATCTCAGAATTTCGAATATACATATAATCTCGCAATTTCTACTTTATAATTTCGAAATTTTGTTCTTATAATCTCAAAAATTATTGTTTAACTCAAAATTTTGACTGCATTTCGACTTTATATATCCTCGAAATTTGATTTTATAATCCCGAAATTTCGAATTTATATATATTCGAAATGTCGATTTTTTTAATCTTGAAATTTCGACTTCATTATCTTGAAGTTTTGACTGCATAATCTCGAAAATTCGACTTTCAGTCGGAAAATTTTGACTTTATAATGTTGAAATTTCGCCCTTATAGTCTCAAAATTATTTTTTTTATCTCAGAATTTTGAATAGACATACAATCTCGAAATTTCTACTTTATAATCTCGAAATTTGTTCTTATAATCTTAAAAATTACGTTATATTATATCAAAATTACGAGATAGAATATCGAAATTGCGACTTTAAAAATCCTCGAATATTGAGTTTATAATCTCGAAATTTTTAGTTTTTAACTTAAACTTTCGATTTTATACACTGGAAATTTCAACTTATAATCTCGAAATTTCGGTTTCATAATCTTGTAGTTTTGACGGTATAAGCCCGAAAATTCAACTTTACAAACAGGAAATTTTGACTTATAATCTCGAAATTTCGCCTTTATCATCTCAAAACTATCTTTTTATCTCAGAATTTCGAATATATCTATAATCTCGAAATTTCGATTTTTTATCTCCGTAACATCGACGTTATAATCTCGGAATTTTGAATTTTAAATCTTAAAATTTTAACTTTATAATTTTATAGTTACAACTTTTTAATCTCGAAATTTCAAGTTTACAATCCCCGAAATTTTGACAATTTAACCTAGAAATTTCGATTTTATATATCTTCGATTTCACTTTATAACCTCAAACCTAATTACAATACTTTCACATGTTTATATGAAAATTTAAAATCCAAAACTCTAAATGCAAAACAATCTGATGTTGTCTACAAAATTAATTGTAAAAATTGTAAGTCATATTATGCTGGTCAAACCAAACAGTATTTAAGTAATCGTATTAATGAGCATAAACTTACCATTAAAAATAATAAAAAAAACACCGCTTCATGTAAGCATACTTCCAAATTTAACAGAATTTTCATTTTGATAATGTTATCACACTAGACAAAGAAGTTAAATTTCAAAACAGGCTATTTTTATAAAACTATTACATAAAAAAACCTAGTTACATAATTTTTAAAGCAGATAATGTTACGCTTAGTAAAATATATTAGAACCTTATTAATTATAATAGTTAAATCATTTATACTTTTATATATAATATAATAGTTTATTATTGGTAATCACATTTATGGTAAAGTATTAAACTTGAACGTTTTGTTCTATTTTCATCTTCCTCGTCTTATTATGTCAAGGATTAATCATAAATCTAGAAATAAAAATGTTTAAATATTGATTTATGTGTATTTACCTTTTATTAAAGTTAAATTTAAAGATGTAAGTAACCTTTTTCGGTAATGGTAATTTCAGATAATAATATGTATTTTCAATAAATTTTGTAAATTTGCTGACGTGAATTAATAATAATTTAAAACGTTGTTAAAAAAATGTTTCTTCAATAAATTTCATCGTTTATTAATCAGAAGACATTTTTATTTGATCGTTTGCCTACGAATTTTAATATTTTTCACGATTAGCATTGATCGGTCAAAGAAAGTTTCTTCACGTTAAGGTTTATTACAGCCTGTTGCTATAAGTACGAAACATTTCTCAGATTTCTATAAGACCCAGGTCCAAAGTCTGGTAGGTACAAGTATTATTGTTTTAGACTATTTTCATTAGAAAATCTTTACAATAAAATGGTCTGAGCAGGATTATATTTTTCGTTTCTCAAAAAAAAAGATATAAAACGTTTTGTCCGTGCTAGCCTAACTACTACGTGTCATCACTTACGAGTTTCCAAGTAAACTGTTTCACAACATTTTTTATTTTTGTGAAACACGAAAATTTTCTGGAACTGCATGATATAGAAAACCAAGATCAAGTTATGAAGATTTATTGTTCCTATAGCAACATCAACTGTTTACTTTTAATCTTGCCTTTGATAATGACGTGTAAACACGTTAAAATCCGTATAAAGCTAAAATACAAAAACCCGTTGACGTTAAGAATTGTTTTATTTACAATAAATTGCAATAAAATTAGTTAAAACTTAGGAACACTCCATCTAACATATTTTGCTGTTTTGCTGCCTGCAGATTAGAAATTCAGAAATTCCTAAATTTTTATTCGTCGTAGCAAACATTTATTGATAAAATCAAGTCAATTATTGCATTATTGCATCAAAAGATAAATTTTCTTTAATTTTTTGTCTTAAATTTATACATTTATGAGCATCTTATCAGAAAACAAGCTTCGGCGGAAAGTTTTAAATTCGCGCTATGAAAGGTGTCATTGTTGCCCAAGCACAAACAATATTTGGCTGCAGATGATTGCGGTTAATGAAACTCTGTAAGCACCTTTATAAAATGAGGTATGTTAGCTAATGGGAGTCATATAAACTTAGTAAATGGATCCCCCGTAAGCATCATAAATATTCCAAATAACCTTTAGCCAAACATCTATTTAATAATTTCATTATTTGTTGTAGAAGGAGTGAGAACAATAATCACATTAAATACATAATAATAAACAAGTGCCCAAGCAATTGACCTGAAATTTAGTATAATTATTTATATTATTTCTGGATCCCTTTAACCTGTCTCAAGTTTTAGTAAAGAAAGACTTCCGTTACTACAAGCCACATTTGTGCGCGTTTACTACACATAGAATTTAATTGTATGTATATCCAATAGACCAGTGCAGTATTCGATTCAAAGAAGAAAATTCGATTTCTGCTGATTGTTTTAATTAGTGTAAGTTATAACGCAGTCCAACGCCGCCATTCACAAACTTGATTTAGATGTAAACAGAAGCACATATCCCTGCGCTTCCGCAATCCCAATCCCACAGCGCAGTCGACGCCAGCCTGTCTGCGAAAGTAATCAGACTCGAATCCCAATACGCACTTACAAAAATGAGTTGCAATATGTCATTTAATATTCTGAAAATAAGACCGTTCTTAAGATATGTACGAGTAAAACCGATAATTGGATAAATAGTTATTGAACAAATTATTGAATTAGGTTGTAGACGTTGTGGCGGCAGTTAACTCCAAAATAATAAACAAACAAGAATTGTCACACAAATTAAAATCGCTGGCGCCCTGCTTATCTGAGAATATCGCGCCAAGAGATTTATGATATTATTTCTATTGCACGGGTTAAGTACACGTCTAACATTTCTATTTTGCCTTTTTTGAAGGAGTTACCAAAAAATAGCGCGAAGCGTGGCCAACGGGTTCAGCTACTTATAGAATAACGCATCATAACTGTGTCTTACTAAAACCTACAAACAATTTTGGACAAATTTAAAACAACAATTTAATATAAAAACGCACAGTATTGAAAAAATTATAAAAATATAAAACAATGTAATTAGGTCAAAGACGCTAACTTTTCTTATTCTAAAACTGTCAACTCCTATTCGCAATCGCGAGAGAGGAAAACGGCACCTGTCAAATTCAATGTTACTATTAACGGCAATTACCAATAAAAGGATATATTGAATTCCAAAGTCAGCGAACTGTGCCTAAATTATGCAGTTGTATTTCAACACTACGATCGAATCACAATTAATATTTACAGGAAATTAATGTAAAATGTAATTCATGCTTCCATTAATTATTTTAATGCTATATTTGGTAAACGTCAATTCTAAATATGGTTATTGACGACATGATTTTTTTTTAAATAACAACATATTTTTTTTCTATTATTTGGTAGAAATGATAATTCTTTTTAGAACGGTATAAAATTTTTATGCGATTACATATAAAAATTATCGAGACAGAGGATAGACGTTAGAATTAACTAACGTCAACAAATTACAAAATAAATTTTAAAGTTAATACATAAACGTAATAAAATAAACTGTTCAAAGTTATGCACATTTGTAGCCTGGCAATGACCGCGTAGAACAAATTCTTGTATAACATTTTTTATATCTGCTAATTGCCAATTAAACGTATTTCTTGCCAAATTCGCCCTTTCGGCTTTTCTACATTGTTAGGTCTCTTTGTATACACCTAACTTTTTAAGTACCTTCACAAAAATATTCAAGAGGTGTAAGATCCGGGGATCTGGCTGGTCACGCTATAGGTCCTCGTTTACCAATTCATCTATTTTGGAAAAGGTGATGCAAAAAATGGTATCGTACATTAAATGCACTTCTTGCGGTGAAGCTCCGTCCTGTTAGAGCCAGATGTTATTATTTGCTATATCTGATTCTGCATCGTTGGGTAATAATACGCTGATGCCGGAATGAGATCATTCTGAAGGAATTTCAAATAGCGTTCTCGAGTAAAAGTATCTTCAAAAAAGTAAGGTTTTAAAACACGGTTACCAACGATTCCAGCCCATATCTTAAGATTTTGACGATGTTGCAAATGTGTTGTTTGTACTCAGAAGAGATTTTCAGCTGCCCAGTAACGATAATATTGTGGGCTGACTGCTCCATTAAGACAGTAAGTCGCTTCACCACTGAAGATCGGTTGTTTTAAAAATAATTGATTGGCGTTGTAAATGTCCTTCATATTTTCACAAAATTGTACTCTGCAGTAAGAATCACCTTCAAATTGGTCATGTATTCATTGGATATTCATTTATATAGATGATATTTCTCTTCAGTACTGAAGTTTGGCTTATGGTATTATCTAATCCCAGTTGGCGACTTGCATTGTGTGGATTTTCTTGTACAGATACAGCTACAATAATTAAATTGCTAACAAATTATAGGCAAACGTAGCTAGATTGCTTTGTATGCGAGTTGACAACTAACACAATTTATTCCCACTGAAGTTCACAACTTAAAAATCGCCATTATCATTTATCATCATTTAGTACGGCAGTTGAGACTATTGTTGTAAGAAATCGGCAAATCGGAGCTTCAACATGCTTTGATTTTGTTATACGAGGATCGTTCGAAAAGTCCGTGGCCTAACAAAGAAAGCGCAAGTTTTTTGGGCAAAAAATCATTTTATTTTTCAATATATTTTCCCGCTCGCTCAACGCACTTATTCCAACGATGCTCCAAACAGCAATGCCGTTTTTGCAGGTCGATTAACCCAAGTCCTCAAAATCGCTATTTAGAGCAGCGATTACCCGGAATTGGATGAAAATCTTTTACCGCTAGCCATTTTTCAGGTTTGGAAATAGATAAAAATCACTGGGAGCCAAATCTGGCGAATAAAGCGAATGAAGCACTAATTCGAATGCCAATTCATGAATTTTGGCCATGGAGATTGCAGACGTGTGTACAGGTGCGTTTTCTTGATGGAAAAGCACTTTCTTTTTCGCCAAATGAAGCCGTTTCTCTTTAATTTTGTCGCTCGATTGCTGCAACAAATTGGCATAATACTCGTCATTTATTGTTTTTCCTTTTTCCAAGTAGTCGACGAAGATAATTCCATGAGAATCCTAAAATGCAGTTGCGATAACATTTCCTGCTGACAAAACCGTTTTTACCTTCTTCGGTGTGCCGGAGAACCTTCGTGTGTCCATTGTTTGGACTGTTCCTTGGTTTCGGGAGTGTAATAGTAGACCCAGGTTTTATCGACGGTTCTGAAACAGCGCAAAAAATTCTTCGACTTGCGGCGAAAACGTACCAATAGGTGGCGAGAAACAATCAAACGATTCAGTTTTTGCTTCGGTTTGAGCAAACGCGGCACCCAACACGCGGAGTATTTTCTCATTTCCAATTCTGTAGTTAAAATTCTGTGCACACTGTCATTTGAGATGCTCACTATATCTGCTATTTCGCGCACTTGTACTCGACAGTCATCCAATAGGATACGGAGGACTTTTTCAATCATATCCGGGTAGTAGCCGTTTTTGGGCGTCCTTTGTGCTCACACGACCACGCTTAAACTCGGCAACCCAGTTTTTAACTTTTGAAAACGAAGGAGCGGACTTCAAAAATGTCGAATCCAATTCTGCTTTGATTTCGGTTGGTGTTAAACCTTTCAAATAAAAGTACTTTATCACTGCTCGCAACTCAGTTTTTTCCATTATTTACGAAATCACTCGAGACGGTCACTTTGGCGCACTGTCAAACACAAACTAATTGACAGATCGCTTTATACTGTCATATTTAACCTAAGAAAGGATGGTTCTGAAAAACGGTAATGCAAATTCCGCCGAATTAGCGCCATCTCTGTGTTAGGCCACGTACATTTCGAACGATCCTCGTATGTCTTGTACATTGCCAGGTGGTAAATGTTTCTTTAGAATTTCAATACAAAATAAAATTTATTTTACAATTTGTTGTCGCTGCCTAAAAACCTAAGGTAACGTATTCTTTTTCTCGAACGTTTTCTTACGGAATCGCATAAAACTTTTATACCTGTATAAAAAGATTTGACATCCCCATCAGACAACCTTAAAACAAATATATTGTCATTTAAAAAATAATAATCAAGACCTTACTATTCAAATTAGTTGACAAAAATATTTTTTTTGCGGATTGGCATTAAAAGTTTGCTTTTATTCACATCTTACAGTCACTAAAGCATCACTTCTACTGCTTAGGCACTAAAAAAACGTTTTTTTTTGTTTTACAACAAACAGAATGACATTTATGAAATTACAAAAATCAAATTTGTCGCAGCATGATGGCTACGATGATGTTGTTCAACAGGCAGAAATTCAGTTTTACTGCCTTGACTGGCGTTTCATAGCCTCGGCTACGCCTCGGCTATGAAATGCTAGCCGCGGCAATGAAACTGCTACTTTTTTGCCTAGTTAACCAAATAACTATTGCTGCCACTAAAATGTGTGTTTTAAACAAAATCGTTGTATAGGTTCAAGGGTTTTAAGTTTAGATTGGATTTACGTTTTTAATGAATTTATTCCATACTTTACGCGCACACTGTCTAACAAAAAATCATGCATCAGAAGATGTTACTATACTTTGCATGTTTAGCTTATGTTTGGCGATGTAATAAACCCGTTTTTTTCTAAATGTTTTTTTTATAATGAAAACCGTATTTTGTCATGTTTTTTCGTTTTTGGTGAATTTATGTTCAACCAATTACCAGCAAACTGGCTGCTACTTCTTAATCTGCCATAGAACATAACCTTTTACAACTTTTTATAAGTGGACGCTTTTTATATTGTTCTATGCTTAATAACATATAATAAAAATATAAATAAATATGTATAATATTTCAACACCATCATGTTTGACAAAAAAATTGCTCATGTTTTTTTAAATAAAATACAGATTTATAAAAATAAAACCTAAAGTTTCTTTATCGTTACATATCTAATTGTAACTGGTAGATTTTTGGGTAAAAACGATAACAAACCGGTTACGAATCTCTAATAAAGAAAATGTGTGAGCATATTTGTATGTGTGTTAGAGTGTACGCCTATGTATGTACCGATACGTGCGTGGGTTCTTGGAACCAGGGACGTGCACCGTAACCGAAACAAAAACCGATAGGTAACCATAAAAAACCGCAAAATTTACCGAACCGTAACCGAAACGAAAACCGAAAATAAAAATTTCTTGAACTATAACCGTAACTATTTTAAGTCTATACCTGTATTTTTTCGTTCCGACAAATGTAGAACCGACATTTTTTTATTGTAGCAAATAACGATATTCTTCGCATTTCAGATGTTCAGCCCTTTTGGTTCACCTTTAGGGTTGCAGGCAAAATTAGGGTTAGAGTTATAAATATTTCCCAAACGCAAATGCAAAGGTTTTGCTGGTATAACGTCATTTTCAACATGATCTGACTACTTTACCAGCAGAATACATATTTTTCTTTTGACTCCCAAGTATTTAATTTTTGTTTTATTGGCTGTCAGTGAGCCGACAGTATGCACGTTGCTAAGGCTGGGCATGGAAGGGCGCCCTCCCTGCACCACCCGCTGCTGCTCACAACGCTCTACAGGCATTCTAGCACTGAGGTACGGCGTGTGTTGATAGTCGATACTAGAATATAGAACATATACATAGACAACACTTCATTTGGCCAACGAATTGCCGGTAAACTACGCTGTATGTTATCCGATGACGGTATTACCGGCAAAATGTTGCCAGCCGGCACTGGCCAACTAGTCACTGTGTTATAACGTAGAGAGAGAGTGTAATTGAGCATTTAATAATTAACTCAGACATGGTCTCAGTCACAGAGTAATTTACTTTTAATTTTGTTTAAACAACGTTTTCATGTTTCCAGGGTTTCTATATTTCTAGGTTATTGTCGAATGAGCGTTTTTTTTAAATAATTCTAAAACATTATCTGGTCATTTCGTGAATAGACGGATGTGACCAAAATACTACGGTTTATAGTCCGTTCTTTGAAAAGAACCGAAAATCGTAGCTACTTTAGTTTTGATTTAATTTAATTTAATTTTTCCACAATTTGACAAAAACTAAAATTTTTTTAATGAAGCCAATTTTTCATGATAACTTTAACATTGTTTTAAATTTAGATGGCATCCTCTTTTCCACATAATGTTGTCGACAATTCTTTGCTTTTCATCAATAGAAACCAAAACATTCCGGTAACCGTAACCGAAATTAAAATTATTAGCATCAGTAAACCGTAACCGAAATTTTAAAAAAGTTGAACCGTAACAAAAACCAAAAAATTATTTTTCTTTTCGGTTCAGGTCCTTGGTTTAAACACGTGCCTTTAAACGCACGGTTTACCAGTATGCGCTTCCGTAACGGGATGCGTGAGTGCATTCGTGTGTGTGCATGTGCATACGCAGACTGTGCATCTGTAAGTGCAGATGTACGCACGCGCATGAGTGTGTGTTTAGGTGCATGCGCGTGCTCGTTAGCGTGTTCGATTTGTGCGCATTTTAACACGTTCATGTTAGCCTGATCTATATAGCTGAGCGTTGCAGTGGGCTAATACAAGGGGGGGGAGGTTGCTCCTAAAGTCAAACAAATCTGTAAGCCAAACATATACTCACATCAACTTTAAATTTTGTATTATCGGCCAAATACGTATAAGGGTTGAATCGTTGGCCGAGTGGGTTGCCGAAAAGATGGAAAGTTTTCAGCCAAATATAAACAAAATTTCTGTTATACAAAACAATTCAAAATATTGGACACATTTTCAAGCGTTCATTGTGAGGTGACCAAGAGGTTTACAGTGACTATAAGTTTCAGCTTAATGGGCAAACCGTATGCCGCTCGGCATGCATCAAATCAATAGTTCAATTTTTGAAATACTTTTGCCAGCATCTTCCTGCCCGTGACGGTGATAATATGTCATCTTAATTCTTGAAGATCTTGTGGCAGTGCGGTGGCTCATACACGGTATTGTTGATAGCCCTCTAGAACGAAGCGCAGTGTGAGGTTTGGTGCCTCGAGAGGCCAGGAACGGCAATATAGCTCAGTGACCGCAGTATGTCAAATCCAGGTGTGATGGATACACATTCAGGTAGCCACGAACTAGGCAATAAAAGTAACGAGGAGCGCCATCTTGCTGAAAAATGTGTCTGTCCAAGTAGGCTTGCCGATAATCTTACACAAAACATATAAAAATGTTTTCCATATTTTGAATTGTTTTCCTTCAACGCTTAACAGGGTCAGAATCAACTTGTGATCTCATTCATAAACCTGTAAACAAAATTTGAAATTTGGAAAATACACACGTATCTTCAGGTTGTAATATAACACGTTTAGTGGCAATTACAAGGTTTGATAATTGAGGGTCGGGGGGAGAGTTTTGTCATTTACAAAAGTAAGCAATAAATAACGCCACAACTGCAAGTGGGTGTGGTTAATTTAATACTGTTTTAAAAGCAATTGATATTTTAAGGGTCAAATTTAAAAAATTTTCAAATTATTTAACTTTATTTTGTAAATAAAGAATCACAGCGACACAAATAAAAGCAACTAAGAATCAACCAGCATTGACAACATAAGGAAGCTGACGTAACAATTATTACTACTTACTGCTATCCCTACTCTTATTGTCACTGCATTCTTAGCGTGGGCAGGATTCAAACACGTGTTAGCGGTTGACTGTTTAGAGCACCATTAAATAAAGATATGTTTAGTTTAGAAAAAATTCACCTAACAAAGCTTAAACCCGCGCGTTATATTAGTACACCCATCTTCAAAAGAATCTGTCTGTATTATTATAAATTTTAAACGCTTTCAACTTCCTCTGTACTGGTTTTAAGCAATTCTATTTTCTCCAAATTTGTGGCATTTAATTCTTATTTAAAATAAGTTCTTCAAACATAAAATAGTTATAGAAATTTTGAACGTCTTCGTCAACCTACCCAAAAATATTTTTAAAAGTTTTAATTGACAATAATAAGAGCATGGAAAATTGTGTCTTATTTAATGTTTGGTTGTACATAAAGCGAATTGCAAATGTGTGAATAAACCTTTACTGGCTGGCGTAGGAGTTTGTTCCACTTTTGCTGTAGATTTTTACAGAGAAAAACAAGAGTGATTTTTATCGACTGGTTAAATAATACGTGCAGATAAAATGGCGTATGTACGGCTCACGAAATCCCGTTTTCTGTTACATATCTTGTAATTACGCTAGTATAATCTCCTTGTCTATTAATAAATGGTATGATTAACCAAGCTGTTGCTTTTCTTCGCCGGATGATTAATGCCTACAGGTTTCCTACTATTTATTTTGAGCCGGAAAAATATTCCCGATAAGTGATAAACTATGTTCTACTGTCAATTGTATTAATTAGTGTGTATTTAGACCAGCGCATATTTTAATATTTTGATCTAGTTTTGTTGGCTGTCTTAAGAAAATTTTAAAATTAATGGCTACTAATATTTCAGCTTCTAGTTTCACTATTTCTTATCGGTGCTGACAGGCAACTAACACGCGATGTACTTAGTGGTCTGGTGTCAATTAAGACGCCAAAGATATGTTTTATTACTTACGGGCAATGATTGGTTATATTTTATAATAGACAACCACTTGATAGAATACAGCGTTAAAAATTAGATATTCCACATTATGACAAAAGCTTTGACAAAACTTTAAACAAACCGTTATTAGCTTCAAAACAATTTCTCTAGAAATATGCGAATAATAACACACTAATAGCAATTAATAAATTCCTGCACGATTCTCGCAACCGTTACAATTTCATAAGAACTGAAGATCCTTAGGATGATAATCATACAAATCGTCAAAATGTTTTTGTATTTTTACAGATCCCAAAACTATTTAGAATACCATGCTTAGTTTCATCACTTTAACATTTTTGCCATATATTGTCAACAATCTACTTCAAAATTTATAGTATGTAAGCAAAGGAATGTTGTTAATACGTGTATTCTGCACGATCTATTGATCTTTATAGCTCTCCGTGCGAATAAATAGTATTTCAAATACAATCTTTCTACTTCAGCTACGTATAACAATTTATTAATATTGCTTATTAATACCAGCACTATCAGAATTGCACAGTTGCTTACTTCCAACATTTGCATTCTGTGATTAACGTTCGCAAACTATAAAATTGGGAATGTTTATTATTTTACATAATCAGGTTTTCGACATACGTTCTGGTTATGAACTCCCAGTTTGAAAGTTAATTAAACCGATAATAAAAAAAACACAAAGGTATGATTTACGTCTCTTGTCTCGTTTTATTTGCCGATTGAGTCATTAACATCATGTGATAATAATTAAAAAGTTTTTCGAATTTAACAATGCATGAAAACAGGAAACGTAAACTGTAAGTACGTTTAATTATGATTTTAATACCATGTTATTCAATGCCAAATTTTCAAAGCTTTTCGGTTTTAGGAACAATTATAAAAAATTAAAATTATAACGCAATATTTTTTATTTAAATTTAACAAATTACATTTTTTCAAATTTATTCAATTGGAACATGGAACATTCAGGTTGATGTTGATTGTTTACTATAACTATACAATGGAACAACAAAATATAAAACCATTATTTGAAAAAAACAAATTAAATGGATAACTTTGGTTTGAAACACACAAAGAAACACTTGAGAAAAATGCAACAAATAAATTGTTTTTAATAATAGAAATTGAATTGGACAACGCAGAACTATAGTAATATGTTTAATTAATTGTCGAATCAATAGCCCACGAGACCCTCCTAATAGTTGGAATAATAAAACATAACGTTTTTTTAAACATTTCTAATTTAAATTCGAAGCTTATATAAAAACACAAAGTTGCTTTGGGAGGGTAGCGTCTTATATTCGCTGCTCGTAATTATTATGTTTAATTGGGGGTCTGATCGTTTTTTTAACGGATCAGTTCATTTTTTCAGATATTTGATAAGTACAAACCGGAGTTATATGCACTAAAAAACTCAAATACGCAGAAAAATATGCACCTGATCTGCACTTAAACACTAAACACCACAAAAACAATTTTTTTTATAAAATAGAATTAAACAAGATTCGCTAACCTAGGAAACCTTGGAAAACTACGAGTTAAAGTCAAACAATCTACAAAAAGCCAACTCAGTTACGTTAACAAATCAATTACAAAATCACTAGCCAACCCAAGCACATGCGTATTATATCAAAACAGACAAGCGCAAAAATAAATGACAACCTAATCAACCCAACAGATAACGTAGAAGAAAGTTGGACAAAAATTTCAACCAACGTAACAGACGCAGCGAACGAAGCTTTAGGAACCCGGAGAGACGAACAACATGCAATACCACAGATATAGTAAAATGGACTAAGAATAGACACAGAATGTAAAATGATCACCGAAACCGCATGGGAAATAACAGAATAGTAAAAATCGCACGAGACGGAAAACCAGACGGTAGAAGACCTCCGGGGAGAACACCAAAACGCTGGAGGGACAGCTGGAAGTCAGTATCCCAAGAAAACCAATGTTACGACGATAATAATATAAACACACAGGTCCTATACCTATGAAGAAGCCGAAGAAGAAGAAGAAGTAAAGTGTATAAAGAGCTGTTGAATATTAACAAACGCGTCAGAAAATCTGCGGTGACTAAACATACTGGTTTAACTGGGCATAAGATGGACTTTGGCAATGCTCGGGTACTCGCCAGAGTACTTCATTATTTCCCTCGTATTATACGTGAAGCAATTGCAATTGAGAAACAACCTAACAACATAAACAGAGAGGATGGTTTTAGACTCAGTAAAGCTTGGCCTCCAGTAGTTTATCGTCTAAGGACTCCTAAGCATCATCGATCTCAAAATCACGCTCCACCGAATCCGTTTTTGCCCAACGGTGAAAGCCAACCAGAACTCCGTCGTTTTGCCCGACTGGCTCAAAGGGGTTTAAGTACCTCTGCTTCCCGGATTTGAATTCAGTGTTTTATTCACTCTGAAGGTGCAAGCTGCAATGTCTTGCGAAACGTTAGTTTGTATGGGTTCACAAATAGCCAACAGGCATAAGCCGATTAAGTATTATTGTCCTGGCAAACAAAATACATTAAGATCAAATCCTTGTCCGCCCAAGGTTTAAATAATCTAAGCACCCGGCCCTGTTCAGGCTGGCAGGACCTACGAATAAATATGGCTCAGACTTCTAGAGCAAATGCTTGTAAAGGCAGACAAGCTACCGGTCGGTCCTTACCTGATTATGCAGGGCTTAGTTCCCAAATGACGAAGCGGTCTAAGCCGAAAATAAGAATATATTAAAATGACATACTCATAAAATTGTTTCTTGCAATATTTTTAAAACCCGTGACTATTCATATTCTGCGCCCTTTATCAAATCTCTAGAAATAATAAAACAGCTGGCCAAACAATTATGCCGTAGCTAAGGAAGCTGGAATAAGGTCAAACGTATAGTCGCATTGCTGTAATAATGTCCTATATAATTCGTTTAAAAGTACAAAGAAGCGACAAAAGTATATATTTACAATATCTACAGGAATTATGCCAGGATTCCTTAGTAATTGATTGCCCAATAATTTAAATACTGACTAAATACTAGACAAAAATCCGGACTTAAATTGAAAAAGCATGACATATAAAATTTCAATGGCGAAGTTAACGCTAGGTCAGAAGACTAACCCTTATATTCATTTAAAGCCTGGATAACTTTATAGGGAACTACTAACATTGCCCATTAACCTAAAAATAATATTTCAAATGAGCATTAAATATGTTTAAATTAGAACTTTTTAATGCAATCCTTAAAAGGTAAAAAACTGGATACACGATTTTGATTTTTTTTTTACTCATAGCGCTACAGATGAGTTACAATTTGATTGGCGTTTGCTAATATCTCTCACGGGTTCAATACATTTTTGAAAAACTTCAATTACTGCTAGTTGTGAGTTATTAAAAGATTTTTATATCGTAACATTCTATCTCTCTGGGCTATTACGATGCCAAAATTATGCTGGTTTTGTCGTTTTTGAAAACTCATAACTATAGTCCGGATTTCTTTTCTAGTATTTGGTCAATATTTAAATTATGCAGCAATCAATAAATAATCATTTTGGTAACACCTCTATATGTTTGACCTTTCTAGTTTGTATAGATAGTTATTATTTATTTGGTCAGCTGGAATTGATGCTTGTGTAATAGTAAAATAAAATAAAAAGCATAAGCGAAGTATATGAATGGTCAAGAGTTTTAAAAGAACTTCACGACAAAATTTTATGAAACTGTAATAGTTATTTACGATATAAGTGTTAAAAGTGAGATTCTATTTTATGAGTAGAGAATTTTGTGAAACGAGCGATAGCGAGTTGAGCAACCCCCACGAACAAAATAAAATCACTTTTAACATGTATATCGTACACTATTTTTATACAACGGTTTATATTTAATTTAAAAACGAATTCATAATTTTTATTTTAAATTGTTTCACAAAAATCAGCTATGTCGTGATGTAGTCATGTTAATGCAGTGACAATTGAAAATTTTTTATTAGAAACTTCAGAAAACGTTTTTTCGCGTTTTTTAAAACAATTCGTATTGATACTGCAATAGTAAAAATGGATTGTGATAAAATCGAATTTGTTATTGACTGCTGATACTGATGCCGGCGCCGACATTGAAGAAGCAGCTAGTAGGACTACATTGGATCTGTTGCCCAAGAAATCGCGACAGCAGTATGATATTGTTTATAACCGATTCATGGAATGGTGCAAACTAAAGAAAGTTGAAGGCAGGTTTAGTGAAAATGTGTTCCTGGCTTTTTTCGACGAAAAGTCCAAGTTGTGGAAATCGTCGACATTATGGTCTAATTTTTCGATGATAAAAGCTGGTTTGCATACCAAGAACGACATGGACGTAAGAAAATATTATAAGCTAATAGCATTCCTAAAACGAAAAAGTGTAGGATAGTTGCAACAATTTTTGGTTTATTTGGAGCATGCCGTCGTGAAGAAATTTGTAAATTAACAGTAGATGACATCGAAGAATTAGAAGAATCATTGTTGGTACATATATCGGATACTAAAACCAACATTCAGCGTAGTTTTTGCATTGTTGGAAGTTACACTACTTATTACCGTAAATATTGTGCATTACGTCCACTTAACGTTACTCATCGCTGCTTTTTTCTGAAATATCCCAACAATAAATGCACTGTCCAACCAGTGGGAATAAATACCTTTGGCAAGATGCCATATGAGATTGCTGAATTTCTGAAATTACCAGATGCGAAACTGTTTATTGGCCACTGCTTCCGACGGTCGTCGGCATCTTTGTTAGCACATTCAGGATCAAATATTACAACAATAAAACGACTTGGGGGATGGAAATCATCAACTGTTGCCGAGGGGTACATCAAGGGTTCCATTGGAAATAAAGATAAAACTGCTCGCAATATTTTTCCTTCTACCAGCTCCGGTTCTTCATCTGAGATTGAAGATTCTTCTGCATTAGCTACACCATCGAGTAGTAACGACACAAGCAGCAGTCGTAGTAATGTTGCAATGGCAACGAGAAATTCGTTAACTTCTTCCCAAGGAATTAATATCAGTAATTGTTCTAATTCTAATGTGTATGTTACTATTTATAAATAAATTATAAACTAATTACCACTAGTGTTGAAAATCTTTTCTTACTAGTGTTAAAAATATTTTTAACATGCTACCTTATAAAATTGAATTTCTAACCCGGGTAACTTGAACTAAAAGTGTCATTTTTAATGTCAGTTGTACAAAAAATATTTTTTAAATTTAAATGTCAAATTGGAACCACGAGTTGATGAAAATAGAACGTGTAAATTCATTAATACAACAAGAAAGTTCTAAGAAAAAAAGTTTGAACTAGCAACATTTATAAAGGACGAAAAACCACCGTCAATAATAATTTTAAGAGTTGCAGTGCCTAACAACTTTTTCTAAATACTCATCCGAAAAATGAGTTCTTATGTCCAATATGTTTCACGTATAACTTAATGGATTTGACTACGCCGATGATTTTTGTTTACTTATTGAATTTTAAAGAAATGTTTTGCTCCTCTGCGACTAAAAATGCGGTCTTTACTCATAACGATCTAACTTAAAACTAGAAGAACAAAATTGCTCCACTAGATCCTGCTTTTATTATTGTAATCAATAGTAGTGGTAAAATTGTCGTATAATTAGGGTATAATGTGCAAAATAAAGAAATATCGTAAAATGGCATTAAGTTTATGATAAAGTGTAACCATTTTCAACAATTTTGATTAATTTTTGTGGCATATTTACTCAACTAAGCAACGTTGCATAATTCAAACCAAAGCAAATTTGCTGTGACGTTACAAAACAATTAGAACGGTAATGTGCAAAAGTTTAGCTGATTGTTTCTGCAAAGTTAATAAATTGAACTCCCACGACTTTTTGTGAGGTGTTCAAATACTTCGATATGGAGCTACAAACTTTTTTCAGCATTAAATAAAATTCAAACAGTCATCTTCAATTAAACTCTGACAAATCAGTAAGGCATTCAGTAAGCTTTCCCACTCCCGAACGTCGAAACGGATGAAGATTCGTTCAGCCTGGTTTGCGTAAAACCAACAAGAAGACTGAACCAATCAACCAAAACACATCAAACAGCGGTTCCTGCGAGACCACTGCCTGTAATGTATTGGTCGTCTTCACCCTCGTTTTATATCAGTTTGTCGGCGTTTTTATGTGGTAATTTGATTTTTTGATAATTTTTCTATTATCTTGAAATTAGTTCTCCTCTTTATGTCTCGATAAGCCGAAACTCTGCGACAGTTTTTATCTTCCGAAGATTATCGAATATAAAATCTCCGTAAATTTGATGCTAGATTCGGAGGCAAAAACTTGACGTCGGAGTTGTTTTTATCAGAAAGGTACATTAGTGGTGCTGCTTCTGAATCTTGTATATTTGTTATATAGCGGATATGATTAATAGGAGATAAAATTTATAGCGACAGGCCAGTTTTTCTAATGGCGTGTTAAATTATGTTTTAGTTGTGTGGCAACAACTTTATGTTAAAAAGAAATTACAACGAATATGTAGATTTACACCGAAACCTAGACTTTAAAATCACGAACTAGATAAAAAAAAATGGAGCTCGAATTAAAGTTATCGTGTCGGGCAATATATTCCTCGAAGCAGCCAAGAATTTCTCTATAGGAAATAATAATAGGAGCGTGTATAATTTTCCAATAGAAATTACATTAATTCAGTTTTTAACACGAAATGAACATAATAATTAATTAAACATCTTAAATATTACAGTTACATAACAGTAATAATTATATCTGCAAATATAGTTGGTTATATTATCAAAGAATGCTCTTCTTCCTTTAGCCCAGAATATCTAATTATTCTAATTGGTATGGAAATGTGGTTGTCAAGACCTATTAAGAGCTACTTTAAAGGTGGAAACGACGCTTGTTTATTAGGCTGCTTTCATTTTAATTGACCCATCGATTCCAGATAATAACTAATAATTTTCTTATGACTTAATATGCGACAAACTTGTACATGTTCTTAATGCTAAGCGGCTGATGTAAAATAAAGAAGTTTTTGTGTTATTTCTGATTCGCGTTGTAAAGTCATCAATTTTGGTTACTCGGGTGGATAAATTATCCTCTATCATTAGTTGAGCAAATAGCAATTTTGAAGTGTTTGGAGCCATAACAAACACTAGATTGATTTAAAACTAACTAGCCTAACTAACCTTTGCCTAGCGGTGTCAGCGCGTCATATCTCACTCATAAAGGACGTTATACAAGAACATATATCTACTTTATTACCAAAGATTTAATGTACTACAGAATATCGTGCAACACTTAATACCGCCGAATGCTCCATACGTTTGCACTGGCAGTCGAGATCCCAACCTCGTCGCGTCAGCAGACAGATTTGCACGAATTAGCTAAAGCATTACACTGATAGCATGCAATAAAATACAGTTGTTGCTTTTGTGGGTCATTTTTTTTATGACAGAAAAAAGACCCACAACAAAAACATTGAAAAAACCATTGATAGAGAATTCACCCGCCGAAATCGTCTTAAAAAAAGCTAAGGTAAAAACAACCCCAGTAAAATTATTTCCTGCAGAAATCAACCACCAAAAAAGTACCCCTAAACAAAAGCAGGTGTATTCTCATGCAAGTGGATCACTGTATAATTAAGAAAGAGCTTTCGCTTAAAAAGATACGTGTATTTTCCTTGCTGATCGATTTATATGAATACGGGAATACGGGCAAAATTAATTTTGGAATTATATGCAACTGTCTAACAACATTTTTTTACGTATTTATTACATCCAAAAACTTTTTTAAAACACCTGTAAGGCACTCCCCTGGAAATGAAAAAAAATTATAAATTTTACTTAGCGTACATCTTTCCACCTGTTTTCTAAAAAAATTTTTACGGGGCTATGAAAAGACTTTTTTGGGAGATGTTTATTGTAATGATTTACTGGAGTTTTATTTAGTAAAACTTTTTTACGAAGTTGTTTGTTACGGGCTTTTTCGAGTTTTATCCGGGTCTGTTTTTGGGCTTTCTATCGTTTCGAGAGATCCTCTTTCAGGGAGCAGCTCTTAATTCCGAGACCGACTCAGCGGAGCAGATGAAGCATTTGGAGTTTCTTTAAAAAAAACAACGGGAGGCGTAGCCCGCGGGTTTTGCTAGATTATAGTTTAAAAATAACCTGAAGACGTTTCCAGTAGCAACTTCATATCTTTTCAATATCGATTTCATATAAGAACTACAACAATTGCAGTTTGTGGATCTTCTAAAGTGTGTAGGTCGCTTGTACAGTATGTCCCGCAATAGATAACGGTGGTGGTTTTAGGTTGAATTCAAGTTTAAACAATCCAATAAACATTAGTCTAGAAAGGCAGCCTTTTTAAGAAAGTTAAAAGTGTGTATAAAATAGGTTAAGAGACATTTCAAGCATCCTCTGCATCTACGCCCTTGGTTGATAAATTAGTACAAAAACAGGTGCATCATAACTAGGAACTGCCGTACATTTTCATAAATTTCTGGAGTGATATTTCTGCAAACTTCTGTAATGCGTTGCTCCAGTTCTTCAATTGTTTCTGGTTGCTGGTTTCTGGACGGGTTCTGTACACTTTCGATTTCAGATATCCCCATAAAAAAAATCTAAGGAAGTTAAATCTGGGAAGCGAGCCGGCTATTCTACAGGCCCACAGTGGTCGGAAAAGCGAAAAAGCTGGCCAAAACTAGGATAAGTTTCCGAAATTAGCAAAATCTTGGATACTCAAGTTTTTGAGGTCGCTAAATACGAATTTGAAACCAGAATTTCAAAATTCAAAATGGACGACGCATTTTGAAAAAAATATTTGATTTGAGCGAAACTTTGTACACTTTAGTTTTTGAGGTCGCTGAATACGAATTTGAAACCAGAATTTCAAAATTCAAAATGGCCGACGCATTTTGGAAAAAAAATTTGATTTGAGCGAAACTTTGTACACTTTGGTTTTTGAGGTCGCTGAATACGAATTTGAAACCAGAATTCCAAAATTCAAAATTATTTATTAGGCAAATGTATGTGAACGTGTTACAATAAATGTATCAGTATATAAAATAATGTAATAAAGAGTATAAATAGTTATTTATTATTGTCATTCGAATCATCATCATCACAAGTGTGCCACAAGTGTAGCCAAACTTGGTAAAACTTGGTAGATTTCTTTGTAAATTCTCGAAGTATGCACTATTAGCTGTACACTCAATTGTAAAACTTGGCTGGATCTCCTGGGATCACAACTTTTTCGATGATAAATGATGCATGTGTTTTTAGATTCATAGTTATTTTAGACAATTGTTTAACACAACTTTAAATATATTCAAACAAAATTCAGAATTAAACTATATTGCATAAAAATATTCTACATACCTCCAGAAACACTCTCCATTGCACGAAATTGAAAGCACACACTCCAGTAACATATTATTACAATATGAATACCGCGCAATATTATATTTGGAGAGAAACACAGCCCAGGCTACTCTGACAGCAGCCGTACGTTGGGCTGCTGCAAAGAAGCAGGTACAAAAGGTAGCTATCTGTCCTTTTGTCAAACTATTCACTAGCTCCCTCTGTTGATAAATTCTTATTACTACGACCATCTGGCGACTTTGATTTTTTGACTTTTGGCCAGCTTTTTCGCTTTTCCGACCACTGTGAGGCCCCCGCCTACCAATTTATCTTCCAAGAAAATGTCCGTTGAGAAAGTCAGAAACAGGCCTATAATAATGAGGCGGTGCACTGTCTTGTTGGCACATAACGCTTTCAATATTATTTCCAGCCACCTGAAATATTTCTGAGAAAAATTTGTCATGCAAATGAAAAAGTGGACTACTGGATAAAAAAAATCAAAAGAATGTTGAACTGAGTGAGTCCATTTGTTTACAATCCGCCATTTTGTTATGGCTGAATATTTTCTTTGAAACTGTAGGATCAGGCGCAGAACTAAAAGACCTTTCAAATGAGGTGTCACTCGACCCTGGATAAAAAAAAGCAAAACAATTTTGAATTGAGTGAGTCCATTTGTTTAAAATCCGCCATTTTGTTATAACTGAATATTTTTTTTGAAACTTTAGGATCAGACGCAGAACTAAAGGACCTTTCAAATGAGGTGTCACTCGACCCCCCTTACTATTTAAAAAATAATTTTAATGGCGCCCATTGCCATTTTGTCTCTAATTTTTGGCTAAAAAATAATAGTTCATTTCTCAAAAATTCACACCAAATTTTGTAGTAAAATCAAGTCGTTCAAAAGTTAATTAGGGGGGGGTTACTTTATAGACAAACGGTATATATTTAACAGTAGCTACAAGTGGCTGCAAAAATATACTCAGGGCCTTGTAAGGTAGACTGTTTGTGTACCAGAAGTTCTCGTGCAAATTCCTTTTTTACTTCAAGTTCCGAAGTATTTGCCACCACTCTTCCTCTCCCACTCTATTCGAGTGCCTATGGGTGCAATATGGCATTTGGCTCTTTTTATTTACCTTTATTTTTCGGTAAGTCGACCTTATTACTTTGTGGTTATGAACCTTTGGAACCTAAATAGGGTTTACTGCGTTAATAGCCCAGTCGATGGGTGGTTTTACCTCGCTAAAAGTCCAGGAATTTTGATATGTGGCAGTTTAGTACAGTTAAGTGACTTGAATAAAATGCTTAAGTTTACGACCTCGAGTGAGTCGCTTTCATATTACAATAATAGCGTAGAAACTCAGTTTTTTAGGAATATCTCCTTCCCAGTGACTCCTACGCTAAAACTAGCTAGTATAAAACTGATAGAAAATAAAATTTCCCCCAACTTTTGTAATAACTTTTTTTCAATTTGATAGTTTTCAAGCTACAGTATGATTGTCAAGTGTATTTCTGTAACTTTCAAACACGTTCAATTTTCACCACAAATAATACTAATTTATTGTCGACTATACCACTCACATTTCGTTGAACCAATCGCAAATTTCCCCTTTCATAAAACGAACGAATCGCGTTTGTTTTATACTGATTAAACTGCATGGTCCTGTTAAAATGAGTGATTAAGATTACAGTAGCTTTGGATAATCGCTCTTAAGTCGTAAATTAACGCATTTAAAACTGAGGTGCACTGACGTTTGGGTAGATTTATTATTATTTTAATGTAGTTTATTATTACTTTGGCTAGAAGTAAGTGTGATATTTCATTATGACATAATTTATGAATTAAAAGCAATAATTGTCTCTGTCGTCCACAAGCAAAAAGCAAAATACGAGAAACGTCGACGGTGACCGGTGATAACAATGTCAATGTCAACCAACTTGAATCGCGAGTGTTCAAATCATGACCGACCCAAATTTTAGTGTACACCTATAATAAATATAATAATACATGCTAATGTGCAAAAAAAAACATAAATATATATTTACATTAAAATTGTATCTTGTTTGACATGTTATATGAACTAAAATTTTAGGCCAAAATAATGTACATAGTTTCAAAAATTTTATGAAATACCACTTAACGATTGTTAAGTATTAGAAAAGCAAAAATAGATGCTCCATTTCTCTATAGTAATCTTGAGTTTAACTCTGTACTCTGTATAAAAGCGTATTTTTTTTGTAATATTGGTCGTTTATGTAAAACAAATCTTTTTCTTATTACAAATAAATAAATAATTATTCTTTTATGGAACTAGTTTCTTAAGATTTTTATAGATTGCCTGCACTGAATACCTAAGCAGTAATAAGCTGTAAAATCATCTAATAAATAATTGTTTTTTTATCAAAGCTGCTTGTAATCACCTCTTCGTTTTTTTTACGGACAATAACTTTCAGTTTCACATGCTATGACTACGTTTTTGATCTAAATAAACACATTATACAAATATATGTAAGTTTAAGTGACAGGACATGCATGTTAAGACAGAAATACACAAGATTTTAATTAGCGATAAGCAAACTAAACTCTTATAACTATGTGAGACAGGATATAGGGAGATTGTGCTCGTGACCGGTCGACCCCGCTGGCCCAAGCCGCTCTATACGCCCGCTCGTGCCGCCCCGGGGGCCTTACTAATTACTGCATTAATTTACTAATGATGCATAAATTACTGCTCACTTTTCCTATCGGGATTGTTGATATTTTAAAAATTCTATACTCTATGTTTTAATATACGAACGCGGGCCGTTTGCTCCCTGCAGGGCTTGAAATATCCATTCCATGTACTTCTGCAGTTGTAATCGCGTTCTTATGGGCCTGTATAAAACGAGGTACCTTCGCAGCAGCAACATGCCTTCTAGCGTTCTATGATTTATTGGATAACGTTTCTTCATGAACAGATCTAAACAATGTAGTAAGGTTTCGTTGAAGTTGCTTGACAGTATGCGGTTGGTTAACAGTCATCGTCACCAATATTTGTTAATGACTTGCATATTATATTGCAGATTGTATTTTTCCAAGGACAGAGAGGAAAAATTAGCAATTGCAAATTCAAAAACAGATTCTACGTAGTTCTTTTAGAAATTCGGAAAAATAAAGAAGAATGCAAAAACTGCCAGGAGAGAATAGAGAACGACAGTGGGAAACTGCTTTATGAGATTTTAAAGTTAATAATTGCGAAAAAAAAAAACGTTTAAGCAATAAACAGATGAAAACAAATAAATAAAGCTTAAGGTTGGCAAAATATGCACGTTTTAATAAACCACCGCAATAATTTAAGAATGTATAAGAGAACAATGAAACTAGAACGAACGAAACGACAAGAGATCTAGTCTAATCAAAAAAACTGTCGGGCAACAGCCACTTTCCCAGTTTTTATGAAAATTTCTCAAAATTTTTAATATATTTAATTACGCATAATAACTCAGATACACTATTGTAAATGTTTTTTCTTTATTTTCCTTTTGTATGGGGATGTGGAACTTTCTGATATTACTGTCCAGCAGTAATCAGCAAGCATTTCGCTGTTCCACTTCCCTTGGTAACGTTTTTCGATAGCGGCAATATCTTGATGGAACCGTTCTCTGTGCTCATCACTAACGTCGCCAAGATTAGGAAAAAAAAATTTAAGTGGGAATCTCAGAAGTGTATTTTAAGGCTCGTGTTGCAACATAATGTTTGATAACTCTTAAAAAGTTCACCGACAATTTCCTTGTACTGTTCAGATTTTGCATTTCCCAAAAAGTTTTGTTTTACCGTTTTATTCCAAACAGAACGTTTAAAGTCGCTTAGAGCTTTTCCAAATTCTGTATCTCGCAGTAATAGATTAATTTTAGGCCCAACAAAAATACCCCCTTTAATTTTTGCATCGCTGATATTGGGAAATTTTTGTTTGAGATATTGAAATCCATGTCCTTCTTTGTTCATGGCTTTGACAAAGTTTTTTATCAAACCTTATTTTATATGCAACGGTGGTAAGAAATTTTTGTCAAGCTCAAGTAGTGCCCGATGGATTATGTTCTTTTGCCCAGGAATATGCTGCTCTCTTGGTGACCATTGTTTAACAAGATTTTACCATATTTTATAGGATTCCTTCATGTGAACAGATTGCCTAACAAAAACTAAATAGTATATATTTCCATCGTGTAGAAAAACAGCTTTTAAGCTTAGTTTCGAAGCATCGATGAAAAGACGCCATTCTTTGTGTTCCTAACCTAATGCAAGCATTAAATTGTCAATATTATTTCAGAAGGAAAAACCATCTTCAGTTGAGAAATACTGTGACAATTCTGTCTGACGATTGCGGTATACTAAAATACGCGCATCTGAAGCTAACAATTCTAGTATATCTGCTTGAGTTTTTGATAAATTTAAATTCAAACCAGGTCATTTAGTTCTAATTGAATTATTGAATAAGGTTTGTCTTCTTGAGATGGTAAAAATTCCTCACCATTGTTTGACAGTTCTGCGGTTGCTCATTCTGTTTCTGTATTTACTTGTTTTTCTTTCAAAACGTTTGGGCATGCTGGTACCGGAAAAGCTGTCGAATGCGGTACTGGACGAGTAACAGAAAGCAAACTGGAATAAGCGATTGTTTTCTTAGTTTTGCCAGAAAATGCGAAGACTTTCATGCAGCAAAAGTAGCAGTTCGTCGTATAGTGCGTTTGCTTATGCCAAATTATAGAAACCGCAAACGGCATAGCAGTGCTCTTACAATTCAACCAGGTTCTTAAAGTAACTGCACAAAGCGCACAGCAAGTTGAAGGAGTCCAAGATTTGTTTTGATTTTTAATTTTAACACCAAAGTAGTAGTAGTACGCTTTTTCTATTGTAGATGTATTATTTCGCTTAAGCTGCTGAATAGTTAATTCTCCGTAAACATAACAAAAATTGTTCGGATTATTTATACACTTACAAGACATTGTCAATATAAAACACAACAGATTATCGCAAACTAACTCAATTCAATTTTAATACTCGTAATGATCTTTTTGTACCTTCTTATATACCCGCATAATCGCATATCTACGAATGTCCGAAATATGATTGGTTTAAAAGCAAGGAGAGGCGTGGCTTACGGTTGTGACGTAGAAAACATGCCTAAACTTGTTTAGACCGGTTTAAACAAGTCAGACAACACAAGATTTCTTTCAGTATTTAACATTAATGCGGTAAAATAGAAAATGTCAAATTCAGTACAAAATTAAAATATTTTAAGAGAAAACTATTATTGAAAATTTCTCAAAATTCTGACATGGTAGAAAAAAATTATAATGCTTCCAGAAAGGGCATGAAAAGATACATACGGTGCACGTATTATAGGGTAAAAAAATAGCTACTTATGTATCTCGCGAAATTATACTTTGGTGCTTGAGAATGAAAGTTTTCATCGAGGCGGCAGCCGAGACAAAAATCATTCGAAAGCAACAAAGAAATTTCGCGCACAAGTTGCAGACAACATTTTTTCTACAGACTTACTGAAATAATGAACAAAATTAAGTAATATCATAATAAAATACAAAAATAAAGATTTATTCTATCGCAATCTAGTCTGTTTCTTTGTTACTACGGAAACAAAATTTAACAAATATTGATATTTGTCAGTTATTTTTTCCTAAACAAGTTTGGTCGGCGTTCTTTGAAAAAATATTACCATTGTCGTCATGCACGATATATTTTTCGCTCTAGTGCGTGAAATACTTCGTGCACGTTGTCAAGATAAACAACTCTAATGTGACATTTTGCAAACTGAGATTAATTTAAAAATGTCATCATTTTTTGACGTCTGTAGAAAAAAACCTTTGTTGACCAGTGATCATTAATCAATTTCAGGTTTTTCAAAAACTCCTGGTGGGCGTCAAAGTTAAAAAAAATCGTGTAGGCAGTTTTTGAAAATATTTTTTGACAATTTTCAAAAATTTGAAGCAGCGCCATTGCGAATGTTTTCGAATTTTTGAAATTATTTTACTTCATCGTATATTACCCACAAAGAGCTCTCAAACAAGTTGTAGATGATTCCGATCAGACGACTACTTTTTGAGTAAATGGGCGTTAAAGTCGAGATTTTCAAAAAGCTGTAGCGGCCGCCATTTTGAAGCTAGCCAGCTCGGTAAAAAAGTTTTTAATTTGCCTCAATTTCTCTCTCAGATTCCGTGCTCAAATTTTCAAAACTTAGTTGAGGAAAAAGACGCTACCAAAAAGACAAATCTAACTTCCGTTTCCGATTTCGAATTATTGTTTAAAACTTAACCACAACTACAATTTTTGATATAACTCGATTTAAAATTTCATCAAAATCGGTCCAGTACTTTCACCTTCAGAGGCGTCACACACCCACCCACCCACACACAATGTGTGTCTAGTTTTGCAATTTTAATTTAGTTTTTTTTGACATTCCAATTATTGCATTGTTTTTCCTACTGGCAATAAATTTCTGACGATTATGACAGATAAATGTTTAAACCTAATCAAACGTTTTTTGTTAAGCACTATAAAATTACTATAAATCGGATGAAATAAGCTATAATGAAATCCCTTAGATTTAGAAAGTTGCAATAGGTTTTGTGGATATTTACTGCACGCAAGAAGAGGTATATATATCTATTGTCGTTTATGTAATATGCAAGAAATTTAATGATTTTCTAGAATGCGAAACTTGTAATTATGAGCAACAATTGTTGTATAACCATGCAAATTAAAACATCTAGAACTAATGAAGTAATAATAAGTAACTTGGGCTACAGAAATAGAAAATTTAATTTTTTTAGTCAGTTATACAGGGTGGGCCAAAAGTCAGTTTACCGATTTTTTGATTTTTTTTTACTTCTGTGACATCAAATTATTTTCCACATACTTGCTTATTTGTTATTTAAACCAAATCGGTAAACCGGCTTTTATCCCAATCTGTAGGTAATCATTAAAATTCAAACACAATTTGTTCAAAACAATTTCATGATTTTTAACCAACTAAATTTGAATAGTGTAGTTTATTGCTTTTGTGTACAATGTTTTTCAGACCCACATAAGGTATGTTACTGAAATTTGCTTAACCTGTTTACCGAATTATTACTGGAAGCTTTAAAAGCGAAAATGTAAGAAGTCTGCCCACCCCGCAAGATTGTGATAAATTGCAAAGTACTATGAATAAGTAAGTGTTATCAACAAATCGCCAACAACGCCCACGTTGTCCCGCATGCAATCAGCAATCACACACACATACATTCACACAGTTACTAATTTTTAAACTTATTGCCGTGTGTTCCAGTTAGCAAGTACAGATATTAATGGAGGTTCCTGCTGCACCAGCATGATTTACTGCTAGTCAGAGAAGTGCTGCTGCAGGCAGGTGTGGGAGATATTAGAATTATGTGCGATTTGCAATAAAATACAGACACGAACCAACTCTAAAGCAACTGATGGTGAAATGCTGGTGCAAGACAGAAAATTTTTGTAGAAGATGAGGTCAGTGGCATAAGCAGCTTCTAAGAGCAAAACAAAATTTATTTAAATTATTCGCTCGGCATTTTCCAGAAGCCAACACTCGTTATTGTCATTACATCTTTTGGTTTTTCTAAGGCACAATTATAAACGTAGTACTGTTACAGATAAATAAATTGTTATGGATTATCTGGGTTCACAAAACTTTTTGTTTTTACTTCTTGCGTTCCACAAATTCCAAAATACCTTATAGACAAATTTCCAGCTACTGCTAGTACTGAACCGGGATCCCCTATACCGTTACAGATTTAACAAATTTAAAGTTTTATTATATTTAAATGTTCTAAATCGTACCATTTTTTTAAATAAGAGCAGGTAATTGATTTTGGGGTAATGAAGTTAAAAACACTAAACTTAAATTGTCATTGTATAGAGTTACAAACATTCTACTATTAACAGATTGAAGTCAATATGTTCATATGGTTGTCAAGAACATTAAATGTTTGGTTGAATTGCACTTCATAGATTTATATTGTAAGGTGTTTATAAGAAACCCGCACTTAACAAACCTCCGGTTATAACCAACTAACTGCTCTGTTTATAACCAACCCATATGTTATGAATATCATCTTAGTTTAACAAAATTTATTACTTGACTTTAGTTTGCTGCACACTAGACTTTAAAATTGTTAAGATGTCGAAATAAGGTTCTCTGTGGTTGTCGGTTAATACAAGAAAAATCGAATTCGTTTGGTTAACTTCCTAGTTTTAATACAGAAGTTTAGTCGTTTCGTTTTATTATTGTACTCCGATAACATAATAAACAATTACAATCGCTTCTTCAAATTCGAAACGGTTATTCTCGTACAAAACAGAACTAGAATGAATAATTCCTGCAGTTTAACCGCGCAACGTTGTAGCCCGAACAGCATTGGCTGTGGCTCTTTTAGACATAAACCGCAGGGAGTCTAGCTAAAGTCCTCAAAATTTAGCGGTTCCAAATTGAATACAAAATATTAATTGCAGCAAATACAATGCCAATAATAAAACGATAATGTGAAATTACCCCAAATTTTCTAGCATCTAAAGACAAACGCGCAACCACTCAACAGGTATTATGCGGCTACAACATCTACCTCTGCACGCGACAGTTAATTTAGACAAACTATTATAGTCGCCAGGTCCGCATCTGTCGTCTGCCCCGGTCTGCATTATCTGACTGAATGTAAAAAACCCAATTTTTCACGAAAACGGAAATTGGTTTTATTTTATGTATTAAAAATATTCCTTGGTATTAAAACAAACCAGGGACAATAAATCAAATTCATCTACTAAAAACTGGTAGAAGGGGAAATTAACCGCTCTAAATATTGTTGTATCTAAAATTATTCTATTACGAGCAATTTAGCTTAAAAAATATCTTATTGTCCCTCGAGCAGTCAATAAAAAGGGTATAAATTTTTAAATTTTAAAAACGTGTAGCAGACACAGAAATTAGCGGAACGAGACATCCAAATTTTTGATTATTTTTATCTGTATCAGACACGTCTACAAACAGACATGTTTTAAAACCACTTTTTTGAGTTCCTGATAATCCGAAACGTATATTTTCGTCAAAATA
The DNA here is from genome assembly GCA_958336395.1 of Ctenicera cuprea. Lineage (NCBI taxonomy): Eukaryota > Metazoa > Arthropoda > Insecta > Coleoptera > Elateridae > Ctenicera > Ctenicera cuprea. The sequence continues at coordinate 16,529,479 of OY284495.1, read as the reverse complement.
TAGAATTCGAACATTTTCATGAAATTAGTAGTTCCCTATTTTGAAAAAATAGAAAAGTAAAAAAGTTATATCGAGTTTTCTAATCAATATTAGTTTCAAAAGTGACAGTGTGCTTCCAAGCAGTACCGAGCAATTTCAATTATTCCACAATTCGTTACGACCCTCTATGACGAAGATTTTAAATAGTCTATAAATTCACCCCACCCCCCCTCCGCCCAACTAACTTTTGAACAACTTGATAGTTTACCACAACATTTGGTGTGCTCTAATGGGAAATTAAATACTATTTTTTATTCAAATATTAAATTTTGTATCATTCAAAATAGCGGCTGGGCGCCATTTTGAATTTCTTTTTAATAGAAATGAAAGTCAAGTGACACCTTAATTGAAAGGTCTTTTAGTTCTACGTCTGATCCTAGAGTTTCAAAGAAAAATATTCAGCCATAACAAAATGGCGGATTTTAAACAAATGGACTCGCTCAATTCAAAATTGTTTTGATTCTTTTATCCAGTAGTCCACTTTACTTTTTTATTTGCAGGACAAAATTTTCCCAGAAATATCTCAGATGGCTGAAAATAATATTGAAAACGTTATGTTTCAACAAGACGGTGCGCCGTCTCATTATTATAGGCCTATTTCTAATTTTCTTGACTTTCTTAGCGGAAATTTTCCTGGAAGATAGGTTGGTAGGCCTGTAGAATATCCGGCTTGCTCCCCAGATTTAACCCCCTTAGATTTTTTTTATGGGGATATCTGAAATCGAAAGTGTACAGAACCCGTCCAGAAACCAGCAACCAGAAACAATTGAAGAACTGGAGCAACGCATTGCAGAAGTTTGCAGAAATATCACTCGAGAAACTTATGAAAATGTAAGCTGGGAATTTCTTAACCGACTTTTTATGTGCCAAAAAGTGAATGGTGAACATTTCGAACACTTAATATTTCTTGCTTTAATTCTTAGTTTTTTTAAATACACTTCTTTATCTTCAAACATTTGTCATTTTGTTACGGCTAAATATTTTTCTTTGAAACTCTAGGATCAGACGCAGAAGTAAAAGACCTTTCAAATGAGGTGTTACTCGACCCCTTTTTTCATTTAAAAGAAAAATTCAAAATTGCGCCCAGCCGCTATTTTGTATGACACAAAATTTAATTATGGTCTAAAAATAGTATTTAATTTCTCATTACAGCACACCAAATTTTGTAGTTAAATATCAAGTCGTTCAAAAGTTAGTTGGGGAAGGGTGGTACTTTGTAGACACAGTGTATAATGGATTTTGCATAATAGCTGGGTGGACAAGAGTTGTCACTTCGTTGGAAAGTCACCGCCACAAGCGTAGCCGCTGTGCCGGATCTTTGACATTCTATAGTGCATCTGCAACAGGTCCATGAAGTCTTTTAGAAAACCCTGGAAAGTTGTCAAGATCGGTTTGTACAAAAAATCTTTAAGTTTCCACTTGCAGTCTGTTGGTAAATGGAGATTTGGGCTTGGTTGAAGTGCATTTCACCAAACTAACGCTTGATAATTGACTCAACTTAAATGCAGCCGCAGAGCACCTTGAGTGAGAGAAAGTTTCTCAAAACTTTTGTCTAGGTAGAGCATTTAGTTCGTTGATCAAGAATGTTACTTTCTTTTCCCCGTGGTTGGTAAAGCATCGCAGTAATTTTTTTTACCGTGTCATAAACACCTTCATCCAATGTGATTTTCGTCCCCAATGCTGAGAGTATCTCTGCATGTTCCCCGTAAATTTTCCAAACAGGCGGTTTTCCGTAGCCCCTAAGCTGGCTTACGGTATCACAGCCATTGAAGCTGTGAAATCACAGCAATGAAGAACAAGTTTCTTGTACAATTTTATGGACTGTTACTGCTCTGTTAAGGTTGCTTTTTTTTATTCAAACACAGAGAGCTAGATTGTGCCACGCCGAAACTACCAAAACATCGGTGTCATTAGAACAAAAGACAATAGATATGTAACCATGTTCCACTGCGTGTTTTCCATACAAGATCATTTGTGTGTCTGCCTCCTCTTGTTGAGATGGCAGCTCAATAATCCTTCCTGTCTTTCAGTGTTTAGAATTTTTTAAATAAATCCCTCTTACAATTATTTCTTGGTCACTGCTTAAGTGCTTCCTTCTTTCAAGATTTCCTCTTCTACGACATTTACAAGATTCCCTTTGTTTGCAGGAAGTGTTGGGAAGTTTGTCCAGGACTGAAGAAAATAAAGTAAACCTGCTGCTCATAACCCTACGAAAAGTTGTAGCTTTGCCAAATCTTGACACTCTTGTACATGATTTAATTGTTAGTGAAATATACTAGTCAAACACAACATCTATTTTATCACTCTCCAGGTTTTTGCAAAGAACTTCATGGAGGTATATTGTTGCAGATGCACAAAAGGATGTCAAAGAGCTAAATGCTCCTGTAAAACTGCACAGCTTGTATGTTGTCCAGGTTGTGACTGGGAGAAAGAAACGAATGTTTCAATGAGTACTCGAAACAAACTGTGTCAGATTTCCACAAAACCCCGAGCAATCAGGACTGAATAAAATTTAATAAAAACGAGAAGGGGGGAAACGGGGCAAGAATATTGTTTTGTATTAAATCTTAAGCAGCTGTTTCTGTGACATTCCAATACAGTGTTGGTAAATGTAGTGTAGATCATTACTAATTTTTAATATAAGAACATTTTTGGCATCCGCCTTTACTACACTAAGAGAAACAAATAAAATAATAAATATATTGTTTAAATTACTTCAAATATACATTTTTTGTATATAGGAGTCTTCTTTTGTGTTGACGGTTAATAAATATTACTTAATTCTGTATTTTTTTGAGTAAGAGTGCGCAGATAAATAAATTGCCTAGAAGCGCCAATAATACATACACAGTGTGTCCATAAAGTAACCCCCCCCCCCCAACTAACTTTTGAACGACTTAATATTTTTCTACAAAATTTGGTGTGCTGTAATAAGAAATTAAATACTATTTTTCAAACCATACTAAAATTTTGTACCATCCAAAATGGCGACTGGGCGCCATTTTGAAATTTTTTTTAAATAGAAAAGGGAGTCGAGTGACACCTCATTTGAAAGGTCTTTTAGTTCTGCGTTTGATCCTAGAATTTCAAAGAAAATATTGAACCGCAACAAAATGGCGGATTGTAAACCAATGGACTCACTCAGTTCAAAATTGTTTTGATTTTCTTATCCAGTAGTCCACTTTTTCATTTGCAGGACTAAATTTTCCCAGAAATATCTCAGGTGGCTTGAAATAATATTGAAAACGTTATGTTCCAACAAGACGGTGCGCCGCCTCATTAGGTATTATAGGCCTGTTTCTGACTTTCTCAACGGACATTTTCCTGGAAGATGGATTGGTAGGCGAGGGCCTGTAGAATAGCCGGCTCGCTCCCCAGGTTTAACCCCCTTAGATTTTTTTCTATGAGGATATCTGAAATCGAAAGTGTACAGAACCCGTCCAGAAACAATTGAAGAACTGGAGCAACGCATTACAGAAGCTTACAGACATATCACTCCAGAAACTTATGAAAATGTAAGGCAGCAATTTCATAACCGACATTGTATGTGCCAAGAAGTGAATAGTAAACATGTCGAACACTTAATTTAATTAATTTAAGCTTCAATTCTTAGTTTTTTTAAATAGACTTCTTTATCTTCGAACATTGTCATTTTGATATGGCTGAATATTTTTCTTTGAAACTTTAGGATCAGACGTAGAATTAAAAGGCCTTTCCAATGAGGTGTCACTCGATCCCCTTTCTATTTAAAAAAAATAATTTTAAATGGCGCCCAGTCGCCATTTTGGATGATACAAAATTTTAATATGACCTGAAAAATAGTATTTAATTTCCCATTACAGGAAACCAAATTTTGTAGAAAAATATCAAGTCGTTCAAAAGTTAGTTGGGGGGGGGGGGTTACTTTATGGACACAGTGTATAGCTCCGCCTACACCTAAGCTAACTCTGCTCCAGAATCGAACAAGAGCACCTTTGGAAAATCAGTGTCAAAGTCAGCAGCCTTAACTGCTGCTCCATGGCTGCCCCCCAAAAAAATACTTTACTCTTCACCTACCCGCTGCTATACGGAGTATAGCTAGAAGTAACATATTGTATTTTCTTTTATAGGAAACAACAGTAAAAAGTTTTTAAACCAGTAGATAATGTTATTATTATGCAACTTAAGTGTAAAATTCAGATCTGATGTCTAGAACTATTCTGTAAAGATTAATCATTTGGAATTCCAGGATTAAACAACGGAAGAAAGAAAATGCCTTATGTTCAAAACATAAAACATTTCCGTTTCTGTCCAAATATTTATATATAGATAAAATTTATCTTCATGTCCATAGTATAAGAGCCAATACCTATATTTCCTTAACTTCAGATATTATTGGGCATAAAATTTAAAGTTATATCCCGCAGCATCTTAATCATTGTTTAGATATGTTTTCGAAGTTTAACGGAATAAACTGTTATTTCGCGATGCTATTAAACAGTAAATAATCGTTAGGTTCAGTGTTGGGCATAAATCCTTTTGTATACAGGCCTAAGTGAATGTAGATCACTGATTGATCGCTTCCTAGCTCGATCAACAGTAATATCATAGTAATACCAAGAGAGTAGCCGGCCTCGCTTTTTTGTTTGTTGGCGGCATAACCGCATTTCCGGTGGAGATTTTCCAGGTTTGAGTCATCACATCCTATAAATATAAATAACAAACAATTATAATTACTGCTTGACACCTTGTTATTCATTTAATACGTACATACGGTAATTACGTTGATCGTTTTGCAAATTTAGTGCTGCTCAATGACACGCAATTTCAACCAATTGCATCTATAAATAAAGAAAAAACCCATTTTATATCCGGTGCTTAAAAAAGTGCACTTTTATTGCGATCAAAACACAAAAGTGCTTCATTAGATTGTTATTCAAAGTCATAAGCGCACGTGATTAAAAATTCCAGAAATTATAGTTTTTCCCATTCGAGCTCAGTTGTAATTGCAATGCATTGCGCCATAAACATGTCATTGACTTTCTACGTAGCGGGTAAATTTTAAATAAACATCTACGTAATTCACGAGGAGGCAAGTACAATTTGAAATATAATTATTGCAACAATCGTAGTAGAACACCCACTTCCTGATAATCAAGCAAAACTCATATAAACGTCATTCAAATAAATGGAATTGCACTCCAGGTGATAGGCCACTGGGTTACTTGTGTAAACTGCACAATCACTGTTTATATTGTCTATTGTGCATACTTAATACGCAAAAGCGTGGAACAACATCTTAATAACATGTTAATTTTTTTAAATATTTTAAATGTCCATTGTTAGTAGGTCTCGCCATACACTCAGTATTTATTGGAAATTTAAAAGGAACTGTTTTTATAAAATTATTATAACAATTATGTTTATACGTAAATATATTTGTAGTTAATCACGTCGCTTTAAATTAAGCAACCCCATTTCTATAGAGCAGTGGTTCTCAAATATTGATTATCTATGCATCACTTGTGGTCCGTGCTGTCCTAGTAAGTCGTCCGCGGTGTTAATTGATTCTCCACAATTAACTATATTAAATCTTTAAAAAAATCTTGAAATAAATCAAAACTATCAAATTAACCCATCGTTCATATTTTAGCTAAATATTCTACCAAAACAGCGCCCATGCTGTCCGCCCTCCATGTTCCCTCACGAAACACCTTTGTGCACTTTCCACGCGCATGTTCTTGTCCACACAAAAGCCCCGCGCTACTCCATGCATTTACATTAATATGTTCGGTAATAATAATTGTCTTAATTTTTCTGATAATTTTAACCAGCCTAGTTATGATAGTCGTATTTAAGTTTGAACGTTACATTTAGAAATGTTCCCTTTCCACTATGTGGGGACGGGTCTCCTACTACTCATGAAGTCCCGGATCCTCCATTTATTTTATTGCTTACTCTGAATACCCAACTGCCCTTAAGTCTTCCTCTGCTCGTCCTCACTTCTACAGCCATAGCCTGCTTCTCCATGTAGCCCTCTGGGCGTCTGAAAACGTAGCCATACCATCGAAATCCTCTGTTCTTCAGTTCACTTGTGGAAGGAGCAATCGTTAGGCTACCTATGACTCATAGATAAAAAATATAATACCCTATGACTTATGACCTAATGTAAATAATTAATTAATTGTTTGCAACTTGCTGTTTGAAACCAATGAAGGTATAGGTTTTTAAAAATAATCCTATAAATTAAAAAATATTTAGTTGACAGTTATTTTCCATGGGTTACATGTCATAGCCCAATATAGAAACGCGAAAGCAAAAACTGAGAAACGAACCACTCGATAGTAACAAATCGCATTTTATTTCAGTTGCTAAAAAAATAGTTCCAAAGTCTACTTCATAATAATAAGTTGTATGCTTGTCCTATTAATTATTGTGAGTTAAATCTGTTTCCAACGCAATCGTGCTTTAAGAGTAATTTTTGATTTTGATGTTATTGAAAAACTTTAACTTTAACTCGTTTAGGAAAAGGTTTAGTATATACAGAGTGTCTGCTAACATGCGTCTCAAAATGTAAGGGGTGATTTTGCCCTTCAAAACAAGTAAGAAAGGCTTAGTAAACATGTGTCTGCAAAACAACGTTTTTGGAAAAATAGCATTCAAAACAAAAATACCAAACATCACTTTAAATTACAGTTTGTAAGTTGACTATACGTATGTCAAATGTACGCGTTAAGTAAAACTAGTGTTGTGTATGGCGTAGTCATAACTGTATATGTAATTTGCGACTGTCGTAATGGCTGTAAATAGCAGGTCTAATAAACTTTAAGGTGGACACAGCGGTCACCTTGGACACAACAACCAAATCTTTAGCTTAACACAAAGGTCACATTAATCTAGTAGACACAAAGGCTTGACACTTGGTATTTTGAGTACCTATATCGGCCACATTGGTATGGTAGACAAAACGACTACCCTGAGCACCAAAACCACACCCTCGGGTGGTCGCAGCCGAACCTTGGACACAACGGCTACACCTGTAGCTGGACACGAAGATCACCTTGGTCACAACGGCTACACTGATCCAGCGGACTCAACGACTACCTTGTACTTACCGACCACACTTCTAGCTAGACACAACAGCCACATTAATCAAGTACACATAACGACCCCTTGGTATTTTGCCTGCCTATCTCGAATATATTGGTATAGTGAACACAACGTCTACCTTGACACAACAGCCACTTTGTCAGGCGGACGCAGCGCTCGTCTTAGACACAACGACCACATTGGTCCAGCGGACATAACGGCCATATCTGTAACTAGATACAACGGCCACCTTAAACACAACTGCCACATTAAACTAAAAGACAACGGCCACCTTAAACACAACAGCCACTTGGTATTTTACGTGCCTTTATCGACTACATTGGTATAGTGAACACAACGGCTAAATTCTGGTGGGCGCAGCGGTCACTTTGTACACGACGGCATCACCGGCATAGCGGTCACAAAGGCAATCAGGGTGGCACAAACACTACGGCCACTAAGGTGGCGCAAACACAACGGCCACACCTGTACTTGAACACAACAGTCGCCTTGGACACAACGTCTACACTGGTCCAGCAGACACAACGGCCGCCTTGAATTCAACGATCACACGTTTAGCTGCACACAACAGCCACATTTATCTGGTGGATACAACAGCTACCTTCTGGACACGACGGTTACCCCACATTGATACCACAACGACTACTTGGTATTTTGCGTAGCTATATCGGCCGCATTAGTATAGTAGACACAACGGCCACCTTCAGCACAACGGCTACACTTTCAAGTAGAAGCAGCACTCACCTTTGTCCAGAGAACACAAAGGCTACATCTGTAGTTGGGCACAACGCTCATCTTGGACACAACAAAGGCACTGATTCAACGGACACAATGACCACCATAGATTTAACGTCCACACCTTTAGCTAGACACAACATCAACATTAATCTAGTAGACACAACAATCACCTTGGACACTGCGGCCACACTTGTAGCTGGACACAACGGTCAGCTTTGACACAACAGTCACATTAGTTCACCGGACACAACAGCTACTTGGGACTTAGAGGCCACACCTATATTGAGTGGACACAACGGCCACCTTGAGTAGAATGACGAAACCTGCAGGTGGCAGTAGCGCTTACCTTGGACACAAAAACCACACTGGTCCAACAGACACCACGGCCACACCTGTAGCTAAACACTTTGAACACAACGGTCACATTGATCTTGATCACTTGGTATTTTGCATTACATTAGTATGGTGGACACAACAGCCACCTTAAGCACAACGCCTACCCCTTTAGGTGTCTACAGAACGAGTCGGACATGTAATGAGACATCAACGTTACCGCCTTTTGCAATTAATAATGCAAGGGAAGATAGAAGGAAAAAGATCGGTGGGAAGGAGAAAAACGTCCTGGATGAAAAACCTACGAGAGTGGTACGATACAAGCACCACCGCACTTTTCAGAGCAGCTGTGTCCAAGGTACGGATAGCCTTAATGATAGCGAACCTCCATTAGGAGATGCACCGGAAGAAGAAGAACGAGTCGGCCGTGTTACGGTTTTGCCTAGACCTATCCATTTTTGAGAGGTTTGTTAATTCTGGTAAAGACAACGCGGCGTGCCTCTTCTGAATTACTATGTGCCAGACAGATACACAAGTCTATGTCACCAATCTCTGCATAGTGTAATCTGGGACAAAGACACAATCGTCACCATGGACAGAATAACCGCATTGGTCGAGGGGACACAACGGCCACCTTGAACACAGCGGTCACTTTAGACACAACGACCACTTTGAACATAATGCGGATATTCTGTCCATGGTGACGGTTGTGTCTTTGTCCCAGATTACACTATGCAGAGATTGGTGACATAGACTTGTGTTACTGTCTGGTACATGGTAATTCAGAAGAGGCACGCCGCGTTGTCTTTACCAGAATTAACAAACCTCACAAAAATGGATAGGTCTAGGCAAAACCGTAACACGGCCGACTCGTTCTGTAGATACAAACCCTATAGAGTATTTTGTAAGGCTATTGCAAATGTTTAGTATGTGTCTAATTCAATATTCAAAAATTGCAAGGCGGAATTTAAATTCCGCCAAACTTGCTTGCTTGCCAAACAATAAGAAAAACGCCAAACATTTTATCACAGCAGTAATTAAAACGAAAAATCCTATTGCCTTATTTACGTATGTTGCGTTGGTAACCACCTTACGATCATAGCAACTACAATAAAATGTTAGTAAAATAATTTAGGGTAGTCATAATGTCATTCAATATATTCTCTTATTAAATATAACTTGTGTTATGATTCATTGTTAATGATAGATTCTCGTCAAAGCCGAACAGCACATTCAACTCGTGCGTTCGCATTCGTTGAATTTGCAGCTCGGTTTCAACTCAAAAATATAATCGATAATAAACAAATCACTTGTTATATTATGAGACAATATAGTGTTACTGTAGAAAAAATTCAAAAAATTTTAATAATTTTTATTTGTTAAAGGTTGAACGAATATAAAAAATTAAAATTTAAGAAGTTAAAAATAATTTCAAAGTTTTTTAGTTTTTTTAATGTTTAAATTTGTTTTATGTCATTACTTTACCATTCAGTAAACCCATCTAATTTAACTAGTTCTAAGACGGTTTAATCGTAAAATATAAAAAATAGCAAGCTTTAAGAAACAACAGTTAACGTTTCGAAGAAAAAAGTCAATTAACTTCTACGGCTGCACAAAAACATTAGGAATAAAAATCTTAGAGATGAGCTTTAAAGACCGTATAATGCCCTGTTCCAAATGAGGATATAAAGAGTGATCTGGTAAATTGTCATTTAATCTCCGTAATCTGTGCGTTATGGCCCCGAAGCTCTGCTCTGAGACACGCTCTATTTGAAATGTGTTACTTTAAAGACATTACTGCTAAGGTAGTAGTGAAATTTTTTCAGTAAATAATGCAGTTCTTGCACGTAATGTGTATGTTTAACGAGTTTTATTATCTTATAGTAAATCATTTATACGTGTCAGAATCACTCGTTGCTTGCAATTCTCACGAGTTCTTTAGAAAAGCAATTAAGATTTTTCTAGACTTTAAGATTAATTCGTTAAAGCAACAAAACTTGCACTTCTACTAAGATTCCAATATGTTTGCACACAAAAATTAGTTTTTTAGGGATTTTTAGATCCAATAACTGTAATTTTCCCAAAGGAAAAACGTCGCCCAGTTCTTCAGACAATATTAAGTCTTCAAGCGTTGATTTAACAAATAGTCGCATTCTTGTCAATTAATACACTTCATATCGACTGAGAAACTTTTCACATACCTTATTAGAGCTGCCAGGTGTCTAACCAGAGCGCATACTTAATCCTATTCTGGAGAACTACCCGAGACCACATATTCTCATGTGTAAACAGGTCTTAAGAACATCTCTGATTTCTTTTGACAGAAATTTGACATTATCAATGACCGGAAGTTGAGCGAGTTTTTGCAACGCGTGGATGCAAGAGTCGTGTGTCCAGCAAGTCTGCTGGTTGTTGAAACGTTTCAGGATCGAGCGAATTTTCAAGATTTGCTGCATTCACTGCAATTCAGGACCGGTAAGAACGGCGTATAGCGCTAAATGGATTGCCAATTAACTAACTAACCAACTGCACAATGCTCTCCTGCGGATCATTTTTAAATAATTTATAAGCTACCAAGTACACGGTTCCTTTTTCTTGTAACAGTGATGGTATACCTTGGTTAAATTGACGAATAAAAGTATATGATTGTATAGGAATGTTTTCAAAGGGTACGTAAAAACTGGAACATTCAACGTTCATAATGCGTTTAATTTTCGTAGCTTTTGACTGTTTCAAAATATGCATTTAATGCTAGCATAATAGTTATTTATGTATTAAGGGCGTAGAGGCTTCTATGGCGTAAGACGTAGTTTTGAGCCCGAGGCGGTAGCCGAGGGCTAAGAATACGTCGAAGGCCATAAAAGCAAGTTACGCCCGTGGTACATACACAACTTTATGCACGGATAAAGATGTTTTAATTTAAAAATATTTCTAAAATAAATTGAAAATATTTATAAAATAAATTGAATTTTTCACCCACGTCTAGCGTTGCTTTGATTAAATTTAAGATTTGAAGCGTAACTATGATAGCGGGTAAACAACGGTAGACATATTGCCTAAAATATCGTTGTTTGCCGTTTCATTTATAGTCCATGGGTAATAAAGAGATCCATGGGCTATAACAAGACGTTTATGACAAAGAAATTCATGTATAAGTGTAAATTTATGATACATCTGTGCATAATAGTTATTTATGTTACTAGTAGGATAAACGCGTTACTATAACACGAGTTTCAAATCATCAACAAATCCCATAATAATGCATTATCCCACGTGTGACATACAAAATTTGATCTACGACTGCTCAGAATATGTAAAAATCAAATTCCTTTGTTTGAAATTATATTTGACATTTCGCATTAATTTATTTGCAAATGTCAAGTCACTTTTAAAATACTTTTGTTTTAAAATCAAAGGAACTAGATAGATTCGATTTGTTTAATATTATGGCAACCAGCCAGTTTTCTTATACACAAAGCTTCAGTTTTGTTTGTGTAAATAAAATGAGTTGTGTAATGAATTTATTACCTAACTCATTTTAAACTAGTGCGATAATGAACTTCATTACCTGACGCAAATGAATGACGTAATAAATCCTTAGTTAAGTAGTCGTAGATAAAATAATTTATCTACGAAAAAAACGAAAACATTACACAAAAAATAAGCGAAGCACTGCGTCTTAACTTTCCTATACTTTAAAAATAGTTACTTATCATGTTTTCAAAAGTATTTCAGTATTGACGTCTTACAGGCCAACAATGACAAAATAAAATCTGTTTGTAAGATTTTAAATAATATATGGTATACGGTCTACTATAAGCAAACAAAGCTAGCTATACATCCTACCCGCACACTGGAGAGACTACCTCGCACCTATCCCGAACGCACCAATGTACTAACACACCAAGCATACAGTGTCGACTCACATAAACTTATGCTTTGACTAGAAGCATGTTTTTATGTATTTAAAAGCCGAATTTTATTTACAATTTACAAATCACGTACACAGAGTTTTTTTATAATTCTCCGTTTATTTTCAAAAATTTATAGCAGGCATCACAGACAAACTTGTGCATTGGGACAGTTATACACTCCCAATATCAAATTTAAACCCGATCTGATTACTCGATTTTGAATAAATAGGCGTCACATATCAATTACCGAGTTGGGATACGAACCAAATCATAGTTTATTTCCAGCTTTATGAGCTTACAAAATTTTAAAATAATTGTGTGACCAGTTTTTGAGCAATATTTTTTTCCAAATTTCCAAAATTTTGAAAATATTTTTCACTTCATAGCTTTTAGTTTTTGTTAAATATTTCTTCACAGTAACATTGTGTGTTTTAAAGTCTATTAAGATAAAAAATATAAGCCCGATACGTCAACTTGTTTTTGAGTACAACGGCGCTCAAGTTTTTACAAGAAGAAGAGGAACGCTTGTGAGCTTGAGACTTTGCTCGCTATTTCGTTCGGGAAAAAAATCAGTGTTGGATTATTACCCGTGAAGGGGAGGGCCGCTATAGGGGTCTTTTTGGACTCTGCGCCGGAGTCCTAAGCCCCTCTTCAGCCGAGAAAGGGTAGGTTAGAACATGGAATTTAGATTAAAAAAGTTTTCCGCGTTTTCCTGTTCCAGTATTCATCTTTTGGGTCAGGAAAACCGCGCAAAAACCTGAGCCAGAACTGTCGGTCGGGTCCGGAATCGAACCCAAGGCCTCCCGAATGAAGGGCGGACGCGTTAACCGCGGAGCCACTTAAGCGAGCTTATAACCTATGACGACATTATCTTCGTTATTGAGATGTAACTTGGCGAGTGTGTTAAAAACGTCTCGGATCGGTGCGGTGAACGTCTCGGCAATGTGCGTGGCGCTATGTGGGGTGACCGGTAAAAGAAGCAGTCTGTTACTTTTCCTCAAGATCCGTGGGCGTCTCGACGAGGATCCTGGACTGGGTGTAGTTCCTTAGGCGGCTGTAGTAGGGCAGACGTATGGTAGGAGGCTACTGGTTGTACTGGGTTCTGCGTGCTGATAACCTCGTAGGTTGTAAGGGATTTGGTGTGTAAAATCCTTTATGGTCCGTCTCTTTTGGGGTTCAGCTTGGCTGTCGTGCCCTTGTATGCATTGCTGAGGGTGTGTGAGGAGATCCAGACTAGAGCTCCTGGTTCGTATTGGTAAGAATTCCGACTGGATGATTACTCGTTGATTGCGAGTGACGTTGCTCGTGGTTTAGAGCTTTTTTCAAAATTGAGGTATGCTGCTTTACACCCAGTGGTTTGGCACTTGACGGTGTTCGTGACAAATCGTCTTGCTAGTAGTGTGGTAAGCCAGCGGTTGTGCTCATCTTTTACTAGGATGGCTAACTGTGGCTTAAGATCCCTGTTTTTTCTCTCAACCTGGTTGGCTTGAGTGTGGTAAAACAGGGTCAGCGTTTGTTTGATTCCTAGGCAGTGTGCTACGTATTGCATGATTTTGCTGACGAACTCTGTTCCACTGTCGCTGCTTATACGGCGTGGTGTGCCGAAACGTAGAAATATTTTTGCTCAGCGTATGGGCACAGGTTTGAGCATCAGCTTATATCAGCACGAATAGTTCAACCCATCTGGATGAAAAAAGATTGATTGCAATGTGTTTGAAGCGCTGGGCTAGATCTGGGGTTTGTAGTAAGCCAGCGAGCTTCATATTGCTAGCTATATATAATAAGTTTCTTCATCTCCTTCTAGAAGTAGCTACGCGGTGGTAGGTTTTTTCACCGCCTATTGGAAAGTCGTGACACTCCTCAAGAATGGATGCTCGTTCTTAGCTCGATACTACTAGTTGGGCTTTCTCGGGGTCGGAGTCAGAGTAGTACTGATATAAGAGAGCTTGGGCCGGTTCATCAGGCGTTGTCGACTGGCGTGAGTTCCTTAAATTTAAGCTCTTTAAGCTGGAATCTCCGGATGTCTTTTGTGGGACGTCTAAGGATGTTAATGGTAAACGTGCAGATTACGCAGTGAAACAAACAGGTTGGTCTGGAGAGTGTGTCGGCTACCACATTTGTATTTCCCGGAGTGTAGGTAATCTCCAGGTCGTATTGTTGTAAGGTAAGTGCTCCCCTGGTGAGTCTTTTCGAGGGCGTCTTCAGGCTTATCAATCAGCAGAGTGGCTGATAGTCGGTAGCTACACAAACCGAATTTCCTTCCATATAGCCGCGGAATTTGGCCATGGCCCATATTACAGCCAAAGCCTCACTTTTTGAGGTGGAGTAGTTTCGTTCCGCCGAAGTTAAGAAACGACTGGCGTACTCCAATAGGCGTTAATTTGGTCTAGTGCCTTGAGCCAGGACGGCTCCTAGGGCATAGCCACTGGCGTTGGTCTTAACCGTCAACGAACGATTTTTTTCGGCCTGTTGTAGAATCGGAGGGACTTTCAGCAGAGCCTTTAGGGCTTGGAAAACCTCATAAAGAAAATTTTTAACTTTTAAATTGCACTAAATACTACCAACGTAATTGCTTTTAAACCCAAGGGAGTTTTCTGCAAATGCGGTTAGCTTTACCTCTAGCTACTATTTCATAAAATTTATCAGTTCCATTAAATCAAGTTTGACCGCAATTAGAAAACTTATAATAAATATTAGTTCTAGCCAGTAAAAAGTTTTCTTCTGAAACTTAATTGAACTTATTTTTATATCTGTTCGTAAATAAATTGTTTTGTCAAAAGTGTTCCGCTCGTTTTTCTCATTTTCTATTAGTATTTTTTAAATGGTACATACTTTGCCATAATCAATTAGTATGATTATGATGTTTGCTGCTGCAGTTAATTATTTTCATGAGCAACGTACATACCTAATATTAAAATTTCTAATTGCTTGGCCTATATAACCCGAACTACAATGGGAGCAATTTATCTTGTAAATGCCTAATTTTAATAGTCGATTCCAATACATCAAATTTGAATACTCTACCTCAAACTGTAAGGGGGATGTAAAACTAATTAATTTTATGTTTGCAACCTCGAAGGGCTTTAATTTTGCAGGGATATGTGTTTTGGATATAGCTAAATCGGATTCGGTGGATTAGATTTGGTCCCAGAAATTTAAAGTTAAAATTTTATTAAACCTTGTAAGAACATCCTGCAAAATATGTTTATTTATGACCGCATGCATTTATTTGTGAATATATATTAAATAATTCATCACTGACAACGCAAACCAGCTAAAACAGGGTCTAAAACTAAAAATTACTAAAATGCAAATGCAAATTAAATTATGCAACTTGACTTCGTTTTTCTTTAGTCAGATATAAATTGCATTAACTTACTCTTCCAGAAATACTGCTCAAATACCTGCTAGTTAATGCAAGTTGCCACTATATTTTGCTAAAATAAGTAGCTCGTTCCCTACAGCGCTTCCTAACGCAGCAGGTTTAGTATTATTAAATTTATAACTTATTTATAATTCATTGTATAGGCTAAGCCCGTAATTACTATATGTGACGTGTCGCATCACTCATACGCATAACTCCATCGTCTTTACTCACTTTACACCGTTTTTAGCAAACGTGATATCACCCTGTCTTTTTCTTTCAATCTGCAAAATTAGGCAATTAACGAGACAGAAGATACCTCGTTAAGCTGTTACATAAGTCGTATGCAAATTTTAACCACAGAGATATTCTTATTTAGTAAATTAAGTGTTTACTCGTACCGCTGCTGCTAATTATGATTTAATTATTGTATTGAAATTATCCTGCTGGTTTACAAAATCAATCTCAAGAAAATAAAATTAAATAAGTTATTATCAGACAATTTAAAATTAACACAACTCAAGCATTAAAATTTGTTTTGTTTTCTATTAACGTAATTGATTCTATATGGAAAAAAATGGAAAATATCGGGGTATAATTAACTACGACTCGTATGTAATGCTTGGCTTACATTAACACAAATGGGAATAATTCTATATTCTGAGCAATGCTAGAACACAACAATATTTGATGCAAGATCATTATATATAACTGAAAAGTGACTTTGATGTAGAAGAACAAGAAGATGAAGATGCTAATTCTTAAATTATACAAGGTAACACCATCTTAAATTGGTTTCGGGTATATTTTATTCCAACTTAATTTGTTTTTAAAATTATAACACCAAAAATTGAATAAAAATCAACAAATTATTAATTAGGATGTTAGAGTTCTTAGCCGCGACCTGGTGTAGCCGCTACGTTACTCTTAAAGGGGCCGGGATGTTTCGGTTTTAATTTTTAGATCGTTTCACCCGATCTGATAATAAACTTACTTTCCAGTGCAAATGAGTTTGCTTATACATATACCCATTTGCAAGCGCCGTTGTGTAACAAAATAAACAAACATTTAAAAATGTGTAACTAGAATGGTCAAAGACATAAAATTAGCGAATTATGCCAAAACTTTCTGGCAATAGGACGTCTATCAAGATTTTTTTTTGTTTAATTTTAGTCGAAATTGTCTGTAAACGCACCCTTTTCGAGATACAGCCCTATAAAAGTGATAGAGAGGAGATATCATCTATTAGTAATTTGTTTCTCCGATATAAATTAAGACATTTAATTCAAATTTTGTATGACACTTCTTTTCGTTCAAATTCGTTCGGCAACCAAAGCGTAGATTTTGGGGTACTTAAAACTCCTATTTTCGATACAAAAATACACACAACAATTATTCCTGATAAAAAAAATTTAATGGTTCTTGAGATAATAATGACGATTTCTTTTTACGAAAATTGCATTTTATCGAAAACTGTTGCATTTAGTGACTTGATACAGCATACTTTTAAGATTTTCAATGTAAGAGTTAGAATATTTCAACTCTGTAAAAATTTATTAAGAAATGCATCCAATACCCCCACCCCCGTGGTTGATGGAACTGTACAAAAGCAAGCGTCCCATCGTTGTAAATAATTCCTAGTAAAATATCTACATAGAATTTGAATCAGATATTTTAATTTATGGCAGAGAAACTAATTGCATCTTGTTAATTAGAACTATTTTCAAAATTTCATATAATTTTTAAAAATGTTTCCAAATATTCAAACATTATTTAAAAACTTTTAAAATTATCAATTTTTCCAAGTTGTCTGTTTTTAAAAATTTTAAAAAATTTCAACTCAAATTTTTAAAAATAATTACAATTTTTCAAAATTTTTCAAAATTTCTAAAATTATCAAAAAATGTTTACAATTTTTCATTTTTTAAAATATCCTGCCATTTCAAAACATTGCAACATTTTCAAAATTTTTAAATTTTTCCAATTTTTGGAAATTTTTTAATTTATTATTATTTTCTGAAAACTTAAAAGCAGCAAAATTTTTAATTTTTTAAAAAACGTCTAATATTATATTCAAAATTTTTTCGAGATTCTTAAAAATATTCTAAATTTCCATAGTATTATCAAAATTGTCAAAATATATAAAAATGTTTAAAAATTTCCTTAAATACGAGGAAGGTCTCGTTGCGGTTGCCCAACAGGTTTTTCTAAATTACCCACTATAACATGATGACAATGATAATAATATTTAATATTCTTGAATATTATAAAACTATTTAAGTAAACTGTTCAGATGAGGCCGAAATGAAGGATTTGGAAATTTATAATTATGCAATAATTTTTATTAATGGTTTAGCAATAAATACAAATTACAAGCATATCTGACACAAAAGTCAATGTTGATTGCTCAAGTCGAAAATTAAGCGGAATGGTATTTATAGCTATGTTGGTAAATTATTTGCTTTAAAAACAGTGTTAACGTTTGTAAATTTTAACAAAAAAATAACTGCTTATTATTTATTAAGCTTTATAGCACTTTCTGTTAAAGATGTTGTTTGATTAACGTCAGCATATGTTTATATAAATTTTGAATTTCAATATTGCATTTAGTTTTTACACATTACATGTTTAAGCCAAGCGATTTTTTTTATTCATAAATAATTTATTATAATGGTTAAAGACATTCTAAGGTTTAATATTGAATATTTCAATAAAATTTTGATTTTACGTGTATGTATGTCAGTTACCAATTTAACATTGTGATAATAGCATTAAAATTAAATGAAATCAGCAAAATATAACCTATTTGGGAGTTCTATCACTCACTCGACAGTTATTGGCTCTTTACTGTGATAATCAATTTTGTATGGCAAATGTATGAATTTGTTGTAACTCTTAGAAAATTTTATTTAGAAGTTCTAGCTTTACTTCGTTGAAGTCTATATTTATTGAGTATAAATAAAATACTTTTTACTTTAACAACAATATTTGTTTATTTTAACCTTATACGTATTTCGACATGTCTACATGCCATTATCCAAGGTTCAAAGTAAACAAGTGTTGTTATAGCAACATTAGAACTTGGTGACTTGATCTCGATAATCGTCTGCAGATGACTTGATTTTTTATTCCAAAATGTCCAATAGAGGTGAATTTAAGATAGCAACTTGCTCATGCATTAACGGTACAGTTTTTAAATGTTTGTGAATTTCAAAAGCTTCTAGTATATTTAATCTACTTTTATCATCACAATAGTGTAAACATTTTATAGTGTTATTAGATGTCATTAAATGATTGTGTCTTAGTAAGTTTTTGGCGTAATTGGATTTATGTGGGTGTTTGTATTTCTAACAACGTATGTGTTTTTATACCTAATATCAAAATTTTTAATTGTCTGGCCTTTATAAACCGAATTGCAATGCGAACAATTTAATTTGTAAATGCCTAATTATAGTAAATCATCGGTTTTTAATTTTGCAAAAAATAAAGTGATCAAAATGTTTCAGTTGTTTTAAAAGTTACTTTATATTTATTTGTCTTGTTTATAATTTTAGCAATTTTTTCTGATTTGTCACCAAAATATGGGAACGAGGCATATTTAATTGTATTGTATGAAGTTGGAGTAGTTGGATAAATTTTTTGATTAGCTAATTTATAATCTTTATCTTTAATTAATGTGTCAATAAGTTTAGTATTATAACCATTACTATATGCAATTTGTTTAATAATTGAAATTTCTCTATTACAATTAATTTTATCTAAAAGGACCGTTAAAGCCCTATGTATAATGGACCTGTACGCTGCTAATTTATGTGTTTTATAATGACAAAAATCGTGTGGTATTGTAATGTCTGTTTTTGTTGGTTTTTTATAAACAGAGTATTTAAGTTTAATAGTTGAATTACTTTTTATGTTTAAATCTAAAAAGTTAATAGACTTATTTTGTTCAGTTTCTAGTGTAAATGTTAGGTTTGTATGAAAGCTGTTAATAAAAATTAAAAATTCATTAATTAATTCAAACAAACTATCAAATCAAAACATGCTAACATGTTATCAACATAACGAAAACAAAATATGACATTCTTAGATTGATTTGATTCGAATATTAAATCTTCTAAATTTTCCATAAATATATTTGCAAAAAGAAGTGGAATTAGATTTCTCATGGGTAGCTCATCTTTTTGGAAATAAATTTTATTGTTAAAAATAAAATAATTTTAATTGATTCAAAGTTCAAATAATTAAATCAACGTTGTGTGTTTTATTAATTCAATGTTTTTGTTAATAAGAATATTATTTAACAAAAGAATACACCCCTGAGGGGGTATTTGCAAGAACATATTAGTAACACCAAAACTTACTAGATTGCTTCGTGGTGCTTAGCTAAACTATTGATTAATTCGGACAAATTTTTAATTGAATATTTTGGTTTATGGTCAATACTGGTAACTATATTATTTAGTATTTTTGCTAGCATGTATGTATGATACTACTGGTCTAATAGGCATGTTGGGGTTGAGTATTTTTAATAAACCGTAATATTTTGGTTGTTCTGGATTTGAATATATTATTTGTCGTTTTACCTTGTTGATAATCTGTTAAACAAATCTGTCAATTTTCTAATGTTTGACATTTACAGATTAAATCGTTCGCATTGTAATTCGGTTTATATAGGCCAAACAATTATTAAAAATTTTGATATTAGGTATTAAGTACATGTACGTTGTTACAAATGCAAACACCCACATGAATCCAATTACGCTAAACACTTACTACAACACAATCATTCAATGACATCTAATAACACAACAAAATGTTATACTTTTGTGGTGATAAACGTAAATTAAATATACTAGAAGAATTTAAAATTCACAAACATTTAAAAACTATACCGGTAATGAACGAGCAAATTGATCTCTTAAATTCACCTCTATTAAACATTTTGGAATAAGAAATCAAGTCATCTGCAGACGCTTACCGATATCAAGTCACCAAGTTTTATTGTTGCTATAACAAAACTGTTTACTTTTTAATATAATTTTTGATAACGGCATGTAAACGTGAAATCCAAATGCATTTCACCAATGTGTGATAATGTAGATTAAGTAATCTGCATTATCAATTATTTTTTTGAAATTTTCGCAATACATAAATAAGTATAAATATATCGATAACAACGTACTGAACAGTGCTTAGTTGACGACACAACTTTACAAAGGTACGTACAATAAAAATAATCCACCGTATTTCTTCATCTAAGTAAATATTGTTTTAGGTTTTAAAGAATGCTATCCAAAACAGCTACCAAATTACATTGTGCTAACTGCGATGATAATTTTACCATACCGCCAATAATACGCAGCCGCAACGGTTTCATTTGCGAAAGATGTAAAAAGACAGCTAGTCGCCAAGGAAGGGTTGAACTGTACCATAAGTTTGAACAATTCATCTGCTCGCCTTGCTGCTATAAAACTGATGGGTGCAAAATGAAACTTTGGGAAATTTTGGAAAAGCACGAGGAAAACTGCCACCATCGCTTAGTCTTCCCATGTCCTTCCCAAAATTGCACTTGGAGAGGACCTTCAACATTTCTTGTCGAGCATTTTAAAGAATTGCATCGCCAAGATTTGCTCCTAAGACCGGTTTACTCGCCCATGCCACAAAACCGCAATATTTTTGAAAATCAATTAGTGGCGTATGGCGATTTAAACGAAGATCTTTTTGTTGTTCATCGAGAGTCTGATCTTTCTACGGGAATATTTTCGTATGGCGTTCAATACATCGGTGAACTGCAGGAAGCAGAAAAATTCAATTTTGTTGTGGAACTTCGTGGAGCTAAAAGTAAGAAGACTGCGGAAATTTATAACGACAACAATTCAGTGGGTTGGGGTACAGATTTTCAGGATGGTTGGCAAGATATGGTCGAATTTGATATGAAAGCCGTTCGAACATTGCTGGAAGATAACAATATTTTATGCAAAGTTCTTATAGAATTGAATAGTGAAGATGATACAGAAGAACAGGAAGATGAAGTTGTTAATTATTAAATTATTTTTATAATTTAAACGAAAGAAAATAAATTCATAAAACATATTCTGTTATGTTTCTTATAATAATAAAAATGAAAGAAGTGTAATTGGTAAATACAACTTTGTAAGTCTACGAATTAAAAATTAGGGTACATGCTAGATGGGTTTCCACGTACGTGTAAGCAGAACCAAAATTTGTTTTTAGTTGTTAATATATATTTTAGCTTTGTTTTTAACCAGCCTATTCAGAAAAGGTACTTCTGTTAATCAAAATAAATTTCATAATTGGTTTATGACAAATACAAGAGTATTTGGCTAAACGTTCTAGGAAATCTACGAAATCTATTTAAGTAATCGAATGATAAAAAAACATAAATGTTATAATGCAGATAAACCTCTTCACCACGCAAAATAATTTCGTGATAAGGTTAATCATAGCTGCAATCTCGATAATATACTTGAAATAATTTTTAAGGCTCCTGTTTATAACACAAAATGAAACACATGGGTGCGGCTTATTACTATATCGAACAAAAAGGGGAATTCCCGAATAGACTACTTGCTATTTTTAGTTCTGATATCATTATCATGATTTCGAAATTTGTGTTTGACATACAATAAAAGTACGCTTTATTTTCTATAAGTAATAAAAAACTGTTTTTTCAGTTTATAAGCAGCATACACTTGAACTATGTAATAATTTAATCAAAGTATGTACACATACGACATACATATTTATCTTTATTTACAATATTACGACAGCAGATTTAAACAGCGAATTTTTAGTAGATTTTATAAAGTTTCAATATTAAAATTTAGCAAAAGACAAGCTATATAAAACGTAATTCTAGGAACAGTTGCTTAGCCATCCAGGTCACCTGACCTTACTCCACTGTACTACTTCTTTAAGGTTGTATATTTATACCAAAAATGCATAAATTGTATGTTAATTTTATCATTGTGGCTAAACGGAAATAAACATTTACACTCGAATTAAAAAGCACATTGAATACTGTCGCAAGAACAGAAAATGTATACTGGGCGTTGTTTTTGTAAATTTAATTTTGACTAAACACTTGACAACTTAAGTACAGAAGGTAACAAACAATCAGGACGACTTACCGGTGTCTGTTGATTGGAACGACATTTCTACACCTGAAAATTTGATAAGTAAAATAAAAGTAAAACCACATTTTATTAAATCTTAAAAACATCGGAAAATGCAAGTATGCAAAGATTCAAAGATAAGCGAATCTATATATATAAAAATGAATCACTATTTCCCTTGGTCACGCCATAACTTGAGAACGACTTTACCGATTTCATTCATATATTTTTTTAAAGTTTTCTAATACTTCGTAGAAGGTTCTTACGGAAAGAAAAATTAAGAAAATTGCGCAGAAAATTAGAAAATTTAAGAAAACTTAACGAATATTTGAACCTTAGCGCGTTTGACAGTTCGCGCGTTTGACAGTTCGCGCGTCGCAATTGTAGTTTAACAGATGCATGCAGGTCGGCATCTATCGATCAAAAAATTGATTCAAAAAATTGACGTTTGAACCTGCCAGAGTTTGACAGTTCACGAGTTTGACAGTTTACGAGTTTGACAGTTCACGCGTCGCAATTGTGAGTTTGTTGAGTGAGTTTTTTAAGAATTGTTTGTTCATCGCAGTTAGTTCACCGCAATCACGCCTTATATTAAAAGTTTAATTTAATAGGTAAGTTTTGATAGACTAACACGTGGTATACATGGTTATACATAAACACTAATGGAGTCTATTTTTTATTTTTAGTTGAAGTTGCTTCTTCAAAATGCCACCAATTAGACGTACCAACTTAGGTCGCAGAACTCGCAATGCTGCAAGTCAAAGATATATACGAGCAAGTCAAACTGACGAGCAACTAGAAGCGCGAAATGAAGTTGAACGTAAATCGATGGAATCGAAATCAACAAAATAGCAATGTTGCGTTTAATCCCTATCGAGCTGCATTCAATTATAACGTGGCAATCGATTACAGTTCACAGAAAATCGTTGCTATTGGACCAATGCACGTTGTATGTCCACATTGCAAAGCATTTAAGTTTAAAAATGAAGCCCCTGGATTGTGTTGCGCCAGTAGCCAAGTGAAATTGGCGCCATTGGTACCGCCACCAGAGCCAATACATTCATTGGTTTCCGGAAATGGGCCAGATTCTATACATTTTTTGACGTCATTTGGCGCAACGAAAGTTATTCGAGACAATTTTATGCCTACTTTCAAGGTAAGTATGGGGGAATGGCAGCGCTGCCAACGTATTTTGACAGCCACATGGCGGTACAAACGATTGGGCGATTCAGCAAGACAAATCGATCAGCGTTGTGCACACAACAATTCGGTGAAAAGATCAATTGTAGAACAACTCCAAACATTTTTCCATCAACAAAACAAATTGGTGGCATTATTCAAGACCGCATTGTGACGTTCAGTTTGACAGTTCTGCTGTGTATCACGTTCCGTATTGAAAATTGATATTTTGCGAAAAATATGTGAATTCAAAGCGATAGTTTCTTTGGAAAAATGCCACCAGTGAGGCGTCGAAATATCGGTCGGCGGTCGCGCATAGCAATCCAACGACATGATCGTCGAGTCAATGAGACTGACGAAGAGGATAGTCAGCGTTTGGAGGCAAGTCGAATGACTCCGGAACAACGGATACAGTCGAGTTCGACTCGCTCAGTTGGAACTCGCTCACAAAATAATTTGGAACGTCGACAAAACAGACGGCCAAACGTGACAATTCGATATGAGCGTTTAGCGTTCAGATACGATCCAACAGTCGATTACGCTGCAGATGAATCGGTCGACTTCGGAACAATGAGCACTGTTTGTCAACATTGCAATGCTTTGAAGTTTCGACACGAAACGCCAGGATTATGTTGTGCGAGCGGAAAGGTCAAATTACCACAATTGATACCGCCACCAGAACCATTGGCATTATTGCTTTCTGGCCAAGAACCTCGATCGAAGCATTTCTTGGAGTATATACAAAAGTACAACAGTTCCTTCCAAATGACAACAAAAAAGGCTTACTTAGGACCAGCAACGCGGACCGGGCCCAGCTAGTAATTATTAAAAATGATCAACTACGATTGCTTTCAATAATTATAATAAATTGAAAAAATGGCAACAGCTATTCCAGAAGTACTCAAAAATTATTGATAATTCAGTCGCTTCAGTGACAATCAACAAGTGAATTTATTTTTCCTTGCTCTTGTGTTAAATTTTGCTAATGAACTGAAATATGTTTTCGAAAATTCATATTATGCTGCGAAACGAAATAATCTTAAATTTGAAGTTTTAAAACAGGAAATCAAAAACGATAAAAATTCGCATTTATGCTAAATTTGTATATGAGCAATAAAATTCGAAACTTTTTTCAGATGCGGTAATATTTAAAACGCTAAACCAATCCATTTTTCAATTACCAATTTACCAATTTCCTATACTTTCAATTATTTTCAAGTATTAATGTATAAAAAAATTTTGATTGCGATTTTGACGGACATAACATAACATCAAAGGAATGGTTCGAGCATTGGAATGGGAATTCAGCTTTAAAAACCGAAACCAGAAGCAGACACGTTTTTCAGTATTTTTTTTGAATAAACTATATTTCTGAGTTTATAAACTGAATCTGATTTTCAACATTTTCATTGAAAAAGGGTGTTTCTAGTTAAGCTTTTCAAAGAATCCAAAACCGGAAGCAAAAGTTAGACATGTTTTTTTGGTAACGTGTTTTTCCAAATATAAATTTTTGAAATTTGAAGGTAAGATCTGAGAGAAGAACTTACGACAAACTGAACATTTTTTTACCGAACTCTCTAGCTTCAAAATGGCGACTGCTACGATTTTTTTGAATGTCTAAAACTTAACCCCCATTTACTCAAAACGTAGCTGTCTGATCGGGATCAACTACAATTTGTTTGAGAGCTCTGTGCGGGTAGTATACAATAAAACAATATTAATTTTGAAAATCTGAAAGCGATCGCAATGACGCTTCTCCACAATTTAGAACATATTCAAACAAATATTTTTAAAAACTGCCTACACAATTTTTTTTTAACTTTGTAGCCTGCTATAATTAAAGACTGGTTATAGATTGTTTTTTTGCTGAAAACTATAATTTCACTGTTGAAATTTTCAAAATAATATATCAAAAACCGGCTATACGTTTTCTTTAACTTTGTAGTCTTATAAAGACATGGGCCACAATTTGTCTTTGCTTAATACGTTAACTCCACTGTGGCACCCTCTAAGAATTTTTGAAAATCAAAAAATGGCTACCCTTCGTTTATTAAACGCGAAACAATAAATAACTTCTGCTTCAGAACGATTACTCATCTTGACTAGTAGAACCAAAATCTATTTCTTTTATTTGACGGGACTACACGTGCCCCCTCCTCTAATTTTACATCTGACAAATTTAGGAATTGGTTGGCTACTGTAGAAAATGTAAATGTCGAATATTTATAATTAAAAATAGATTTTTTCACAAACATTTTTGGACTTGGACAAGCTAGGATCCGAGCAGGTATGATTACTAAACCGGTACCATTTTTGCTGATGTAACGAAGAACGACTGACTACAACTTGTTTAACAATTTTTTGAGGTAAGTATACCATGAAACAAAATTAATTTCAAAAATCTAAAAACGATGGCAATTGCACCTCTCCAACATTTTGTAAATTTAAAAAATGTGTTTCATAAACTGACTTTTCAATTTTTACCTTCCTCGTATAGAAAGTATAGCTATAGAGAAAGGTATTGTGATCATCATGTAGGATTTGGAGCAAATGCGATAATTCAGATAAGTTTTTTTTGGTTTGGAATTACTGGCCGATATACGAGTTATGCCTAAAAGAAACGTACTTTTATGGCAAACATTTTTAACTTAAACATTTTAACTAATAAGCAGGTTTTAGGGCCTTGGGAGACCGATAAAGCAGACGCTGCATAGGTGTCTGTGTGTGTGTCTGTCTGTCTGCATACAATATACTGTCCACACATCTTAACGCAGAAAACCCAAATTTAGCTCAAATTGGTATTTGCAATAGGATGACACCGCAAGAAAATATGGTTGCATTGCCAAAAAAAGTGGGACAAGGGGGGACTGCTTTATTTTAAAATATACGCGCTTGGAAAAAAAACTTAGATTTGTAGAATACCCATGTCTAATAGCCGATCTGCGCAATCCCGATCTTTGCACCGCTCCCCCCTAATGTTCCCTTACCAGGGTTTTTCGATATTTAATAAGAATTTTGGCTCCAAAATCGTTATGAACATGACAATAGGAACAATCTTTCATTGAGAAAGCACCTCTGAGAGGTTTCCTGTTACCCCTTTACCGGGACAGGATAATCACCAAAAAAACCACCAAATTGTGAAATCGATTTTAGATTTCAACAAATAAATATTGTTAGTAATTCACGCAATTGCCAAAAAACCAAAAAAACTTAAATTTCAAAAAATTTTCAACTCGAAAATTCTAATATTCATAAATTTTCATAATTTCTCAAAATGTTCAGTTTCAAAATTTAGAAAAGTTTCAACAATTCATGTCAAATGTTTCAAAATTTTTTAAATTTAAGCATTTTTTCTAAATATTGAAAATTATTCAAACGTTTCAAAATGTTTAAAAAATTTTAAAACTTTTCGACAATTTTCAAAATTTCAAAAATTAAAAAAAATATCCTTTCTATTTCTTAAATTTTTCAAAATCTCATAATTTTTCAAATTTGAGTAGTTTTTAATTTTCGAACTTTCGTAAAACTCAAGATTTACATATTTTTTATAATTGTCACAAATTTTTGTCAAAAAAATACAAATTAATGTAACTTCAAAACTTTCAAAATTTTGAAAATCAAAAAGGTTTAAAATTTTTTCCAAAATTTTCAAAATTTTTTATCTATTTCTATTAATTTTCACAATTTTGAATATTTTCATAAGCTCCAAGAAATATTCAGCATTTTTTAAAAAAACTTTTATGTTGTTTCAAAAATGTATAAAATTTAAAAAAAATTCATAGTTGGCAAAATTTTCCAAAAACGTATAAAAAATATGGTTAAAAATGCTATAAATTTTATTTAAAATATTTCGAGAATTTTAGAAGTTTTCTAAATTAGCACGAAATCGTCAAAAGTTTCAAAATATTTTAAAAATTTTCAAAAATTTCTATACTGGAATGAGGGGTCCCGTGTCGGTCTCCGACAGCTTTTTTTTTCTCGATAGAGCTACAATTTGGCTTTTTCGCACAACTCTTCAATTTCATTGTAACGCATTCTAAATGATTGAACAGTGGAATTTGATACCTTTTTAATTATTAAGCGGGGCACAATAAACATTTCGGCTTCAGCAGTATTGCTCATCAGAATGTGATTGTGCACGAACAACATTAACTACAGTTGATTGATACAAAGTTTAGTTTCCATATTTGGGCATTTTTCTGCAACTTATTATATTTTTTAGAAGTTTAATGGTGTTTTTTAATAATTTGTAAGTATTCTAAGAACTTTCATAAATATCCTCGAGTTCGACTCGTTGGACGAGACAAGTTAGGATAAGAGCAGGTATAAGCACTAAAAGCGTTATCTTTGCTCACGTCACGATAAACGACTGACTGAGCTGTAATAAAGGTTGAAGTATGAATATAATGGAGGATTTTCTATATAACTTGTTTTCTTAGAAATCTAACAGTCGGTGAAATGTACAACGTTATAATTGTAAAACTTTTTCTTTTGAAAATACGGTAAAAATTAATATCTAGTATGGAAAAGCCTCCTAGAAGTGTACGTTTCAGCTTTTTTTCTATTAACTTACAAATTTAAATATGGGTAAGTTCCCTATCTACCTAGTCTTATACAAGTACTACATTTATATCTGAATGTTCTATAAATATTTGGTTCAATAACAATTTTATCAGTTGTTATGAACATTGTTATCAGAATTTTTATCCATATCTTGCTTCATGACATATGCTTATATAAGCACTGCTTCGATTTACTTTATTAGTGCATCTATTTCTCTACCATGGTATTAATTTTTTGTTAAGCATTAATACAGTTTCACTGAAATACGCTGTCTCAATTTAAGTTATTCTGCGCTACGAAAATATTCAGCTCGTTTATATTGCATGTCATAAATTCAGGTGTTCTTTGTTTAAATCACCAAAATGTATAAAACTTCGACTTATCAGTGTCCGTCTTTGCAAGAATGCTCTTGGGAAGGCTCAGCAGAGGAAATCGAGCAACATTTTCGAACAAATCATGCCAAGCTGTGGACTGACAAAGCCAACTACGAACACTACATATCCCTTTATAGTGACTATCAACAAAATATTTTGATGCTTCACTCGGAATATAAATTCTTGCTTCAGCTCAAAACTGATTTGGCAACTAGCAAATTTTGCTGTGGTGTACGCTACATTGGGGAAGTACATAATGCAACGAAGTTCAGGTACAAAGTTACTTACCGCAACGATCTTAACCAAAAACTCGTGAAATATGGATTGATGCAACTGCACGATGACTGGACATATGATGCTGACTTAATGATGGAATTTGATTTAAGTTCTATGAAAATTAAAGAAAATATTTTGAAAACTTCTTTCAACATTGATGGGCCCAGGTTTAACAACTATTTCGTGAACAAGCTTTTTTATAAACAATTGAAGTGTTCAGTTTGCCGAAAAGCTACGCAGCCTCCTATATTTTTGTGTCAAACTGGCCATACTGTTTGTACCCAATGCAAAAAGAAGAAGAACAGATGTAACTATAAGCGTTATTCGCAATGTAATTTAAGACTTACAGATGTAAGTAAGTATGTACAATTTTCATGCAGTAACGAAGGGCTTGGTTGTGATTTCATCGGAACAGTAGACAAGAGAGCAATACACAACAAAATCTGTTCTGCAATACCTTTGTGTATAGTGGACGATGGTACCGACTGTAAGTGGAAAGGTCTAAGCACCTGCTTTTGGCAACATTTAATCAAAACGCATTCACAAAGTACATGTCTGTATAATAAACCAATAATGTTTGATTTTAATACCAATCCTTGTATGCATACATGCTTTATGAGTAAATACAAAAGTGTATTTAAAATTTGTCTTCAGGCAGATTATTCTAATGCAGCTATTAGTTGGAGTTGCCAACAGTTAGGTCTCACATCTAATAACGATGCATGTTATAAATTAGTGATACATTTTGTGTATCCAAACAATCCCCACAAAAGCCTTGCTCAATCTGTAAAATGTTGTATCTTAGCCCAACCCACGGAAAAAGCGACTGAATTGTTTTGTCTATCGTTTGAAGAGCTCAAACCGTTCTTTATAAGAAATAAAATTGTGTTAAGATATAAAGTAGTAAAACTACAGTATTATGTACAAAATTGTGGGTAATTATAATCGGTTATGTTGTACTTTAATGCTTTAGAATTAAAAAGAATAAGAATAAATTCTGTCATGTTATTTGCCTTAACAATAAAATAAAATTACAAATAAAGATTGCGTAAAGAGCAATAACGCTTTTTATTCGTGAGATTTTCTTTCCAAAACGATATACAATAATGTAACGTAAGTATTTACAATTATTACAGATTGAAAATTTAAAATCATAAATACCAGATAAGATGCCAAAGTCAATGCAGATCAAAGACCCGGGAGCAGAGGCCAAAAGACTACAGAGACCAGATGTCAGAAACTATACTACTCCGGATACCTACTAAAAAAGCTGTCGGGCAACTGCCACGAGACCTTCCTCTTATTTAAAAATTTTTGAATTTTTTCATCAAATATTCTTATTCAATTTTTTGCAGTCTTGAAAATTTTGAAAAAACATTCGAAATTTTTATAGTTTTGAGTTTTCAAAGAAACATTTAGTTTTAAATCTTTTCATAATTTTGATTTAAAAATGAAAATGATTTAAAACTTTTAAAAGTTTTGAAAAAAATGAAAATTGTTTAATAATTTTTAACTGATAATTTTGAAAATTTTAGGTTATTACAAATTTTCATAAATTTCTAAATATTTTGAATATTTATTAATTTTTACGGTTTTTTAATTGCAAACAATTTTTTATTTGTTAAAATTTAAATGGATGGAGAATTTTAATTTGGTGCAAGTACGAGGATCGTTCGAAATGTACGTGACCTAACAAAGAAAACGCACGTTTTTGGGGCCAAAAATTATTTTATTTTTCAATATAGTCTCCTGCGCGCTCAACGCACTTATTCCAACGATGCTCCAAAGCAGCAATGCCGTCTTTGTAAGTCGATGAACCTAAATCCACAAAATGGCTGTTTACAGCAGCGTTTACCTCGGAATTGGATGAAAATCTGTTACCGCCGAGTCATTTTTTCAAGTTTGGAAATAGATAAAAATCGCTGGGAGCCTAATCTGACGAATAAGGCGAATGAAGCACTAATTCGAATCTTAATTCATGAATTTTGGCCATGGCGATTGCAGACGTGTGTACAGGTGCGTTATCTTGGTGGAAAAGCACTTTCTTTTTCGCCAAATAAAGCCGTTTCTCTTTGATTTTATCGCTCAATTGCTGCAACAAAGTAGCATAATACTCGCTATTTATTAATTTTTCTTTTTTCAATTAGTCGACGAAGATAATTCCATGAGAATTAGAAAACACAGTTGCTATAACCTTTCCTGCTTTCAAAACCGTTTATACCTTCTTCGGTGGCGGAAAACCTTTGTGTTTCCATTGTTTGGACTGTTCCTTGATTTCGGAAGCATAATGAAGAACCCAGGTTTTATCGAAGGTTATGAAAAGGCGCAAACAGTCCTTCGGATTGCAGCGAAAACGTGCCAAAAGTCGTGAGAAACAATCAAACGATTAAGTTTTTGCTCCGGTGTGAGCAAACTCGGCACCCAACGCGCGAATTATTTTTTCATTTCTAATTCTTCAGTTAAAATTCTGTGCACACTGTCATTTGAGATGCCCACTATGTCTGCTTTCTTACGCACTTTTACTCGACGGTCATCCAATACGATACGGAGGACTTTTTCAATCATATCCGGGGTAGTTCTTTTGGGCGTTCACTGCGGGGTTTGTCTTTTGTGCTCACACAACTACGCTTAAACTCGGCAACCCAGTTTTAACCATTGAAGAAAAAGGAGCGGACTATAATAATGTCGAATTCAACTCTGCTTTGATTTCGGTTGGTGTTAAGCCTTTTAAATGAAAGTACTTTCTCACTGCTCGCAACTCAGTGTTTTCCCATTATTTACGAAATCACTCGAGACGGCCACTTTGGCGCACTGTCAAACACAAATGGAAGACGCGTTTTCTCAAAAGAAAGTTGTTCCTGTTGTTATTTAACATGTTTATACCGAGTTTTAAGTCAAAATTCCTAGATTCTTAAAAAGCAGAATATCGACAGTAAATGTGACCGGGGAGTGGTAGGGAGATCACGCTTGCGCTGATCGGCTATTCGACATGCTTAGAATATGAACCTAAAGTTTTCTTTCGAGTGCGTCTACATTGAAGTAGATCACGCCTCTTCCACCCCTCTTTTGTGAAGAAGGTAAGATGAGCTAAACAGTTTGTTTGATCTTTATTATACTTAAAATACTATTACTTAATGTATTTGCAAAATCGTTGTGCAATCCAAGGACTGTTGAGGTCGCACCACTCGTATCCCTGTGTAACCGCACAAGTAAATCTGAGACATTAGCCGTCTAGTCAATATACCTGACATAAGTTTCAATTAAAAACTCTGTTTTTTTTAATGTAAAACAATATTGTTTTTGGAAAAAGCTCTTGGTATTAATGAAGTCTAGAAATGATGCCGCAAATTCATGCTTAAAATTAATTAGCAAGACAAAAATTACCATCCCTAAAGAATACTGCAATTAAAATTAAGCTATGATCTTATTCTACTATCACTCACGAGCAATTTGGCTTAAATAAAAATGTTTTATCTTTCTCCACTTATTAAATAAATATGCATACATTTTCGACTATTCAAAATTCGCAAAGAAATTACCGGACTGAGCCACTAACCAAATTTTGGCTAACCCCTGTCTCTATAAGCCTACAATATTTAAACATATTGTGTCTTTAGGTTTTGAGATATATTTTTCGAAGAATTACAAAAAATTGAAATTATTTTTTACTCTACAGTACTCGTCCGTGTAAAGATCTTTTCACATACCAACACTATGTTCCCTAGGGCTGTTCATACATAAATTTAGGATTTGTCAACTCGTTATCGAGTAATAAAGGGCTGAAGCGTAGCGGCCGCCATTTTGAAGCTAGAAAATGCGATAACAAAGCGTTATGGATATGCCCGTAGGATTTCTATCAGATTCGGTGTTCAGATTCCGAAAACTGCTACAAACAACATGTCTAACTTCTTCCAGATTCGGACTATTTTTAAAAACGTTTTTTGATGATTTTTTGATATAACCACACATTCCTAAGCTTATCGAAATCCCATATTCCCACAAACAAGCATTTTTTAAAACTCACTTTATCGAGTTCCTGAAGGTCCAAAACATGTCTTTCCTTCAAAATTTCGAAATCAAAAAATTGCAAAAAATAAATACTTCCCTCTACTGAAACTATAGGAAATAAAACAGTAAAATCCAAAGTGTAGAGATCAAAGATAATAAATTATAGAGATCAAAAACTGGATATTAGAGATAACAATCAGTCTATAGATTAGAGAAATTCAACAAAAACTTAGATATCAGGGATTAGAGATTAGAGCTTAAAGAAAACCGTAGAAAACTAAAACATTATAGCAGACCAAACAAGTAAATAAATGACAATTAGCAAATCATCTATATGGTACATCGCTTCATATACATAACTGCCTCACCATAACACAACGACTGGCTTTTACATCTCGACACAGTTTATCGGCCGTGTTTTGGCAACACATTGTATTTATAAGCCGTGTTTTAGTAATATATTCTTTGTTGCTAAAGCCGAGGCCCCGCGTAGCGAGTTTAAAAAAACTTACTGTGTATTAGACACGTTGATAAAAGAATAAATGTTTGTGTTATTGTAACATAATCTGCTGGTAGCTGTCATAACAGACACGAGGCACGCCAGCAGAGCGACCGGCGCTCGCATAAGCTAGCTCCAACACAGCCACGCGCTTTGGTGGCGCCGTTCTTACAGATTGCTTTAGTTTACACTATAATTACGAAGACGCATTCATTATTGATAAAACTTACAGTTTCCTCATAGCAATTACTATCAACTAAGCGTAAATTATAACGGATGATATTATTGTTTATAAATGCCTGCTGGTGGATCACTGTGTAATTAAGAAAGAGCGTTCCCTTAAAAAGATACCTGTTTTTTACTTGCTGATTGATTTCTGTGCGTAAGCGCGAATTTCATTTTTTAATAACATGCAAAAAAACAACATTTCTTTGTGCGTAATAATTAGTTAGAAAAACATTTCGAAAAATGAGGAAAAGTAAAGATAACTAACTTCTTTCCCGCTTTTCTTTTCCGGACTTTTTTTCTAAGACTCTAATAAGACTTTTTTTGGGCGATGTTTTTTCTTAAAATTTCAAGAAGATTTTGTTGTCTTAAAATTTTTTAGTGAACTTTTTTTCCGTTTCTCTTACAGGTTTTTTTCTATTTTTATCCTCGTGATATTTTTTCCGGGAGCGGCTGTCAATTCCGAGATTGACTCGGTCGAAGAAACATTTGGAATTACAAAAAACAACGGAGTGGGTAGCTCACGGGTTGTGCTAGTTGCATATTAAACATTTAAACAAACAGTATAACAGTTAAATACTGTCAGAAGGTAATGATAGGATACCTCTTTAAAGAGTAATTGTTACAGAAGTTATCATTCAAATAAAGGCCATGGAAAAACGCAACTAAACCGAAAACCAATTAACTAAACTGAAACTGCAAAAGCAACATAATACTTTAATTTGAAGGTATTTCTGCGGTATTGTAAAGCAGCTTTTCGTTTTAATTTTAACAATTTTACCACGGCCGAAGAGAAAAATAATCGTGTTATTATACTGCTGTTGCTGTAACTATAGAGTTGCTACACAGGAAGTTTGAGTAATTTAAAACACATATTTTTCAATTCACAAAACTATCGTATAAAACAAATGCGTTTTTTAAATATTAATTTTATCGCAGTAAAAGTTTGTACGTCTGAAATAGCTTAATATTTTCTATTAGCTGCTTAGACAGCAAATGCTGATTGGTGATAAGTGTACAATTAAAATAAACGTTAAAAGTTTATTTTTATTTTATTAAAAATTTTGTATCGTCTTCTGTTTATTTGTTTTGCAGTAGGCTGTAATTTCTAGAATCTGCCTTTTTAAATGTAAAAATTATGCACAACAGCCATATAAAGACATTTCATTTAAACTGTGTCATAGAAACTGTTTTTTTTTGTTTCATACGATTTTGTGTATTTTAGCACAATAAACTACAACATTTTTATTCGTCCTTATCTAATTTGAATCGATGCATGTAAGTTATTGTAGAGGAAAGTTCCTAATAAATAAATATTGTAGGGGGAATCCCCAATTATAAAAATAACTGTGATCAACCACTTTTTTGTCATTATCAGAATTTTACAGTGTAATAAATAGTCACTGATTAAAAATAATTAAATGTATTACAAAAAGCAAATTTAGTACATTTCCAAAACAGCAAATTTGCTCGAGTTCATAAACTTCTAGTTTATGGACACCTGTTGGCCATTTCAGTGCAGCGCCATAATTGAATATCATTACACGGCCATTTTCATATTAGAGCCAATTTTTGATTAATTTAACGCTGCCATTAATATTCATGAACGCCAGTGCCAGTGGTTATGTAACTCGAGCAGGAGCAGCAGGATACTGAGCGTATTTTCCTTTTGCAGGGACCTAATGATGGCCTGAGCTGTGCGCTCCCGATTACGTGGGTGGACAGATCTGCTCTGCAGGTAATCTCGAATGATTTAAATGGTAGCTGCTAGCCATATTCTTAATGCAATCGTGAAAGTTGCCTCTATCGCCGGAAAAATTAATTTGCAATGTTTTTCCAGTTTTGTCGCAATTATGTTGATGTTCTAGGAAAATTAACTGTAAAACCGGACACAAATAATTATGAAAGTAACCCAGTCTGTACATTTTACTTATGTGAAGATAGCTAGTCATTGCAATCTTTAATTAATAATTACGTCTGCAGCAGTAGGTGTGTGGTTTCTGACGCTGTATAATGCTGATTGTTAAACAATTGACAAAAACCAAGCTGGAATAATCTTAATGTTGGAAAACCTAACCAAAATTATTATTGATTTTTATCTTACATAGATAACAAATAACATAATCAGTGGCGGGTCATAAACAGTAGCTACGGGAGGTTGGCCCAGATTTAAAGCAAATAAAAAATATTGCCATTCAATTAAAAGTAATTCAAAAAAATTGTCCTCGCTGAATCACTAAATCGTTAATCAGCAAGTCATTAAAAGTATCGGGAGTTGAAATGATATTTTCCTACCTTTGTTCTTGAATATTTTAAATCGCCGATAGCTGTGCTGGAACACCACAATCCATTATTAGAGCAATAAAACACATCTCAGTTCGCACCCGCAAATCCAGTTCGCAGATTTATACATATTTTGTGTTAAAATTGTGCACATATTTTGTATTTTTTCTATTATCAGATTGATTATTTGTAAGTTAAAGCGAGTGTAGGCTACCCTTCTTCTTTTCTGAAATTTTACTTCAGGAATGAAGCAGACCAATATTGACGCATTATTTTAGGCCGTATTAGAATGTTATATTGCCACGGGAAGGTTTGTTTATACGATAACATAAATGTATAATATTATAACAACGAGAAAGTTCCAGTTTCTTAACGTGTTTTATGAATGTAATACTTATATAAAAGAAAATTTTATTACCGCTGTGTTCTAAAATTTACATGATTAGGTTTTATGATGATTGTAGGTCCAAACTCATTAACATGGCAATGATAAATACATTTCAAAAAAATTATTGTTCGCTGACAGCTGTTTTTCGCAATATCAATTTTGATATCATCAAGGAATTGAGCCTATTATGAATATAAAATTTAATAATGATTAAAACAGCTGAGTAATTGACAATATACTCGAATAAACAAGGAAAACATGCCAAAATAATAAGAAAACGTCCGTTATTTGATACAAGTCTTATGTCATTTATAATAGGAACTAAATATAGACCATATGTTTCAGGAGTTTAAAGGCTGGTAAAGGGTACTGCGGGTATGTCTTTATGCTGACAATAAGCATGTCTACAAAATCCAGTAAATGCCCACTGTTTGCTGTCGAATGAGACACGGCTTGAGATATCAAGTCAGGTGGTATCAAATCCTATAGGCAATGTATGGCGGCGTATGGAATGTCGTTATCCAGCATACTGGAAGAGGATCTTCTTCGTCCGGTTTTTCGGCATCTATCGCCTTCCGGTTCCCAATAATTTCTTCCATCTTTCCCTATTTCTCCACTTTCCTTCCTCTATTTCCCCCTCTTCCATTGCTTCTACTATCCCTTTTCTCCAACTTTTCTACGGTCTTCCACTTTTCCTGCGTTCTTGAGGGACCCATTCCATTGCTTTCTTCGGAATACGTGTTTCGTCCATCCTCTGAACATGTCCATACCACATCAATTGCATTTTTTTTCACATCTTCCACCATGTCTTCTTCTGCCCCCATTATGTTCTTGATTGTTTCGTTTCTAACTCTGTCTAATTTTGATATTCTTGCCTAGCGCCTTCATATCTAATACTCTTAAATCTTTTTTCGTTTTTTCAGTTAATTGCCAAGATTCCGCTCCATATGTTGTTATACTTTTTACTATACTATTATATATTTGTTTCTTCTTTTCTTAACTTATGTGTCTGTCCCACAATGCCGAATTTAATATTCTAACGGCTTGTTTTCTTTTTATTATTCTATCTTTCACTGTACTGTAGGCCATTCCGTTTTTATCTTTATGGACTCCCAGGTATGTATAATGATCACAACTTTTTATTTTCCCCCCATTTTCTATTTCCAGGTCTTCAGTTTTTTGTCCTATTACCAAATATTCCGTTTTATTCATATTCATCTCCAGCCCCCCCTTATCGTACTCTTCAACTAATTTTCGTACCATGTATTGGATGTCGTCTTGGTCCTGTGCTATAAGTACTTGGTCGTCCGCAAAGTGTAGCGAATATAAGGTGATGTCGTCCATTTCGATTCCCATCCCTCTGCATTTATTTCTTCACACTCCCAGTGCTTTTTCAACATATATTTTAAACAAAGTAGGTGATACGGCGCACCCTTGTCGTAATCCCTTACTTATTTTAAACCCCTTCGATAACTTGATTTCTATCTTCACCTTGACATTTGGTCCTTGTATATATTTTGTACTGCTCGAATCAATGTTGTACTAATATTCGCAATTTTTAACGCCTCCCAAAGGCTATGCCGAGGTACCGTATCGTACGCTTTTGTGAGGTCGACAAATAATAAGTGTAGTTCTCTTCCGGTGTCAATCTTTTTTTGTATAATTTGAGATAGAGTGAATATATTGTTAGCAGACGATCTTCCTTCTCTAAATCCACGTTGTTGTTCTAATTTTTGTTCTCTGTATTGTTCTTCTATTTTATTCCTTAATATGCGCCCATAAATTTTGCTGAATGTACTTGTTACTGATATTCCTTTGTAATTTTCGTATTTACTTTTTTTCCCTTTTTATGTATGGATGTTATGCTTCTTTTCATTCGGTTCGGTGGTGCATCTCCAGTTATTATTTTAGTTATTAGGCTTGCTAGCAGTCTGAAGAGAATGTTTGTGGCTTATTTTATTAACTCCGTCGGAATATTTCCTGTTCCAGGGGCTTTTCCTCAATATGGAAAAGGATTAAGGGCGAAATTCTGGCGCTTAACAACTAAAAATAGTCAGCTAAAGAAAGGGCAACCCTTACAGAAAATTCCTGGTCTTGGGGGTTTAGCTATTAGGCCAGCAGCCCATACTACTGCAAATTTTTTATGGAAAAAGCCTGGGAACGAAAGACAGACATTGCATTGAGAATGTACATTGTACAAACAATTTGGAGTAGAAAAAAAAATGAAAATAGCAGTATTGAATGTTAGAGCAATCTACGATGCAACACAAACTACAAGAAAAACTCTAGAACAAGAAGATAGATCTGGCAACCATCTCAGAAACAAAAAGAAATTAAAGAGCTCACAAAACCTGGAACACTACATGCTTCTTTATATTGGTGTTCTACAACAAACACGAGCAATCGCAAGAATAGCAAACTTACTAAAGAAAGAATACAAAGAATGAATAGAAAGTTATAAACTTCTAAATTAACGAATTATTAAACTTCGATATCGCATATAGCGAGATAATACGTGTTTTGAATCGGGCTTTCTCCCCCCCCCCCCGAAGAAGAGCGAAACAAAGATACTTGAAAATTCTACGACCAGATACAAGTTTTTGACAAAACTAATAAACATCACTATATCCTTAGCGGACTGTACCACGAAGTACATTGTAGTTACCTCCAGCTCTATAAACCTACAAAATTTTGAAATAATTGTTTGGCGAATTTTAGAGCATAATTTTTTTTAAAACGTCACAAGTTCGATTTCTTCACTTCAAAGTTTTAATAGCTTCTCGTAACTTGTAACCTGGCATGCCGCTAGGGAATTTTAAATATCAAATTTTATCCCAATCTGGTAACTCGTTTTTGAGTAAATAGGCGTTAATGCAAAATTTTATAAAAATTCATAGAAAGCGTTACGAACCAAATCTTAGCTCATTTCTAACTCTATTAGCCTATGAAACTTAAAGAACATTTTGTAACCAGTGTGTGTGTGTGTGTGCAATATTTTTTTGAAAATATTCAAAACTTTGAAAAAATGCTTTATTCTGTAGTTTTCATTTTTCAAACCTTTTCACAGATAATAACATTGTTTCTCTAAAGAGCTATTACAATACCAAATTTTATTCTGATCTGCCAACGTGTTTATGAGTAATTAGGCGTTAAAGTTAAAATCAAAAAAAATTCGTAGGTGCCGACATTGTAAAGCTAAAAAGTTGGCAAAAAAATGTTTGGATTTGCCATAGAATACTTGTATCAGATTTAGCGTTGAGATTTACAATATTCGGTTTACGAGGAAAATGATACGGAAAAGGCACGTTTAACTTCCGCTTCCAAATTCGCATTTTTTTAAATTTTGTCGGTCAGTTTTTGACATACCTTAACATTCTAAAGCTCGTAAAAATTGGACCATCCGTTCAGGAGTTATATTGCAACACACACGTTCCCACTCGCAAACAGACATTTTTTTAAAAGGTTTCTGGAGGCCCAAAACATGTATTTCTGTCACAATTTAAAATTTTCAGAAATTTTTATAAAATAAATACTTCCGCGTACTGAAAGTATAGAAAAATAGATTCAAAATTTCGGCTGATAGAATTTTTTTAAATTCTCACTTTAACGCCTTATTACCTCAAAGCAGTTTGCTAGGTCGGCATGAATTATGGCATTGTTCTTGCCCTAGGAGAAAACAATTACTACTATGTACGCCAAATTTTGCAACCAAGAAATCTACAAATAAAAAAAAAATTTAATTACAGTAATTTAAAAATAAATAATAGTTCGAAAACTAACCACACAATTTTTTTTATTTAAAAAAACTTATACAGTTACGAATGAGCTACAAGTTAAATAACATCCCCTAATATCTCTGTAACGCCTCCTATGAATTTTTGAAAATCAAAAATTCATGTCCTGTATTTAATTTGCAGGGCAGTATGAAACCTTTCTGTTTAAGTTCAATTGCTAATAAGCCACAATACTAAAGAATTTTAGATACAGCTTTATTCTATTTGGTTTCTGGTTTTCTTTAATCACAATCAATCTTTTACGGAAAATAAAGAATTTTATTGTAATTCGCAAAAATTGGATCGTTTGCTAACTACAGTTCTAACGTTTCCCGTTTTAGAGTATATTTAAGCCATAGCACAAGAAAACCACACTGCTGAGGTGACTGTTCGTCAAGTACGCGTCGCAGCTAAGACCCCCCACCCCGCCTTGCTAGGTTCAGTCGCTAATGATGAAGGGAACGTAA
This sequence comes from Ctenicera cuprea, assembly GCA_958336395.1. Lineage (NCBI taxonomy): Eukaryota > Metazoa > Arthropoda > Insecta > Coleoptera > Elateridae > Ctenicera > Ctenicera cuprea. The sequence continues at coordinate 16,488,831 of OY284495.1, read as the reverse complement.
TTTAAACAGTACGTACGTATAGAATATGTCAGTGTAAGTCAATCTCATTTAACCATTGATCTTGTAGTACCTGCAGAGGCTACAACGTTGATACAAAAATACTTTTTGAAAATATGATATGTGTGGAATAACAACACTTGAAAATTACAGCATCTTTCCATATAAGTACATGTGTTTTGTTTTTAAATATACGCAAGTTGTTCCGAAATGCTTCGCTGTTTTTTTATATAGTTTCAAATCTTTTCTTTAAACATTTAAAATTTTAGTTTTCCAAGAATTATTAAAAGTTTCCAGCAAATTTGTAAGTCTTCTGTTTAAAAAATTTTTGAAATAAATAAAATAGGAATGTTGTAGTTTATACAAAAATACTAAAAGGGGTTGAAGGAAAACCAAGTTACAACTCAATAATAACCAACTTAAGAAAGCCGACGGCCACCGGTTGCTATTATTTCACAACGTATATGTTTTATGCAGAAACAATTCCTGCGACTTTTAGGAATGTATTCCTTTTTAGCTTAATATGTTAACAACAGTCTTGCATTCATACGATAAACAACACGTAAATATGCCAATAAATGCCCTCTACTCTCACAGAAGTATAGGAAACGTCTGGAGGCTAACCATTAGCAATAAACCATTCATGAAAACTATCTATAAAATAGGATTAGAATTTTATCGGGGAACGCAGGAATGCATTTAAAAAATGGCGAGATTTAAACGAACGAAATAACTCATTGAGAAGGCGAATATGAATGCGGCCGATGCACGAACAGCCTTGACTTCCTGGTGCGTGGCATTCGAGCTATTAGCTCTTGTGTAGAAGATGAAGTAAGTATCTGTAGCTGATGTGTGTATCATTAGAATGCACACGCGCCGCAGGGGGCGCCTCTCAAACGAACACACCTGGGCCACTGTTATTGTCCGGCTTTACAAAAAAACTGATGACCGCTACCTGGATGTTTGCGACACCACACGATAGAGGCTTCACATGTAAACAACACCAAATTCCTATTACTATTAGTTGCATTATTTAAACCGTATGGGCATGATTTTCATCTTCAGATTATTTTATATTATTACAGATTTTCAATTCAATCTTTAAGATTTCAAAAATTGTGTGGCAACAAGGTACGTTATTATTATTAATTGTAGGTATATAAAATAGTTGATTACTTCAACAATATTTATTTATTTTAACCTTATACGTATTTCGGCATGTTTACATTCCATTGTCAAAGGTTATATTAGAAAGTAAACAGTTAGTGTTGTTATAACAATAGAACTTGGCAACTTGATCTCGGTAATCGTTTGCAGATGACTTGATTTCTTATTCAAAAATGTCCAATAGAGGAGAGTATAAGAGATCAATTTGTACATTCATTAATGGTACAGTTTCGAAATGTTTGTGAATTTCAAAAGCTTCTAGGTATATCTCATTTACGTTTATCATCACAAAAGTGTAAACATTTTATGGTGTTATTAGATGTCATTGAATGATTGTGTTCTACTAAGTGTTTAGCGTAATTGGATTTATATGGGTGTTTGTATTTGTAACAAGGTACGTGTTCTTTATACCTAATATCAAAATTTCTAATTGTCTGGCCTATATAAACCGAATTACAATGCGAAGAAGTTAATTTGTAAATGCCTGATTTTAGCAAATCGTCTATTTTTGATTTTGCATTAAACAAAATGTTTAAGATGTTTCTAGTTGTTTTGAAACTTACTTCATATTTATGTGTTTTGTTTATAATTTTGGCAGTTTTTCTGATTTGTTACCAAAATATGGGATCAAGGCATATTTAAATGTATCGAATGAAGTTAGGGTACTCGAATAAGTTTTTTGAATGGCTAATTTATAATTTTTTTCTTTAATTAATGTATCAATAAGTTTAGTATTATAACCATTACCGTATGCAATTTGTTCAATAATTGAAATTTCTCTATTATAATTATTTTCATCTAAAGAGACCGTCAAAGCCCTATGTATCAGGGACCTGTATGCTGCTAATTTATGTGTTTTTATGGTGACAAGAATCGTGTGGTATTGTAATGTCTGTTTGTGTAGGTTTTCTATAAACTGAGTACTCAAATTTATTACTTGAATTAATTTTTATGTTTAAATCTAAAAAGTTAATGGACTTATTTTGTTCAGTTTCTAGTGTAAATTTTATGTTTGGAGGCAAGCTGTTAATAAAAATTAAAAAATTATTAATTAAATCAAATGAACTATTAAAATATGCTAAAATGTAATCAACATAACGAAACCAAAATATAACTTTCTCAGATTGATTTGATTCGAATATTTGATCTTTTAGATTTTCCATAAATATATTAGCAAATAGAGGTTTAAATTGAGTATTTTATATACTAATAATAATCAATAAATAAAGACTTCAACGAAGTAAAGCTAGAATTGATAAATACGTTTTTATTAATTGACAACATCCACTTTCTCCAGGTTATGCTGATTTTTTATTCCGCAATTTGCTATATTTGACAGCTTAGGGACGGATATCCTCAATTTTGCTTTCTTATATCCCGACCTTACTATAGATATTTCCATTCTATTTCCTTCGGCAAAAGATACCTACGAAGTATGCTTATTTTCCTTTTAGTGTACATTAATTCTGCGTCAAATTCACAGCTTCTATATTAAATAAAAGCTTGAAATTTATTTTCGGATTAACAAATACTTTGTGCGTCCTCCAGTTAGGTACTGTTCTTGTTTTACTTCCCAGCCCATTATATGATTAATGAAACACAAAATTGCCAGCAGTGGTGTATATTGGGGGCATTTACAGTGCGCCTCACGTCTTCGTCGCCTTTGAACCAAAATTGCAATTTGTAATGGAAGTACCTACCAAGAAGGCACCTAGCCATCTACTGAAGCAAGTTGTATTTGCTTGTGCAATGACCAGCATCGCATTAGGCACTTTAACATGTAACATACATCTACAGTGTCTGATTTGGCCATATTAAACACTATCAGAATCCGTAGGCTGCGCTCCCGTTTTTACTTTATCCCGCTCCGAATCTTTCCTCCGGCTAAGTTGGTCTCAGGAATAAAGGCTGCTTCCGGAACAAACATCCCGTAAAGAAAACAAAACAGCGGCCGTAAAAACAGTCCCGGAAAACATTTTAAGAAAAAAACCCCAGAAAAATTATTAAAAAAAAGTTAGTTGAACTTTTCCCCATTTTCAGGGGAGTGCTTTAACAGAGATTTTCCAATTTATTTTTAGGTCTCATAAATACGTACTAACAAAAATATGAAACTTGCCTTTATTCATGAAAATCGATCAGCAAAAAAAAACACTTACCTTTGTATGGGAAAGCTCTTCCTTAATTATACAGTAATCTACCAACAAGAAAAAACAAGCGCTTTTATTTAGAGCAGGTTTTTTTGGTGGTGTTTTTTCGAAAAATTATTTTACCAGATTTGTTTCGTCCGGAAATGTTTTTATAGGAAGATGTTTTTACCGGAGCTTTTTCTCGACTATTTTTGTAGACTAGCATTTTTTTTCATCGATGTTTTTCCCACAGCGAATTTGTGATGGGACTGTTTTCGGGAACGCTTTTAATTAAAAATAACGCAAGTCATAATCCAGAACCCGGTGCCGCATCGGCTCGTTTGCATTTTACAATGGGAAGTATGAGCGGAAACTCTCTCAAACTCCAAACATCATCTGGTGTAAACCTGAATTTTCTTATCTGAATCGAAAACTGATTTAAAAACGAATATGCGCTTTATATAATAGACTCGTAAATATTTCGCTTCTAGTAGCGGGAACTCTTCATCACTAAAGTTTGGACAGGTAGAAGAAATCCTTAATTAACATAAATATTGAGATTGATTTTTGTGACAAATTATGTACTAAAAAAATTCTAATAAAACTTAACGCGTCACATGATGGCGCTTTTTTTACTTTTAAACCTGCTTCATATTGGTATCAATATACGCCACTGATTGCTAACCTGGGGCGATGAATGCAAGTACCATGGAATAAACTACACTAAGTTGATTAATTCGAATTAAGTTATATTATTAGCATAATTTTTGACATTTCTTATTTACGTATACATACCTAATTCATAAATATTATGACAAATTTCGGAAGTTTGTAAAAGGAGCCATGTGGCGTAACTTAAGACAGGCGACCCATATTCGGTGACGCGACGTGACGCCTCGTTTCGACGAAAACTGTAAAAAATTGCTAAAATAGACGTAGTGTGAATAATACGACTGCGCCGCTGGTTTCGGAAGTGTCGTTGTCCTTTTTCACCTTTGCCTAGTGCGACTGCGCCGCTGGTTATAGTACTTTCGTCGTCCTTCATTCTCCCTTGTCTAGTGCGACTGCGCCACCTATCAAAATTTATTCCAATTGGTCCACTCTCCAACCGCTTGTTTGACGGTATCCTTATGAATCACTTTGTATATTTTCTGCAGCTAGTGCTACTCAAGTTTTTTTAAACTTTATTTAATTTTTGCGAAGCCGCAATATCTCTAAACAGATAGGTTTCGATTGATATCGGTTTCATCCTGGGCGTAGGTAAATTTGTAGGGTGTAGGTATGGGGTTGACCAGTTTGTTAAGGTTTGTTTTGTACTTTATTGTCCATGGTAATAAAAACACTGCTCACAATAACTCTACATCGGTTATTTTATTATGTAGTTCAGATTTAATAAAATTTGCTAACATTTATTAGGAATGGTCCTTTTTTCGAACAGTGCAAGGTGGCAGTAAAGGAGACCCGACCCTGTGGGCGTTGTGACCTTCAGATATGAGTGCGCCTTGTGTCCCTGGTGGGCGATTTAAACGCACAAAACGCAGTGTGGCCTTTGTGACTGCTAGGAGTTTTTTCCGGATCCCATTACAATGTGTAGTTAGAGATACAATCATTAAAATCTTAAAAACATTAAATCTTATAGTTAGAACAACAATCTTGTAGAGCTATTTCTCAATACGGATTTACTTTAGACCGTTAAAATAATTTTTGATTAGTTTAGTAACCGAGTAGTAGAGTGAGTTGGAACGCGCACCCCGCTATTTAGTAAAAGATGAAGCAGTTTTCTCTCCAAGTCTTTGTATTTTAAAACGCGCTCCGTACTCGAAAAGTAGAGGATTCTTCAACTGAACTCCAAAGAGCTCACTGGCTGACCTGCTTCGGTGTAATTGCTAACTTGCACATTGGAGAAATCATAGTTTGTTTGTAATAATTCCGGGCAACTTGTAAAAAATTTTATCGCCCACTCGTACTTAATATACAGCAAATATAAATAATGGAGCAATCATAGTTCGTTTGTAATATTACACCTAAATCCCGTCAAACTTCAAATTGTAATTCAAGTCAAAAGCTAAACTTTACCGCCTGCTCGTACTTAATATACTGCAAATATCAAATTTGAATAATTGAGTGACCATAGCTCGTTTGTAATATTTCCACGAAACCTCGTCAAACATTTTGGTATTTATAGTTTTCACGAAATAATAGCAGGAAAAAAGTTATTGTTTTTGTCAAATAGTAGAGAAACCTGCTGTTGGGGGTTAAATCAAAAATTAAGTAGTAACAGTTTTTGAGTGTATTCATAGAACAGATCGTACGGCGTAGTCTTTTGGTGGAACACGTTTTTTCACGAAATACCCAAACATATTATGAAATAAATAAATTTTTTCAAATTATTTAAAAAAATGCCTTTTCACAATAACCTAGAAATCCTGAAAACATGACAATGTTGCTTAAAAAAGGTTAATTACTCTATGCGACTGAGACCATGCCAGGGCTTTTCATATAATGCACAATTAACTATGTCTCTATGATATATCACAGTGAGTAGCCGGTCGGTGCCGGCTGATAGCATTTTGCCGGTATGCAATATAGCGTCATCGGATAACATGCAGCGTAGTTTACCAGCAGTTTGTTGTTAGTTACAGGTTAGGGGAAAGTTCAAATCCCGTGTGAGTTACATTTTTAAAATGGTAAATCTCGTTTTTCGTTTATTTATTTATTTTCTGAAATTTAAGTTTCAGGACCACAAAATTTCAGTGGCGGCCGTCCAGTTGTACCAGTTTTGGTTAGACCAAAGTATGTCGCAATATAAAAAATAAGAGCACCAAGTATACAAATATTTCAACGTTAGATTTTTTTCAATTTCATTGTTTATAGATTTAGTAATCACTAATTACATAAACCATTTAAGAAAAGGAAATTTTTGCTCGTGCTTTTACGCCAAAAACAATAATTTTGACAATACGCTGACACACTACGCGTAACATTTTCGTCTGCTTTAAATTAAAATAATACAGACTATTGTATTAATGATAATTACATCACTTGGAAATTATGTTGGTTTGATTGTGGTTAAACTCATAGTAGTCGAGCTGTACTTTGTTATTTAAATTGTGCGGTGTGTTTGCCCCTGGCTAGGGGACCATGGCCCCATCTTGGTCATACTATCATCACCAATTACAGCTACTGTGCGCCGCTGGCGAACCCAGTTCTGTACTCTTCAGTTTCATTCACATAATGTCAAGCAAGTTGGCACAATAACTGAAAACGACATTATGTCGTGGGCGAAATTCAAAAACGTCAACAATAATTATCTCGGATCACCTTTCCCTTGCGTAAACCTATATTTAAAACTGAATTTTATTAATGCCACGTTAATGATAACAAAAACGCATGAAAGCCCAAGGCTACTAGAACTGTTACATTTTTATCTGGTTTAAACATTGGTAATTTGTCAGAAATTTCGTTGCGAAATAATTTAATTATGAATATTTGGGCTACTTTCATTTTGAAAAGTTGGTACATCCGTGATCTGTTTACAACAATTACACGTGTTTGTCTGGCAAATAGAATAAGTGCTTCGTGTGCCTAACAAAAATACAATTTTACAAAACATCCTGTAAGGCAATTGTGTGTAATAGTTAATCCATCAGCTGTCTCCGTCTTGATGTAGGAAGTAAAGAGAATAATGTATGTAAATCTATCGGCAAATGTACAGATTTAATAGGGATCTGTCTTCGGTTCATTCTTCAAGCCAGAAAATCGATAAAGGGTTATTAATAACAAAATGGAAGATAAACTTAGCATATCTGAGTAACCGTGGCAGGAAGCTGTCGATATTTAAATAAGTAATCATCACGTATCGGTGTAATTTCCGTTAATAATATACATATACAATGAAGCTTCCGTGGATATTAACATTTAGGAAAAAACGGGAAGTTAACGGAGCTTTTACACTCTATTGATATATTGATCCGAAATGTCGTGTGCTAAAAGTAAAAGACTTTTTTGTAGCACACCATGTACACATTTAGTTGTCATTAAAGTTTTAATGATTACTATCTGTGGAAATGTAGAAGTAGGTGGACACATTAAAAATATGTTTAAAGAAGGAATGCTAGGAAAAAATGTTATCATTAGTAATCTTATTAGTTAATAGAATCCGTATGATAATTAACCTGCGTTAGACAATCTGCAAATAGGATAACATTAAGAAGATATCCGGTAGTACTAATCTTAGAATAGCACGGATAAATTAAAATAGCATTTTGATGTATGTTGGTATTGTTAAATGAGAAATGATTTTTCTTGCCGATTACTAATTGAAATAATGCAAGAGGTTTATAACTCAAATGCCTCAATATTTACCTTTACAACAATAGCTTAGATGAAAACATGTACTCTATGGTCTGGTCATAGCGAAGCTAATAGAATCTCTGCCTCTGAGCGGTGCAAGCCTGGTTACATTTTCGAGTCAATCCGCTAAGCTCTGGCCAATTTTGTGAATGATACTTCACGGACCAAGTTTTCTCTGGAACTGGAGGAACTTTCGGATAGTGTAAATCTGCGTAACACTGTAAAGCCTCCTTATCTAGACTGTTACAAATGAACTAAATTTAAACCCCAGAAAACGTAACCATTATTACGTATAGCTGTAGATTTTCTGTAATTAATTTACTGTAAATAAAACAATCCTCAACTTCAACAGGTTTTTTATTTTGGCCGTATACGTATTTCGACATGTTGACATGTCATTTTCAGAGGCAAGATTAAAAGTCAACAGTTGGTGTTGCTATAGGAACAATAAATCTTCATAACTTGATCTTGGTTTTCTATATCTGCGTCCAGATGACTTTATTCCTGATTCAAAAACGTCCAATAATGGTGAATTTAAGAGATCAATTTGTTCATTCATTAAAGTTACAGATTTTAAATGATTGTGAGATCTTAAAGCTTCTAGTATATCTAACTTACGTTTTTCATCACAAAAGCGTAAACATTTTTATAGTGTTATTAAATGTCATTGAATGATTGTGAAAAAATGTATCAGACAACTGCCACAACACCTTCTTCGCGTACGCTTAGTGCTTCTTCCTCTCTAATTTACACTATAACATTATTTTCCTATGTAGAGAAGCAAGAAGGCATGTTAACCCGTTCTTGTCGCTTTCATCAATTTTGAATTTTTGGGGTTAGCGGTGCACTAAATGTTTGAATTTTGTCTAGTTTATATTAATTATTTATTCGAAATTCATAAACTTCAAAAACCTAAAAGCGATGGGGGGTGACTGGGAAGTGGTAGAAATATCGCGTTTGCGCAGATGAGCTATTGGGTATGCATAGAACACATATCTGAGCTTCCTTTTCTAGGGCGTCTATATTTAAATGAAACACCCATCCCTCTACCCTTCTTATTTTTTAAGGAAGTTATCTAGTTATTTGATATCTACAATTTTACGTAACCACTAAAAGCTTAAATGCATTTTTATAGCCATTAGTCCAATAAACTGTTCTATGCGTAGAATACAAATCTAAGCTTTTTTTCCGAGCGCGTCTATACAGACGTAAAGCATTCCTACCTATTCACCTTTTTGTTGGCGGATTAAACTCGCTTTGTTGCGATTTTATCCCAATGGTGAGTTAACATTATTTTAAACTTAAATTTAACTTTCTGCATTAAGACGTCCCGGCACTAAAGTGTAGACATTTACGCAGGCATGCGGACACTATGGTGAAACCTGGTTTTTGGTAGTTTCAAACTCTAAACTCTCTTCCGAAATTTTGACGAATACATTACTTGCCTCTAACTTCACTCCGCATAGCAAGAAAGGTAAACAAAATTCAGACATACAGTATAATGAGCGATCCACAAAACATACATTGCGTACAGACCTTGAGCAGCGTACGTCACCTTTTACTTATATTCAGAAAACATGTACAAATGTCAATGTATATCTTCTTTGTTGTTTTCCGAATATGTTTAAGACATGACTAACGTTGCTCAAATGCATTGTTTCGTAAAGAGCTCCGTATATGTTTTATAAACAACGCAAAGCACAACTGGCACAGAGTCGAGTTCGAGCAGTGGTCGAGTCCACACGTGTTAGCGACGCCACTCCAGCTTTTAAATGTAAAACGCCGTTTTGACCGTTTGAAAAGACAATTTTAGTGTAGAGTGATCATTATAGTTGGTAAATTAGTACCTTTGGGTTGGCATATCAGGTAAAACAGGTAACAACGTAACGCGCGCACCCGGAGAATGTTTGTTTGTGACATGCGCTAGCTCTCAAAAACAAAGAAGCGAGAATTACCTGCGGGATTGATTGTACCACCTGGATTACCTGCCGATGTCACAACAGATGAAAGGAAACCGGAAAATGAATAATCAGCAAACAGTTAAATCTAAGTTATAAATATAAGTAGTAATTTCTAATAGAGAATAAATAGATAAAATCCCCAAGATAAATTAAGAACAGGCGGCTGTAAGTACATATTAAACAATACAAATAATTTAAAAAAGTAGATATTGTTATCCTGTTAGGGCAGTCTGTTGGGCAATGGAGTTTATTTTTGTCTAAACCCGACAATAGAGAACGCCAACAGACGAATTCCTGGAACTCGACGCTAAAGGTCTTGAAGCAGGTAGATTTCTAAGGGTTTCTTCGGCTAAAAAAGACAAACGAGATAGGTTACAATTTAGGAAAGTTAGAACCAAAATAAATTCACACTCAACAGGCGGGAAAATTCAAGCAAAGGAATTCTTTTACGTGCGCCGCGATACCTACAATAAAGTACAATAATTTTCCATTAGATTAATTGATTTAACTACCGATATTCGTATTGAAAATACACTTTTTTTAGTATTATGTTTGTATAAATGGATATTTATTATATACTCTAAGGTAGTGATATACACCTAACATGAAGAAACTTTATATATTAAGTTGTAGAACAGAGCATCTGTGGAGTACGTTTATGTTCATGTAATTTGAGTAAGGTTTGGAGCTTAATGTTGAATTTAAGGCTCAGAACCGGATATGTCAAATTAGATTGGTTCTAGTATCTAACATTAACGTCTGTTGTCAATCAGAACAACTAATAGTATTAACGGGTGCGTGGACATGTACACGGAAGTGTACACACCGGCAAGCCAACGGAAATCATCAGAAGCAGGAAACACAATACCTACCATGGAACAGGAACAGTATATACGGACAGACACAAATTGACAGTGCGGAAAATCCCAAGAGATGCAAACTATTTATTCGCCTCAATATCAGACCAAAACACAAATGTCACGGCAACGCGAGAACAGCTCAAAAAGGGAGCTTTCATCTTAAGCAAAAAATCGTGTCATACCTCAGAGAAAACCCACAAGGGTTCCAATTGCAACTGGAGGAAAATGTAAGAAACTTGGCTCCGCGCTGCGACCATCTGGTGAATGCCTACGGCCCAGCACTACAAACAGAAGCCTACTTAGAAGACCTAGGAAAAGAAGAATTTTGGGGAGGAGCCGAATCAGTAGCAGCAGCAGCAGAAATACTAAAGGCGTCAATAGAAATACACTACAAAGCAGGTCCAACCTCCACACACACTCCAGTAGACAACAATCAACCACCCAAGGCAATAAGAAGCCAAAGAAGAAAAGGAATCCATAGGAAGCAGGAATGGAACGCCAAATATGATCATGCTAGATCAAAGAATAGTATTAAGTAGTTTATTAGCTATTAGGAAATTAAGATATTTTCAGTTTGTAATCTTAGAACAATAGATATGTGTGAAGTAAGAACAATGTGAAACTTTGATACCAAAGTTTATTAAGTTAAAATGCATAATCGCATAACATTCTTGGTTACGTACTCAAAACACCCATTGATGCGTAGCTTACTAACTACCCGGTGTTGCAGCAGCGGTGTCTTGCGGTATGCATTGCAGACATGCTAACGCGGTTCAACACCCCACCCGATCCCACCTATCACATAAATTCCTACCCACCTACTGGCATGGGGTGGGCCTGGCGTAATCCAGGATCGACCTAGACTCAGCTCCATGTCAGATGATGATGATGATGATGAACGCAAAGCACAACTGGCACAGTGATTAAATAATTATCACGAACAAATCAGATATCTATATAATAAATCCGGAGCCGTTCTCTTTGTCTTAGCTTTCAGTAGTAGGAAGCCCCCGTCGCTGCAGCCTACATATTTACGCACCCATTGCATAAAGCAGAGATTCGCTCTTCTTCACTCTTCTAGAGAAACAGAATTCCACACTGTACAATATTTGATTGCGTAGCTAGAACAAAATCTGTTGATAATCTCACAGACAATCTGCGTTAGGAGGTTGTAGCGAACATAGCCAAGATTTCCTCATAAGACCCCAAAAACGCTCCCAAAGCGGAAAAAGCAGATCTTCTTTCAGAGATAGTGCAGCAAATACCTGCCGTAATACCCGCGACTTTAAAAGACGCTACAGCTACAGATAGTCTGTAGAGGAGAAAGGCGAAAAATATAAATTATTCTTGTTAGGGCAGACTACCTGTGAGAAGTCCATAACAGGCAACCTTTTTGATTTAACGTAGCGGCACCTAGCTTGAGCTCTTATTCGCTACCGATTGGGTTGGATGAAACAATCAGCGTGCTTGTCTACAGTAAAAAAAGTACAAGCTACCAGTTCGACATCAGGCTATCAGCCCTAGTCACCATTGTGGAGAGGAGGCTACCTAAATATCTACTTTTGCAGATTCTGCAGATCAGTGTTCTAGCTAAAACGCAACTGACCCGTTAAGCCGCACCAAGACGGTCTTTGCTTACCACTGGCACGTCTTTCGCCGTGACCAAGAGTGAAAGCAAGTAAGTCATTGGATAGTTGCAGTCCTGGTACTATACAATACAGATAGGTCGGTAGCCGGTCTAATCATAATGACCGGTACCTTAACGGCGTTGGAAATGTAAGTCTCCTAGTTAAACACTTTGATTATGGGCTTAAGCAAACAAAGTAAAACCTCACTCGTTGAGCCCAGGACCTAAATGCTAGCAGCCACGTCACTCATCATCACCTGCCTATTAAACGTTCTCCAACAACCGAGTTTATTGCCCAGGCAAGTTCACCATTCGTAACATCACCCAAACGCAGTGACTGGAATGCAGAAATATTACAGCCAGAGGCAGGGACCGGGCATTCTGTTTTAGAGAACTCGCAGTCACTTAGGTGTTTAGCATATATACTAGCTAGCTCCGCCTCTTGAAATCACTTACTCAGTCCTCCTTGGTCCCAATTAAAAAACCCTTAAACCTCTTTGAAGAGAGATTGATGTACCACTTTGCAATCGCCGAAGTGACCGTTACAACTTCGACTACGCTCCGAGGGACGGAAGTTTGCTGTAGTACTTATATACTCCATCTATTTACAAATTCAGAATCAAGAAAATTCACCGACCTTTGCTACACAAAGAAGACAAAAAAGTTTTATACAAACGCGCGGGGCTTGGTAGCCCAGGGCGTTGGTTAAAGACTGGCATGTTACGATAGTACAATCCCTATTGAACCACGGTCAATCAAGTAGATTCTGACCTGGCTCCCGTAAAAAAGTGAGATACTGAGGAACCCTAAGTACTAAATGGAAGGCCTATAGACAAGCAATATAGAAGGTAGATTGATTAAAACACTATCGAGAAGGTGGAGTCTATGACAAAACCTTTAGAAGGAGTGATCAGCAGAGCAGGCTTACAATGCAATCACTAACTATGCTTTTTTTCTAATTTGCACAGACAAACAAACATTCACAACAAACTCAGAATTCCAACACAGAACCGATTCGTTGCAGCCTCTTCTACTTATTCGATTATTGTTGATGGTATTAGTGTCTTCCAGTTTTTTTGCTGTACTTTAAAATAAGGAGTTTGGTCTAGGATCTAGGAGAGTCTCTACTACAATAAAATTATCATAACCAAATGGGTTTTAAGAACTAATTAAATTGTATACTTTTTAGGCACAATTTTTTTGGTAAAAATGAACTTTCTATTTTACCTTTATTGTTACATCAACAAAACAATTTTTTGTAGTTTTGTACACACATGTAAAAATCAAGTTATTTTCAACCTCTTATTGACGGTTTTGATTGATATTCGTTTTTATGGATCGAATAAAAACCACCAAAATAAACCTTTATTACTTTCCAAAATTTATGATTTCATTAAACCAATTTTACTTCACCCATCAATGTTTCGTGTGGTTATAACCCAGCAGATTTATAAGTGTACACCGTCGTTTAATCGTTAATAGACTCTCGACTTGTTCATTTTGCATCAACTGCGATGGGATAACATTTCACATTTACAACGTCTTCAATTAGGAACTAACAAGTAATAGCATTAGGTCATGGAACAGCTACAATTACAAAAAAAAACAGAGTTAAATGACGACAGCACTAAAATTGTTATAACAGGTGTAAACAACCTTGTGTTAAACAATTTTAAAATGCCTGCAAACTTACGCTTTAATGTACATCCTAAATTTTTGTTTACGTTGCTTTTAATAAAATCTTTTTACCCAAAAAAATTGGAGTTTATATGTTAAAAGAGTAAAGGATAGCAACAAGGTTATGACTGTTATTTTTTGGCAGGAAGAAATTAATCAAGATATCATTGCTCCCATATCGTCGGTGAATCAAAACATAGATTCTTAGCTATTGAAGTAGAGATATTCCGCTAAATTCTGATGTTCAGAATAATGAGCTGCTGGCCTAAATTCACCCAAGTTGTAAAAATAGCAGCAAATGTATACATTTTGACTATAAGGTCCGGTATACGTTCATTACCATTGTTCAATGTTTATGTATCAAGAATTCAATAAAAAACCTTTTAAATTTTATGAACTACAAACAGAATTCGCATTAAAATCAAAATTTTTAAGAAATTATTTTGTTCTGGAAAATCTTTACCACCAAATAATACATGTAAAAATTTAAATCAAGATAAAGTGAATGTTTCAGCTATTCTACGTGATACAAAACAGAACCAACTGTAAAAATAGCTAACGTAAGAGTTTGGACCCTGTAAATTTAATCATCCCCTATAACTTATTAACAATTTTTATTATAATATTTACATAATTCCCTAGACTTCCAGTGTTGATCTGTATTGTCTGGATGGAAAAAAATGATTTTTTAATTTTGACCAAAATGTTGCACTTTAAAAACTGATTTTCAGAAATGTTTGTCTATATTTGTTTGTTATACAACAAAATCGATTTTAACGAAATTTTGAGTACCCAAGCAGAAAGAAACTTTAAAAGCGACCTGTAAATAGAAACCGTAGCAGACGTCTTTTTTGGTACAATTTTTACTAAATTATAATACAGCAAATTCGAGAGCATACTCTTGTAGAGGGCGATAAGACCAAGCTTTTTCTTCAAACTGGCTAGCTTCAAAATTGCGATCGAAGATTTTGAGTTGAAACTTGTTGATTCAAAAATAGGTTGGCATATTATTGAAATAAAATTGGGTATCGCAAATATGTAGCAAAGTAAAATTAAAATTTATTTTCGAATTTGTAGAAACTGTAGAATAGGCTTTAAAAATTAAAAAAAAATTATTCAATCCAAATTGGCTGCAAATTTTTCCTTAAGTTTTGTAAACTAATAGAGCTATAGGATATTGACTATTATTTGATTTTATCTTCACATTTTTTGGGCGCTTTGTATCAATTTTTAAAGTTTAGAACCTTTATATTTTACAAGTAGAGAGGGTTGGTAATAGATCTGTGTGTAAGGTAAGTGCATTATCAGTAACAGTAAAATATTATTTTAAACCTATGATATTCTTTAGTCAGAGGCGGATTAAAGTTCAACAAAACAGGTGGCTCTCACCCCTCATAGCTCTTCGCATAAAATTGTGATTCGCCGTGTATGGATAGAAAAAAGTAGTATTTTGTTGATCATTCCTCTGATAATATGTTGAGCATGCGCTACGTTGCATTTGCCGTTTAATAGCCATTAGAAAAATTTAACCAGATTATTTTTGACGTACAAAATTTTATCTTAAGTAGGTATAACATCTAAGTAAAGCCAACACTCCTTGCTGATCAACAAGTTTTCCTAATTTAAAAACCAGATTATGTTTCAATTCAGCCTTGGTATGACTATTGTATAATTAACTGCTGAATGCTGAATATTTCGAAAACGAATATAAAAGCTATTTACGTCGTATTATTTCTTCGTTAATTACTTCTGTATTGATATGGTTCTTAGATGCATGCCGGTTAAATGAACCATAAATTGTACTAGACATAAACTTTAATTAAATTTTAGTATTTTACAAAAAAATCAGAAGAAATTA
Source organism: Ctenicera cuprea (assembly GCA_958336395.1). Classification (NCBI taxonomy): domain Eukaryota; kingdom Metazoa; phylum Arthropoda; class Insecta; order Coleoptera; family Elateridae; genus Ctenicera; species Ctenicera cuprea. The sequence continues at coordinate 16,473,205 of OY284495.1, read as the reverse complement.
TTACTGCTAAAACCCGTTCACTATCAGTTGTAATATTAACTGTGTTTATATTTTTTCATTTTCTGGATTACTCTCAAAAAGAAAAAAATACATGAATAGGTGTTACTTAACTAAAGATTTAAATTATCTTCAGTCGAATTTTGGCGTCTTCGTTAATATACAGGATGTATCAAATTGCGTGTTAACTATGGGAATCTCGCTTATTTGAAGAGATACGACGATGGTTAAATTAGAGAAAGTTGTGGAATTTTATGCCCATTAATAATCTAAAAAAAAATTGGAGCTATCTTACTGAGTTTCTGAAGAAAACTGTAAAAAACTGAAATTTTGGATATTTTGTTTTCAATTCCACAACTTTAACCATCGTCTTATCTCTTCAAACAAGCGAGATCCCCATAGTTAACACGCAATTTGATACATCCTGTATATGTCGAGGGGTTAGCTTTTTTTAATACATCTAATTTTGGCACTAATGACAGGCTGGCTTTTTAAACTACTAATATTTTTAGGGACAATAACAAAACAAAATTAATATTAATTTTTTTTAAGTATTTATGCACAACGTTGTAGTTTGAATAGTAAGTAATGGCGCATTTAGGCATAATTACACTACTCGCGCGTTTAGTTTCCCCAGTTTCAAAAGCCTCCATAAATTAAAACATTTACATGTTCTAACAATTGTATGAATACATCTTATTAGTAAACAAAAGTTAAAACGAGATATTAAACAGTATTACATATTAGTTGCAGCATGTACATCGCTAACACTGAAATAATGTGTCACAGTCTTATAGCACCTAACGTTCGTTATACATGAGTATAACAAAGTGCAATATGTTGATTACTTCGCAAGGGTCTCACGCAACACGTCATACAAACATATCTATTTGTTTACTGCGCTACACAAGGATAGGAAGATAACTGCTCGTGCAACGAAGAATACATAAGATGACGTGCAGTCAATAACATCCAAGCCATAACTGCCACATGTGTTGTAAGAAAAAATATCAAATTTTAAGTTTTGGTAAGAAAATTACATTAAACAAAAACGGAGATAAACGAAAAAAAATCGTCAGCCAAAGACTGGTTAGGAGGGAAGAAAATAACCCCCTAAATATTGCTGGCAGTAAATTATTCTGGTATCACCGATGTCCAATTTATGTATTAAATCCCCAACTGTCTCAACACAACACGGTGATATGCTTTTACACCTCGAAACAGTTATTATTTGTTATTTTAAGCGAAAGTTTATGTAGAAGTAACGTTGGTCGGGCGGCGCGGCACATAAAAATAGACGATGGTCAACTGCTTAGCGATTTGTTATTATTTTGTTTGCTTTCATTACTTCGATTATGTATATCAGAGAACGATTGGCGCTGCTCTCAACATTTTTACGTCATAATTTGTTAGGTTTTGCCGTATACGGTATTTAAGACTTCATCATTACGAATAATGTTATTGTTTAGAAATCTGATTGATTGCATTATTGCAACAAATTGTAATTCAAAACCGTATCAATACAGTGTTTTTCTCGAGACCGAGATATTCTCGGACTCGGGCCAAGACCGATAACGAGACGAAACTGACATTATCGAGACCGATACCGAGACGAGACTACTACGGCGAGAATCTCGGTGTAGGTAATTGAGTAATACCCAAAAATATAGTACTTGTTTACGGAAAATCGATGACAACGAATAATAAAAATAATAATAATATTTGGGTGGGGGCCTGATTGTTTATTAAAACTTTCTACTCCAAAAAAGTACATACACTATATCTTTACAGAGCGCTTGAAAAGATAAGCCTCGTTGTTTTCTCGCCGCTTTGCCCCTGAGCGCCGCGCCGGTTTAAAATGGATCCGGTAAAACAGCCACAAAATCAAAGTTAGGGGCAGGGCAAAAATCGTCCTGTCGGTTTTTGATCATCACTTCTCGGTCTTTTTGGCAGTTTAATTCGATTAATATTAGCCGTCGAGTAGATTTGAGAACAAATATCAAATAACAAATGTATGGACTTTTCAGGTACCTAATTAAACTTATGTTCAACAAAAAAACAATAAAAATGGCACACATTTCAGATCAATTTATTTTACTAATAAGCTACTAAAAAATATACTAAATACTCATTCAGAAGGAAAAAAACATAGATAATAAACAGATAACTTGATATCAATACTAAGGTAAACGTTAATTTTCAGCCTTAACATTAAGAATAAATTTAGGTTTCCCCGCCGTTATCACCAGTACTGCATCGCTGTTCGAACTGAACAGAATTCTCGTTTTCTTGGACATCGTCTTGAACATGTCGTGCTATTTTGTAACTACACAAGTAATGTGCAACGACCTAATAAGCAACGGCTCAAAAACACGGATTGTTTTGACCATATCAATTCTGATAGTATTTGTTGCTGAGCTGCCGCCGCGCCGTATCAATGACTCCCTGGAACGTGTGATTATTTAGACAAGGGTATACGGAAACCGGTACCGAAAGTCTCGCCAAGTCTGAGATCGAGACCACAGGATACGAGACCTAGACGAGAGTGGCCAATTTAAAAGGTTTACGAGACCGAGAACGATCTAGTCTCGGTCTCGAAAAACGCCAATAAAAAAGTTAATACTTCCAGAAACTCAAATAAATTGCTCAGAGTCAAAATAAATAAATACAAACGCGTCCTAAACAAGCTGCTGGTCAGATACACTACTACAGAGCAGTGTTCTGCCATTACAAAATATACAATAATTCCTTTGGTTATTAAAATAAGACTTTATGCCTTCTTTTAGAGTGTTTTGCTTTTCCTTACATGAGATCTAATACATACTGATACAAGAAGAAAATCGGCACTATACATATACAGTTACTATTTCAGAGAAAACAACAGAATTTATGGAAAGTATTTTTATACACGCTGACTTCTTGCATATATTTCAGAAAATACAATAATGCTGAATGCATTAATCATATTACCATTTACAGTTAAAAAAACTGTTTCACATTTGGGTAATGGATGACCATCTACAGTTTAAAAAACAAAATTATAGAAGGATCAAAGTATCACTTTCGAGTACTAGATTGCTATTTTAAGTTAAAGAAAGCTAAAGTGGTAACTTCAAGTGGCTATATTTGCCACACTGTAATTTTTTATAATTATAACGTTGTAAAGTTTACCGAGTATTAGACTTCTAAGAAACCAAGCAAGCGGAATTTGCACTTGAGATAGCCTGTGCAACCTATTTACGTACCGTAACTGTACGCATAGTAGCAGCGACTAAACTGCGGGAAAGCAAAGTAAGCGCCGCGCCCTACAACTAATTACACATTCCGCTTCGGATGTCAGACAAAAATTGCTATAATAGCTTTATATGAGAAGTTATTAAAAGCATGCAAAAAAAGATAAATGTTTTTTTCTATAGAGCTAATTGACAGGAGGCGTAGTGAAAATTACGTAAATGCCGAAAAACTCGTTGTTGATATTAAAAAGTATCGTTTTGTTTCTTAATTTTTAAAATAGTTGAAAATTCTAGCTGATTCTAATAAAGTACTTTAAATACTCTATCGAACAGATAAAAATTTATAACGATTGGCGTTTGCGTTTTTAAATAATTAATTAATCTGTTTCTAGTTTTTTTGGCAGGCGTCAGAGTAAAATTTTGGAAATAACTAAAAACTAAATTTGTAGATCACTAGAAGCTCTGTCGGCTCAGAAAGTAAAAACAAATCGTGTGAGCAGTTTTAGAAATTTCGAAGAATCGCCATTGCTATGGGTTTCGGTTTTTTTAAATTATTTTACTTCGTCGTATACCATCCACAAAGATCTTTCAAACAAGTTGTAGCTAATCCCAATCAGACAATTACTATTTGAGTAAATGGGCGTTAAAGTCGAGATTTTCAAAAAGTCGTAGCTGCCGCCATTTTCAAGCTAGAGAGTTCGGTTAACACAGTTTTTGATGTGCCTTAAGATCTTCTCTAAAATCCCCCAAATTTCCAAAATTAAGTTTTGGAAAAAAAGTTACCAAAAAAACACGTCTAATTTCGATTTCTGGTTTTCGGTTGTTTTGAAAATCTTAACTAGAACTACAATGTTTGATATACCTCTTGATTTGAAATTTCATCAAAATCGGTACAGTACTTTCGCCTGTAGAGGCGTCACCCACACACACATCCATAAACCCACCGACCCCCAGACAAACATTTTTTTAAAAACACTTATTTGGGTTTTGGGTTTCTTGAGCTCCAAAACGCGTATTTTCCTGAAGATCTAGATTTTGAAAATTTTCATGAAATCAATACTTCCCTATACCGAAGGTATGGGGAAGTAAAAAAACAAAATTGTGGAATTGTTTCAAAAATGATGAATGAGAAAATTTAAATTGAAAAAATTGAAAAGTGGGTACATTCATTTAAAAAATAGTTGATGTCGATGTAACTACAAAATAATAAACATTTAGATGATTACTTAGTAGTTACACGCATGTTCAATTCAGCCGTTGAATTTAGAATATACAATACTACAATACTATAAAGATTGGCGGTAGCTCAGAGGTTGGGCGCTCAGTCTCTAACGCTGAAGGTCTAGGGTTCGATTCCTCGCCGAAGCCATGCAGCAATAAAAATCTATGCCGCAACCCGCCACTCACATTCCCCAATCCGGTGTAGGCAGCCGTGGGGTCTTAATGCCTAAAACCTTCTCTGGAATTTAGTCATTCGGTTTCGACGTTAAACTGTAGGTCCCCGGTACTCCACCTTGGCGCTAAGGAGAGTGTACGTTGCAGAGAAGAGTGCCGCTGCCCAGCAGTGGGACGTAAAGGCTGATTACGACAATACTATAGGATGCTTTAGGTACATGTAAGGTATCTCGACTCAGCTTATTTATTACTGTTTTAAAAGAAGTTGCCAAAAAAAGCGGGTTCCGCTAGTTTAGTTTAAACAGAAATATTTTATAGAATGTTAGATATTCAAAATTTATAGAACTGCAAAAACAAATTTGAAACCATAAAATATATTTCACCTAGGAACTACAAAACTTCAACACAATTGCGCGGACAGTTTTTGAAAAATATATTTTTTTATTTCTATAAATTTAAGCTGTGGTCACTCGTATTTTCAAAAACTAGTGTAAGATAGGGTATGATGATCCCAAATTGAATCTAGATTTGTGAACCTGTTTTTGGATAATAACGCGTTAAATTAGAAATGTTAAAAAAATCGCAACAGCCGTCAGTTCAACATGTTAAAAAGTTGGAAGCGTTAAATTTGGCCTAAAATGTTCTATCAGAATACGACTTTATATTTGAAAAATTTGGTTTCGGAACAAAAAGCTGCCAGAGAAGACGTCTAACTTGAATTTCCGGCTTAGGATTTTTTTAAAAGCTTTTTTTTGTCAGTGAATTTGCATCACGAAGCACGTCGAATCCGGACTGTTACTCTTTACAGCTTGTCATTAATTTTTAAGCATAGGAGAAACTGAAAAAAACTTTTTCATTATTTTTAAATCTTCAAGTCTTCAAGCTTTACGTCTTTCGGAGATATGCCACCCTACTGAAACATCAACGCCCCTAAGCGTATGTCAAGTTGACTTAATAGATAATTCTGATTTTTTGATGTAACTAAGGCAACAACTACGAATATTATATATATTATAGTGTTAGTAAAATTGCTATGACATTTTTTACTGGAAAATTTCGATATAAAATTTTAAAAACTGTAAGCATTAAACTTGCACAAATAACAAGAATCTGGAAAATCTTCACTTATACGTTAATATCAAATAAGAGTTGTTAATGTGAATTATAAAACGGATGATTTTAATTGCTACAGGAAATTATAAATTTACAAAGTAGCCGGGCATGACCAACCTGAAAAACTTCCTTGCATTTCGGCAGAATTAACATTAAAATCAATATTTTGAATAAATGTTACAAACTGTTACATAAGTCCGGAAACGTTTGCAGGAGATTTCAATGCAAGGCGACGCGACAAACCCGAACAATTCTGCTTTTAAATAAATATTAGATACAAAAGTGAGTTCACAATGGGAGTGTAATTGTCGAAAATGTATTAAACAGAAGCTATTGTATTTGTTTAAAACAATAGTTAAAACCCTGCAAAGATTATCATAAACTGATGTCACATTAATCACAGGAAGATCATAACTTCTATTGTGTATAATTTCGTGATTATAACTTTTACAGTATGTCACGCCTCATTCCTCGACTCTAAACGCGATTGGCCACGGACTTTTACACTCCTACTGTGTACATTTCCTGTCAAACAATTCGGTGCTATACTGGAAAGAAATCCTTTCAAGCGTAGGCTTGTGTCTGGTCCACTGCACTTTTTACAGGTCTGGGCGCCTTTATTTCTATTTGTAGAAATAACTCGCAAGGTTGTTGTTGGGATATTTTTAGTTTCCATTATTTGTTGCGGTTTTGCGGTAAAAATCAGCACTACCCTTGTAAAAATTTAATCAGTTTCGCTTTTTGTGACAACATTTATTGCGCTGAGATCTGGTTTGTGATTCTAATCTTTCGATTTTTGTTACCTAATAATTGGTAGCTACTGGAATTATTACTACTAGTTTTTTGCACAGGTTTTTGCAATTTTTCGATTAACCGGGTGCTTTTCAACACCATGATTAGATATCATTCATCTGGTTATATCTCTGTCAGAACTTTAAGCGCATCACGATTAGGTATAATAATGGAAAAGCTTCAAATAACGTTTTAGCTCGTTTTGAAAATATTGTAACAGGCAAAGTTTGGATAATTTGAGTGATATGGTTTCGTCTGTCTGTTATTTATGATTTTGGAAAACACTTATAATTATTGTTTATTTACAAAGTATGTGCTACAAAAATAATTTAAAATAAAGTCTATTTGTCATTCTTGGAACTTTTAACAGTGTTGGAAACGTTGAAAATTAATAAATGTGTTTCTAATTTTTTAAATATACGTACAAAATATCCACTTAACTCTTTAAATCTTTGTAATTTACAGATTTTATTTAAAAATGCGTTTCTGGTACACCATTTAAATATTTTTTTTATAAGAGAAGTATTCTATCTTGTATGAAATTAACAATTCCTTATACTCGAGACTTCGCCGTCGCTATCTATCAGCTGATAGTCGCAAAAAGCTCAGCAAACCATATAAAACCTATAACAAAAATAATAAAATAGGAGAAGTATATTAGCAATACAAATATAAAAATAATTATTTATGTTTGAAGAATTTTCTATTTCCCAGTTAATTTGTAAATAATGTGCTCGACGTTCAAGATATTGCTTGGTTTGTTTTGTAGCAAAAAGTAAACGTACTATTCTAAAATAAATATGATATTTCTACGCCACGGGTAATAAAACGCTGAGCTTGCATAGCTTGTTGAGTATATTTCCTTAACATAAAATAAATGCAAATTCATTAGTGTTAAAATAATTTCAAAAAATATTTAGAGCACAGAAGGAAAAACATTTTATATTTAATATTCTGTTTCCGTAAGAACGAAAATACAAGTTGTAAATATTAAACGCTCAGTAAATTGGTTTTCAAAGTAGTTGTAGCGAAGACTTACACATCATACTAATTAAATTTCTTCAGATAGCTAAGCGTGATAAGCAAATAAATACAAATAAATCTTTCTGATAAAAAAACATTTTCAGTTAAATAAAATTAAAATAATGTTGAAAACCATTGTTGTGCTCCAAAAACGTGCTCCTGTACTTGTAGTTGTTGCTAGTAAAATGTATTGGAGCATGTTTTTGGAACATATTCGTATTTCAATTAGGTTGAAGAAATTGCAGTTTCTTATCTTTATTTCTCTTCTCGGCATATACTTATTTTTAGCGATAAACATCGACTCCGAAAAATGGAAAATAGATATGCACAGAGTGTCCAGAAATTTTATTAATATAGCGTTTTTTAAAATTTGTATTTGGGCGTTTAATTTTCTTTTTTAATTATTGTATTGTCACTTGTGTATGTGTAGGAAAACTAGATGCGTACTGTATACATGGGTATGAAGGGGGACGGCGACAAGAACATTTTTATTGTTTCCTTTTATTGAAGCTTTTTAATTTTTAAACTTTAGGCCAATAATCTTGTTTATCATATAAAAATACATCAAAAGGGTACTGTTGGTTCAAGGCATGAAGGCATGGCCTGCCGGTTTGTGTTCTTAAATTGTAAAGGTTTAAGAAAAAGAAATGTTTCGAGCCTGTGAGTTGCCATACAAAACATCTTTGGTTACCCTTACATAAGTGACAATAATTTAAAAAATAAAGCGAAATGATCACTGCCAAAATACCAAAATTTCAAAACTTAGTCATCCATAATTTAAAAAGTACTTACAAGTACACGCCCCCTATTTAGAAGAGTGTAGCTCAGTAACGACACATTTAGTGATCCATGCTTATGGGTACTTTTTTACTTACTTTAATGCAAAGAATTAGTCATATAAATTTGGATGTCAAATTTCTGAGCGCTCTGTAGATGGTTTCATTAAAAAAACTTTGGTATCTTAAGTATTCTGATTATTAAAGCTCTCTTAAATAATTTAGTTTAAATTCCAAATAACGTACAAAAAAAGTTAAAGTTAAAATTCTATAATATATAAAGAAATACAAATTATTTTTTGTCTTATCACTTCTTAAGTTAATGGTTGCGCATTTTCCCATTTAGGGTAACCAATCTTATTGCTTAAAACTAGGAAAAACAACAAGCGAAAGAAATAGCACAAAGTAGTGTTCAGATATTCGTAATTGTCGCACTTATTTGCAAAAAATAACTGCAATTGACTTTTGCTAAATTAGTGGATGTTAATATTATAGTAATATATGTTATTATACACGGCAAGTAAAAAATAACAACGCACAATGTTCATATCTTTCTAAATATTAATACTAAAAAAAGAGCCTTAAATAATTGTGTAAAATTTCAGCGCATACTTTGCCGATGTTCAATATTTTTATATGTTTACGTATTTGTTTGCTATATACCAACTAGAAACTTTTTTAACTTTATTATTTATTTTACTCAAAAATCTTGTTAAGTAAACCACCCCATGAAAAAGGTGCACGTTTTTATATAATTGCGCTAGATACAACGAATTCTAAAGACAAATTGAAGCGAGGCGCCATTTTCTAGAAGGTCAAAGTCAGTTTGCAGTATGTTGCAAATTCAAGCAGTATTTTATAGTATTTACTCAATTGAATCTTGATCATGCTTAATATAGTGGGTTTTTTAATTTTATTGTTGATAACTTTAGGGGTACGTTCACTCCGCACTCCGGAAGGCCTCATTGAGTGAATTCTGGAGACGCGTCAGTGGATGGTGCCCAACTCATGCCATATAGCAATCACGTCACTATATTTATTTATTACTCTGTACCTTAAGTAAATTGTAAATTTGCAATGTAAAATTTATAAAAATATATAGTTGATGGTTGCGGTAGTTAACTTTTTCTTGTCTTTGCGACCATAGCTTCGCCTTTTAGATCATTCGCAAATACAAAATAAATTTTGTGAAATTTGACAAAGTTTTGAACTTCTATTACTTAATATTCTTTACGGCATTACTATAGTGAAAATGTTGTACTATGATACAGCTCAACTGTTACTTTAGTCTCGAAAATTAGAGACACTAAAGTTGGTACTTCGTCTTAAATTATCCAGATTTATCAAAAATTAGTTATTTCTACACAAAATTGGTGGCAGCACCACTGTCATGATTTTTGGATGTCGTATATTGAAGAAAATACTAAAGAGACTATACTGTATGAGTACGATAATCGAGCTCAATTATTATACTTAGCTCTGTAATAAAAATTGAATTTTCAAAACGTCAACAGAATTAGACAAAATAATAATCCTACCCAGTATACCATACACGACCGCATATGCTAACTTTATACTGGATAAGATTGATAAAACAAAAAGTGAAAGCTTATTTGACTTTTTTTTTGGAACACTTGTTATTAGACTTAATTATTGAGGCAAGACTAGTAGCAAAGTACTGTTAATAACTACAAAATTGTTCTCTAAAAGCATATTTTGGGTGGGCCACTGGGTAGGCTAATATTTTTTGGGTGGACCTGGGCCCACCAGTAGTTACGTGCCTGTTGGGGCCCGAACGGGAAAAGGGCTTGAGTGCAATGTTTTTAACATATGTAATGAAAATAGGCCAAAGCATTCAACAGAATTAAAAGACATAAATGTGTAAAAACCCGCGCGCCGTGGTCTGTCAGCTCGCGGCTTTGACGCAATATTCTCGAAGTTTGTTTTTCTAATAACGCTATCGCTGTTATCAGATTATGTAACTATAATACAAACAAATAATATACATCCAAGGGAGATTTTATGTATAGAATACTGCAGCGGGGCATTACCCAAAGGAATGTGTGCCTTATATAATGTACACTTGAATATGGTGGGTTCTAGTAGCGGAGGCCCCTCACCACTAAAAATTGAGTAAAAGCGATACAGCATTAGTTTATATTTATTTCTAATCTTATACAGGGTGATCCATAACAAGTGAAACGCGCTCTCAGTATGAATTCAAAATCTGAAAACAAAAACAAAGTTCCAATAAACATTGGTTCGGAAACGCATCATTACGCAGTTGCAATCTCTTGAAGATTAAGCAGTTAAATAACTTTTTTGTATATTATAATTTTCGCAGTAGTTGCACTAAAGTTTTAAAATTGCATAACTAAGCATTACTCATTTCGCTTAGTATTAAAACTAATTTTTATTTAAATAAGTGCACCAAAGGTGTCTCAGATGGGGATGAAGTAATATTTTCCACTAATTATTTTAGATTTTTCCAAATTGTAAATGTTTGATTGTAAAATCTTATGATTTCATCGAGATAATTTAATGCTGGTGAAAAATTAGGTTGCCATGAAGTTCCGAGTGATTCCTGAAGAGGTGAAAATAGTTCGTACAAACTTTGATGGCAAGTTCTACGTTTATTAAATAATTTGCTAAGAGTGTATCAAAAATAGGTATAAACATCAAAACCCCCAATGGATTACAGAACATACTCACCAGAAATATACACTTGTTTGTTAATGGTGTTGGTGTCCTACAATGCGAAAAATTATTTTCACCGAAATTGTTTGAGTACTGCAAGATAATAAAACGTTTAGTTCTGAAACGGATAGTCAGAAATGTTGGACAAAAATTTTCTTATTACTTTGTAAGGTAAATGTAATAACTTTGTAGGTTTTAAATGCATTTTCTATCAATCTCAGTTTAATTTTTAAACATAATTTTAATTTATATCAAAAAATTATTTTAAATTAAAAAAAAACGCAAATAATTGTGGAAAAAAGTACGGTACCACTAAATTCGACTTGGACTAATCCATTATTAATTTGAATATGTGTACCTAGTGATTCTCCTCCCCTATAGAAGACACCTCTGGTGCCATTATTTTAGTTTTGTTTCAAAAATAGAATTTTCAGAACGTGATCAGAATTAGACAAAATGATAAACGTACCGAGTTTATGCGACCGCATATGCTAACGTTATACCGGGTAAGATCGGCAAAACAAAAATTCAAAGCACTTTTAATTTTTTTTGGAACACTCGTTCTTAGACATAATTATTGAGGCAAGACTAGTAGCGAAATACTATTAAAACAAGATAGAGAAATTCCTCATTTAGGCGGCACCATTATTCACAATGTAGTACGATAACAGCGCTTGATTTATTTTAAGTGTTAGAAATTAACACAATTTAACTGGCAGGACAACATTTCTTTAATAATTTGAATTCTGAATGTTATTATTATATCGTCGGGGAATTTATTCTAAAGTAAACTTATTTTCTTTAAGTTACAGTGAAAAAAAAACCTCCCTGTTGAAGTTACACCCTGTTATTTTACCATTAGCATATCCATAAGGGCACCTAATGTAAAATACTTGTAACAATAAGTTAAATTACAATTTTAACAATTTACCCGAACGTTAACAATCATGAAATTAAAAATCGTGTTGTTGCGAAACGAACCGTTAAACCTTTTTCAACGCACCCCTGAACTGTTAATCGCGCAGCTTCAATAACCCCACACATTGTACAACCAAAATTCATAACAATAGTACCTGTTGGCGTGGTAGGGTGGTAGATATATCCCTACCACCTGAACAGGTGTACGCGGTTCTTGAAGCATAACAGTGCGGCGGACACTCACTCGTCCGGCACAGTCGGAAGAGACCAGTCAGTGGATATCATCCTCCTCCAGGCAAAACTCGCGTCGCTTCCGCTCCTAGACTCAGCCAGGATAAGCGATCCTTGAATCAACAGGTCTAACCGGAACGATCCCGGTTCGCCGCCTCAACCAACTCAGAGGTTTGTGTCTTGTGCAAGCGTTGAAATTTCCAACAAGGACTAGTGATTAGTGTTTGTGGAGGACTGTAGTTATTACAGGATATAAAGAAAAATAAACAAACAACGAACTGTGTTAAGAAGTACTCGAGCATTTTAATGAATGCAATAACTCAAAGTAAATTTTTTATTAACCTGGAACTATAGAAGTCAATTAAGTTCAATCGGATGTGGATTCAGCGACGCAACTGAAAATAGCAAGTCCTGGATTGTTCCAATTAGCCTTTAGGTTAGTCGTGTTATCGTCAAAGATTTCCGATTTGCGTGGGTCGGGTTTGCATAGCGATCGCCCGTTCAAGTCTCCAAGGAAAATTAATCTTTTTGTGATCTATGAGACTTGGGACAATAAGAATCCGCGGATCAAGTGGTTTAATCGTCGTGTAATCCAACACGCTATGATATTGATGGTTCTGTACGATTTAAATCCTGCAAACATTATCGCATTTTAATCTGAGCTTGTGCGCGATTTTAGAACTGGTTGTTAGATGTTACTAATAGTGTTAAGTGATTAAAGACAAGTTTGATTTCCTTTTTCGTGGACTTTTAAGGTAAGATAACTGTTTTATGTACTCGTGCTAACAGATTTTCTCGTTGATACCGAGCGAATGAAAAAATTTTGTCGTTTCCCATTATTTTCCCATCTGATAGCGCGGCTAATTCGAACACTGGCCCCAAAAATTGCGATACTAATGCGATTTTTTCTTAAATTCTAACTCTTAATTGGCCTAATTTGCACCTTTAATAAAGATTGTGGTTAAAATTTACGAACTTCCTCTTCTTGGATTGAAATAAAACAGGAAAAAAATTTTATGACCGGCGTGCATTTGTGTCATGATGTTGTTTATCATTTGGACGGAAAATGTGATTTTTAAATTGGACATTAGTATGTTTTGGAACAGTCACATTTAGGGATCCTGTTTGGAATGATGATTCTATACGATTTTAAAATGGCCCGATTTTTATCACAAGGTTACTGTGAAATGCAGCGAGAACGTGTTTTTTTTTGAAAAGTGTGGCTAACTTTGCAATACTGTTTTGGTGATTTCTATGTATGAAAAATATCTAAAGCTCATAATTAAAGTAACGTTAAAAAATTTTGTTTGGATTTAAATTTTCGTAAAATTTCTGCTTCCAAAAAAGAATTAGAAAAAGTTCATTAAAGTGTGTCTAAAATGTTAAGACTGAAATAATTTTAAAAATTCTAAATTCTTTTGCAATTAAAATAATTTCTCTGTTTTAATAATTTTAACAAAATCTAAAGTAAAAAAAAATTAAAAACAGTGTGAAATCTGCTAACAACCAAAAAATATTTCAATTTTCATTTTTTCGCAAAATTTTGAATTTTAGACCTTATTAATAGATTCAATTAATTTTGCACTCTTAGACTGGTGGCGTGAAGCTGATTAAATTGACCAAAATTTCACATTTATCCCAAAATTTAATTTTTTACTGCAATTTTTTGTGGTTTTCCAAAACCCAATATAATAAATTTTAGTTTTAATACCTGAAAACCTGAAATTTTTAATCCTCTCTATTTCTCATTTAAAATTAGCTAACTTTCATAAATTCCCCCTACAACGAAGCTTGTACTAAAAACTTAAAAAGTTTGGTACTAAGAACCCATTCACCATTTTCACATTTTTATTGCATTCTTTTCATACTGCCTTTTCCCAAATTTTAATTAATCTAGAGGAAAAAACCTTCCATGCTTTCGAGAATTGCCCTCTCTGGTTTTTTATTTCTAAGCGATTTTCATACAACAAATTAGATAACCAAATTTGGTATCTAGAGGTCAGCTAAATTTTCTCCACTTTCTCAATATTAAATTCAATTTAAATAATTTACCACCGCTACGGTTTTATACATCTGCTTCGTGCGTAAAAATAAAAATAGAGTTTCGTAGATACACAAACGGTCATCAATCATAAATGTATGGAGGTTACGAATTGCGACATGTATTTGAATTTTCTCGAGATATCTTCGCTTTAATATTAACTGTTAGGTACTTAATTCCTGCAAGTAGTCGAGTCTTGCAACAATTTCTAACAAACAGTCGCGAATATAACTATCTGTTACTTTTATTGCGCCGTACGTTAGCATTTAATTTCCGTTCTACTCATAAAATGGGTATAATAGGGAGTTTATATTAAATTACCGAGGTAATGAGTTTAACGAGAGTGATTTTGTACAAAGTGCTCTATAAAATATGGAAAGCAGAGTATAAGAAAATCAACTTCTTGATCTAGAAATGCTAGGTGGCAAAAGCTTTTATATTCTAAGACTCAATCAAACATTTAGATTTACGTCGCTATTTTAAGTTTTAAGAAATCAAGAGAATTACTTTAAAGTAAATTAACCTGCTGTTTTTAAAATTTAAATTCAAAAATGTAGAAATACGAACTTTGGTTTGTTTTATTAGTTATTGGTCAACAATTCTCTAACTATTTTTATGATTGTAAGGTTTATTATACTTAAAAGTATGAGTCTAGAAAAATGTTATCAAAAAAAATTATAAAACAAGTTTGCTTAGAATTAAGAATTTTATTACAACGTTAAAATTATTAAAAGTTAAAATTTTAAATTTTACAGACCAAAAATCGGAAACAACACAACGTTTTGCGTTTTTGAGTTTTGTCTACAAAATGTTGTTGGATGTACAAAATTATGCAAGGTGTCCCAAAAGTTTCTAGCTAAATTGAACTAATAGACTAATACCAATATTTCTGGACACCCTATATAACGAATTGTTTTCATAACAATTTACAACGAATACGTTGAAAAATCTACAACCAAATTTTTAATATGTTATGCAAACTAAATTTTTTAGTTTCATCAAAAATTCTACAATATAGTTTTAATTGTTGTAAAAAACAAAAATTTTCAGATAAATATAAAACTTGTAAAATATTTTAACATTTAAAGCACGATTTAATGCACACGTTGCTCGTTCATGGCTTGAAATTATTATATTAGTAAAATTGTAAATCGCAGGATAACGTCGACTCCTTGAAGTTGAATAATTTACAAAGTTCTTAACAACAGAAAATATATTTCTTTTGAGTCGCATGTTAAAAGGAACTACACTGAAAATATTGTTTTTTAATGAAAAATGTTGTCCAACGCTAATCTCCTTAACTTCATTGTTAAATACTAATATTAAATTTTCATTTAAAAGTTTTCACAATTTTACATTTTTGTTTCCTCTATATCGTGTCAACAAAAGCAATTAATTTATTTCTATTGTTATGAAATGTAAAAAATGTAAATTATACAGGGTGTCGCAGTTGTAGTGGCCACTCTATTCAATTTTTAAACTATTAAAATAACAAATTCGTTTTAAGTAAACTTACTACATGCAATACCTCTATAATTATGGCAATAAATGGCTTATTGCGATCAGGGAAACACTATGCAACTTTCGTATTAAAATAACATTTGTGTATATATTCGCCTTTTTAAAAAGACACCTTTTTCTCTATATGTTCGTAATAAAATTATCAGAGTTCTACAAGGAAATATTTTGAGAAATAGAAGCAGAAGTTCCCCTCAATCTCGTAAGACATTTCTTATTTTGTAACTGTAACCGTTAACCACTCAACAGAGTAGTTACTGCAATTAAGACAAAAAAAATTGAAAATAAAATTGAAATATTAAAAAAAAACCATTTAATATATTTATAATAAATAGTAACCAGTAACACCGGCAATACTGGTTTTTACTTATAATTTTACTTAATATTTTCATATAAGCAAATTTTAATAAACTCTTTATATAATACAGTAAAATAGTAAATATTTCAATCTAGTAACCTTTTAGAACAAATCCCCATCAACCCATCAATGGTGTATTTTGATCGAATAAAAACAAGAAATTTTGGAGTTTAAACAAAATCGACAAAATGCAAACAAATTGCTTATATTTCATGTCATAAAAAACAAATTATTTAAATAAATTGTACGCAAAAAAAATAAACAACAACAATAAACCAACAAGCTTGGAGTAGCTTTTAGTAACAATTTGAAAGTTTGTGTTAAAATTTTTCGAAATTACAACTATACATTAAAATTGGCCTTAGAAAAAATTACCTTTAAGAAATAGGATCATCAAAGCTTTGCTAATTTTTCGAAAAAGCTTTATTTTGTAGCACATTAAAAAAATATTGAAAAGCAGAATTTTATAATTTTAACAAATTGAAAATTAAAATATGGCATATTAAATGGAAAGTGGAAATATGAAAAGTGCTAAGTAACGAAATAAGAAATTCGAGTCATTAAAATAAAAGCTTCTAATTCTTTGAAGGTACTAACACAGCAAAAAGTTATATACAGATTCAATAGAATGTAACATAAGAAATGATGACAATTGCAAATAAAAAATATTACGAAGGGGTAGCTAAGTGTCATACCCCATAACTTATGAAAAGCGATCTGTTAAATAAAAAGAAACTTGGCAAAGACGATTGACAGTTGTTGGCACTTAGCACTTTTCATAAATAAGTTGCTAAGGCCACATACACAGTATACACACCGCCACCTATTTTCAAATATACAACCTATAATAGACGATATTATGGCACTTAGCGCTTTTTATAGATTATTCGCGATGGCAAACAGACCCCCTTACCAGTAGAAATTAAGTTTGAAAAGAAAGGGCTCTTAGCACCTTTCATGTTTCTTTTCCTCAAATTATATTCGAAAAGTTTTTTTAAAAGAAATTTGTAAAAAACACAGAAGACCAAAATTTCGTCTTACATATTTTCGTTTAGTGCTGCCTCAGCCGCCGAGAAATAAATAACCTCTGCATATCTTTATTTCTCGTCTCGAGACGGGAAAGAGTGCCACGGAAAAGGAGACGAGACGAGAATTTTTTGGCGGGAATACCGCTATTCCAAAATTGTATAATAAACTATTGAACTTAGTGTTAAAACTGTCTATTTTGCTATTTCTGAAAATATCGTTTTATTATTCATACGAGACCATTGATTCAATTTTTTTTTCATTCTAGTTATACTGCACCTCGTAACGAAGCAGTGAAAATAAACAGATGTAAATAACAATTTTTTTTACATTGCATTTTGCAACATGTTAGGCAATATTTGTGTATCTATCCAATATACATATCATATTTAGTCAGTTTCAAAGCAAAAAATTTCGAGAGATTCGTGCCAGCACTATTTCCGTTTCAACTTTGTATTTTTGAAATTCATAAGCTATGAAATTTTATTTTTACTTTCTCGGATTTGTGATTATCAAAACATGAATTTTGAGATTTTGACCCTGCAAACCCAAAAACGTCTCTGTACAGGCTGTTTTAGAAGGAAAAAAATTCGTTGAGGATTGACTATTATAGTACGGATTTCTAGTCTAGTATTTAGTCAGTATTTAAATTGTAAGGCAATCAAATAATAATAATTTCTGCCATAATTTCTTTAAATGTATAGTTGGCGCTTATCTTAAATTTTAAACGAATTATCTACGAGCTGAGAATAGTAACACATCCATATGTTTGACCTTAATCTAGCTTGTGCAGGTAGTTATTATTTATTTGGGAAACTGGAATTAAAACTTATGTAATACTAAAATAAAATAAAACAGGGTTCATAAGCGTAGAATATGAATGGTCGTGAGTTGTAAAACAAACAGAAATTTTATAAAACTGGAGTAATATCTTTTTTTTATTGAAATGTAAAATAGCAACCACGAATTAATGAAAAAGAACGTGTAAATTCATTAATACAACGAGAAAGTTTTACAAAAGAAAAGTTTGATTTATCAACATTCATAAGAGACGGTAAACCACCGTTAAATAAACAACTCATCTAAAAAATTATTATTTTTCTATAGCAACTGTTAAAACGTGCTATTATTAACTAAAATTAGAGGGAAAAGTAGCACTTTACCATCAAGGGTAGATAAAGTAGTACTTTAACAGCAAGGATAGATAATAGTATATTAAAACACAAGTTGCATAAGGCATTGTCTTAACGTACGAGTCCAAGATTGAAAAACGAGGGACGCTAAAATCGCTCTCGAAGATAAAGTGCAATTTTATCATCTTGTACAATAAATAACTATTCTTGTCCAATATTTTTTACGTATAACTTAATGGATTTAAGTGCGCCCATGATTTCTGTTTGCCCTTTGAATTTTAACGAATTTTTTTGCTCTTTTGCGACTAAAAGTTCGGTATTTACAGTGATTACAGAAGTAATTTCAAGTAAAAATGGTGCATATAAAGTTAGTTCCAGAAACACTTCGTTCCGGAGTTACAGCCTACTCCGTGATTCAAAAACCAATAACAATCTCAATTTATTGTGACTAGCTGCGATAACACCTCGGAACATTTAAACCAACCAATGTTGGATATTCAGGTATAATTAACTTCATCGGAGAAAGCACATTTTCATGTGTTTTAGCGCAATATGTGCCATGAATGTATGTCACCAATTTTGAGAGCAGCTTCCGATATGGCAGGGTATAGTAAATCAAACGACAAGTTTTAGTTTCAAAATGCTGGCAAGTACGATTTAAAAAAAAATTTTAATTTAACGTATTTTTTTACTCAGTATCGAGTAGCGAAATTGGCATAAAATTAATTACCTTAATAGACAACGTTACTTTATAACAATAGTATTAAAGTCATAAAAACCGCTAAACTTTTGGAATCAAAATTATTTTCTAATCATTAATAACCGATCAGAGAATTTGTATTTAACTTGGTGACTTATACAACTAGAAAAGAGCTTGAGCAACACTGTTACAACTTTGTTTTACTGCAAAACCGTATGAATTTAACTCTTCACCAAGGATTCACCAACTGCTGTGCTCATAAATCTGGTGGGGATTTGAACCCCAAACCACACCATTACAGTTCGCGATCTTTTAAATGTAGTATATCGTTATTATAATTAAACGGAACACAATAAAAAATTAAATAATTTCTAGTTATAGTAATGATGGGGGAAGGGTAGGGGGAATACTTTCCTTTCCCTATTTTCTAACCAAAGAATTTTGTTTTCATGTTTTTGGTGTATTGATTAAATCAAAGCTATCTTTCTCCCAAACATTAAGGCTAATCGACGTTTTTCGCCTTTACTTCCTGAAATAAGAATGTTTTCGGCTTCTCATTAATATGTAGTCTTATAGACATCGGAAGTCTTAGCGGTATACGTAATCTGTCATGTATTGTGAGCGGCAAATATTAGAGGTATTGTAATCTTACAGTAATCCTTGAAATTACGACGTCAATATGAAATAGCTTTGAATCATACATAAAAAATATATTTTGTTGGCGTCAATTTTTTACTTCAATACATATAAGTAATGATAAATTCTTACCTACTTTTGTCCATTTCAAAATTGTTATCCTAATGCGTCCACCACTACTGCAACAACTCCACCATTGATCGAAACTGCAGAAAAAATAAAATTTTGGGTTGGAAGTAAAAGTTACTAGAAAACTAGTTTTAGAATATAGCAAACACCTTGTGCTATACCTACAGTTACACAACCTTGTTATTTTGTAACAAATTTTCAAGAATTAAGGAATTTAATTGCAAAATATCGCACAAAAATAAAAAAAAATAAAAATCTAGATTAGGTAAAAGCTCGGGTAGATATTGCGTAATATTATTTAAAAATTTCTGAAAATTAGATAAAAGTAACATTTAATAATGTAATTGACAAGCTTGAGTATCGTTTGAAAACGATAAAATTCCAAGAATCTTTGAGCCGAAGAAAACACAGCAATAACACCATAAACGGAAATAAAATAATATGATAAAGCTGTAAGATGGAAACAAGAACAAGAGCAGGAACAATACAACGAGTTATATCGGAACGTTTTCAGCAATGTAAAGCACGAATGAATTTTTCTTTAACTAAACGCAAGAATTTCAGATGAAGATACACTTTGACTTTCTGGTATTGTTTAACAATCCACGTATGAATAACAAATTCTAAATTGCGCAATTTACCACTACCATTAAAATGGCATTGTTTGTTCGACGCTGAATTAAGGAAATGGGTCTACTTTATTCATTAGTTCCCAATTTAAGTACTTTGTGTGCTAGTACAAGATAACTATTCAAATTTCCGACAATTTTTTTAAACAAGGCTACATTATTCGGGGAATATTTAACGTTTCCAAGGTCAGTTCGATAACCTTCGTATGTAAAATCGGTAGGTTCGTAATTTGTTAAATTTAAAACTGCAGTGATTTTAACATCCGGTCCGAGTATAACAAAGAGTATTAATGTTGTTTTTTAGGTAAAATTATCTAAAATTGTTTTGTACACAAATAGGCAGAAAATTGAACAACCAATGTCTTAGATCTACATTTCTGCTTATTTATTTGTACTCACCAATCAATCAGAGTAAAGTGGTTGTACTGAACAAGTGAACATACAACTAACAAGTACTTGGGTTAATAGTATCGGAAATAAACCACTGCAAATTACACACATTCATTTCGACCTGAATTCTAAATATGTGCAGTGGAACGAACCGTTCAGACGTGTACAATTTTATAATAAAACTGTGGAATTTGTAATTTTAAATAATTCCTTTAGTCTTGTTTTTCACTCTGAGTTTTACACGCTAGAAATGTACGTTGAGGCAAATCCATCCAAATTTTGCTACGTGCTAAAACTTTCTCAGAAGTAACACAAAAAAACCAAAAATTTGATAACCGCGAATATGAGAATTCCCACGAATTTATAATAAACTCATATAGAAACTCAAGAAGGTATCTGAAAAATTTTCAAATACCTCCAACAGACAAGCTTAATTAAATCCTGAACATTATAATTATTTCCTGTGACACGAAAAAAATCAACAAATCAACATTTTAACATATCATAAAAATTCTCATAACAGAATTAAAAAAACTAGACATCCATTTTAAATATTATTAGATCAAAATTATCGCAGAATGAAAGCACTAACATACAGCTCTAATTATAAAACCGCATTTGACTTCCTCTCAAGTTACGCAAAGGCGAGGTATCCGTATTAATTTTATATATTACACTGACCTGCTTGAAATCACGAAACGGAAATTCAAAATTCATATTCAACGCATTCCTAGGTTAATACGATGTGGATTAGGTACTACATTCACATAAAATTATTACATTGCATCATTTTAGCAATTTAAAAGCCAAGATTGTTGAAGTATAGACATTAGTGTTAGTGTTTAACGGTTTAATTTGTAAAAACCCGTTTTCGTTTTGTAACATTTTTTCTTAATTTGAAAATAGTCATTTGCAACACATCGGAGTCCTTAATTGATAGCAAATTTAGACATCATACCACAACAAAATATATCTCAATAAGTGTATCTTTAATATCTGGCCTCCTCGATCTCCGGACGTCAATCTAGTTAATGTTTGATTATGAAAGTTTTACTATTGACCGTATAATTATTAAACAATACGGTTAAAAGCATATAAATTTTATTTACATGTACTCTCTCAGTTCTACAGGCCTCAATCCAGTTGATATTTGTCTATGAAGCCAACTTAAAAGTTATATATTAACTATACAATAAATAGACAAAACACTTAGAAATCATAACAATTTTTAATTATAGCTGGCCTCCTCGGTCTCCAGACCTTAATCCAGCTGATGTTTGATTCTGTAGCTTACCTAAAAGTTATATTATAGACTGTAGAATTATTCAACAATACATATAGAAAGCATATCATATTATTTATATTTGGCCTCCTCGATCTCCAGACTTCAACCCATTTGATTTTCGGCTACCAAACTAATTGAAACTTTCCACCTATAATTCTACAGATATTTATTTTTTTTAAGCAAAAATTATCAGCTTTTTCAATGAATTTCTGTTCTAATGCTCTTCTAAATACAGTTGTTGCTTGTTTAAGTACATTCCTATCAATAAAAATTAAACCCTTTTTTTTCTAAATGTATCTTAATATATTACTAATATTTGTCATAATTGCAAGATGCACTCTCCTTTGAGTTAAAATTTTGTTAAGTGTGAAATTTTTATGATGCTTATTTTCATGTCCTGAACGAAGTAGCAATAACTTCCTCTAAATCGCCATAAATGTTAGGTGTAACCTCCAGCAAACAAATTAAGAACTTGATGGCATCTCATCGGAATACCAGATTACCCAAAGTGTTATTTTCTCACATAAAAACATGACAAACAGAATTTAACACGTCATAACTAGTGATGGTCTGTACGTGCAAGGCATACGCGCGCGGTCACGCACTCCTCGACGACTTTGCATTAATAGACCCATAAAATTGATTAATCGCAGCTCCTACTGCATACCAACTTCGTTTACACGAAAATCAAATTACCAGTATGGAAAAAATTGGTACTGTTTTTAATTTGTTCCGATAAGTGCGATTACGCTAAGTAACAGATAAAAGGTTGTGCATCGAAAAATGTTTGTAATTTACCTTTTGCATCGGGTTTATGGGTGTTGGTCAGGAGATGGGACAGGTCTTCAAACTGCGGAACGTGAAAAGTAAAATAATCCTAGTATTTCTCACCAGTAAAATGTAAGTAACAAAGTAGTTACTTTAATCGTTTTTATACTCTTTATGAAAAATTACAAAATCACGAACAATACTAAGGGAATTGAATAGAGTGCCTTGTTAAAATTAAAGTTAAACTAAATTGCGAAAAACTTAGAACTTGGAAAATTCATTGACTAGTGCTTTAGTCAATAAAATCTGCAAAAATAAAATCGGGCGAGCTAGGTGGCCAAGTTTTACTCAACCAAAATTTTTAATTTTTTTAACTATTTGAACGCGCGGGTTATGCCCTTTTTTTCGATAGTTATTTCTAAAACAATTGAAAAATTTATTAAATGACATAATGATATAATAATACATTTTTGTGTTTATAGTATAAAGGCAGCGGTTCTTTAACTTTGG
Source organism: Ctenicera cuprea (assembly GCA_958336395.1). Lineage (NCBI taxonomy): Eukaryota > Metazoa > Arthropoda > Insecta > Coleoptera > Elateridae > Ctenicera > Ctenicera cuprea. Next base: position 16,449,907 of record OY284495.1, on the reverse strand, counting down.
TAGCCTTAAGACCTTTGTTTACGCGCACAAAACATTAAGGGGCCGCTGCTTCTTGGCGGCAGGCTTAGAAGCGTTTGGCGACCTTGCCGGCGCAGCAGCAGTGCAGTGAGTGGTGGTATTTCAAAAATAATCTGCCCACTATACTTATAACATACCTACAAAATAGTAAAATACGTTTGGAAGCAATAGATACATTATTTTATTCATAGAAGTATGTGTATTTTTGTATTTCATTAGTTATGTATAAATCATTTCCATTTTTCCCCGGACCCTTGCCAATAGCTCCGTGCGGTCCATATTGTTCCGAACTTGAGTGCACACCCCAAGATTTAGTTAAAGTCGGAGTAGTTCCCTCTTTAGGCCTTTTTCCTATAAAACGCTTCCCAATCAGAAAGGAAAAAATTCTTCAGCTGAACTTCAAAGAGCTCACTAGCCTGCTCTCCCTCTCCGGCCTTATTGCAAATTTAAATATTGTGAAAACGAAGTTCGTTTGTAATAATTCTGGAGAATCTGTCAAAAGCTTTGAATTTGTATTCAATCTGAAAGTTAAACTTAACCCCAGTTAAAGAATCGCTGGTATAAGTCAATCCTCAACAAGCTTCTGAAATCAAGCGCCGAGTCGCTGGCTCGCTGTCCGGTGTTCGCCGTTTCATGGCCCCATTGAAGTTAGCCTACGTGGCTTTTACATAAACATCGAAACACTGTTAACAAATAACAAGCTGTGTTGAGCTGTAATGTTTTTTTTTTTTTTTAAAGAATCATGAAGCCGTGCGTGAGCACGACCCCATGATTCTCATCCCACCCCCTTACCCGGGCTCAGCACACTCAGTGCTATACACCGGTCTAACATGCTGAAGACCCAACATACACACCTACATACACCATCCATGTACCCGTCGGATTTAACTTGTTCAGAAAAATTACCGACGAGCAGTGGACTCGAACCAACTGCCATTGGGAGTCTAGTTTCAAAGCCTGGGACTTTAACCACTAGACCACCCGCCGGCCCGAGCTGTAATGTTTTGTCAGCGTTGTTTGGTTTATTTTAGTAATGAGAGGTTGCAGCCACTTCTGTTCCAATAATACAAACACACAGTGTAAGCCCAATATTTTTATTTGCATCAAATACTGCACTGGTTTGATACACATCAGCAGCGAATATGCGCCTTATTTAATAAACGCGTACAGACCTGGATTCCAGCAGCGGTTGCCCGCACCTATTTTCACTAAAATTTAAGACAGGTGGAAGGGATCCGGATTTAATATACAGATATTTAAAGTAGCTTATACATGGTGTACATGGAAGGTAAGGCAATCATTCTGGAGCATGTTTTACATATCAAATCCAGAAGAAAATGTCGTAGAAAAATATTGGTAACAAAATGCTTTGTTGTCGATATATGAACCTTTGAAGGTTTCGTTTTCGAGATAAAACAATTTTTGTGAACAAAGTTGGTGTGAATGGGTGATGTTTTTCAAGATCTGCATACACTTTGTACAAACTTCAAGGAAAAATGTTCTACTGTCAATAAAAACACAATGGATAAACTTTGCTGAGTTGCAGCTTGCAGTTCCAATAGTCTACATTGTTCCCTCCTCCGTAGGTTGTAACTCAGTAAAGAAGCGTTTCCGTATCCATGTGTATCGGAACATTAATATTTGATTAAAACTGATTTATCTTAATAACTGTTGGAGTTAGCGACTTTTAACAAAAGTGACTTTTTGTGAGCTTTTGGTCAGGAAATAAAATTCTTCAAACAAAAGTTTAAAAAATATATTGCAAAAAAAGTTATTTTGAATAGAGTACCTGCATCTCCCATTTGTGACGTCCCAGATAATGTTTTATAAACAAGAATTGGTGTGAAACCTTTGATAAGTATGCTCGTATGCAACATTCGTTTATTTATTGTGATTTTTTTAGTATTACCAAATAAGGCCGTTTTAAGCACCACCTTTAAAAAGTCCATGCTTCAAAAACAAAGCAATTTCGGCTTAATGTCTATATAAACTATTATGATTTTTGAAAATAAATATATCCCACATGCTTCCTATAGCTATAAATTTTAAAAATGGTTTTGTTACAGTTTTTAATTTTTCAAACGTTTTTGTACATAGTAAAATTGTGTCCTCCTAGAAGTAATACAATAATTAATTTGATCGTGATCTGTCAACTTGTTTTGGAGCAATAAGACGGTAAAGTCGTAAATCGTAGCGGCCGCTGTTTTAAAGCTTGAAAGTTTGAAAAAACCGTAGTTTCCGGAGAAAATGCTATCAACAAATATGTTTAACTTCCACTTCCATTTTTGGATTTATTTTAAAAACTTATTTTGTCGGTAAATTTTTGATATATCCCTACATTAAAAGCTCATCAAAATCTTACCATCCGCTCGGGAGTTATGAGGCACATTACACATATTCACTCACTTACCCGCAGACTATACTGAAAGAATAGGAAAGTAAAAATTGCATTTTTCTTGCTAAATGTCCGAGAATTTAGAAACTTCTCGTCTAGATTGTGGTGGCGTCGGGTCTTCTTTAGACGTAATTAACTCACGTCTAGTGTCGAAAATTCAACACCATAAAAATTGGCATCAAAACCTAATATCTCCAGCTAAAATTTTTTGACTTATTTATAATTACCTTGGAATGTACAATTTCATCGCGCAAAAGTCTATGCCACTCGGGCCATAATCTATAAAGCTACATTCCCTTAGCACTTTACATAACTCCGAAGCACTGAAATACTCTATCTGATACAGTTATCTCTGAATTATATTATCAATGTGCGAGGATGCATGCGTAATGCATTTATACACGGTAATATATGGGATGGTAGTGTAAGAAATGCTACCGTTCTGTGATTTTCTGGAATGTACAGGTGGAATCTCAACCACTTAGTACCTGTTCTGGCTTTATTAAATCATACTTGCGCCTTTTCCCAGGCGCACCTGTGCCACACAGCCGATTACATTACAGATAATTCAATAATTGTAAGCCATCTATAGAACTAATCGATAATTGTCGCTATGAGATTTATGGAATTAATATGCTTACGTGGAATCGAACTTCTAGAATTAAGAAAAAAGTGGTAAAAGAAGCCCGTTAATTAGTCACATATGATTAATCAATCTAATTACTATATCTAGATAGTTACTTACTACTAACAAAAACCTCGTACAGCTTTTCTTTCCAGCTCAACATTATCATCTATAATGATTATCTGTATATAAAATACTTAATTACCTTAACAATATTTATTTATTTTAACCTTATACGTATTTCGGCATGTTTACATGCCATTGTCAAAGGTTATATGAAAAAGTAAACAGTTAGTGTTGTTATAGCAGTAGTACTTAGTGACTTGACCTCGGTAATCATCTGCAAATGACTTGATTTCTTATTCCAAAATGTCCAATAGAGAAGAATTTAAGAGATCAATTTGCTCATTCATTAACGGTACAGTTTTTAAATGTTTGTGAATTTCAAAAGCTTCTAGAATATCTAATTTATTATGGCAGAATCAATGACCAAAATCAAATTTTGACAACTCAAATAATAAACAAATTTACATTTTTCCGGTTAGCCTACTACTACCCGGAGTAATAAATAAATGGACCAAGTAGTGCTCAACTCTTATAATTTCCCGCCAAACTGGAAGTCAAATAATACATTTATTTTCCGTTAATTAGGTTTTAACATGGCAGAATCAATTGCCAAAATCAAATTTTTAACAACTAAAATAATAAACAAATTTGCATTTTTCCGGTTAGCCTACTACTACCCGGAGTAATAAATAAATGGACCAAGTAGTGCTCAACTCTTATAATTTCCCGCCAAACTGGAAGTCAAATAATACATTTATTTTCCGTTAATTAGGTTTTAACATGGCAGAATCAATTGCCAAAATCAAATTTTTAACAACTAAAATAATAAACAAATTTGCATTTTTCCGGTTAGCCTACTACTACCCGGAGTAATAAATAAATGGACCAAGTAGTGCTCAACTCTTATAATTTCCCGCCAAACTGGAAGTCAAATAATACATTTATTTTCCGTTAATTAGGTTTTAACATGGCAGAATCAATTGCCAAAATCAAATTTTTAACAACTAAAATAATAAACAAATTTGCATTTTTCCGGTTAGCCTACTACTACCCGGAGTAATAAATAAATGGACCAAGTAGTGCTCAACTCTTATAATTTCCCGCCAAACTGGAAGTCAAATAATACATTTATTTTCCGTTAATTAGGTTTTAACATGGCAGAATCAATTGCCAAAATCAAATTTTTAACAACTAAAATAATAAACAAATTTGCATTTTTCCGGTTAGCCTACTACTACCCGGAGTAATAAATAAATGGACCAAGTAGTGCTCAACTCTTATAATTTCCCGCCAAACTGGAAGTCAAATAATACATTTATTTTCCGTTAATTAGGTTTTAACATGGCAGAATCAATTGCCAAAATCAAATTTTTAACAACTAAAATAATAAACAAATTTGCATTTTTCCGGTTAGCCTACTACTACCCGGAGTAATAAATAAATGGACCAAGTAGTGCTCAACTCTTATAATTTCCCGCCAAACTGGAAGTCAAATAATACATTTATTTTCCGTTAATTAGGTTTTAACATGGCAGAATCAATTGCCAAAATCAAATTTTTAACAACTAAAATAATAAACAAATTTGCATTTTCCGGTTAGCCTACTACTACCCGGAGTAATAAATAAATGGACCAAGTAGTGCTCAACTCTTATAATTTCCCGCCAAACTGGAAGTCAAATAATACATTTATTTTCCGTTAATTAGGGTTTAACATGGCAGAATCAATTGCCAAAATCAAATTTTTGACAACTCAAATAATAAACAAATTTGCATTTTTCCGGCTAGCCTACTACTACCCGGAGTAATAAATAAATGGACCAAGTAGTGCTCAGCTCTTAAAATTTCCCGCCAAACTGAAAGTCAAATAATACATTTATTTTCCGTTAATTGGCTTTTAACATGGCAGAATCAGTTGCCAAAATCAAATTTTTGACAACTCAAATAATAAACAAATTTGCATTTTTCCGGCTAGCCTACTACTACCCGGAGTAATAAATAAATGGACCAAGTAGTGCTCAACTCTAGACCTAGAGGCCGATAAATTTAATATTTTGATACCTGAACGAAATGTTTGGTCCTTGCGGTGTATATGTAATCTATGTGTTGTTATTTTTAGGAGACAAATTTGTAGGTTTGAGTAAACACATATAAAATCGTTGGACAAAGTCCAACGAAAACAGCACAGTTGTTATAACAATATTATTATTGTTATGCACGAATCTTTGTTAAAATACATAATTAGAATAATTAAGCATATGTTATAGTTATACAACAGAAGGTTTGCTTACATAACGTTCTATCATCCTCGACATTTTATAATTTTTCTCGAATTTACCTAAAAGCACAACTTTATTAATTGTTAAAATACTCACATGTTATTTAAAACAAAAGGATCTGCTTTGTCTGTATTTTATTCGCTGTACATGTGTCAGTAATACTACATGAGTTGTTTTAATATTCGAACGCTTATCTCGCGCTCGTTAAGACTTCCTTAATTAAAAGGAATTCAGAAAATAACCTCAATTTTCCAGTACCATAAATAATCTGAATTTATTACATAAAGGCAACAACACGGCGTTGCATTTAAACGCAAGTGACAGCTTTTTTCAAGCGTGTTGACATTAGTTTGCTAACGAGAATAAATACGAACTTCTTCTGCAAATCATCCAATGTCATTATGCGTTTTTTCCCAGCATAAATTATACTTTAGCTCAAGATGAATGTGACAAAGTCGCTGTGAGCGCAGGAAGCCATTTAAGTGTAAGGAATTTTCGAAAAGTCCTGCAAATCTGATCGCGGTGAAACGACTCCCCCGCGAAACGGCATCACCGCCAACGGAAGTGAACAAGGCTTTTTATCACAACAGCAACCAGTATTACAGTCAATCCATGCGTCCAAATAAAGTTTGCACGTCATTAATTCTTTGGTGTAAACTGGGCAAAATTAGACGCTTTACTGGTTCACTGGAATGTAGTTATTCTGTCAGTTCTATGTGAGTGGTGTCGGTTTTATTCTTGATTGTTCCCACAGCAAAAATCTGATTTTAGTTGCGTACTTACATTTCATTGCGAATGCCAACGCACTATGGGGTTCCTTGGTATTTTTATAACTTTTAACGATAATACGCTGATAGTGTTGACAATGAATTTTAATGAAATGATTAGCTCTTTTCAAGCGGAAGAGTTGATAATGTTGTTGGTTAAAACATAACCAGCAGAAAAAAATACGTTGTTATTCTATTACATTTTGGTTGTGGGTACGAATACTTTTCGAAACCTAGATTTTAACGGAAATACTTGTTTTGGCGCCCAAGGTTTTTAAACAATGTCTTTCTGTGTTTGGGTGCGTGGGTGGGTGGCGCCTCTACATGCGAAAGTACTTGACCGATTTTGATGAAATTTTAAATCCTGAGGTATATCAAAAATTGTAGTTCTAATTAAGCTGTTTAAGTTAGACATGTTTTCTTTGTAGCGTTTTTTTCCAAAACAAAATTTTGAAAATTTAAGCTCGGAATCTGAGAAAAAAACTTAAGGCAAATTGAAAATTTTTTTACCGAACTTTCTAGCTTCAAAATCTCGACTTTAACGCCCATTTACTCAAAAAGTAGTTGTCTGATCGGGATCAGCTACCGCTTGTTAGCCCTTCCTAGGTAGTAGGCGCCGCTTCAAAATTTTGAAAATTATTGAAAAAAAATTCTTAAAAACTGGTGTTTTTTTAACTTTCTGAGCCGATAGAGCTTGCATTAAACTACAAATTTGTTTTTTACTTATCCCCGCACTTTTATTTTGACGCTTTTCAGGAGATTTTAAAAAATTTGAAATTGTTTTATTCTTCTTCTTCTTCTAATCCTTCGTGCCCTTTGGAGCGTGATTAATTATTTATTCAAAAACGCAAATGCCGACCGTTATAAACTTTTATCTGTTCGATAGAGTATTTAAAGTATTTTATTAGGATTTGCTAAAAGTTTCAACTATTTTAAAAATTCAGTAAAAAACCGATAATTTTTAATATTAACAACGCGTTTTCTGGCATTTACGTGATTTTAACTACGCCTATCAATTAGCTTTAGTTAAGAAATATATTTTTCATTCAGTGCATATTTTTGATAACTTTCCAAATGAAGCTAATATAGCCATTTGTGTCCGACATCGGAAGCGGAATTCGTAATAGGCCGATAGGCGCTTCGGCGGGAGCTTACCTTGCTTTGGTGCAGGTAGTCGTTGCTTCTGTGGGTAGAGTTACGGTACAGAAACCAATTGAACAGGCTATCGCAAATTCAAATTCCCGCTGCTTGTTTTCTTAGAAATCTAATACTCGCTGAACTGTACAACGGTATAATTATTAAACGTTACACTTTTGCAAATACGGCAACGGCATGTATTAGTATCTAGTATTGGCTACAATTTGTTTTTATTTTGAAAGCTATAATTTCACTGTGGCGCTTTCTATGAATTTGGATGGATGGAATGGAAGGTTATAATTATAAAATTTACACTTTTGTAAATATGATAAGTTTTAGTATGGGAAAGGCCACTCGAAGTCCATACTTCAGCTTTTTCAAAGTTATTATAACACTTACAAGTAAATGTGTACAAGAGCAAATTATTTGTAATTTTTACTACTGCAAATCTCATAATTTTATCGTCGGGCCGTCGCGTCATGGTGAACGCTTACATGCAATTTAAAAAAAAGCTGCAAAGCAACAGCCACGGGACCATCCTCGCTCTATTGAAATTTTTAAACCTTTTTAAAATGTTTCGAAACTTTTGACGATTTGATGGACATTTAGAAAACTTTTAAAATTCTCTAAATACTTTAAATATTATATATATCATGTTCAACAATATTGTTTTTAATTTTTGTAAAATTTTGACTACTATGAAATTTTTTACAACTTTATACCTTTTTGAAATGGTAAAATTGTAAAAATTTTTAAAAAAGGAAAATTTAAAAAATTTTGAAAGATTTTGAAATTTTGGGAGCACGAAAAATATTCAAAACAAAATTTGGAATTGCAAATTTTTTGAAAATTTAAAGATTCGTTGGTTTTTAGTCATTGCGTTATTAAAAACAATATTTTTTCGTTGAAATCCGAAATCAATTTCAAAATTTGATGATTTTTGGCGTTTATCCAATTAAACTGTTCAGATAAACTACCAAATGGAAACATCCCAGAGATGCTTTCTTAATCGAAGATTGGTCCTATTGGCATTTAACATGTTCATGCCGGTTTTAAAACCGAAATTCGTATATTTTAGAAATATCGAATAATCCTTGTTGGGAGGACACTGGGGAGTGATAGGAAGATCGGGCTTGCACAGATCGGCTATTCGACATGTGTATTATACGAATTTAAGGTTTTTTTCTAAATTGTTTATTTTCCAGTACAGCAACCCCTTCATTTTTTGTTACAGTCGCACGGTTTTATGGTATTTTGTATTTTCTAGTTGCAACCGATGTTTATTTAATGAAATCTCAAAGTCAAATTTTTTACGTGCTATACACCTTTGGATGGTAGCCGCTTGTTAACAATTATTCAATTAAACTGTTCAAGTAAACGACCAATAGCTAACCCCCCAGTGGTGTTTTCTTAATGGAGAGTTGTTCCTATTGTCATTTAACATGCTTGTACCGATTTTAAAGCCGAAAATCGTAAATCTTGAAAAAAACAAAAATCGATAGTGGGGGTTGATAGGGAAATCGGGTTTGCACAGATCGACTATTCAACATGCGGAAAATACGAATCTTAAGTTCTTTTTCGAGCGCGTCTATTTTAAAACAAAGCACCCCTCCCTTCTTTTTTCGGCGCACCAACCATACAGACACAAGACAGACAGGCAGATATATACACACACACCGCTTCAACGTCCGCTTTATAGATCTCCCAAGGCCTTTAAACCTGCTTATTAGTCAAAATGTTTAGGTTAAAAATGTTTGCCATAAAAGTACCCTTTTTAGGCATAACTGGTACATCGGCCAAAGCCCAAAGCAAAAAACACTTCGTTGAATGAACGCTTTGGTCCAAATTCTACACGAGGATCACAATACCTTCCTCTATAGCTATACTTTGTAAAGCGAAGAAACTAAAAATAGAAACCTGCCGGGAAACCGCAACGAGACCTTCCTCGCATTTATTGAAATTGTTTTAAATTTTTAGAAATCTTAAAATTTAGAAATTTCTACATTATTGACAATTTTATAAATATCTAAAAAATCTTTTTTTGTTGAGATTTGGAAATTTTTGAAAATTGTAAAATTATGAATATTGAAAATTTCAAAAAAGTTTTTAGTAAAAAAATTAATTATAATTTTTACGTTTTTCTAAATTTTAAACATTTTCAATTTTTCGAATTGAAACATTTCTGAAAGTTTTAAATTAAACTTTTCTAATTTTCAGTTATGAAATTTCGTCAAAATTATCAGTAAAATTGCATACACTCTGAATATAACAATTGAAAACCAAAATTTTAAAATTATTTTTTAAACGTACAATAACTTTTAAACATAATTAATTAGTGAAAAGAATTAAAATAATATAGTGCACAAAACAACCTAATTCTTGGTATTTTAGTAATGTCCAAATAATTACACTATTCTCAAACTATTGTTGTTAGTATTATATTATTATGTCCATTAATTTGCGGTATGATTCAACAATATTTTCACTATACATAATTCCATGCTAATCATTTCAAAAACTAATTCAAATTTTACTAAATTACAACTAATTTCATTTAATGCACCAAATGATAACTAGGTTATTTCTAAACCAATTCCATTAATCGTAACAAACAAATTCATTAGCTCCAAAATTATATTTTAATTTTTTGCCACTTATTTAAAGTTTCAAAACCTTGATTAAATCATAATTGTACTTACTCCGACCAAGGACTTGGGCATAGTGAAATTGAAACAGTTCACTTCAAAACAAACTTTTGTTAATAATAACTTACTTCAGTGAATGCTTGGACATTAACAGTTTAATTAATTTCACCAATTACCAACTAAACCAATGTATGCTAATACTCGTATAATAATTTCTAGTAAATTTAAATAAATTTCTTTTGCTTTCGTTTTAATTTTAAGTAATATTTTGTGGTAACATCATAGGGGTATTGAGGGTGGCAGCTTGACAATTGACACATCAGTTTGTACCTATCCTAAGATACAATTACTGGCTACGCCAATGAATTGGGTCGTATTATTACTAATTATATATGTATCTCTTTTTGAGGACCCCAAAATAAAATCTTAAATAGCACCATATTTTTTTGGAATTTTCAAAACTATCAAAGTATCTGAAATTTTCCCGTCTCCTGTATGCACTTGTGGGTATTCTTCACTTCTAAGAAAAATGTGAATTGTTTGACCTGAAATGGCTTTGCTATGTTTCACACTAATTTTTTAATTTTATGCATAATATAATTGCAAAAGTGTCAAAATATTACATATAATTTCTAAAAATAATGCACAATATCTTCCTTAATGTCACATCAATTATGGTATGTATATTTTTTAAACTAGATGCATCTTCAAATTAATTTTTGAAAATCAAAATTTATTTGCATATCTTAAGTAATCCCAACTCATATAGTAAAACACAGTTTGAACTATTCCAGCATTAAAACTAGTTAGATTCATTTTGTTAATGTTAAAATTATTATAGCAACATTTTGTATTACTTCCAGAAATTTTGGTGTAATTTTGCACATTTTGTAGTAATGGCTGTTTATTTTTTGCAACTGCATACTAATATCCCATTTCCTTTCCTTTAATTTAAAATTAATTACATCTTAACGTAGCGACAATAGTTTAGTATCTGTAAATATAATAAAACCGTATCCCTTCCACTTGTCACTTGGGACACAATTTGCTGTTACCCCTTATTACTAAACCAAACTCTGCCGAGAAATGGAAGGTACATGATCAACATCAATTAATTGTGTATTTTTAAGCTAAATGTCCCTTTAATGCCGACTTCGTACAAAAGTCTTCCATTGGACAAAGTTTTGCTGTAGCAAACACCCGTTTCTCACTCGTCCATCTTAAAATTTTATAAAAATTGATTTAGTTCGGGTACTTCCCGCTAAAGGTCCGGAGTAGAACTGTAAAATTGGCAAAGAAATCGAAACTTTGTTTGCACTATAAAGAAGTAAAATCTAACCCGGCGGTGCGAGGGAGTAAAATGGTTTTTGGTCGATATTTAAAATGAAAGAGAATCGATAGTCTTTGCGTCCGGCTTTTCGACAGTTTACGATTTTTTATTTAAGTTTTTCCGCTCGACCGCTAGATGGCGCCAAATTTTTTGTATATTTTGCCAAGTGGCGCGGTCCCTACTTTAATTAGGAGAATAAGACCTGCGCCATTCGACGCGCAAAAAGACCACAAATAATAGCTTTTAATAGAACTCCACGTCCTAAATCCTTTGGAGAATTTTAGGTCAAGAAACTTATTTTTCCGAAAAAAAAACTATTTGAGAAAGTCGGAAATTTACATTCATAAACGAAGAGATTTCAAACTCTGGGAGGATTTTAGTCCACATTCTTCACTATAACACGAACGGCACTGGTTTGAATGAAGCACACAAAATATGACTTTCGGACGAACATATCTCGGTTCAAAGTTATGCTATTGAGCTTATCTTTTTTTTTTGTAAAAAATCCAATAAAATCGTCTAATGATTTATTATTATATAAATTGGTTTTGAAATATTTTTAGCAACGCAAAACCCCGCCTAAAATAGGTTCAAATTCACCTTATTTGGTACTGGCAGCGTCTGACTGACATTTGGTGCGAAAGCAATTTTTGCAACTATAAAACTATTTATTTGGGATGAAGTTCCTATGGCCCCAAAATTGCATTTGAGATATTTGATAAATTTCTTAGAGAAATTACAAGATAAATGTACCATTTGGTGGAACTTTTCCACAAGTAACACTTATTGTACCCCATAGTGGTAGACGTGCGAGTATAGAACAGCTTATTTATTATGTTTTTAAAAATAGTTACCAACAAAAGGGGGGATTTAGCACACAGATTCGCTAGTCTTGAGTTAATTACATCAGTTTTAAGAAAAGTTTACTAATTCTAGAATACAATATTAGCAAGTACAGGCAAATGTTTGCCATTTTGTCGTGTAATCCCTTGACTCTTAAGAATAGCCAACACACGTTGCATGTCAGGTTGCTTTCCTATTAAAATATAATTTTATAAATAAGAATAATACTTTACTGTAGATAAAAGAAAACCCATATGACTTTTATAATTAAAGCAACCAAAGCAAACTGTTCTCAATTATAAAAGTTGTATTTTAATAGCAAACCAATCTATAACATGCAATGTGTGTTGCCTACTCTGACGGCTATACCCATAGTAAACTGCTCTCATTTATAAAATTATATATTAATAGTAAAGCAACCTATGACGTGCAACGTGTGTTGCCTACTTTGAAGATGTCAAGGGGCTACACTATAAAATGGGAACGCTGTATATACGAAGTTGATTCTTTGCAATAGTTTTAAATAATAAATTGTAACAATTTCACGAGATTAATTAGTTGGTGGCAAAATCGACTAAATTACTAACATTTTTTAGTAATATCAATATCGCTCTGTTGTTAAGCTAAGAAAAGTAACTCAATTTTTTGTAATTTTAAATATTTCTCTGATTTTATTACAATTGTTAAATAGTTTCAATAAAGAATTTCCATAATTCTAAAGCCTTAATTATGAATCGTATCGGAGACCCATGGCGTAAAAACACGACGACGACTTAATTAAGTAGCCTTATTAGTACTTCTGTTAAATAATTCAAGTATACTAAATTGTCATCGTTTTTTCCAAAATTTATAAGAAAAAAAGTTCACGTAGAAGCAAACAGATCTAAAAATTATGACTAATTTTTGTAATACTTTGAATTTCACATATTTTCAGATAACTTCAATATGCATTTACTAATTTAAATTAGAAATGAAGATTGCGCTGGTTGTAATGAAATCCACGTTATATCATCGATATGTGTATTTGAGACTATTTCGAAGTTTCCTGGTTGTGTCTAACTATAAATTTTGATCGCAGTTACCAAAATAATAATTACTAAAACAACTAAATTTGGTTAATAAATGATATTGATCTGCACTGACGTCATGTGTGGAAGGAATAATTGGGCTTGTTAAGTAATGAGGGGGATTATTCTTCTACTGAGAACTACACTAGAAGTTTGAACAGTAATTTAACGATACATAATTAATTATGGAGTTTTGAGTCATGATATAGAAGGTTTTTCAAATCTCCTTTACTTTTTCCTGTATTTTGCATTGGGTTTCTCAAAACATGCAGTGTCAAACGTGCTTTTAGCAATTGCGTTCACCACGTTTAACTGTAAATAAGTATTTAGTTACTTTACTAAACAATTAAGTAGGGAAAGAAGTAGAAATTTTCTCTCCATTTATTTATTTTAAATATAAGGAAAACTGAAAATTTTTGGAAATTTGACTATTAAAACGTTTTACTAAATTGATCCTTTACTTTACTCTCGCCGTTTTCTTGTTTGGTATCATATCTCGGAATAAAATAAAAACAAACTTAAAACAAATAAACTTAAAAGTCTCTGACTACAGTGCGTTCGTTACATTAAGTCTCTTAAAGAGACTGTTATGTGAAAGGTATTTTATTGAGCATGGAATACATGTTGAACTTTTGATTTATACAGGAACTTGGAGCAAAAACTTCTTAACTTCATATTTAGTTTAGTTGCAAATGTGAAACGAGTTGATGTTGATTTGAATTCATGATGTGAGTTCTGGACTGGTCGCGTTTGCATACGTCACACGTGTCAGTGGTGCCAACGACGCAACCTGAATAGACCGGAGATAAGTAGCATGTTCTAGTCTCGCAGAGTATGTACTTCCTCAAAAACATGCAAACTCTTACACCGTTTACATGTCGTTTACTAGAGTTAAGCATCATTAAAACCTGCAATTTAAAATCTAAATCTCGGATGCAAATAATATGGCGGACGGAGGTCCTCCATCATTTTATTGAAAGTTAAATTCTAATTAGTAATCGACAGCTAATAAGTAAACAAAAAGTTAAAATCGACAGACCGTAGAAGGACGGAACCTTTGTGTGTTACATAATTATCTCGTGAAACTATGAATTTTTATTGTAAATTACGTTAACAAAAGTGTCAATAATTGGCAATAATTATAGATTACGAACAGTTATCGATGGCCTGGGGAGAAACGCTTAATTGAGTACTAGTTGAGGAACGAAATATTGCAGTTTAACACGACAAATCTACATGATTTCCTGTAGTAGTCGAATGTATATGGTTTGCTCATGACATGTAAATTTTAAAGAAATATCTCTATTTTGCATCACGATTAACAAGTAATATAGGTATAAAACATACATAAACATTTCTAATCTGGGAACTGCTGAAACTACCTGTACTTAAAGCACTGAATTATTGAAATTTTCTAATCAAAACGAGTACCTAATAATCGTTTATTAAATAATAATCGATTTTAGCGATTTGTCACATATTTGTTTATAACACTTTTAATTTCGTAGTAACTATTTTCTCATTTCAGTCATCTTTTGTAAAATTTATCAACTGAGCCAATTTTTTTGAGACTATCCTCTACTAGCAATAAGTATCCTGAAATTTCTTTAAGTTGTTTCATTAAAACTTTGTCATCCGACATACTCTACGAAATATAGCCAAATAATCGAGTAATCGAGGAAATTAATCAATTTATCCATCTTAAATAATCAGTTTATCGCTTAAAAGCAATTGGTCGGTTAAAAAATAATCTATTACTCGAATAATAAACAACCAATCGGCAGTTTAATAGATTTATCGGGTAATTAAAACGTAAAACGAAAAATAATCGATTTTTTGTTTTAATAAATAGTCAAATAATCGAATAATCGATAACCGCAATTAACAACACAAATAATTGGTTAATTTATTTACGAATTAATTAGTTGCCTATGAAATGTAATCAGATAATCAATTATTTTGGTCAGTTTTTAATTTTTTATCCATATTTATGAAACCTTAAAAGGTTCAAAATGAATCGATTCATAATCTGGTGAAAATTAGTATTTTTTTTATAAGGAATAAAACTCGGATTCGTGTTTCCTATTTTATTGATAATGTCAAAATTTTCAATGCAATATCTTTTGCTTCAGTATCAGGAAGTATTGATTTCCTGAAAATTATCTGTTTCACAATTTCGACGAACGGCGAAAGGTTTATGAAATATCGTCGACAAAATAAGACTTAAAAAACAGTTCCAACGATGGAGCGGTGTGCAGCTGGCACTGGGGACCGGGACCCTAGGGGTGCGGCGCACGCCTGCTCACGCCCACTATCTAAGTGTCGACCCAGAGGGTTCGTACTTATGTACACCCGACGCTATTAAGGTACCGGCCACTATGATCAAGCCGGTTACCGACCAGTCTGCGCGGTGGGTAGCTCACCAGTACTGGGACCTGCGAGGTCCTAACTGGGAGGGGCAGCGCTGCTTGGCATGCGCTTGCTCCGACAAGTCCAACCAGTGACTTTCTTTGACTGGTACCACGGGGACCAATGCCAAGCCCGCGGGGGATTCACACCCCCCGTTTTTGGTCGCGGAGTAAGACTCGTGGTGGCAGTGGTATAGCCTAAGTGCAGGTTAGGGCCGTCTTAGTGCGGTTCGACGGGTGAGCTGCGTTTCAGCTCGGGCACTGATCTGCAGAATCAGTAGAGATTTAGGTAATCTCCCTCCACCAGTAGGGGCTTAAGGCTGGCAGCCTGATGCCAGGACTGGTAGCCTGTTCTCTTTCTTGTATTGAGGGCAGGCGCGTTGATCGAGCGTATCTCGATCATGGCGTCCCGCCCCGCAGGGTTTCACCGCCTGGAGGGAGGACGGATATGCTTCATTGCTGGGTGCTGTCCTAGTCTATCAAATCAAATGGTGCATCAGTCCGCTAAATGCCCTATGACGCCTTCTATGAATTTTTGAAAATTAAAAATAAAACACGTTTATGTAATAAACGGTGGATGTTAAAACATTTCTGTATAGGCTAAATTGCTCATGAGTGATAGTAGAAGAAGAGCAATAGCTTAATATTTAATTGCAGCTCTATTTATCAGAGCTAATTTTCCCCTGATACCCAATTTTTGCTATTTTTTCTGCTACGACAGAATAAATGTAACTGGCAACACTGTTAGTGCCTACAAATCCGGCCTTTAATGATAAGTAACATAGTTATGTACGACTTGTGGGGGGGGGGGGTTCTACTATTTTTACATTGTTAAAATCAAACTTCTTAATCTGTCTACCGATTACTTTTGCTACTACATTTGAGGTAATATAGAAAAATCACACTTCCATTTTCATAGATTGAAAACATTTAAATGGCACTTAAATTTTAAGGGGCACAACTTCGACCACCTTGATTAATATCGACTGGTCGTCTCTATACGATCTGCCGCGTCACGAAATATTATAATTCCGTAAAACATCAAACATTGCGCACGGAATGTGGCGTCATCTAGTGGACTTTGGTGTAAACAATACATTGAAAATTTAATTGTTTAAGTCGTTCCTTTTTTCATAACAACTAGAATGGGTAGCAATATGCTTAGCAAAATTTGGATTTTTGCCGAATTTATATTAACCAATCACAGATATGACATTTTTGATGCAACGGTTCGTTGCACTCGCCGTCTCTACAGCACGGAGAATTTGTTGAAAAATGCCTGATGCGGCAGGCCGTGTAGAGACGTCGGTCAATATTAATCAAGGTGGTCGTGGTCACAACATTCAACGACCAGCCGTTTGTCAGCGGCGTACGGGCTCTCATTTTTTATACTTAAGTTAAATGCAACACCGAAATTATTCTTATATAGAAAACATTTAAAGTTTTCCATACTTACGTTCTGTAAATTTGACGTATACCAGGTGACCACAAGAATATGTAACAACCGGCCATTTTCTCAATTTTGGACTTTCGGTTTAACCGGAAGTGATAGCAATTTTTTCATTTTTATTGGTACACCCTGTATCTTCTTGACACAATAAATTGCTTAGACAAATTAATAAAGAAAAACACTTAAAATTTATATTTTTTTTGTTTTCGAAGCCAACTTAAAAAAAAATTAACCATGAATATCATTATTAGGCATCTAATTTTTTTTAAACGCTTTCTTACGGCCAGAATTAAGAATTAATGGGTAAGCATTGTACATAGCTGTAAAAGAACGTAAAAGGTCTATCCTAATATGCAAAAATATACAGGGTGTTCCATTAAAAATAAAAATAAATTGCTATCACTTCCGGTTAAACCGGAAATCCAAATTAATACCGCTTTACGTCGCACTATGCACTTTCATGTGTATATTACCCAAAAAACATTTGAAATTAATAATTTTAAATTAAGAAAATGGCCAGTTTTTACATGTTCTCGTGGTCACCTGGTATATTTGTTTTCATGTTGATCATTATAACTTATATAAACTAACGTTCAACACTATTATTTGCTTCAGACTGCATCTTATTTTTTATTTTTTTCGTTTTTTTTTCGTTATTGAAATCTAGAACAACTTTTGACTGAAAGCACGCAATTTGTGCTAATAAATTTCTTTATTTTAATTAAAATTTTGTTTCTAGAGTTTTAGAATTTTCTCACAAAATATAATTACTTGCGGTTTGCGGCTTCAGAATTTCATGTTTCCGTAGTAGTAATCCTTTCTAAAAGATTTCTACTAGTTTAAATGTATGCTATTTTTTGGTAGTAAGAAAAGTTTTAGTTTACTTTTAAACGTTTGTTTTTCTTTATTTTATTTAATAAAATTTAAGTTTATTATAAACCTTAGTCCAGTTGTCTTTGGGTTTTGATACTGTTCTAAATAAAATGTTAAATTATGTAACTGCATTGGATTAAAAAAAATACAGTTAAAATTTCCATTTTCAATTTTAAAATACTTGCCTTCAACAGTTACAATACGTAAATTACAAAAATAATCGGGTTTCCTTGAAAATTTTATAAGACGCGAACGCATGGAATAAAATGCTCCTAAACAAACCAACACGATTTCCTATGCAGGAAGTTTGAGCAATTTACCCTGATTATTTTTCAATTCGCGGGTGGTATATAATTGTAGATTAACTCACGATTTAAATACAAAATTGTCATATTAACTTTATTTTTTAATACTATAAAATGAAAAAAAACTAATAGTTTACGCTAGAAAAATTTGTTGACCAAAATAATCGGGTTAAACTTTTCCATTTCCTGAAACGGCAAATGGGACGTTGTGATTAGTGAATATATTATGAGTTTAATAATTAGATTTATATTAAAGTGCTGTGTCGGTTCCAAAGGTCTCTTTCGCAAAAAAATTTAATTTAGCTTTAAATTTGCCAACATATTAAAATAAAAGTTTTAAATCTGTCTGTTTGCTTACGATACTATTATGATCTTATACTTATCTTTTTATGCTTAGAAGCCTAGCAGACTGTTTGCCTATTTACCTGCTCTTTTCATGAATGGTTTCAAAGAAAGGCTGCATTCTATTAGCAAAACTTACAGCGTGTTCTCTGAACCAGAATATATTACCGTTTTTGCAAGACTATTATCTAGCTTTATAGATCAACTTCTTGGCATTAAGGGACAATAAAATTTTACGCATTGTTCTACAATGTAAATGAAATCTCTTAATTCATCACACAGTTTCTTCTGGCTTGTATCAGAGAATCATGATGTCTATGGAGTTTTCAATCAGCGTTACGTGCATAGAGCAAAAACAATTTTTTTACGTTTTGAAACATCATGAGTCACTCGGTAATAATATCTTTTTATGGTGCTCTGTAAAATTAAAATTTTCTGTGGCTTTGTTTTAGTGGTTTTATATAAAATATCTAATTATTTTAGAAAGTTAGACGTTCCGTCGAACAAGTACATATTTAAGGTTTACCTAATAAAGAAATCGGGAAAATAGAATTTTTAAGTTTCCGGTTGAAAATTACATAATTCAGGCATACGTATTGAGGAATGCAGCTGTAATTAATGTAACAATTTGAATTTGCTTAATAAGGAAACGAGATATACGCGAATAAATGGAATTCGTATTTAACTTCATGCAAACTTTTCTTTCGAACAAGAGCCTCCTATTTAACGAATGTTGCGAAAGAGATATTAAACGTAATTAAGTTTCGGAAACGAAAAATTGTCTTTTTTAGCTTGAAGGTAGTAATTTCGCCGAGCTTGTAGATTTTTGCTAATTGCACATAATTTCCGAGGTTAAAAAGTAGATCACTTTAAGCTTCCTTTATCGGTTACACGAAATTAATTATAAAAGCAGGACCTGATAATAAAAATTAGATTTAATTGTTATTAAATTTTACAATTATTGGAAATTGTCAGACACGTTAAAGACGAAAATTTATTTGCACTTGTTGCAATTGTATATTATACTATTTATGTTAACATGTTTCAAATAATATTCGAAAGCTACGTTAAGATCGCGTGACCAGGCAGGTGCCGTATCAATTTTTTTCTTATTTATTAGCGAGCTAAAATTATTTTTATTATAGTATTTAAAAGTTGTTACACAACACAAAACGTTGCTCTCAAAATAGTAATGGAAATGTTTACAATTGCTGTTTATTTAATCCCTGTCACAAAAATTCTGTGACTTGAATTTTTTTGTACACATGTATTACATCGAAAACATTAATTGAAATTCAAAAATTAGTTAATCGCGAAATAATGTTTCTGTTTTTGGTTTACAAATCATTTAATATTTGATTAATCGATTATAAATAGATTAAATATTTTAATCATTATTCGATTGTTATATTCGATAACTCTACAAACATATTATTTATTATTTAATTATTAATTAAATTTATCAGCTTGAATGTCCAAAATTATTAGTTTTTGTAGACTTAAATAAAATTTAAAACTAGGCGTAAAGTTATCAACAAACAGACAAGAGTTGGTCAGAATAAAAGCTCGACCTACGGCTTGAAAGGCGGATACTTTTCCCACTGATTCACGCAGGCCGCTTTGATATAAATTAATGTAAGGAAGATAATTTATAGAATTAACGACCTAAATTTTTAGTAAGTAAGTGAAAAGAAGAAATTAAAAGAAATTCGTTCTTACATTTTTATGTCAAACCTATTAAGCTTTTTAAATTATTTATGTTATTGTCATAAAGTCATGTACTAGGGAGACTACAACAACTGCAGTCATACGGTCTCCAACTATCATTTAAATTGAATACGATGTAAACACAGAGAGAGGAGTTAACTAGAATCGAATCATAGTCGGCAATTTTTGTCACCGGTCTAGGACGTTTGGGTTCAGTCGTTTAGGCGCAGACGATTGATTATGGCCGTTTGGTTGCAGAAACGTTTGGTCGCAGGAACGTTTCGGCGCAGTGACGCTTTGGATCGATCCGTTTTGGTGCAGAGACGTTTTGACGCAATAAAAAACATTGTTTAGTTGTTTTTTAGTTAAATAACACTTAAGAAGCCATTCCATTATGGATTACCATTTAACAAAAAATTAGAATTTTTGCATAAACAATTAGCAAAATTGGCAAACAATATAACACAAAATAACTTTTTATTTTAAACAATTGAGAAATATGCACTAAACGCCAAAATGTGGCAATTGCATGTCGGAAATTTTTGCCACCGATCTAGGACGATTAGGCGCAAACGATTCGGAGCGGTCGTTTAGGCGCGAACGATCAGGTATGGCCGTTTAGGCGCAATCGTTTGAGCGCGAACGTTTGGGTGTGGCCGTTTGGCTGAAGGGACGTTTGACCACAGGAACGTTTTAGGGCAGCGACGCTTTAGAATGATCCGTTTTAAGGCAGAAACTTTTTAACGCAGTAAGCAAAATTGTTTGGTTTTGTTTTCTGTTTCTAATTAAATAACATTTAAATAGCCATTCAATTATCTATTAACATTTAACAGAAGATTTAGAATTTTTTGATAATTGATAAGCAAAATTAACAACCTATCTAACGCAAAATAACAATTTATCCCAAAAAATTGAGAAAATACGCACTAAACGCCAAATTGTGGCGATTGCAAGTCGGCAATATTTGACACCGGTCTAGGGTGTTTGGGCGCAGACGATAGGGTGCGGTCGTTTGGGTGCAGACGATTGAGTACGGCCGTTTGAGCGCAAACGATTGGGTACGGCTGTTTGGGCGCGGTCGATTGGGCGCGGACGTTTAGGTGTGACCGTTTGGCTGCAGGAACGTTTAGCCGCGGCGACGCTTCGATTCAATTCGGTTTGATGTAGAGACTTTGGCGCAATAAAGAAAATTGTTTAGTTTTGTTTTCTGCAGTATGTTGTACAATTGTTTCGAAACAACAAAAGCTAATTATGTTAAAAGTATGGAAAAGTCTAAGCGAAGTACTTGGCTAACGTTTGCTATTTGAATAGTTTTTCAATATGTTTAATTGCTTAAGTTTTGGACAGTATTACAGTTTTTATTTTGTCTTTAATACATTCAGCTCAAAAGACCTCCATCTTTTCTCCTTTATTGTATGTTATTCGAAATTTTTATACTTTAAATTTCAGCTGGTTTTTCTTTGTTTCCAAAAAACTAGTAGTAGACTAGCAGTAGGTGGTGACACTATAACTGTATTATAAGCTGTTATAAATTTCTACAAAATTTAAGAAAATATACGCATAGTACAAATACAACTGTTTTTTTTTAAATGAAAAAATAAACTAAGTTACAAGAAAAAGTTAAATGTCAAAAACTTTTAGAAGACACAACTTGTAGACTGTTTCTGCCGATTGCAAAAATTCGCAGCCGACTATTAAACATCCTGCACATCATTATCTTCATCCCTACTGTTATCCTGCTGCCTAAGGCCAGCAAAATGCCTTTTCTGCTTGCATTTGGCTCTGCCGTTCTGGTCTTGGTCTTGAGCAGTGGGGTCAACCTGCACCATGTCTTCGTAGTTTTTGTCTAACGTTTTCTTCGATTTTTTTGTAGTTTTTTGGGTTTTCCGGCCTACTTACCTTCTTCCCCTAAGTTTCTAAGCTTCTTCATTAACACCTTGTTTGAGTCAATTTTTTTTGGCAAAAACAATAATCCTTGAGAAGGTGATTTATTCGACAACAACAGTAAATTTTGAAAGCAGAAATTACAATTTTTTTTGGTAATTATACGTTAACATTTTTAAATTAGGGCTAAATTTAAATTATTTTACGCTAGTGGACTTGGGGACATACAGATCTAGAAGTTTGGTGTAAATATTCTTCAATTTCAATTAATAATAAATAAAAGAAAAAATACCTGAAGCTGGATGGTCATTTCATTTTAGGAACTTTTCTGCTGCTGCAAGAAATGATGTAAAAATCTGAAATTTTAGTAAAGTAATAATCAATTTCTAAACGCCCTAACTAATGACGACTTATCTAGTTCTGGTATTTTAAATTTTAATACGAATTTTACAACAGATCTGCCATAGTACAAGATGTGATATCGCATTCAATAACCAATCTGGTCCTATAAAATAAGATAATAACATTTAATTGGTTTCTTACGAAACAGTAACGTGCAGTTTTAGAAACATACAGTACTAATAATAAGCAAATTAGAATTTGTCTAATACAATATTAAAGTAGATCATAGGTCCGTGGGAAAGTATCGTTAGTTTTCAGTGGTAGTACGTTCGTAAGCCAGATTATGACAAAAATTCATAACGAACTGACCTAATAATTACAAGTGTGGGCGTAACACATATCTCGCTAATTACTTACCAGTAACTTGTTTATAACTCTAATAACTTTATCCGCTGTCAGGCGAGAGATCGCGTGAACTGCAGCGAGCAGTACGCGCGGTAAAACAGGATAAAATATTGGAATCGTCATTTTTCCAGAAGTTAAGTTCAGCATTCTCGTGTCCGAGTCTTGCTGCTATAAGAGTTGTGTTACAAAGTCTGGTGTGTAGGTTAACTTACTCCTCCCAAGCAATTTACGGCATGCAAAACATAGTCAGGAACGGGAATGCTACACATTGCTGAAATCTTTACATATTTCACTTATAATTGGCATAATATATCCACGCGCGAAAACAAACTGGAAGTTATAAATTTTGTAATTAGCTAAATAAATAAAATCGCCAATGCAAATTGAATAAATACAGGACAGCCGTTGAAAGTTTCTTAATGCTGTGGTGTCGTGCTATAGTGTATAATGTTATTTATGTCTAGTATCTTGGGCATATCCGTCATTCGCATTCTAATGCTGTTGCTTAGACCTGCTTGAAATAATCTTATAACTGACTGGAATTATCTAGTGTGCTGTGGAAATAGACGGTCTCCGGGACGTTTCGTTTTCAAGAGAATGCTGTCGACTTAAGTAGTTCCTTAATAACTTGTTTACAAGAAAACCGTATGAAAATTTCTAAAATTTGTACGAACTAGAAATTTACTAACAGAAAAATTATTTTTTATAACTATTGCAGTTTTGGTTATTATTGCAAAATTTATCAGCTTTTTTTGTCATATAAAACAAAGCAGTTATCTGTTTTTCTTCAAAATTTTTCGAATTACAATAAGCCACAAAATGACAATAAAAAAAACGTTTGTGGTCTGATCTGGCATTGCTATCTCCAAACATTTTGAACTCAATTTAGTCTCTCTGGGGCAATTGATAAAAAAAATATTAATTGTTTTTTTACGTTGTTTAAAATATGAACATCGGGGTAAGATACTTGACGTAAAATACAAAAATCACCATGTTTTTTACACAATTTTTGTAAAATTGCAATCCGATTTATTCAATATTTTTTTAAATGTAAAGACTAATAAAAAGTATAAGACTTGTTTTTTTAAAATAATTTTATAAGTATAGGTTAAATATAAAATATAAACTTCAAAATTTTAGTCACATGGGTAAATTAATACAAATAATCAATTATTCTTCGCATAGTACCTCAATTTTTAAGTTGAATATACAATAATTAAAAGAAACGCGATTTCGGCAATTTTAACTAACAATAATAACTATTTACTGAGAACCTACGAGTTTAAACGAAGTTTGGAGAGATCTGCTTCTATCTGTACAGATCTATGAGTTGAGATAGTTATGCCCAACCAACAATAAACCTAAGATATTTAATTCCCAAATTTGAACTGAAGTCATGATACTCAGAGTCATGAACTTTACTAATTTAGTTATGACTAGATTGCTAGAATTAATGTTAACAACACTCTTATGAAAAATTTTAACTTTAGCTTATTACAAAAATTTTAATGCGCATATAGAACGCATTGAAATATGTGAAGACTTCAACCTGCGAGCAGACAACAAAAACATCAAATGTGACATAAAATAAAGTACTGTTATGAAGTATTAGCCTGTCAGTTTTTAAATGAAGGTTTAGAAGAAGCTTTATTGATTCGTTACGGGAAAGAGA
Source organism: Ctenicera cuprea (assembly GCA_958336395.1). Lineage (NCBI taxonomy): Eukaryota > Metazoa > Arthropoda > Insecta > Coleoptera > Elateridae > Ctenicera > Ctenicera cuprea. Next base: position 16,425,348 of record OY284495.1, on the reverse strand, counting down.
TATTGAAAAATATTTAAACAATACATTAATTGCAACAATTCGTATCTTCCCGACTAAAGACAACGTCCCGTATATTAAGCAATATTTGATATGTTGATATGTAGCCTAAATTCAAAATTCCGAGACGAACTGAGACTAGATCTGTGCAACACAGGTGATTAATTCACTAAACGCTGAGCCACCAAATGTCTGAAAAATATCGACTAATAAATTATTCACGTACTCTTTTGTTTGACTAATCGATTATTTTTTAATAAAGTATTTTAATATTCGATAGTGGAATCAATCACTTGTTGAATTAATTTATTTTTTGATATTTCTTGGTATAATTACTTGATTGATTAAAAGATTGTTTAATTAATCTGTAGTTCTATTATCGTTTGAATCTGTAATTAACTACCAATCATTAATGATTTAATTATTAAATGTCTTTCTTTTTTTGATAAAACACTCTATTTAAATTTTTTAATCATTTAAGTCAAGTTTTATTACGCAAAATTAACTTTATTCTGATGTACAACCGAATGAAACGTAGACTAGCCCCTTTAACAATTATTTGAAAAGTTTGGTTACAACAATCGATTAATAAGTTCGTTTATTAATAGAAATTATATTTAATCAATTATTAATTGGTTGCTTGATTGATATCGGATTGTTTGGTTAATTGTCCAAGTAGTCCACCATTTGATTAATGGATTACTTTATTATTAATCAATTATTTTATTAATCAAGTATTTGAATAATCAAGTATTTGATTATTCAATTAATTATTAATCAATGGATTATTTTATTAATCGATATTTTAAATATTCGAATTAATCAATTATTAAATAATCAATAGTTTGAATATTGTTTAAACGAAAAATCAATGATATAATCATAAACAATTCTTGTATTTTTATGAGAAAATCAAATTTAATTAACAAAAATTACCTACGTTCTGAAAGAAAGCAAAAGAAACAGAAGTTGAGTAAAAGGTGAAGAAAAAAGAATAACGATTCAAAGAGGGATTATCCCTTCCAGAGCCGGACGCTTTTTCACTCTATAACTATATTACTTATCATTTAGAAAGTTTGTGTATAACAATACTCTAATTCTCACTATCTGTTCATAATTCCAATGTTATTCTGTAATTCGATTCAGGCAACCAACTTTTATAAATTAAATAACGATTAATTCTTTATTTGATTAAGCGATTTTGTGGTTTATCGATAATTTTTTAATTATTTGATTAATCAATTATTTGATTTGTAGCTCATTGGATTAATAAATTATTTGAATAACAGATTGATTGATTTATTCTATATATAAATAACTAATAATCAATTTTTGATCAATTTAATTAACAATTATTTGAATATTCGATTGTTTGATTATTTGATTACATAGTATCTGATGAATTAATTAGTAGATTATTTGAATTATCGATCATTTAATTAATCAATTATTTGATTGTTCGAGAATTTGATTAGCTGTTCATTTGTTTAATCAATTGTTTGATTAATTATTTAATTTGTAGATCATTGCATTCGTACATTATTTGAATAACCGATTAATTTATCAACTAATTACTTAATTAGCCGTTTATTTCGTTAATTAATAAGCAAATTTTTGATTGTTTGATTATTTGATTAATTAGTATTTGACTAATTATTTAATAGATGATTTGAATTAACGACAATTTTATTAATCAATTATTTAAATAATTGAGTATACCATATGCTGATTATTTCATTAATCGATTATTTAATTTAATCAATTATATGATTAATCGATTATTCGATTAATTTATGATTTGATTTGTAGTTCATTGGTTTAATAAATTATTATTGGAATAACCAATGATTTGATGTATTAATTATTTATTTAATTAACCGTTTGTTTAACCAATTAATGAGCAATTTATTAAATAGTTTGCGATACGTTGATTAATCGCTTAATGAATTAATCAATTGCTTGATAATTTGATTAAGTATTATTTAACTAATTATTTAGAAGTGAATTTAAATTATCGATCATTTGATTAATCAATTATTTAATTAATCAAGGATTTGATTAGCTGATTCTTTGTTTAATGCATTATTTGATTAACCAATTATTTAAATTAATGATAGTTTGATTGATCTATTATTTAATATGTAGATCATTAGATTAATAATTTATTTGAATAACCGATTACTTATTTAATCAATTATTTAATTGATCGTTTATTTAACCAATTATTACAATATAATTAGCAATTCTTTGATTAATTTTGATTCTTTGATTGTTTGATTATGTGATTAATTAGTATTTGACTAATTATTAGTGGATAACTCGATTTGTCAATTATTTCGTTAATCGATTATTTGATTAATCTACTAATTGATTTGTAGCTTATTGGATTAATAAATTATTATTTAAAGAACCAATTCTTTGATAAAACATTATTCAATTACCCGTTTACTTAATCAGATATAAGCAATTTTTTTACTAATTTTCAAATTTTTTAATAATCGTTTAATTTATAATTCAATTATTTGATTAATGGATTGTTCGATTAATCTACTAATTAATTTGTAGCTCCTTGAATTAATAAATTATTATTTAAATAAGCAATTATTTGATTAAATAATTATTTAATTACATGTTTATTAAATCAACTAAAAGCATTTTTTTATTAATTTTCAGGTTTTTTAATAATTGTTTAATGTATTAATCGATTATTTGATTAATGGATTGTTTGATTATTTAATTAATTAGCGTTTGACTAATTATTTAATAGATAATTTAGATTATCGATTATTTAGACTAATTAATTATTTAAAAAATCGGGTATTTGAATTGCTGATTGATTGATTAATGTAAATTTAATTATTCGAATTGTAATTAACGATTCTATGATTAATCAAACTGATTAGTTAAGCAATAGAATTGGTCATTTTTTAAAATTGATTATCAAATTTTAAACTGCACAACCCACATGTCTGTGTGTGATATTTGTCTTTTAATTTAGGCGAACCTAACATGAAATTTATCGACTAATATTAAGAAATCAAAATTAAATGAATTTTATTAATTGTATATTTTAATCACATTGATAACACTACTACGGCATGTATTTATTAGTTTATTTCACTGAAATTTGTACATCGTCCTTTATGAAGCTTTTGAAGATTTCTTAAAGAATTTGAAAATAACAAGTCAATCGACTTTATATAGGCAGCTCAGAAAAATTATGTTTATTTATATTAATACCGATTGCTTCAATTTGTTAACACACTTGATTAATTTATTTGGTACACATGCGTAACCGACTTATCGTAAAGGTGCGGTATACATACATAATAATTTACAAGCACATTTGTACCAATATCTAATTGACTTAATGATATGTAAACAAAACAGTAGCCTGCAGAAAAAAACACGCTGCCTACAGATGCATAAAAAGCGTTAAATAATATCTGTCACTAATTGCGGCACGCGCTCTCTCAGAACTTAGTGTTTAAGACATAATAACAATAACATTACCATATCTAGAGGTAAGCGGACAAATAATTTAATGCGTGCAAATTAACTGCTGATAAGTAAATAACAAGAATGAGTCCCGTTAACGACGCAGCCATGCATGATTAACTCTTTCTTGCCACTTCTTACCAACGTTCTCACACCGTGATGTCTGTGAGAGATACCGACGAATCAAAGCGTGCCTGCTTTTCTTATGTCTTCGGCTACATCATGAAAGTATCAGACCGAAAACCTCCAAAAAATTCATTCATAGAACCTTAAACAGGACATGATCCATTCTTTATCATTATTGTATTATAAAAGCTTTTGTTGAAGTTGAATCGAATCGCTCTTGCAGAGTCTCAGGAAATACTTGGGCAAAAAACTGTAATTTGTGTTAAATTAACGTAAAGAAGAGGATTTTATAATAAAAGAAAATTGTACAGAACCATCCACCAGCCCCCTCTCAAACAATCCCTAACTACGCCTATGCCATTTGGTTAAGCTTTATCTAAATAATTATATGTAAATTTTTCAACTACTTACCTTGACTTTTTAACAGTTTGAACCGATAATATAAACAAAACAAGAGTTTGTTGAAGTGACTGTGACTCCTACGTGTATTGAAAAACAAATTTTCACTACTATTCTACAAAAAATTACAATGATGAACCCATTAAGGGAGAAAATATTTCATCTATTAATAGTAAAAAAATTGTTAATAAAACTCAATTCCCTTTTTCCATAATAAATAATAATAATTGCATGAGCCTGTTCATCTAAGCAGCCAATTAACTTCTTATGGAATTCTAAATTTATGTACAAGAATTCTGCGCGGGAAGCATGGCGTGACAGAGCTGGACTGCTTTTAAAATGCATTGCCATAATGCAAGTCGATCTAAATATTCATTAAGAAGAAATAAATCAAATTCAATCGAATGAAAGTTTACCACATGTGACAAATAGGCTGCAGAAAGCCGACCACTAATAGAGTAATTAACATTTTAGCTGTCACATTAAAATTTAGACTATCTTAATTTTTCGTTAGACGAATGGTTTTATTAAGTTGATTTTTTTTAAATATGACGTGTAGGAGAAGGTTGCGCAATTGATTAATGTTATTATATAATTAATGTTTACACCAACTTTTTTATTTTAAGGAGTGGTAGTAAGTAGTAAGAAATTTATTTTTATAAATTAGTTTAGAATTACAAGGTCATTTTTTTAATAAATGCGCTGTTTCTGCAATCTAGAGTGATTCACACTCAGAAAAAATTTAATTTTTATTGCAAAATTAAAACCAGCATTTTGATGTACATAATTTATCTACATATTTACATTGAATAAGGGTTGGTTAAAAACATATTGTCTAAGAAATGAAGAAATTTAAAAAACCAAAGACATGAATGTACGTACCTACATAAGTCGGACGAAATAATATTACAAAAAATTGAAAAAATATTTCATTAAACAAAATCAAAATCAAAATTCTTTGATTTATTAATTATAAAATAAAAATATATAAAATATTGCAGCAATATGCTAACCACTTTTTTAGGTCATAATCACATAGATTTTCTTTATTACATTATTGAGGTCCAAAACAAATCCAAAGCCCAAACTTCGCAACAGTTATCAAAAACGGTATATTACGAATTAATACATTATCAGAAATCAAAAGCGATAACTAGTCATAGTCTATATACAACGGAACTGTAATAATCTAAATATGATTATCACAAATAACGAGCTGTAGCCAATAACCGGCCATAGCTGAAAACTGGTCATGAACAATAACCGGTCATAACTGATAATCGGTCTTAATCGTCTGCTTTCCGAATTTTACTCTTAAACGATAATAATCTAAAACTGGTCATAACAGAAAACCGGTCATAACCGATATCGGGTTACAAATGACAGCCGGTCATAACTTATAACGGGGCATAAGCGATAACCGTTCACAAAAACCGACAGGATGCCACTTCTGCGGATTTTGCTTGTTGTTAATCGGGCTATAACCGAACAGCGATCATAACCTATAACCAGTGATAAATAACAACTGGTCATAACCGATAACTGGTCAAAACCGATAACCGGCCGTAATCGTCCAGTTAAGGATGTTACCGTAAACGGTTATATTTCGAAATTGGCCTTAACAGACAACCAGTCATAAATAACAACCGGTCATAATCGTTAAGTTAGAAAACTGACAAAGCCCCGGTTTTACCGGACTTTGCTAGTAAACACTTATATTCTTAAACCACTTATAACAGAACACCGGTAACAACCTATAAGCGGTCATAAATTACAACCCGTTATAACCAATAAACGATCATAATCCAGCTACAGAAACCAACGGAACCCGTTTTTTCCGGACTGTGTCCTTAAACGGTTATATTCTTAAACCAGTTATAACAGAACACCGGTCATAACCTATAAACGGCCATAAACTACAACCGGTTATAACCAATAACTGATCATAATCCAGCTACAGAAACAAACAGAGCCCGGTTTTTCCGGATATTACCCTTCAACTTTATATTCTAAAACTGGTCATAACAGAAAACCAGTCATAACACATAGCTAGTCATAAATGACATCAGGTTATAATCGATAACTGTTCACAACCGATAACCGACTATAATCGTCTCATTATAACAACCGATGGAGTCTGATTTGTTTCGGACTTTACCCTCAAATGATTATATTCTAAAACCTGCCATAACAAAATATCAGTGATAAATTGCAACCGGTTATTACTGATAACCGGTCATACCGATAAGCTGTAATGATTGTCTGGTTAACCGACAAAACCTGTTTTTCCGGATTTTGCCCTAAAACTGGTCATAACAGAAAACCGACCATAACCTATAACCAGTAATAAATGACAACCGGTCATATCCGATAACTAGTCATAACCGATAACCGGTCATAACGGATAACAGGTCATAATTGTACAGTTAAATAAACCGTCGGAGTCTAGTTTTTCCGGATTTTACCATTAATCAATCGCTTATTTTCTAAAACTGTTCATAACAGAACACCGGTCATAACCGATTACCGGTCTTAATTGTTCAGTTACAAATACCCACAGAACCCGGTGTTTTTGAATATTACCCTTAAACTATCATATTCTTAAACTGAGCATAACAGAAAACCGGTTAAAATTGATAACCGGTCATAATCGACCGGCTACAAACATCAACAAAGTAGGGTTTTTCCGGAATCTGATTATAGATTTAAGTAACCGAATATCATCCAGAAATAAGAAATTTTCAGTCTTAGTATAAGGTTTACAATTATCTAATAAGAAAATTAGGTATCACACAAATAGGACGATTTTGCTTAAAGGTTTATAAGTGGATTAGTTAGAAATAGAAATTGAATATTTGAGAATTATTAAACTTTCAAAAAACTGAGAGTGAAGAAATGGAAAAATTCTAGAAAAACTACAAAAGTTGGATAAAGCAAGTTTAGTAAAATTTGAAGAACAAAATTTTTTTCTAAAATATAAAAACAAATAATGACAAATTTGTCAAACGTATTAGAATTTTTAACCAAGTTTTGCATTGAAATTATGAGACATTTTTAAATATTCTTGAATAAAAGACTTGCTGAACTACTGGGAGTGTATTATAAAAAGAAAATAAAAGATAGCATAAATAATGAGAAAGTACCATAACCTCTTAACGGTAAAGGTTATTAAAAATTTTGTTTTCAACTTAAAACTACCCTCAACTATCAAATATAAATGAGGTTGTTTGTTATATGTGCAGAAGTTCAAAGAGAAAATGCCAGCGCCTGTGGTCCAGTGGTATATCTGTACATTTGCAGTTCGAGTGAGGGGAGCCGATTTTGTTGTTTAAACATTAAATCTTCCCATTTTGTACAAGAGAGGCAGCGTTTTCTCCAGATATAATGGTTTACCATGTGGCGTGAATGATAAGCCTTAGCAGCAGAAATAGCCTTATAGGTACTACAAAAGAACTGACAACCTTTAGGTTGTACGCAAATCCTTCTCTTTATGTCGGTATAAGTAAGGCCGTATCTAGCCTTGCATGTATGTTTCGACTAATGTTACTTTTGCCAAGAAACATGAGTCAACAAAAATATAAATCATGCAAATTATTTCTAAATTAGAAATTAACTACCTCTGCGATCTGAATTAAGGGTCAGCGCATTTACAGTCACGATTGAACTTGTATTAAACACGTTTACTTGAGCTGATGTTGAAATGATTAACAGCAAAATGCAAAATAGTGTAAAATGTTAATTTACAAAAATTGTGAATAAAAAATGCTAGAGCAACTTTCTCTTCGTTTTTTCCATAATAACAATAATTCGAGTCAATTGTTAATAAATAATTTAATCAGAAATTGAATCACAATTAATCACATTATGGTTAATTATTTAGCGTTATTTAAACGGGAAAAACCAAAATTTTTCACCATATTTCAAGGGAAAAACTTGCTACAAGCTATTCACAATTAGTAAATCTGATATTATATGTAATGTGACAAAAATTCCGAAAAAAGTTGTAATGTCATATAATTTAGTTTGCGGACTTCTACGTCAACAACGTCCTTGGTAACAATAAACTATAGATTAATTTTAAATCATTCAACAATTTTTCTATGGAATAATTTATTTTATCTCATTATCAACTTGCTTTGATTTAGTCAACGACAAGTAAAAAATGTAATAAGAAGATAATTTTCTATTTCCGTTTTCAAACAGCAAACAATAATAAAACAGTCCAAAGAGCAAATTATTATTACTGCAGAGATTCAATCGTTTCGTATAAACGTCTAATTAGAATGGTTGCCGCAAACTACGGCCCGTTTATTGTATAATGAAAGTAATATAGAAGAAACCGAATGATAGAACTTTAATTAGCTAAATGCGATATTAATTACATTTTTATTTCAATTACGCTATTCATTGGTAATTGCTAGCATCAGGATTTAACCTTCTCGAAGTAAACAGTAAAATAAAGATCATTAATATTGGATTCCTACTTAGGTCGCCGATATTTACTACAGCTTAAATCGTTTACCGGAGAGGTATTTTGAATATTTCCTTTAACTTGGCCTCTTGCACATTCTTTATAGTAATTTATTTACATATAAATTCGCGCCGATTGCCATAATGAGAGGTTTATGCCCACAAATTAAGCGAGAACTCGCAGAAAAGTTATTTAGAATCGTTAAATCTTATCAGAGATAAAAGTGAGACGTTCCAGTCGAAAGTAAATTTAAAAGAGATGGAAATCTATAAAAGAGAACTGGTAGCGCTTGCCATATGGCTGCGAGAATAGGAAGCTCATACATCTCGCCAATTATAAGAACATAACTGAGACATTAGAACTCTAATGATACTTAGAGTACTCAATCCTATTTTCTGAAATGTTTAGATAAGTTTGAAACACCTTGTGATAACTTAGTTTTGTTCTGTTGCGTTACCTGGCAACAGCTGATATGCAAACCTAGATAAATATGGGTTAATGGATAAAGTAAATCAATGGTGTTGAAAGTTAGATGTTTGTTACGTTGATGAACGAGCGTGGCTGCAACTGGTAAAATGTAAAATAAGATCAGGCAAGTACGAAAAATATCAGTGATATGGAAATCGGTTGGAAATTTATAAGTTTCCATGGGCGGCTTTTTTAGTTGTCATAGTAGGGTTAGTATTATAAAACTATCAAAATTGTTAAATTGAGCTGTTTTTTAGTTAAGTGTGTGGCTCTGAGCGGGTTCGATTCCTGCGCCAAGTAGCTTAAATATCCGGTAATATAAAAAATGTTTAAGTTTACATGGACTGCATCTTTAATTGTTATAGTAGAATTATTATTATAAAACTAACAACAATGTTAAATTCAGCTGTAGTTTAGTCAAGTGTGTGGCTCTGAGCGGGTTCTATTCCGGCGTCAAGTAGTTTAAATATCAGGTAATATAAAATCTTTCTAAAGCTGTAATTTTTTTTACCTACAATACTACTGCTCAGCACATATACTACATAAAAACCAAAATATTCTAAGCTGCGGCAGCTGTACGAAACAAGCGAAGCACTTCGCCTAGGCTCTTCCATCTTTCAGAAATCGTTAAATGAGTAAACTTTAAAAATATTATTCAAAGTGACTCTAAGCGCAGATGCATGCTGTCTTGTTTTAACGGTAGCATAGACTGCGTAGTTGTGTCAAGCATCTTTACACTGTATGCTTCCGTCTACAGAATATCTTTCACAAAGTTTAGATAAAGATGTAGAACAAGCTGGTAGTGCGCTAAGATGTTACCAGGAATTTTACATCTATGGTTCTTTTTTCTATAGTGCCATACTCTATTCAAGACGTTGGTGGCGTCTCTCCTTTGTCTGTGTTTGGTGCGGGAAGATAGATATTTTGCACAGACTAACATAGGGGACCTACAGTTTAACGTAGGTTCCGAACCACAGGAAGTGCATGCATTTCTTCTCCTAAGAGGTTTTGCTGGGGAAAAAACACCTCGCTGGTTTCCTGTTGCCTTGCGATGGAAAACGACCGGGCTGAGAGTCGAAGCCCGATTGGTAGCCCGCACGCTTACCACTGAGCTACGGCCGCTCTCTACATCTATGGTTAGAAATTCAAAATATTTTAGTGAGAAAGAAAATCGATTTTATGATTTTTGCAAAAGTATTCCTTGGGATTTAGAAAAACACCAGAGACCTAACAAAATTTGTAAGCCAATAACTGATTGTAAGGGAAAATTAATTACAAGCAGCGTAATTAAAAAAATTCGTTAATTTTAGTTGTAGTACAGCAAAAAATTTAATTACAAAAATTTACGTTAATTTCTGGCGCTGCTATATGGATTTAGACTGAAAGCTCTCGTGCTTTTATTGTGGTAATTTTTATTTTGTTAATTTTTTATTGTTTTAGATTGTTTTGCTGAAATTCTTGTAGTATATTATTTTTTTTGCTGAATTTCTTATAGTTTTGTTTGGTTATTTTTTCATAAATTTGTTACTATATTTTTCTGATGGCTACGATAAATATAAACTGCAGCATTTGTTAAGGTATCAAGCCGTCGGAAACGCAACCGCTTTCTCTGTAAAATAATTTAATGCAACCTGCTAACAACTGGTGGGTAATTTGACAGTACCATGCATCTAAATTACAAAATATTTCAATAAATGTGGCAAAATTACAATTAATAGCGTCATTACTCATGAGTAGCGTTTGAAATTTGTTAAATTGGGGGCAACTAGCGTCGATAAAAGTAGAAATGCGTTGCAGTCAGAAAACAATAATGGTAATATATTAATTTTATAAGTATATGCTTCAACTCCACCCACTTTTATATCCAATCAGCTGCAATTTTAAGGTAAAAGGTAAGCCGCTAAATTTTGTTTATGTCGCTATTTTCCTGGAAACATGCGAAACTTTATGCGTGCGACAAGGAAGGAAAATGGTAGGCAGGCCAGGCCGTTGAAGTTCATGTATCCAAGAATACTTTTAAATTTAAAATAAATGCTTGATTTTGTTAAATTTGAAAGTATCTATGTGAGAGTGGCGGTAGCTCAGAGGTTGGGCGCTTAGTCTCTAACGCTAAAGGTGTGTGGTTTGATTCCACGCTGCGGCCATGCAACAATTAAAATCTATGCCGCAAACCGTCACTCACGCAGCCGTAGAGTCTTAATGCCTGAAACCGTTTCTGGCGTTCAGTCGATCGGATTCGACGTTAAACTGTCGGACACTCGTAATCCATCTTTGCGCTAAGGAGAGACATAAAGACTGATTGCGATAGATACGTGAATCTCATCTCGAAATTAACGTTATCACCTGCGAATGAAAATCGAAGTTTCCTAACCAAAAAAAAACTTTTTTAGCCCTTCTCTAAAAATATTTTTCTTTGTAGGTACTTTTAAGTTTATTTTTGTAATAAAACTGTTTTCTGCGAAATTTTTTCCCAAGACTTTTCCCAGAGGATTTATTGCATACAATCTTCTTCGGGGGTTTTTCTCACAATAATTTCTTTCTCTTTTTAAAATTTTCACAGAGAACAATATTTTACAGACAATTTTTATTTTGATTTTTTATTTCTTAAATAGTGAGTCTTTTTTTTACTAGAAAAGTGGACGATTGTTTCGAAGAAAATTAAGACGTGCAAACTTTTAATATTTCTACTAAATCGCTAACGTCCAATAGGTACACATTTACTTAAAACGCAGCTGTAATTCACAAAATTTTCACGGTTATTCGGTTGGCTTTAAAGCACAACTTAAGATATTTTACGTTGAAATAAAAAGCATCGATTGTGCCTTGGATGCCGCATTTCTGCCGATTCCACTTACTATAGCATAAGCTATAGTCTGTGAAATCGGCATAATAGTGGCATCCAAGGCAGATTTCGTGCTTGTTTTTGAACGCATGTTAACAGCATATTTCCGTAATTATATACTGAAGTCAAAAACGTAACAAATTAATATTGAAATTTTGTCCTAATTAAAGTTTTTTGTGCGGAATTGTTATTAAACCTATGAAATTCAATTAGATAGTTATGATACTGTAAAACAGCAGAAAAATTATTGATTTTATTAGAAAATGGAAAACCTTGGAAAACTTGCTCAAGCGATTTATTTTAAAATTTGTTGATCGTTTATTACTCATACCATAACGTTACCAATATATTGTAATATCGCAGTCTTAATAATTAACTTAAAAAAAAGAAAACCGACTTCAAATAAAAACACAAAAGTAACATAAGTTAACTAAAAAGCAAAAAATAAATGTTTTTTATACAACAGTTTAATACTTATTTGTTGTTCCGTTTAATGTAATTAAGAAATTGTTGTTTATTATATAATTATTAATTGTTTTATAATTTTTAAGTCGGTGCCAAGTAAAACATAAAAATTCGAATCTAATTTGTTATTGCAGCAAGGTATATAATTTTTATGTTTTACTTGGCACCGACTCAAAAATTATAAAACAATTAATAATTATATAATGAACAACAATTTCTTAATTACATTAAACGGAACAACAAATAAGTATTAAACTGTTGTATAAAAAACATTTATTTTTTGCTTTTTAGTTAACTTATGTTACTTTTGTGTTTTTATTTGAAGTCGGTTTTCTTTTTTTTTTTATTAAAGGTAATAATTTTACAATTTTAAGTGATGGGTAGACCTAGTAAGGATGCTTCTCGAATGAGAAAACGACGGCTAGTTGAAACGGAAGATAAAATACGGAAACACTAAAAAGTCGGTTAAAAAATAGATTTTGAGGAGTTCCCTGGTGTATCTTCGAAGTTCAAGCTCCAATACCAATGAAATTATAGTGGGACCACCTTGGAACTATACTGAACCCAACGGAAAAATAATCATTGAAATCGGTTAATAAACAAAAAAGTTATGCCCGAACATACGTAAAAAAACATATACAGACGAATTGAGAACCTCTTCCTTTTTTTGAAGTCGGTTAAAAATTAAAGTGAATTGACTCCTAATGTTTTAATATAAAAGAAAATTGCTGCAGTAGTTATTGCAGTGCTAGTTTTTTTTGTACAAAAATGAAAATGTCGTTGTTGTCAGTTGTATCTTATGTTATACGCAGTTTAATTAAACGGAAAATTAATTTCTGCCAAATTAATGACATTAACACTGAACATTTGCCCACGTTGTTTATGTTTTGGCCAAACAAAGATGTTGCAATGCAACAATTGTCAGTGTTTTCTGCGTTTTTCGATGGTTTATTCACTTACAGCTTTAGATACTCCGAAGACGTCAAAATTAAGTGAATAGACTTTGATAACATTTTCCGCATTTCTCAGGAAAACCGTAAGTTTTTCTACTTCTGCGTTTAGAAAATTGTAATCCTGTAGTAAAACTAAGTAGGTGTAGAAAAAATACTAATATAAATAATAAAAAATAATAATATAAATAATTAATAATTACCCACATTTCTAAAAATATAGTCATTTTCGAAGCGCTTAAAACATAGAATTTTAACATTGTATGTGGGTTTTCTCTTTTTCTACCTTCAAAATTTTATTTCCTGGAATTCGTCGTTAATACGCCCATGTTTAAAACAATACCACAAAGCGAGGAAAACAAGAACTATTGCTAAAGTCCCAAAAAGGATTGTCGTGATGCTTCATAGATCAGAATTTCAAAAAGGTCACCGAACTACGCGTTCAAAAACAAGCGCTTTTATCTAGATTGTATCCCTGAGTTTTTATGTTGTAAACAGAAGTCCATGACACAATAAGCTTTACTAAGAGTCAACCGATTACAGATTGCTGTGAAATATTTTATCTGGTTGCGTAAACTAAGTAAAAAAAGGTTAATTTATTTTAAATTATATAGCGCACCAAAGTACAGCTATTTTTAAATTAAATACCTGCATGAATCTCTAGTTTCATATCATTTGCTAACCTAAATTGTCAGCTTGACCACTGTTATGCTGATGTAACGCTTTTTATGTAATTGTAATTAGGCATAACCCTTCGTTGAAGGTCTCAAGTAATTACACTCCCCCATTATAGTATTGAAGTCAAAACAAATTCCAGTTTTAAATGACTCCATCCGGGATCATTCCCGATAAGCCACAAGAAAAACGATCAAAACCGCAAAATCATTTAAACAAATAGAAACCGATTTGGGTGCTGGCTGGTAAACAACAGCAGCCCCTTAATTTTGTTCTACCGACACAACAAAACGCAGGGTAGCAATGACATATGGTGTTTTCGTTACTCAATGAATTCCCGCGCTTCCAAAGGTCGGCGCCCGACATCACTACCGGCTATCACCGTTAAGAAAGGGCTGAGGACCATGTTCAGTTATAAATGAAAGTGATTAGGGCCAAAGCCCCTTCTGTAGTCTTTATCTTACAATCAACTCGTGGCGTAACAGCTGAGAACCATGTAACGTCATTAGGGAGCTTTTTAAAATTGAGGCAGTTTGTTTTGCTGCCATGTTTTACTTTCACTGACGGAAGCGACTATGTTTCGTAGTTTAACTTGGCTGTTTAATCCCGCAGAAGTCGTGTCAAAGTGATAATTTATTTTTTTTTGTTGTTGCAGAGAACAAACCCACAATTGAGGGTGCTATGATCACGATGGAGTGCCAGCCAGGGGGTCACGGGGGGCACCTGGGGCACTCCATGATGCTTGACCCCTCAGCTGGTGCATTCCATCAACAAGAACAGGAATCAAAGAAAAAAAGTGAGTAATTTTTATTATAGAAACCACAAAAGCACATTTTTTAAATATAGAAAATTCGTTTTTATTAAACGTTGTACTATCAAAATTGGTACAAAATTAATACAAAACTTCTCTTAATTGTTTTTTGATCACTAAACTATTTTTCTGTTATTCCAGGCATGCTTGAAGTATACGGGACAGGTAAAGAACACATATATTAACATTTAAATGGTATTTTGGTATAACTATAGTACAACATATTACTGTACAACTGAAAATAGTCTTATAACTATGTATAATAATTTTTTTAATAAAATTTCACCGAAAATAGATGTGAAGAATAAGTGTTGATGTCATAATAAATTATTCAGTAAAAATTTGAAGGAGTAAGTTCTATCTAAGGGTATCACGATCATGCTGTTTAAATAAAATATTTCAAGATGTTGACCTTAAGGTATAAAATCGTACATAACAAATTTTGTCAATAAAATAATCATGAGGCCACCTAAAATCGCAGCAGTAAGTTTACTCATGCTGCGATTAAAATGCTTACTCACTATTTGTACCTAATTGGCTGGTGTTGGAATTTTGTTTGGCGGAAATTTAAACAATGTCAGATTTTTATGTGTAAAAAATTGCAATCAAGATCACTGTATGGTGAATTTTTTATTCTTCGGTTTTAGTTGGGGGAAAAGTAATTTACTTAAACATTTTGTTTTGCAAGATTTTGTTATTATATTGTCCTCAATAATTACACCAATGAGATTTTCACGATAAGCGTAGAAGAAAATGTTCAAGTGATATGCAAGCAGTTTTCGTAATTTAACGCGATTATTGTTTAATTCACTCGTGGTATGACTGTTGAATATATATTTCGGTAAATTTGAAAATTGCAATGGATATTAATGATATAATTCTGTATGTTAGCTTTTTTAGTATAAGATTTTAGTTAATAAAAAATGCTTACATAAAAAAATTTCTATTGGCAAGATTTTGTTATAATATTGCCCACAATAATTACTCCAGTAAGTTTTTTCCGATAAGCAAAGAAAAATATTTTTAAGAAAAACAAGCACACCTTGCTGCAGGTTTTCTTAATTTTACCCGATTATTTTTCAATCTACTCGTGGTTATAACTACTTGATGTACTTTCCAATAATTTTAAACAAAACGTAGGTATACATATCAGAATGTCAGAGCGGCACTAGATTAGAATCTAGATTTTTGAATGAAAATACTGTGAAATATTTTACAGTTACTGCAAAAACTTTTCCTTCCTTTATGAACATCAGAAAACTGCCAAGTAACGTCCCACATACTGTTATATTATATTAAACTTATTCATTGATTACTCGTTAAGATCATAGTATAGATTAATAATCACTGTAAATAAGGCGAATTACTGATTTTGTCAAAGTATTGGTTGAAACATAAACAAAATGGGCAAAATTTGTAAAATAATTTTATTTAGATTCAATTAATTGTCTTGCTTTGCTGATAATATGGATAGTTCACAATAAATAATTAAATTGAGATAAGACTGAGAGGGCTAGAGCCCCCCCCCCCCCTCCTGCATAGAGAAAACTCACTAAACATATACTGCAATTATATCTACGAAGTATGTAACCGAGCAGAAGAATATCTATATTTCCAGATTATACTACGACAGAGGCACAATTATGTGAAGAGTTTTGTGAGGAAATTTCGTTGAAATAAACTTTTTAAGCACATCCTTAGATTTCATGGTTGTCCTAAGTAGCTAACTGCTAACACATGCTTGAATTCTGCTTAAATTCAAAACACAGTGACAGTTTTTCTTGGGCCCTTTTTTCACGATTCTAACTCAATAAAGAAATAGTCATAAATGGCGGCTGCGCGGATTTCTCATACCACTTGTCGAATACGGCAGCTCGTAACAGATACGCCCGATAAAGTTAGGGATAGCAGTTTATTATTAATCTTTGCCATCAGATTTATGTAAAACGCTGATTCTGCTTTGTTCTTGGTTGTTTCAACGTGTCAGTGTGGTTCATTATTTAAAACAGTTTAAAACTTTGAAATTATTTTTGTTTAGCCCTAAAATTTTCAGAATCTTTTAAAACGCGTTTAATTCTTTCCGGCGCACGTTTTAAGCTGCAAGAAATGACCAAGTGGAACCTCAAAAGACGCAATAGTCAAGCTTCTGACAACTTTTGGAAAATAATAAATATTGGCGTCGATCGAAACCAAACGAATAGCGTCTATACATTGCACTATAGTCATAAAAATGTGGCACCACCGCGAAAGTGTATGGAAAAGGTGGTACATACGCTGTACCACCGTGCCGACAACAGTTAAATTGGTCAAGCCCACTTTAGGAAAATAATTCGATCGCGGTACTATTTCCTGCTAGCTTTCTGTGAATTAAACCTCCTCTCATTATGATTGACTGCAAACAGTAGGTTTGATTTTTTTGTTTTTTTTTATTAATGACAAAACCATGAGAAACAATTTTTCTATGCAAGAATTTTTGATTTTTAGAAAACACTTCCATTGTAAACTTCATTTCAGTTGTAATAGATTTTTAATACTCCAAATACCAGCGAAAGAAAATGTTTAAACTTAACGGAAAAAAAAGGCTTTCACAAAACCATATTTTTTTAATTATTTATTAAGTTTTATCTGAGAAAACTCTGGCTAGAAATTACAATCGCTAAAAATTGGCATTCATAGATTTTGCTTAAAAAGAATGAATAAAATTTAACGTTACATAAGTATTAATCAAACAATATTTTCTATTATACAAAAACCTGCAAATTTAGAAAATGCATCATTTCCATGAAGCATAAAGGAAATTTTAAAAATATTTAAAACATTTAATGAAATACCAATTTATACTGTTCTAATTAATTTTTTAACCATTAAATAAACATTTGAGACAGAAATAAACCACAACAAAATAAATATTGTACTGTTTTAAACAAAAAAAATATAGACGTAAACAATTACTGACAAGATTTCATACAATTACTAAATAATTTTAATAAAATCAACTTTTTGGTTTATTCTTCACCATCTCCCTAAAAACAGCAGAATGTTGAACATTTAGAAACACCTTATGTAATTTCCATTCAAACCACCAAGAAGCAGGAAGTGATTATTACAGCTAAACCACGAAAAACGTCCAAAAGTATTTAAAGCCTTACTATTTTAACATTAGATGGCGCCAGGTATAGAACTTTCTAAAAGCTTAAAAATTGAAGCAATTTACGGTTAATTTATGAAGCCTTAAAAATATCAGTATTTTGATGATTCTTATATATTATTAAATTATTTACTGTTTGCTCAAAAAATTCAACCAAAATATTATTTTTTTTTAATTATGAAAGAAACGTGTAAACACACTATTTTAAAATGTTTGGTTTCTTCTATATAGGTAGTAAACAGTCTACTGTTAATATTATTAAAAATAAAACATTTCTGTATTTTCATTAATACACTTTTACTAATTGTTCATGTTAAATTCAATATAGCTCTGAAATCCTACGAAAATCAGTTCATAAAAAAACATTTTATTATAGGGATGCTGTTACAGTACACGTATA
Organism: Ctenicera cuprea; assembly: GCA_958336395.1. NCBI lineage: Eukaryota > Metazoa > Arthropoda > Insecta > Coleoptera > Elateridae > Ctenicera > Ctenicera cuprea. The sequence continues at coordinate 16,407,098 of OY284495.1, read as the reverse complement.
CTAAAAACTTATAAATGCTTTGCTTGCTATACCATGCAATTACTAATAAATCTGCAAAGACGTGTTTATAAGGCGCTCTTTAATAATCAGCAATTTCCCTGTAATTCGGCATTAACCACAATCAATTATTATTAAACGATCGATCGGTAAATCCAAAAAAATCGCAATAAATATCCACCCACCAGCCTTTCAAATTAACTTGTAATACACTACCGGCCCATACCTATACTCACCCTCATTAAATGAATTTTAAGAAGGCCCTTTTAACTGTTCCACTATAATCTATTACCAAATTCGTAGCGTCGTATCTCAAAAATAACACAGTCTTAAAAGAGCATTGCGCGTCGTCCTGTACAATCGTGGGAGACTTCAGCCTTGAGAAAATTCGCAAACGAACTGGTCAACTCCAGCAATGTTTATGAATGTCCGAGGAATAATGTAGAGGCCGGCAATCGGTTGTAATGGCTTGTAAATCGGTGCCAATATGATCTTTAGTGAAAACACCGACCATTCCCGCTCTATAAAAGTCAACGATTTTAAATTGTCTCGAGAAAGTTATGAATTTTATTTTGACTTGCTGACTATTCTCTCATGCCCACACACAAGTTATATTAAAATTGAAAAGCGAGTGAATAACCGATATACGTACATAAATTTGCTTTGTTTACTTCTACGTCAATGATTTTTGTTGAAAACCAGAAAAACGTTAAGATAATCATTTTACAAGACACAATTTTAAATTAATTTTTGTTAATGTTTTTTTCTCTCTTTTAATTTTTCTTCCCCTTCTCTCTAACTCCATTTCCCCCTCTCCTCCTCGTTGCCCAATTTCGTTTTTTTTTCTCTCGCGCAACCTTTTCATTTTCGTTCTAATCGTTCTCCCTATCTCCCTTTCTTTTTCCTTTAATCTTTCTCTTTTTCTCTTTGTTTTTGTACCGTTAAGTTAAATTTGGATTATAACTTTACTTTTCCCTCAAGTATTAAATCGGTTTAAAGCCATACCAACTTCACAAGAAGAAAACAATCTACAAAGTAACAAGCAAAGGATCTCAGAATGTTCCGACATCCACATTTCTTCGGCTACATGCACCGCTGCTTATTATTTATGAAGCAGTACAATCAGTAAGCGGCCTGCCTTCAGTGCGGCTGACATATTTCTAATATGGGGAATAAATATTTAAAACGAGACTCATACTTTTAGTTGCTACATGTGCCAAATCCTTATTCAGACAATTTAAATTCGAGTCTTGAAAAATGTGGAGAAAATAAGGATGTAGAAAAGGCGACCGACTAAATCGTTGTTGACAGAAAGCAAGCGTGTAATTGCCTGATAATTGGAAGATATTGAACAGTAAAATCTTCAGTTGGAAATTTATGTAAATTAGATTTAATATTGAATTGAATATGAGGAAATAAATGTCGTAATAAGGTAGGCTGGAAGCTTTGCATTCTTGTAGCGGTTCGCTGATAGAAACGGCAACTGTTTAAATAAATATACAATACAAAAGTCGACCAAAAAAGCTAAAAATATTCAGAAAAAAATTGTAAAAACACTATGATGACTATTTTTTCATAAAACATTTAAAAAGAATTTGTGTTTTTTACGTCAATTTTGTCAAATAGTAGTTGGTAGTCATTAACAGCTGCCGTAATATAAATTAATTATTTATATGTGATTGATAATAACATTTAAAAAATAATCAGCAATTCATATTACTTAAACTCACCAAATGCTGACACTTTAACACTTATTGGATACTTGCATGGTATTCGTTTAACCTGTATAGTTGTAGTCACAGTCAGTACACTTAATCTTATAAACACCGCAATTAATTAATAACCAGTTCCAAGTCCAAAAATATTGTTTTAAGCGAAATCAAGCATTAATTTTGTATTTTATAAAAACCCTATTTCTGGTAAGATAATTATGTCGCTGCAAAAATCTTTCCAACAGAAGGTGAAACATCTGCAGCAGTGAAAGTACAGCACATGATATCTTTGCAATTTATATGCTTAATTTAATTAATTTATTTTATCCGCCAAGAGTAAACCATAATTCTATGTTTTTTTCTTTCTAGAAGACTCGCACGTTGGTTCTTCTACTGGTGGAGACGGTAAGTGCAAGATAATAAATTATCCATTTTTTCTGCTTACTTGTATTTCAATGAAAGGTCAGCTATTCAAACATTGCGTAACTAGATCGATGTGTAAGTTAGTTCTGAATGTTAAGAATTATCTATGATTCTCAAGATCAGAATTTCACATTTTTAATTGTTTTCTGCAGGTAACGAATAAAATCAAACTTTGAATAGAGATTTTTCTAAAATAGTAATTTGTCTCTTGCTTAACATGTTTATCAGGCGTGTGAAATTTCTATCAGAGCTCGCTGTTAATACAAAGCAACACGAAATACGATAGATATCGGTAACCGCAGTCAATGGGGTTGTGGTTTTGTCCTAATTGCCTCATTAGCCAGCCCCTGTTGTTACTACCGTCTACTACGTTTATATTCTAATTAGTGCGCATCAGTCTATAATTTTGGCAGTAATAATTGCGGTAAAGAAATTTAAATTTATAATTTTTTATCCTATACAGAGTGCATCAAAAATAGGTTCAAATATTTAAACCAATACTAGGTTAACGTAAACTTTTTCAATAATCATTTAATTGTTTTTTTTGTTAATTAAAACGAAATAAAATGTTTACGAACCGCGGAGATTGATAGAAAATTATTACTACATAAATTGTAATTTAAATTCAATACGGCAAAAGCGTAAAAATTTACCCTGCAGTTCTCACAAATTTTGGGGTAAATTTTGAAGCAAAACTTCCTATATTTATTTGTATTAATTTTTTTAAATAATAATTAACGATATATCAATTTTAACTGTGTAAACACAAGTTCAGCTTGCTATAACCATTAATTAAGAACTCGAACCATGGAGTAAAAATCAAGAAAATGTTTCCAATATTTTGCTCGTTAGCTCAAAGCACTTGATTAACAAATCGACTACTACTAACTACTAAGCAATAAGTCTTCTGTGTTTGAACCTATGATGGTTTTCGTTCTTAGTTAAATAGGTATAAAGTATGTGCCTCTCTAACGATCTTGGCGTAACAAGTTTCTTAGTAACCATCACTTAAATATTATTTACCAAGCTAATAGTAGGCAGAAATTACAAATTAGTATCCAGACAGCATTGCACCATCTTTAAGTACCCTGCTATGAGAATGAATAGTCATGGGTTGTTAGCATAATTTGATATTTTCCGAGATAGAGTCAGTCTTCATTGCAAAATAGCCGCTGCTAAAGATCTGCATACGTTCATCTCTCAAACAAACATGAGAAATATCAGATTAAAGAAGTTATTTGCACAGAAAATATTATTAAAGTTCTTCAATTTTTTGGTAAATTGTCATCTTTTATTTTTATTGAAGAACACATTCCTGAGATCATTTTAAGTAGAACATTTCTAATAAATATGAGTCTAAAAACGCTTCCTTACAGAGTTGCAGTCTAATCACGCGTCCTTACAGAGTTACAGTCTAATCACGTTTTAATTAATATCTCTCTCAGAAATTAAGACCATGGGCGTAAATATAAGAGGTGTTTAAAACACGTTAAGATATAAATTGCGTACACCCCACATATACGCCCCTGGTTAACGGATTTAAGCGAAAACAGACCAAAACGCAGTATATCATTAGTACAATAGCCATTCAAAATTTAATTCAACTATATCTAATTTTTTGGCGAAGATATTAACTAAAGCGTGATTAACCTATTCCAGCTTTAGGAGGCTGTAACTCCGTAAGGGAGCGTCTCCAATCTCATATTTATTGGGCTTTTTTTACTTCAACTTACCCCACGAATGTGTTTTTTAAGTTTGGCCAGAAAGTTATGCAACACCCCATATATTGCTTTTCAAAAAAATTAGGAATCCTTAGTTAAGAATTCATTAATTATTTTAGGAAAATCTAGAAAAAAAAACAATCTTGCTAGCGAGGGATGCTAGACAAAGTGGTAATTAAGAAGTCACTTGCATCTCTTACTCCTCACCTCCTCCCCCTTTTCTCTATTTTTCTCTCTCTTTTTCTCTACGATAAAATCGAGCAACGGTAATAGATATAATGATGTTCAGTAATTCTGATTCTTGCTCCTTCTTTTCTTCTGCTATTCTTCCACTATCCCACTCTTATTTTCCAAGCAATTGCTTCAAATTTTTGGAATGTCTTGGTAAACTTTTTGATCATTTACTATGGGTTTTTGCATTAGGATCTTACAAATACAATGCCTGCTATGTGCAGCAAAGAAAGTTGCAAATCATTAAACTGGTGTGTAAGTGTGAAAAAAACTTACTAAGCTAATATCTCATATCACTACCGACCTCTGTACACACGTGATAAAAGCCCGTGCTGCAAGACAAATGAAAACTCTGTCCAGTAATATCCACCTTCCTCGCACTTATTAAATTTTATAAAACTTTTAAATTATTTTTAAAAATTTAAACTTTGTGAAAACTTAAATTTTGAAATTATTCACGTTTTTGACAATTTTATGAAAACTTAAATATGTTTCAAAATTGTTAAAAATCTTTAGGTAGCCACAATAATAACTACTAGTGTTACCCCAGCGCACAATGCACTGACAGACTGATCGTTGGCAGAACCGGCTAAATGATAAGTCACGTGATGATGTAGATGTCGCCTCAAGTGAAGCGCGTCTAGCAGACTTTCATATATATTACAAATTAAAATAATTATTATTGAAAAATCGACGTTGAATAAAAATATAAAAATGTTTCATGTTCTATCTGAGGATAGAAACCTTTCATTGAAAAAAAAAAAAGGTCCAAATTGGTGAAGCAGTAGCCGCTGGAGGGACCGAAGAAAAAACCCTTTGAGCTTTTATATATGTATGGATAACCGAAAGAAAAAAAACACCAGTAATATGTCAAAAACAAAATCTTTAATGGAGACTTACAAAAACAATGTGCCATGGGGAAAGCTGCCGGCTGGTTGTTTTGCAGCTTGGAGGAAAATGTATTTGTAAGTCTTTATAGAAAATTGTGTCTTTCCGGCATATTACTATGAAGCGCCGCCGTGTGTCTCTATATTATTTTTTAAATGAAAACCTTTTTTAAGAGAGATTTTTAAAGAAATATTTTTATTTCTTACTTGAAGAAAAATATTTTTCTTCAAAAAAATTTCTATTATGAAAATATTTCTCCTTCAAAAAATATTTCTTAAAAAAAATAGTTCTTTTAGATAAATATATCCCTCATAAAAATATTCCTCCATTGAAAAAGTTCTCTCATAAAATGCATTACTCTTGAAAAAAGTTCTTTTAAAAAAATTGTTTTTCTTTCTCTCTAATAAATAGTTCTCTTCTAAAAATATTTCTTTTGCTTCCATACATTTCTCTCAGAATCACGGGTTGCGTATTATACAAAGAGATGGCGCTAAACTACGTTCCGGTCGGTTCTCGGAACAGCGGAACAACGATTCAAAGTAGAGTTGGAACACCTACCGAGATACAGGCGGACACAATGAAAGTTAGCAGTTTTATAAACAAAACAACAAAGTGTATTAGTTAAAAATGTTCAAACTGTCTCATTCTCCGCTATTACTCAAAGTGAAAAAAATTAAGAGTTGTAGTAAGAAAGAAACGCATCGGGCTCTATCCTAGCCATAGTTGCCACTAAATCTTATATTGTTTTTACTGCGGTTGTTTAGTTTTCATTTCTTTCTAGTTTTTTTGCTATTCCCGTAACTCCTCTTGCCAGTCTTGAAAATTCTTTGTGATTTTCTTACAACTCTCAAATATTATCTGTAGTAATATCCCAAATGCTTAACAATTTTACTGATAATTTTTCATATGTTCAGCACGAATACTTGTTGCGGTTAAAAGTGCCCGAGTGCGAAGCACAAAAGCACATTTCTAAACAATTCTGTTTTGATTGATGAAAACCTCTGAAGTCGAGCATTGTGATCTGATGGCATGTGAGTGTAATAATCGATGTTAATTGCGTAGTTTTCTTTACTTGTTGTTGCTTAATTGCAGAATCCATGAAACGCAGGTATTTCCAAATTCTCCTCACCCGGTTGCTTTCAATTCTTTCCTTTTACTTCCCCATAACTGTTCCAAATTATTGGTCTGTACTTCTTCATTCTTCCTCTGTGATTCTAGTTATTACTTAGTAAACCTTTTAAGTTTTTTTTAGTATGTTCGTATAAAATCTGTAAATTTATTGTGTTTTATTTCTCCTCTCTTTTGCTATCGCCGTTTGTATTCTTAAAGGTTCCTTTTCTATTCTTAATTATTAAATTACATATATGAGATATGAGTCCCTAATAAGTTATCTATATGAAGCGAAAAATGCCAGTCTTGACATCCTCATTACATCCTCATAAGCAAGAAAAGGGCGCACATGTTAGAAGTAAATTATTTGAATACACTACTGCATGAAATTAACTTGGCAGTTAATTTCTATACCTTTCAGGTTTTCAGCAGCTTTATTTCACACTATGTGAACACGAAAGTTCTCTTAAATAAAATTAATTGCATTGAAAAGTAGTTACCAGTAGCCCCCAGCATGTATAACACCGATATTAAATTTATTAACATCCAAAAAAATGTCTAAATAAACAATTACAATAAATCTGTTTGTGACCAAGCCTACAATAAATAATATATGATATATCATATGCAGTGCAAATATCAAATAGTAGTAATAACGATTTCTCTAGCACCTGTGTCGGGTTTATGATTGGTGCAACAGGTATAATACAAGAAATATGGCAGCAGTGGTTGAGCAAATAAAACAAATTGTCGGTCGTGTTCAGCGTAGGTGGCGTGCAAGTAATTATCAGGAATGCATAAATAGAAAGTAGTGTCTGAATAAAATGCTTACTACTTCATTAAAACTGGCGTTTATTTACGACTGGAAAGAAATAAACATACAGACTTGCATGCAAATAAGTGAGATACGAAAAAATTCCGTATGCAGGCGCACAGTTTTAACTTTATTTGCTCCCAATACAGAAAGGTGAAATCTAAATTAATATAGATGCAGTTAACAGTTGTTTATTTTATGGTAAATTGGCGCCAGAGTTGAAGTTTATCCGGCGTTTGATTGACATCATTGATCTATCATAAATTTAGATCACGATTTTGTACACAATTACTAAAAGTGTTTACTAATTAATGAAAATACGAAAAACTAGATCAACCTCGAGAACTAACAAGAATTAACCCAATTGCCTGTATATAAATTAGAAAGCAATTAAGATTTTGACCATTTAAACTTTCATCGAAAACGTTTCAAACACCATTAATTCTCTTCATCAGTCTAAGAGGAAGACAAAAGGTTTCCCACCGAAGTCCCATTGAGCCAGTCCGCTCCTGTTACCAATCCAGTTTAATGCAACAGCATTTGAAAAATCGTAAAATACGACAGCACTGAAAATAGAGTTGACACTTGATTATATTAAATATAAGAAGATAGTTTATGTTACGCCTTCCGGACTTTATCACATTATATTTCTGACATTACAAGTTGCTGAACATACTCAGAACAGGTTTGTTTTCAAGAAATTATATGGGTGTTGTGTCATCTACATAATGGAGATTACCATCTTCAGATAATGCCTCGATAAAATTAAGGGTGATTATGGATATTCATTAGTACTTAAGTCTATTCGAGCGAGTTAAACCTGATATCGTTTCACGTACTGTCTTTATACTGCGTCATGGTGTAAAACGTGAATAAAATATAGATGTTGGGTATTTTGCATAGGTATTTCCAGAGCAAGTTGTACCGTACGCGAAAATAATCCAGAATAACTATAAAATTGACTTTGTGCAGAAATTTAATAGGATCTTAGAACATCGTAAAGAAATTTTAAATTACATGGAATGATATAATGGCAAAGGTTTATATAAACACATAATATTAAATGCAGGTGCGTAGGTGGTTAATATAAACATTATTAAATAGGAAAAATAAGGTTTTAATGATTATTAATTAATGGGTAGTTTCACATGAGTAAACATGCACTAAATACATGATAGAAATTTAAAATTTAAGAAATAACGTAGTAAGTATTACGGCTACGTTCTACCCACTGCAAAATAAAATTTTAAACACCTGTTTTCCATTACTCGTATAAAATCAATACTGATTTTGCAACAATTACAAACAAAATCTTATTTTAATGATTTATACACAAAATTAAGCAGATTTAAATGTGTTACAATGAATTTGTTGGTATTTATTGCACTCGGTTTGGGCAGCTTGCACTGGCAGAGAAATGTTATTCTTCGCTTATAATATAAAAGTATATAGTTAAATCAAATAATGACAAAATATACTGAGAAATAGTTTGTAATAGCAGCTATAAGGAAAATTTAACCCAGAGACTTCAACAGTACGTCAAGCGTGAAAATCAATGTTTGTCAATTACCTACTTAGAAATAGTTTAAAAAAATTGTTACTATTGTTTTTGAAATTTAAGGCTAAATCGTCTTCAATTATTAATTTTATAAGGAGCTTCAACAACATTTCGTAGCTAGGTTAACAGAGCGGCAAAATTGCTCTGATAATGACGTCACGGGCGTATAGCGGAAAATTCAAATAAGAGGTTCTTCTCACAATAAACATTACATATACAGAAAATAACCACGCGGCATTAGACATATGAAAAGGTGTTAAGTATTTTTAATAAAATGAGATAGGAAAAATCGAGGTGGGGATGTCTAACAGAAGTATTTAATTTTCAAATACTTCGTCTGTATTTAAAACCACAATACAAAATTTCCCATAATAATCTTAAGAGCTTTACACAATAAAAATAAAAATTTTGACGCCAAAACAAAAAAAAACGAACTATGTAACAACAGCAAACTTTGCGTTGGAAACCATTTTGAAAAAAGAAACAATTTTTCCAAACTAAGTTGGTTACTATTGTTTTCCTACACTTACCACCACCAATAATTGCCAAAGCCACAAAACCTCTTATCTAAGATGGTACAAACATGCACATACAGAGTAACCCTGCACTGAAATCGAACCAAAACACCTTTATGCAAGCAGTGCCCAAGGCAGCGCTCTTAACCGCTGCTCCACCGCGAATTCCTAGCTAACTATTATTTATTAATTTTGAGTAGGACAACCAAAACAATGCAGTAAGAAAAACGTTAATTCTAGAATAGTTGACAATTTTGTTTTTTATAACCAGCGAAAAAATTAAATTAAAAAATATTAATAATGAACAGCTCAGCTTCAATATTAATTAAACAAATCAATTTAATTTAAATTTTTATTAAAAAAGTTGTTGCTAAAAATTGTCACAAATATGCAAACAAATATGCTTTATTCTAATATTTACAATAAACCTGAATATGCAAATGTGTGCACTTATGTGTGAAATATGCAAAAATATGCAGAGCTTTTAAAACGCGTAGGTTGTCCTGACGCGGATTAATATATTCAGTCCAATCCACTATTAGTCACATAATAAAAAAAAAGCTATAGCATATTTTTGGTTGCCCTAGTTATAAGAATATAAATCGTTGTTATTCATTCCTTAAACAAAAAAATGGAGTTATAACTAAATAAAAAAAATGTTCCAAAGCCCTGCAAAAATTTATAATGTTTACGTTACTAAACATAATGTCTATGTAAAAAAGGATTGTAGAATAAAAATATTTGAAAATCAATTTAAAATCAAAGTCTAATAAAGAGGAAATAAAAAAGTATAGAAGTAAAGGTAAAGATTTAAAACATCGAGATTCAAGAGATAAATAGAAATAAAAACCAAAAATCCATATGAAAATGGTTGTACTTTGCCTTTGTATAACATTAATAAGATAATAGCAAATAATTACAATGTTTTGTATTTAAGTTGCAGAAATATACGTAAGGTATAGCACTAGCTCACCAATTCGGGTTCATTTCCCATCAAATCCCTTTACTTGTAATTTTCCTTCTTCATGTTCTAACGGCATTTTTATCGCGATTCAATGTTTTTTAACTATTAAAAAATAAAATTTTATAAATTAATGGTTTTAGGTATTACCGATGTTAGTTACAATACGTAATAAAACTTCTTTGCCTCTTTGCCTGAATAAATATGTTGTAAAAGATAAATCAAAACTGTAAAATATTTTTTAAACAGATTTTTATAAGAATTGCACCCAGGATCCTCGCATTGGTAAGCGAGATAAGGGAGTTCTCTACCGCAATGTGATAAAATTCTGTAGAACACCTACTTTGATTCTAAGCTAATTACAACATGGTTAAAATGTTATGGCCCGCACTTCACGAAAATGTCCGTATAAGGCAATTAGTCATACGTCATACGCAGGGCGTATGACGTACCGCAACGTGTATATGTACGCTTCCATGTTACGAACTAAACAATGAACGCCATTACAGTGATTTTTTTTATATCACATCACTGCAAGAGATTTATGGTAGATATTTACGCCATCTACTAGAAAAAATGTAAAACTGTGGAACTCGTGCAATGTGCAATGTCATTGCACGTTAAAGATCTCTACCCTGTAGAAGAGTAGGGTTCAACAGAATTTCCATGTGTTGTAGTCTAATTCTCTGGCGTCGGTGTTAAGTTTTAACAGCAGAAATAGGCCAAAGTTAAATAAATATCAAATTAAGTGAATACACTTTAGCTATGAAAATAAGCAAAGGCACATTACTACGAGATGTAAATTCAGAATTTTTGACGTTTTGGATCATTAAGAGCACAAAAGTCTGTTTGTGTCAATACATGTGCTTGGGAGATAGGTGGGGGGGGGGGGGGGCACAGCGTAACCTACCTAAACCTCAGGAAAAGCGAAACCTGCTTATAAGATAAAGCGAATGTTTTTTTTTCTCAGCGCTCTAGCTACAATATAAGGTCCGCTATGTTTTTTGAAAATTATGACTTTAACGTCTGTTTACTTAAAAATGATGTACCAGATCGGCGTTAAGTTAATTGATATTGCAATAGCTTTCAAGAGAGCACAATGTTATTGCAAAAAGTTATATTTAAAACTAAAAAACTGTGAAAATAATAAAATTCAAATTTTTGGAAATTTTTAAAGCATTATTTTAGAAAAACTAGCTGAACTTTTTGTGATATTATTTTTTAATTTTGAGCTTTAGTCATGTCCCCAGAATTCATGCAAAAACCGCAATAGAAGATATCCGAACTGTGTATCAAGTTAGCAGAATCCGTGGGCTAAGCACCCCGATGCTTTAGACGCGGCGCTTACGGCTCCGAATGTTTTTACTCCGCTGAGTCGGTGTGAATAAAAGTTACTCCCGGAAATAAAATCTGTGAAAAGAATCGAAACGAATCCCGAAGCAACAAATACACAAAAAAAAACGAAGAAAAGCCCCGAAAAACAGCCCCGTATAAAATTTAAAAAAAAAACGAAAAGTCTTCAGCAAAATTAACACCGACAAAACCTTATCATAGCCCCGGAAACTTCCTTAAAAAGAAGCATGAAAACAATTACTTAAACTTATCACTTTTCCTCAGTTGGCCTTAAAAATGTTTTTGGGAGTAATCAATCCGCACTAAAAATGTTAGACATTTGCGTATAATTCCAAAATTAAACTCGCTATTCCCACGGTATAGCCAAGTTTCATGGCCCAATCACCTCACGTAGTTTTAACGTAAATATCAGAACCCACAAACACGCGTCAGTAAAAGTGTAGTTCCTTCAGATGCATCCAGCTAGAATTTGTAGTAAACAATTTTGTAGTAAACACTTTGTAATAGTAAGCGGAACCTAATCCAGATCTCAACTTGTAGGCGATGAATGGTGGAATTCCTCTGATGTACATTTGTTTGATGTTACCGCGATAAATACACATTTCCGAACCGCTTAAATTAAAGTAGCCATGTTTCCGAAATGCAAGATTTAGTCGTGTTGTTATGGTGATACAGTTACTGGTTTAATACATCAGTAAAAAACACCTTAAAAGGAAAGAGACTTCAACGGTACATCACACACGAAACCTTAACAGTTTATATCAGCTTTCTGTTTTAATAAAATTTCATACAACCCAGAAACAACGCAACCAAGCTTAATAAAAGTAGTTCTTGGTCAATTCGAGAAATACCTGCAACTACGCGTTTTTACGTTAACGGTCTATCCGATATCCGTAATTAAATTTTTATATCTACTCTTATTAAAATGTTAATTAGTCGAATCGACAAGGCACATACGTATGATTTAACTGCGATATGATTGATGGTTGTGATGCGATGTAGACTTAGACTGGCGGTTGCACAAGCAAGGGAGGGTCAGGTCAGCAATAATAACCCGGGTCACGAGAGCCGCTGCTGCCCAGCTGATCACGCACACGTTAGCCCGTTCTACACCTACAATTCCAGTTCTTTCGCAGAAGACGTTTTTTTCTGAGGTAGCAGGATTCAAGCAATATGTACGCATTAGCTTCTGCAGGACTGTTTCCCGTTTTGAGTGCATTACTCAATCACTTAGCAGAGTATTTTCTACGCAATTAATCTGCTCGTCATTAGGAAGTGTGATAAATGTTAATTGTACATCTCTGCATATTGATTAGTTTTACGCGTTTCTCTGTGATTGACGTGCTAAGACGTTGTAGTATATCAATCAATATTAATAATTAACTTTCCGGAAGTTAAAGTTCTAATTAAAATAAATTTGTATTATTTCCGGAATCTGATGGAAGCTAATTTTTTTAAATTAAATTAAGTGCCTAAGCAATTGTAATAATTATTAATTATAAAAATTGTGTTAACAAAAGGAGAGTCATCTTGAAAAACATAATTAATTTTCTTCTGTATACGGAAATACCATTGAAGATTAAATTTTTTCCATTTGGTGAACCAAAAGTGATCAAATACTTAAATAGAAATCTGAAAGTTATAAACTTTGAATTAATTTGGAACTCACTTATATCTTTTTATGAAAATCAAAGAAATTCGAGTTTAAAGAAAAAGTAACCGTAACAAAATCTGGAGGTGTTTCAAGCTTTAGTTGATAATTAATTGGAAAGTAAAGGAAATAAACAGTGGCGTAACAAGGCGTTCGAATTGTTCTGCAAGTAATAAAATATGTGATATTACTAATTTTTTTTTAAATTTAATAATGACGTAAATTAAGTAGTATCTGCCATTACTACTGAAAATAATAATAAAAGAAGTAGAAGAACATGCTAATTCCACTGCCATAGAAGATCAGTGCAACATGCAGTGTAAGCAGTTTTTCCGCTCGAGTCCTTTCACAAAATTACCTTAAACGTTCTCGTTTTCAATAAATCCCGCCACACTTCTTGATCCGTACACGATCCAATCGAGTTTTGCGTGTATCGTGAATATCGAAAGTTGCCTAACGGAATTGGGTAACTTCTCTTTTCAAACATGGAACTGCAATTGTCTGAAGATCGTGCCTACTGAAGATGATATGTTCGAAGACGATCTCTGAAGCAACGTCGGTTAACAATGGAGATGAGCTGCACTTAACTGTCTCATGAATGAAATATTTAATGAGGAGTAAACGGTCGTTTAGAAAACCGAAAATTGAATCTCGTGTTTCCCGATACCTTCCTTCTTCGTTCTGCTTTGTTTAATAATAAATTGGCGATCATGAATTGCACGACAAGTAGAAGAGACATGCTACTTCCCTTTCTTATTATCAGAGCGTGTAGTTGTAAAAAACCAGAATATGAAGTGTTAAACGGCTAAACGCGATATAAAAGCAATTTTAAGCTCGTTTTGAACCAAACAGGCTCCCCTAATTGAAACTAAATGAACGTAAACTACTCAATTTACGCCACACTGTCACATACACTAATTTTTTGTGTCTTTGGTGGCAATGTAGAGCTTTAATGCGACCATCTGTAAGCACGTTGGATGTCCATTGCACCCACGCTGTTTCAAAGTTATTAGGTTTATTAACAGTTAACATGTCCGTTCAGGTGTTATAGCATTGCAAGACTTCGTGTCATTCATATTTTAAATGCAGTTGGTTTTGCTAATTGATAAATTAATTACTTTCATGCAAATTGTGACTTGAGGTGTGTGGTTTTTAAAGAAATCTTTTACGCTTCTATCCGAGAATAAATTTTCTATTTGTCAGTATAGTTGTATTTTGTAAATTTTAATGTATGCTTTTTAATAGAAAACCGCAAAACAAAAATAAATTGATTTTTACCACCAATATAACTGCAACCACGCTACGTTTATGTACATAGTGGGAGAAAAGACGAAATATTATACTTATGGTAAATTTTCCGGTGTATTGCTGTTCAATATAAAATGGTAAAAGCAATTGGCACAGTAAGAAAAAAGAATAACAATTAACTGCACAGAACAGAAATTTAAAAAGCTTAAAAAAACGGATAAATACTAAATAGGTCTAGTAACAATGCTAAATTAAGCAATTAACAATCCTGAATTGTATTTAACTGCTAAAAATTTTTTTTTGGTTTTGAATCATAAAAAGCTCTAATGAACCCATGTCAAACAAAATAAATCAAAAAATTAACAAAATTTCTATAACATACCACAACATTATCAACCAACAAAATAGAATTAAATTTTCTGATGCTAGCAAATTTTAGAGATTTATTAATAATATTTTCTAAAATATGTTTTAATTTTACCTAATTTAAATCTCATATGTTAGAATAAGAAAAATTGTTTATAACTTTACAAAAACATAGCAACTAATAAAGGTATTAAAAATATGATCATTAATAATAACTTGTGTTGTTTGAAATTTTTCATACTATTTTAGAATTTCCTTCAAGATTTAATAAAATATCACTTTACTAAAGTAAACAAAAATAAAGTAATTACTGAAATACACGGTATCCATTTTTGGGGGTGAATAACATGGCTATCTTTGTTATTATTAGAGTGATAGACTATAGAGTTGGTTAATTATCACAATTGTGACGGCTGTTGAACTGAATAATAATCTAGTTTGGAATACTGGGGCTAGTTCAAAATTTATTTAGCATGAGAACAGCATAAATCGTAATTTCTTTAATCGGCCATAACTGTTTTATTTAAATAAATACTACAACATTTTTAATACTACTTCGTCATGGTTATTTCCGTAAACGAGAAGAACTATCACTTATCAACTTTCTCATTTAAAATATTGATTTATTTTTTATTGTGTAGCTTTTATGCTTCTAATTAATATAACACTAGTTAAACCCGCGGCCTACGTCCCATGCTTTATAAATTTTTTTTTAAATAATACCCACCCAGCTTGTGTTGCAATATGTCAGTTGCCGCCGTATTCCTCTCAAGTTAAGGCAAGTCCCAGGAATACAGATTAAACATACAGATATCTGCACTCTTCGGCTACGCTCCACGCAAAGTTCTGAATTTAAGTGCTGCGTCACCCTACGTGATCGCTACATAAACATTCGCTTTAAATACTGCTAACAGTATAATAAATAAAATAAGTCGACATCTAAGAGCATATCCCGTCGCGGCGGAAAGTTGAGACAGTTCCGGATTTTATATATAGAAAAAAATTGCATACTTTATTTAAAAATTTCTAATAAGTTTGTAAAAAAAATGTATTTCTGAATGACATCAACCAGCTTTGAATAAAGCGATTTGCTGTTAAGACTTTACGTTGATCAAATTATCTTAGAAAAGTCTTTTGCGAATTTCAGGGTTTTGAAGAAATAAAATATTAGCTAGAAATAAATAGTATTCGAAAGATTCACCAAAACTGTATTAGCAGAAAACAAATTGTATTGAAGTATTAATTAGTAGTTATCCAATAATAGCCATTTTATGACATAATGAAACGTTATTAGGCCGAAATAACGTCTTAACGGGAATCGTTTCTTTCGTAACGTATTGAATTTTTGTGAAAAATACAATTTAAAAAAATTTCATATAAGAAAATTGATATCCGTTGCTAGAGATGTACAAGATTTTTGATTTTTCTTTAATTATTAAAAAGAGCAATTAGAATATCCATGACAACTTTATATTAAAAATGTTTTTGTATATCTTTATCGATGGTTAAAGACAATGCGAGTTTTGTTTTTTGTTAAATAACTTTTGCAGTAAACCCTGTATTAAAAATCTTTTAGTAATCAGTTGGACAGACTGCACAACTATGCTGATTTAACTAACGCTGTAACTTACATAATCACAAAGCTAAGGTATATAATGAACGGTTCAAGTGGGAATTCACGTATCCAAGGACACCTTTATATTTAATTTAAAAAATCGAATCTATGGATATTTTAAAATATGCATTAAAAGTATGTATAAATTAGTACATCCCCACTTACCCCGCCCATTATCTTCTTTCCTTGTCGCACTCGTTCGTTGCATATTCCTATTTAGTTGCAATTATTAGTTGCCTCTGTTTTTAGTAAACTATTGTTAATCTTTATATGAACTTATACTGATGTTAGTGAACTGTCTACTTAAAAACACGTTGACATCTCCAATGGCCATTAAACAGTTTTTGTAGCTCCAACTTTAATCGTGACTTGATCGTGTTTTTTCTTCAGAACATTTATAACAAATTTAGACTTGTAAATGCATATTTTGATAAAGATTGCGTTATTGATTTAAACACTAATCAACAAAATAGCTATGTTTAATAATCTTTAAGAAGGTATTCAAGTCGAGTAAAGCCGGGTGATATCGCCAGCCAGATATCTATACCGTCCTATGTAATCTAACAATTGTTAAAATGACGATTAAGAAATTAAGTCGTCTATTTTCAAATGTGCCTTGCACAAAATATAATAGAAATAGACGAGTATTGACAATCACAATACCTAAGTACTGCCTATAGCATTTCCTTAGATGTTTCTTTGAATTACACACAAGCTTGTTATGATTGAGTTTCTAAGACACGCTTACTGATCATTTAATATTTCATTTGATTATTTTGAATATCGGTGTAGTTGTACTCTTTTCTGCAATTTTTCTATTCTAAACAAGAATCAATATACAATGTCTATATGTATAACCGTTGTCGTCATGGAAACCGTTAACTTGTTAGTTGTTAACAATTCACATGATTAATGTAAATTTAAACTGTTCCTTAAAATAGCGTATTCTTAATTATATTTTTCGTCAATGAAACCGACAAAAAGGCTAAAAGTTTACGCAGACTCAGCTCAGAGTTTCAAAAACGTATACTCAAAAAATCACAAATATTAAAATGCGATAATAGTTTTGAAATGGTCGTGAGACTGTTCATGACAATCCAGGAATCGGAAGTTTAAATGCAAGAAGATTCGTTCCCGCTTTCAAAAATCGTAGTAAAACTTTGGATCGCTAAATTAGTAAAAAAAAACTAACAACATATTTAATGACAGCTGAAATAACTCTTGTTACACTTAAACCTCATCTTGCTGGATTGTCACGAAGAGTCTTCCGGCCATTTTTAAAACAGCGCGTTTACATATTTGCAATTTTTTGAGTGTATTTTTTGAATCTATGAGCTGAGTCTGCGTATAATTTCCGCCGTCTTTAATAAGAAATCTTACCAGAATTGAATTAAAATACGCGGTTCGGTTGACACCTACATCAACCTTGTTTCCATGACAACAGCTTTGAATTGTTTCCTGTTTAGAGTCGAGTACGTTAGGAAATGAATATAACAAATAATTGTACTAATAACTAAATTCCAATGTTGGTGTAAGTTACCCTCGTAGATAAAGATGATGTACAGATTTAGAAAAATCCTGAACCATTAGTTCTATTTTTGAAAGTATGTTTACATTTCTACAGAACGCTTACCCACGAAGTAGCGTGGTAGGTTATGTAGCCATTACTGATGAACATAATCGAATGATTGCTATTCGAAAGCATTTAATAATCGAATGAGTCATTCGCATAAAACCATTTGGAAGTTTCTATGCGGTAAAAAGTAGTAAAAACGGTCTCCGCTTGCTTCTCGAATGCTCCTATGAAAGAGTGTTTGTTCTCATCGTCTTTTCTCGAGTCGCTCGGCAAAATTGCGTAAAACTTCAGCTTTAAACAGTATTTTTATTAATTTCATAACGTTTCATCGCGAATTCTGGCTTGTTTTTTGAGTAATATTTATGTAAACCGCAAAAGTATATACATTTTCCTGTTTTATAAGTCAATACTTTTTTTTAATGCGACCAGGAATAAATACAATAACTGGTTATTAATTATTATATAAATAATCAATTTTTATCTATTTTTTGTGAAGTGTACCATTTGTTTTTATCAACAGTAATACAATATTAATCCAAATATTAATATTTTATTTTATATTTTAATATTTTTTATTATTTATACTTTATAAAGCAATATTAAAATGTTTAAATACGACCCTGCGTTCACATAACCACGGGAAACAAAACAGTGCAGTATTTGCTATTCTTAATAAACAGTGATGTTCAATTCCAAACATTCTAATCTCGTGCTTGCGCAGGAAAAAATCCGTCTTTATGCAATCGCATTCTAGAAATTCTATCTCCATTTGTGCATTCGCATCATAATACCACGGCTGATGGTATCATCGTATCGTGTATCTGTATTGAGCATTCCACTTGCCTTCTGTAAAGGAGCATTGCTTCACCTCTCGCTTTCGAACTGAACAAACCCGAAAAGTTTAAAATCGTAAAATCATTCGAATGGGTTTTTTTAACCTCTCGAAATATTTCGATTACTTTTATTTGAAATATCCTATCACTACTAGGCATACATAAACCTACGATAATCCATCCCCGAAATCGAAACGTGGTCGCTCTCCCCAGAAGGTCATACACTTTTAAACACATTTGGTTTGTTTCCTTATCTGAAATAGCTCCCAAATCGAGTACTTATTCAAAGCAATTGCAGGCATCTTTTCTTGCGTTTAGAATTCCTTAAACAAGGAAAGGTTGAAGCTATTTACATGAAAACAAGCATAAAAAGAAAGTCAACAACGTCTATAATCAACTAAAACCTAATACTGAATTTTCCCGTTTTAAAGCATACGTTGCTCGACACAAGAAGTAATTTACCATTACTCATAATTTCTCATACGATAGACGTAATAATATATACTTGGGTTCATCACGGCCAGTTTCATAATTCTACCAAGTCGGTTATAATTAGAAACCCAGTTGTACTTTTTCGTCTTGTTCCTTTGGTCGAGGTTGCCCTACTCAGAAATATGCATTGCAGTTTTTTCCTATTTTCACAAGCTAGCCGTCCTGCAATTTACCATCGATGAATTCTTCTATTCTGAGTTGCAAAAATAACACGGGCTGCTGCGTCGTGGTACAATTCTTCATATAGTAAACTTACGATATGTAACCAATAATCATTTTGTCGGTACTCCAATGAGCCACGCAATTATTGGATCGATTGGTTAAGGGAATGCTTTCGATTGCACCTCAGAGCGACAGGAGTGCATGTATGCAACTATTGTATAAATGGTATACTGCAAATTTGATGCTTTCTACGTGGATTTATGAGCAATGGTTCGATCGTTGTGGTAGGTAGAGCAATAGATAAATTGAGACGTTAACATTTTTGTACTTGGCTAAAATTTATTGCCGCATTTCGCAAATAACCGCTTTTCTACCCTTAATTTCATTTATAAATCATTTTGTATGGTATTATCATAAAATTTCAATGCACGAGGAGGTATTGATAAGTACTTAGCCTGCCATATAAAACGCCACAATATTTCAAAACAAAATTTTATTTATTCAACATAATCTCCTTTAAGACTTATACATTTAGCAGAACGTTCATAAAGTAATTCTAAGCTATTTAAAAAAAATTTTTGTCTTGGTCTGCAAACCACTCCTCAACGGCACGGCACATATTGCTTCGTCATTTGTCGAAAATCTTTTACCTTTCAAATGTTTTTTGAGTTTTGGGAATAAATAATAGTCTGACGGTGCTAAATCCGGAGAATAGGGCGGCTGGTCAACCAATTCAAAACCAATTTCATCAATTTTTTGCAGTGCAATCAACGACTTGTGAGCAGGAGCGTTGTCTTGCAAAAAGAGCACACCTCTGGCAAGTTTTCCGCGGCGTTTTTCCACAATTTTTTTAAGTAATTTAGTTAGCAACTCAGTATAATATGCTTCTGTGATAGTTCTACCCCGTTCTAAATAATCTATCAGAATTATCCCATCTTTGTCACAGAAATTGATCTTCCAGGGCGGTGCTCATCTTTCACATCTGATCTTCCTTTTTTATATTTAGCTACCCAGTTTTTAATAGTGGCGTATAAAGGACACTGATCTCCTAAGATTTCTATCGAATCAGCAAAAATTTCTTTGCCCGATAACCCTTTCAAAAATAAATACTTAATAACTGACCGAAACTCGATTTTTTCAAATTCTATCTTTTTCACAGACATGCTGCTTTCAATAATTCACAGTTTGATCGTCGTTCAACTAACTTATGGATGTCAAACTTTGACAACTTATTTATAAAACATCATAGTTGTAACCATAGCAACCATATTCACTTTTCTTTACTAGAAACTAACTAGATATCAATACCCCCTCGTACATGACATTTAAATTAGAGACTACAATACTATGAAAAATGCTGATTTTTTCGGACAGATAATCGTTGAAATCATCAACAAATTTACAACTATAATGCCATTAAACGTATTGTAATATTTGTTTTTTTTAATTAACCTACAAAATCAAAAACTGGTACAAAATATTCGAATCAAGTTTTATCTTCAAGTTATACCTACTCGAGCTGCGTTATAAGTAGTGGCACATATCAGGTTTTATAGGCGCCATTATGAAAAATCTAACACGGTGTATTTATAGCAATCATTAATATTAATGTTATATTAAGAGAAATTTTTATGCAAGAAGTAATTCCAACTTTTTAAGCAGCATGTGATAACGATCTTTAGGGTAATAAAAACATTATCTCGGTATAATTTTATACGTTCACCGCGCACTTGCTTAAAATACTTTCAAATAAGCACAAAAATCAAGTCCAGCTTTCACAAAACAAAGTGAAAGATTGTTGTTTGAGATCGCTAGTCATTTAAATGTGCATAGTTTGATATGTTATATGGCTTCGGGCTAAAATACTTTTCATACAGACTGCTTATTACACTGTACTAGTGCACCTAATTATCACGATATCTTATTACGATATGCGAAAAAAAAACAATAACGTGAGCAAATAATTTAAAAAAAAGAACCGAAGTAGAGCACTTGATTGTACCTACGATTAGATTAGGAATGTGTATTTAAATTATTGATTATTGGCTTTGATACAATAATGAACACCAACTAAAAAATAAACACTAACGAATATCACTATAAAAGTGCTTTAACTCATGGTACTTGAAAATTTGTTGATAGTTTATACCGTTTCCCAGAAAAGTTGAACTATATACAAAATACATTGAAAATTATATTTTTCCAAATTTTATGTCTCCAGGATACTTTGGATAAGAATTTAAACTGTATTATAAAAATCTAAATAAATAATAACAAAATCAACACGTTTCCTTTTGATCTAAAACTAACAATAACGTAATTTAATGTCTTCGTAGAGAAGTGGTAGAGGCTGATGTCTTCTACGCAGAAGTCCCTAGTTCCAATCCTGCGTAAAACAATTTTTTTTATTATTTTATTTCATTAATTTAATTCTCGCCTTTTCATAACTAAAGTTTTAATGTTCACTTCTTTTCTTTCTTCCTTTAGCCCTCTTCAGTCCACTTTATGACATAGGCCTCCTTTTCTTGCTTCCACCTCGTTCTATTTTGTGTCACTTGCTGCCATTTCACTTATGTTGTAATAATTAAACAACATCAATTTACATATTTCATTTTCTGGAGTTTTAAATTTACAATTTTCAGCGCAAATTGTATCTTTGTTACTATTTGATTGTAGATCTGGTGCGAAAATTAAAAATATAACAAAAAAGTTTTGTCCGGCCCAACTAGTGGAACCCGGAACTTCTGCTTAGAAGACAACAGCTACAATTTCTTCTCTACAAAGACATTAGAATACGTTCTTGTTACTCTGGAATTTAAAAAACACGTCTAGAATTAATTAATATTTATTTAGATTTGTGCTTAATTTTAAATGCAAAATTTTTTTTACTGAACGGCTAATAACAAAAATACATTTTAAACTCTTATCTATAATATCATAAACATAAAACCCGGAAAAAATAACTTCCCATGCATTTTTCATATATTTCATTTTTTTGGTAAACGGTGTACTTAATAAACATTTTACTTAGCTTTTCTCACCCTCGTTTGTTTCGACTATTGTCACGCGATAGAAGTTTGATATTCGGAGTGATATATACTCATATTAGAAAAAAAGGAATATCGTTTCAAGGCTTAGTTGTGCTGTTTTTGTTTTTAACAAACCACATCTCGTGGTAAGCCAAGGAATTAATTTTAATTTTCACTCCTTACATTTTTTTTTGTCCTTTGAGCCGGATTGTTTTTTCTATCAGATTACAAACTCATTAAACAAATATCTTTAATTAAAAAACTAGTTGCTCTGGCTAGTAGTACGACAAACTACATCTTGACGTAAGTCAAAAAAGTAATTTGATTTCCTTCTTATGCAACATTTTTTAGTCCTTCGAGTTGGATTGTAAAACCACGTTTTCTGTGTGTAATTTAAAATTTTGTAAAATGCAATTATAACCCCTCTAAATAGTGTCGTGGTTTGAAACACGAGTTGTGCCGCCCAGTTACAAACCAGTAGAATATGTCGTTTTTATTTTTTTTAAATTTACATTTCAAGACAAGCCAAGAAATTAATTTTAATTTTCCCGTCACACAACAATTATTGGTTTTTCGAGCCGGATTCTAAAAACCATGTTTTTCTCATACTGAAAATGTCGCCATTTAAAGAACTAACTATGTTGGCCAGTAACAAACCAGTGGGATGCTGCGTGCTAAATGTTTTAATTTTTTGGTTCATCGAGCCGGTATAAAAACAATTTTTTTAAGATTAAAAATGTACCTAACAAACTACATCTTGAAAGAGGTTAAATACTAATTTTAATTTTTCGTTTTGCCTAACATTAGTTGGTCCTTCGAGCCAGATTCTAAAAAACGCATTTTTCTCTGTTAGATTGACAATTTTATGAAATAGAGGATATCGTCATTTAAAGAAATAATTGCGCTGGTTAGTAATAAACCTATGGGATCCTGAGGTTTCGTATTAAACAAACTACATCTCGAGGAAAGCATAATATTTAATTTTTCTTTTTACGCAATATTATGTGGTCCTTCGAATCCAATTCTAAAAACCAGATTTTCACAGGTTGAAAATTCTGTAAATTAGAAATAAAATTCTTCGTTTTCGTCTTTAACAAACTGCATCTCGTAATACCTAGATAAAGTGTCGACGTTTGAAGGGCTAGTTGTGCTGACTTGCTACAAACTTGTACGGCCCTTCGATTTCGTCACTAAGTAATTACATTTTGACATAAGCCAAAGAATAAATTTTAATTTTCCTTTTTACGCAAGATTTTTGGTCCTTCGAGCCGGATTCTAAAAACCACGTTTCTTGTAAGATTAAAAATTTATTGTATCGTTTTTGTTCTTAACAAATTACATCTTAAGGTAAATCAAAGAATTCATTTTATTTTCCTTACTACGCAACATTTTTTGGTATTTCAAACTGTATTGTAAAAACTATGATTTTCTCTGTCAG
The DNA here is from genome assembly GCA_958336395.1 of Ctenicera cuprea. Classification (NCBI taxonomy): domain Eukaryota; kingdom Metazoa; phylum Arthropoda; class Insecta; order Coleoptera; family Elateridae; genus Ctenicera; species Ctenicera cuprea. The sequence continues at coordinate 16,383,405 of OY284495.1, read as the reverse complement.
ATTAAATATTTTGTGAAATAAAAACATAATCCCTAAAAAAAGCGTAGTCGTTTGAAGGACTAACTGTGCTGGCCAGCTACACATTAGTAACTTTGTTTTCGTCTTTAAGAAATTGCAAATTAAAATAAACCATGAATAAGTTTTACTCTTTCTTCTTACGCAAAATGTTTGGTCCTTTGAGCCGGATTCTAAAAACGTTTTTCTATGTCAGATTAAAAATTGCGTGATATTTTCGTTTTCGTCCATAACAAATTACATATCAAGGTAAGCCACGGATTTCATTTTATTGTCTTTCTTACGCAACATTTTGTGGTCCTTCAAACCGTATTCTAAAAACTACGATTATTTCTGTCAGATTAAAATGTACTTAAAAAAATGGTCGTCGTATAAAGGACTAGCTGTGTCCAGCTACAAACTAGTAACTTTGTTTTATTGTTGTTTAAAAAGTTACATTTTGAGATAAGCCAATGAATTTATTTTGATTTTGATTCATACGTAAAATTTTTGGTCCTTCGATCCGGATTCTAAAAACAACATATTTCTTTGTCATATTAAAAATTCCGTAGTTTCCTTCGTTATCGTCCTTAACAAATTACATTTTGAGGTATAAGTCATGGAATTTATTTTATTGTTGTTCTTACGCAACATTTTTGGTCCTTCGAGCCGTAAAGCACGTTTTTGTCTGTCAGGCTAAAATTCTGCGAAACAAAATTATAATTTCCCGGAAATGTGTCCGTATTTTGAAGAATTACTTGTGCTGGCTAGCTGCAAAATCAGTGATAAAACTCGAGGTAAGCCACAAAATAAGGAAGTGACAAATAGTTGTTAATCTTATTTGTGAGGTCCATAAAATTACTTTATTCAATTTATTACTAATTCTAATAAAGAACTCTTCGCAGAAGGTACTAAATAATAAGGTAAGAATGAAAAGCAAGTTCTTTTGTCTATATAAACGTTTTTACATTTTGTTATTCATGACAGGCGCGGGTTGTTGTTTTATTTAGCAGTATAAAGTGGCGTATTTTTGCGAGTAATAAACGTGTCTGCATAAAATTTATTAATTTAATACTCGCAACCATTTTACGACTACATTTATCATACATTAATTTTGATAACTTAATAAATTAAATTTATTACAAACATTGCCAAACAGAACGTGCATAAAATCATTTTTGAACCTACAAAAGCTCTACTTAAATTTAAAAAAAATGTAATTGACCTACAAACCATCAATGCAATTTTGTATTTTTATGAAAACAGAAATTCAATATTTTCTATATCTAAAAATCATTAACAAATATCTAGCAACAGACTTCCTTCATTTAGAAACCGACCATATACGGCTTCTCAATTAACCTAATATGCAATTTTTAATTCCTGCTTAATAGCATGACTACTCAATAACACAAATGAGTTAACCAAGCCGGCCCCTCCCCACCAGCTGCAGTATTAACTTATAAACATAAATTTCAAATGCGTTTCATGTAGGTAACGTGATTGCTCCATATTTTCAATTAATTAATATAAAATACCATCGCCTATATGCAAACTGCAAAGATGTTATCGCTTTATTAATGAAATCGACGTGTTTCGTTTTAAATCATTATTATGGCTGCATATTTCTTGGGCTGGTAAAGCTCAGATAACGTACGTATTCGATGCTAGAAAAATGCGAAAAGCTCACATTTCTGCCTAGATTTATTTTTAAGTTGTTGGCAAAAATGAACAGGTCGGTCTGAAACATATTCTAAACAACTTTTACGTTTAAATAATGTAAATAACGTAAAATTAAGAGAAATTATTTGGCACATCCAGCTTGCTCCGTTAGTTTATGGGGTTTCGGCACAAGATAAACATATTTCATGTTCAGATGAACATGAACCAGATTTTCCAAGTCAGTAACTATACAAAAACAATTCAACTCGTCAAATACAAAACATTGTCTTAAAAATTTCGATAGAGTTTGAAACGTTGCTGATTGAAACTGACAGGTCATCATAACGAACCTTTGATATTGTAATTACATGACTACTACAATTACACGTCGATTATAAGACGATCATATATGGACTTTAAAAATTATTGACAGGTTGTTTGATAGATTTTAAAGACCGGTTCGTGGCTGGTATTCCGCTCCGGTTGTTACTTTATTTTCATTCTTTGTCTCGCAGACAAGAGCTGCGATATTTACGGCCTATTAATAAAATTAAAATATCGTCATGTTGATCGGCTTAACAATTGGACTTTTCGTTTGTTAAATCGGGGTTTGTAATAATTAAACTTGACCGGGGAATAATCCAAGCAGTAGGAACGCGTTGCAGCAAGTTCTTGCTAGGTGTCGTATCGATGGACATGGTCGATAGTGACCAGTGATCGATAACGGCGATATGTAACCAGCCGTTAGCGGATCGTGCACTATCGCTCATGTATGATCTAGCTTCAATCACAGCTTACAGGTGGTTATAACCATTTTTACTGATGCCCACAGTTCGTTGCTTTGAAGGTACGATTTTTTGCGCGGTTATCTTCGCGATTATCTACCAACGCTTCCTGCTCAATGAAGATTTAATTTTGCCTCTGCTTTATATGGTAGCTTAACAATAAATAACAAGGACGTTAACAAATAAGCGAATCACTTAGAGGTAAATTTCGCAATAAATAATGCCTGAAGTGAGTTAATTTACCATAAGAAAATCATTCATGAGAAATTGATATTAAGCTGTGTTTTTCCATTTTGTATTTTAAATACTGCAAATAGCTTTGATGTTGATTAATTATTTTTTGCTTATACCAAATATTTGATTGTTACATGAATATGTTATGAATATAATCCAATCAAATTCAACCCTACGGTTCTAACCGACTACGATTGAATCGTTCATGTGTTGGCCTTGAATAATATCCTTCATTTGCATTATTTATTTAATTTATTGCAAAATTCGGTATAGCCTAAATAATCAGAACGGTCTGTAAATTCATCACGATTTGCAAATTGGTTACATTCAAAATGATTTAAAAGCTTAAAAAATTCTCCAATACAGCTGAACAAAACTCCAGCCCAACCTATTGAATCATTCGCCATTTGTTCGGTCAGAATTGATAATCTGATTATATAGAACTGATCTAAAGTTATACCTATAATTATTTGTTTTTAATGTGAGTGATTATTCGAATTAAATACAAAATCAGAATGTTAAAACGTAGAGTTTCTATCAAAAGTAGATTTTTTTATATTTTCTAAAACAGCTCTAACCCAATACGATCTACCAAAACATTCTATCGAAGCCCGAAACGACTTGAAAGCTCGAAAGTTCTATAATGTCTTTAAACTCTATATAACCAGTTAGTTCTACATTAAAAAAACGTAAAAGGCCGTTGCAAAATAAACATTGTTCGGATATTTTTACTCACCCTCTGGAAGTTTTTATTATATTAAAATTTCTACTTACTATATGGAAATTTTTAAATATGTTTTTGCAAATATACAAATAATTTTCAGATCCTTTCTTTCTACTTTATTTGTAAATTAGGAAAGCCTTTGAATCTTTTAACTTATCCTCTGAAAATATTTAGTATCTGGGAATTTTCACTTACTAATTGGAAATTTCTTATCATTTTCTTTCTGCTTCATTTGGAAATTACGAAAATCTTAAAGGGTTAAGTTTAAAATATAGCATTGGGAAATTTCTCTTTATTATCTGGAAATTTCCAATTACTATTTGGAAATTTTAAAATAGTAAGTAGGAATTTCTTATCAGTTTCCTCCTACTCCATTTACAAATTACGAAAAATTTAAAAAGTTAATTGAAAAATAAGTATTTGGAATATTCTTTTTCATATATCTGAACATTTTCACTTCCAATTGGAAATTTTTAAATAGTAAGTAGACATTTCTTATCATTTTTCCTCTATTTCATTTAAAACTTACAAAAGGTTTAAAGGTTTCATTGTAAAATAAATATTATTAGGAATTTATTACTTACTATCTGAAATTTTTTCCTTACTATTTAGAACTTTTAATTAGTAAGTGGAATTTTCTAATTTTTTCCTTCTTTAGAAAAGTTGAACATTTCTAAATGGTAAAAAGTGGAAACTTCTAGATAATATAGGGAAATTTATAAATAGTTAGGTAGTAAATACAAAATCATCAGGTTAAAACATAGGGTTTAGATGGGAAGTAGAAAGTTTTATTATTTTCTATGGAAAATTCTAAGTAACTATTTAGTAATTTACAATAGTTATTTCGAAAGTTTTCATATATTAAGTAGAAATTTACAGATTTATTTCTACTAGATTTGGAAATTACAAAAGGCTCGAAGAGATTATTGTAAAATAAATATTATTACGAATTTTCTATTTACTAAATAGAAATTTTCACTTGCTATTTGGATATTTAGAAATAAATATTTTGAAGTTAAGTGACAATTCCTAAATTATAACCCCCCTCTAATCTATTTAAAAATGTCTATATGGTATGTAAAATTTTCCAAATAATAAGAATAAATTTCCCGATAATAAGTAGAAATGTATAAATAATTAAGTGGGAATTTTAATTAAATAAGTACATAATTAAGATGTTAAAACGTAAAGTAAAAGTAGCAATTTTTGATATTATTTAAGCTCAGTTTAATCCAATACAATTTAGAAAAAAACATTATATCCAATGTAGAAAAAATGATTCATTTAGTGCGGTTTTAAAGTTGGCACGACTTGAAAGCTCGGAACACCTAGTAAATTCTACATGGCTTTTAAACTTACTTACTCTCTATAAATTTCTACTTACTATCTGGAAATTTGGATTTAGTTTCTTAAACTTTAAAATAACTATTTAGATATTACCAAACCAATGTTTGAAATTTACAAATAGTAAGAAGAAAAAAGATTTCCAGATCTTTTCCTCTTTATTCAATTTAGCAATTACAAAAGACTTGAGAAGCCATAGTTAAAATAAATATTTAACTTTTCTGCTTACTATCTGAAAATTTGGAAATTTTAGATGGTAACTGGAAATTTTCAAATCTTTTTTCATCTAATCGATTTGGAAATTATGCATTGTAAAATATATACTAATTAGAATTTCCTACTTACTATTTGAAATTTTCCTCTGACTATTTGGAAATTCCAGTTAACTATGTGGAAATTCCCAAATAAATATGTAAACATTTTCAGAAAATAAGTGGCAAATTTCCAGATAGTAAATGGAAGTATTCAGATAGCAAAAAGAAAAGTTCCAATTAGTAGCTATTTCTAAAGCTTGCGCTGAAGCTGTCTAGATAGTACGTACACATTGCCAGAAGTTGTCCTTTAGATATTTGGAAATTTCAATTTACGGATATGTTACCATCTAGATATTTTAAATAACTTTTCTGGAAATTTTAATATAACTATTAGAAATTTACAAATAGTGAGCAAAAATTTGTGGTGTTTTTACTTACTAGCTGAAAATTTCCTTTTACTATTTTGAAATTTCCAAATAACTGTGTGGAAATTTTCAGATAATAATTTCTAGAAAGTAAATGAAAATATTCGTCTAGTAAAGTGGAATGTTTCAATTAGTAGGTATTTTTAAAACTTGCCCAACCAAAATAGTACCTACACATTGTCAGAAACTGTCAAATAGTTATTTAGAAATTCCAAATAGTAATTGAAAATTTTCGAAACTTTTATCATCTAGATATTGTAAATTCTTCTTGAAAATTTCCAAATAATTATTGGAAATTTCCAAATAGTCAATAAGAGTTTCCAGAACTTTACCTTCTACTTTATTTGAAAATTACGAAAAGCTTAAAGGGCTATTAAAAATAAATAAATATTTTATACTTACTATTTTTGAATTTCCAAAACACTATTTGTAAATTTTCTTCTCTGCCGTTTAATGCTATGTGGAAAGTTCCAAATAATAAGTAGAAATTTCTAGACAGTAAGTACAAATGTCTAGTTAGCAAAGTGGAAAGCTCCAAATCTTATTCATTTTAAGGTTTTATTATATTAAAATAATACGTCGAAATTGCCAAATACCTATGTAAAAATTACCAGAAGTGCTTGCACTTCCTGCGGTTCGGAGCCCGCGTTAAACAGTCCCCTATTTCTGTGTAATTCATTAAGCACGCTCACCACAGGCATGGGAGAGAAAGTCACCACGCTCTGTTGAAAACAAAGGACTCTAAACAAGAGTGTACATCAAACATGACTTCAAAGCTTTAAAAAACTAAAACCAATTTCAACAAAATTAATTCGCGTAGGTAAAATTGGCAAGCACTGCTTACTGATAATACCGAACTGATCCGAAGTATTAGTTAGGTTCATGTTTTGTTTTTTAATGTGGGTAACAATTGTCGGTAAAAAGTTGACACTGTCAAAAAGATTCTTTTGTTTTATGTTTGTATGTATTGTTTTATGTATCTACGAAAGAAAGTAGAACATTTTAATGTATCTCAGCTATGTTTAACTAATTATTTAAAATGAGTTTTCGCATTTCTGCAATAAAATTAGTTTTTACAAATTATGGTAATGCGTATGCAGATAATTGAAGTTATATTTTAATTTATTTTTATTAATTAGTTATCCGTGTATTTACATAGGAATTCTATTTAATAAAACTCTTCATCATAACAGAAAAAAATCTCATGTTGAGGTAATTGTATAGACAGCGTCTGTCGAGCCTACAAGATTAGATTATTAATAGTTCTTATGCACGTGTGCTTTAATTTCCTTAAACCATTCTTAATTAAAGTGCATTATACAACGTTATCAGTCACAGATAATGTGATTAAAGACGCCGCTAGCTAGTACAGCTTTTTATTGTTGCTCGAAACGAAACAAGATGCAAAAACGTATCGTAAAAGCGAATTAGCCACTTAATAAAATACCAAAACCAGCCTTGTCGTTACAAAACACGTGTTTTTGTACCGAAAGGAAACATTTTTCAGAGAAGTGTATCGACAGCAGATTACTACAGTGGCACAAAAAATTAATTGTCTTTGCTACTGGAGAAGAGTGTGTTAACATCGAATACCAGCTGTGATTAAAACTTGTCAAACTTGATTTTGTTTTAGGAAAGGTGCTTTATTGATCACTAAAAAATGTTATTGATATAATAGAAAAATGTTATTTTTCCAGTTGTTATAATTGTAACAAGCTGTCGTCAATTGAGTGTCAAACGGGAAGGTTGTGCTGCAAGCGAGCTGACCCGTAAGATAGCAAGTGACCGTGAGTAAACCGATAAACAGTTTTATCAATTTCTAATATTAAGCATTTGTGAATATTTGTACACATCGAACGAAACTATTCGCAATCAATTAACAATAACATTCATGAATTACATTGAAGGCAGGCGTAATTATGAATTACGCACAAAACTACACACATCATGTACCTTATAATATAAACACAAATACATCATATCAAAATCCTACCACGTCATACGTATACGTACCAGAATTCACCCCCCTTACACAGCCGATAATTCCTCAACACGCACCTCAGCAGAATGTACAATTTGGTAGCCAACAGCAACACTTCTCACAACCAGCAATTCGAAATCTCAATTATCAGCAAACATTCCCACCGCTACCGAAACCAATGGAAACAGAATGGACAACTGTGCAGCCCAGGAAACGAAATAGAAGCCTAGAAGCTGAAATTACCGAACAAGGAGAGAAAAATGATTACTGGCTTGGTGAACCTGTAACAACTAGTAATAGGTATGAAGTACTTAACAACGAGGACTCCAATCCTAATGGTCAACACAGCAACGAAAAGAAAGAGCCAAAACCGCCGCCCATATTTATTTCGGGAGTCAAAAATATAAATCCACTAATTCAACTACTAGAAGAATTAGTAAAAGAAAAATACACCACAAAAACATTAAACAATGACCAAGTCAAAATACAACCTTCAGATGGACAAACATACACCACCATCATTAAAGCTTTAATGGAAAAGAAAACAGAATTCCATACTTATAAACCAAAGCAGGACAAAGCCTTTCGGGTTGTACTAAAAAATATGCATCATACAACTGATCTAGCCGAAATAAAAAGAAGTATAAATGAAAAAGGACACGAAGTCACCAATATATGGAATGTAAAACAAAGAAAAACAAATATACCATTACCAATGTTTTTCATTGATCTAAAACCAAAAGATAATAATAAAGACATTTACAACATAAAACTACTTTTAAATTCCTGCGTACAATTTGAAGCACCACACGCAAATAGGGAAATTCCACAATGTATGAAATGTCAAAGGTACGGTCACACAAAAAATTATTGCAACAACGTACCACGATGTGTTAAATGTACGGGAAATCATCATACCAAAGACTGCACCAGAAAAATAAAAGATGACAAAGTGACCTGTGTAAATTGCAATGAAAATCACCCGGCAAATTATCGTGGATGTGCTGTTCACAAACAACTACAACAAAAAGTTTACCCGGCACTAAGACAGAGAATCAACACCTCAAGACCGCTGCAACCAGGAATAACATACGCGCGAGCAACAAACTATAATACGCAACCACTACACACAATCACAGACACACAATATCCAAACATACCCTTCCAAACACAACCAACTAATGATTTGACAGAATTAAAAGACATGATGAAGAAACTAATGGAACAAATAGGTACAATACTAAATCTCCTGACAGCATTTATTAATAGATCCACTTAATGGCAAACACATTAACAATTGGAATATGGAACGCCAACGGACTATGCCAACATGCACATGAACTTCGACTATTTCTACTTACTAATAATATAGATGTAATGATAATCTCCGAAACACACTTCACCCACAGAAGTTATTTTAAACTCCATAACTATCTAATGTATCATACTAATCACCCAGACGGCACAGCGCATGGAGGCACTGCAATACTTGTTAGGCAAAATATAAAACATTATGAAAGACAAGCATTTACACAAGAAAACATACAAGCCACTAGTATTACTGTCCAGGATGACCTAAGAAACTTAACACTCTCAGCAGTCTACTTCCCTCCAAAATATAATAACAAACAACAAGACTATGAAAACTTCTTTAATACCTTAGGAAATACTTTCATCGCAGGAGGAGACTACAACTCAAAAAATATCTGGTGGGGTTCTAGAACCACAACAACTAAAGGCAGACATTTGCTATCTGCTATGCAAAGTAACAACCTAGGGTTTTTATCGACTGGCGAGCCTACATACTGGCCATCCGATCCCAATAAAATACCTGATCTACTAGATTTTTGTGTAACTAAGGGGGTAAACACCCGACTGTTCACCACTACATCATGTCTTGATCTTACGTCCGACCACACACCCATTATAGTTTCCATGTATGCAAAAATCATTGAAAAAAGAAAAGAAGCATCTCTACATAGCAAACACACTGACTGGAACCTTTTCAGAGAAAGGCTAGATCAATCAATCAGACTTGACATACCACTTAAAACTGAAGAAGATATAGAACTAGCCGTTGAAGAATTAACCAAAGCAATTCAAACCTCCGCATGGCATTCAACACCTGAACAGGCAGTAAATAAGCTGAAAGAAACTTGTCCTAAAAACGTAAGTCAGCTGATTGCTGAAAAGCGGAAAGCTAGAAAGCGTTGGCAATTAACTAAATCCCCAGAAGACAAGCGTACATTCAATAGACTTGCTCATCAACTAAAAGCACTGTTGCAACAACTAAAAAACGAGTCACTACAAGAGTACTTACAAGGACTTACCGCAACTCAAGAAACGGACTATTCGTTATGGAAGGCCACCAGGAAGTTAAAACGACCACTACCTGCAGTACCGCCCCTACAAACTGCAAACAACGAATGGGCAAGAACTCCAAATCAAAAAGCCACAGCATTTGCAGAACACCTTTCTCGAGTATTCAAACCATACCCTGACAAATCAACGCCTGAAGAAGAACTTGAAATGGGAAAAATCCTAGAAGCTCCTTATCAACTTACGTTACCTCTAAAATCCTTCTCTATCCTTGAAGTTGAGAATGTACTAAAAAAGGAAATACACCCAAAAAAAGCCCCGGGCTTTGATTTAATAACAGGAAAAATTTTACAAGAGATCTCCGAAAAATGTATTAAGATTGTAACTTACATATTTAACGCCATTCTGAGAGTGGAATATTTCCCCAGTCAGTGGAAGGTTGCACAGATCGTCATGATCAATAAACCAGGAAAAAACCCTACAGATACCGCTTCTTACAGACCGATTAGTCTTCTACCGGTACTTTCCAAGGCATTCGAGAAGCTCTTATTGAAGCGAATCCAACCATTACTGGATGAACACAAGGTAATTCCGAATCATCAGTTTGGGTTCAGACGCATGCATAGCACTACAGAACAAGTTCATAGAATAGTCAGCAAAATTAACCGAGACTTGGAAGGAAAGCGCTATTGTTCAGCAGTGTTTTTGGACCTTGCCCAGGCCTTTGACAAGGTCTGGCATAAAGGGCTTCGTTACAAAATCAAGAAATATCTACCGCACAGTGTATATTCCATCCTAAGTTCTTACCTGGCTAACAGACACTTTTATGTCAAACATCAAGAGGCATACACTAAATTATACCCTATACACTCAGGTGTACCTCAAGGAAGCATTTTAGGACCGACACTGTACCTTATATATACGTCAGACATCCCCACAAACAGAATGACTGAGATAGCCACCTACGCCGATGACACCGCTATTCTGGCATCCCACATCAATCCAGAAAGTGCCTCCCGTAATCTACAAATACATCTAAATAAACTCCAATATTGGTTCAGAAGGTGGAAACTTAAAGTAAACGAGACTAAGTCTGTACACATCACCTTCACCATGAAACGAGACACATGCCCACCAGTAACGATGAATGATATACCGATACCACAAGAGAATGACACTAAATACTTAGGAATACATCTAGACAGGAGACTGACTTGGCGCAAGCATATATTTACCAAGCGCAAACAATTAGGACTAAAGTTCCGGCAGATGTATTGGTTACTCGGTAGACACTCACGACTAGAACTGAAAAGTAAACTCCTACTCTATAAGACGATACTTAAACCAATTTGGACTTACGGAATCCCGCTGTGGGGTGCAGCTAGCAGCTCTAATATAGAAATTCTGCAACGTTTCCAGAGCAAAGTGCTACGAACTATAGTGAATGCGCCGTGGTACGTGCCAAATGTAGTGATCCACAAAGATTTAAATATTCAACCAGTGCGCGAAGTGATCACGAAACTAAGCATAAAATATAGTGATAGAATACAAGTTCATCCCAATGAACTGACGACCAATTTATTTGAAGAAGGAAACAGAAGATTGAAAAGATTTAAAACATCAGACTTATCAACTAGGTTTGCATAAGTAATTAAAGTTTTGCTCACATTAAGTAACTATCATTGAGGTAGTTTAATGTTTATAGAGAGTATTCAATGGAATATCTCTCTTCATGACATTGTACATAGACATAGTAATACTTAAACACAACATGTATTTAATACCCACCGAAACTGGGTAGATTGTACGAATATTGGAGTTAATAAAAAAAAAAAAAAAAAAAAAAAATAATTGTAACAAAACTAAATTTAAAATATTTAAAATTTTTTAGAGAGAGACCCTTGGCACTGATATTGAACGGTAATTTTTGAAACTCCTGAGCAAAAAGTTAGTAGTAAAAAGCTTTTGAAATAGCTGTTTTTTTTTTGTTATTTCATCACACAAACGTACTTGACACATATGTTATATTTAACAGCGCATTTTCTGAGGCTGCAATTTTAAGTAACCTTTTAACCGATCTATTTACCTAAAGTGGTTTATAAAAATAAATACTGTGTTTTGTAACACCCTGTATATCGACCTAATTCAAAAAAATGTACAGATATTCAAATAACACAATTTAAATCTGGGGCATGATCACAATGTAACAGATCTTAAGCATTTAAAGTAAATATCAAATTCCACCGCTCCAATTACTTTTGCTGTAAGCAAAAAGGACGTGCATGCTAGGTCATTATTTTAGTAATTAGCAAATTACGATCAGTCTTGTTCTTGCATTTTCATTTGCTCAACGTTACGATTGTGACTCATTAATGGCCTTGGTATCTGTGTTGGTTATTTCTTATTTGTGTTACTTTTCCTCAACAACAACAAAAACTAAAACAGTTTTGCAATTTTGGTACGACTTAATGCAACAAAATCTTTGGACGTGATTCTGGAATTCTTAAAAAATGTGTTATTTTTTCGTCGCGGTCCTAATTAATTCCATCCGCTTTTAGACAAAAAGACAGGAATGCAAACAACAAGCGACAAGCTAAAACGGATTCTTGGATATTATAGGCATTTACTATTGTTGTTCTATATAAGCTATAATTACTAGTTAAACCCGTCTATTCTTTTCGAACAAAATAGGAAATAGGGTAATAACACCCATATTTCCGCACCTAAAATGGTAGACGTCGAAACATCATTTTTCTAAAACCGATGAACCCGAATTCATCACGTCCAAATTGTTATCTCCTTATAGAACACACACACAGGCGCTGTTTCAAATTTGACAGATTTCATAAAGGTGGTCTTTTGTATTATACAAATTTTCTGCAAACCATCTGCTGCCACCTTTCATTTGTAATATTGGAGTTGGGTTTTTAAGAACGCACATGTCGATGGCTTCTAATTGCTTTCGAAAAAAATTGTTGTTCACGTTGATTAGTTAAGATCGGTCCTAATTATAATAATTCACAATTGAAATTTAAAGGTTTATAATTTTAATTCGCTTTTGATGTTAAAAATAGTGCCTCATTGTGATGCTGTACCAAAGCGAGAAAGCACTACTACGTGCAACATATGGACACCACGCTTTGTCCATTCTAACAAAAAAGCTGTGGCTAATTAGTAACCATCAACAGACAATTAACATGAAAGAGGGCCGAGCATGATACCTTCTGCCTATATCATGATGAGATTTCACTGAACGCGTGTAATTTAATTCAGGGTCAGGTTTGAATCATTTTATAAATTTAATTACGTTTTTTTGCTCTGATGTATATTTAAATAAAGGGTACCAAAACAGAGAGTTCACCTACACGAACTGTTATGCTTATTGTGACAAATAATTTTACAGGAAACGGAAAAATTCTATGTAGTAATTTAATAATCTGTACTTGTAGTCATTCCAGGCATCCCTAACGTGATGACAAATAGTTTGAATTTCAAAGAGGGCAACGTTCTAAACTAATTTTAATATGGAAGTGCAATAATTGGGGTATTGTTAGAAAAAGAACAGAAGTTAATCAACTGTGTTTGACTTATCTGGCACATGCCAAAACAGATGGTGTTTTAGGTTGGGTCTAATTTTTCATGCATTTTGTAAAGACCATTGAATACTTAGAGCTAAATTGATTTTTGGTAACGCTTAGTCATAAGTGTTGGCAAGTCGGGGAAAATTTGCGACTCGCATCCCGGACACTGTGCCTGGCATCCGGAGTCAATATCCAGATAAAATCTGCTTTTTGGGAAAAATGTGCTGTGAAAATCCGGTGTCATTATACAAACGTGTGGCTTGAAATTTACCAATTGTGTGGGACACAAATTTCCTATACTTTAAAAAACACTTAAAATTTTATATTTCCAAAAGTGTTTATGCACAACGTTGTAGTACCAACAACAGCGGTGCGTTTAAAAGTAATTTATTAAACAGGGTCTTCAATGCTTTAGCTACAAAAAGTAACAAAACTTGTTCACTACGCTTAAATTGCATGCATACATCGTAAACAATAAATTAAAACAAGAAACAAACTAATATAATATACCGTAATAGTTGCAGCAAATACAACGCCAATAATGAAACAGCAATGTGCAATCGCACACAAAATATTCTATCAGTAATGCCCACAATATTACATAGCAATTTAAAAAAACCAACAAACACTCAACAGCTTTTATGTAGTCACAATGTTTGCCTCTGCACCGGACAGATAATTGAGCCAAGCTATTCTAGCCGCTAAGCTCACATCTGTAGTTGAACCCCACTTGCATTGCGACTTGATTTAAAAACCAATTTTTTTACGAACAAACAATTAAATTTTTTCTAAGCAAATTTCTTAACATTAAAAAAACACGAACACTAGAGCAAATTCATCAGCCAAAGATTATGAGCAAGAGGGACAATTAACCGCAAGTAATATAGCTGCACCTAAAAATTAGGTTATGATTCGTATTCTACTATCACTCGTGAGCAGTTTAACTTAAATAAAGATATCTTATTGTCCTCTGTTTATGAAATAAAAAAAAACATAACTTTTTGATTTTCATAAATTCATAGCAGACATCACAGAGAAATTAGAGGGCTTGGACATCAACCAAGTTGTAGATTCTTTCCAGCGTTCTACAAGATTACAAAATGTGAAAAATCGAGTAGCCAGTTTTTGAAAAATGTTTTCTTGAAGAATTACAGAATTTTGAAGTAATTTTTACTTGTCAGTTTTCATGCGTTTAAAAATTCTCGTAGATAGTAATATTGTAACAACATAGAGCCACTACATTACTAAATTTGATCCTGTTCTGCCACCTCGTTTTTGATAACGTTAAATTAAAATTTTCAAAAAAAATCGTAGCTGCCGCCATTTTAAAGACAGCAGGTTGGAAAAAAGCAGTCTCTTTGTCCTAGCATCTTCCATGAGATTCCCTTTTCAGATTTTAAAAATTCGTTTTTAGGAAAATTTTGTAGACTTTTGATATAATTCCGGTTTTCAAAACGTATCATAATTGGACCATACGTATGGGAGCTGTAGAGTGATAAATAGATAATTTTATGGTAAATATTTTTTTATTTAAACAGTATTGTGAGGAAAAAAATACTTACTCAAAGATAAAATGATAAGAATATTTTGTAAAAAATAAAATTTTTTTATTGAACAAATTTTTATAATAAACTTTTAAACCATAAACGCAGCGATGGCACAATGACGTTTCACTTTGCCATGTTTGGCAACGTTGTTGAGATCAGAAGTGGCCAGCAGGTCCGGCGCCGGTTTCTGTGCTTGGCAAAACTTGAAGTGCTGAAAGTTATAGAACACTGTTTGTGCAACAAGCGACCACGTGTGATTTTAACAACGTTACCAAACCTAGCAATGTAAAACGTCAACCCCCCCCCCCCCTTACGCCATCTGTTATTAAAAATTTTAATAAATATTTCTATGCTAGAAAGATTTCGAATTTTCACAAAAAAAAATTATTTATCATAAAACTCTTTCAATACAAAATTTGCTTATCAAAAACTATTTTTATATATCATTAAAAAACTTTATATATCATAACCGTTTCTATTTGTCCTAACAATTTTTTGTTCTTATTTTTTAATTTTATGCTTGCCGCAAACGACGCTTCATAGAAGATTTCCGCTTATACCAGTAAATAAGTCAATCAACGGCAGAAGTTTTTGTATATAATTTTTCTGCCCGTTAAGTTAAGAAACTACCACTGCAGTTAATACTGACTTATACGAGATTTTTTAATTCTTTTATGCATTCCAAGAGATTTTAAAATTAATGCAATCCCACAATATAAAATGCGTACATTAGCAATTAACTTTGTAGAGGTTGCTTTTAAAAAGTGCACCATAACGGTAATAGTGAATTTTTAGAAAACAAGTCAAGTTGACGAACTCTCAAAATTGTAAAATTAATTTTAGATTTAATTAATAACTGAAAGTGATTTTGCAGCATTTGAAGATTAAAAGTTAATTGTTTTGTGTTTAAACTACAAAAAAAAGTATTTACATTTTTAGTGATGTACAGATTGTCACTATTTTATTGGAACGTACGCAACCAATGAGTGCAATAATGAAGGAATAAGCAGCTAATGAGTGGAAAAAGAAAAACTAATAATAGGCAGGCCAAATGGGATTCACGTATCCATGAATACCTACTTTAAATGTAAAATAAACGTTTTAAATTTTAAATTATTTAAATGTAATTTAAATCATTTAAAATATCTATGGCTACATGAAGTCCCACTTGGCCTTCTCATTTTTTTCCTTCCTTGTTGCACTCATTAGTTAAAAGTCCTATAATATAATGAAGTCTATGAAGTACATAATTTTTTTTTGTTGGCAAAAACTGTGAATAATATTAAAATAAAATGCAGGTTATTACTATTTTACTAGAAATATAAGCAACTAGTGAGTGCGACCAAGAAAGGAGATAGTGAACGATCCATGCGGGAGTTCACGTATCCATCGATACGTTTACATTAAAAATGAAATCGTACGTTTTTGGTTTTAAAAGTATCCATGTACGTTGTACGTGAATGTCTACTTGGCATGTTAATTATCTCCCTCTTTGTCGCACTTATTAGTCATATGTTTTCAGTAACACAGTGACAGTCTGTATACTTTAATAATACCCTCTGTAACGGAGGCTATATTGTCTTAGCCGATAACAAGTTATCAGAATTTAACCGGCAAATCCAAAGCTCTTTTGATGTTGTTATTATAGCAGATTATTTTTATTCCAACTTCTTAATTTTGTGACAGTTTATTAGTATTCTTTTTTTTCTACTTGAATCAATAAATGTTTTCTGTTGTATTTTTTTTTTATTTTAACTAAACTTGCTGGGAACGCCAACTGCCAGGGTTATGTCCCCCACAACTAACATGCATTTACAGACACAAACACATACATCCTCAGGTTTATCCTAATCCGGACTCGGGCCGATTTGGTGGAGCACTGGTTAAACCAGCGGCCTTAACCACTGCTCCACCGCCCGCCCCCATTCAATATTTGTTTTTCTTAAAAATATGTTAACCTAGAGCAAAAATATTAAGTGATAATAAAATGATTTTTATTTTCTAAAGTTTGCAGTTTATTCTGGTAATGAAAACTGCATGACCCACTTTTGGTACATTATTTCTAATAGGTTACACCCTTATATAACACTATTGCACTATAATTAATAATTATAATCAAGCTACTTTGTTAGTTTTTGGAAGTAAATAAATTTTAAAGAATAACTTGTTAAATTAATCTCAAACCTTTCGCTGCTGATTTCTTAAAACCGTGTTTCTTGTGAAATGCAAATTAAATTCAACAAAAACCATAAAGGTTGCCTTTAAATGCTTAAATTAATTTGCAAATTATAATTTTATTACTCCGAGATCATGTATTTTAAATATTGGTAGCAAAAGGTTTTGGTTTAGCACAAGAGTAGTCAACCTTCATGGAAGGAAATACCAAGTCCGGTAATCGATTAGAAAACGAATTGTCGGCATTTTTACAATATCCTGGCATTTGTAAGCGTCCCCGAAGCCATCATGTTGCTTACTTGCAGCACACAAATCGCATTTGCATAATAATATCCGTTCCATATGAACACGGCACTTTACTAGACAAACACGCGCACAATTCAGGCGAATTATTGCTCAATACATCAACCAGATGCTTATTAAACTCGGCCCATATGAAAAATTAAATCATCAAGTGTAATTTCAGATCAATCTTGAATTAACGACGCGGTTGGTCTTTTCTGCCCCGTTATGTTCTTAGATAGACGTGAAATAAAGAGCGGTTTGCGGCGATCGACGTGCTAATGTGCGATAGCCAAATTATCGGATTAATAGTAATATCGACCATTAATCATTTTCGGTGACGGTAATTTCTATATTATATGTGGTGTAGCCCGATACGATCTTAAGCATCCGGACTTCTTTGATATTGCAAGTGTGAACCTGATGCTTCGGACGTGTATCCAAATTGACCGTGGAGCCTATTTTGACGGCTTCATTCCATTTACATAACTAATGGAGTTTGGACCTGGGCAAATTTTAAATTAGTTAAAAGTAGCCAACTTTTTGCGTCTCGCTTAAATGGTTTTTAAACTTGAAATTCCGTACGTGCATTACTTAATAATAAATAACTCGCGGATTACGCTTACACACATCAATCTGCGGTTAATGATAACGCTAAGTACTGGTAGCAACACTTTTATCAGACTATCAATTACCAATGGCGTTTCTTTCACGGGTGCTAACTGTTCCTAATGAAGTCCTGTGTTACCGCCGCAGATAGGATACCGGGGTGCCTTTAGATAAAGCATGCGACTCACTAATGGGTCTGCTAGGTATTGTCATTAATATTCTGCAGATATATTAGCTGTAAAAATTTATATAAGCAACGGAGTGCACATTTTCTCATGATCGTAACTTACTAATGGCCAGTGGTGACTATAAAATGTCCCAATCCATTCAGGTTTTACCCTATTAGTATTCTGAATTGAATTATGTTGATGTAAACAGGGCACAATCTATTCTTGAGAGTGGTATGAAGAATCCAGCTTTTGAACGGTATCTCTACTTGAAAAAAATGAGTACATGTGACTAATACGATTGTAAATATCAAGAAACTAAAACTGTCGTTGAATTTGAAGCTGGCTCTTTTGCAGAAAACCTAGAAAAAAATTGACGGTTGTATTGTAAAAAGGGTTTTTCATATATAGTTTTGTTGTACTTTTTCCCGTTTTTTTTTTCTTCTTTTTGTTATTGTTTTTCTTCTGCTTCTTTTTCTTCTGCTTCTTTTTCTTCTTCTCATTTTTTTTCTATTTCTTCTTCTTTTTTTTTCCTTCTTTGTTCTTCTTTTTCTTCTTCTTTTTCTTCTTCTTTTTCTTCTTCTTTTTCTTCTTTTTTTCCTCTTCTTCTTTGCTCTTCTTCATTGTCTGGTACCACGTTTTATTTTTTCTATTATAGGGCGAATAGGGCGCAATCTTGCAGCACGCAGGCCTAATTGGACCAGTGTGCACCTATCTACTGCTTGTTTAAAGATTGTCTTCATATAGACCAGTGTCGAGACCCGCAGTCCTTCTGATTCGGGAAAGAGGTTGACAAGCTGCTTTAGTACAGTATAATGTAGTGACATTTGTTTTAGTCTTATTTATTTTTGTGTTAACATAATTAGTCACGACTCTGTTTACTAGTTTTGTATTTCCATCTCAACTATCAACCACGCATTGAATTCTCTCCTCTCAATTTTGAATTTTATTTAATATAAGCAACAATAGTTTATATTTTGGCGGCCCTAATGTTTTCCTAAAGTTTTCCCAACGTTCTCCCAAGATTTTTCCGTTTTAATTTCCTACAATTTAACCAGATGCTCCATAATTACCTACGATTTTTTCAATGAACTCTAACAACTGCCCCAACTTCGTCCCGCTGCCCTTCTGTCGCGTTTTACCACCATTTCAAGATTGGGCTTAATCTATTCGTCATTTATATACGATACGGGACATTTAATTTTATTTGCAGTTAGAAACGTCAGAATAGCCAAACATTTTTTTTAACTTTTCAGGAAATTAACTCTAGGAAGATTTTTTATACGCTCTGTCTGCTACTCCGTGCAAACGTAGTGTCAGACAAGCGACCCCGTGTGTGCCCGGAACTTTCGTCTCATGTCTATTCGTTCGTGCGCTCCAACAACGTAATTTATCAGTGAGCCAATGCAAATTTGTTTTTGCGCTTTTAGTAAAAAACATAAATAACGGTTCACAATCACAACCTCGAATAGAGCGCCTAGACCAGCAACGTTGTTTTAAAAAACCATCTATCTAAAACAAACCAAGGTCGTTCGTGATTCCGCCCGCCACTGTCTACGTAGCGGGTAGTTACAAATTACAAAAATGCAATCAAGGCTGTGTATAGTTGTGTGCACAAAAGGTTCCTGTGAACTTTTATTTTTGGGTTGAAATTCCAGAAGGTAGGAGGGGGGCAACTGCGTCTTCTTGCCCATGTCGGGCAAGAACATTTTAAACTATATAAGATTTTCGCTTAGCTGGCGTTCTGCATATACGGTAGCAGACCTAGTGTTGGGGTTCTGGGCCTACACACGGGACCATAGCTACTGAGCTGGCGTTCCGTGCTTACGGAGTAGCAGACGAAATTTATCAGTGCACGAACACAAGTTTTATTCGTACTTTTCTTAAAAATAATAATACCGGTTTACAACCACTACCTCGCGTAGACCGTCTACACCAACAACATTGTTTTAAAAAACCACCTATTTGGTAAAGAGGTGTAATTCCGTGTCCCACCCATTTGTGCTGTCGAGGAGGTTACAGTTTAAACGATGTAAGAGTTTTGCTTCTGACGTTCTGCATGCACTGGATAGCACTATAGCGGAACCAGTGTTGCGGTTTCAGGCCTACACACAGGACCATAGTTACTTAGCTGGCGTTACGTGCTCACGGGATAGCAGACGAAATTTATCAGTGAACAAATCTTAGTTTTATTCGAGCTTTTCTTTAAAAAATTATAACGGTTCACAACTACAACCTCGCGTAGACCGCCTAGACCAGCAACATTGTTTCAAAAAACCATCTATCTAAAACACAACAAGGTCGTTTATGATTCCGCCGGCGACTCTCTACGTAGCGGGTAGTTACAAATTACAAACAATGCACTTAGGCTATCGAGGAGGTTACAGGAAAATGTTAAACGATGTAAGATTTTTGCTTAGCTGACGTTCTACATGCACCGGATAGCACTATAGCAAAACCAGTGTTGCGGTTTCGGGCCTGCACCCAGGACCATAGTTACTTAGCTGGCGTTGCGTGCTCAAGGGGTAGCAGACGAACTTTATCAGTGAGCGAATGCAAGTTTTATCCGTGTTTTGTTTTTTAATAATAACGATTTACAACCATAACCTTGCGTAGACCGCCAAGATCAACAACATTGTTTTAAAAAAACATCTATGCAGCAAAGACGTGTACATCCGCATCTCACCTATTTATGCTATTACAGGAAAATTTTAAACGATGTAAGATTTTTGGTAAGCTGACGTTCTACATACACTATAGCAGACCCAGTGTTGGGTCCGGACCTACACCCAAAGCATAGCCACTTAGCTGGCGTTCCATACCCACGGGGTAGAAGACACGGCGTTCGTAATGGTTTCTTCTCCTTCTTTTTCTTCTTCTTATTCTTCTTTTTTTATTATTCAAACCCTTATATTATCTCGACGTTTCAGGACGTTTTCTCGACGTTCTCCCAAGGGTTTCCCATTGGGATTTACAACAATTTAACGAAATGCTCACCTCCTACTCGAGCTTCGCGTCTCTGCTCTTTATTGTGTGTTATTATTAATAACCCTTTTAATACTGATAAGAAATTCTTTATGCAATGATTTAGAAGAAATGTATTGAATACTGAATGGTAGCCCCGATGGGTGACTCAGTAATTTCAATTCAACTACCTACGGTTTCTGCTACTATAATTTTACATAACTGTACGTTTGGGCATTAATTCTAAATGCGATGGTACAAAAATAAACTTCCTCCTAATTTAAACATACGAAGAACTACGTAGTTTTAATTATAAAACTGACACAAAATAAAAGTTTTTAATAAATTGCTCAGATAACATTAAAAGTTATCTCTTCATATATCCGTCAGGTTAGTAGCTTTTTGGCGGCATTCTTCAAGTATTTAAAGTTGTTTTTATTGTAGGAATCGAATCTCATTTTAAATGCGAGAAATTAAAATCCTTTAAACATGTTAGTTGTTGTACGAAAGGAAAATACAATCAGAGTGCATTAGCATAGCAAGTTCACACGTTTTGAAAACAAACGGCGGCGCTGTCAAGGCCGTTCCCAGCGTCCATTACTTAACGCGTCCCACGCCGTATTGTCTGGAATTTGAAGAAAATTGCAACCTTGACTTGACCCCTACCGACTTCCATTTCGGTGACCTGCCATTGTTACACTCTACTTGCACTATTGTAGCACAGAAAAAATTCAAATTATTATTGTTCTATAAACAGATGTCCTTCTTGTGGGCGTTACGTGAGAACGTAGTGCAAGTAATTGCACGTTATGATATATGTGCTCGTTTGTTCTAGAAAAATCGCATGAAAAGTTTCGTAATCGCAATTCATCGTTGCACTTAATTCAATGCCGCAGTTAAGATCTTTTAAAGTTAAAGTAAAGTACAGCTTGTTTTCTAAGTGACCGCCAACGGGCAACACTTTTAATGCGTTCTTGTGCCTACGTTTATTTCGACATAACATGGCTATTACTTGATATTTACTAACGATATCAATTTAGGACAATCTAAAGCTTGATCGTGATTGAACATACATTACGAATCATCTTTTAAACGTCATTTACCTAGAGATCTGCGAGATGAAAACATGTTTGAAACGTGGAAATTTTTGGCAAAATTAAAATTAAATATTAATAAAAAAAAGTGGTAATATAATAATAATAATTATTATTTATGAAAGCCCATAGAATGTTGTAATGGGGGCGAGAGGAAACAAGAATGGTTTGTTATACTCTTGGATTTGGGAGGTATGGGAGAGAAAAACATTTAGGGTTGTGAAAGCAACAAGTCAAAATTTGTATTTAGTTTAAATTCCAGCAGAGAGAAAACGTCTCCTCTTGCCCCTTAAGCCCCCCCTCCACACATGCGGTTCCAGTAGCAGCAGTTACCTCAGATGAAATAACATGTATATCAGCACGAAACAAGGATGATGCGTTTCCTGTGCCAAAACTAAGATATTAAACATAGGCGCGGAATTCTTCAGCGTAAATCTTCTTAACATATACAGTGTGTCTATGAACTGACTAGAACTTTTTTATTTTTTAACTCTGTAAAAATCTTAATCTGGTTTTGTGATAAACTTCGAACTGTGTTGGTTTTGGAAGTCTTTTCCCTGAAAAATAAATTGGACAGTTTTAATTATTACTCTGGCCTGCTAGATCACCAGACTTAACCTCTTGGCTATTTTCTTGTAGAAATATCTACTATAGAAAGTGCACACACAACTTTAACATTAAAATCTGAAATTTTAAACAAAGATTAAGGTTTGCTGTTAACGAAACGGATGTCGCAACTGATGCAGATGCAGTTAACAATTACGCAGATTAAGTAACATTATACTGTTTTTATATAATTTGTTTATCATCGACTTATTTCTGCCTAATGTTTTTTGTCGAGTCGAGTCCGATGAGGGGAGCAAGAGGGGGCAATTGCCTCCTCCTGGAATTCGAACTAAAAAAAAGTATGCATGGACACTTCTTGTGCATAGAAGTAGTCCTTCGTAATCGGCCCTTAGAGTAGTTTTTACTAACTATTGTAACTATCGACCGAGGTAGTACGAAATTATCCAAATTATCTAAGACAGTCGATCATCTAGATTGTAGATATTGACGAGTTTGGGAAAATTGAAGAAATTGAAAGTTTGCATTTTTATAATTTACATGTGTTACTGAAATAAAGTAAAAGAACTGACATTTTGTGTGCTCCTCCATATGTTCAGGCATTACGTGCGAGTCGAAAAACTGACAATCAACTCAATCCAGGCGTTTTTTAAATTCGATCTTACATTTACCAGAAGCACTAACTGCCAAGTTTATAAAAGGTCTTTATAACATGCACAAACATACACACTCAGGGTTACACTGATCGGGGATCGAACCCACGTGCGATTTGTACAACAGTGGTAAAACCAACAACTTCAAACTCTAAAATCTGATTATTAACGAAAAAAAAAATTGAAAGTTTGCATTTTTAAATTAATGTATTATCTAAATAAAATAATACAACTGAACTTTTTTCGATATGTTTAGTTCAGCGAGGGGCGCTACGTACATGTCAAAAATCGTGAATTACCTCAATCCAGTCAATTTTCTTTTTTTTAAATTTCATCTTGTATTTACGAGGGGCGCCAGCTGTCAGGATTTTATGCTACCCTCTAATATGCAGAAACATACACACTCTACCGACAAAATTACCTTGTCCGGGAATCGATCCCGAGTGTGCCTAATAAAGCAGTGCCAAAACCAGCGACCTCAACCTCTGCTCTACCTCCCAACCACTGAAATTTCTTCTTATTCTAAATTTTATTCATTTTACTAAAATTTCATTTAAAATTTAAAAGGGGGATCCCCGTGGAACCTAAAATTCAAGCTAATCACTTTGGCTTGGTTTTCTTCGGAATAAGGTTTTATATACGCTCACTCATGTTGTCGACGCTATAGGGAAGAAATACAGTTTATGGTTGAATTTGAAATTTAAACTATTCTAAAAATTTTCCAAAACACTGTTCTTTGTAATTTATCTATTTTTAGTACGTTTGTAAATAAAAGACACCAACCTTCTTTACCTACAGTAATATCATTTATAAATGATTTTAGGAAAAACAGTCTTAGGAAACAAATCCTTGGAAAAAAGTCGTATGAAAAAAAACTCGGAAAAGATCCTTGGATAAAATGCCAACAAAACTCGTAGTATGCAAAATATTTTAAGAGCAATTAGGCACGTAATTCGATTCTGATGATTTTCCGTTTAAGTGCAAACTTTAGTTTCTAAATCCATCAAATCTAAAATTCTAAAACAACTTGAAACAAATTACTAAAATGTTTTAAATGTATTTATTACAAAGATTTTTTTCACAAAATTTTTTCCGATGATTTTCCTTCCGAGGATTTCTTCCATAGAATTTTTTTTTCGTGGGATTTTGTTCCAAGATTTTTTCAGAAGATTCTTTTTCCTAGAATTTGTTTTTCGCCAACCTACTAAAATGTTTTGACTGTATTTATTACAAGTATATTTTCACAAAATTGTTTCTACGATGATTTTCCTTCCGAGGATTTCTTCCATAGAATTTTTTTTTGGTAGGATTTTGTTCCAAGGATTTGTTTTTCGCCAACCTACTAAACTGTTTTGACTGTATTTATTACAAGAATTTTTTTCCGATGATTTTCTTTCCGAGGTTTTTTTCAGTAGGTTTTTTGTTACGATTTTCTTCCAGAATTTTGTTTCGAAGATTCTTTTTTTTTAGGATGTTTTCCGCCAACCTCTCTACATATGTTACCGTTGACGAGTTGACTTGAAACTTGTGAAGTGGCCCTGGTATAAGCCTGCAAGGCAAAACCCTACCCATGTTTTATTTTTACACAACAATTTTTAATGTAATACATTATTTTCCGACATTTTGGGCTTCTCAGACTTTTTTTGCGTGACCATAATGACAAACAAAGCATCTGCAATGCCAATAAAAAACAGATTACCGGGTTCAAACGAGAATAAATGAAATCCACGAAAATAACTGTAGGTACCGTTCAGATGCGGATATCCGACGCCTATAAATAAAGCGAAGTATAATTTAATTGCACGATGCTTTGCCAATACGCTTGTTATAATTACACGTTCGGACTCAAACTGGACTATAATTTGAGGTTACGGCTAGTGTGCTGTAGATTAACTTGAGCACAAGTTATCAACGTAATTAAATAATTTTGATATGCATTATTCATTGGTTTGTAATTGCAGTTTATCCTGAAAATAAAGCAGTGTTTATTAGGAACAACAACGTCCGTATTTGGTTTATTCTAAATTGAAAACAATTTTAAATCTAAGTTCTAATTGCGAAAAACTTGAAGCGCTTTAAATATTTGCGTGGACAGAAATAACTAAAATTCTTGCTCGTGAACATGTTCGAGATAAATTACTAACGACATATTCAATGATAAGAAGTCGATATAGAAATGTCTGTAATTCTGGTGTACTTTTCACTGTACCAGTTTTATCTAATTTGTTCATCTTGCTTTGATGGAACGTGACTGCAGGATTTGATTCTGTTCCTGCCAGAGAATTTTAAGAACATAATGAAAGTTTCAGGTATTTTCTTGTATTGTATAAATGCAAGTCAGATAAGTCAGATTAATCGTTATTCAAACAATTTAATCGCGTTAAAAACCTGAACGCAATTAATTTTTACACACCAGTTTTAGGACCTTTTATTAACAACCAAAATATGCCATGAAGAGCAACAAGATTCGGCAAACGCAGCTAAAAGTGTGGCGGGTTAGTCGTCTAACCGCACATTGAAGTCTCCGCATTTTTCGAGCAATTTACTTAAATACAACCAAACCCTTAACCTTTTACGCAACAACTAAAGTATTTAAGTAATTTTAAACTAATAACTAAAATAATTTCTTGAAATTTACCTAAAATTTACTGGTAACAAAAAAATACGCACTATAATTCAGCAAATTCTTAGTACAATCCAAAAAATAAACAATATGCAATAAAACTCCCACAAGAGATTAAAAATGTTCTCCTAGTACTTCATAACTAATAATAATGAACAATATAGCACGTGTACGCGAAGGAACGCGAAGCATGCATTTATTTTAAATCGCCTTCGCTATTTTCTTATCTGGTCGCTATATAAGGTGTAAAATAATGTTAGAATACGAAAATTACAAGCTGATTTTTTTCAAATGAGCTCGCTAGCGGCTGCTGAAATCAGGTTAGTCGATAAGAAGGTTTCTAATGATCATTCACTGCAGGAGGAGATTGGTAGGTATTTCGCCTTCTGCCTTCAGGAGTGCTTGAGGCACTACTCAGTGATTGCTGATTGCAACTAGAGATTATTTGTAATACGCGCAAATGAAACTGAAAATGGGTATTTTAAGTTGGTGCAGTGCAGTTAGTACCGGGTTAGAATTATTATGGATGATTTAAGTGCGGGTTGGTACTTGGAACTGTATAAAACATGAGTATAGTACATGGCTTGTTTGGTATGTGCATGTTATTAGAAATTTTTACAACGACGTGTTAATGTAAGAGTACACGTTTGCTTTGCCATATTGCAAAGAGAATGTAATATTATTGATTAGGAAGAGGCTGTTAGATATTCAAAGCAGAACCAGCTGGAAGAAAATAATACATTACCATACAAGAAGTGGTACTTTTTCTATACTTTGTTCAGAAAATTTTAATTCTATACATTTTCGCTAACACTTAGAATTTTCTGTGCAACATTCATGCCGGTAAGATGTATATTATTTTTTTCCCAACTGTTCTCTAAATATTGGCACATTTGTAACAATTTATGGTACACTTTTCCTTATAATTTATTTGTTTAGTGTTTTAGTCATTCAAAGTTTTTCCTGTAAAAATGCTTTCCGATATGACACAAATATAGGGTGATTCAGAACTATGATGCAAAATTTGTATGATGTACCAAAATAAGTAAAAACGTTTCTATAAACTTAGGTCCCCTAAGAAGTAGGCTGTAGCTCCGTAAGGAATCATTTTCGGATGCATTGTTATGAAAATGTCTTTACTTATTTTGATGCCTAGAATGCGTCATTTAAAGTTTGTTGCAAAATTCTGAATCACCTTGTATTTATTTTTGTTTGGCTTACGCTTACCGTTCCACCACCTGCCAGGAACCGGAATTCAACAAGAGCGCGTTAAGAACAACAGTTCTACACTTAGCGGCTCTATCGCTTGCCCCCCATTTTATATATTAAATCTGGATCCCTTCCATCTGTCTTAACTTTTAGTGGTGAGGGGCCCCGCTACTAAACCCCGCATATTTACGCGTACATTATATAAGGCACGGAATCCTTTGTATAGCGGCCCGTTTCAGTATTCAACCCATATAAGCAAATGTAGCATAGGTATAACATTTGCCTGGATTGTCAAGAGCTCGGTCGGCTCAGCGGAACGTGACTACCCACTCAAGAACACGGAGACATTCAATACGCACTTCTAGAAATGACTTACAAAATCTCATACAATATTACTAAGATATGTACAAGTAAAAGCAGTAATTGATCAAATTAATATTGACCAATTATTATATAATTGTTTATTGTAAAATGCGTACGGCAGTCTCAGGTTTACGCACGCAGTTAAGGACTGGAACGAACCAATTTCATTTTGTCTATCGTATGTTGACGATGTTATGTTTCTGTTTAAAAATAAATAAGCTACGGATTCATAATCAGAAACCAGATTTGTTTGAACCATATATTAAAAGCTTCGAGATACAATAGCAAGCGTGCAGCTAATAAGAGATGCGTTTGTACTACCAGCTCGCATTCCAGGGGAACGACAACACTCGCTAAATAATTCTTCGGTGAGCGGTCCGCTATAATACCTACTTATTTAGTTTAGCTATTATTTAAAAAAATAAACAACAAAAGTGGGGGGCATACCCCACGGGTTCCACTAGTTGTTAATATTTGCATATACCTTACTAATTTATCATTTGCATTTTCATGCTTTTTTTACCTGTGATGTGAAACAGCTTTGTTACAATTACTATAAAATTATAAACCGGTTTTTGGAGCTTACTTAATTGATTTATTTTCAAAATTTACATCTAAGCAACTCTATAATCTTTCCCTAGTCTACTAAGTCCAGACTTGACAAAAGATTGGGTGTTGGAAATTTGTTTGGTAATCAGGAATAGTATCTAGGGAGTGCTACAAACTAATCTTTCGATTTTTAAAATAATTTATGTAGAAATTGTATTTTCCCGAAATATTAAATTTTAAACTAGCAAAATGATTGTTTAACTCTTGCTTCATTGCCAGGAGTATGCTGCAAAAACAAATATTAAGCAATCAAAACAGTTCGTGTGGGGTGAGGGTTTTAGCTCTGTAGCCCCCCCCCCCTGACTGCGTCACTGATCATTGCGCTAGTTTTATGGTCTTAATTGCTTTTGGCAAATTTGACCTTCAAATAGTGATAAATAGTTTAGCAAAAATATTTTAGATTTTCCTCACGGCCAAAGAAATAAAGTTACGGAAAATAAAAAATTTGAACTTTGTTCCCTCAGATACGATTTACTCCTCTATTCTGAAAATTTTGTTGTGTAACAAAAACATTCAATCATGAAATATTTTGACCTCTGTTTTCAGCTCTTTTTCTTCTTTTCTCTCGCTCTTTCTCTATTTTCCGATGTTACCATTTCACGAATTGAACATTTTGGATTTTCGAAAAAATTACGAATATTTTTTCTACGACCATGACTACCACCGGTTTGATGACATGTTTTTCATTGTTCTCGTAGTTCAATCCTTTTCGCTATTGAAATTCAATCTGTTTAAAATTTGCAGCAGTTTTTGAATTAATATTTGTCATTAAAATGTGTTATTAAAATAATTCAAAATTTAAATATTGACAATAGAGGGTGTTTCAATAATGTATGTCGATACTTTAGGAGAGAATTAAGAAAAACATTGTTCTAAACTCATGTGTCCGTAACAATTTTTCAAACAAAATTAATTTATTACTTGATTCACAAAAAATGTTCAAAGCGATTAAAGTTTGCTTCTGAGCACTTAGCACGCCTAAACATAGACTGCTGAAAAAGCCCAGGTGAACCTCGAATTATTTCACAAGTACCACCCTCTAATGAATAATTTTAGTACCAGAAATGGATTCTGCATAAACCAAAGCTTTCAAGTGCTCCAATAGATAAAAGTCAAGTAGATTTAGGCCTGGAGAACGTGGCGGCCATTTGCTCGAGTGTTCTAGATCTATCCAACGGTTGCCGTAAATATTATTCAAATATTGTCAGGTCATTCTGCTGAAATGCACTGGAGCACCATCATGCAGATACCACATGCACAGCAGCATATCAAATCCAAGCGCATCTTTGTACAGGCTCCACGACTACAAGCAGCTTGCGAACGCACGGACATACTCATGCCATTTCTTCGTAAGAATGTTTATCAATTTTTTATTTATATTAAGTAAAGTTGCAGTGGACCCAATGACACTTAATAAGTTCTAAAATATTTGTTTAATTTTCAATGCCATCCTAATTTAAAAATATATATAGGATACTTTTCTATATTTACTAAACAAAATTGAATATTTCTAAAAAACCTTGTAAGTATTTTAGTGGTCGTTTCCGGACCGATGTTTACAACAATTGTTTTCTTAGATTGTACCACACAATACTGTCACAAAATTTGACATGTTATATTCAATCACCCTGTGTATATTATTCGTAATATTTAATTAAGTATATTATTTTAATGGCAGTTGTTGTTATGACAAACTGGATTTATTTAGAATTTATGGTAGTTTTGTAGATCGTGTCTTATTACACTAAACACTAGAAATACTACAAATAACAACGATCTCGTAGTAACTGTTAGGACTAGATCATTCGGATATAAAATGCTTTTGAAAATATAAAACGTTATTAATTATACAGTATGGGAAAGTTCAGATTCAGGTTTTAATCATTCTTTTTTAATTCAATAATCGTATAGAAAATGCTTCCCTGAATTTGTATTTGTCACGTTCATTTGCTATTTATTATTTACGATGATGTAAATCAGTTCGCTATATTATTATGTTTCTTTTTTACAATTCAGCACTAAAAACAATTATTACGATAATCGTTTAAAAATGCTAAACATGAAACAAGTTTAGAAAAATTAATCCAACATTATTACGTTACTTTAATGTTCACAGCATCTATACCGTCTGTCTATAAAGTAACACCTCCCCTTCAACTACCTTTTGAACGACTTGATATTTTACCACAACATTTGGTGTGCTTTAATGGGAAATTAAATACTACTTTTTAGCCAATAATTAAATTTTGTATCATTTAAAATGGCGGCTGGGCGCCATTTAAAACTTTTTTTTTAAATTGACAGGGTGGTCGAGTGACACCTCTTTTGAAAGGTTTTTTAGTTCTGCGTCTGATCCTAGAGTTTCAAAAAAAATATTCAGCCATAACAAAATAGCAAATTTTAAACAAATGGACTCACTCAATTCAAAATTGTTTTGATTTTTTTATCCAGTAGTCCACTTTTTCATTTGCAGGACAAAATTTTCCCAGAAATATCTCAGGTGGCTGAAAATAATATTGAAAACGTTATGTTCCAACAAGATGGTGCTCCGCCTCATTATTATAGGCATGTTTCTGACTTTCACAACGGACATTTTCCTGGAAGATGGAGTGGTAGGCGGGGGCCTGTAGAATAGCCGGCTTGCTCCCCAGATTTAAACCCTTTAGATTTTTTCTATGGGGATATTTGAAATCGAAAGTGTACAGAACCCGTCCAGAAACAATTGAAGAACTGGAGCAACGCATTACAGAAGTTTGCAGAAATATCACTCCAGAAACTTATGAAAATGTAAGGCAGGAATTTCATAACCGACTTTTTATGTGCCATGAAGTGAATGGTGAACATTTGAATGCATAATTTAATTTCTTTTTGCTTTAATTCTTAATTTTATTAAATAGACTTCTTTATCTTCAAACATTTGTCATTTTGTTATGGCTAAATATTTATCTTATAAACTCTAAATTCAGGTGCAGAACTAGAAGACCTTTCAAATGAGGTTACTCGACCCCCCATTTCATTAAATAAAAAGTTTTAAAATGGCTCCCAGCCGCCATTTTGAATGATACAAAATTAAATTATTGGTTAAAGAATAGTATTTAATGTCTTATTAAAGCATACCAAATTTTGTGGTAAAATATCAAGTCGTTCAAAAGTTAGTGGGTGGGGAGGGGTTGCTTTATAGACACAGTGTATATTTAAAACGTGTAGCCATTTCTTTCAACATCTATTTCCAGAGTTAGAGAGCTATTACTGTATAGATGCGCACAAATACCGTAAATCTTGAGAAACAAAATAATACATCATAGCATAAAGCTCCAATTTAAACGAACACATATGAACTTACGCTTCCCACTTGCAGCGTTATCTGATTCTTCCCGGTGTCGGTTATCGGAACTACACGATACACGTTAAACATTGTCTACAAAAAACTGTTTGTAAGTTGCAAATTATTTTGCAAGAGGTTTGAGAGCCCTTCTACTAATATCTAAATTTTTGTTATACGCGAGTCATTCAAGTGTCACCCCACTTTTATTTCCTAAAATAATAAAATTATCAAAATTTTCTCTTATTAAAAAATTGTTGGTAAATAACTGCTGCGTGACCTAAAAGTATTAAAAATTGTACTGGGTGTTTAATTATGCCTATAAAGCACCTGACTTTGATATTTTACATGAAGCATCCTGAAAATTTTTAATTTTTTTAGATTTTAATTTTTATCTAAATATAAAATCGTTGAAGTATTATCATCTTAAATTTACTAGTTTTTGAATTATTTGAGTTCTTTTTTAGATTGTACCGCACAATACTGTCACAAAATTTGACATGTTATATTATTCGCAATATTTAATTAAGTATATTATTTTAATGGCAGTTGTTGTTATTACAAACTGGATTTATTTAGAATTTATGGTAGTTTTGTAGATCGTGTCTTATTACATTAAACACTAAAAATATCA
The DNA here is from genome assembly GCA_958336395.1 of Ctenicera cuprea. Lineage (NCBI taxonomy): Eukaryota > Metazoa > Arthropoda > Insecta > Coleoptera > Elateridae > Ctenicera > Ctenicera cuprea. Next base: position 16,351,287 of record OY284495.1, on the reverse strand, counting down.
CAAATACAATTTATTTGGTAACAAAAATATGCCAAATTCATCACGCAATAGTTGTTTATTTAAGGACTTCCTGCCTATCACTTTGCCTCATTTGTTAAAATTATCATTTCGTGTTGAGTAGCAATCTAGGATATTTTTAATAAATAACGTTATAAATTAAATTACATTGGTAATTTTGTTAACTTGTAACATCTGAAACATTATATACATGAAAGAACTTGTAAGTTACGAGCAAAACGGTGTAAGTTTCAGCAGCATGTAATTTGACAGTCATCAACTTCTACAAAAACACTTAACTATATACGAGTATAAAGTTTTGTCGTTGTAAATTGTGAGAAATACAAAAAGTCATATAATGAAATTAATACTGTAATTTTCTACAAGATTGCTTGGAAGCGCATTGAGCATAAAAACAGACAAGAAAATTTTCACACCATTACAATATTATTGCTGTACATACACGAGTACTTCCTAAGTTATTAGATAGTAACCTTCACATTTTACGCTAGCTTTTAAAGGTTTAAATCAAAATTTCCGTTTATTTAACGTAGCTCGGTAATTTTATCTTAATTTTATTTTAGGTTTGCAAATTTAAATTCGCAAACTGGCTCTATTTGAGTTAAAAATTTAGTCGCACTTTTTTCAAGGATCACAGGTGTATAGGATGTAATTAAGCGCAGTAATAGTCACCAGCTAAGCCCATTCAACCGGTGGGAAGGTGAGATGAGAGGTTAGATCTTGTCAGTGTGGTTGTACCATTGTTAAAGATTTTTTTACGTATACCTCTCCAACAAATATAACCACAAAGTAAACAGCTTCCTCTGCTGGTTTCCTGCATCAAGTTTTGCAAATAATAAAATATATTAATTCAAGCCGATTTAATTGTTGGTGCAGAACGGAAGGTATGATTAATAAAAAAAAACATTAAACGAGTTGCAACAACAAGGTAAAAATTAAGAAACAGCCAATAAAAAGGTTTTAAAGCTTTAATGTAAGACAAAAACCCGAATTAATTATTCAATTAAGGTCAAATTTGTTGGACGAACAACCATTTCCATAAACAATAAAACTTATCTCGAAAATGCAACATTAATTTTAGTAATTTTAAGAAAGTAAATATAACTCGAAAGAATTAATTAGGTTCCGTAATGAATTGCCACTTGGGTCTTATCACAGCTTCTTGTTTTTGGGACTAGTTAAGTCAAAAAGCTCCTGAAGTATTTCTTAATGAGATTGAATTCTTAGTGCTACCTAGGATAACAGAAGAATTAAATCTGTAAGGTCTTAATACCCTCGAAGAGAAGTTTTTATAAGTTAAGCCGAGTAGAATTTATGATATCTGCACGAAAGATCTTCCAAAGGAATTAGTGTACAATAATAATTAAATAGTGGTCATTATAAGTGTCACATTAGTTGTCATAATAAATTCAATGCGTATTAAGGAAACATTATTCACAATTGGTAATAGATTAATTGGTAGGCTCGACGGAATACAGGATATTGGATATGTGGTGGGATACCGAACAGGTTACCTACACTTTTTACGAAGGAAACGATATATTCTGTTGCGTATTGTAAAGTGCTACCGGAATTGGAATTTCATTCATTCTTCGTCTTTCAGTGGTCTTTTCACACTCGACCGCTAAATAATGACACGCTCAGCAGGACAGCTGCTTTAAATAAACGAGATGCTAAACACTTAATAGGTGGTTTTAAATTATAACACAAAACTATCGACGTGTATGTAATTTTGTTTGAAAGTCCAATTTAAATTTTTGAAATATAGTTGCCGATAAATTACTAGTTTATACCAAAAATAGTAGTTTCCTGAACCGCAGGAAATTCTTGGGTATGTAGTCATAGTAGTATAATAATGCGAAACATCCGCATAAAACACGTTATTTGGAAGTATTAAAATTCCATAATTTATTTCTTAATTGTGAAAGCTACGAATTACCATATGGGCTACCATAAACCATAATTTTGTTGCATTACTTCAAACCTAAAGTATATTCTTACGTTCTGCCAAAGGTACAGTTCAATAAAAATCACAATTACGTTTTTAAAATGCCGCGTATAAAAAAACAATTTGAAGTACTTTGCCTGAGTATTTCTATACAGAAATGATTACTTGTCTCTTAAATTGCCTTACGTTGACGTACTCATGCAATCCACCTAATTAAACATAGGTTTTACATTTCCAATAGTGGCGGTGCCTAGTGCACGGTGTTGTAGTTGCATCGCGTGCGAGACGTATAGTTACTTATATTATCGTGGCTGCTCGCTACTTGTGCTAGTTTCAGCTACGCTCTAAAACGAACACCAAGAACCACGCAACAATACCACACACTGCAGTAACAATAGATGTTTAATTTTTCAATACAAATAATCAAATTTTTGTTATTTTTGAGAGGGGAGATTATTATTTGACATCAAAGAACACCAAAGACACTAAATTCGTCAGCCAAAAAATTAAAAGAGGCAGGTAGCTTCCCTACATATATAGTGAATACCAATTTAAGTGGAACATGACAAATTAACATGTAAAAATTGAAATAGCTCTATATTATGTCCTTAGAAAATTGTATTATTTGCAATCAATTCAAATGGAAGGAAAATGTCCTTTGCGTTAGCTGATGGCAATTTAATTAAAAATTTAAAACAGATAAACCTCTAAATAAGTTACTTAATAATAATCAAGCGACTAGTGCATTTGTGTGATCGGTTGCAAAGCTGATTTTTTGATGTCTCCGTGGATTTGCTTCGTTGACGAAAGATTATGTGTTCAAACCTTCGGGAGTTTTTTCTTTAATTACTGCAAAAAGACAATCAAGTTTATATTATTTTATTCAAAATGTATAGTTATTATTTTTTAACGCTCTATAACTTTAGTTTCAATAAACGACAGTTTAACAAAATTAATCGGGTTAAACATAAAAAGTTGACGATAAACTTTTACAGCTGAAAAAATAAGTAGGTACGGTAACCGAAGCCCATAGAAAGTACTGCTATTTTATAAAATAACTAAAAGCAAATATTTATTTTAGTCTTAACGTCACAATTGTAACTGTAAAAAGTTTATCGCTAACATTTCATGTTTCACCTGATTAATTTTGTTGTAGAGCATTACAAAATGATAATTATAAATTTTAAATAAAATAATATAAACCTGATTTTCTTTTTACAGTAACCAAAAACAATTTAAAAAAATAGAACTCATCAGGGTTTCAACTCTTAACCTTTGATCAATTTTATCAATGTATTAGTGGTGTGACTATTATTAAATAATTTATTTAAAGCAATATTTGTATTAAATTGTCAAGTTAGTCGCCATCACATGATGTAAAGAAATGTTATTTTTTCATTTAAGGTGACTGCAAGTAATAATAAAAATTTTCTAAGAACATAATATAAAACAACTACACTATTTTAATGTTAGTCTGCCATGTTCCAGCTAAAATGAAATTCACTGTACATATTATCTTAATATTAAAGTTAGGATCTTACTCTACTATCACTCATAAGCAATTTACACAGCAATTTTCTGTTTTAAATGCATAGAAGGCGTCACGAAAACATTGCTGATTGGTAACCAACCAAATTGTAACTCATCTCTATACCTTTTAATAAAAATTTCCGGTCTATTTTTTGATTTTAACAAGGTTCGAATCCTAATGCGGACCTGAATTTTAACGCTGCTTGGTTCCTGATCTGAGTTCAGATTTTAACATCACTTGGAACCACCATTGAACTCAATCTAGATGGAAAATCTTAAATAGCTTGTAAAAATTTCAAGGCAGGAATTTAACATTTATTGATCCCGTTCAGTTTTGGATTTTAACATAATTTGAATCTTGATCCAATCTTGAATTTTAACACTGCTTGGATCCTGATCTGGTTTCAGATTTTAACATCACTTGGAAGCATTAAAGGCTGGAAGTTAACATTTTTTAGATCCCAATCCGGTTTTGGATTTTAACATAATTCTTATCAATAATCTTGATTCAGTCTTGAATTTTAACACTGCTTAGATCCTGATCTAATCTTAAATTCCAACGCCGTTTGGATTAGTTACTAAACCGAATCCAGATGTAAAATCTTAAATATTTAATAAAAATTCTCGGTTTGGTTTTTGATTTTAACACAGTTCGCATCCAGATGCTGTTCTGAATTTTAACATTGTTTGATTCTCGATGCGGTTCTGAATTTTAACAAAGTTATTGTTTAGATTCCGATCTTGTTTCATATTTTAATATCGCTTAGAACCATTATTGAACCGAATCCAGATGGAACATATTAATTTTCTGGTAAAAGTGACCTGGCCAGTTCTAAAATTTAAACGATTGGTATTCCGATCTAGTTCCGTATTGTGAATTTCGATCTAGTTCTAGATTTACACAAAGTTTGAAGTTTTCAAACGCTGTTGAAATCTAGATCCGGATTATTGAAGTAGTTATAAACTGAATTCAAATGAAAAATTTTAAATCAGTTTACGATTCTGATCCTATTCACCGTTGAGAATTGAATCATTCGAATCCACATTCCAACAGTTTATCTTTGAACGTTAAGTATAAAATAGCTTTAGGGAAGTACACCGCCAGCAAATCAAGTAAACAAACAATAATAATAATAAAAATAGTAATAATAATAAAGCGTAATAAATCATTGGGCAATTTTAACTCAAATATTCATGATGATTCGAGGTTTGGAAGAATTTTTTGATAGCAAATTACACATTCAAATTTAGTTTTGAAATGTAACATCCTGTCTTCGCAGTAACACAACAAAGACATAATTTAGCAATTTATATCATGTGGCGGCAATTTTTCCGCAGATGATTAATTCTACGTAGAAAACTAATTATACCAACAGGTAGGATACCTAGTGGGTACACAATGTCGGGTCCCAACAGAACAGGTTAATTTGTCTGGTACAGAAGTGACATTGAAAATCGAGAGTACTGTGAGCGGATGTTCATGCAGATCAGGTGTAATGATGGGAAGAGCAGAACCATTGTTACATCGTGGGACAATCCGTATTACACTGCCTTACTGAACAAAAACGCCACCTTAAATCATGGGTGGCGGTGGAAGTCGAAACGAATAAAAAAGTAATGTGTGTTCCCGCAGATAACGCGTTATGCCGTCGTTTCCCAGGCTGGTGCTTGTGACGAAGGCATTTTATTATTTTATGTAGACGACGGCAGGAGTTATTATAATTAAAAGAGATATCTGATGAAGTATGAGAGCCGGCATTTAATTGGAGCTGGTTGTTTAATTTTATTGTTACTTTTAAAAGACACATCCGTCTTTAAGGCTGATGCCTGTTTATTTGTTGTCGGGTACCTAAATTAGTACTGGAAACGCAAGCCATTGTAATTTTTGTCGATTTTTATAAGTCTTTGTTGTATATCTCGAACCTTTTTTCAGCCTTTCCTGTTATGAAGAATGTTTGCAGCTATAAACAGCAATTAGAAACACACGTTAATCTTTCTTATGTGCATGCTTCACATACCATAGTAATAACAAAAGTCAATGCGAAAAGTTCTTCTTAGGACATTCGAAGGAAATGGCCATCGGAGAAGATGATCAGTTCTTAGCGCTCATATTAAATTTACATTTCAATGCAACATTATCGGCAAATTTTAAACACAAAATCCGAATAGCATACCGGGTGGTGACAAAGAAGACGCACCATAGATGTTTCAATGGTAAATCTTTAATGTTAAATTATTTGCTTCTTTTGTTATTTTAGAGCTAAACCTCCATACTTGCGTTTTTTTTCAAAGATAAAAATACTGTGTCCATACATACTCTTTTTCACAATTTGCGTTTTACAAGTCACCACCCGGTATACTGACAGTTTAGTGATAGCTGAAGCCATTCTAGAAGAACGTATTTGAGTAACCCCGCAGCGTTAAGAAGTAGTAGCATCTTACTACAGAAAAACTAAACGTATCAGATGTGGAATATATTTAACGGTAAATCAGAATGAGTATAAATGTATAGAATGATTTTCGTAAAGAGAGTTTTTGATAAGTAATAATAATTAATGAAAGAAGAAATATTTAGACCCCTTCTGGCTACCTGCTTAATTGAACAGACTACAAGTCCAAAACCCATTCCGAATAATAGCACTAACAAAAGACACTTTTTATTTTATTTTGTTAAAATATGAAACCTTAGAATTACATAATTTTAGATGCGCACTTGAAAACTACACAACGTATGTGATTTACCTAAATGTATAACAAAATCATTTCGATATCCTATTTTGCAAATTATAGTACTTTTAAGTTTTAAAATTTCAAATTTCTAATCTGCATTTCGACTAAAAAATATAATTCTGCTTCCCAACATTATATGTTTCGAATTTTTTATCGCGATCCCAGTTTCGCATTTTTATTTCAACTTTAGATTTTGATTCTCATTTGATTGTCGCATTTGCAATTTTTAATCTGTTTTGCATTATTGGTTAAATATTTTCTTTCATATAGTCAAAGTATACTAAATCTTAATTCCACGGATTCGGGTTTGAACATTTTAAATATTTTATTTTAGAAGATTTACATTATATGGTGGTATAAATTACCTATTTTTCAGTATCTGAAACAGCAATTTTACTGAAATACGCGTAGACAGTTTACTCCGACAATTAATTGAATCAACTACATACTTATCTAAATTCCACATGAGTAACGACTGTAGCGTGACGCATTTATTTAAACGTCAAATTTAATCAGGTAAATCCGTAAAACAAGTTTTTCTAATAAACCAACGTACCGAATTTTTCATATATCCGGAGAACGGAGTTTTCGGATAAATCCGGATGTGGAATTTTACGGATAAATCTGGATAGCGGATTTGTAGGATAACGGATAATTTTATCAGGTTAGCAAAAACCTAATAAATTTCTGGTTATCCTCAAGTTTCATCACGTAAATCCGCAAAACGGATTTTTCAAATAAATCAACCTACCAAATTTTTCAGATATCCGGAAAACTACCTTTTCAGATAAATATAAATATAAATCTGGATAGCGGATTTGTGAGATAACGAGTAATTTTATCAGGATAGAACAAACTTAACAAATTGATAATTATTCTCAAATTTAATCAGGTAAGTCCGCAAAACGGTCTATTCTAATAAACCAACATACCGATTTTTTTACATATCCGGAGAGCTGGTTTTTCGGATAAATCTGGATGTAGGATTTTTCAGATAAATTTGGATAGCGAATTTGTCGGATAACGGATAATTTTGGCAGAACAGCGAAAACATAAAAAAATTCTGGTTATCCTCAAATTTATTCAGGTAAATCCGCAAAACTGATTTCTCTAATAAATCAACTTACCGAATTTTTCAGATATCCGAAAAACAAATTTTTCGGATAAATCTAGATAGCGGGTTTTTGGATAACAAATAATGTTATCAACATAGCAAAAACCTAACAAATGTATAATTATTCTCAAATTTAATCAGGTAATCCGCAAAACGGTCTTTTCTAATAAACCAATATACCGAAGTTTTTAGATATCCGGAGAACGAGTTGCTCAGATGAATCCAGATGTAGGATTTTTTGGATAAATATGAATAGCGTATTTGTGAGACAACAGATAATTTTATCAAGATAGCAGAAACATAACAAATTTTTGACTATCCTCAAATTTAATCGGGTAAATCCGCAAAACAGGCTTTTCTAATAAATCAACATAATGAATTTTTTATATATCCGGAAAACGGATTTCTCGGATAACACTAGATGTAGGATTTTTCGGATAAATCTGGATAGTGGATTTGTAAGATAACGGATAATCTCTGATTATATTCAAATTTAATCAGGTAAATCGGCTAAACGGATTTTTCGGATGAATCGAAATATTAAATTTTTCAGATAAATTCGGAAAACGAAGTTCTCGGACAAATTTAAATGTAAGATTTTCGGTTAAATCCGAACAGTGGATTTGTGGGATAACGGATTCGCATGGCCAACTTTATTAGGATAGTAAAAACCTAACAAATTCCGGATTATCCTGATAACGGATATTTTAAAAAACTTAAATCCAAATTTCAAGCTGTAACGCCTTTGATAGCACTACCCTTTAAAAGTTGTGTTTAAAATGTACTTTCAACAAAAGTGGATCTTTGTGAAAATTTTGTGTCGGAAAGCAAGACTAAGGGTGCGGAAATTTGCCTGCAATGTTGCTAGAACATATCACATCACTAATAGCCAGAACAGAACTATACTTATACTATAGTTAACAAAAAGATAGATTTTGAACTCAAAAAACCTTCCAGGATTGGTATTTTAATAATAATCAATAAAGAATGAGAAATAGTAATAATTTTAACACCAAGAAATTATTTTCTTTCAAGTTAGGTTATTTTGTGGTGTACTTCTGCTAAGCACTTTTATAAAAATTATAAATCACAAAAATCCCAACTTAACAGAATTACTCCTATTTCTGAGTCTTTTTTGATTATCAATAAAACACTAATCCAGCAGGCCCGTATATTGTTTGTCGTTTAGGTTGCAGATTCTAATTCAAGTTTTCGGTAACTAGAAGACAGGTAAAAAAACATCTGTCAATTATCTATTTGTCAAAATTCGAAAACAAGAAAATTACTAAAAATACAAACATTTCCCTTCAAACAGCTCTAAGACTGAAAATATTCTTAATAATGATTTTTTGAGAAAATACACCCGAAGAGGTGTAAGATAAAAGTTGTAAAATATTTCGCTTAAAAGAAAAGATCTAGAAAAACCAAAAATCATTTTTTAAAAACATCAGTAGACGGCCTTTATTACAAAACCTATAAAACAATTCGGCAAAAAGCGTTTTTCTTAATCTCTTTCTGGTGCTTTTACATATAATATTTAAATATATTTTTATTTACAATGCGCGCTTCACGAAATGTTAAATTAAATATTTTTGTAATTACATTTTAAGTCAATTTTCACAGGAAACGTTTACCAAAAGCCGTGTTTGTGGGAATTTTGTATTGGATATTCTTTTTCCCATGGACTTCGTTTAGCGGCTTCTTCCTTTCCTCGACTTGTGCAAGAATTCTGACTACATCCGTGCTTGCCGCTTCGTCATTAATAAATATGTGTGGAGAAGTATTTTATTTTTGCATTAGAAATTTATGCGGTGTATAATTATAAAACCACTAAATCACAAATATTTTATAAAAATCCAATAAAATGAAAATTACATCCAACCAAGAAAGTTCAATGAAGTGTGTATCAATTAAAAAACAAATTTAGTAAAGGGCGTTAAACTAATTCATAAAACCATCCATAGTGAAAAACAACCTTGGAACCATTGATAAATAAAAATCTGTCCTAAATTTAAGCTCTATCGTGAAGTGGTCAACGTAGCACTCACTCTCTTATTATTTTGTCTCAAGCGCAGCCCACTTCCTGCATTCCATCATGTCAAGTAGCCTTTGGCAAAAACGTTACAAAATCACAATTTTTGTCAATCACCTATTTCTTGCAGTAAAAGAACAGTTATGAAGTAAAATCGTGCTGGAGTTGCCCTACAATGCACTAACAATCACAGCGAATGCACACGTGCGATGTGGGTGTTGCGCTTAAAGACAAAACACAAAACCGCTTTAAATTATGGCCCGTTTTAGACATTTTCCTGTTATCTAGGCTTTTGTTTTAATTTCCCTTAAGGATAGGCGCGCGGAACGTTTTGCTCTTTCGCAAGTTATCTTTAAGTTCAACGTTTTCTGATCAGTTAAACATCAAAACAGGTGTTTTTATTTTTAATTCGCGTGTGGGAAGGAGTTGTACAAGCTATATACAAATTGTGGTGGCAGCAGTCAGAAGAAAGGTGGGCAGCAATAAAACGACGTAAACGTAGATTATCTAATTTATTCTTATCTAAATTTCAGATTTATCTCAAGTATTGTCAATCAGAGCAGCCATAACAATAAAATCGAACTGAAAGCGAACACTGTAGTTATTTAACGGTGGCTATCATTACATGTTGTACAGCATTCGCCTGCAGTCTTTATATGGACTGGAATAGAAATTCAAAACACTCTTCTAGCCCAGAAATGTTTATTTACTTGAAATTATATGAGTGAACTATCATTACTCGCCTTTCCGTTGCTGCGGTTTATTTAAATTAACACGGACAACTTCACTTGCAGTGTTTTGCGATCGTAGATAAAAACATGAACGTTACTCTTTGCTCTTTGTTACACGAGTGACTGATTTTTAATTTCTTTCGAAACTGTTTTAGAAATGACTGATTTTTTGACGCATTAAACCTCCGTTTTAATGCCTGCAAATTTAATTAATCGTAAGCCTGACTACGAGTTTTATATTGGATAAAAAATAGGCACGTTGTAATTATTGAAATTATTAAAAAACTAAAATTAATAAAATTGCAGTCTACAACTAGTTTTCAATACTTTGTACATATTTAATAACAATCAATTTTCAATGTGTCGATACAAAATAAAATGTTTTCTTTGTACTAAATTAATTTAAGAAATTGTAGAGTCATTTTTGTTAATAGCCAATTGCAAGCGGAAAATTATGTAATAAGCAAAAGTTTCTTGGTTAACTTAAGGTTTACAAAACACCAGAGAAAATTCGTAATTAGCATAAAATTAACTAAGAAACTTGCATCACTTTTCACGGTAAATGTGCCTACTTTTCATGTAAATACAAAACAACTGCTTGATATTTCTTAGATTTCGAAACCAATATGTCTAGAACAATATTTAAAAACAAACTGTTTTTATGTGTTACTTTATTGTACTTTATTCCCTCAACGATTTTTTTAGCTAAAATTCCATAAAGCTTGTATGTTTGCCTTTAAGAAAAAAAGGGATTTGGAATTTTTTGCGAACAAAAACGAATAAAAACGTACATAACAAATCCAAGCCAGTTATCTTTACAACTTCTTTATAATTTATGATTTCATAAATTATAATATTATAAATTAATAAAACTGTACGGCGAACTCCACAAATATGTTACCTAAAAAATAGAAATACGTTATTTAAACGGCAATAAAATTTGTACCTATTTAGAGTGTTCAAAATGTTCAAAACTGCATTAGAGCTATGAAATCGGTTAAATTAGCAAAGTATTACCGTTTTTTTTGGGTTGATTACAATGCTGTAATAAAGAAAAACAATTGAAAGTCGCATTTACGAATTATTCATAAACACAACCATTTTTAAATCGAACACTGCAAATTTTTGAATTTCCCGAAAGAAAATTAAGTTCCGAATATAATAGTATATTATAATACAAGTGTATAACCAAGCCTTTAAAGCACGCGCGACGGGTTTAAGAGCACGAAGCAAAGGCGAGTGCCTTTTAACGGGGCAGTGCTTTCAAGGCTCTTATACACGTGTATTATACGCTATTTTTTTATTATACCTGCATCATAATCAGAAAATTATAACAAAAAAAAAGAAATTGAAATCCCTTTTCCAAAGTAATCTATGTCATTAATCGTTGATATAGAAACGGTTAGCAGTTGTTGTTGTTCTGTTGCTATGTATATTTATTATAAATTTGTTGATTTGTGAAGTTTGTTTCTGATTACCTGTGTATTTATCTTTGTTCAAAATTTGTAGGTGAATTTGTTGTTACCTAAGCAACTTTAAAGCACTAGTGCTTTAAAGGCCCGATTTTGCACGCTTTTTAGTTTTAAAAACAGAGAATATGATTCAGGTATAATAAAAAATAGTATATTAAAAAACAAGTTTCATAAGACATGATTTTCGAGCACGCTTAAATGTCTTATGAAACATGAATTTTATACTATTTTTGTCCAAAAAGTTAAAAATTACCTTATTTTATATTTTAATTTAAAAATATAATCGATTAGGAAAATTTTTGGGTTTTTGTTTTTGTTATGTGGCTGCATTTAAAACACATTTCAAACAATTCAAACTACTGTCAAATTAAAATTTTGACAAACAATTTGAAAGTGATTTAATTTTTAAAATACATAAGATTAGAAGATAAGATGGAAGAAGAATTATCTTGCACCCCACCCGAGCTACGCAAAGTAGCGGAAAATAGGCTAAATAATCTTTTTAAGAACTTACAATTTGAAGGTTATGTTTATAGCGCGTGAAGGTTTTGTTGTTACATGGTTGTCACCAACCTAACAAAATAAAATTTTGAATTCTTTTAGGAGTTACTTTATGAAATCCAAATGAGTTTCATAAAGCAGTCAGTAAAGAACCAAAATAGAAAAAAGTTTTTATGCAGTAGTAACCTAAAGTTATAATAAAAAAGCTATTGACGATTATTTATGGCGTTTATGAACAAATTTTTTTCATGTATTGTATGAAGCAATTTGATGCTGACCATAACAGAATTTTACCAATAATTTATGTATTATCCGTTTGAGGCTTTTAATGCAGTAAAACTTTTCTATTCAGAATTAAATTGTTTTTCAAAATATACAAAATGTTCAGTTTAACGCAAAACTATTTTATGGGATATTTCAAAAAGGACGCACTTAATAGTTGTTTCGGATACAGCAACGTAATCAGCGGCAAAAAGCCGCTTCAGGTATTTAACCGACTTCGTAGCTCAAATAATAACGAAGTTGACAATTATGCACCGATAATTTCGAATAGCCTGTATATAAATTCAAGCAAAAATTGTAACTATGTTAAAATTAAGTTTAACATTTTGCTCAAAATCGTTAAAACTTGACTAGGCACCTACAAACACCAACGTTTCGGAGTAATTGCACCTCTGGAAAAATAGAAAAAACTAAATACAATGTGGGTAGGTAACAAGACACACATACCAAATTGGTGCTTTTATGATTACGATGTATGCTGCGAAATAAAAAAACCGATTTTATGTAGTTCCTTAAGCTTAACATATTTTTTTTAATTTCCAAAACTTTGGAAATGTTTTCTCTTCACAGCCCTCATTCTTTTTAAACTGTTTGACCACAGCAACGGTGTGTCTCTTTAGAGCTGTAACAATAATTTTAATTTTATATTCTTCTAGCAACTCGTTTTGAAGTATTAAAGCGTTAAACTCAAAAATTTCATAAATCATTTCATTTGGTATTCCAATCCGATAGTTTCTCTGTGGCGTCTTCTCTAAACTAAAAAATATTTTGGCTTTAACGCCTGTTTACTCCAAAATAAGTAGCGAGATCGGCTTAAAATTTTGTTTTTGTAATGCCCTAGAGGTACATTACGTTACTATCTATAAGAATTTTCGTGGAAAGTGCATAAATTTTAAACTTTGTGGCATTTTCAGAAAAATACTACCAAAAAACATTATGTAGGATCATACCGCTAGGGTTAAGTTAGAATTCAGTTAGAGTTCTAATTAGTGGTGCGACACGTGGGGAATATTTCCAAATGAACAATTTCCGGGAAATATTTCCTATCCTCTTATTATAGATTTCTAAATCAAAGGAAATTATTTTAAAATGTAATTACTTGCATGCTGTAGTAATGTGACATATTGCAGTATGCTATGTTATCAGTCATCAGGCGGGGGGGGGGAGGGGGGGTAGTAGGTATAGATAAATTTAATCTCCTTAATTCTATAAAATGGATAGAAACAATTCTACAAAATTTTAATACTCACAGTGCAATAAGATTATAATTTAAATTTTTTAAATTTAATTTAATAATTAATTATTTTAATTTAAGTTTTTGGGTCCCGGTTGGCGCGGTTGGAATAACCACTCGAGTGCGATCAGCAAAGTTAAGCATAGCTTTGCCTGGTCAGTACTTGCAGTTCCGGATGTCCCATTAACAATGCTGCAGTCGTTAGAGGAGTTGGAAGTTTCCTCAAAATACAGAGGTTCAAAAAAGCAGCTGATAGGAGTTTGGCATAAGCTGATGGAGCGAGATGGTTTAAAAGTCGAAGGACTCCATCACCTCCTGGAACATAGCGATAAAACCATTCCCTATCCATATTTAACCCGACGCCCTAAGGGCATGAGGGATAGCTAAAGAAAAAGAAGAAGAAGTTTTAGGTCTCGGGTTTTTATTAATTTCAAGTTTTTTTTTTCAAGATATCTACAATTTAATTTTATCTCACAAAAATGCGAATGCATTGTTTTGAATTCCACCGATTCTCAATATAACACAAATTGTAACAATAGTTAGAAATTTTCTTGACGTAATAATAAAAAATAAAATAAATTCTATACTAAAAACGAATTACGCTTCAAAAATCATTTTTACAATCAAAAAAATATTATACAGTGTGTAATTAAAGTAACGGTACACCTTAATAACTTCATTATTGTTAAAGATCAAAACTTGCTGCATAAAGACAATTTGTATGGTTAGTTATAAGCAGAGCGCGGATTTCAAGCATTTTTCTTATGCATTATTATTGTAAGCAAATGAAAATCTTTTTGTCTTAATCTTAACGATTCATGAAAAATGTAATTATTTGACATCACTTTTAATTTGCTTTATTTGCTTAATTTTTCTATTTTGTTCATTTTTCTGCTTATTTTGCTCTTTAAACAGCTTATATGTGCTTATTTTAGCTTTTATACAGTTAGTTGGTGGTTCTTTTTATAAAGAATTTAGCATTTGAAATTTTTCGTTAGAAATCTAATGTTACAACATTAATTAATTTGCTATTTTTTGTGTAGTGATGTTTTGTAAGTAATTTTATTTAGTTTCAAAAAATTAATGCTTATAAGTCCGCGCTCTGGTTATAAGCTTTATTTTTGGTACGTCGAAAATTAGTTTCCGTTTCCGGTTTAACCAGAAGTAATGTGAATTCGAAAATTTTAAATAAAACACCCTGTGTATTGTTGCATTTTTGGATTTCTTGTTATATTAGCTTTAAAAAATACACATAATCTATCAACTTTATCATATTGTATAAGATAAGGAATCCAAAAATGCAATAATATACAGAGTGTTCCATTAAAAATTTTCAAATTCTCATTACTTCCGGTTAAACTGAAAACGAAAACTAATTTTCGACATACCGAAAATTAAGCTTACAACTAACCATACAAATTGTCTTAAAACACCAATTTAAATCTTTAACAATATCGAAGTTATTAAGCTATCCCGTAAATTTAATTAGACACTATACCTAAAATATTTATTATTAAACTGATAATACGAATATTTCGAAATAAACATTTTTTACCCTACAACTATAAAACATCACATTCCATTCTCTGAACGTGGGCCAATGATCATTAATTTTTTCTTCGAATTAGAAAAGTAAAAGGCACAATAATTATATTTAACGCTCTAATTTGAAATAATAAGTGGGTGTACCTATCACTATTGTTCTAATCTAAAACATATTCGAAAAACAGCCAACTTTTTAAAAACAATACTTTCAGTACATATCATACTTTCTTCGTTCCTTAGTTTTTTTATTGTTGGATAACTTCTTCTGCGTCTTAGAATGTTAATAAGTTGCTACTCCATATTAGTGTTAAATTATGATTTTAGAAACACTTGACATAGTTCTAAAGCAAACTTTTTACTATTCTAAAAATGCAAGACCTTCATTAGTGTAACGAAATTTAAGTTGCCGGCCTCCGTAGGCTAGTGGCTCAGTCGGTTGAACCAAGAGCTCGTAATCAAATTGCGCTAGGGCACAGGTGTATGAGTGTGTATCCTCTTATGCATGTTAGTCATCAGCTGCCTGTCAATGTAGGGTTAAAATTACTAAAGAACATGTTCGTACCTTTCCAAAACATATTAAAACTCTGATTGATTAATCTAAAATGTTTTACTGTGCTACAAATAAAGAAACATGTTATTTAAACAGAGTCGTCATTAAAAAGGTCAGCAACAAATTTAAGGTTCTTCGCAATACACAGTTAATGAAAATTTAAAAGGTTTTTCCCCAGTGTGATTGTTAATTATTATGAAATTCTCAGCGCCAATAACTTATAAACAACGCGTTAGTATAACTTTCATTATTATCTGAAACCGCCTATGTTGTAATGCACATAACAAGTGCCTATTAAGTGGAGGCAGGGCACTTTCTCGCGATTTGCATGACCTCCGACCCTCGTTTTAACGCCCTCGCAACACCTAAGACAGCCACGCGATCAACGGCGATCTCGTTCGACTTCTTCGGCCCTCGTTTCAGAAAATTCCTGCAGGACGGCTCCATAAATGTTACGTCTTATAGTGGTAGGAAGACTAAAGACATAAATATCTTCTGGTAATAATCCCAATTCATGCCGAGATTTATGGGACGACTTAAGTAAATCTTGCTCAATTAATTTTTAAGTATTAATCAGCTTATATAAATTGAATGTTAAATTTATAATTGGATCGTTTTTATATTTTATATCTTTTCCTGGCGCTTGTATCGGTAGTAAATGGGCAATTCAAAAATTATTCCTAAATGTGCTAAAGACGGTACCGAAAAACGCCAAAAAAAGAGAAATCACTTTAGAGCAACGGTAAAAAGAGAAACTTAATTGTTAGTTGCAGTAACTTTTTTTTACAATGCTTTTAAAGTGATTTAAACTAATTGGAGAATACAATATTTATATAACTTCACGCTTTTACGAATTCTATTAAATAAAAGTTTTAAAACAATTGCATTTCCGCAATTCTGGAACTTATAATTTACATTGGACTTTCTAGATGTATTTGATAGGAATTTACTTTATATTTCATGACTCGCAGCTATGAACTGTCGTACTAGATCACAAAAATTAATGGATTTGAATGCCTTACACTCACACTAATGCAGAACTGAATTGGAAATCTTATTATTTATAAAACCGGATCTACAATTAATAAAATAAGAGTTAGGTGAATTTTGAGATTTCGAGCTTTTTGAATATTTTTCTAAAATATTGTTTGGTTGGTCTAACCCTACCTCAAAATTCTATAAAATTTACATATTTCGTTTCTAATAAATTTTAATAAAACTCTTCGAAGCTTCAATTTTCAAAATTTTGTGCCTAACTTAAAATTCTGTTCTCTAACTTGTTAACAAAAAATGTTTTATTCAATTTTTTGAATAAGATGAAAGAATCTAATTTTTATAAGGTTTATAGTTCCAGTTTCACACTAAATAAAAATTCTTACGGTTTAGACCCGGCTCAACAGCTAAGGTTATACCGCACCTGTTCAACAGTCCCAGCAAATTATTCTCTCGGTTCCATAATTTCGAAATTCGCAATTTTAAAACGTTTTTAATGGGACTTAAATAACCTTGTCGGTTTTACCTTTAAATAATTATTAATGCCGAATTTAATTTTTTTCATCTGGCATTACTTTTACCGAACTTATATTTGCTAGTATAATTAAGTTTTATAATAAAAATAACCGCTAAGAAACCGTGCTCGTAAAAATTTTATTTGATAATAAAATTAATTGCAGCGAGAAACCTATTTATTTATGTAAATAATAAATGCAATTGATATGCACCATGTCAGAATGTCCCAATCAATATCAATACTGTATTCCAGTCACATGAAAATCCTTAACAAAGTAGCCCATTAATTACTACTTGCAATAATCTTTGATATCAAAAATAAAACACAAAAAAAGTAATTGAATTTCAAAAAATTTTATTAATTGGTTCAAATTCAAGACAGTTTAATTTAATTTGAAAGCGATTTGTAACAGATCTGTTTTTTACTTATTTACTTGCAGAGGAAAAGAAAGTACACGTTTTACTCTCGCTGCACCGTAGAATCAAGAGATGTAATTAAGCATGAAATATTTTCAAAGCAATTAAAATATATGCGTTTTTAGCATTAAATTAATTAGTCAGGGATTTTCTTAGTAATTTATATTCACTTACACTTCTTTTGTTCCGTAAATGAATCACGGGTGTTATATAAACAACCCACATTTTATAACTTGACTATTGTAAGATAACGCAGCCATTGTTGGCTTGGGAACTAAAATATAAGGTTAAGGTGAGGTTATGCATAATAATAATAAAAAAGCAAAAGTATTCTCTAACAATAAAATTTTCTTAGTGCGTTTGTTTTTACGTTTGCGTTTATAGCCATGGAAAAACATTAACTGGTCATTTGATGTTTTGTACGCGGTACGTGCACAAAATTTAAAGCTCACAAACTTTTGAGGACGAGGAATTGCGTCTCCGGTTGTAGTCATAGAAAAACAACACAAATAATAAAAGTTATGAGATGCTTTGTACGCGATACTTGTACAAATTTAAAATTGACAAAGTATTGATCATAAAAAATTACTTTTAAGTCAATTTTTAAAGCAGCAGCTTGAGATTTTATTTGTTTTTACGTCTGCGGTCTAGTCATGGAAAAACAACAAAATTAACAATAGTTACAAGATGTCTTGTACGCGGTACTTACACAAAATTTAAAACTAACAAAGTATTGACCATTAGAAATTACTTTTAGGTCAATTTTCAAAGCAACAGCTTGGGATGTTGTTTGTTTTTACGTCTGCCGTTATGGTTTTGGAAAAGCAACAAAAATAACGAAGGTTAAAAGATATTTTGTACGCGGTATTTGTACAAAATTGAAAACCAACAAAGTATTGATAATGAGAAATTACTTTTAGGTCAATGTTCAAAGCAGTAGCTTGAGATTGTATTTGTTTCTACGTCTGTGGTTCTAGTCACACAAAAACAACAACAGAAACAACAAAAATTATAAAATGTTTTGTACGCGGTACTTGTACAAAATTTAAAACTAACAAACTTTTGATTGCGGAGAATTGCTACCATAAGTAGGTCGATTTTCATATCAGCAGCTTGAGATTGAGAGATATGTGTTATTCAGCTTTATCTGCTCGTTAAAATACATAAATCGTACAAATCGACATAATGTGGGATTTCTAATCTATAACTAAATAAGCAAAGTAGCACAAGAATAAGAAAATGTCCGCGGTATGTAAAATACGTCGACGTAACAGCGATATAAATTAGCAGCAACAAACGATATTCTGATAACTCAATGCACGGTATTATGCAGCAAGCAGGAGAGCCAAATGCAAATCACAACACGAACTACAAACGAATCGTGATAACCTAACGCTGCAGGCTTGTACTCAGCTTGCTGTTCCAGATGCATGTGATAACGAAATTGTTTCCGATTAATTTGCTCAATTTTTATTATTTCCCTTTCCTTTAAGGCAGTTAATTGGGGATCTGCTAATACGTTTATTGCGTTCTTAATTTAAAGCTCCAGATACAGTTTTGAAACTGCAGTTTGAATCTACATTTACAACGACAATAATCATAACAAATCATGTTAATTGTTTAAAATCTGAACTTTTATAGTAAAGCGTTATTAATTTTAATGAGCTTACTTGTAGTATTGATCAGAACCTTGAAATCACCTTAAAGGTGTAGATCCTCTTTATCTACACACTACTATTATTCACTTGAGTTGGTTCGGAAGCCACCTAAATTTCGAAGTCTCTTCTGTTTATATACAACTGTTACGTACATATTAAATCGATACCAAGAACAGCTTCAGCTGTAAAAATATTTTCACGTATGGTGAGTCGTGTCAGTAAAAACATTAAAAGCTAACAATTATTTTGCATAGAGATTTTAAAAGTTTTCTACAAAAATTCAGGGGTTTTCCAACATGAAATCATCAAAGATTGAAAAATAAGAGAGTGGCAAAACCATCGTAAACAAATACGCATAAATATATGAGATTAATTCATGGTTGACTAAACCAACTATTGGTAACCATTAAAATATTTGTGAAGAATTGTTTTTTGAAAAGTAAGCTAGAAATTTCGATTTGTATGAAGAAAATTATACACGGCGGTTAAAAAAGTAACTTGCGGGTAGAATGTAACCGCGGACGATTTGAAATATACATGCAAATCAGAAAAGTATTTGTTTTTTTTAACAGGATGGGTAAAAACTTATAGTTTAAACAAATTATTAGAAAGTAGGTAAAGAAACGAGCTCTTTGAAACCTGGGAAACGCAAGCGAAAATTGCCTGAAAGCTTCTTAAAGAAACCTCTGCTCAAAAAAAGCTTATTTGAAAGGAAGATGGAATAAATAGCTGTACGAATAGACTTTTGCTTTGAATACATGTTTTTGAAACCAGGACCGGACTGGCCCACCAGCCTACCGGAAAATTTCCCGGTGGGCTATTGGGTCATCGAGCAGTGGTCAATTAAAACTTTAATAGATAATGTTGAGAGAAAATTAACCCTTTTATATATTTGTACGAACACGTAGAGAAAACAAAGCGTTTTTTCAAAAATCAAAACAATTTACAAGGTGTTGTTTAAAAACAAAACTGTAGCTACTGCAACCTTCACACCCTGTATACAGGATTTGCAAGGAAAGACGAGACAGTGTAAACACGTTTTAATTACGTTGGATAAATTATTTTACTAGTGATAATTAAAGATTTCGCCTGCTTTCGTTAAAATTCATTATCCAGGGGCGTAGATGTGAGGGTAGCTTGTTTATCTCTTAACTTATGATTTTACACACTCTCTAACAAAATAGGTATTCTTGTTTCATGTTGCTAAATTTGACGGTTTTTGAGAGAATTTTCTCAAAAGGCGAAAATAACCCTCGGAGGTGGAAATATTTTTAAAAATTCAAACTGTTCCCCCTTCGAGAAACTGTAACTTTATAAGAAAGCCTTCCAAAGCCTGTGGTCATAGAAACTATACAAACTGCGCACTTTTGATTAAATACTCAGATCTGCATGGCAACTCGATTTTTCACAGGGATGGAATTATCTCGAAAACTGTAGAGATAAATAAAATTTTTATAACAAAAATTAGAAAACCCTAAAAGTACGTTAACGATACGTCGGCTACCCCCAACATTTATAATTCTTCGTGCAGCAATTTAGTAAGTAATATGCTGTTGATCGTAATTCGAAAAAGAATGTTTGTTGTTGTTTTTGATTAAGATTTAACACTCGCTGTTCGTCACTGTTTGCACTTTTTTTAATACCTGTCCTTACACACACAAAAATACGGTACGTAATAAACGGAATTACCTTAACTACTAATAACACAGCAAATAATAAAATTACAGCAATTTGAAAATTAGTTTTCCTATTACAATATTTGAGCATGGTAAAAATTAAACCATTCTTATTAAGCCCCACCTGATATATTTTTGGGTATCAATACCAACTCCCCCCTTTCCCCCAGTCAAAAAATCCTGCCACAGTGCTGTATTTTAAGTCGAGTTAATCTTAAACAAAACTTATGTAATCAACTTTCTCTTCAAATAAGTATTTTAGGTTTATTGTTATAAATCACATTTCCAATAAAATAATTCTTCTCCATTTTCAATAAATTTACTTCGAACAAACTTCGTCTTATTTAAATAAATATCCCCAAAGAAAAAACATCTTCAAGCGACATTCTCTTGGGTTAAATTTCTTTACGACTTTAGAATAGAAACATCTTCGATTAATGTTCCATTCGAACAGCCTCCTTGGAATATGCAATTCTTTCAAACAACTTTCCAGCATATTTTATATGTATGTGCGTTGTGCGTACCAATTTTTCACAACTGACGTTCCTTAAGCTTCTCCGGTTTCTATTTAGTGTGTGCGTAACAGTTGTATCTAGATAAAGGGGTTCTACAGTTTTAGAAGTAAACTCAACTTTAATAGTGCCCTAAGGAATGCGTTATATGCGTCCCAGCAGGCTGCCACACGCATAGTACCGTATATGTTGTGTGCTACTAATCTATCGGAACCTGGGAAACCCAAATATAGTTTTGTTCCCAGACACATTTTGGCATCGTATTTTGGAAAACATTATTTTAGATGATTTTGTATTTAGTAAAAACTGCAAAGCAAATCTTGAATTATTTATTTTGATTTTTTTTAATAAGAGCGGCCGTAGCCCAGTGGTAAGCGCGCGGACTACCAATGCAGCGGATCTGGGTTCGACTCCCGGCCCGGTCGTTTTCCCTCGCAAGGCAACGGGAAACCAGCGGGGTGAATTTTTCCCCATAAAACCTCTCTCGAGAAGAAGTGCATGCACTTCCTGTGGTTCGGAGCCCACGTTAAACTGTAGGTCCTCTATGTCTGCCTGTGCAAATTGCTGCGCACCAAACACAGACATAGGAGAGAGGTGGCCAACGCCCTTAATAGGGTATGGCACTATAAGAAGAAGTTCTTTGGCAATAAAACATAGTATTAGGACCTAAAACTCGATTATGACTTTTTAGTAATTATAATAATGGTTTCAGCAACTTTTTTCATTTTCATTTTGTTCTTTTTTTGTTTTCTTGTGTACCTATCCGAAATGTAGCATTTCTATGATGAGATAAGGAATGCTAATGAATAGAAATTTCGAATTAAAATAACCAGAGCAATGAATTATCGAAATACCTCGAGAGGTTACAGAAAACCATTCGAATGATTTTACGATTTTAAAATATTCGAGTTTGTCCATTTCGGAAGAGAGCGTTGAAGCAATACTCCCTTACTGTAAGCAACTGTAAATGCCCAATGAAGATACATGATACGATGATACCACCAGACAAACATTACTATTTATTAGGAATAGCAAACAAAGCAGTTTCCACTGCACTGTTTTGTTTCTTGTGGTCATTTCAAGGCAAGGTATTTGATATTTTAATATGGCTATCAAAAATTTAAATAACAAAAAATAGAAATTACAAAAATATTTATTAATATTTAGAATAACACTGTATTACGGTTGATAAAAAAAGCAATGGTTACACTTTACAAAAAAAAAGAAAAACTGATTATTTATATAATAATTAATAATCGGATGCTTTTGATCGTAGCCTTATTTTTTTTTAAATAATTGATTAATAAACCATAATAATGTATTCACCGATTAGCGATTAGCTGAGGGCTTACGCTCTTTTGCCGAGCGGTACGAGAAAAGATGATGAGAACCAAAATTTTTTCATATGACCATTCGAGAAGAAGCGAAAAGCGTTTTTACTATTTTATTACCACATAGAAACATCCGAATGATTTTATCTAAATGAATTATTAGATTATTTAACGCTTTCCAATGGCAATTATTCGATTATGTCCATCATTAAGTAAATCTACAGGGTGTTAATGAATTGTAGGGACAAACTTCTAGGGCTTGCAAAACACAACAAAACAAACAACTTTTGTTAATAAATGTGTGGTCAAAAGTGTTTCCTTTCAGAGATAGAGCTTCTCAACGATTCTTTAAGAAGCGCCTAAATGTAGGCTACTCATTTTACTATCTACTATTTGTTTCCATAACGACGGAAATTAATACAGGATAAATAAAGCCCTCTTTCCACTTTTCAAATTCAAATTAAATTTAAAATAAATTAATTAACAAAATGTTTCAAAACTAAGAAATAGAAAAAGCCAAAATTACAAAGCAAAATTCAAATATTTTAAAAATTTACAGTAACTAATTCAGAAATTAAAATTATAGTAAATGTTCAAAATGTCGCCCCCAGCTTCTACACACGAAGCACATCTACGAAGTAAATTCCTGCGCACCGCTCCAAATATACCAGGAGTCTGTTGAACTTCTTCACATGCAGCAAGACTACGCGCCGTAAGTTCTTCTACAGTTTCAACTGGGGTAGCATACACTAACGTTTTAACATGACCCTACAAAAGGAAATCAAGTGAGGCCAAATCAGGAGAAAAAACGAATTATAAAAGGCACAGAAAAAACGAATGCAAGAATAGTCAAAAAATATCACAAAAATATCTAATTGTGTCAAAATTGACATTTGAATGCATGTATGTCTAGATCGCTTTTTTTTCAAAATTCCGTGTGACCTGTGCAAAATAATTGAAATGCAAGTTGGGTTGCCTATTTTCAGGTACTTTTTAAAGAATCTGTAAGAGGCTCTATTTTCTAAATAAAACACTTTTGGCCACATATTTATTAACAAAAGTTGTTTGCTTTGTTGTGTTTTGCAAACCCTAGAAGTTTGTCTCTACAATTCATTAACACCCTGTATATTCCGCTAACCCTCAAAGGGAGTTCTATGCGCAACACAATCTACATCATTGTACGTCAGTTGTCGTTGGAGGCCTTCCAATGTATCTTCGCGCGGAAGTCGAACCCTGGGCGACTGGGTGAGAGCCAAACTCAAAATTTATAAAGCAAAAAATTCAATAAAGAAAATTAAATTTTTTAAAAGAAAACAAATTTTTGTAACGAAAAATAAAATTTCTTCAAAAAGTAGTAGAAAATTATGTTGAATAAATTGACTTTTTTACATTTTTTTTCTTTATTTATATTTACCTTTCAATTTGTTTAACTTTTTTTAAAATTAATTTTTTGGTTAACAAAAAACATTTCCCTAATCGTTTAAATAATCCTGATTATTAAACAATAGTTCTTTTGCATGGTTAAAATAGTGTTTTTTCTATAAGACGTCATTCTTCTCGGTACAATTTTGCGACGTTAGGTTAAATGTGCTCGACATTGACAACAGACGGTTTAAGTAATTTTACTTAAAATTACATATTTAGTCATAATCTGCATGATTTTGTAGCAGGGTGCAAAAAACTCACTATTTTTATAAAAAAAACCAAAACAAATTAATTTTTTTGATTTATATCAAGATTTTTTTGATTTAAATCAATTTTTCTGGTGTCTTAAAACCTGTGTTTATTTTTATAAAACGACATGTTTTTGAGTATTCCGTCCACATGTGTGCATTTGTAAAACGTGTAAGACTAATATGTTTAAATATACCTAAATAAAGAAAAAGTGAAACACAAACGGGAATTTATTTTGCACATCTGTAAGTTACAGAAATTAGTTTCAGACTAAAGACCTTTTAAGAAACTACTCACATAAAAATATTCTTAAATCTATTTTTAGCTTAGCAATAACTGAGAAAGTCGGAAAACTAGTGTTTTTATTTCGTTATTTTAACAATAAGTGTAATGTTGTATTTGACGACTAATCTTATGCTATGAGCATAAGCCATATAATACTTAGAATTGAACATTTATTTCATGTTTTTTTTTTAATAAAAAATCATGCACTTGCGTTTGATACTTAACTTGTTATTGCTTTTTCACATTTTTCTATTTTTCTACAATAAATATTGGAAAATTGACTTTTTTGATTTAAATCATCAATTGAAATAAATTAGTCGCAACGATTTAAATCGCGATTTAAATCTTGATTTAAATCAAGTTGATTTAAATCTTCGCACCCTGTTTGATAGTAAAATTAAGTACTAAGGTAAGTACGTAACTACAGTTATGCAGCTTATGACTAAATATATATTGTAAATTAAAATCACTTACCCTTAATCATTTTGACAAAAAAATACAAGACGTTTAACCTGGCATTTAATTAAATATAAGTCAAACTGTCAAATCCCAACAGCTAAAAGTCCTCCTAAAGTCCGTATAATATAGAACATCTGCAAACTTTGATAAAAGCCGCGACATCTAGCAAAACGGCTTTAACGCAACGTTGCCAAATAGTACAGAAGTGAATGACCTCTTATAGAAAAAAAGAATAAAAAAAACTTTAATTAAAACATCAGAATTTTTAATAGAGTACAGAAAAAAGGTGTTTTTTACAAAAAAAAAATGTTAATAGTTGAAAAAGAAAATTAGGAGAAAAATATAAAATAAGATTTATTTTATTTAAGAAATTTTCTTTTTTTTTACCCAAACGGTGCGTCATAAATTACAGGTAAACACACCAAAACGCGAATATATATGGGGTGGCATAGAGCATGTGCCTCCCTTTTCCAACCTTGAAATTTTAATTTTCGTTTATAATTATTCAGAGAAAAGAAAATATTGATTCAATTTGCAATCAACGTAAACATTTTTTACATTTTTCATATTTTTATAAGCAAACATTTTAAACTCACGGAGTTGTGTTTCGTTGTCAAATATACAATTATAACATACTTTAAATTTGAGTAAAATAATAAACACGTTATTTGAATATTTTTTTTATTTTATTAGTATCTAACAGCTTAATAAAGAAAGTAATTCAAAATTGTAATTTTACATCAATTTCTAAAAATTTCTTTGTTCTTTCCACCTACGCGCGGAGGTTATTTGAACAAACAACTTTCAGTTAACCATATATTTACGACCAATGGTTTCGAGCGAATAACTTTAGAAAAACATTGGAAAAACAATTATTTGAAAAATAACAATTTAAGCAAGTAACACGAGTTGTTTTACACACTTTTGTAAAATTATTTATTATTTTAGAAGATTTTTGTTACACGTAACTATTTTCCGGTACTTCTCAAACAAAATTTTTTCCAAGCCAGTTTTATAGAATTTTCCAAACGCAAACATGTTTTCACATTTTCAGCCGAATTAACCTGAATAATAACAATTCTATTCTGAGATATTTTTTACTGCTTCTATTTCGAGGTATTTTAATGGTACAAAAATCTATGCACAGAAATAAAGCACAAACCTTCTTCCTACGAAATAAAAAAATAAATCAGCATTTCCTGTGGTCAATTTCAGAAGTTTTATTTGGTATTCATCAGAATACCTACAAATACCAAGTTTAACTACATAATGATTTCAAATTACTATTTTATTTTACTTTTGTTAGTTCCCAATAGTTCCAAAACATACACAAAGGCATTCAGAAACACCTACACAACACAACTTACAAAATCCCATCCAATTATACCAGATAACAACGGATATGACGTCAAAGCTGGAAGAGGACGGATTAATACGAGCAGCAGTTTAGAAAAGGGGACAAACGCGTTTCCGAAACAAATGCAGGAAATTTATTAAAATTCCTGCTTAATTTCATGTTCGCTTAGGACAATTTATTACAAAGCGTTTTAATAATAATATTTATTATAATAACTCTTGACGGCACTTTTAGTTTTTTTTATATTTTATTAAATGTTAATCACGTTACTAATTTATATTTTTATTTTTCAGGTAAGTTTCCGCATTATTGATTATGAGGGAATGATTGCAACTATTGGTAAGTTATTTCTCTTTAATAATATCACATAACTGTGAGGTTTGTAGTGTAATAATAGATGGAACTATAAAGTAATTTCCGCTTCAAATAATGATTTATGAACTTCCCAAACGAATTTCCTGTAAACAAATATCTGTGTCGACGCTGTAAACTGCACCATGAAATTTAGGATTTAATATGTAATATACAGGGCGTTCCCACGCAGAAATACCTTTTTATTACTTGCAAAGCAACAATAAATACATTAACATTAAATTTAAACCTAGAACTATTAAAAATAAATCACTCTTCCTAGCACAAACATCCGTAATACCTGGTTAATAGAGCATGTTCAAACAGAAAAGGAGAATGAATTGAGAACAATAAGAGCAGACACGGAGATTGGTAATGAAAATTTTTGCGTTTGCGTCGCTAGTTCTAGGTTGTACCTGTTATACTTAAATCGTGGTCTTGTTGTAAACACAGCAACCTGCTGATTCATACGCAATTATTAAAGAATGACAACCAATACTGATTGAATGACTTTCTATGCAGACATTTATAATTATATTTACTCAGAGAAGCAGTTGCCAATTGATTACTATTGCAATTAATATGCGTTTAATTTCAATGCTTAATTGCATAATTAGTATGTCAATCACATAAATTACGCCCAACGCATACATTGCGTTCTGAAATAAATTAATGTTGGAAGAGGTGAGGCTGCAGAAGCTGCCCAGCTGAATATCACTAATTTATTTGCAGCCGTTTATGATTGGCTATGCTGTTCACGTACCAGCTTTTAATTTAAGTAGCTTTATCGTTGTACCACGCTTAAAATAAGTTCTATTGCTAGTAAATTGCTTTAAGTTACAGCGTCATTATTAATCACGTCAGAAAACGTAGATATACAGAAGGTGGCAGCAGAAATCTCCGACTGTAGAAATTCTCAAAATTTTTTGGGACCAGAAAAAACCTTGCAATAAGGAACTTTAATAATAATTTAACATAAAAATTCTTTATTTACTTTTTAATACTTCCAGTATGAAAATGTATTATAAACAAATTCTATACACGTGCGTGCGTGTGCACGAATGCGTGTGATGCATCAAAATATTACCAAAGACAGCACTGATTTTAAGGAAATTTGGAAAGTGTAAGAATAAGAAAATGTTTAAACTAATTTAAAACCAAATATAAAAGCCAGAAACGTTTCTTTTGTACCGATTTAAACAAAAACAAAATTTGAATATTAAAGATCACGTGATGCTGTTTTGATCAGAGTTAGGAAAAAAACGTTTTTTCTTAAATTAAACCCAACGGGTTAATTGTTTTTTTGTGGTTGTATTAGGTTGAATTGTTTTTTGTCATAATCCTTATAATGCAGTTTGTTCCACTTGTTCAATCACATCACAGGCAAGTTGAGTTAAAATAATCAATCTTACAACCCTCTGTCACGGTGCTAATTTTTAATGTTTTTATCTTATTGCGCCATAAAAGAATAAAGCATGCGTAGAGCCAGCGAAATACAATCTCAGTTAACACTTGCTAAAAAATTATGCTTATTGCTTATGCGGCTAAGAAAATTCAAACCAAACAATGCATTTTTCCAGGTTTAAAACCCACTGGATTTCTTAAACTCTACCCGCCCAAAAAAAGCACTAAAATCCCAATAATAAAATCAAAAAAAAACACACAGCTTTATTAATTGTACCCATCCAAAAACTAAACAAGAGGTTTTTAATTGGGCCCATTCAATTGCCAACCCTGATTTTGACTAACTCTCGCTTTTTAATTTTGTATTTTATCTGCCTGTTTACTCAAAAATTAGTTACTGGATTGGTATAAGATATACAGGGTGTTAATGAATTGTAGGGACAAACTTCTAGGGCTTGCAAAACACAACAAAGCAAACAACTTTTGTTAATTAAAATGTGGTCAAAAGTGTTTCCTTTAGAAAATAGAGCCTCTTAAAGATTCATTAAGAAGTATCTGAAAATAGGCAACCCAAATTGTATTTTCAATTATTTTGCACAGGTCACACGGAATTTTGAAAAAAAAATATCTAGACATACATGCATTCAAATAACGTCAATTTTGACACAATTCGATATTTTTGTGATATTTTTTTACTTTTCTTGCATTCGTTTCTTTATGTGCCTTTTATAATTCGTTTCTTTTTGTTCTGTAATTTTTTTTGATAATTATTTTCTTCGTTATTTTCGTTCTGTGTTTCGTATTTTTGTTATGGCGAATTATACTTTTGCCGAACTGCATGACATGATGTTCATGTATGAAGCTGCTTGGGGTAACGCACGCGAAGCTGCTCGTCTGTACCAAGAACATTTTCCGAATAGGAATCAGCCATCGCACAAGGCCTTTAGTGTATCTCTCTATCCGTGAAAGGAAACACTTTTGACCACACATTTATTAACAAAAGTTGTGTTTTGCAAACCCTAGCAGTTTGTCCCTACAATTCATTAACACCCTGTATAGGGTGGCTGATTTTTATTGTGCAGCAAATTGTATCCGCTGTAATATTAAAAAATTCAAGATAAAGTCATGCAAAAAAGTTTTCTATATTAAAGTAATCTATGACATGGGTCATGTAATTTGTTTTCATGGGCTATTGCTTTTGGGTAACAATATGTAACTTCTCTTTTTTTTATATAAAACACCGTGTAATTTTATTATTTTAATTATTATGCTCAATGTGAATGCAAATTTTAATATAAAGTGGATATTATGTAGCTTCCATCTCCATAAAAATATACAGAGTGTGCCATTTAAAAATAATAGAAGTGTGTGCTAAGCACACAAGTTCTAAGGAAAACTTCTTAGCTTGTTCTCACTAAAAGTGAATTTTAAATTCTATGATTAAACAGAAAACGGTAACGTCATTTTCTAGTAAGTTGTAGGAATCGCTATAAAAACGCCAATGCACGTGCGCGTAATTATTATTTTCTTGTACATCTTAGTGCAATTTGAATAACTTTATCAAATTATTCCGCTAACCTGAATTTCATAATTCATTGAACCACACCAAATTTTGTGCCGAAATATCAAGTGGTTCCAAAGTGAGCAGGGGGGAGAAGGGTTACTTTTTAGACAGACCGTATATAACTACGTTTTTCTTGTTTTAACGAAATGATGTTGTTCTGGTAAATTTTTATAACAAGGTAGTTAAAAACATGCTTTTATTCTACGCAAATTGGAAGAAGTCATTACAACAAGTAACAGATACATTTTGACTTTATAATAAATTCTGAAATTTTGTTATAAGGAATTTTTTAGTGAAACATTTGTCTACAAGTTCATCATGAAATCTCTTCGTGCACAGTATGCGATTTGAGATTGTAATTATACAGCGCTAAAATCCCACCGAAATCTAGCAGGAGAAATACTATAGTTAGAAACTGAATTTTATGAGATAGTAATATCGATTTTTTGATTTATCTAAAAAATATTCTTTAGGAATAAAGAAAAACAAGAAGAAGATTAAATATATATAGCAAATTCAATAGCCAAAAATTGAGCGGGAATAAAATTAGCTCTCTTAAAAATTACTGCGCCTTAAAATTAAGTTTAGAATCTTATTGTACAATCACTCATGAGCAAAAACGGAACTTTTAGTACCAGAACAGCAAAAAGGGCCAGCGGGTGGTCTAGTGGTTAGGATCTCAGGCTTTAGAGCTAGATTTCTGACGGCAGTTGGTTTGATCCTCTGCTGGTCGGAAATTTTTCTGAATAAGTTAAACACGGCGTGTCCACAGAGGTTGTGTGTGGTGTGTATGTTGGGTTGCATGTCTTTTCGGGGTGGGGCATGTTAGACCGCTAAGTACGCTGAGCCCGGGTAAGAACGTGGGAGAAAATTCCTAAAAAAAGACTCCAAAAACTTCGTTAAAACTCAATAATCAAACAAAAAGAATGGGGGCGTACTCAAATCCATTAAGTTAAACATGAAACATGTTGCAAAGTTTCTACAACTACAACTACAATATTTGAAATACATCGTATCGTTCAGTGTTACTTTATTGTTGAGCTAAGCCAGAGGTTCTGCCCCCAAAAATATTTTTGGAAAGTTTCATAAAAATTGTATCGTGTATTACTTTTAAAACCCTTGACCATGCATATTCTACGCTTATCAACTCTATTATCAAATAGCTCGAGATAATAAAACAGTCGGCCAGATAAATAATACTTATCTAAATAAGCTCCTCGTTTAAACATGTAGGTGTGTTGCTATTTCAAGCCTGTAAATATGCATTTAAAGGAGTTTTGCCAGAAGTTAGTTGTTAGTTGCTTGCCTCGTAATTTAAATATTGACTAAATACTAGACTAGAAATCCGGATAGTGCTGATGAGCAATCTAACTTAAACGAAAATGTTTTATGGGCCTCCGCTTATCAGATAAAAGAATTTTATAGAAGACGACACAGTGAAATAAGGGTATTATCTAAACTGATTATCAACTAAATTGTAGCTCTTTTCCAGCCTTACGAGCCGCCAACAAAGTTTGAGAAACCTTCCGTTTCTGAGCAATATTTTTATTTTTTAAATCGTTAGAATTTTTTTACCGCCCCGTTTTCATGATTCCAAAAATTCGCATTAATATTACTATTGCGTATTGCTAGCGCCATTACAAAAAAACGACGTTTACCCCGATCTGATAAATCAGTTTTGTGTGAATAGGCGTTGAAACCAAAATTTTTTTAAAATGTTGCCAAGCCAACGCCATTTAAAATCTAAAGTACTTGAAGAAGAAATTTTCGCTTTACCTTAATGTCCTCTATCACACTGCGCTCTTAAATGTTTTGAATTCGTGGACGTCCAAAACATGTATTTTATATTCAGTGAAAATCAAACAATATAAGATTTTATCACAATGTATAGAGAGCGGCCGTAGCTCAGTGGTAAGCGCGCGAGCTTCCAATGCAGCGGATCCGGGTTCGATTCCCTGCCCGGTCGTTCTCCCTCGCAAGGCAACGGGAAACCGTCGAAGTGGATTTTCCCCAGGAAAACTTCTCTGGAGAAAAAGTGCATGAACTTCCTGTGGTTCGGAGCCCACGTTAAACTGTAGGTCTTCTATGTCTATCGGTGCAAATTATCTATCTCCGTGCATCAAACACAGACAGAGGAGAGAGGTTGCCAACGCCCTAAATAGGGCATGACATTAGAAGAAGATAGCTGCCATACATTCAGTATAAGAAAGTAGAAAAATTTCATATTCAAATTTTTATTGATGTGTTTTTAATGTTACTTTAATTCACATTAAAAGATTACCCAGTGCATTAAAATAAATAAACAAAATTGCTCAGTAGGTCTCTCGAATAATTAAAATGCCTATTTTATTCTATTCAATTCTATTAAATAAACAAAACATTCTACACAATTTAAATTTAAAAGTGAAATAAAACTAATTAAATCACCTAATTTAACTCAAGTAGCAGCTTATAAAGAGGAACGTTTTAGCAAAGTTAATTAGGTGTTCGCCTATAAATTGCAAAATAGTCTTGTTCACTCGCTTGTAAAATTATCGGTTATTATTTTATTACCAAGTTAATGCCACGCAAAAAAACAAGTTAGTAGCTTGTCAAGAAATCACTCATATCATGTTTTACCGTATAACCGTTTACGCGAGTAACATATTTGATGGATTATTTTATTGAGGTTACACCTTTAATTTTAAATAGTTTAATTATAACTTGCCAGAACTTGTTACTCACATCGTTTTACAACTTAATACATTAAATTTATTTAAAGTAGATACACGTGTTGTGCAAAACAAGAATTTTTCTATAAAAGAACTAACTAACTAAGGTCGAAATTTGAAGCTGAAAGTGCACTTTAGTAGTCAATTTAAAAGCACTCTTGTTTTGCATATGAGTGCAAGCGAGTGATCTATTTATACAAAGATCGCTATTCCTGCAGAGAAACGAGCAGCAGGGACATCAGGACAAAAAGGACTCATATTTCACGGCCCGTGGTTCAGAAGGAGACCGCCAGGGTCCGCCACCCGCACAGAGTCGCCTTGTGCAGTCGATCAATTCACTTTTACTCGTGTTTCATTTACTTACAAAGATTTGCCACTTTAAATGTTTTGTAACAACTGGAACGACAGGAAATAACTAATTTTTCAATAGTTCTAATTTAGTAATTTGCAAAAATCAATTTTTTATTGTTTAAGTGGTTTTAAATTTAATTTTGCAAATAAAAGCAAAGCCAAAAAAACTTATAAAATGGGTGAAAGTGCTAGAAAATTAATTATGTAAGCGTTTTTCGTAGAAAATAGTATTTATAAATAAATAGAAACTTGCAAAACCGTTTTATGTTTACTGTTAATGGCGAAATTATTTTCTTTTTTATATTTAATTAGTAGATCTACGTTCAAATTTACGTTTCGTAAAATTTTGCAATAATATGGTTTTGTTGTAAAAAAACAATTCACATTTAAGCAAAGAAAGCGTTGGTATTCAGATTTAAATTTGATTTTAAATCGGATTCGTATTTCAACTGAAATAGCAATAAAATTTTACCTTATTTCATTTAATGTTTAATAAAAATATGTTTAGATTTTAGAGCTTCTAACTTTGATTTTAATGTGGTCATAAAGTGATGTTTATAATGTATTTTGGATGTAATTGAATTTTTTTTAAAAAGTTCTGATTTTGATCTAACCTCGATCTTGTGCAGCACATCTAACCTAACGCTAAAAAAATTTTGCAGTTTCAAAAATTATTTTTAGGCAATATAAAAAGCAGAAGCAATTTTTTGAAAATTTGCCAAAAAAAATCGTCCAGGTTCGGATTAAGTCTGTTGGTAGGTACTTACGTAATAAAATATATCCATTCCGAAGAATAACTGAAAATTAGGTTAGGGCTACTATAAAAATCAGTGTCGATTTAATTTTAAATAAGCTCAATCCGACCCTGCAATATTTTAATTAATTAAAAATAGATTTTTTATAACACCACTAATGTTATAAATAATTTCATATTTCAAAATTGTATCCATCTCTTTGGAATATTTTCAGCACTATAGGAAAAATTTGTTACAGTAGAAATCCTACGCATACTAAAAGTAGAGTGGATACGCGGTAAAGGTATAACTGCTACATTTTCTTAAATGAACTGATTTATCTTCAATTAAAAATGTAAAAAAATCTTTGCAGGCCAGGGCCGTATCTAGAAGAATTTAACCATTTTTTTCGATTGTTCATAGTAAACTCTTAAAAAAATAAAACACATTAACTGGCTGTGGTGAATTTTTAAATAAATAATTAATTTTTAGATAGATTTTATATGGCGCAGATTTGCAATCGTCTTGTATCAAATGGCAACACCACCTAAAAAGCTTAAATATAATATTAAAATGTTATTGTTGTAAGTGCTGCCATCTAGCCAGCGCGGGCTTCCGGAACGCGAGTTTTGCCAATCTGTCAATATAAATTCAATGATCAAATTTTAAAAACTCTTATAAGTATTAAAACTCTCCGATATCACTTTAAACAAAGACAACAACAACCTGAACTAACACCCAATGAAATTTTAGCCAATCTTTCTAGTAATCTCTGGTAATTATTACACATGCCTATACAAATACAAACAAAGGTGCCTCTAGTGGTACTTAAATATAACTAATAACATATTACCGAGTCGGCAATTTTAACTAAAAGCAGTATTTTTCTGGTCGACTGGTCGGTAGTTGCTCCATACATCATCCGTTGACGTGTCGTAATAGTATGATAATATGTACACACTCCGCGGCAGGCAATTTTTACTAAGCAGATTACAATATCAATCTCTTTCCCGGGTTTCCAGCAGATTTTCTTATCCCGGGTCCCGTCCCTTCTATAAAGAGGGTGTTTAGTCGGCTATTCCTTATGGAAATTAAAGTTAATGCGCAGGTTGATGTACTCCCGAACCGATTTTAGTATGATAATAGATCAATTACGCTGCCAAATTGTCTGTTGGCAATTCGTACAAAATTTCAAAGTCTCGAAACCAATCAAAAGCTATTTATTTCTGTGTTGTGTATGGAGTTGTTTATATACTGTGTGTTTAATTATGTAGAACGAACGCACAAGCTTTTTTAAACGGGAATGGAACGTATTTAATACAACGCCGTTTTGAGAAACTAAAAAATACGGATTATTTTAGTTTTCGTGGCAGTTTTCATGAAATTTCATATTTTTGAACAATTGACTGCACTGACACGTGGGTTTTTTGCCTCTGGTGACATACCAGACAAACTGGCGTAATTAAAAAATTTATATACTAGATTTTCTTAATTCGGCCAAATTTCAATATTTGATTTATAATGAAAGTTTGCATATTATGTTTATAGTTTCGTAATTTCTTCAAATTGTCTTCATAATTTCTAAAAATGAAATTAAAGCAATAAATTACTCTACCGCCCCTTCCATAACTCATTGTTGTTGGTCCGTTACCTACCTGATTTTTTATTAAATGGTTAGTTCTGTGATGTAGAATGTAGCTTTTCATCGTATGGGCTCCGAACCACGGAAATGCAGGCACTTTATCTCCACAAAAGATTATTACAGAAAATATTGAAAAATTGTTAATAATTGACTGGAACAACCAATTTTCAGTGGTGCTATTCTAAATATATTTTATTTTTAGTGCAATATAGCGTGTTTTTAATGTTTATGCTATTTTGAAATAAAATAAATTTTCTTTACAAAAAAACAGTTTTTCATTGTATTTTATCTCTAGCCATGAAGGTGAAGGTAGCTCAGTGCCGTATTACTCACTAGACTGAGTGGCCGCAGGAGGGGCCCGAAAGCTTATCCAATACAAATAATTAATTTATATTTTAACGCAAAATATTTTTTGTGGTACCTTATACCACATTAACTTAAATAGCACTTACTGTGACAACTATCAAACGTTCCACTCATAAAGTTTGAATTGTTTTGTTAAACGATACCTGCGGAATTCTGATAATATTATGAAACGCCATTTTACTTTCTAATCAGAATTATGTAAAACAATATTACATTTTTACGTCAAAAATTGTATTTCACATGCCGAAATTGAATTTTAGACGTCTTAATTGATTTTTTGACTTTAAAATTAATTATGTGACGTCTACAAATCATCGTCAAAAAATAACTTTTTGACGTTATTAAATCCATTTTTTACGTCAAAAAATTATTTATTAAGGTCAAACAATTATTTATAGACGTCTTAAAAACTCCGTTTTCTTTACAAACTTCCCTTTAAATTCCCACATTAAAGAAAATTATTTTAGACTTAGTAATTGATGCTAAAAAAAATATTTTTCGACGTCAATAAACAATCTTTTGACGTCAATAAATAATTTATTGACGCTAATTAAAAATTGTTTGACTTGAAAAAACTATTTTTTGTGTATATGTTGTAAATAAGTAACGAAAAGTTAAACTGCCTTCTGAAGATAACCCATTCTATAAATTCTATTGTAAACAATGAATAAAAACCGGCAAACCGGGAGTCAAAATGGCGACAAGTTATCCGCATAGCTAATACTTCCTAGCTCTGACAAACCAAACAATCCTTTTCTTATGTTTATTTCACTGCTTAGCTTACATGCTGAAAAATTTATTTAGTTCAGACTACCAGTATTTATATGAGTATGGTGTAGTATGTTTTTGACGTCAATAAACAATTTTTTGACGTCAATAAATAATTTTTTGACGCCAATTAAAAATTGTTTGACGTTAAAAAACTATTTTTTGTATATATGTTATAAACGTGTAACGAAAAGTTAAACCGCCTTCTGAAGATAACCAATTCTATAAAGTTTATTGTAAATAATGAATAAAAACCGTCAAAATGGGAGTCAAAATGGTGACAAATTATCCGCATAGCTCATACTTCCTAGCTATGACAAACCAAACAATCCTTTTCTTAGGTTTACTTCAGTGCTTAGCTTACATGCTGAAAAATTTATTTAGTTCAGACTACCAGTGTTCATATGAGTATGGTGTAGTATGTTTTTTTTGTATGTTTTTAATTACTAGTAATTATTAAAATGACGAAAACTAGCGTATGTTGCTAAGAGTGGGGAAAGTTACACAAATTTGAAAATAAAAAAAAGAAGTAGCTATTTACAAAAATAAAAAAGATGCATTTAAGTAAAACAATAAATCTTCAAACGAAAGGACCCACAGAAAACATGTGTAGGGTCACATGAAGTAATAAATCATAACAATATCGTGAATTATTTAAGGTAAGCCTATGGAATTTTTATTTCGGAGGCGTTCTAACAAAAATATATCAACTCTAGCCTAACTACTATACAGACAGCACAACATGGGTGTAAACAGGCAACTTAGAAGCATTTGAGTCCCTTTGTTCTGAGATAGGTTAAGAATGGGTAATTCGATTTCAATCAAATTTAATACGGAAGTCTTTTAAAAAAAATATTAAATCCGTATCTCTTCTGCCTGTCTTAACTGGAAAGGAATGCGGATGCAGCCAAGATTATACAATCTAAGCGGCGCACGTAGATCTTGTTTTTTGCAAAGTAAGCAAAAATAATGAGTAAAGTTATTAATGCAAGCTGATAGTGTAAACGCAGCAGTTGGTTCCTAGTTCGATTGTTAATGTAACTCCTGCTCTCAATATTTGGGTCAAGTTTAGATTGTATTTAATAATACTTAGCCTATTTATTTTAAAACATGAGCGTAACAGCGTTCACACATGATAAACGAAAATAAATCGGTTTATTTCATATCATAGCTAAAACCGAAGTGGCCGTATTTATTTTACAAATTTTTGAGCAATGGTTGCTGGTAATGTAATTGTTTAACACCTGTTTTGACTTGTACATATTTTAGCACTTAATACATAGATTTGCGTCCTTCGCAGGACAACTTAATAAAATGCAACGCAAATTCCTAATGTAGTTGCCCGATACTGAAAAGAGCTCGAGTTCCCGCCGTTAGCGGCTCCGATGCAAAGGTCTTGGAGTTTGTTTTAGTAATGACGCTATCGCTACTAGCGGATTATAATACAAACAAATAATAAAAACCCAAATTTGCTTATCTGTATTGAAACCAGTAGCCGACTGTTGGACAAACAAATAAGAGCCTTATATAATAGACGCGTAAATATGTGGGTTCTAGTAGCGGGCGTTTTTCAGCAATAAAAATTGAGACAGATGGATGCCATTTTATTCAATAAACTGAATACAGCAAAAATTCGGTATAAGCTAAATTGCATAAACAAATTATTCTAAACTAACTTTAAATAAAAAGAGAATTTTTCTGACAGTTATTTTATCTGGCGTCTGCGTGCGCATGCGTTTTTTGATGAACCAAGCAGAGGCCCAGTTAGCAATTTGTAATGGCGGGGGGGGGGGCACAATTAGATCTGTTTATTACTATCTTTCTGTGTTTCTGAAAAATGTGCAAAATTTCCCCTTCCCAATTTAAAAAAAATTTGGATCTTGTATCAGAAAATTGTTTCATAAATTTATGCAAAATCTACAATTCACATTTACTTTATTTTTATTTTTTGGCGCTCTCGAATTCCACCTTCCAATGATATTAACCAGACTTAGTGAAAAAATTTAAGAAAACGGATTGTGCTATTAAGTGCTAATAAAATTACCAGAAAATACAGGAAACATGTTTACGTGAGTTTAAAATCTTCGCTTATAAAAACATAAAATATCTTAAAAAATGTATGATTCAGTATTTCAGTTTATTTCTCTAAATAAATAGAAACCATAATTAGTATTTTAACCGACGCAACGTTGTCAAAAGGGCACGCGGCTTCTGTATATCGGGCTGCTGTCTACGGTTAAAACTATAAAAAGCCGATGAAATGGAATGCTATTATGCAAAACAAATTTTGATTTTTAAAGTCAAAAATATAAAAAAAATATTAGTAAGAATTTTTGGTACATAAAAGTTTAAATTTTGTTTCTAATGTTAGATAGCATTAAAAAATATAAAATGTGATCTACCTTGACCAGAG
This sequence comes from Ctenicera cuprea, assembly GCA_958336395.1. Classification (NCBI taxonomy): domain Eukaryota; kingdom Metazoa; phylum Arthropoda; class Insecta; order Coleoptera; family Elateridae; genus Ctenicera; species Ctenicera cuprea. Next base: position 16,312,418 of record OY284495.1, on the reverse strand, counting down.
CTGAAAACGCATGTCACTTTAATTGCACAATAATATACCGGGCTTTACAGTCTTTGGCCGAGATATTTTACTTGCTAGTATCTAGTGGCGTCCTTTTACTGCACTAATATTTTATATAGCGATGCATATTGTATTCGCCTGTCCTTCCAAAAATTCATAGTTTTTTAAACACCTTATGCATTTCTGAACAACTTGTTTTATATACATAATTTTTTATGTATTTAATTTATTAGTCTATTTCAGCTGTACATCAAATTTCTATTTATTTAATACACATATTTCTGCTGTTAAGGTTTGTCACAGACGCAAGTATCAACCCACTGTATTTCATCAACCTTATCAGATATCAAACCCTTACACACCTACCCCTGTCTTGGCCACCGGCGCTGGTACTTTAAAGTTTACCATTCATTTTATAAATTTAAAATCTTAAGCTTTCTCTAGAGATCACACAAATTATTTGGATTCAAAACTAATTTCTATATCAAAATATCAGTTTTAGTGTTATAATCATCAGCAATGTATCTACAAAAGTCAATACCGCAAGAATTTTTTTCTTAATTGCGTTGTATTTTTCAAGCTCAAAGCGGGTAACCGAATGTCACCAAACGGGAACAAGGGTATTTTTATACTGAGTGGATGTTTAATAATGTGCAATGAATCAGTAAAACTGCCGCGGAATCAAAGGCAGCGGTGTTAAATTTGTTCAGTGGGCACGAGCAGCTATGGGTCACACGCCGTTGCTTCTTGGCACACCCGGGGTTCGACCCAAGAACCGTAGCGACCACACGCACATCCCAGAAAAATATCGGAGACACATGATTTTGTTCCCGTTTTTTTTTCGAAAATATATCCGTCTTAAATTTCTAACAAGAGCTTGATAAGTAAAGCGTGGAATTTAGTAATAAAAATTTTAAATACAAAAGCGCAGAGTGCAAGCAAAACAGGTGATTTGTTTAAGGAAACATTCGAATTGAAATTTTTACGTAACAAAGTTAATTGACTTTCCAATCGCAGCTTGAACCCTTCTATGAAATTTATCTTGTAATGTATAAACAATAAAACTAATAAAATAAAGGTATTTATTGGTGCAGTACAAATCCCGAAGGAATAACAGAAAAGCCGACAAGTAACAATGTATAGCTGCCAGTTTGTCATAAGTGAAATATTAAAGAGTTCACGCATATGTGATCACGTCGTTTTTACGCTGTACATTTTGTGTTGGGAGTATTTAGTACTTGTCAGCATGCATGCGGGTGTTAAAAGTAATAAAAATAAAATTACACATTTCTTATGCTTAGTAGTACGCATCCGGAATGCACAAAAAAATTAAAGATGAATTTTCTAGGAACAAACCGTTTGACTGTTTTTAAAATAAAAAAATTAAGACAAAAATAAATAAAATTAATTACTAATGCTTAACCATTTTAAATAGTTATTACTTTATTTATAAATTCTAGCTTTACTTCGTTAAAGTCCATATTTAATAATGATCTGTATATAAAATACTTAATTACTTTAACAATATTTATTTATTTTAACCTTATACGTATTCGGCAAGTTACATGTCATGGTCAGAGGTTACATTAGAAAGTAAACAGTTAGTGTTGTTATAGCAAGAGAACTTGGTGACTTGATCTCGATAATCGTCTGCAGATGACTTGATTTCTTATTCCAAAATGTCCAATAGAGGAGAATTTAAGAGATCAATTTGCTCATTCATTACCGGTGCAGTTTTAAAATGTTTGTGAATTTCAAAAGCTTCTAGTATATCTAATTTACGTTTATCGTTACAAAAGTGTAAACATTTTATAGTGTTATTAGATGTCATTTTATGATTGTGTTCTAGTAAGTGTTTAGCGTAATTGAATTTATGTGGGTGTTTGTATCTGCAACAATGTACGTGTTTTTTATACCTAATATCAAAATTTCTAATTGTCTGGCTATATAAACCAAATTACAATGCAAATAATTTAATTTGTAAATGCCTGATTTTGATTTTGCATTAAACGAAGTGTGCAAAATGTTTCTAGTTGTTTCAAAACTGACTTTATATTTATTTGTTTTGTTTATAATTTTAGCAATTTTCGATCCCATATTTTAGTGTGAAATCAGAAAAAATTGCCAAAATTATAAACAAAACAAATAAATATAAAGTAAGTTTTAAAACAAGTAGAAACATCGTAACCACTTTGTGTAATGCAAAATCAAAAACAGACGATTTGTTAAAATCAGGCATTTACAAATTAAATTGTTCGCATTGTAATTCGGTGTATATAGGCCAGACAATTAGAAATTTTGATATTAGGTATGAAGAACACGTGCGTTGTTTAAAATACAAACACCCACATAAATCCAATTACGCTAAACACTTACTAGAACACAATCATTCAATGACATCTAATAACACTATAAAATGTTTACACTTTTGTGATGATAAACGTAAATTAGATACCTATATTAGAAGCTTTTGAAATTCACAAACATTTAAAAACTATACCGTTAATGAATGAGCAAATTGATCTCTTAAATTCTCTTCTATTTTTACATTTTGGAATAAGAAATCAAGTCATCTGCAGACGATTACCGAGATTAAGTCACCAAATTCTACTGCTATAACAACACTAACTGTTTACTTTCTAATATAACCTCTGAAAACGGCATGTAAACATGCCGAAATACGTATAAAGTTAAAATAAATAAATATTGTTAAAGTAATTAAGTATTTTTTATACAAATAATCATTAGTTATTACTTTATTTAAATAACACTAGTTATTTTTTCGTGTTTCTTTCCTCGACAACATTATTCTCTGCCTGTAGTTTTAGATACTAATAACAAAGTCTTTTCAATTTCAATTTCAACTGTAATTAAACGTTTCGGTACTCACTGGCCCGATATTGTTACAACACACTCAGTTACGAAGTTCAGGTGCAAAAATTATTAAAATTGCATTTTTTAACCTAATGCTATTGATGAGTGATGAGATAACCCACGGGTTCTGCTACTGTTATATAGTTTAGTTTAGTAACACAATTAATATAACAATACCTTTGCACACAGAACATTATTACAAATCTTATTACTGAGGCTGCAATATTTTGCCACTTTCAGTATTAAAAGACTGCCGGAGAACAGCCACAACAAAGGTCTTCTCACAAACATTTTACAAACTAAACAAATATACGTTACGCATTCCACGCACTATTTGGGATACATATTGGGAGTAGTCATTACATAAACTTTCGCGGAAAAAAATGCTGTGTGTACGTTACTAGCTCGCATTTCATGAAGAACTAGCTGAATCCGTACGCTTTTCTACTTTCCATACTTCCAGTATGGAAATATATTTTAATCGTGAAAATTTTCTAAAGTGATATTTTGAGGAAAATACATGTTTTAGGCCTCCAGAAACACAAAACAATGGTTTAAAAAAATGACGGACTGTATTTGAGCGTGTGTGCCACGTAAAATCTCAAAAACTACCAGACCGATTTTAATAAAATTTGGTATACCTAGGTACAACAAAAAGTTATTGAGCTATTAATTTTATTTTACGAACCGGAACAGGAAAAGGAATTTACACATGCTTTTTACTAGCATTTCTTTCACAACCGGAATTTCAGAATAGAAGGCGTTAAGACAAATCTAAAGTTTTTCCCAGCACTCTAGCTTTAAAATGTGTGCCGCTACGTTTTAACGCCTATTTACTCGAAAACGAGTTGACGAATTGACATTAATTTTGGTATTAGAATATCCCTAGAGGAACACACTTACTATATAAAAGAAGTTTTTTACAAATGAAGAATGTGAAGTAAAATATTTTGAAAAATTTGGACATTGCCAAAACACTATTGTCCAAAAACTGGTCACACGATGATTTTAAAACTTTGTAAGCTTGTAGAACTAAGAATGAGTTACTATTTGTGTCGTGTCTCAAATCACTAATTTTCCTGTGGCGCCTACTATGAATTTTTGAAATGCGTATGTCAATGCGCCTCTCTTTAGTAAACAGAAGACGATAAAAAGCTTCTGCTTAGACTAAAGCGCCCATGAGTATCAGTAGAATAAAATTCAGAACTTAATTTTTAGGTGCAGCAATATTTAGGGAGGTTAACTATCCCCCTCTTTCTCTAAGTTTGGCGAACACATTGGTCAAAATCGATTTATATATAGAATTAAAGCAATTTCTACATAAAATTCATAAAACTAGGACTTCGACACACGGCAACTTAAATAGTTTTGTTATTATTTTTAAATAGCGTGGGGCATGGCCCACGAGTTTCGCTAGTTCATACAACTCCTGGAGTAGGCAATCTGTTCTGCTATATACAAGACGTGAGATAAGTTTTGATTAAGCTTACTGTGAACCCTCGTCCGCAAGAGGCTATACTGTAACTAGAATAGATAAAAACATCAACAGCTATTTCTATGTTGGAATACGAACGATATTGTGGTATTGTTGCATGTAATCGGATTGCGTTAAAAACAATGCAAAGATGTGATATCATTAGGAGTTCTGTGGAAGAATGCGTCTAATAAAAAATCGTTAACGTACGCATGACCCTGCATTTAACGCTCTAGTTTATATTTTTGATTCTTCAGCAATGTACGCAATGTAAGTTGCTGCATATACGTTCTAGTGCTAAATATTTTACGCATTATAACTAAGGTTTACATGGAGCAAGGGCAACGGCTTTAAAAAGTTATAAAATTTGCATTCTGCTAGAACATTTTTTTAGTCACTGTGAAATACAAATTTACTTTAAAATATGAATACAACTAGGTCCAATTATATCTCTACTGTTTTGTTAATAAAAAATTAGCGTATTAATTAAAATTAAATTGCAATGGTTATCGATATATCTTGAAATGTAAAATTCCTTTACAGATCACACTGTTCTATTACAGAATAATCATTGATCCGACTTTTAATTTACGTTGTGTAAGATTTAGATCAATATACCGTTTATTTAGATGAAATAAACAAAAAAATAATTAAGAAGATTGAATCTTTTAATTTAGTTCGCGAATTCATCGGAATAGACAGTTCAAACGTTAAGAAATCGATTGCTGTTCAGAATAGGCGCAATTTTTTTCTCTCTTGTTTTAAATTCGTATTGAATTTTTTAATAATAATACCTACCATTCCGCTTGAAAGCAATATAAATATTAAGTGTAAAAATTTACTGATTATCAACAAAAAAATGTAGATAATTGTTATTGCCAAAACATGATTTTGTATGATTTCGTGGTGAGATTTAAAAATGTTATTTTAATCACATTTACAGCAAAGGTTTTTTCCGTCTTTCTCAGATTATGGTCTTTTGCCAGGTTTTGCTATTGCTCGAGCAATAATGCATCTGCGTGTAATTTTAATCCAAATGCACATGTTCAAAGACTTTATACATCTGCACACATTTCGACAACAATTCCATTCTTTGAGTCGGTAACAAAATTTGTAAATTCTAGTTTGTTTAAATACCTGTGCTGTTAACTTTTATTAATAATGGGACACGCGGCTTTAATTGACCTACAACTGCTTATAGAAAATACATTTTTGAGTAACGATGACGATTTTTGTGATTTCCCTACCGTGGAGATGCAAAAATTAACTAAACAAAATAATGATGCTAATAACAACGAAAATGATGCCAACAAAAACGTGATTGAGGCTAAAGAGGACAATGGCAAACAACTGCAAAGCTTGGAGGACAAACATGCAGGTCAGGGTTTTAATAATTTTTTATTTGCAATTTTTCTTGCAATTTGTGGTAAAAATTAACCTTTAATTTAAAACTTTCGCTGTTGTTTTCTAATTTTATTGTATTGAAAGGGAGTTAATTAATTAAGTGATTGCTGGGAATAAAAATAAAACTAAGTTTGTATCAAATATTTACGGTACAAAGCAAATACAAGTAGTATAAATGAATAAAACGTCTTACATCCACTTTGAAAGCTTCTTTAAAAGAGCCATGGCGGGGCTGGATATAAAATAGGACTTCTTAATTCAGATGCTTGACGGTCTCGAGGTGGGGAGTTTTTCACTAGAATTGCCAAATAAATTAGTATCATTTCTCAAGCAGATTTATCGTCGTCATTTTGAGGTTTTTCCCTCTTAAAGGAAATTACGGAAAGTGCATTTACTTTAAAATACCTGCTAAATAAATTTTAAAGTTGGATAAGCGAATCATGACCTTACAAGCCTTTAATTACTATTTTTAATTTATGGTACAAAAAAAATTAAAAGTGCGAATTGCTCAAAGTCGAACTAACTCATCCCCAACAAACGAAGTTGAACAGAAATCTGCTTCTATGGGAGTATTTAGCGGGTGCAAAGTTCCACATTAAAGCAGCTAAAACCCCTCTAATATAATAATACGAAACCGACCAAGCGTATGACACACACAGTCATTCATTTAACTAAATAATGCACTCAAGAAAAATGCATTAACTGATTAAAATAATATTGAGTTAAAGCTCGCTTCATTTGTAATAATATTGACTAGATAATGTGACAGTTTTTGACGTTTGCTTTTCACATATGTTGATGATATTTTTGCGCTATTATTTAGACAATTGTTTGTTTGGTTTTCTAAAAATTTGCTTTAATTTTCTACGTGCGTGCTTCAATATTTATGTGATAATGAGTGTCATATTTGTTCATAACCTCGTGTTGTTTTTGCAATATAAGCTCATAAACATTAAAACTTTTCTTGTAATCTAATTGATTGGTGAAAATATTCGAATGCTTAAAAACTAAGAATTATATTCGCTTTTACAATTTTACAAATTATTGTTAATGTTTCCTATTTTATATACAAAAATCTATTTTTAAGTAAATTATTATAAAAACTCAATAACAATTTGATTTTTAATATGTAATTTTGGAGATTCAAGCAATTGATTTTAACGCATTAATTTAAGAAACATAATAATTTTTAAACATTAATTTTTTGTTGTAACTTTCTAATATCAGATATATAATAGAAAAACAAGCAAATCCCTTTATCTGTATTTTCTTATACTTCAAAAATAATTACATTTTACATTTTCAAAAATATTTTATGCCATACAGTTTTCGTCCAAGCAGTTACCACATAATACCAGAATACACCTGATATTCTCATCGGCTGTATTACGATTGTGACTCGTTGTACTCGAATGATAACTATGTAGTTCGAAGTTTTTCACGTAAGAATACGAAAAACCGACTGATTTTTTGTTTTCGAAAAAAATATTTTTTTTTGGAATAATGAATATCAGAGACCACATAAAATACGTGCAACATTAAAAAAGGAGGGGTTAAAAAAAGATTTTATCTACGACTGCTTGAATAAGGACTTATTATGACATTCATTTGCGTTACGTAATAAAGTTTATTATCGCACTAATGTAACATGAGTTATGTAATGAAAACATTACTCAACTCACTTTATTTACACAAACTAAACTGAAGCTTTGTTTATAAGAAAACTGGCTGGTTGTCATAGTATTGAACAAATCGAATCTATCTCGTTCTTTTGATTTTAAAACAAAAGTATTTTAAATGTGACTTGGAATTTGCAAATAAATTAATACGAAAAGCCCAATACCGTTTCAAGCAAAAAAATTCAATTTTTGACAAATTTTGAGCAGTCGTAGATAACATTTTGTACGTCACACGTGGAATAATGCATAATTATGGCACTCATTTGATTACACAACTCGGTCTGCGACTTCGTCGTGCAACTTCCAAACTCGTGTTATAATAACGGTTTTATACCACTAGTAACATAAATAACTATTAACACACCGTTTACTTATTACTGTATTTAAATATTAAATTTAAAATCTAGCTTAAGGTGATTATTTTAACTTTTTTCGTGTCTCTGGTAGATGGATATACACGAATTCAACCACAAATATAACATGGTAATTCCGAAAAAGCAACTAATAGCCCTTGTGTGTTTCTATTTATGCACAATATTACGAAAGCAATGTTTTGCTAAAAATTGTTATTGGAAATTTTAGATTTTCCAAATTTTTAGCTTTGAAGGTTGCTGTAGCTTAAAAAATATTTAATAATAATAAAATATTTAATAATAATTAAACAGGCGTTCAACCCAAAATTTAAAATTGAAGCAATCGCCATGTTAAAGCTAGAAAATTGAGAAAAAAACAACAATTGACTTATTTTAATATTATCTGTAATATCCTAATTTAATATTTCAAAAATTTGCCGTTAAGAAAAAAATTGTATACTATGGCTTTAATTTCTGCTTTCGGTTTCAGATCTTTTTTAAAACCAATTCTTTCCAAATTTCCTACCGACGGAATTTCTAGTATGTGTTTTTGAGACAATTTTAGTATTTAGAATACTAAAATCAGGAAAGTGGTACTTTCCTGATTGTGATTGTGACGCTGCCTGCTGTAATGGAACATAAATCATTTTTAACCGACTTCAAAAAAAGGAGGAGGTTCTCAATTCGTCTGTATATATGTATTTTTTTTTCTTTATTATAACTTTTTTGTTTATCAACCGATTTTAGTGATGATGATGATGATTTTTCCGTTGGGTTCAGTATAGTTCCAAGGTGGTACCATTATAATTTCATTGGTATTGGAGCTTGAACTTCGAAGATACTCCTCAAAATCTATTTTTTTAACCGACTTTTTAGTGTTTCCGTATTTCATCTTCCGTTTCAACTAGTCGTTTCCTCATTCGAGAAGCATCCTTACTAGGTCTACCCATCATGTAAAATTGTAAAATAATTAACTTTTTAAAAAAAACCGACTTCAAATAAAAACACAAAAGTGACATAAATTAACTAAAAAGCAAAAAATAAATGTTTTTTATGCAACAGTTTATTACTTATTTGTTGTTCCGTTTAATGTAATTAAGAAATTGTTGTTCATTATATAATTATTAATGGTTTTATAATTTTTAAGTCGGTGCCAAGTAAAACATAAAAATTCGAATCTAATTTGTTATTGTAGCGAGGTATATAACTTTTATGTTTCACTTGGCACCGACTTAAAAATTATAAAACAATTAATAATTATATAATAAACAACAACAATTTCTTAATTACATTAAACGGAACAACACATAAGTATTAAACTGTTGTATAAAAAACATTTATTTTTTGCTTTATAAATAATTTATGTCACTTTTGTGTTTTTATTTGAAGTCGGTTTTCTTTTTTTTTAAAAGTTAATTATTAACATTCTGATTATATTATACAATATTTGTATTAACAGAAATTATATCACAAAAGGTGAATATTTTTTTGGAAAAAACGTCGTCTTAACGTGCAAACTGAACGGTTGCGGTTTTAATTTCAACAAATCAAAGATACTCAAAAGGGAGGTTTTTTCGAAAAATTAATTTGGTTGTGTGTAATTTCACAACAAAATTTACATAGAAATTGCGATTTTAATTATGTTAACTCCATTTTACTTTAGAGATTGTCACTGTTGTACTGAAAACATAAGCAACTAATAAGTGCGAAAAGGAAGAGGTAAAAACTAATGAGTAAGGCAAGAAGAAAACGGATAAGCGGGCCAATTAGGAATTCACGTATCCATAGACACTATTAAATTTAATTAAAAAAATTCACGCAACCAACTATTCGTGCATACTTCTTTCTCCCTTACTTGTGATACGCATTCGTTGCTTATATCGTTTCCTTGTCGCACTTATTAGTTGCCTATGTTTCCAGTAAAATAGTGACAATATCTACGGCATAACTATGAAAAGGTAACTTTACGAGAAGTGCCTGTACAGTGGTTGATATACGTCATTAGTTGAAAATATTGAAGTTATTTTTTATTATTCTTTCGCTTTATTGGTTATTAATAATATGGAATGAAAAATTATCTTAATTTTCTGATCATTTTCATACCAACATAATTTCTACAATTACTACATTTTCAACAACTTTTTGATACTTGAAAATTTAAACAGAATTTAAATGGCGGTTCATTTCAACTACATTTTTAACATTACATTTTTTCATTTTCTCAAAATAAAATGTTTAAAACAGTATAACAGTAAACTGTTTGGTGTTGGCGGCTCGTAGAGTAAAGCGCATTACTAATAAAATGTTTCTACCACCACCACCATCGTAAAAATTGCAACGCCCGTGCAATATTGTTTATACGATATTATCGGAAATATCGATATTATCGATATAATTTCATTATTGATATTCGATGTTAAATTTTCAATATTGTCCAGCCCTAAACACAACACATCTTTTACTTTTATTACATTTAAACAACTTGTAACATTTTCAAATAATCATAAAACATTTACTGCTGATCAAGAGAGGTCAGGGTAAAAATGGTCGTTTATCCCTGTGTACAGATTCTATTGGTAGTGAACGAATTATTATTTTTGCTTACCAAAAAGGTCCCAACGAATCCAACATGAATTTTTAAAAATCTCAGCAATGATTGCACTAACAACAAACACACTAGTTCATTTTTTAAATCATCACGAATTTATCGAAACTGTGTTATTTAAAGTTAGAAAACACCCCGACATTAAGCCAACACACGTAACTTTATAACATGCATTAATAAGAAATCGGAACTTTACGTTCATTTTTATTGGTCCCGAAAATAGTCGAATGCAGTAATTGAATGCACACCTGTTACCATAAATTTTGCTTTTTCAATTGTCGTAAACAACTCTTATCAAGGGCTATTAGAGATTGGACATCAAATAATTGTTTAGTAGAGATGTGCTCCTAGAAAATTGTATTTAATACAAGATAAACTAATAATTTAAAACTGCGAATATAACACGTATTAATTTCAACAAAAGTAACAATTCTTATAGTGGTGTCATTGATATTATAGATATTATCAATATATCGATAATATCGATATAATTTCATTATTATGACTCGGTATTTATAGCGCTTTGGTTGCCGATTAGAGCTCTTTATAATTATTTCTCAGATAACGAATTGTCTTGTCGGTGTTTTATCGTCAGCAAGTCTTGAAAAAACAAAATGTTTCCTTTAAATTAATGACATTCTGTGTGTTATTTAAAACGCCTTTATTAAGGTTTAATAATGAAGATAAAAATTCAGTTTTAGGTTTGCAAAACAAGTACAGTTGCTAATGTTAAAATTAATGCCAATACATAACAACAGAAAGTTTAAAAATTTGTGGTATGAACAGTATGACTGATTATGTGAGAGTTATTATACATATAGAAAAATTGAAAGAGGGAAATACAATTACCTTTCATTTTATTATTACTACGCTCTGGAGGAAGAATCCGTAGATGATGTTATTAGAAACGGAATTGGGAAAGACTATGTTTTTTTGCAGACATAGACATAGGTACCGATGCCGGTGCCGGTGCTCCAAACCCCCTTCTGCGTTTGGGGAAGGCTAAATAATTTTTAATGAGTATCTGTATATAAAATACTTAATTACTTTAACAATATTTATTTATTTTCACCTTATACGTATTTCGGCATATTTACATGCCATTGTCAAAGGTTATATTAGAAAGTAAACAGTTAGTGTTAGTTATAGCAATAGAACTTTTTTACTTATCTTGGTAATCGTCTGCAGATGACTTGATTTCTTATTCCAAAATGTCCAGTACAGGAAAATTTAAGAGATCAATTTGCTCATTCATTAACGGTACAGTTTTTAAATGTTTGTAAATTTCAAAAGCTTCTAGTATATCTAATTTACGTTTATCATCACAAAAGTGTAAACATGTTATGGTGCTATTGGATGTCATTGATGATTGTGTTCTAGAAAGTGTTTAGCGTAATTGGATTTATGTCGGTGTTTATATTTGTAACAACTTACGTGTTCTTTATACCTAATATCAAAATTTCTAATTGTCTGGCCTATATAAACCGAATTACAATGCCAACAATTTAATTTGTAATTGCCGGATTTTAGCAAATCGTCTGTTTTTGATTTTGCATCAAACAAAGTGTTTAAGATGTTTCTAGTTGTTCTAAAGCTTACTATATATTTATTTGCTTTGTTTGTAATTTTAGCAATTTTTTCTGATTTGTCACCAAAATATGGGTTCGAAGCATATTTAATTGTATCGAACGAAGTTAGGGTATTCGGATACATTTTTTGAATGGCTAATTTATAATCTTTTTCTTTAATTAATGTGTCAATAAGTTTAGTATTATAACCATTACTGTATGCAACTTGTTTAATAATTGAAATTTCTCTATTATAATTAATTTCATCTAAAGGGACCGTCAAAGCGCTATGTATCAGAGACCTGTATGCTGCTAATTTATTTGTTTTATGATGACAAGAATCGTGTGGTATTGTAATGTCTATTTGTGTAGGTTTTCTATAAACTGAGTACTCAAATTTACTAGTTTAATTAATTTTTATGTTTAAATCTAAAAAGTTAATAGACTTATTTTGTTCAGTTTCTAGTATAAATTTTATGTTTGGGTGCAAGCTGTTAATAAAAATAAAAAATTCATTAATTAAAACAAATGAACTATTAAAACATGCTAAAATGTCATCAACATAACGAAACCAAAATATAACTTTCTCAGATTGAATTAATTCGAATATTTGATCTTCTAGATTTTCCATAAATATGTTAGCTAAAAGAGGTGAAATTGGACTTTTTGGAAATAAATTTTATTATTAAAAGTAAAATAATTTTTACTTTTTAATGCCTCTATTTTTAGTTAATTCGCTAAAGTAATTAATGTTATGTAATTGTTTGATTTGCCATTTTTAAATAATAAAATTTAATTTAAAATTTAATACACATTTAAATTACTATTATTTTGGATCAAGACTACTGATTTTTAACTAAGACTGTTTAATATATTTGAAGAAAAGAAAACGAAAATACCATAAATTTCTATACATTCTAACAGTTTCCGAAACATTCACAACATTTATGAATTATCGAAATTTTACGTCAGTATTGATCATAATAATCAAAATTTGCTGAAAAATAATTTTACTTTAGTTGCTTATTCAAGTATTTATAGTCATAATATTTAATATAAGAAACAATGTTATTTATTTCATTATCAAAACTCTCATTTTAAACATAAATAAACAAAAACTTGAACTGTAAAATGGTTTAAACAGAATTTTATCACAAATCGTTTATAGCTGCGTAAAGATTTTTGATTTTGCATTAGTGAGTAAATCAATTCTGAAACTCATTTGACTGACTATTTATTCTGTAAGCTTTATAAAACATAAGAGCCATCAGTCAGCAAAAACTATTCAAAAAAAAGTGACGGGGTAGGACATGGGTGTTGTAATTGTACCATTAAAAGCAAAATTATCATTAAAATTTATTGCTGTCAGTGAACAACGCTAATTCTCGTTTTGACAGGTACGTAGGTAGCATTAACAAATTTACTTCTACAATAACTCATTTCAGCATTTTACAAATTTAGCATTGATGAAAATACTTTATGGTAACATATCCATGAATGCATTTCCAAGACTTGTTTGTATTCTAGCAGGTTCATTGGGCGATTAACACAGCAAAAAGGTTCCTTTGTTCGATGTACAAGCGACCAAAATAGCAACATCCATGAAAACGATTGTTCAGCGAAAAAAAGCGTCAAGCCGCTAAGTAACTTTTGAGTAGAATCGATTGGTTTTTATTAGAGGAAGCTGTTACGCATGTAAACGTTAGATTAGATGCTTTGTTAAGATTCTGAAAATCAATTTTTAATGTCTTTATTCGTATCAAACCACCGACAGCCTTGTTCTTGCCGGTCTCCTTTTGTATAGTCTAATCTGCGGACGAGTCAAATAAAATGTTCATTACAGTAGCGCCTCGTGATTTTTTTTACAACAAAATAGAAAATAGTTAAAGAAGAAGAATATTTGTTTTATGGAATTTGTTTAGAGTGAAACGCAATTTATTAGTCGATACATTGCCAAAAATGTGTACTGCTCGATCAGGCTCGATCGCCTGATTAAGCAGAACACTAAAATCATAGCGTATCCTAATGAGTCGCCTCTGGTTCATTTAGAGATTAGACATAACACAATAATTTAGTTGCATTGAAAGGTAATTTTGGTTATAAGCGACCGAAGAAATGTTTTTAAACTTTATGCAAAGTTATCCAAGCATAATTACAATCCCCTTATTGATGAGCTTTTCTATCACAACATGCACGACAAAATTGGAAGTCAACGCAGTGCATAAGAGTGATTAATGAGGATGTCAGTCGACATTTTGAAGTGAATTTGTACCGTGATTGCGGGCTCTCTCATGGGATTATTCGAACTATCCCACTAACGCTGATTACCACCACCCCCATTTGCATATTATGCCTGCTTCATATGTCTGCAACATAATGGTTATAAATATTTTGAATCTGGGGCGCAGACAAGAATAAATTTGAGTGGATCAAAAAAATCCTGAAAAATTGAACTTGAAGGTTATCTGTCATGCACTGAAAGGGATTTTCATGTAATAAATTTTGTTAACTTATGTGTTAGTAAATTTCAAGAACATACAACAATATACGATATACTTTGGGTATCAATCTTAAAATTGTCTTAATTTACTTATTAATTTTTAAAATTAATCCACCCCTTAACCAAAAATAAATCAATCAAGCATAAATCCGATTGTTCTGTTGTAAAGAAGTTTTTTTCAGAATGAAGCGGTTTGTTTGTTCCCAGCCCACCATTCGATACCCTGCTATCGATTTCGCCGGTGAGATCAATTACACCTGAGAGTCCTCCGCGGGCCGTAACTCCACGCTTCTTAACACCTTAAACCTTCGGGCTGATTGGTAATATGGTATATGCCATCCACACCACATAATAACAATCACTATTACGTATTTAAGTCATATGAGAAAATATTTGCTCACTCCACAATGTTAATAACAAAAATAATAATCTGCACATAATGGTGCAAACTGGGGAAAAGTCGTTTAAACTTGGGAGACGTTATTAAATAGTAATTTAACGCTAATGTTTTTTCCTCAAACAATGTGTAAACTTAGACCCGTGGTGAAATCGGCTATCTGGTTTAAAGGAAACCCTTGAATACTACTATGGTGGGGATTTCTATGAGAACTCGAGGGAGGTTCTAATCAAAATAATATTTGTTATCGGATTGTCGATCAGTGCGTTCGTAATTGTCCGCGATTGCAGGTGTAAAATTAATTTGTGGTTATTATTTAAATATCTTTAAGTAATTTATGCTCTTGGTAAATTCGTATGTGCCGTGGTGTTGAAAAGGGAAGCTTCAGAAAGCAAAATTTACATCCGGTGCCTAAATTTTTATGCTAATCTAATGAAAATTCAACTGTGTGTTCCTCATACCTTTGTTGAAAAGCATATCCCCAGTTGTGCCTTGTGTGATGCGCGGAGGTATTATCCTTTATGGAGATCAAAGCAAGGCTCACTTTACGTAATGTATATATGCATGTATAATGGGATACACCGCATACTAGCCGAATTTAGCTTTCAGAGATTTAAATATTAATGCAGGCTTGCCTCAGCAACACTTAATATACCGCTGAAAATTTTATGCTGAAAGATTTAATTAGGATTTCTGTTTTTAATGGGACGTTTTTATTACTTGTGTTAATTCTGATTATTAATGATCTTCATGTATTTTCAAAAAAAATTTCATCTTCGGATTTTCAATGCAAAAATGTTTGGAGTGTCAAAATTGCAAATATTCTCCTTTTACGTATAATTTAAATTTAAAAAAGTAAGCCATATTTAATTAATTTAATTTTAGGTACAAATTGAAGAAGCAATAATTTTCCAATTTACGATTTTTAATTAAAGAAAAAATCAAAGAACTGTGAAAAAGAAGCATTTCGTCATAAATAAAATAGTCCTGAAAAATTTAATTCAAATCTCGTGTGATTTTCTAAAGAGGGAGCAAAGCAAAACGCGAACGTTCCTGCTGATCGTGCGGACAAGAGTGTGCGAGAGAAATCTAAATGTGGATTCCAATGAGAAGCGCAAACTTTTCTAAAAATAATCGGCATTAGCGCAGGCGTCCATCAAGTACTTGAAAACCGCCAATCCTCACCTAGGGGTGGACCCAACGTGCTCATGCGCCCGAACGCCACCCTTAATGCGTCCGACCGACCCTAATGTAGACCTCAGATTAGGTTAGTTGAAGAAATGCCGGAAAAATCTACTGGTGTTAGTCCTGACGACTATTTTTGTAGAGTGGCATCTGATGTGACCCTGAAATTTTTAAGCAATCTGGGATCGTAATAGTGTTAAGGGAAAAATATGCCAAAGAAGTATTTTTTATAAAATTATTAAAATGCTTTACAAATTTTCAGAAATGATCATATTATAAATTTTTTTTATGAAATTGTGAAAAACGACTAAAGTACTTAAATTTTGCTTTAGCTTACATTACCGAGTTTGGGTAAAACAATCACTTTAGGATAAAATTGTCAGTCTCAAAATACGTGTAATAATTTTATGTAAATAATCCTATAACTATAAAAAATAAAAAAAAAACTTATTTTACGGTGCAAATACCGTATGTTCAAATCTGTCTTTGCGTGCTTTAGAATTTAACTGTCATCACCCTGCCAGTGTCTCTACAAATGACAAATATAATACTTAACCTAAGATTTTAACTGAAATTATGCTTTTTGGTTTAAATACTAAAGTTTGCAAAGACAGTAATTTTATTTTCCATGGCCAACCCTTATGTATTTTTTATTTGAACATACGGTAGAATCCTTATGGGAATTTTGAAAATACCTCCACGGTATTTTCTTTGGCCATTGAGGGAGCAGAAAAATATTTATTAAATACTCATTTCCCATGTGGAATAAAAGCGTTTTGGTGGATTTTTTTTGCTGGGGTAAAATTGTCCCGAAAGTTGGGAAAAATCGCCTAAATTTGCTACTTTTATATGCCTTAAGTCAACTCTTGTCATTTTGGTATTTATTTTTAATTTAACTTATGTACTGCTTAGATAATAGTATACGCAATAAATTTTCCTATCTCAATTTTGTGAAAAAACACAAGGCGTATTAATACCAAAATGTTTCTTTTACCTTCTTATTGTTAACTTTAATAGACTGTTTAATTTTACGGCATCAATTAGCTTCTTATTGTAGTGAAAAAAACATAATTTTGATACCTGAAATATTAATAAATAATTGTCAGTACGTAACAATATAGAATTATTTTTATCAACGACGGAAAACTGTATACAGGGTGTATTTTTTAGTTTTTTACGTTGCTCACCATTGGTATCTTGGAATCTATAAGAGCTACAAATTTGGTTAAATGGGAAAAAAATGTAACTTTTTATGCAGAATAAGATGCCGTTTACAAAGAAATCTTCATTTTAAGTTATTTCACAAAATAGCTTCAAAACTTTTATATTCAGAATTACAGTTTTCTTTCAGAATATTCAAAAATATACAAAATTTTAGGCAATAACTCAAACAGTCTTCGTTTAATTGTTTTTTTGTATACCTCATCTTAATTAGCATAAAAACTTACACTTTTTTCCCATTTAACCAAAATTGTAGCTCTTATGGTTTCCAACATATCAAGGGTGCATCTTGTCTAATGACAAGAATATCTAAAACTGAATTTACTAAAAACGTATGTTCCCTTAAATATGAGAAAAAATCAAATCTTGGTTTTGTGTACACCCAAAGAACTTAATAATAGTCAAATTTGAACAAATTAATTTTAAAAACCACCCTGTATAAAGCAGTTATACCTTCAATTGACCCACCCCACAGGAATCTGCCACTAGGTGTATCACTACCGAGTTAACTTCCCAACCGCTGTGACAATCCTGGCTCCTCCCCCGGACTGACAGGACTCGCTTATCCGCTCAGTAGTCCTGCAAACATCGCGTCCGCGTCCGGCTTAAGCGTCTGCCCCAGCATCCCGACGGCTACCGACGCTGACATTCTAGTCATACACGCTTTCATGTTGACCAAAATTAAGCGCTACTGTTTTAGAACTGAAAAAATTTGAACTGAAGTGGCTTAGTTGCAATTTTCTGAAGTCTTCCTTGAACTTTTAATGTTGTTACAAAAAGAAATTGTTTAAGGTTTCTACGTTCCCAATCTTTCAGGAATTTCAAGATTTTGAACTAGATCGACACGGGGTAATTCCGGGTACCAATAAAAAAAACTGTGTTGGTAATAACCCAAGTGTAACGAATGGATTTAATGGTAAAGGGAAACAAAAAATTTAATTTAAGATAAAAATGAGATAGTAACAAGCTCGATTTAATTAAAAAATTAAAATGAAAGAACCGTTTAAAATTGAAACTCTTAGTTCTTAAAAGAAGGTGATAAATCTAGAGTGCATGTGCAGTGACATCAGCAATCTGGATACCGCAAGTTTAGCATCCCTTTTGTCGTTTCGGTCACCGGGAGCGGCAATGGATCTTACTACGGCCTACCGCTACAACCAGAATATGATGGAATATTACACGTGTAAGAAACGTTTCTTCATTTCCTTATCTTTGCATGTCTTGATCTTTTGATTCTTGACTGATAAGCAAAGTAGGTAATGAAATTATTTTTTATTAGGACAGTTCTAGTTTTTAAAATAACTTGGATTTAAGACTTTAAAATTAATCTAACTTAAGTTAAAAAAATTTTTATGAATTAAATAAGAAATTACATTTTTCCCCCGATCTTTGAATATGATTCGAATCAGAAACTAAAACATTTTTTATATTTCTAATTTCAGGATATAAGTAGTAAGTAGTCTCTTTAAAAATCAACTTTAAGATCTGAAATAATATTTTATTTAATTTCTGTGCGTTGAATAATATTATTTTACAAATCCAAATTGCCGATAAATGTAAATGTAAATTTGTCGCTTTTCTTTACATTTTTTAATTTATTACTTAGTAGTGAAAGGCGTAAAAAAATGTTGGTTGTTTACTATTGCCGGCGGAAAAATTAAATACAAATATCTTGAGGAAAGTTATCTACATATTTTTTTGTAAACAAATCGGGTCTCTTCGGCAAACACTTAAAACAATTCAAGAATTTTTGCCCTAAAACTCAAATAAATAATTTAAATTTCTATTACTTATAATTATATTATTTTAAACTAGTTTTTATATTTTCAGTTATTTCTGTAGACCTGAAATTAAGATAAGATATACAATTTGAGATTACAGAGTGAAGTTGCAGAAATACGATTAAATTCCAAGTTTCATGAAAAAATTTTAACAAATTTCTTATTTTAAGAAAAATCTGAAGAAAAATTATAAATTGTAATGCCACTAAGATGTCGTCTCGCCTTATTGGCTAAAAAATTCTAAAAGATAGTGACTGTTAGTCTCGTGTTCGAGACTATGAGACAAAAATTGTTATATGTTTTACGAGGCGAGGCTCTTGGTAATATAAAAAAAAATTTCCGTCCAATGTTGTTACTTTTGGTGGCAGCAGCATTTCTCAAGCTTTTGCCATAAAGTAATATTTAAAATTCTTTTAAAATTTTAAAGACATGCAAATAGTGTTAATTTGTTTATTTAAACAATTTGTATATACAGGATGTTTCAAAGTTGGTATAGTAAGATTAAAAAACATTAGAAAAAAACATAATAAGTATGGATCCGGAAATGCTACGTTACAGATTTACCTCTCAAAGTTTAATCACGTTTTAATTATTATCTTTGCCATAAATTGAGATATTCGATATCGCTATGTTGCAATTGATGACTAACATTTACATTTGTTTTGA
This sequence comes from Ctenicera cuprea, assembly GCA_958336395.1. Lineage (NCBI taxonomy): Eukaryota > Metazoa > Arthropoda > Insecta > Coleoptera > Elateridae > Ctenicera > Ctenicera cuprea. Next base: position 16,292,711 of record OY284495.1, on the reverse strand, counting down.
TTCAAATCCTTCAACCAGGAGCGTAGATAAGGACTGTTTGGCGTATCTCATAAGCTATTTTTTACACACGATCATGAAAGTCAGTATTTTCTTAAGATGAAAAAAATATTTTATACAGACTTTGAGGATAAGTTTTACAAATCAAAACAAAAAATGTTTTTCCACGACCGGGAGTAGAAGTCGCTTTCTATGAAATCAAAATTGTGACAGAAGTAAAGCATTTACACCGACGTCTCTGGATAACAAATTCCAATAAAAACAAGTTAAAAATGAAAAAAAATCAATGGTAAAATACCCATAGAAAATTTAAACCCAATATTTTAATTTTTAGCGGAGTTATTTATTAAAAGGCGATTAAATTGTTTCATTTGCAAAGACTGTAACTAAAAAATAAGTGATTCCTTACTCATGTTAATTTGTAGTTTTCCTAATATTTTTTGTACTCTTATCTGTTTTCAAACTATTTTACCATGATTTTGGGAACAGCCTGTACGTACAACTCGACTCATTGGCCCCTACGTAAATTATGAGCAGTCCAGTAATTTAGAAAATTACTATTTACTATATTTTCCTATTTAGCACCAGGTAAATAAATGCGAAAAGAATTATCGTAATTTTGTTAAAACAACAAACATTTTTTTGAAATAGTCATGCATTCTACCAATTATTCTATTTAGTCTTACGTGCGTCAACGAACATTTCCCGACGACGCGCGACTTATGCCGAAATTTTTTTCGCCTTTGCTATTAAACCAAATAGAAAAATTAGGTTTAAGGCTTTATAACATAAAAGATGTAACAAGAAATCAAGTATTATTATCCATTTATTATTGTTAGATATAAACTTACCGGCATATTCTTACAAATTTTTTATTCTAAATATTCTTATATCACCCACACATAAAAATATTTCAAACCACTAAATTCGAAGACTGTTGACAGTATTCGGTTAATCGGTTAACCGGTTCTGCTATTGTCCGGAAAACATTGATAAATGATTTCGCGTAGAAATATTCGACTATTTCGATATTGGACGATTACAATTGAATATCTAGGCACGTTTCCTTGCTGCTTTAAAACTTCTTTCTGTAACACTTCCATCTGCAAAACCATCCCAAATCAAGGTTCAAAAATTAAACACCTTATGCTATTCATAAAACAACCATTTGAAAACCATCTGGTCATTCCACACCTATTGTCCTCTTAACTTTTGACTTTTCAAACAAAAAGCTGCAACGTGGTCTTTCGACTTCTTTGTATGTTTGAAGACATCGTACTCTGGATCCTTAAAATATTTACTAGATTTTGTTTGGGAACTATATGTATAGGCCAGTTTGAATAGAACTAAATATTTTTCCATTGAATGGACCTAAAAGCGAAGTAAATTTCTGAATCGGATTTTGTGAATGTGTGTGCACTCGGCCAAGTAATTTGTGTACCGCTCTATTAACAAAAAAGCTTCGTGATTTATATGAGCCGCTGCAGCTACCGTAACAAACTAAGACGTGTCACAAGATTCGCTTCACACGTCTTCAAATGGAGGCCGCGAATTTATTTTGAACACATCATGAAATGCATTTTCATGTTTTAGTGTAGTTTTGAGTTTATTTAAAATTTTTGTTGTATTTTTTTAACTTCGTGGAGCATTCACAATCTTACATTAAATTTATGCACAAGTCCGGTAAGCATGTAAAAAGTGCAGCTAGTTTCTGTCTGTGCTTAGGAAACAAAATTGCAGAGATAATAAATATAATATTCTGGAAAAAACTTTTGAGAATGAATTTTTTATAAATGGCTTTTGCAACGCAAAAAAGAAGTAGAAATTTCTAATAATATAGAAAAACTTTTAATAGCAAATAAAGGGTATTGAAGTAAAGTCCTCAAAGATTAAAACATTAATTCTCTGTCCTGTGTCAGGCCGTAGCAATAAACAATGTTCTAAAAATTAATCTGTTTACATCCCTCAGACATGCTTTAGCCAATAAAAATCCAACGGTTAACCAATCACATGTTCTATTTTCGCGATAATAAGGCAAGCTACTTATAATAGCGCGAAATGTTTCGCATGAATGCTAGAGGTTTCTAAGACTTATATCTATAGTAAAGAAATAACCAAACTTTTAATTATGAGCAGCAAATTCATTTATCCTTATAAATAAAATGTATTACGTTTATATATTATCACTAGCTGTGATAGTAGTAGTTTTTTTGATAACTAGTAACGGCCGCATTACCCTACGTGACTGTTGCACAAACATTTGATCAAAATAATAAATAAACTGTGTAGAGATGTAGAAGTCGGTCGTCGCGTTAAGGTAGAGACAGTTCCGGATTTAATATATATATAGATACTGATAGTGCTTTTCTTAAAATATAATTAACCAAACAGCGCACGTGCATTAGATTTTTTACCTTCAGTTGACAAACTCACTCGAGTCGAGCAAGATTATTATCGACAATTACTTACACACGTGTGTTATTACTACAGACAATTTAACGCATGTCATTGTCGACCACTAAAATGTCTTTATATCATTTTTTTCAACAATTAAAAGGTTATTACGCTGAAAACCCCTATTTCATATTTTTGGAATTTTCATGTCGGATACCACACTTGATCACAATTTGTTAGGTACATTTGGGACTAAAAATCAGCCGTACCTATTGCCTAAGAAAATCGACACTTCGTGCTTCGCACTCTTGGCGATTTTCGTCACAATTGTAATTTGTAGTGCAAAAATTGCTGAAAAAATTGTGACCAGTGGTATTATATACAAATATTGCACTTAATTGTCATGAAACCAATCATAACGCTCAAACTTTACACCATTCAAATCGGAATTACAGCGATAATTTGCATTAGTGCAAAATAGTCAAACAACCTCAGATGTGATTTAAAAATTTTCGGTAATACTGTCGTTTCATTTACAACGAAATCGTGTTGCTAGGAAACACCAGCAAAAGTGGTACTGCCTCATAGCAGCAAGATTGAGTTTTTCAACGAAATACAGAGATATAAATAAAAGTTTAATTTATAAGGGGGATTTTTTAGAACATTCCGCGAAAAGCCACCACACCTATTTATCATAATTATAATCATAACGCGTTGTTTTAATTGTTAAAAGCAAAAATAAAAACGAATTGTTGACGTTGTTGCTATGGTTACAATACTATAACAACACGGCATTCTAAAAATATTATACAGGGTGTTTCTCAATAGCATGCTAATATTTAAGGAGGTTATTCTTGGGTCCATTTTGAGAAAAAAACTTCATATGAACATATGTCCTAAAGGTCTTAACTTTTGAACTACAGGGTGCTCAAGTTTTAAGAAAAAATTCTTTTTTTTTATAACTTTGGTATGACCCTAAATATTTGTGAAACGTAGTACGCATCTTCTACGCATCAAAAGGCATATTCTGCTGTACAACATAATTGGTTTTTGTCGTAAGTGGTCTAGCGAGATGCAAATGAATGAATTTTATTTCTTTATACGAAAACCGTACGTCAAACGAAAAAAAATGAAGAGACCAGATTTGCTCAGAAACGAATGAGGATTTAAAAAATAATTTTTACTTTAAGAAAAAGCAGTGGCGTATCACTTTTCTCTTTAAAATGATTCAGTGCAAATCCCGCACGAACGCCACTGGCAAGAATAAAAAATTATGTTGTACAGCAGAAAATGCCTTTTGATGCGTAGAAGATGTACTACGTTTCACAAAAATATCTAGGGTCATACCAAAGTTATCATAAAAAAAGAATTTTTTCTTAAAACTTTAGCACCCTGTAGTTCAAAAGTTTTCAAGACTTTTAGGACATATGTTCATATGTAGTTTTTTCTCAGAATGGACCCAAGAATAACCTCCTTAAATATTAGCATGTTATTAAGAAACACCCTGTAGAGATAATCGTAGACGGAATTTGCTTAATAGTCTAAAAATAACAATTGTTATTGCATGTTGCTGTAATGTACATGAAATTCTGTTGTAATTTGTTTAATTATTGTGTTGCTATAGTAATTGCTGATGGCTGCAATCATAATTCTGCAAATCAGCTGTAGAATGCCCCAAAGCTCCTTGCTATAATCTATAAAATATTCGCGTATAAATTTTGACGCCGTCAAACACTAACGTGTGTTGCTTTTAGAAAAGTGGTCTTATGTTTTGCACTCGGGCACATTGTATCACAACAATCATTCGTGCTGGAACGTAATTAAATTAATAAAGTACGAAACATAAAAGCATCTTTCTAAGAGCAAAAAACACAAGTGCTGAACGTTGTAAAAACTATCTGGAAAAATTGTAAGCAAGAGAGATGTTCCATTTATTTAAAAACAATTTCTGCCATAATAGTTTCAAACATTGTTTTGAAAACGACCATTTAAAGAAAATGTTGTGAACAATTCTAAAAGAAGAACAAAAGCTAGAGAGCTCCACGAATACATCCCCTAAGAAAAAAAAACGTACGGAATATTTTTTAATTTTAATAAGAAAACAATTTAATTATTCCTAGCAAAATCACAGAAAAAACTTCCCTGCAATTTTAAAAACAATGTCCTGGAAACACCAATACGGGAATGTTATTCTAGATACCAATAGGAGTAAACAGAAAAAAGGAAAATCGGTGTCGGTTCATTCTCCGTGAAGGGGCCGGCCCCTATAGGGGTCTTTCGGACGCCGCACAAGTCCTAAGCCTCTCTTCAGCCGAGAAAGGATGGTAAGGATGGGTTAGAACGAGGAATTTAGATAAAGGAGGTTTTTCGCGAAAAGAACTGTCTCTGTATTCGCATTTTGGCTCAGGAAAACTACGTAAAAACCTGAGCCAGAACAGTCGGCCGGGCCGAGAATCAAACCCAAGTCCTTGCGAATGAAAAGCGGGCGCGTTAACCGCCGAGCCACCTCTATCGGTCCAAAGGAGTAATGATGATGCCAAAACTAGAATTACAAAAACGAGTTCTTTCAGGACGAAAGTGGAAATACCAATGTCAAGAAAAAAAAAAGATCTCTAGATATAAAAAACTTCCAGAAGGGGCTAAATTCCCATTTACCTTTAGTAGATAAAAAATCCCTAGAACTAGAAAAAGTCCCCTAATGTGGCATCACCGAGTTTTTGACGAGATCAGACTTGTACAATTAAAAAGAGAAAAGAGAAGCTTCAAAGCTTCGCCTTGAAACAAAAACTCCTGAAAGTTTCAGAAAAAAAATTATATTAATATATACAGCATAATTATTAGAGATATTATTTAATATTTATTCTATAAAAATTAAATTAAATATTTCTGTTTTATATACACGTTTTCCGAGACATTTTAAAATATATACTTTCGAAGCACTTTACGAGACAATTCAGTGCTGCTTGAACTTTTCTCCATACATATCTGACGGTTTCCATGTCAAAGGTGTATAAGCTCGGGGACACTTCAAGTTTAACCTTTTTCCTCTACATTTCTCTTTCAATTTCGAGTAGCAAAAGTGGTCCGCATTCCAAACAAAAATAAATACCTAAAGGCAGAATCAATCGCGAAGGTACAAAAAGCTCGTGTGTACATTCTCTTGGAGATCACGTAAGCAGATACGCCTTCGACAAATTCCTCGTGCGTATATTTTCACCTACATTTTGTCATAATAAAAACTTTAATAGGTTTTTCAATAACTTTGTTACCACGTATCTGTCGTAACCCAATTCATCAGAATTAGTGCCGTGCCAATTGAAATCATTTCCTGCGACACTTTACCGCCTACTATCTAATCTAGATTATCGAGCAATACCAGAAGTGAGCGCCGAGCATTTCAATTCACCCCACTTGATATTTAAGAGCCTAATACCAGTTTGGCTAATGTGTTGGATTATCACTTGTGCTGTAGTTGCCAGCCCTGCCCTAAAACACTCAACACATGTTATGATATTTATCTACTTATCAGATTACACAATTAAGCTGGGGTGGAAGCCCCGAGTTTCATACGAACTCAAATACGAATTTCATTGGAATTAAGCCGTAATCTAATCATTATTCAATAAAATATTTTAAACCAAAGAAATCAATAAATAAAGTCGAACAATCTTGAGAGTTTTGCAAAAAAATTAATCAGAGTTTGAAAAGAACGAGATTTTGGTTAACTTTAAAGATAACGTGAAACGCGGAAAATATTTGGCGGAAGTGGAAGAAGCGTTCGCCGCTTCGCGAATTTCCACTTCGTCGGACATCTGTGCCCACTTGTCGCGACGACGAAATCGGGATTATTTCAAATTGTTCTATTCCCATGTTTCTATTTGTTTATTTTTAAATTTAATTACCTAACTCGCGTTCAGCGAGATTTAATTTTATATATTAATTAAACATTACAAAACAAACTCGAGGAACTCAAATTCTTAGAAAAAGGTTAAAAATCAGATTGATCAAATTATATTTAAGTGACACATTGTAATTTTGGATTCGATAATACTTTGTTATTAAAAAAACTACTTGAAATAAGGTATTTAATCTTCTACGAGTATGAGGTTGTCTATTTACTAATACTTTTAAACGTAATTTAAAAGATATGCATTTCTATTGTAAATTTAAAATTAAACGTGGATACGGAATCCCCTCTTGACCCGCTCATTATCTTTTTTCCTTGACGCACTCAAATAAACAGTGACAAATTTATATAAGTGTTCATTGTTAACAACTGTTATTAATTTATAATTTTAAAAGTTTATGTAGGAACATGTAAACCAGTGTAGAAAATCAACGCAACACCAAATATTGTATTGATTGGCTGTTTGTATATCATTTTATACAATATATCTGATCCACTTCGTATAAGCATTAAGTAGAAACGATGTACTTACAAATAAATTAGAATTGATATATACTGGAGATTATGATGTTAAAATTAACGTATAGTTTAACGTTTTTAAAAATGCTTCGAGTTAACCGAGTTTTAGCATTATTTAACCATAGTTACGGTTAATACGTCAATAATAATAATGTTAATATAATATTGTAGCAAATATAGCAATAAACAAGTTCAAATCCGTCTATAGCTTGTTACTAATACACTGCTGGAACGTATACATTCAATGTTGTTTTTGTTTAATGTTCATCATTAACAAATCCACGAAGTAATATAAAACATAAACGAATCTTAAGTTATCGTTTTATACTATAGTTAACAGTTCCGTTCGTATATATAGAAACACAGCAATATGCAAACAAAAATATAATAAAACAATACAACACAAACATTTTTATTTATAAAGAATTATTCTTCAATGTATCTGATCCGGCTCGAAGGACCTTTGATACAGTGTTCATTACTCATAAATCTCAAGTTACCGTTTTATAATTTGCTTAATAGTTCAGTTCATACATATAGCAGCATAGAACTATGAAACCAAATGTGAAAAACCAATATAGCATATTTTTTAATCATATTAAATTATGTATGGTATCCGATCCGGCTCGAAGGACCCTTGCTGCAGCTCAAAATAGGTTAGAATTAACAAACATTGTACGGTTAAATTGTAACGTTTTAACGTTCAAACTAAACATTCTCAATAACGTTTCAAGTTTTTAAACTTTCAGCAAAATTTCGCAACAGTTTGCTCTACAAATTGCTAATACCGAATTAGAATGTTAATATAGCATTGCAAAAATTATTGCAATGCACATGTTAAGATATGTCAAATCCTATTATAAGTCTGAAATTATTGTTTTGTATGCAAAGAAATATAAGAAAGCAATATAACATAAACGTTTTTATTCATAACAGATTATTCAATACATTTAATCCGGCTCGAAGGACCATTGTTACGCTTAAAAATAAGTTACAATTAACGAATGGTGTAAGTGAATAGAGAATAAATTGCGACGTTAAATAAATGTTTAGATTAAACATTCTGTAAAAACGTTTCAAGTTCTTGAGATTATTCAATTTATCTGATCCAGCTCGAAGGACCATTAATACAGAGGTAACCATTTGTATAAATATCAGATTATTTAATATATCTGATCCGGCTCGAAGGACCATTGTTAGACTTAAACATAAGTTATAATTAACCAATAGTGTAAGAGAATAAATTGTCACGTTAACTAAATGTTTAGATTAAACATTCTGTAAAACGTTTTTAGTTCTTGAGATTGATCAATTTATATGAACCGGCTCGAAGAACCATTATTACAGTGTCCATAATCAACAAGCCGCAATTGTCTGTTTCGTAAGGACCATCGACACACTAAAAGTAAGTTAGAATTAACAAATGGTGTAGGGGGCTAAGTCGTGACGGAAAATTAATGTTCAGACTGGACATCTTAAACAATGTTGTTTGGGTTTGATGCGCAACAATCTACTCTACAGAGTGGCAGTAATAAGAACGTCATTATAACATTGCAAGAAATACAGCAACACGCAAGTTCAAATCTGTTAATATCTTGTTATTAAAACACAAACTTACATTCAATGTTGTTAATGTTTACTATTCATTATTAACACGTCTCAAGTTATTGTCTTTATAATGTTGACAGTTCAGTTCATATATGTAAATGAATTTAAGTAAACAGTATAACATTTGTATCACATTATTCAACGTATCTAATCCGGCTCGAAGGACCATTCACATAGTACTCATCATTAAAGCAATTTTTTTTAAATAACTGTATTAATAGCTACGTTCAATAAACGTAAGAAACCAAAAGTAGCATACACATTTCTATTTATACCAAATTATTTAATGTTGTTGAACTGACTCGAAGAACCATTGATACATTCTTCATCACTAACAAGTCTTAATTTAATATTTCTTTTTCATTTTGTTAATTGTTCTGTTCATACACTTACATAGCAATATACAAATAAATATAAGAAAACAATATAACGCAAAATTTTTATTCAGTATATGTTATCCGGCTCAAAAGGACCATATATTAAAAATAAGTTAAAATTAACGAATACTGTAAGAGGATAAGTTGTAATGCTAAATACATGTTCAGACTAAAACGTTTTGTTTTTAAATTCTTAATTTGTATAAGATTAGGCGTTAAAAACTTTCTCTATACCCTACTCTTACAAAAAGCACCACAAACACGACTCTGGCGTTAAATTTGAATCCCAAACCTCAGCATTATAAGCTCTTGGTCTATCAGACCCAACCACTAGCCTGCCGAGGTCGGAGGTAGCCTAAGAAATGTTTATTTTAAAAGTTTAGTAACTAACATTATTTAAAGAACAGTAAAAGCTGATATCGAGTTTACAGTTACAACTAATAAACAATAATGTTGACTTGTAACGTCCATTTCTGACTTCTACCTGCGCCCATGTGTGGTGTGTTTGTTGGGTTGCGTGTCTTTCAGGGGTGGGGCATGTTAGACCGGTGAATAGCGCCGAAGTGCGCTGAGCCCGGATGGGATGGGAATCATGGAGTCGTGCTCACGCACGGCCTCATAATTCTTTAAAAAAATGCTTTTTTGGGAATAAAAAACGTATATTTTTTATGCGATTATTATGTGTCTTGTTTTGTCTAACGTAATAATTACAGTAGAATGTTTTTTTATTACAACGCTAAACCAGTCAGGAAAAATCTATAACTATATCAACTTTTAAAATTCAAAAAATATCATCATATATTCTTTCGATTCTTTCTCAAACTTTCAGTATGGTGATAATATCGAACTACTAGTAAAAACCGCGGATTGGTTTCATCTACAAGCACTCAAGTCAATCCTAATCGGTTGTACGCGATTAAATTGAACGTAACATTTTAAACAGTGAAATAACAAGTATTCAAAGGAACACAGCAATGCATAGTAAGAACAAAGACCCTCTGTCTTTCCACGATTACTAATTGGTAGCTAACTGTGAAGTAGCGGTGGAGGATTTATTAAACCTATCCACAACTGGTCAAACTGTTATATCCAAACAGTAAGCGCTTTAATAAAGTTGTTATTTTGGTGGCAGCGCCGGAAAATTCAGAAAAGTTTTACATGTTTTAAACAATTTTTTTAATGCTCCCTTTTCTGAGTACAAAATTGTTTAGCTTATATTAATTTCTGGTAAATTGATTTAATTTCTGTTATTCAAGGGGAAATGTGGTATGGTTTATAAATACGCTTCCGGAAGGAGCCTACTAAGCTTTGGTAGCAATCTGTGTGCGGTAGGGTTTAGTCCGGGTCAAATCATTTATCAATGTATGGAGCAAGTTGCAAAGTCATGCAATAGCTTTGGTGGTTACGGCAATTAGTGAACTTGAACTCGAGTTCATTACAAAAACGGTTACACAATGCACTTTTTAATCACAAAGACGCATCTTTGTCCTAGTAGTCCCAATAATTAATAATTTATATTGTGATAGCTGACTTTCTTTTTTCAATGAGGTATTAATGAGAACACCTGGATTTTGCTGATTTTTCGTTTGAAGGGGTTATTCGATTAAGGCCCGGTTTTTCCACTGCTGCAAGTTGCTACAAAATGCTCTTTGTAGGCTCTAAAATAATCAATAATAAAATATATATTTATAGAAAATAACTTTTTCCACAGAAACATTTTAAGGACGGATGACAGATTAAAATACGTTAAAAACAATTTATATAAAACGCCCGAAAACGCTTTTTACGGAGCTACAGCCTCCTAAAAATAAAACAGTCTGATAATTCTTTAATTAATATCTCCGTCATAAATTAAAATATTTTATTCAAATTTCGTATGAATATTTCAATATTGATGATTTACATTTGCATTTTTTTTCGTTTGAATCTATGAACCAGGGAGTACTCGCCGTAATTTTTAACGTATTTTTAAAACACTACAATTTTTAACTTAATTTTCATACAAAGCCATACAAAAAAGTTAGTATTATTAACTGTTATTGCTTAATACAAAGATGTGTAAATTTTGTACAAAAAATGAGTTGCCATGAAGGTCTGACTATTTACTTAAGAGGCGTGAAAATATTAACACAAAAACAAAAAAAAGACGATTTTAAGGTAGCCACGCTAACCAATCGGTATTAAAATAATACAAAGCGTGCAACATGAAATTTGAAGTAAAATAGGTAAAATGGTAAAGCCTAGCTAGCTTTTAATACAAGATGTTTTGAAAATCATGGTCCACATTTTACACGTCAATTGCCCAGGTCGGTACCTTAACAACCTTCTTCTAAACATAAATTTTAAGATTTGAATAAATCAAAATAACCTAATTTTATGGCAATAGATAAATATTTTTATATTTTGTGAACATGCTGCTTATACTCACTAGATGCAATTAATCCATCAGCGCGACGCATCATAGTGATGGATTCCTTATTGCCTCACCAAACTTTTAGACGCGTTTATACGTATAAGAAAATAATAGGTTAAAATCTGGCGAACGGGCTGGCTATGCAAGATGCTTAGTTCGTTCAACCTAACAATTGAAATTAAAGTAGTCGCAAAACAAGAAGGTAGTATAGTCTGTCGTAAAACTGTAATCGGTAGAATGCTAATAGTGAAGATATTTATAAAACACTGAATCCACTTCTAGCATACTGCAATCTGCAATTTTACAAATGCGCGTACAATAATAAGCTCGTCAATTTTTATTCCTTTATTCAGCACGTGGCTAAAAGAAAAAGCGGGTGCTTAACCGCCCTACCAGAGACCAGAGATACCAAAACAATATACATATAAATAATATAAAGTTTTTATTTTTTCTGTGCTACGCACTTAAAATTGTTTGAGAAGCGCTGACTTCCTAATGTACATACCCTCGGCATGTCGCAGCTTGACAGTTTTGGTTTTTATTTTAATGCAACCTGGTCTTCTTGTTTTGCGACTACTTTACCTAGGGAATGTGCATGGCAAATTTGACCCACGCTTTTTAAAACACTTTGTATATTACTATATCTGAAAAATAAATATAAATTTTAAAGCTGCTGTTTCTAGAAAGCCATTCAATTTGGCAAATGTGAAATTTTAATTGTTTTCTATTTGTTGGAAAAAACAAGGCACTACAGGAAATTTCAGCAGTGGCAAAACCAAATTGCAGCCCATTCGCACGTCTTTTAAATGACAAAATTAAAGAAAACTTATGATCTGTGTTTGAAAAGATTTTTGTTTCAATTTTTTACCGGTAAATTAAAAAACAATAGTTATGTAAGAATAATACAATACTTTATCCCCTAGGGTTGTTACAACACATTATTCTATGTTATTAATTTGTTCAAGATTCATTTCGTTGAAGTTAATTATTAATATAAATAAAATAATAATTAATCACTTCAACCGAGATTTATTTTAACCTGTTGAAATACGTGTAAAGTTAAAAAATATCAAAAAGTGATTATTTATTATTTTATTTATATTAAATATTATGTTAATTTGGTGCTTTTTTTTAATATTGCGGATTAATAAAAACACGGCCTATTATGACAGGTTCTCGTAGGCCGGTTATTGGCTATGACTCGTTATTGGTTATAACCGGTGATTGGTTATAACCGGTGATTGGTTATAACCTGTTACAGGTTACAACGGGTTATTGGATATAACAGGTTATTCGATATAACCGGTTATTGGTTATAATCGGTTATTGGTTATAACCGGTTATTGTCTATAGCCGGTTATTGGTTATAATTGGTTATTTGTTATTGGTTATAACCGGTTATCTGTTATGGCTGTTGGTCATGAACCATAACCGGTTGTCGGTTATGATCCGTATCAGTTATATTCGATTATCTGTTTTATAATACTAATTAGAGCGGTAAAAGCAAATTGCGGTTACACATACAATTTCAAATAGTTAAGAACTTAAAGAAAGTATTTATTTGCAATACTACTAGGTTTTTAAGAAAGTAAAACATTTATTTTAACGAAAATCATTAGTTCGTGTGTTTAAAAAAAACGGCGTATTTTTGCTTCGCCAACACTCTCTAGTCAAACTACAGAAGCTCGTAAGTTTAAGAAATAGTGCGTAGCTGCGCTGACCTAAGATTTCGATGAAAATGCACAGAAAACTAATCATAATCAGTGTGTCGTTTCGACCGGTTATAAATTTTAATTGTGGGTCATACTCAAAATCGATCTTAAATATCGACGGCATCATATATCATTGTTACCTATTGTAATCGATAATCGATCATGACCGGTAATCGATATGATTTTTAATCGGACGATATTCGGTCATGACCGACATTCCGTCAGGAATTATAACCGGTTATAGGTCTTAAACTATGACCGGCAATCGGTCATTATCGATAACCAGTCGCCTTTTGTAAAATAATCGGTTATGACCGTTTGACCGGTTTTTACAAATTGAAAAACCCGGTTTTCTCCAGCTTTTATAACCGGTTAACCGATAAATAATTGTTGACACCTTTAGTACGTGACGAAAAATGTTTACGAACCGCAGGTTTAAATGATAACCAAATTTAAAGTTTAGGGAACTTCACAAATATCTAAAAAATTAGTTAAATTTTTTGTAATAATATTGAAAATTGTTGTTTTTTGTACCAAACGAAAAAATTTCTATAAATCTAAAAACTTAGATTTTGTGAAGTTTACAAAAAAACGTACGAGAAAATATTTACTTACATTTAGCTTGTATTAAAAACAATATCTATTTGAGAATGAATTTTTAATTATACCTTTGCAAACTATTTTTGATTTTACTAAAACACATTTGAGTAATTCTTCTCACAAACGTTCTGAGTTAAATTTAAGTAAAAGAGAAATACAAGTGCGCAGGCGGATTTAAACGATAAAAATTCGCAAATAATAATTTATGTTGAAATCAGCGCTGTTATTCAATTGTAACTCGTAAATCAGGTTTATTGCTTGCGGTAATTAGTATAAGCTTGTAATTGATTGTTTGAACCTTAATACTGATTTATTATTAATATCGAACCGCATATAAAATCGCAGGTATGTGGAGTAATAATTCCGTCCTTACAGGGCATGTTGTACACCACACAAATATTTGTGTCAAACCCGAAAAAATCTCTCGCGGAAATTTATTGTTATTCACGATGCATGGCTGTGCTCCCTTTAATCAACACCATTAATTTTAGTATTTATTTATATTTTAATTTACAATAAATGTTAATTATTTATATTCTCGTTCTCTCAGTCCAACAAATACCAACAAATTGGATAGCTCACTATCTTCCTTCTATAGCACTCTAGATATTTATTACCATTATCCTTAATCCACTGTGGGATTCAGAATTGATGCGGTTCACTAAAATTCTTTCATGAGGTTTTATAAAATAGCTGGAGTCATAACTGCAATAAAATGAAACACGAAATGGTCTAGCAGACAATTCATTCTAATGATAATTCCCATTTGAGTATTGCTGGAGAGCTTTTTAGAGATTGGGGAATCCTCGGGCACGTGTCGACACGTGACTCTTGAACGATCGTCGTTGTCGGTTGGTGATAAAGTGACTTCCACAAAAAATTACTTTGAATAATAATTACTGTTTGCCCCTTTCTAATTCGTTTAATTTAATGAGGAAATTTAATGTTTGACTTTTAAGCACTTTTCGATAGAAGTTTTAGCAACAATTCCGTTAAAGTGACCCGTATTTCTCGCCCACAGTACGTGCTGCGGTGAACTGATTATCAACACTGTTTTATAATAAATCTTTTTTCCCGTGTTGCATTTGAAATGCAGCGCGATTGTAACGGTCCATTATTCTGCTCCAGCCACAACTATGCGATTGCTACAGCTCTATTGAAAGGGTTTTTCATTCAGATGCCTTATTCTTTAACTTTCTTTTACTTATTTATGTCTATAAATTGTCAATAACATGCCGTTCTTAATTTGCCTACATTATAAAAATTACATCGAACACATTACGATTAGAAAAACATTACTTATTAGTTGCAATTAATTTACGTTTATATGTATAGAACCAAAAAAAGTCAATTAATTGATAATTAATTTAAATTGTTTAATAAATTCAGTAAAGTACCACGAATTATTTTTATTAATGATACCAAGATTGCTTGAAATTAGAACACCGAACATAATAATGGTGTCAAATATTAAATTATATTAAATTTCAAAAACGTTTTTGTATACTTATTTAATAACCTTGAAACGTTAAGCAGCGTGATTAAACTTAGCTTAATTACCGTTGACTTGATAAGTTACTGAAATTACTGTAAATAGAAAGGTACGAGTTTCATCAAATATGAGGGACCCTAGTAACAAAAATACGCACTATTGTCATATTTTTAAAAAACCTCTATTAATAATACAAATTGAAAAAATACAATTATTAGCATTACAGTAGAATTGCTGAAATTAAATGTAAATTTGTAGTGCACGAAACAAAATTGACAAAGTTTACAAACCCTGTTTTAATTAGTGAATTTCGTTAAAATAACGTCAATCTCAGAACAATTAGGAGTGTTACAATTTACCTACCCCGAATTTACATTATTTCAATGTAATCCTTACCTTATTGTTCAAAAATGTTGTGAAACACACACCGCGGAAAAAGTGCAAAAACAAAGTGCCGGCGGAAAAAAGTGCCGCGGAAACAAGTGATACCGGAAAAAGTGCCGCAGAAGAAACTGCCGATTGAAAAACAACTCTAGTTGAAAATGTATTGTTAGCAAATTTCTGACCTAACCTAACCTAATCCGGACAGCCAAGTTGGGGTCCCAGAAGTAAATTTCAAGAATTAAAATTATAATCACCAAATCAGCCAATTAGATTTCTAAGAAAAGTAGTTCCAGGTTCAATGCAATGTTAAAAGTATAACAATAATAACAAATAAAACTAAGTATAATCTGCAGGAAATAGTTTCAAGATATCCACGAAAAATAGAACACATCGTTTAAAATTCTTCAACCGGCACTATTTTCCGCCGCACTGTTTTCCGGCGGTACTTTTTTACGCGGTACTTTTTTCCGCCGGCACTCTTTTCCCGACATTTTTTCCGCGCACTTTTCCGGCGGCACTTTTTTACGGGGAATTTTTTCCTTTCTGCACTTTTTTCCCGGCACTTTTTTCCGCGGCACTTTTTCCGGGACTTTTTTCAGAAACCTCTTTAAAAATTGAGCAGATTTACATTAAAACATTTTTTTAACAAACTTAATGTATTTGTACTTTCTTATGCATTCAGCGTAGGGAAGTAGTGATTTTGCAGTATTTACATATTTTGATCTACGAAAAACGGAAAAACGTGTTTTTAAAAAATGTGGGTGCTGCATGTATGTGTATAAGTGTACGAATGTACGCCTCGCCACTAACGCACAGAGGTGTCGATTTTAATGAGCTTCGTAATATGGAAATATAGCAAAAATGCATCGAATAGTTACGCTTTGAAAAAATTTGAAAGCGGAAGCGAGACAATTAGACATGTTTTCTAACTACCACATTTTTTTCGGAAAAAATTTAAACGGAATCTGATAGAAAATTTTAGAAAAGTCTAATATTTTTGTTTGTATTTTATAGCTTCAAAATGGCAACCGTTATGGTTTATCGAAAATATTGACATTAGCGTCTAATTACTCAAAAACGGATTGACAAGTCAAGATCAAAATTTTTTATAGAAATATTCCTATAAAGACACAATGTTAATATGCAAAAAAAATCCAAAAGATGTAAACTTTAAAGTGGAAACTTCTTAGAGCTAAAAATGCCCGACAGTTTGGTTTGCGTCACAGTTCGCTAATTTCGCCGTGACGGCCTCTGTAAATTT
The DNA here is from genome assembly GCA_958336395.1 of Ctenicera cuprea. Classification (NCBI taxonomy): domain Eukaryota; kingdom Metazoa; phylum Arthropoda; class Insecta; order Coleoptera; family Elateridae; genus Ctenicera; species Ctenicera cuprea. The sequence continues at coordinate 16,276,047 of OY284495.1, read as the reverse complement.
TTGACAATTTTGGTTTAAGTGCCTATTTACTCAAAAACGAGTAGACAGATTGAGCTCAAATTTGATATTGTAAATGTTCTTAGCAGTGCAGATAGTTACAAACTACAAAGGTATTTAGAACTATTAAAACTGTAAAGTGAAAAAAATTTCAAATATTTCACATTTGCATAAACATACTGCTCAGAAACTGGCTACACAATTATCAAAACTTTGTAATTTTATAGTAAACAAGGTACTATCAAAAAATTCGCTTTAATCTTTATAGACCTTAATAGGCTGCAAACTTCATATCCCCCTGTATTTTTTCTGTAATTCTTAGTTACCCGTTCAATTAGGACAAGAATTCTGTTTATTGTTCTTAACGTATTCTACCACAGCTCTAAATATACTGCATTGCTTAAAACTGTTCAAAACTAACTTATATAATTTCCTTAGCTCAACAATTTACAAAATAACATAAACAGTACACAATATTAAATTTAGTGCAACAAATTCATTGTCTACTGTAAAACAACACAAACAAGTTTTGAAATATGTTCTAATTAAGTCAAATATAATAAAAAAATGTGCTAGTCAGGAAACAAAGCTTCTGTTCACTAAATATGTACTTTTTAAAAAAATGTTTTTTACCTTCGTACTAAAATGATTTCAATGAAACAGACTGTTTATGCAATTCTTCTTCTTCAGAGTCTTTTGCTCTCGAAAACGTGTAGTGACTTTCTCTCCTATACGAGCGTGCTTAATGAATCACACAGACATATAGGAAACCTACTATTTAACGCGGGCTCCGAACCGCAGGAAGTGCAAGCACAACTTCTCCAGAGAAAGTTTTTAGGCAGAACACCTCGCTGGTTTGCCATTGCCTTGCGAGGGAGAACGGCCGGTAAAAATCCTATGTTTTGGTACTGGGATTTGAAACCCAGACCCCAAGCATTGCAGCCCAACGTTCTAATCGCTAGCCCACGGCAGCCTCTTTATGCAATTAATAACACTGTTTTCAAGGTTTATAGTTGGGTTCATTTGCACCCCAGCTCATTGGGCATGTATGGAACATAAATTGCTCATGAGTGATAGTGGAATAACGTTTCCTCTTCCACCAAATTTTAGTTGGACTAATTTGTCTTTCCGTTTTGGCATTTCCTTAATCTTAAGAAATGTTTTCCGAAATTCAAAAAAATAATTTGCTTTCACACAATGAACTCTGTTAGCTATAGTATGGCATGCGCTAATCATGCGCGGCTTAGTTGCCAGTTCTTGGCACCGCTCTCGCCTATTATGCCCCGCTAGAGTTTGTGCAAATGGACGTTCCCTGGATATGATAGATAGTATTTAAATAGATGACTTATTTATATTTTGAAATACTTATTTACATATTGTGTAAAATCTTACAAACAGGAATTAAGAGAAACATAGTTACTTACGATTTAAATGCGCTGTAAATGTAGGATTCTACTTACAAATTATAAAAAATTGAAGTAATAATTGGGTTTATAATACAGAGAATGTATTTTTAATTAATTGCCAAATTAATTTTAGCATATCAAACGCAGTTATTTTGATATGCTCTATAAAACTTGTAATGGCGCACGAAATACATAAAATTTCTTTGTTAAATGTTTTAGTTTGAATATTTCCATTCCTACATTTATTTTAATACTAACGAAGTAGAATTTCATACCCATTATACTAATAACTGATTTAACATTGTTATGTGATTGTTATGTATACGAAGAAAATCATATCATTTCTTTTTTCGAAACAAAAATTATGAAATACGTTCCTGCACATACGGCAGAGTTCCATAAAAAAATAAGCAGTGTGAAATCTGCGGTTGCGGTTACAAATTGTGCTACTGTATATTAAACACATACCTTTGCAAGTCAGGTTTACACTAAAAACTGCTACACCAATAACATCTGTTAAGCAGCACGAAACTATTCGTGATTTCGATTCAAACTTCCCTATTAATTCAAGAAGGCCACAAAAGAAGAGCAATTGTTTTTAGATTTAGTGGGTATTAATTGATTTTTAAATACACGGCTTTAATGTCCTATACGTATTTATAAGTTTCTTTGATATCGAGCCCATGTTTTCGTCCCAGTTAATGGCCTGTGTAACTTTAATGGTTATATGTAACATTTTTTAGACAGATGGTTTCTAAGTTAAACTTACTGTTAATAAAACTTTTGCAGCTCATAAAAATTTTTAATTTGCCGCCCACGTTTGAGGTTAAAAACTAACTATTTACCTAAATTACGAAACAAGTAAACTTAAATTATCTAACAAAAATAAAGTATGTATGTAAATGTACATAGTTCGCGAAAATCTACAATTTAGAATCACAACAAGGGAATATTTTTGTATAGAAACTTTTTTTTATTTTTATGATTTTGTTCAGCAGTGCTAAATTTAAATGACGTCATTATGATGCGTCCAAGGTTTAAATTTTCACACGCAAAATTTCCAGGTAGATTTAAATGCTAAATGATCTTTAACAAAGGAAGTGTTAATCGCTGGGCTGGGAAAAGGTAGAGGATGTTCATATTTTCCATAGGTAAAGGTAATTTAACGATTCAGATTCAGGATGCTTGGATAGATACCAATTTAGTATGAAATTTTCCTAGAAATGAGTTTAATTATTACCCGAATCTACAAGCAAAAATTGGGGAAACAGGTCGCTGGTACTTTCCCATACTTTTTACGTTTTAAATGTTCGAGCGCCAATAACTGAGTAAATAATATTGTTTTTACAAAAACTAAAGCAAGAAAAAAAAATAGTAACGCCCCAGCGCAGCGGTGATTTGAACTTGCGACAGCCGTATCAATACGATATCATGTACCGTATAAGAATAGGATAGGAGCACGGTAACCGACTGCGCATAACATTTGATTAGATGCGCTTCGAACTTCGGACCAAAATCGCTGTAAAAGCTTAATTTTGTGAGTTTATCAAAAATATTGAAAGAATGAAAAATATATTTTTAACTTAAACTAATTCATAGCCGTAGTTAAAATCACATAACTTCCCAATAATGCGTTGTTGAAATTTAAAAAAGTATGGTTTTGTCCTCTAATTTTTTGTATGGATAAAATTCTTACTAATCCTAATACACTACTCAAAATAAGCTGTCAAACTGTTTAAAGGTAATAAAAATCCCGATTTGCGTTTTTGAATAAATAATTAATGAATTTGAAAATATTCAAAAATTCCTGGAGGGCGTCAGAGTAACATTTGGGAGATTAGTAAATAAAAAAATTGTAGTTCTTCGCAGGTTCTATCGGCTTAAAAAGTTTAAAAAAAATTGTTTGAGCAGTTCTTGCTGTTAGTATATTTGCAATTTGCTATTTCCAATAATATCTTTTCATCACCTGATTATACTTATTCAAAGCTATCAACTAATACGACAATTTTAGTTAAAATTTTCAAAAATTTGTAGCGGCCTTTAGTTTGAAGATACAGCATTTTGAAAAAAGCCATTTCATTTGTCTTTAGATGCACTACAACGACATGTATTCAAAATTTCAAAAAAGTGTTTAGAAAGAATTTATACTAAAACAACAGGTTTAATTTCTGTTTTCGGTTCCGGTTCCGATTTAGGACCTAACAAAATACTTCTTCTTCTTATAGTGCCATACCCTATTCAGGGCGTTGGCTACCTCTCTCCTATGTCTGTCTTTGGTGCGCGGCGATATATATTTTGCACAGACAGACATAGGGAACCTACTGTTTAACGTGGGCTCCGAACCACAGGAAGTGCACGCACTTCTCCTCCAGAGAGGTTTTCCTGGGAAAAAATCCACCTTGCTGGTATCCCGTTGCCTTGCGAGTTAGAACGACAGGGCCAGGGATCGAACCCGGATCCGCTGCATTGGTAGCCCGCGCGCTTACCACTGAGCTAGGGCCGCTCCAACAAGGAACTACCTGCCACTAAAAAACGTCCACGCAACAAATTTAACAAAAAATCAAGCAAGGGGTTCCGGAGATATAGGGAAACGAACGCACCCACCCACAGACAGACGTTTTTACAAAACCACTTTTTTGGGTTCCTTGGACCTCAAAACGTGACGACAATCTTTTTCTTTATTAATAATATTCCAAATTTCGCTTCTTTATTCTGAAACAAATATTAACTATAACTGTACAAATAAACTAGTTAAGCATAACAGTGGAGTAACTAGGATTTCTTGGCCTGGTGGCAAAATACGTGAGAGACCTCTTCCAGACAATTTTTATAGAGAAAGAAGCGTTCAAGGCGTTGTCAAGTAATATTTAACATGTAACATCTTAGATTTAATTATTTCTGTTTGAAAATACGCCACTGGCTGAGAATTAACTTTTTTTTTACCGGTAGCCCCAAGGGTCCCTTAAATCTTCGGGCACCATCGCCTTGCGACCAGTGGTGCTATAATTGCTACGCCACTTAGCTACGCCACTGAAGTATGTAGAAATACACAGAACGTACCATTACAAAATAATGCATTTTATGCTGCCTTGCAAAAAACAGAACCTCTTGTAGATTTGCAAATAATTGTAGGTTATGCAGTTATTAAAACTTTATAACTTTTGTCTTAAATTTTTTTGTCTAAAACCGATACTAAAAACGCCGTAGAAAATTTTCGCAGTAAATGAACACCTTGTACAAGTAATGGCACAATGCTTTGTTCGTCATGCCTGTAGCGGTACTTATAGATACCGAAATAAATTTTTTCGATGATAATCAAAATAAAATCAAAACATAATATCGTTTGTTTGACATATCGCACAAAATGGAGTTATGGCCATTCATCATTACACTGCAGTGCTATAAACAGCGAGTGCTGAAATAGCCGCCGTCTCGTTTTAAAATATCTTTCACAAATTCCAGCGACAGATGTAAAATAAACTGGTTGTGCTGGCCAGCATAATATGATAGGATAACGCCGCGAGTCTCCTATGGGAAATATTATAGTTGAAACATATTTCTAAGTATTTTCTAAGAAAAATTTATCAAAAAAATATTGCTTTATACTAAGCACCAAAGCCCAAACAGCACATTCATCAGCCACAAATTAGAAAAGGGTTATTAACCCCTTAAACGTTACTGATCTTAAAAATCAAGCTTATAATCTTATTTTAACACTCACTAGTAAGCAATTTAACTTAAGCAGGGATGTTTTATCGTACTTCGTTTATTATGTCACTTGGCCGGATATTCAATTTTCAAAAATTCATAGAAGGCGTCGCAGACAATTTAGCAGATTAAGGTATCAACCAAATTGTATTTCATTTTTAGTTCTATCAACCTACAAAACTTTTAAAAATCGTGCTGCAGTTTTGGCAGTGGCGTAACTTCTATGTTGCCAGGTCTACCACCGCGTAGTGAGATTGGTAGATTTTTTATCAACAAATATGTAAATACATATATCGAGATGCAATAAATTGAAATTGTCATATATGAAACACACGTTGATTAGGTCTTATATTTTCTTATAAATAATGCCTGACAGGAATAGATACCAGTGCATTTGGGCTCTTTTCAAATGGTTACAACGTTGCGTTTCTACTCGGAATTGCACTAAACTATATCTGCTAAAAATTTGCTAAAATATGATTCACACAAATAAGCCGCCATTTTGGAAACGGCAACCGTCTTGGAAACGTCCGACCTTTTTTCGATAATAGATTCTCAAGAGTCCTGTATAACTGCACTCAAACTTTGTATTTCTTTCTAAAATGCAAATTATGTGTAAAATCCGCTGTGCAGCCGCACTACTACATGTTTGTACGTCGTGGGTTTAGTGAAATGAGCACAACGCAATATACAGTGTGTTTCACCAGGAATGTTACTGTGCGATGTTTGAAGAATTGAAGCATTTCTTAAAATGTTATAATCTGGATAGTCACTATGACTAAAAGCGTCAAATAGAAAATGAATTAGATTGCCGTTTCTAAGCAACTATAGTGTGGGGGGGGGAGAAGTAACAACGTTAAGTTTTTTTCTTAAATTGGATCACCTTGTGAGCGACATTTCGAATTAAAGCCCCTTTTCCATTGATGTAATTGTTTGGAACAATAAAGACATCAACTAAGACGTACTAATATTTATACTAATTTGGATAAAATTAATAATAATAGATATAATATGATCAAAACAAATTACAATGGATTTTCAAAAGTTCGTCGCTCCAGATTCTACGTGGAATACAGAAAGAGCCATGGATAATCTTTAACGAATAAAGATTTCTTATAAATAACTACTGCGATAGAAAAGGCACAAACAGAATTTTAAGTGTCACACATAGGGTGTTCCAATTTAAAATAGTTAATTACTCCCACCGCTTAGGCCCGGTAGCTGGGCGAAAAAATCAGCCGAAATTGTAAAGAAATGATTTAATGGTTGTAAACGCTTCATCTGAGTGTCATTTTCAGAATCGCAAGTTTTATTGGCGCTAGCGGCCGTCATTCGGTAAAGGTACAATAAATCGGCTTTTCGTCAATAACTCGCTTTATGTTCGTCGTACGACAAAAATAGTTCCATATAAAAGTAAAGCTGATGAAATTCTCTAGCTTTTATACATCTTTTTTGTAGGACATAGACTTAAGGAGCAGTAGCCACGCGAAGTTGATCAAGCACAGAAAATATCGGTTTTCAAACAGGCATTCGATTGAATGTTTATGCCCTGCCCAACAACCTCGGGATTTGAATTAACGCGCAAAGTTACCGCTTAATCAACAATTAATTATTATAATCAATAAAACACTATTATTATATCGTGCACTTGCAATAAACCTAATTTACGTATTTTACACGGTGAATAGTCACCACAATAAGTAAAAAATGGAATTTGGTAAGTTAAAACCGATATTTCCTGCGGCTACTGCTCCCAAATAATAAGTTCAACAAAAAAGACGTATAAAGCCTTATTTGTACAAAATTTTGAGATTTAATTTTTTATACATACAGAACTATTTTTGCCGAACGACGAAGAGGAAACGAGTTATTAGCGAAAAACTGATTTAGTGTACGTTTTCTGCACCACGGTGGCTAGCGCCGAAAAAAGGGGGAAAAAATAATTATGTGCCGGTGGGGGAAGGGGGAAATTTGTAGTTACGCCACTGTTCTTTGAGTAATAGTTTTTGGGAAATTTTCAAGAATTTGAACAACGGTTTTACTTTGCCATTTACATGGTTCTAAACATTTTCGCAAATAGTTAAATTGCGTATCGGTAAAACTATTACAAAACCAAAGTTTACGTTGATCTGACATCTCATTTCGGAGTAAGTAGGCTGTATCACCAAACTTGATAAAATCCTATAGTCGCCGCTATTCTAAAACTAGAGCATTCGAAAAAAAATGTATTGGTCTTAGCGCCTTCTATCATCATACGCTGTCTCTTAATTTTAAAAATTTTGATTTTGAAAACAATGGTAACAATAAGACGTATCTAATTTCCACTTCCGGTTCCCGAACGTAAAAGAAAGCTGTTTGAACGAATTAATTTTGACTGTATTTAGATATATAAAATTACATTAAGATTGGTCCAGTAATTCCTAATATTTTGCGTTAAACGCGCAATATTAAAATAAACTGTTTTTTTAACTCCTCGTCCAAAACATGTATTTTCGTGAAAATCTCAGAATCAAAAATTTTCACGAAAAACACAATTTCCAAAGTGGAAGTAGGAGAAAGTAAAAAGGTATTTCTGTAATAGGAGGTGGTTATTCTGGCTGTATATTATAGGATGCGAATGCTATTTTAGTAGGATTTAAGTTACTAATCTGTATGGTTAGGAAAATAGATCTCGAATGACATTTCCCAACATGTAGGTTAAAACTATCAGATTATAGCAGCTACCTTCTACTTTTCTCATTCCAGGAATACAATATATTTAATAGTTTATACAGTATAATCTATTGTAAACATATGCAAGTGAAGCATGCAAGCAATTATCCCAACCAGTCAATTTTGGAAATGGAATTTGACCGAAAATGTAGAATGTAGGCCTATCACAGCAAACAGCATATGTTATTTGATTTAGTGACAGATAAAAAAATAATTATTGCACTTATAACAAAAAAAAATATTATATGTATGCTTGTGTAGCTACCATATTTTATTTTTATTTTGCACTTGACGTGAAAATAAGTTGGCATTTTTATTGTAAAATCAATTGTTGGAGTTTAAAAACGAATCAACAGCTAAGGTTATTTCGCGTTTAAGCAATTTATTTCCTAAGACCTGCAAATTTTAAATTTAAAATATCAGATAACGTCCAGAAAAGAGAAGAGATAGTGGCAATAAAGATGATTAAAATAAATCCCATAATACAGTAAGGTCTTAATAATTATGTATTTACATTACACGTTATTAAATTTATTAAAGTTCAATAATAATGACGCAATATCCGACAGTTTATAATTTCCTTATCCCAGAACTTAAATTATATTACCATTTTTTGTATCCTACTTACTCTTTCTTTAAAGGTAAAGTCAACCTTGTAAATTAATAGAATTTCTAATCACAATACTGTCAGAGAAAAGGTTAAGTTCTACATCCGGTACATTTTCAAAAAATATTTTATTTAAGATTATTTCGAACACACCCTTATGTAAAATAATCACTAAATCAATGATGTATTTACAACGTTCTGTAAACATTTTTCTAAGAGGTATAATTATGCACTAACACGCTTAATATGCGCCTTAGAAAGCGTAAGTGGCTAATAACAGTCCTTATTGCTTTACAATTTGCTATATCGATTTTTACTCAGCCAAAGTAATTAAAGGTGAATGCAGTAGACAGTAACTCCTAATTTGTCTGCAATAGGTGCATTAAATCCCGCGAAAGGAGGTATAAACAAAGATTTATAATCAAACGTTTATTATTTTGCAAGTTTATTACATATCAAAGAAAATTGCATTAGAAATAAATTAGGTCAGCTTCGATTATTGCTAATAATGGATTTAATTTATATTAACGCTTTCTTTCCTTTCAGGTCATGGTGGTGTCAATCAATTAGGTGGAGTTTTTGTTAATGGTAGACCTCTTCCTGATGTTGTTCGGCAAAGGATAGTTGAACTTGCCCATAATGGAGTACGACCATGCGACATTTCGAGACAACTTCGGGTGTCGCATGGGTGTGTTTCAAAAATTCTCTCAAGGTGAGTTAATTTCTTAAGATTTTGTCAATAGTAGTATACCAAGAGCTTATATTTTTGACAATAATTTTGGCAAAGATACCATAAAAATTTGGTTAAATTGGAGGCTCAACAAACGCTTTATGAAACTTGCAAAGAAAAGATCATTGTTTTACATACAAAATAGATTTTCAGCGCAAAAATTGCTTTTTAAAATAAAAAAATATTTAGTTCTTGACAGTTAAAATGGTGGAAGTACATAAAATACTTATTACATAAACTTATCGATATAATTTTTATTCCATTGATGCCATGGTAGAAATAACTAACATTTTTATATTGAACTAACCGCCAGATGACTTGATATTTATCTGTCCAGTCCTGTGTTTCGATTAATGACAAAACGATGCTTCTGCTAGCAAGAGGAAATACGTTTATTCCGGTTTGAGTAAAAATGTTTATTTTTATCAGAAAAAATCATAATTATACGAGAAATTCTTTTTGATATTTTTAACTATTTTTATCTACGCCACTGCCGCAGAAATTGCTATCTAATTCAGCAAAAACTTTTAAATTTAAAGGGCAGTGTTATTAGCAAAGTTGTACAAAAAAAAAGTAGAAAAATTCAGAACAATATTTCCTCGAAGTCTTTCTTAAAGTTTATTCTCTGCAGCTTTCAGAATAGAGTGACTTCATTCCCCACTTTATATAAAACTCGTTCGTATAATCCCCTATCATCCAGCGTCCTCACCCCACGCTGTTTCCTAGTTCCGGCGCTCTCCGACAGGCCTGGCTAACACGATCATGCGACCTGCTGGTAATGTTTTCCCGTTTTTTAGTGCGCACTTCCCAAAAAGATGAGCTTTATTTTATATAACCAAAGACCGCATGGGGTTGTTACATTTATCATCATGTTCCACGACCGCTGAAAATAACTTACGTCGCGTCGCGCAGCATACTGGGACGTGGGACAACTAGTTCTGGTGAAGTACTAAAAGTTGGATACTTGTTTGCTTTTTTCGAAATTGTGAGTGATGAGTCTTGGTATTGTGGATATACAGGTCACGATTTTAATGTATTAATAAGAATTGTCGTGATAGAGTTGTTCTTGAAAAATCATCAATACAACATCTATGAAACTTATGAATTCCTGCAAATGCAACAAATTGTATCACGACTATAAAGAGGAAGAAAAAAAGTCGCAATTAGCCTTCAACTCATCAAAATTTTAAAGCTTCTGTGTAGGGCATTTAAAGCTTTCTTAATAAATAGAATTTCTACCCTTAATAATTAAAATAGGAAAGTAAGTTTGATGCGAAGAGTAAACAAATAGTAATGAAAAATGCAGTCAAAAATACAATTTTAAGCGTTTCTAATTAAAGAAATTGTATGTGTTTAAATGCATTGAAAACTTGATTAATTAAATATGTATCAAAGGTTGCAAGAATTTACCAGAACATTTACAAATTCTTGAAATTTTTAAACGCTTTAAATTAAATTGGAATATTTTCAAGAAATTCTTTATTATTTAATTTAAGAAGTTTAAAAACATTAACCAATATATAATTCTTTTGAACAAATATATCAAAAATTTAAAGACATCTAATTTTCTACGAAATATACACTATATATGATTCCTAAAAAATTACAAATCTTTTAATTTCTTTTAAAATAAAATTAAAAAAAGTACTTTTAAAATTAAAAACATCTTATTTACAGTTATACGATAAAACTTAATTCATATAAGAATTTCACTCTTCATAAAAGTCCCAAATACTCAATTAAATTTGGGTGTCTGAATACAGGGGGGTCGCTACGAGTTATTTTCAATAACGTATCCTGTTTTGCAAGACTGTAGAAAATGGACAAAAATGTTTTCATTCAAAATTTTGACGGAAATACACGGTTTGGCCCCGCAGCAGGAACCCAAAAATCCTATTCGTATGTGCGTGTGTGTGTGGTTGCCGCCATATAATGATTTTCTATAAATTGTGATTCAACGCCTCATTAATAAAACAACGACTTGACAGATCGAAATGACATTTGGTATTATAATAGCCGGAAACACAATGTCACCGTAAAAAAAATTTAGAAAAATGAAAACTTTAAAGTAAAATATGGGAAAATTTTTAAGAACATATTACTCAAAAACTAGCCACGTAATTTTTTTTACTTTGTAAGCTGATAGAGATGAAAATACGCTGCAGTTTGGTACGTGTCTCAATCCGCTAATTGCGCTGACACTATATAAACTTAAAAAAAAGAAAAATCATTTCTCTTTAACATAAACGCGGAATGATAAAACAATTCCGCTTAATTTAAATTCTTCATAAGGTCATAAGTGATAGTAATCCATCCGAATTGTGCATGACGAGTATTTCCTTCTGTTTTTGGTTTTGCTTAATCGCAAGGAAGCGCCGAGTGGCCAAGTGGTTAGGGCACTTCGCTGCTACGCGGAAGGTCTTGGGTTCAAATCCGAGACTGGATGCCTGGCGGGCGGCCTACCCAGTCGCTTTTTAAAAATTGGAAACCAAACCCCTCGAGGAGTGAGGGAAGTTAAGCATCCGTCTAAGGCGTGGTGCTTACCTCACCACCCCGTACTTCATATAAGAGTGTGAGGCGGCTGGGTATCAGATGGTACAGTGGCCCTGACCCACCGCATTGCAGGGCAAACTCCTCATTGGAGTGTAGTGCCACCGACTTTACTTTACTCTAATCGCAAGGAAACTTTTTCTAAAAAATCAAAGTACAACAAGACGTTTCGGAAAAATACTTGCGTACGGTTGCGCTAGCCGAGCCGGTGAAGTGCCAGCAATGGTGCGATCTTTTGAGTTACTGTTCTATTCTCACATTCGTACTGACATATTTTTGAGATCTGATAAGGGAATTTCTAAAGTATTGGAAAACTGGACGTTTCAATACTTCGGAAGTGCTTTGCTCTTTTTTTCGCTATCGCCTAATTTTTAATCTAAAAGCGCCCCTGTTTTTTGTCATTTTTTTCTTACAGTCTGTTCAGACAAAGGTACATTCGGATACAGGACACAAGGCCCACTGGCCACATCGTCCACCATGTCTTCTGTAGGTCTATATCGCCCACTTTGCGTATTGACAGCAACGTTTAGCGTGCTTACAACGCCTACCACTTAAAGAAAAACGCCCACTCATGTGTGGTGGCCACAACGTTCACCGCGGACCGTAACGGGCCACAGCGGCCACCGTTTGTAGTGACGAGAACCTGAGCTGGTGAACGTTATGGACTTAGTAGGCGTTGCGGGCGACACAGATTAGTGGACGTATTATCCACGGTAGACGTTATAGCCACTTCCAGTGGTGGGCGTTGTGGACAAGTTGTACCCAAAAAAATACATCAAAGTTAGCTAGAAGAAGTTGCTTAGAATAGTGGTTTTGTATTGAGAAAATCAAAGTTTGATGGGGTATTTGGGGTTTTTAGAAAAAGCAGTTAGACATGTTCTCGTAAAACATCCTCTAAAAATTAGAAATTGTGTATATCCAAAATTTTCTTAACTATAACTCAATTAGTCGACTGCGTGGCTCTGAGAGGGCTAACACCAGTTCTGTTCTGGAATCCGCGGCATTTAAGATCTATGTGTACAAAAAAGCACATAAAAAGCTCGGAAAGCATTTCTATGACAATATTTTAGGATGAGTTTTAACACTAACAATAACGCTAAAGAAAATGCACCCTAAGATTTCCAAAGTTACGATAGATTTCTAAATTTTCTAAAATTTTGGAATTTATTTAATTATTTTAGAAACATTTCAGTAAAACTTTAAGAATATTCACATTTTTGTAAATGTTTATCAATGCGTAAGTAATATACAATACGTAGCGTTTCATTTGGGCATTATGAAAAAATAGTTTTTTAATGAAACTTTAGTCACCGAACAAAACTGCTGAAATTTTTATGGAAAAATTCTAAAAATTTTCATATTTTTGTGTTATGTGAAAATTAGGCACTAAAACGAAAAATATGTTTTTCTTTTTAATACTTAAGTAAAAAATTAAAATATGTATATTAGTTACAATGCATTAGTATTAAACAACAAAAATATTTTTCAAAAAAATAAAAGCTTCTCCCGAGTGACCCTTAAATGATGTAAAAACGATTCTTACCGCCTTACAACAAAAAAAAAGATTTAGAAATATGCGTTTAAAATACGCATTACTATAATTTACAATTGTACGAGGCTAAAAGCACATATTTATTAATGAAGCAAAACGTCTTGGTGCAGTTATGACACAATCCTAGATTTCCTTCAATATTTCCTTTTAAAATTCTTATATATTTACGAGCGTAGTCATCTTATTTTACCAGAGAACCAAGCTTTATAACCGTTTTATTTTTACGCAATTGTTAGAACACCCTGTATATAAGTTACAAGTTGCAGTTTTCTTACTTTATTAGCAAATTAAACATTTCTAACACTGTTTATAAATTTCATTTTGTAGTATTATCATATTTTTAACAAATTCCCCAAAAAAACATTTAAACTTGCAATTTTTTTCCCGCCGCTTGATTTTGCTTGCAGTCAATCCGAAACCTCGCGAAAATTCAGAGATCTAATCGATTACAGCTTACCAAAAGCATCCCTAATCGTTAAACTGCACTAATTATGGACCATGACCACGGAGATAGGCCATCGCGTACCACAGGATAAAGAATAAGCAATGCCAAAGTGATCTTCGTCATAATTAGCTACCCGCTGCTTGTAAAAACAAATGAATAAGAGCATTTCTTTCGTCCCGCCGCCTTCTAGATCATATCTGTTCCAACTAACGAACCTGTATAATTAGGACTTGTGTGTCTGCATATCGGAATTATGTGCAGAATAATAGATCGATCGTTTATTGAAGTGCAAATGTGAAGGTTCATTGATACCGAGCACTTGTAAGTTGTAATTTTCAGTTAGTCCGAAAAATTAAGCACAAAATTAGAAGTTGTTTAAAACTTTGCAAAATATTTTGTAGCATCATTAATTTTAGATCGCCCACTAATGATTTTCATTAAGCAAATCTATTTTCAGAATATTAGGTACGTGCAGATGTCCGCAAACCCCAACAAATAAAAGTTATTTATTTTCCAATAACTTAAGCACTAATTGGACAATTTTCCTTGGCAAATAAGTTTGAAATTAAGCTAGGATGTAGTACAAGCCCCAACAAATTTTTGCAAATATAATAAACATATCTCTCTTACAAATGCATCTCCTGTAATGCGCTGCACATGTTGGCAGATCAAGAGGCGGCGTTGTAAATTCTGTTTCACACTCACGGTCGCACACATCTATATTGCTAACACATGTATTTCACATAATAGGAGCCATTGAGGTGTATTTCTGGTTCTTTTAGTTGATGCGACATTTCTCCAAGAAACATGTATTTTTTTCACTCCTCGGCTATTCTCGTTCACTAGTTCTACAGTTGATGGGATCTGTATGCAGAAATGCACTTTTTGTTTTAAGTAGAGAGCAAAACTGTGATTGTGAGATAAACTTCGAAATCCTTCAAAATATTTAAAAACTAGATGTTAAAATTGATATTAAATTTAATGTTCCAAAATTTTAAAATCCTATTAATTAAATGCAAAAAAGAGATTAAACTTGCTATTATAGAGGCATGTATAGGCAGAAGTCAGAAATTTATGAAACAGTGTTCAAAATTAGACTAAATCAGAAATCTTAGAGGCGCATTAACAGAGAGCTTCGTGGTTTTGTTGGGCAAGGTGTAAAATTCCAGAATCTATCTAGTAATTTCGTACAAAATTTAAAAGAAATGTGTTGCTTTTGGAAAATTGTAGGTCTTTACCAAATGACCGAAACGTTTGTTTGTTTGGACTTTTTATTACTTAAAAAATATTTACGGTGAATATTTCAAAAACAATTTCGATCATGAAATTGTTGTCTAAGTATAACATTTAATTAATAAGCTTGCAAAAGTGAAGAAATTGACAGACATTATTAACACAAGACCGCAGGGAATTTGATGATACAGCAAAAACAGTTATAGTAAAAGAGGGCACAGAAACATTATTAAAAAATCACAAATAAAAAAGTAACGAAAACAGCAAACACTTAAAAAATAGGGAAACACCAGGATCAGAAAACACCGTGATTCGCCCAGTAGTGTGTGTCGGTGGCACTACACTCCATTGTGGAGTTTGCCCTGCAATGCGGTGGGTCAGGGCTACCGATCATCGCTTCTGATACCCAGCCGTCCCGCACTATTTATCAAGTACAGGGTGATGTGGTAAGCACTACGCCTTACACTGTTGCCTTACTTCCCTCGCCCTTCAAGGGGTTTATTTCCCATTTTGTTAAAAGCGGCTGGGTAAGCTGCCCGCTACATATCCAGTTTCGGATTCGAACTCGAGATCTTCCGTGTAGCAGCCAAATGCCCTAACCAATTTAGCGCCATTGGCCCACTCGTTCTGTATGAAAAACCAACAAAGTTTTTCGATAATTGCCTAAATGTAAATGAAGTACCTGATGATTATATTGACTTATAACATATTTATAAGAAAAAAGATGGTATGTTCCAATTACAGAGAAATTGTGTGCTACCTACAATCGAAGAGCTGTACGAGAAAATCATTACGTCCCGCATTTTGAAAAATAAATGTAAGGCAAATTGAAGAAAATAATCCATGCAGGGCAGGCTCTATCGACGCTATCCTCCGTCTTCAGCAACTCCTTGAAAATAACGTTTGGTAAGAACCCTGGACACTAGGACTGGGACAAAAATAGGTAGCAAAACACAATCGCTTATAATTGATTCTTGATTTTCAATAAGATCGAAGCTTGTTTAATTTCTTCAATTGCTTTTTCAATATCAATTTGTAATTGGAAACGATTCCTTATATTTTAATCAAAAATTGTGATTACTCAAAACTCATTTTTAATCAACTTTTGTTACTTTATTTTCTTTTATTAGAATTATAATAATAGATTTTTTGAATGTTATCGATTTTAACTTCGCATTTGATTTCAATGCTGTACAGCGTTTCAAAATTCGTTGTCGTTTTTTATACCCAGATGAGCTATTTGGAAATCAATTTTATATAATCAAACATTAAAATCCATTTTTTACTAGATTAATATTATCAATTAATATGATTGATCCGAAGAATCAATTTTTATAAAAGAATTATTGAAATCGATTTTAACATCATATCGATTTTTTGTTGTGTATCCATTGTAAATCTAAAATCGATTTTGGCATATTACCGAAAATCGATTCTAATAATTCTACAAGTCCCAACCCTACTGTATACACATCTAAGCCACGTTGATTTACGAAAGGCATATGGCAGTGTACGCTTAGCAAAACTATAGACAGAAATGGTTGAAATTGGTATAAACACAAAATACATAATTCTGAACTCTCCAATAGATTCAAAATAACTAAAAAACTTCAACAAAGGTGCTGTATAGAATGCACCTTATTTGAAATCTATTTAAATGCAATCCTAAAATTATGGCTAGCACAATGCCAAGATATGGAAATTACGAATTTCCATAGAACACAAAAATGTCTCTATACTTACTTTGCTAACGACCAGCTTATAGGCGCACAAAGTGTGGGACATGCAAACAAATATGAGAAAATGGCGAAGAAGTTGAAATTTATTTAAATTTAGTAAAAATAATACCAAAACCTACAGGTAATAAAAAAAATTAAAAACAGAATTGCAGATAGAAAGAAAATCTGCACCTACATTCCATAATATGGAACCAAAATCTAACCCAACACACTAGAAGAACTATATATAAACCCATTGTAAAAAGTATAAGCATATATGGGGGCGACAACATAGATCTTTTCTAGAACCTAGAAAGAAAACTGAAAGCAATAGAGATAGAATACTCGAGAAGAAGCCGTGGGTTAACAAGAATGTAAGACAAGCAAAAGTGATGTTGATATTATGGAAATGGTAGAAGCAAAAACGCCACTGTGGTACGAACACAAGAAAGAAAGATGACCCGAGATAATATGGGAATGAACAAGGATATCCCCCTCTGGACGAAAAACTCCAATATTTCACTCAGTGAAATAATTACATCATTTAGTCAAAACGCGCATAAGGCAATCTTGATTTTTCGAATTGATTTATAAGTACCATGAAAATGTCTAAAAATTCATAATTTCAAATGCACTTTTGTGTTTATCCAAAGGAAAGTAGAAAAATATTGTTTGCAACACGTAAGGAAAACCGATGATTATTTTACACATATGATTACAACATTCGCCTAGCGGCTCATATTGTAACTTTCACACTCGTGAAATAATCACCCTCATTTCCTTACTTGTTATATAAATAGCTATTATCGTTTTCTTCAAAGAAGTATGAACCAGTAATACCAAAATGAACTTGCACACCAAACTGTAACTTTAGCAAATGAGAAGAACGTTTGTAAATAAGTTCAATGTTAATTGTTGCCCAGTAACAGAGATTGTGTAAATGTAAAATAACTTTTAAAACCGCAAAAAACATTTTAAACACTTTGTTTAATGCTAAAGAAAAAGCAGGGCATCTACAAATTAAATTGCTCGCACTGTAATTCGGTTTATATAGGACAAACAGTTGGAAATTTTGATATTAGGTACAAGGAACACGTACGTTGTTACAAGTATAAACACCCCCATAAATCCAATTACGCTAAATACTTACTAGAACACAATCATTCAATGACATCTAATAACACCATAAAATGTTTACACTTTTGTGATGATAAACGTAAGTTGGATATAATAAAAGCTTTTAAAATTCACAAACAATCAACAATTTGTACCTTTAATTGATCTCTTAGCAAATTGATCTCTTAAATTCACCTTTAGTGAACGTTTTGGAATAAGAACTCAATCAATCTTGACGCAGATATAAAAAACCAAGATTAAATTATAAAGATTTATTGTTCCTATAGCAACACCAACTGTTTACTTTAAATCTTGCCTTTGATAATGACATGTAAACACGTTGAAATACGTATAAGGCTAAAATACAAAAGCTGTTGAAGTTAAGAATTGTTTTATTAACAATAAATTAGCAATGCGTTTTTTATAAGAAAAATGCTCTTTTGTTGTTTTTGAGATTTACTTGAAAACAAATGAGAGTCGAGTTCGAGCAATGGTCGAGTCTACACGTGTTAACGACGCCACTCCAGCTTTTAAATGTAAAACGGCGTTTTGACCGTTTGAAAAGACAATTTTAGTGTAGAGTGATCATTAAAGTTAGTAAATTAGTACCTTTGGGTTAGCATATCAGGTAAAACAGGTAACAACGTAGCGCGCACACCCGGAGAATGTTTGTTTCATCAGTGCAAAGCAGGTGCATTAGTGACATGCGCCAGCTCTCAAAAACAAAGAAGCGAGAATTACCTGCGGGATTAAATGTACCACCTGGATTACCTGCCCATGTCACAACAGATGAAAGGAAACCGGAAAATGGATAATCAGCAAACAGTTAAAGCTAAGTTATAAATATAAGTAGTAATTTCTAATAGAGAATAAATAGATAAAATCCCCAAGATAAATTAAGAACAGGCGGTTGTAAGTAGATATTAAACAATACAAATAATTTAAAAAAGTATATATTTTTATTCTATTAGGGCAGTCTGTTAGGCAATAGAGTTTATTTTCGTCCAAACCCGACAATAGAGAACGCCAACAGACGAATTCCTGGAACTCCACCCTAAAGGTCTTGAGCAGGTAGAAAGGGTCTCTTTCGCTGAAAAGGCAAACGAGATAGGTTACAATTTAGGAATGTTAGAATCAAAATAAATTCACACTCAACAGGCGGGAAAATTCAAGCAAACGAATTCTTTTAAAGTGCGCCGCGATACCTACAATAAAGTACAATAATTTTCCATTAGATTAATTGATTTAATTACCGATATTTGTATTGAAAATACACTTTTTTTAGTATTATGTTTGTATAGATGGTTACGTATTATATACTCTAAGGTAGTGATATACACCTAACATTAAGAAACTGTATATATTAAGTTGTAGAACAGAGCACTTGGGGAGTACGTTTATGTTCATGTAATTTAAGTAAGGTTTGGAGCGTAATGTTGAATTTAAGGCTCAGAACCGGGTATCAAATTAGATTGGTTCTAGTATCTAACAGTAACGTCTGTTGTCAATCAGAACGACTAATAGTATTAACAGGTGCGTAAACATATACACGGAAGTGTACACACCAGCAAACCAACGGAAATCATCAGAAGCAGGAAACACAATACCTACCATGGAACAGGAACAGTATATATGGACAGACACAGATTGACAGTGCGGAAAATCCCGAGAGGTGGAAGCTGTTTATTCGCCTCAATAGCAGACCAAGACACAAATGTCACAGCAACGCGAGAACAGCTCAAAAAAAAAAGCTTTCATCTTAAGCAAAAAATCGTGTCATACATCGGAGAAAACCCACAAAAAGTCCAATTGCAACTGGAGGAAAATGTAAGAAACTTGGCTCCGCGTTACGACCATCTCGCACATACCTACGGCCCAGCACTACAAGCAAAAGTCTACTTGGAAGACCTAGGGAAGGAAGAATTTTGGGGAGGAGCCGAATCAATGGCGGCAGCGGCGGAAATACTAAAGGCGTCAATAGAAATACACTACAAAGCAGGTCCAACCTCCACACACACACACACACTTCGGTAGACAACAATCAACCACCCAGGGCAATAAGAAGCCAAAGAAGAAAAGGAATCCATAGCAGGCAGGAATGGAACGCCAAATATGATCATGCTAGATCAAAGAATAGTATTAAGTAGTTTATTAGCTATTAGGAAATTAAGATATTTTCAATCTGTAATCTTAGAATAATAGATATGTGTAAAATAAGAACAATGTGAAACTTTAATACCAAAGTTTATTAAGTTAAAATGCATAATCGCATAACATTCTTGGTTACGTACTCAAAACCCCCATTGATGCGTAGCTTACTAACTACCCGGTGTTGCAGCAGCGGTGTCTTGCGGTATGCATTGCAGACATGCTAACGCGGTTCAACACCCCACCCGATCCCACCTATCACATAAATTCCTACCCACCTTACTGGCATGGGGTGGGCCTGGCGTAATCCAGGATCGACCCTCGAGTCAGCTCCATGTCAGATGATGATGATGATGATGATGAAATGCTCTTTTGTTGTTTTTGAAAAAAATGAAAATAAGATTTCTTTCGGTTCATTATGGCAACAGCATAGTGAAAATTTGTTTTGAGTTTTAAATGTGCGTACATTTTCCTTAAAAACGAGTAAGAAATAAATCGAAGAAGAAAAAATAAGCTGTGCTTTCAAATTACTGCAGATAATCTAAAATGCTTTAAATATTTTAGAAACTTTAATGCGAAGATGCATGTAAAATGCCAAAACAGCATAAAACATGCATTAGAATTCAAATTTTCTAAAACACTTATAACACGCCTTATGGAAATCACTTAATTATGTGTTTCCTATGTCTATGAAACGTGCATAAATTTACCTCTGCATGTAATTACTACATGCAAGAAAAATATCCAAATGCATAGAAGTCTTATGCTTAATTAATCTAGCCCCAGTTATTCCTGTATTATTGCGTTTCCCTAGGGCTATTATAATACCGAACTTTATCTGCCACTCGTTTTTAGGAAAAAATTCCCTAGATTTGTGTTAGGATCCGTTATCCGAGTTGCAACATTTAATTTCTGTTAACAATAATACCAAAAACCATATCTGAATTTCCCCCAGGAATTTTTTGATATATTTGCGCATACCAATGCGATATGGCAACCGTGTGACTTCTGAAGGTGCATTAAAAATTAAAAAGCAATACTAATTCTAAAACTTTTTAGCTGTTTCAGTCTCACATGCGCCGTTATTAGTTTTCTCAAAAAAAGGTGTTAGAAATGTAAGACAAAATATTAAAACGGCTGATAATCTTGATGGTATTGCGTTTCTAATATTGAGCGGGTAATAAGTGGAACCAAATTAGTATACACATTTTCTTTGCAGGTTCTGAAGATAAAAATTGAACAGTATTCAAACATGCATTTTGTCTACGGCTGCTCTGAAGAAAACGTCATTTTATGAAATTGCGTATCTTAAGTTTGGCTTATTACACGCTTAGTATAAAAATTTAGCAGTTTTAACTTTTTTCTTGGTTATCTATTTTTCTGAGACCAAAACAGCTAAGAAATTTTCGACTTCGTTTTGCATTCTAATGCACCTCCAGAAGTTACCCCGTTCACACCCTGTAAAGAAAGAAATTTTTACTCTGAACAACTTTTAATAAAGTATAGTCTGAAAATGAAAATCGTTTTCTTTTATTTACATGCTTACAACAACACCTTCAAAAACTTTGACAATTTTCGCTTTGTTTACTCACCAATGACTTATGCCAAATTCAGTTTGGAGTGCAATTTAAAAATAATATTAACAACAAATATCAATTAAAAATAATAACTCACTTTTAAAGTTTTTTTTATATAGTATATAGCTAATGAAAATAGTGGTGCAGTAATCTACCAAAAACCAATTATAACCCGCCATCGCATCCCCTCTAATTAATAAATGATATAATTCAGTTACTAGCAATATCAACCCCGAGTGATGCAAAATATGAGTTCGTCACGCTGTGCCCACATATATAACTGAATCATATTATTTTCCTGTAATGTCGTTATACTGAATTAGCTGGAAGCTGCACTCGGTATACTCTTGACAAAGGGTTCCGAAATACTCATGGGATCATAATATTTGGCCGTTATTGATATCAAATGACAAAGACAACATAGAGCAGATCGATCAGGGAATGTTTTGTATTCTACAATTTACGAGAATTACTAATCCGGTCGAAACAAAAATGTGAGTAATGAAGATGCAAAGCAAAACGAATATGTCTATATAACCGTTCAAAGCAATTAAGCATTTTTGTATAAATTTCTGGATTAAGCAAACATAAAAGAAAACTCCTGTCAGGTGTAATTACAAGATCCAATTAATAATACTAGTCGCAAAGAACTATTCTTGTAATTACAGGCGCCTGTATTCCGTTTAATACATTAGTTTTTATTTCTTATGATTGATTTATAGGTTTATATCATTATATCATAACAGATTGCTTGAGAAATTTTCCTGATTCATTTGCGTTTTATTTACATCAAATTTATGCATTATTATCACATGTTTATTTTGCAGACTTAAAAAAAACACAATGGAAATTATGGTTGTTTGCAGCAACTCTTAAAGCGCAACAACATAAACTTCTAAGTTATTACACATTTCCGTTGGGTTTCCTCATCCCCTTTTATTGTGTTGGCTTCGTAGGGACCCTATCTGAAAATGCAGTGCTGTCATCGTAACATCAAACAGTTAAGACAGGCGCGGGCGGTTGCTATATGCAGTTTTCGTGTCGTTTTTTGGGGCCACGTGTCTTTCTCCATTCTGTATATTGAAGTAGAGCACTTTCAAAGTAATACTTGTGTAATAGAATTAAGTGCTTGCGATTGTTATTTTGGCCTGTTTGTGGCTTTGTCGTTGACTGCGCATATAGAATTATGTATTTCAATAATTTAGACTTCATTGTTGGAGCTTTTTTTGGACATAACGACAATATGTGCTGACAATGATTATTATTATTATAACATGCTTTGGATCTTTCTTTAATGGATTTTTTGTTATTGAAATGTCCATGGTAGCCGCTTATTTAGACCAATAACTTTGTGTCTGGTTTAGGGTTGTCGATTCTAGGGGAAAAACCCTAGAACAAATTTTCGGAAAAAAAATCCTGCAAACAATTCTGTGAAAAACTTCCCAAGGAAAATAAATTCTCGGAAGGACAAAAACTCCTTGGATAAAATTTCAAATTGCCTAATGCACGCTGACCCATGTAATTGTATGCACCTATACACTGTGTCTATAAAGTAACCCCCCCCCCCACACCTAACTTTTGAACGACTTGAAATTTACCACAAAATTTGGTGTGCTGTAATGGGAAATTAAATATTATTTTTAAGCCAATAATTAAATTTTATATCATTTAAAATGGCGGTTGAGCGCCATTTTTAATTGTTTTTTTAAATAAAAGGGGGGTCGAGTGACACCCCATTTAAAAAGTCTTTTAGTTCTGCGGCTGGTCCTAGAGTTTCAAAGAAAAATATTCAGTCATAACAAAATGACAATGTTTGAAGATAAAGAAGTCTTTAAAAAAACTAAGAATTAAAGCAGGAATTAAATTAAGTGTTCGAAATGTTCACCAATCACTTCTTGGCACATAAAAAGTCGGTTATGCAATTCCTGCCGTACATTGTCATAAGTTTCTGGAGTGATATTTCTGCAATGCGTTGCTCCAGTTCTTCAATTGTTTCTGGACGGGTTCTGTACACTTTCGATTTCAGATATCCCCATAGAAAAAAATCTAAGGGGATTAAATCTGGGGAGCTAGCCGGCTATCCTACAGGCCCCCGCCTACCAATCCATCTTCCAAGAAAGTGTCCGTTGAGAAAGTCAGAAACAGCCCTATAATAATGAGGCAGCGTACCGTCCTGTTGGAACATAACGTTTTCAATATTATTTCCAGCCACCTGAAATATTTCTGGGAAAATTTTGTTCTGCAAATGGAAAAGTGGACTACTGGATAAAAAAATCAAAACAATTTTGAATTGAACCATTCAACTTGTTTAAAATCCGCCATTTTGTTGTGGCTAAATATTTTTCATTAATACTCTAGGATCAGACGCAGAACTAAAAGACCTTTCAAATGAGGTGTCACTCGACCCCACTTTGTATTTAAAAAAAATTAAAAATGGGGCCCAGCCGCTATTTTGAATGATACAAAATTTAATGATAAGCTAAAAGATAGTATTTAATTTGCCATTAAAGCACAATAAATTTTGTGGTAAAATATCAAGTCGTTCACAAGTTATTTTTGAAGGCGGTATATTTTTAAGTAAGTTTCCTAATAAGCTGCATAAATAAGTTAGCTCAGTTTTCTTGAAGTGGGAAAATTTGCTAAAGAATATCAACTTTTCCCATTTAAGTACATGCTTTAATTCGTAAACCCATCAAAACTAAAATTCTAACTGTTTTGTCTGAATTTTACAGTTACATTACCGTGTAACCTTTTTTTTCAGGATTTGTTTCCGAGGATTTTTTCCGAATATTTTTTCCGTGTGATTTTATCAGTGGGATTTTTTTGGAATTTTTTATCCAGGATTTATTTTAGAGTATTTTTTGTTCGTTTTCCGAAGGATTTTTTCCGTAAGGTTATTTTTCGTAGAAATTTTTTCTAAGTATTTTTGCATAGGATTTTTTCTGACAAACAGGGTTTCCAACCGTTTTCAGTAGATAACAAGAACGCCCGTTTTTGTGCGAAACCCTGTGCCGCAGCTACAGAAAATACAAATAAAATACTGTTTTGATTATTTTTCGTGCGTCATATTCCATTTTACTGGGATATTTAAATACCCCTATAAATACACTACGTTGAGTTTTAAAGCTTTTATTCAAGGTTTATGGCATTAGATTATCTCTTGTTAAAATATAAGTATTGGGTCAATTAATTTGCACATTTTTATTAGTTGTGATTAGAGCTGCGCGATTATTAAACTGCTTTATTGCAAAAAAATAGTTTATTGTATCGATTAATCAATCAATTCGGTTAATTTACCAGTTGATTATTCAAGAAATCGATTAGTGAACAAACAATTGCATAATCAAACACTCGATTTTTAAATAATTGATTAATCAAATAATAATCAAATAATCGATTAAAGAAATATTCGATTACTTGGACATATAATCGAAAAATCGATTATTCAACCAACCCAATAATAGGTTAATAGAACAAAGTCATTAATCGATTGTTTTATCCAAACTTGCTTAATGAGTTTACAAATAGACCAACTAAACGTCTTCATTAGAGAGAGACAACCCCCTTTTGTTGTTTTGTCCCTTTTTTAATTATTGTCTTCCTCTGTCCAACTTCAGTTTAATTTGTCTTCCTCTGTTTCTCTCCTAGAATGTAAAAAAAATTTAATATGTAAATATTATTTACCCGCGTATATACCTAACATGGATAAATACTCATCAATTCATTTTTATAATATAATCGTTAAAATTATTTTTCACTTAAACAATAATCAAATTGTCAATTAATCCAACAGTTTTTAATTAAAAAATTGTTTATTTAAGTAATGGAACAATTAAACAATCATTTAATCTATCAATCGATTAATCAACAAACCAAGTGTATTTTAAATCTTAAAGATTATAATTGTTGTACCTTTTCAACAGTTTTATGAAAACCTGATATTGAGAAAATTTTTGAAAAATTTAAATTAGACCATTGCAATATTTCTTTTATTTTTTAATATTTTGAAAACAGTTAAAAATTTCATACATTTTAAAATTTTTAAGAATGTTTTGAAGTTTAAAAAGTTTTTGAATTTTTGTAAATTTAATATTTTTATAATTTTAAAATTTTTTAAACTTAATTTTTAATGGTAATTTAGTGAAATGTTCCAAACGTTCAAGAGTTTTAAACATCAAAGTTGTAAGCAAGGTTGATGTGATGTAGATTATTGCAAAAACTTTGAAACAGGTGCAAGTTTTGCAATGTTATTTGCACATTTGAGACAGTGCCGAAAAGCAGTTACTACGGCAACGTGGTATATAAAAATTACGCCGATAATTCGTGCTAGTGCATATTATCGCTGTAATTTTGCATTGGTTGGTCTGATGACATGACTGCAATAATCAAATCAAACGTTTTCGCGAAAAAAATATAAAGTGTTCTAAATCATATTATTTAAAATAATATTACATAATAATTGTTAGAAAAACAGTTTTACACAGTGTACATTTATGTCGTGTTATAAAAAGCAGTATTTTCTAACGCTCTAATTTTTACGCCTGATTAGCGTGAAAATTGTGCTTAGACAATATTATCCCATTCCAATTAAATTTTCTCAGCTTTCCAATGTTCTGTTGCAGATATTATGAAACGGGTAGCTTTAAGGCCGGTGTAATCGGTGGATCGAAACCAAAAGTAGCGACACCTCCTGTAGTGGACGCGATCGCCAACTACAAAAGGGAAAATCCCACCATGTTCGCATGGGAAATCCGTGACAGACTTCTAGCCGAAGGAATCTGTTCTCAAGACAACGTACCTAGTGTTTCATCAATAAATAGGTAAGTGTGGTGCTGCTGCGAAAGTACCAAATCACATCTGTTAGAAGTAGCATTTTATTTAATCTAAACTGTGGGGTAGCTGATATACAGTAATGGACAACACTCCCGGGACAACCGGTCAAATTAAATGTGTCAAATCAGCCCCTAGCATACCCAGCCCGCTCGATGTTATCTCTGCATTATAAATTTAGGGTGGCCATGATTACGCAATTGTTTCGAATGGATTGTGTTGAGCGCTGCCTTATGCTTTAGTGTTTCCGATTATTTATTAAAGTTTTTATTATAGTTTGTTTTTGAAAATTAGGGTAATTGTTACATCATCACAAGTGGCTAATTGTGTATTTTATTTTTTTTACCAAGAGGATGTTTTTACGCCAATTACGAGTAGGAAAAAATTAGTTTCTTAAAACCAAACATAACACTTTCATTATCATAAGAAACCAGAAGGTTACTGGAAGGGAAAAATTTTTAAAAAATTTAATTTTTTAACGAGAAGAATCTAGAAATACATTTTAATCAAAATAAGTGAAACGCCATTTACTTAAAGTAATTGTTAGATGCTTAACTTATTTAGGCACGTTGAGACTCTCAACAACAGTCGTTTAAACGAGAAACGCCCATAAGAATACAAGTGTTGTTAGGAGTCGGCGAAACATTTTTTACGGAATAGAGGCAGCAATTCTAAACTTTTGATTTTAGTGGGTATAAAGACACTGAAGAACATCAGAAGCCAGTACATTAAATTTGCAGTTTTTGAAAATAGTTTATTGAAATTTAAAAAAATTGAAAAACTCTGACATTTTGGCTTCCAGGTTAGAGCTGCATCATCCGTACTGTTATGGTCGACGGTTCGTCCACAGCAGTAATATTCTGGAGATGTTTTCGTGTAACCGTGGACGAATCGTCGGCAGTAGCAGTACCGATGACGCGACTCCAACCCGGAAGAAAAAGAAAACAGAAAAAACTGTACACTGTAATATCTCAGAGAAATTAATTTCCAAATAGGAAAGCTTCTAAAGACGAAATCACATTTTTAAGAAATGAGCGAAGCACTTCAACTAGATTTTTAAACGCATTTTTGTATCAACGTTTACGCACCGACAGTGACTATAGATCACGCATCTCTGCCGTTGTAGCGGAAGCGAACCGTACATCTGAGACAACTTAGCTACAGAAATAATCAGCTGCATTCCCTACTGTAACTAAGCACCTTCACATAGGATATAGCTACAACTACAGCGGAAGCGCAACTGCATTGTCGTACTGCAGTTAGAAACCGAAATATTTTACAATCATTGCGTGCAAAAAATTGTTTTTTTTTTAAGAATTGTTTGGTATTAAAGAGAAAATCTGTCAAATACAGATTTTATTGCCAGTTTTTGAGCAATATTTCTGTAAAGATTACCAAAATTCAAAATGATTTTTACACAGTTTTCATTTACTCAAAAATTGTGCGGCATAGTAACTGCTAAGGTTATTATAATAACAAATACAGTTTGTACCGATTTGATAACTGGTTTTTAAGTAATAAAATGTTAAATTCAAAATTATCGCAGCAACCGCATTTTTCAAGACAGACGGATCAGAACATAGGCATTGGATTTGCTTCCCCTTATACCTTTTATAATTCAGTTTCTGAAAAAAATGCGATTTTTAAAAGCATTTTGTTGATGAATTTTTAAATTCTGAAACTCATCAAAATCGCACGCTGCCTCACCACATACTCACGCAAATAGCCAAATAGATTTCTACACATTCGTCCACAGAAAGATAATTATTAAAAACATTTTTGAGTCCCAGAAAGTCCAGAACATATTGTACTTCGGTTAATATGTCTAATTCAAAAATATTCATGAAATCAATACTTCCCTATAGTAAAAGTTTTCTTTTCAGAGCAAAATTAAAAGCTACCGGAAGTATTTTAATAATAACGCATAAACAAATTAAATACGGAAAACTAAGAAAAATACGAAAAAGTCACAGATTAAAATAGGAATGGGACGATCCGCCGCCACCGTTTCGCTGTCGTCGTTTCGCCGTGAGGTGTCGCTTTATCGCGAACGTTTTGTTTTTTGCCGTGGTTATTGAGCGGAAAATTCATTAAACAAAAACCAATAACAGAAAACATGATTTTTTTATTTCATTACATTATTATTCTACTAAAGCTCTGATTTTATGACACATCCTGTACTCAAAATTCTTTCGTTTCTGTTTGATTATATTAATTATAGTTACAAGACAGTTAAAGGGAAAAAATCCACGGAAATAAATAAGTATATTTAATCTAATTATTTTATAAAAGAAATATAAGTTATAATTGTTCTTTCTTTTTGAGAAAAAACTATTTAGAATTTAATTACTGGATAGTTCTTTGCTATATAAAATCAGTAACTTTTATGAAATTTTACATTACCTGCGGCTAAATGGTGGCGGCCTAACGTCCGCGCCGAACTGGCGCAGCGAAATGACCGCGGTGAAACGGAGTAGCGAAAGGGATGGCGGCTAAACGGCAGCGGCGAAAAGCCTCGCGACGAAGGTCACGGCGAAACGTAGTAGACCCGATTAAAATTTTGCTAGTCTGCCAGCCGTTATCGTTAAGACATTTCGGGAACACTTTTCGGCATTTTTACATATCGAAACAAATTTTTAAACCGAAAAGATTCTTAAAAGCTGCCTAAAAAATTGTTATTCCTGAATTACAATAAAATAGTTACACATTAGGGTAAAAAATTACCAAAGTACAAAAAAATTTCGTAGAGATTATGAGAACCTTAAAAACCTCAAGACCGGCAAAACTTTCAAAAGACAGAAAATAGTGGTTAACTTTTAGCATACAGTAATAATGTACATAAATTTGCAGCTATCCATGCCCTTTAAAAATTGAAAACATTTTAGGAATTTAGGAATTTAGATATTGAGAATGTTCTTAAAACAACAGCTTTAATGCCAAACTGAAAAAAAAACCTATAGTAAAAAAAAACTTTACAAGTGTGACACGAAAACGTAATTAAATATTTTTATAACTACTGACAACAACGTAACACTTTTAATTAACTAACAGATCACACTCAGAAAAAATTCACCAAAATTCAAACAGTTCAAATAGCTGTAAGCATGAATCTCAAATTTCCTACGAAACCAAACCCCCCATCTACGTAATATTTTTTAACAAAATAAAATTGAAACCTCAAATTTTACACCCACTTTTAAAGAAAAATATTTCCATCTCGATAAAAATATAGGCATAAATATAAATCACATGCTGGAAATCAGTGAAAGTAAGGAAAGTAATAGGAGCCTGTCAAAGGAGAGCATACGATCAGAGGTATTTTAAAAGGAAGGATAGAAAAGAGCATGGTTGATTTGCTTGGGTGGAGATGCTGTGTGTATGTATTGATCAAAGTGGCAACGTCGAGTTAAGTCTAGCCAGCCATCCTTACAATATATCCAGAAAAAAAGATTTAAGACGGGTCGACTGTAAAATAGGGGAACAAGTGGTAATAACAATTTTTTGCGAATTTAATTAAATTTGATTAGTACTGGACATAGTAATAAATTTCCAATTTTTTTTTAAATTTAATTTCAATGATTGTAACAACTGTTTGAGTTATAAATAATTCAATATCATAAAAAAGCAATTTTTGGCATAGTTGTGTAATAAACATTTTTAAATTGTTAAATTCGAATAAGTTCCAAAACTATGTACGCCTACAAGGCGATTACATAAAAAAATCTCAGTATGTGTGAATGATTACAATAAGGGGTGTTCAATAAGTACCATGATTATGCCTAAGCCGGTTGAAAGGGGGTAGCGAACAGCAGTAAAAGGTACATAGCTGAATTACCCTTGGGTATATCAGGGGTTGTTTATATGACTTGACCCTAGGGACTTGAACAATCGGCAATTCAACATTGTTATAATAGAAATAAACAGATTTACATAAACCCTAAAATTTGAGGGAAAAAAGTTCTCAAGAACAAGTAAAGCAGAAAAATGTAAAAGAAAAGTTGTTTCGAGTAATCCCAAATGGCTAATGATTAATATCTCAATAAAACGAATGATAAATGCAATTCGCCGTGCTAAGAAGTGGGAGGGAAAAGGGAACCGGAAACGGACATGACGCCATGCTGAGTAGAAACAGCGGAAGTCTACTCCAAACAATAGCTTGGCGCGCTATGTTTTTATGTCATCGCAATTAGAACGGCGGAGATTCAGAAAGAGAAACTGTTTTTCCAAGTTCCAACGATCCTGTTCTGCTTTTTGTGGTTATATTTGCTCCACAAATATCATTATCTTAAGTTTTTGCCGCTTAAAAGATAAAACGCTTTCTTCTGTTTGGGGATTATTCAAGTCGCCATCAACAGGGGTGGAAACTCTCTGAAAGCTTTGCTTAATCTTGTTACATTTAAAGAAAGTTCAGTTGAAACGTTTTTTTTTGGGTGAAAATTATCAAAAATCACATATTCTGGCTTATTCGAAACTAATTCATTTATTATAGATTGATTCAACCTCTGTACCGACGCTCATTTTTTAAACAAAATATAGCCCTTCTCCTTAAGGTTTCTAAACCTATCATACCACCAGAAATATTTTAATTCAACGTTCTAGCTTCGAGCCCAACAGTTACTATGAGGCCAGAATTATTCAAACGCTATGGTAAATTGCAACTCATCACCGCTAACACTCGAAACGTCTATAAGAATACAAGTGTGGTTAATAACCCAAACATTACGAAAAAACTTCGTGAATTACCACATTTTTGTTTATAATATTTTCCAACTCGTATAATGTGAGTCACCACTTCAAATTTCGCGACAAAACGACACAATATGAGAGGGACATGCCATAACGTTACTGTCTAACACTTATTTAAAAATTTAGACATAGAAAATTGTTGAGGTAAATTAATAGAGATATAAATATGAATGTAATGTTAAGAATGTATCATTTTAATTCGGGCGTGCGAAAAAACCAACTCATAAAACTCTAAATTACCGAATCAGAGCAAAGCTTCGTCATCGAAGCTTAATCCCCAATTACTTCAAACCGCGTAACATAATCCAACTTTTAAAAACTTTAAATAGGCAAGAAATTCACCCCTTGACGCTCACAATCGCAAACAGAACAGCGGCGTAGCGCGATTCGCTCGAGTGGGTCCGTCGGGGAGGGGCGTCTCCTTGAGGGGTAGTGATCAGTGATGATTTTACAGCAGCGTCCCGACGCTGCGTCTTTGTTATTTAAGGCGGTGGAAAGAGAGGCCTGGAGGGTTCTTTGGGGCAGGATACTCCTAGATGACTGTAAAGGAGCGAGAGAAAATCAATAAGAGAAGAAAGCCGGTTCCGGAACGCTCGGCTGATTCTCAGATTCGTGAAATCGAGCTCAAACCGATATCCGCTCCGCTCGACGATGCTGCAAAATGGCAAGGAACTGTTTGTTTGGGCAACTGTCAGATTTACATGAAATTGCCACACGATCGATGCCTTCTTTTTATTCGTTTATGCTCCCAACAGCTGTTCACTTTAATGCTTTTTCACTTTACACCTTCGTTCAACTTTTCGAAAAAACTAACGCATTTCTAATACTTTGCAACTTTTACGCATGCCGAGTATTTCAAATTACTTTAACACCTACCTTCTAAAAAATCGTAAATAGTTTTTTATTCGGACAATTTAAGACAAGCAAGCTTTGAACATACTTCTAAGCTGTAGTAGCAAGAAATTCTAAAGCAAGTAAGACAGATAAGCACCTTTCCTTCAGATTTTCTGATACTTGCCACTAAAAATTAGAAAACCCGGATTCGAATTCTACATGTCAAAAAGAAAAAGGTCTGTGGGAACGATGGCGATGATATATCCATACTATAGAAGAAAATAAGTGACATAAGTTAGTGTGACTTAATACAAAAATAAATTTTTTTGATTAAAAAGAAAAATAAATATAATTACGGTAGGTATGCAATCTGTTGGAGGAGATATAAAATTGTGAGACTGGTATAATGTGCGATATCATTGCACTTTAAAGATCTCTACCCTGTAGAAAACAAAACATCAGCAAAATTTATAGGTGTGGTGGGTTTATTGCTTACCGTTGGTGCTAAGCCTTAGCACCAAAAATAGAGCGACGTTAAATAAGTATTGACACAAATAAATAAGTACCGCGAAATGTACTTGCCAAACTCAGCCAAAGCTTGGTGAAGCTGTACGTATACCTAAGATAACCTAAGTCAGGATCGAACTGGGGCCGCTCTACTCAGAACCACGCACAACCTTAAAATTGAATAAATTTAGGTTAAAGTTTGTATAGTTAATAACAAAACACAGAATTGAATAATAATTTTCCTTATTTTCAAATATTATTATATGAAGCGCGGCCGTTTAGGCTAGTTAAAAATTATACTATTTTTTTGATTTAAATTTTTTTTTCAATGAACATGTTAATCTGGTCCACGCAAATATTTTGTTGTAGAATTTATTAATTATTTAGACAATGTTGTAATTAAGAAATGTAATTAAAAAAACGTTTTTTACGGATGCTCAAAAAATTTATTTTTAATGTGTGATAATTCACAAAAAATTATTTTTCAAGTGTGAAATCTGAAAACATTTTTTAGACTTTGAAAAAATAATTTTAAAAAAAACTTTCTAGTTTACAGAAATAATTTGTTTGAATCCTTGAAATAGTATTTTAGTAAAGTCTGAAAAATAATATTTGTGAACATAAAGCTTCTTCGCGAGCTGGCGCGGTCGCGTTATCATTTCTACAATAACTTGATATAAAAAAAATATTTAAAAAAAATTTATTTTATATTAAGTCACTGTAATAATTTTACTCTCGTGGAGTAGAAAGAAAGTCGAAATGTTAGCTAACACACGACTCGATGTGTAAATGTCGAATTTTAACTACTGAAACATTGCATTGCATGTTATAGTTTTAGGTTATCTAATAGTTATGCTTTTCTGTAGCCTCAAAGCAACTACATATTTCATTTGTAGAATTAATTTGGCAAATTGATTATTGTCAGTAGTTATTTGAGACATTTACACAAAGAGTCGTGTGTTAGTTATCGTTCCGATTTCACCTTGACTCCATGTGAGTAAAATGCGAAAACGACAACGCCATCTTGTGTGAACGAATAGCTTTACGTTTATAAATTTTTTGTAAACTAAAAAAATTTTTCAAAAAACAAATTATTTTTTCAATTTACAATTTTAGTTTTTCAGATTTCACACATTGAAAATAAATGTTTTTTGTGTCAGAAAAAAAAATATATTAGTTATATTTTTTATATATTAAAAATAAACCATAATTTACTGAAAAGAAAACAAAATTCTCAACTTTAGAAAAACCGCTATGTGCGCTTTTATCAGCACTAAGGAAACAAATATTTTATCTTTTTAAATTCCGTGTCAATTTTGTGTCAATAAACTGGTGCGTTTCTAAAATCCATTAATTTCAGATTG
Source organism: Ctenicera cuprea (assembly GCA_958336395.1). Classification (NCBI taxonomy): domain Eukaryota; kingdom Metazoa; phylum Arthropoda; class Insecta; order Coleoptera; family Elateridae; genus Ctenicera; species Ctenicera cuprea. The sequence goes on along the minus strand of OY284495.1, from coordinate 16,242,267 downwards.
TCGATCTAACCTAACGGAAAATTGTTTTCTAAATACTCCACAACTAAATTGTCAAGATCAAATCTTTTAAGGTTATTATAGGTACTTAAAGCGCTTGTTTATAGTTGAACTTTTTGAGATATTAAATAATAAAACAGAATAAATTTTATAAATAACGATTTGATGCTCTGTTTTTGAGCAAGGATTAATTAACATACACACAAAATTTTATAAATTCATTAAGAGTTGATCTGGATAGCAAAATAGGTGTGATGGCAATAATACCTTTTTCTTGGATAATTTTTATAACTTTGCAAGAATATTGTAACAAGAAGCCATTACATTATAACAAGTAATATAACTAGTGATCCTGGTTTTCTGATGAAATTGGCTTAATTGTTGATGGGTGCTGTTAACGGCACATATTATCTTCAATTAACTAGCACAAGTTAACTATCAATTCCGATTTATTCCAAGAAATTAAAGGTCACGTGTTATGTTTGTGATGAATGTTTAAAACACGCTTTTGGGGCTGAAAAACAACATATATGAAAAAAATTTTATTACAATTCTTATTTCTTCTAATTTGCAGCTCTTTCTGTCTTTAGATAATGAATTAAAACACTTATTAAAAGACTTCATTTTCAAACTTTGAAGATCCCGTGCATACCCAGGAAGCATGGTACAATATTTTGGTATTAAGATTTTCGACTCAGAATTTTATGACCAACATCGCCACGTGTAGTTCTTTTGCCAATTTATACACACCCTGTGTAAGTCCATAATCGTAATAGGCCAATACTGCTTATGATATTGTTTGTAATAATAAAAAATATACGAATTTATTTAAACAACGTTTACTATCCCGACAGTCGTAGTACTAACCGCCTTTATTAAAGCTACGAAAGTCCGACATTTAAGACGTTTTAGTATATTGCATGTTGTAGAAACGCGTATGCAGCGTCGTTAGTCGCTGGTTCGAACCCCAACAAAAATAACTTTTATTTTTTATTTTCATGGATTTTTTAAAAGAAGCGCGTCGGTTGCTATAATTTATTTTTTACCGTGCACGCTATACGAAATTGTGTTTTATTGCGTACTTGGTAGAATGCTACTGTTTACGCTACCTGGGATGTTTTTAATGGAATGGCCAGACACGCAAGGGCTAGCGGTATAAGCGGGCAACCATGTACACATTGTCAGTCCACTGTCAACAATACAGAAAATTTAAGTTATCTAAATGTTATAACTAATTTAGAATGTACGTTTCGGATTGCCGTAGCTTTAACAAATACTGTCGGGGTACTGTCCGGAATCATTTATTTAATAATTTTATTAATTAGTTACATTCGATACGATTATTTAATGAATCTAAATCTTGTAGAATTAGAAACAAATGTATTTTTGGGTTGCTAGGCAATAACAGCCAATATTTATTAATTCTCAATTAAAGTTATTACAAACCACGTGGTTAATAATCTTCTTAATATAAATTTACAATGGCTACAGCTTGTTCAGGATTGGTTGCTGGAGCCGTGTTTAAGGATATTAATTGGTTGTCATTTTATATATTGGTATTTTTGACGTCTGTGTAAAATTACGGTAAAATTGTTAGAAATAATTGAGTTTTGGCATTTTTTAAATTTATTCATGCGTATTTAATTTGTTTTTCCACTACATTTACGTACAGGCTTTGTTTTTTACCTAACTTTAATGATATTTTAGAAGTTTTTGATTATATTTTCTTGATTTCCAATTTTATCGTGTTTTTCCCACTGCCGTATGTTATTTTTACGGACCTTAAATTTTATACTATTTTTGACCGTCTCTGATGTTTGTAAAATTAGGTCGTTTATAATAATAATAATTTCTTTGGCGTAGCAAGCTTTCACAGATTTTTACCATGTCACAGCAGAAAAAAACAGAAAAAAACATTAAAACTGTTAGTTACAATTCAATACGACTAATAAGTTACAAAAAACTTTAATTTTAACTTCTTTTACCGTATTTTTTCTTTAGACCCTTCGATGTTCTGGCTGGTTTTCGATTTTAATTTTATTACATTATTGCGAAACGGTTTGGAAATCGTTTAGTATTTAGAATAATTTTCGACTTGAACTGTCTAGCACCGGTGGTCGAGTGGTATGCGTAATTGCCTTAGTCAATGTGCCATCTTTTGAAGAAAGTGCAAAACTCCGTCGTCAGCGACAATTCTTTGCAACAGAAAGAAATCGATGAGATCCAATTTTATTTATACTAAAATTCATATTAAATTTTCTTACTTGTTATCTCATTTATATCAAGTAAATGTAATTACCTTCAAGATTTTTTTTTAAACTGTTCAGCTTGCAACTAGTAAACTTAAATAGGCTCAAAATAGAAAACTAAAGTGTGGCAATACCACTCAAATTCATTCATCGTAAATAAAACACATATGAAGCTAGTTTAAAGGAAGGTGGGCAATGGGATGTAAGTAATCTTTCGAGCATCTGGCATCAGGGGCGTTATATCCGTGTGAGCAGTCGGTGAAATAATGCGTTTAAAGATACCGCACCCCGACAGCTTGGGGGATGACACTTTCGAGTTCAATTAGAGAACGGGCACTGACAGAATTATTAAATAATTTACCCCGCATTGCACTAAATAGTTCCGAATTGCCTTATGGTGGGTACTAATCAAATCGCGAGGTCAATTTTTTTAAATTAGTTTGAATTTTTTGTTCCGAAAAATTTAAATCCGCACGGAATTAAGAATTGCAAATTATTTGAGCGTTAATATTCGAATAGGTTTCCTAAAGCTGTAAATCTTTGAACAGCTCAGTCTTAAAACTAAAGTGCAATAAAAAGCTTTCTCTAAGATGGCTGCTCGTAAAGGAGGTATAAAATTGCATCAACGTTGGCCGCGGCGCGCCATAGGACAAGAAGCCATAATCTGAAGCTCAATGAACGAGCTTAATGCGCCGCTCGGTTTACTGCGCCGAGCTTTCAAGCACACCCGACCGGGAGGAAAGCTTTTGTGCCACCGCAACAGCTTTTGTGATAATAACATGGAACTGTTTCTTGGTTGTTTATGTTTTGCTCTTTTTTGTTCCCTTTGTCGATATACTTCTTCGCGTTGTGAAACCCTTTATTGTTTTGCCTTTTTTGTTTTTCACCGATTAATGTTGCGGTTTGTGCTGCAGAAAGGTTCTAGGTAGTTGGAAAAAAGAAACTTTTTTCTAAGTTCATCCGACAGGAAGTTCGACATAATATGGCCTTAGTTCCTGAAATAACCTGAAAGTAGTGAGGTTTTCTCGTTACTGAAATATTTTGGCCAATATTTTTGAGTTCAAGACTTAAGGTTATTACATTGATTACATTTTCAATAATATATCACAATTTAATCCCTATTTAATCCCTGCAAATCATTTCGTACAAACCTTAATCCTTTGAACATACTAAATCCAGTAATAATTTTCGAATTACATATCGAAATCGTGGTAGCAAAGAGCGTGTACAACAAAACTTCCTAGCCGGGGCACTTCTAACAAATCTAACAGCTACACAAAGGCACCCAAACAATAGTTGACACTTCAATACGGCAAATATTTTGCTACTGTATATTTCACGGACATCCTTTTCTACCCCATTGCCTTTTAAATAGCTTCCTCCCTTTTCATGTGAGCAGCTGGTCGTGTCATTGCAGCACAATACCGGACTCTATGTTATGTCTATTAAACTAGACTTAGGTATTATGCGAGAAGTGGTATACTTCATTAAAATGTTTATGTGCTGCTTCAATGGAACTTCAGGGGGTCTTTTACTTGGTTATTGGGTTTAAAGTCGAATGCAACTGCAGATGATGAGACCCGTGTGAATAGATTGTTAAATATCAGGAGGTTCGTTTTGGTGGTTTGGTCCTAACCTTTGAAGAATCTACAAAAAATCTAATGCATACCATAAGGCAATATTTTTATTATAAAGTTATATTTTTTTAAGGCGGGCAAAATTTTTAAATTTCGTATGCTATTTTTTATTTTAAAGTATGCTGTTGACACTGGTTAACACCTTTCAATATTTTTTAACATTAACCGTAGGACTGACGATTGAGAATACCATACATAAGCAGTTTTTGTGTATCTGTTGAATGAAACGACCCTTTTGCTTCTGTCTGTCTGTTATGAAAATATTTGCACCAAACAACGGTTTAGCTATCATTAAACATTATCACAACTAACCAACAACTAACAATTCAAAATCAAATTTCAGATATTGATAAATAATAAAAAACTTGCAAAATTATTTATTTTCCTTACCTTAAGTATTTTAATTTCTCTAGCAACATCATAGATTTAAATCTTGTTTATGATATACATATACTGATTTTTAACGTCAACATTTTATTTATTGGCGTCAAAAAATTATTTATTTACGTAAAAATATATTTCTGTTTTGTTGAAGTTCCTTACTGACAACGAAACATGTTTTTTAATGTCAATAATTAGTTTTTTTACGTCAAAACATCAATTGCAAAAGTTAAAAATTTATTTTTGACGCGAATATTTTATTTTGTGGCGTCAAAAATCGATTTTAGGCGTCAAAAAATTATTTATTCACGTAAAAATATATTTCTGTTTTGTTGAAGTTCCTTGCTGACAACGAAACATGTTTTTTAATGTCAATAATTAGTTTTTTTACGTCAAAACATCAATTGCAAAAGTTAAAAATTTATTTTTGACGCGAATATTTTATTTTGTGGCGTCAAAAATCGATTTTAGGCGTCAAAAAATTATTTATTCACGTAAAAATATATTTGTGTTTTGTTGAAGTTCCTTGCTGACAACAAAAAATGTTTTTTAATGTCAATAATTAGTTTTTTTACGTCAAAACATCAATTGCAGAAGTTAAAAATTTATTTTTGACGCGAATATTTTATTTTGAGGCGTCAAAAATCGATTTTAGAGATTTTAGATTTTACGTCTAAAAATAATTTTCTTTGATGTGGGAATTTAAAACAAGCTAATTAATTATTAAACAAGAAGGAGATTTGAAGCCAATAAATAATTTGTTTACGCCAAAATTTGATTTATTGGCGTCAAGTAACCAATGACGCCAAAATTCATTCTTTGATGTCAAAAATTCGAATACAGAATTTAATAGGTAAATATTTATATTAAAAAGTCAATTCGGAACTAATTTTTGACGACAAAAAATTAATTGCGAATTAAATGCGATTTGTGGCATGTTTAATTTAATTTTTAACGGCGGAAGTTATTTAGTGAGCTGAGAAAAAAGTAATTTGTTGTTTCACAACTCAGGATAAAATATAAAGCGGTTTTCCATAGTTATATCAGAATCTCACAGGTATCGTTTAAGAAAAAAATTCAAACCTTATGAGCGGTGTTTTATAACTCACATAGTGAATGTTATTTAACTAAATGTGGAAAAGTGGCACAAAAATATTTTGCAGCATATTAAAATAAAAATTATTTATTAAAATTATTTTTATATGATACTAGGGCCCTAGGCTGTAGCCTACTCAGCCTAGTAGGTAATACGGCACTAAGCTTGAATCTCCAAATTATTAATTTTGAAAAACCGACATACATATTTTTAATACAAGCGGACTTAAGAGGTGTTAATTATGCGGACTGCTCTATCGCGACATATACAAAAAGCTTTTAAAAATTCAAAGCTTACCGCAGCTACATTATTAATAGGTCTTTAATCTTTTCTTGCAATAAAATGTAGATTTTTATACTGCAAAAATGTGAAAATCGCTCAACAAAAAATGTTTATAATCTGGAAATCATTAATTTGACACAATTCGTTAAAAAATACAAAATCTTAAGTTAATAGCACTGCAGCTGAATTTATTTAAGCAATTAATTATTCTAACTGCTCTAGCTCAACTGTGACGTCTTCTGTGGATTTTAAAAACTCAAAGATTTATCGTATTCACTGCTCGAGAGTGAAATCAGTGCCAGATTGTTTAATTTTCTTGTTTACACAATTTAAACCTCTATAAATGCAAAGAGTTTAAAAATTGCAAATTTCATATTTTTGATTTAAAAAAAATTAATTTTTAAAAACAATTTAAAAATAATTATACAAATCTTTATTACTGGTGCAAAATTATTTTAGATATTGTAGCTGCTCTAGCTCGACTGTGATGTTAATATAATTTTAAATTTACTTTATTTGGTATTTAATTGTGATATGGTTTGCTATACCTTGTAATAATATAATTTAAATTTTGCGAATAAATAAAGTAAGAAATATACTCAAATTTAATTCATTTAAGCTTTATTAATTAATTTAAAAAAACATGGTTTAATGCAAATACAGCTCGAGATGGTTTCAGAATTAATTATTCTTACTGCTCTAGGTCAACTGTCTGCTGTTTTTTATATATACATAGTGATTCATAACATATGGAACCGACTTTCAGGATAAATTCTAATCTGAAATTAATGAAATAAATTCCGATAAACATGAGCTCCAAAACGCGTCGTTACGGAGTTACAGTTTCTTGAAAATTAACCATTCTAATCAGTCTTTTGTAGATAACTTTCGCAGTAGTTGCAAAAATTTTGAAATTGTGTTTTTATTACTCACTTAGTATTTCTAGTAACATTTGTTTGAATCAGTCCACCAGAGATGTAAAATGTGATGGGGGGGGGGATAATATTTACTTTGAAGGTATTTTAGATCTTTACAATTTTTGAAGTTTTGTCTATAAAATTGTATACTTCATACAAACTACATAAAAACGATACTCTTGTTAAAAGACGCTAAATCTAACAGTTTTTTAAATAATGCAATGTTTTTATAATATCGAGTTGAATAAAAGTCTAATTGTTTTTAAAATCTACTAAAATAATTCCCAAAAATTGTGAGAGTAGGTTCTAGACATTAAACAATAAAAGAAGTTGCAACCTCTGGAACAGACAACCGTGTTCCTAATTTCCTAGGCTGTAACTCTGCAACAAAGCGTTTTGGGACCAATGTTGTGTTGAATTTACTCTTAAAGTATCATGACAAAAAGGTGATTAAACTGGTCGATGTTCAAGAGACTGTAACTTCGTAACGCGGCGTTTCCGGACCTATGTTTATACTGTCATTATTTTCATATTCTGAATCTTGACTGAAAGTGCGTCCCGCATGTTATGAATCATTATGTATAGCACTAATGTAACACTATTTACACAGGTTTTCTTGTTAGTGCCTTTAATGTACTCGTTAGACGTAAATTTGGCAGTAAATACCGTTTTTCTTAATTTCTTGGTGATGTGTTTGTTGAATTTTCTTTTATAGCACTATTGAAGCATTACCAATTGGCACTAGTTTTATCATTAGCAGCCTTACTGTGCCTGCTGAGCGCGAACGTGGTAATTAACTTATTCATGACGCGACAATACGTTGTATTTTTGAATTTTTGTGTAGGGCACTAAACAATTCCAACAAAGTACTAACAGTTAGCACTGGTGTTTTCGTTAGTGCTATCTTTATCCTGCGAATTTTGTTTATACACTTCCATGCCTAATAAAGGTTAACAAATATCAAAACGCTAAGAGACACAATAAAGTGTTTAACTTCGTCATTGCTAGACCTCCACGTCAGGTAAAAACTTTCTCACATTGTTTTTATTCAATTATATGGCAAATTTTTATTATTTCCTTTTGCAGATTTTAAATTCGAGCAAACTCATTATAATATTAAAGTACATTTTTGTTTTTTTAATTATTAAAGCACTTGGATATAGAGCAGGTCCTATAATATGAACAGTAACAGCTTTGAAACAATTATTGCACTACTTGCATAAATAATTAAATCAAACATTTAATCGCACATGCACTTAACATTATCATTACATCTCAATAAACATGCAGGGGCCGTATGTGAGTGCAAAGGGACACAAACACCGTATGTCACTGTATTTATTGAAAAGAGGCACTCGTCTGATAATAATCATCAGTCTCTCGGGATAACACCCTTAAAGTTCACTTCTGCAAGATTAATACGAAATTTGAACAGCACATTTGTTGATAGCGCTGATGTTGCTGTAATAAATCAGTTTTGTTTTACAACCGTTCGAAAATATGACTAAATTAATTTATCATCAGAATCAGCAAAAAGAGTCAACTAAATAAATTAAAACTGGAAATCCGCAAACTCAAATATAAAACGAAAACATCCCTCGCTCAAAGTATTAATCATAATATCAATGAGAGAGCTACTTCAAACACTTTATAAACAAACGCAGCTCCCACAGAGCAAACTAATAAGTCTCATTGCAAATTAGATTACGGGATTCAGAGCTTTGTGCTTCGCTAATACAGCAGCAGAAAGCTCAGCGAGTCAGTGAAGCACTGCTTTACACTGCTTTAAAGCTCACCCTTTTCTCTTGCGCTGCTTTATTGGACGCTTGTACAGTACTGCCACTTAACTGCGGCTTCCTGTGTGCTGTAATTGTTCCGCAAATTATATTTGTGGATAGAACTATAAGCTCTCAGTGACGCAAATATGGTTATTTTGATGTATGCAAGCTTTGCTGTGGCGAACACGAACAGAATTTTAAATTTGGAAATTAATACAACGCCTGTACCTCACTGAGGGTTGATACCTGCAGAGATCCAAGCACGCCCAGCAATATAAAATTTGCAAAGAACCTATTTTAAATTATTAGCGAATGTGAAGTACAAAAGAAATTAATTAAGCAGAAATTTTTATTTTGCACTTAATTTATTTGATAAACAGTCAGAACTTGGCATATTAATAAATATTATTACGACTTCTATTAGATATTAATTAATCCGCTTAGATTAACTCCGGAAACATAAATAACCTTAGGTGGCAAATATTACACATGGAATGACAGCACCATTCCAAAAAAAAATAAAAAAACAAGACCGTTGAGCAATGTTAACTAGCTCTCGGTTAGTTTCAATAATTGCCGCAAATTGCTGTCTTTAAATATAAATACCAACCACAAAAACCGTATAATTTTCATGCCAAAAATTAAACGGTTACTAAACATGTAGAGCACGTAATTCGGCCCACGAGATAAGTGTCACCTGAATGTGATAACGATCATGTCTGGAGGGAAGTCAGAATAATGCCGGAAGTCAACAGGTGACTAAGACAATAACACTAAATTTTCATTAATTATAGATTTTGAACTTGAATAAATTTTAAATTTAGTTTTGCTAGGCTGTTAAGCTATTGGCTAATAAATATAAGCGCTTGCTTGTATTAATGCACACAAGAACTACAATGACAATCTATGTGAGCAAGGAAACATAAAGGAGTTGCCGCAATTTACTCGACAGTTAATGCTGGATAAAGTCTCTATATCATAATTAAGGTTGTGGAACGTGTGTTAAATAACCGTAAGTTGCTGCAGTAGACACCTACGTACTATGTTTTCAGAGCTAAATAGCTCAATTGTGTATCAGTCTATTTGTTTGAATAGGTTTGCCTGTGTTCGTTATTTTATTTTCCATTGTTTCGTCGCAAATATTTGAAAATGGCGATAAGGAAGTATCAAGATATTGTTTTAGAAAAAAAGTCATACGTCATTAACCATGGAAAACAATTAAAAATAAAAAATAAATTACTTTTTAATAAAAGTTCGCTACTATCTACTTATATATTAAATCCGGATCCCCTACACCCATCTAAACTTTAAGTGGTGAAGAGCCTCTACTACGAGAACCCACATATTTACGCGTTATTATATAAAAAAAAAACATTTTCCTTTGTACACTAAGCCGCCACAGTAAAAGAAATAAATGGGCAAATTTAGAAGTATCCTATTTGTTTGTATAATTAGTGTATAATCTGCCGACGGCGACAGCATCATTACTAAAGCAGACTCCGAGAACATCGTATTGGAGCCGCAACCCGGCATATACCGGCGGGCAGAACACCAAAGCTTTCGGGTCTCAATGAAACTGCATTACGAATTTACGTTGAAACCTAATAAGTTCTGCGGCAAAAAACGCTAATCTATATATTAAATCCAAAAATATGTTTAAGTAAAACCAATAATTGGACAAATAGATACTAAACAATTACACTACAAGCGATCTCTGCTCATAAATTAGTAAAATAAATACGGCCAACTCAGGTTTTGCTATGAGATGTCATGAACACATTTGAATTTGTTTATTGTGTGTAGACAAAGTAGCGTTTATGTTTAAAAATGAATAGGCTAATAATTAAATAAATAGAAAATATACTTGAGCCTAATATTGCGGGCAAGAGTTCGGGCTAGTAACAAACTGATGCGTTTACGCCAACAGCTTGTTATTTAGAAGAACTAACTCCACCCGTGGGCTACGCCTTACGGTTTTCTTTTGGAAACCTTTGAACAAAGTAGGAAACCGACGCTTGGGTTGTATACTTTCCCCCGCAGCCACATTCTCCTCAAATTGAGACAGATAGAAGGCATCCGGAAAGAAAGAAAAAACATTTAGGCAAAGCCCAGCGATTTCGCTAGTATAAATTAATTTTCAACATGAATGTTGTTCTTTTTCTACGTAGTGAAGGTGCAAAAAGTCAAAACAAATAATATCAACAGCATTTTCTTAATAAAAAATTAGGACATCTTGAATAAGTTGAAGAAAATAACTTAGCGTCTACCTAGTATTATTGCTATTAAAATGCAGTTAATGTAGCAGGTTTGGTCATGCTTTTAGTTAGTGTAACACTCATGTTTGTCACAAGAAAACTAAGTAAGCTTCATGGCACATGAAGAAAACAATAAATATATACATCATCTTTAGAAAACAACAACAAAAAAATTAATCCAATTAGAGGTATAATTACGTATTTGTTGTGTAATTGTTAATGCTATGTTTGTTACCATAATCTATACACTTCAAGGGAAGCCTTAACGAACCCTAACCAAATATGCAGGGCCATCGTAAGAATTTTGGCACCCTTAGGTAGGACCAAAATACTCACCCCCACCCCGCCCCTCATCGCACATATACAATAATAGTAGTTAGGCCTATATTTTTCCAACTATTTATTCCTTTAACAGAAGCTAATCCGGTTTTATAAATTTCTTTGTTAAAAACCTGCAACAAAAATAATTCACGAAATCGTTGATTTTTGAATATAGCAACTATGATCAGAATTTTTGTCGGGCATTCATTCATGATTTTAGTTTGTTACCGTATACTATAAAATTCGTTCATTCGAGGCAGAGCTGCCAGGTTTCGCATGCGCAACAATCAGGGTTGTGCATATTAAAAAGAGATGGGAAAACCCAATTAATTTTTTCAAAGTTTTTATTTATAGTTATCATTTATTCATTTTTTTTTCAATATTACTTAGAGCGCTAATGAACCGCTGCACACTGCATTTTAATACATATTGCAAGAGACAATTAGGTAGATAAATGATTCAAATTTCGCATGGATATTGTACTAATAATAATTTACATGTTTTCTTGTTTTCGCTTAAACCCATTAACCATCGGGGATATGCGACGAATCCTTCAATATATTTTGAATACCCCCTGCATCTACGCCCCTGGTAAATAAAATTAAACAAAAAATGCAAATACAGAAATCATAAATTGAGAAATGTTGGTACTGAATATAAATCAAACATCTAAATTTTTGGCAGAGATATTAATTAAATTGTGTTTAGATAGTACCTTCTTCGGGACGCTGTAGCTCCGTACGGAAGCGTTTATAGACATATGTTTATTAAACATTTTTTATTAAAAATAACCTAACGAATGTGCTGCTTAACACCCTATATATATGCATTTAAGTGTTTTTTGATTTTTCTTAAAGCACAAAAAGAGGGTCGCGTGGGGTTCACACGTAAAAAAGGTTGTACGCCACTGTACTAAAGAACTATTCTACCCGACATGTATATGATGCGAATTGATTTCTTGCATTATTATAATAATGTACTTTTTGCAATGCGCTAAATAGAATACTCAGTAGAGGATACAGTTTGTAACATTATAACAGTAACAATCACGTTTTAAAAGTAAGGTATTTGTATACCAATTGAAGGCAGTATATATCTAAAATATTATATATTATTCATAACAATTTGAAATTGACACTGGCGCAAAAGTAACAAGCTTTTTATCATATGTGATGATAAAACAATAACTTATACAAAAATTATTCATCCCATCCGTCACAGGCAATTTTTTTATGATTTCATGGTACTTTAAACAGCATTCATTAAAATAAGAGCAATTTCAGAACGAAGTGTTGCATTAATCCATGTTAAATCATGAACAATATCTGTTTATAGCCCTAGTAATAGCATAAATTTCAGAAAATCCTAGGCTAATATTTCAGGACTTTTCTTAATGAGTTTTGAATGTTGTGCGTTGCCGCAGCACGTGGCGTACGCTATGCAAGCGTGCGAATTTTAGGTCACGTGACTAGCCAAATGAACCCTATTTATTATTGGCCAAGTCTTATTTTGTATTTTAAAAAAACGGCTATGAAAAATGCAACGAAAGCTTATTAATTTCAGAATAATTTCACCTTAATGTTTCTTATCTGAAAGTTAGATTTATTTCATATTTTTCTTAGTTCGACAATGCGATATTGCACATTTATACAGACTACAAAGGGTAGTTATGCCCTTTTAAAAGCAATTTGAGGGGGTGTTTAGTGTGTCGGCCGATATTTTGTCTTGAACACGTGCTAGAGTGATGTTGCGAATTGATGTGGCGTATCTGATAGCTTTTTAATTCCTTATAAATTTTTGTTTTATCGCATCGAGTTGTTCGTAGCGTAGCCTTCGGGGAAGTCCTCCACTACAGCTTAAGCCGTCCTTTCCAAGATTTGTGCTTATTTATCGTAATGTGGGTAACCGTTTAATTCTGTTTGCGATTAGCTCGAGTGTAACAGTTGTTGAAGCTTATTACACGCATCACTAAGTGCTAGTCAAACACAAACAGCAGTAATGTTTTGATAATACATGCATAATTACATTATAACAAATTCCCTTATTACTCGAGTACATATTAAACATTTTGTTGATTAGATAGCAGTGGTTAAACAATTAGTTTCTCGTAAACGCTGCTTGTGCACGTTTAATTAACTACAATGTTCTACCCTAACAGGCTATTTATGCAAGGTTTTATTACAATTAAACTAATTAAAAGGAAAAGTATTCAACAATTAACTCTGTATTTATTAAATCTAAAATACTTTTCTTTAAACATTTAAATAAAATATGTTACATATTTTGCATATAAATTTCTATAAAGAAATTCGATGGTGTGACTATTTCGTCTAAAGCACGCAAAGCACAAAATAATTTGGAATTTCCGTTAGAAATTCACAAATTTTAGGTTTAGTTTAAAGAAACATGCCATTTATCTTAGATTACAATTTTAAGAAAACACATTTCCCAATTTTTAATCGTTCGAATTGTTGTAGGAAACGCTATGTGAAGTTTTGTAACAGAAAAATATAGATTTGGTTTAATTTTGATTCCCGAATTGTTTCCAAAAATAAATATGCCTTTTCTACAATTTTTTTACATTTTTGTTACAGGATTGTAAGAAATAAAGCAGCAGAAAAAGCGAAGACCGTACACCAAGCGTCGCTCAGTGGCGGCGGTAGTGTAACAAGTACGGGGAGCGGCGGGCCCGTTTCCGTAATAGCTCATGCACCTGCAACGCAACTTTCGGAACCAAGAACTGGGGCCTACAGTATTAATGGTATACTAGGTCTTCAGCACGACCCTAATGGAAATAGTATAAAAAGGAAACGAATCGATGATCACGGTAAGTTTTTTATTACTCTAGTTTTGTGTACATATATTTAGCAAGGTGGTGTTATCCCTTGGCTTAAGGCACGTGAAACCCAAAACTTTTATTCTTGACGTGTTGAAGTTTTCGATATTTTTAGTTTTTAATATGTACAGGGTGTAAATTAAGTAACGCATAAATTCATTTACTCAGCTATTAGCAATTTATTAGAAAAATGCTGGGACAGGTCAATTTTTATTTTCATTTTGGCACATTTTTGAGTAAAACTATTTTTTTGTAAACTTCAAAATGGCAGCCGTGCGCCATCTTGGAAAACAATTTTAAATAGAAAGGGGGGTCTTGCGACGGCTCATTTTAAAGCTATTACTGAGGAGAGTACAGGTGCAAATTTTCAAATATTTTTATCCACCCAAAACAAAATGGCGACCTGTCAAAACTCTACTTGTTTACTTGTTGGAACAAAATTAGAAGTTTAATGTAATAATGAATAACAATTTAACCTATTTATTATTGTTTATTTTTTGTTTTTTACAAAAACTTTCGCTTCTAGGTATCTAGATTTAGTACCAGTCTTACCAGTTTTATTTAAATGAAACATTCCAGGGAGGTGGATAGGCAGACGGGGACCAAAAGAACAATAATAAATAGGTTAAATTGTTATTCATTATTACATTAAACTTCTAATTTTGTTCCAACAAGTAAACAAGTAAAGTTTTGACAGGCCGCCATTTTGTTTTGGGTGGATAAAAATATTTGAAAATTTGCACCTGTACTCTCCTCAGTAATAGCTTTAAAATGAGCCGTCGCAAGACCCCCCTTTCTATTTAAAATTGTTTTCCAAGATGGCGCACGGCCGCCATTTTGAAGTTTACAAAAAAATAGTTTTACTCAAAAATGTGCCAAAATGAAAATAAAAATTGACCTGTCCCAGCATTTTTCTAAAAAATTGCTAATAGCTGAGTAAATGAATTTATGCGTTATGTATATATTTGGTATGGGGTTAAAAATTGTGTTTTCACGTAAAATACCCTACGCTGATAACTATAGTTCGCCGTTTGCTTTCTAGTGGAAGCGAATTTCAACAAAATAAAATTAATATATTGACATGTTTCAGAAATATTTTAAAGATATTATTAATGTAATATAAATATCTTAAAAAATTATAGGTAAATGTATTTGAATTAAAAATATCAAAAACATTTTTAATTATTTAAAAATATCTCTAAAATATTTTGAATCATTTTAACCATCTCCGAGATATTTTTAATTATTTAAAAATGCCTAAGATATTTCTAAGTATTTAAAAAAATCTGAGAGATTTAAAATTATTTGTTAAGATCTATCCTATAAATGTTTTAAAATATTTAAAGGCAATTTAAATTTAAAACATCTTAGATATGTTTAATTAAATTTATTTTCCCAATATCTTATATATTTAAAAATAATTCTATTTCGAAATTTTTAGATATATAAAAATAAAAGAATTGTCATTATAAGTTTTGTACTACCGTTGAGTGGAACAAGGTCTGGCAACGTTGCGGCTTGAGTGGATAGCGGCGTCCGTGTTCAAGTCTGCAGCTCTTCACTGTTGCCAGATTTAAGATTGAAATTTGGCAGACGTGCAATTTTTATAGATGCGGTATTTTGCTAAATCTTAGAGATTTAACAATTAGTTCTTTGTATTTTAAAATATACTTAAAATGTTTATAAGATACACCACTATTTGAATATCTAAAACATAAACATTTAAATTAAAATTGTTTTAAAACACCTACAATATATTTAAACACCAATTTTTAAAAATATCTACATAAGATGAATAAAATTCCTTTAAAATGCGTTTGAGATAGTCCTAAATAAATAAATTCAAAATATCCTAAACACATTTTTAATTATTTATTAATATCTTAAAGATATTTTTTTAAATTTAAAGAAACAGGATTTTTTTAAGTATAATATTAACATCGAAAATACTTGTAATATAACCGACCGAAACAAATTAATTGTAAAAGTTTAAGACATTTTTAACGACATAGAACTACTTCTTGGCTAATTTTATTAACAATTAAAACATTTTAAGAATATTTTTAATTAATTAATTTACACATATCTTGATATTAGGTTTTTATTAAAAATAACTAAACCACTATTAAAATAAAAAAATATTGAAGCTATTGGTAATACGTTTATTTACAAAATTCCGAATAAAAGTTTAGAAACAAGAAAATTA
Source organism: Ctenicera cuprea (assembly GCA_958336395.1). Lineage (NCBI taxonomy): Eukaryota > Metazoa > Arthropoda > Insecta > Coleoptera > Elateridae > Ctenicera > Ctenicera cuprea. Next base: position 16,226,312 of record OY284495.1, on the reverse strand, counting down.
TCTTAAAGATATGTCAATTCGTCGTTTATTAAATAATAACACGAGGGTGTTTTAAAATGATTTTAAATTATCTCTAAGATATTTCCAAATAGCCGATTTACAGATATTTCAGAAATAATACCGGGTGTCCCAGAAGTTACTGACCCATTTTAATTGCAAATATCTCCGAACTTAGAGGCGATAGAGAGATGCGGTTTTCACTGAACAATTTCTTTTTAAAAAAAGTTTTTTTCGGTATAAATGTTTATTCAGTAAAGTCTTATATAGGGTGTTTTAAAAAAACGGTCTTTTTCAATTGCAAATATCGTCGATTTTTTTAATGGAACACCCTGTATATTATATATACTATCTGAAAGGTGAACTCTTCCTCTTTCCGAAAATGTATAATTTGTTACAGTTTAGTTGAAAAATGAGTGAGTTATTTGGTTTTTAAGAATGGTCGTTCAATAGGTACAGATTTCTGACCCATGTTGATCCTTAATAAGTTTTGGCATTAGAAATCCGATAACTACCTATTTGTAGAAAATAACAAGACGAAATTGAAAGAATAATACCTAATTTTAATAAAAATTAACATTTTAAATTAGCCACATTAATAAACATCTTTAAGATGTTCCAAGTGTTGTCCATTTTGGTCTATACATTTTTGCAACCTGAACAAGAAATTGTCAAAAGAGTTTCGCAACATTTCCGGGGTAATTTCTTGAAATGTTCGGACAGTGTTACATCGCAGTTGTTTCAGAGTCTCTGGGATAGGATTATAACATCTATCTTTGATTTAAAAAAAAACATATAAAAAAAGTCTGGAATCGTCAGATCTGGTGAGTGGACAGGCCACTCAATTGGTCCGGCTCTCCCAATCCACCTATCTCCAAATGTTTCTGCAACAGAATTTCTAGCCACAAGTGAATAGTGTGGCGGCGCACCATCCTGCTGAAAGTAAACAGAGTTTATGGCGGCATCTTGTTCCAGTTGTGGGTATAAGTAATTTTCTAACATGTCTGTGTAGACTAGGGTGGTTCTACGTTATACTTAGTAGAAAACAAAATTTCATTTTTTTCTACACTGTAGACATTACCAGTAATTCTCAGTTCTTGGAAGAAGTACGGTTTTCTGAAGGTGGATTTTTTCTAAATACCGCACGAAATCTTCTTTTAGTATCAACAATCGATTCATACTTAGCATACAATAACACAGTTTTCGATTTCTCAATTAAAGTAAATCGGACCATTATTGAAAAAAAAATTAACAACAGCCGTTTAAGAATTATTCAAATCAGAATTAATTACTTTGACAGTTCGTTGTGTCAGTTCACTGACATTATAAAAATTTCAAAGCTTGCTTTAACATTAACACCCGTAAATGCCTATCGTTAAAAACCAAATAACTCACTCATTTTTCAATTCAACTGCAACAAATTGTACATTTTCGGAAAGAGGAAGAGTTCACCTTTCAGATAGTATCAAAATATACAGGGTGCAATTGAAAAAGACCGTTTTTTTAAAACACCCTATATAAGACTTTACTGAATAAACATTTATACCGAAAAAAACTTTTTTTAAAAAGAAATTGTTCAGTGACAACCGCATATCTCTATCGCCTCTTAGTTCGGAGATATTTGCAGTTAAAATGGGTCAGTAACTTCTGGGACACCCGGTATTAAACATTTATGAATATCTAAGATAGTTTGGAATAAGTACAAATAACTAAGATAATTTTAATTAAATAGAAAGATCTTTGAGATATTTTTAAATCATGTTAATTTTTGATTTTAGTTTGCAAAAATCGTTGTCCATAGAATGTTCCATAGATAACCAAAATTATATTTTTAATGCGTTTTGGGGTTTATATTTAAAAATGTTTAAGTGTGTGTATACTTCAAGACACTTTCTCTTTTTATTAAAAATAACTTGGACCTTCGAGCCGTCTCTTGGATGCATCTTTGCTTTACTTATAAGTTTCAGATTGGCACGTGGGTGTTGCTAAATTAATAGGAAACCGCCAACGAAAACTATAATTCTATTTTAATATCGTTCCGGAATTGCAAAAGGACAGTAAAGCTCTGTTCACCAATTGGAGGTACCACGGTTAAATTAACGCAAGGCGCCTTCATATCGCTCTGACGCTAAAGATAGGCTATTAATTGGATCCTCGTACTAGATTTAGATTACAAAGTAACTATGTTATTTTCTACTATTTACTTTTAAAACTGCATGCTAATGAGCGACGTAGTTGGAGTTGGTTAATCTGATCAGCTGAATTATTTTTAGCCCAAGAAAAAAAATGAGAAATCAAAATTAAAAGAACTGATTTCATCTACGAAACCAAAAATGCTGAAAAATGTACAACATTGGGACATTCAGTATAGAATACAGATTTCGACAAAAGTAGGTATCATTAACTCATACCTCTGCTAGCTGAGGATAGGGGAATTATTTCAAACTCATGCACTGTTTATAATTACTGCATAAACTCGCAGATTGTTACTAGAAACATATGGAACTAATGAGTGCGACAAGGAAGGTATAGGAGGTAGGGAAGGTAGGGGCGGTCCAAATGAGGATTCACGTATCCGTAGACAATATTACACTTAATTGTAAATTCTTAAATATAAAAGCACCTACGAATACGTCAATCCCCACTTGGCCCGCTCATTATCTCCCATCCTTGTCGCACCCATTAGTTGTCTATGTTTTCAGTAAAATAATAACAGCAATTTAACACCTTCTAGCCATCTTTGATGCTGTGATTTAAGAATTCTCAAAATTATAGTTTAAATAATTTAGGTTTGGCAACCCTGAAAAAGTGCATTAACGCTCGTCTAATAAATTAGAACAAAAATTCATGGTTCACCAACAATAACCAGCATAATTCAACAAAGAATCAGCAATACTTAATAAATCACCCTAATTTTCGTCATGGAAACCAATTAATGTGAGCCATAAACGCTAAGTATTATCAGATCGAAATTTCTCGGTGGTGCTTGCACCTACACGTAACAATTTTCCGATAATAGCCATCTACAAGTACAGAAGCTATAATCAGCTTGCATTTAGGGTAAATCGCGTCAGCGTGAAACGAGCAAATGCAACCCTCCCCAGCATCCCTGACCAATCAGCGCCGGTGGTGGGTTATGAAGACATCAAGAGCGTTGCTATGCGACCGCGGAACTCCACAGTCAACCAAATAAACCACCAACCCCTAATATTCCACTCTATTGCCTCGATATCCAAAGCTACTTTGCTTTAGTATCAAGGATTTCGCTGCAAACACCAAACAGCATGTAATAAGGGAGGTTGTTAACTGGAAACTCTTTAACACGAAAATTTAAAAGTCCGGGTTTATCTGCACGTATTTATACCGCGGAGTGCGATCGCGAGCGTGACATTCTTACAAATGTTAATTAATTTTTATTTTCCCAAAAAAGTTCAGAATAATATAAAAAGTTTGATATTAATAAAGCAGCAACTTTGACTTGTGGAATTAAGCCGATAATAATAAGGCAACCGTTTTTAAAAAATATTCATATAAATCAAGACACTCAAATTCTCATATGCAACAGACAAATAGAACAACGAGATATCTAGCAACCGTGGCTATCGGCGAATGTATGCATCATTATTTTCGCTTACAGTGATCAGTCATCATGTAGGAAAATTTAACCTCAGTTTGTTCTCTCAATGTTAAGTAAGTTCTCTTCGAGCGCTGATGATGAAACTTACTCTAATGCTACCAAAATTACGCAAAAATTATGAAAGTATAAAGAATAAAATTTTTTGAAAAGTTTTCAAGTGAAAACTTATTTCCGCAAAAAATAAGAAAATGAAAAACTCCAACGCATTTCGTCAAACGGAGCAAATTTATTGATCTGGCCGACTGTAAAGTCCCTGCACCAGCGTGACATTGTCCGCCGATTTGCATGGGCAGCCATTTTGTGTAATTTTGGTTATTGTTAGGGTAGACATATGCTTATGTGTTGGCACGCTGGGAAATGCGATTATGTTACCGAGTCCGGACTCTGGAGGCCCCGTAGCAAGGGCTCAAAGCGGCGAGGAAGGCAAGGAAAGGGCGAAATAAAGAGGGAGCAAACAAGTAAAGTTGTTGCAATACTCCAAATACAGTTTGGAGGTTTGGAAATGGGTTTGTGGAAAAGCGGGCTAAGGGCAACGCTAAAGTAACGGCACTAACTTTATTAATGGTGTGTTGTAAAAGAAAATTCAAAAATGATTCACTATTTTGATATGGAATATTAAGCTTTTCTTATGTAATAACCGAGTTTTCGATTTAAAGTTATTCAGGTTTGGTGATACGTTTCCATGACAGCAGTGAATTTATAGATTACATGAAGTGCAATAATACAAATTAAGACTCTTTTAAAAAAAATTTATTAAAGTTATTCTAAACCATTATTGAATTTAGAAAAAAAATGCTATCGAATGAAGTGGCGCCTATAAGGAAAACCAAAGTTGTCAGAAAAACATAAGCCAATCAAATTTCAAATCCTTATCAATATAAAATTATAAGCTAAAAACTGATTTTTCAGTTTTTTTATAGGTTTCTTGAGACCTGTAGAAATTATCTAAATTTTTTATCTAGATCTATTAATTAGCGTAAAATGTAGCAATTTTGCCAAATTTAATTAGTAGAAAAGTAAACGAGATTTCCATTTGTTAAATATAACAGATAAGACCGATAAGAGTAGTGGTAGCAACAATTATTAACTTTTTGTTAGCTTCCTTCTGCTTGGTTTTTCTGTTTTTACTTGTCAGTTTCGTTCATGATTTTCAAATTTTTTTATTGTTTTGAAATTTTAAAAAGCATTTAAACGGGCTACGCTTGCTTTGCAAATAATTACACCTGCTATTTCTAACCTGTTTTCTGAGAATTACAGGCCCTCCTCTATTATCACATTCTAAAACCGCCACTGGAAAGAGACATAAGATCAAATTTCACGCAACCCCTGTTTTTGAAAATTTAAGCGACGCTTTTGGACGTCCAAGAACACAAAATAGTTAGTTGTGTACCAAGGCCAAAAAGTGGATTTTTTCGGCCGTGTCTGAGTTTCATGGCCGAGGCGAAGCCGGGGCCAGAAAGCAGACGAGGACGAAATAACACTTTTTGGCGGTGGTGCACACAATATTTTTTAGGCTACTTTCATTATAAAATTTACAAATTTGTTAGATTTTTATTTATGATTTATTGATATAATTATTTATAACAACTGAAAAATTGTACAAATTTGTGACTCCTTCAGAAACGTTTATATTTTTCTACAAATTTGTTAGATTTTTATTTAAAATAATCAAGATAAAATTACTGCTGCAGCAACATCAAAAAGCACACAAATTGTTCATACGAATAATGAAGCTATACATGCCGAAATTACTTCGAGTGTAAATAAAGAAAATATAAACGTTTCTGAAGGAGTCACAAATATGTACAATTGTTCAGTTGTTATAAATAATTATACCAATAAATCATAAATAAAAATGTAACAAATTTGTAAATTTTATAATGAAGGTCGCCTAAAAACATTTGTGTGCACCACTGCTAAAAAGTGTTTTTTCGTCCTCGGCCAAAAAACGGTTACTTTTTGGCCGCTTTTGAGTACTAAAAATTCAATTTTTTGTTAAAAAATTATTTTTTTACATAAATAAATAAATAACTTGGCGGCTAATTCCACATTCAATTCCCTGTAATACTCGCAGCGTTTATACAAATACGGTCAGTAACAATATCTTAATGCTAAAGCATTCTAAAACATGGGACAGTCTAGGAGAAGTGCTTTGCTAATTTTTAGTTTCGTCACTATATGCAGTAGAGGAAGGTATTGTGATCGTCATGTTGGATTTGGAGCAATAGCGTTCATTCAGCAAACTTTGTTAGGCTTGGGGCTTACTGGCCAATATACGAGTTATGCCTAACAGAACGATACTTTTAGGGCAAACTTTTAGGGACAAACATTTTTAACCTAAACATTTTGACTAATAAGCAGGTGTTAAGGCCTTGGCAGAACGAAAAGCGGACGCTGCAAGAGGTGTCTGTGTGTGTGTCTGTTTGTCGGTGTGTCTGTCTGTAGTATGTCTGTATACACTTTATAGTTCAGAAGCCTAACCGCAGAACCCAAATTTGGCTAAAAGATTGGTTCTTGCAGTCGTATGAAACAGCAAGGAACTGAGGTTGGTCTGCCAAAACAGGATAGAGCGGAGGGATGCTTTATTTCAAAGAGACGTGCTCGAAAAAGAACCATTAATTCGTAGTCTACGCATGTCAAATAGCCAATCTGCGCTAACGCGATATCTCTACCCCTCCCCCCCCCGCTGCTCCCATCGATGTTTTATTTTTTTTTCAAACATTGTAAAGTTTGACTTCAAAATCGGTATGACCATGTTAAATGTGACAGTGACTCTTTCCATTGAGAAAGGTGTTTTCTTTTGGTCGTTTACTTGAACAGTTCAATTGAGCAATCGCCAAAAAACGGAGTATGAAACGTAAAAATTTGATTTTGAGATTTCAACGGATAAACAACACAAAATATCATTAAACCATCAAATGCTCTACTTCAAAAAAGGCGCACTCGGAAAAGAACTTTAGATTCGTATTCTACGCATTGCGAATAACCGATCTGAGCAATCCCAATCCACCCCACCAACGATTTGTCGACAGAAAATACACTCAAAAAAGGAGCGATATATAAATCTCAGATATATTTGCTACAGCTATGTCAAACAAAGAAGACAGCTAGAAAAGAATTTTACGATTCATTACAGAAACAAACCTGATTAGAGAACTTTAGACAGTGGAGTGCGCACCCAAGAATAAATAATAAATTCAAAGTTCTAAAAATACAAATGTAACATAACGTTAACTAAATAACTTAATGTTGTGTAAATTTTTGAAAATTTTAAAAATTTATATAACTTTAAATAATTTTAGTCAAAATTTTCAAAAAATTTATAAAAAACTTTGTTAAACAATTAAAATTTAGAGAATATTAGAAGTTTTCTAAATTTCCATAAACTTGTTTCTAAATATTTTTAAAATTTTCAAAAATTTCAATTGATACTAGGAAAGTCCCGTAGCGGTTGCCCGACAGCTTTTTTCGTCATGTATTCTGTATCTTGTGCTAGTATCACCTAACGTGTCTTGATTGCTTGATATTTCATTCCCATAATAAAATATTTAATATTAATAAATCCAGATTAATAATCCCAAATAATCTGCCAAATGACGAGTGTTGGAAAAACAAAATAGCTCTTCAATGAATATAGCCTTAAATACAGCAATTTGTTTTTTTTAATATATGTGATACAAGAACGTGTTAGAACTAATTTGTATTTTGATATTGTATAACATTCTTTAGGCTTTATTAACAATGTTCATTAACTCATCATTTTTAAATCTCCACAAAGTCAACCTTTATTGATAAACAGAGATTTTAATTAGAATAAATAGTACAGAAGTACATATTTTTTATTTTGACCAATCAGACACCCATCTTTTGACTTCCATATTTTTTAACATTTAAAGAAGTATAATTTTGTACATTGGGAATTGATGTTTTACCTGATAGAGTGACAACCCGCACTTCTAGTTTTTGAAGAGAGTGTTGCCTATACAATATCTTGTTGGTTCAATTTTAATAGTTTTCAATATTGTATTAATCAAAAACCGTTTTTCAATGCGTACGCTTTTGTGAGGTATAAATTTTAAACACAAAAGATTGTTGCTAAAAAATAATCCTAAAACACCATAAATACAACAAACCATATTTCACCGCCTCTGAGCCCTAAAAAAGAAAAGTCAGCTTTGTTTCATTTTATATGCAAACTTCGGCGAGGGTTCCATGCATTTATTTCATACTCTACGTCCGTCTAATAACAAAATACAAGTCGCGAACACATGCACCATTATGAGACTTCACGGATCGTGAGCATCCATGGGTTAGTCTAGCCCCGTCCGTGGACCGTGAGATTTATAATTTTATATTTTGACAATCCCATATAGCAATTTAGGGGAGCTATTTATGGTTTTGCTATGATGAACTGTCGGGGATAAGGGATGGAGTTCATAGTTCGTCGGATATTGGATTACATTTGATTATGTGTTATTAAGCTGATTATTTCTGGTGGCGTATTTAGAAACGCACTTTGATTTTGTTACGAACCTAGCCCTTATGTAAATAAATTTTGCAAAATTCTAAATGAAGAGAAAAACTGATGTGAAACTGTTGTTATAATCCATATGGTTGATTAATTGATTACAGATTTTTTGTAAGCCTGGCCAACTAGACTTACTTAAACAATGATGAAATCGTAAACTATTTATAATCGAATTTAGCATTTTGGGTAGTTAGTACAGAATAGCGATGTGTTGCAATGAAAGGGGATTCTGAAACAAACAACCGCCAACTTCAACCTTCCCTTAATAAAATATGCATAATGGCAAAAAATATTAAACGCTTCTACCACTCACCTTTGATGCCGCTTCTGACATTTAGAAGTTGCACTTTATACCCCTCGTATAATTTTCACCCTAATACATTAGTCTATAGATACAAGGGCTGAATGGGCCAGACAAATCTTGACGTTCCCATATCCATTTTCACGCTTTTCTAGTATAATTTTTCACTCTTTAAATAGAAATGTTATTCAAAACGTCCAAATTTCCATCAATAAAATTATAAATCAGAAAAAGGCCTTACTAGTGCTGCCTCAATGCAAGAATTGCAATGTCGAGTAACGGCTTGGTCGATTGGGCACTAGAGTTGTGTTATTGCGATTATATTGACTGGTCCATGGGGAACAGCAGGGTACATTTGAAATAAATCGACGAGAGTGTAGTGAAGTCAGGCATTGTTATGTTAGTGATGACCATTTCTAGTCCCTTCAAAACGAATTCAATTTAATTTGGTTCATTACATTTAATATTATATACAATTCACAACTGGTTCTGCAAATTTTCCAATTTTAATAAATTTATATAAAATTCTGCCAATAACAACATCTGCGTTGAAAAATTTAACATTCGGTAATCAATCAGGAAAATCTACAAACTGGTTGGACACTTAATTTTATAAACATCACCCTAAAATTGTAACCATAAAAAGGAAGGGAATGTAAACCAAAAATAGAATTTAAAATTTAACCAAAAATCCTTATTTGCCGAATTTTGACAAATTTAAGCGAAATCGAGAAAAATCACATTTTGGTCATAAGTAAATAATAGCGTATACGGAAACGAGATTTGTCATTGATTGTTTGTAACAAAATATTCCATCAGGCTACAGTTGCGCTCTCAATAGATTGGAATTTCTCCCTAGAGAATTTGGTTTCAAGTTCATGCAACTGCAGGACTACAGACTGAGTAATTGAAGCCTCTGGTATGCAAAATTTAAAGAGAAAAGCACAGTTCATTTTGAAAAACGTTAAAATGTTTAATTGTTTATTTTTGATGGACGCCAATGTAGAAATCATTATTGTATTTTAAACAGTACTTATATCTATGGAAATAAATTAATAAACATAAGCCGCTGAAATCAGAAGCAAAGACACAGCTACAGGTTTCGGTGTTTCGGAATGATTGCTCCTCTTCAATGTAGCGTAGCTGAAAAAAAAATGAAATGTGATTTCCTGCTTTACAGCTTTCCTAAAAAAAGAGCAAAAGCTCCGAAACATCGATGTCTGTACCTGTTTCGTCGTTTTTGTTTTTCAGCAGAGCAGTATACGTAATGGATTGAAACTGCAATTTACTACATATGTAATACCAAATCAGATCTATTCAACTCTAAATTCTGTTCACCAATAAGACAACAGTTGCAAATAAAACCATCAAAATAGGTACTCATATTAAGGAGCAGATTTTAGCAAAAGTTATTGTGAATAACCCGCCTAAAATAAGTTCGATGTAAAATAAATCTGCCATTATCCTTCAATCCGAACAATAATTATCAATATTTCTTCATCTATATTCAACATTTATAGAGACGCATATCAAAACAGATACAGTGAAGAAGTCAGTCCTATTTTCAACTCACTTTCATGATAATATTGAATTCAGCAGTGGCGCCTAACGTTGCTTTTGTTTATGGAAACCAAATTCGGTTTAGTATATAGAATAAGTATCCGAAAAAGAAATCCTCGGTAAAAACAACTTCCGGTAAAATAATTCCCAGAAAAAACAGCCCCGGTAAAATAATTTCCGGTAAAAACATGCTAGACGATCACGGTACAGCGAAGAAAGAGCTTTCCCTGAAAAAGACACAATTTTTTTACTCGTCGATTTAGATGAATAAGAACGAATTTCATTTTCGAATTATACAAAGTGATTCGGAATAATAGTGCAACATTTACATGCCTTTTTGCCGATAACATTCGCAGTAGTTGCACTAAAATTTTGTCTTCTGTATCTGAGCGTTGTTACTCATTTAGCTTAGTATTTCCCCTAATTTAAATTTGAATACACCACCAAAGATTTTAAAATAAGATTTTATAAATAAAACGATTTAAGATAAGCAAATGCTGCTGAAGTTATAGACACAAAGTGGTTCCATCTTCAGGACGCTGTAGCTCCGCAACGAAGCCTGTTCATCTAGGTTTTTCAAAACTTTTTACTTATTTTGGTGCATAGAATGCGTCATATAACAATTTTGCACCATAATTCTAATTCATCTTATACGTAAATGTATTGAATGGTTTCTTTAGAGCGAATATATTAATTTCAAATTATTTTGAAAATCTCCAGTTAAAGCATTCTTCTGGATCGATGAGCTAAGTTTAAATATAAAGCTTCATTTTTCCGGTTTTTCTAAGAGTTATTTTGCGGGCTTTTTTATGAACTATTTTCTGAGGATTATTTCCTGCGTGTTTTTGTTACCGTAACTTTTCGTTTCTGTTTTGTTTTCCAGGGCAGTTTTTTCGAGAGTTGTTTTTTTAGAGATTCTCATATTCACAAGATGTTTACCAAATTCACGCTACTTCAGTAATCAATTGCGTCATAGGAAATCAATTAGACACACTTTCCCAGGACTTTCCTATATTTTAAAAATAATTATTTATAATGTTTTCAAGATTAGTATTAACGCCTTACTAATGGCAAAATAAATGTATTTGTAAAATTTTGAATAATATATAAAAGGTATACTACTACTACCACTACTACTACAAGCGAACGGAACTAGCTATATATTTTTCCCATACACCGGAGAAAAACACGACCCCGCACCTACCAGAGACGGACTAAAATGCCAACACGCCTAGCATACAGCTTCAATTCACATAGAGTTATGCTAATGCTTTGCCTGCGGGTATGTCCTATTGTATTTAGAAACAGTTAGTGTTTTTCTGAAAAAAAATCCGATTTTTGGGAAAAAAACTCCTTGGGATTCTTGAAAACTAAAAACGGAAGGTCAAATTCGTACTCCAAAAAACTTCGTCTTGAGGAAGAAAATTCTGCTATCACTTACGAGCACTTTAGCGTAAACAAATTTTTATCCTCGGCTTTCCAAACAAAAATTCACGAATCTTTATTTTTTTTTAATATTCGGATAAATTGGCAAACTAGGACACAAACTAAATTATAGCTCATCTCTAGCTCTATAAGCCTATGAAATTTGAAAAAAACGTGTTGCCAGATTTTGAGCAATATCTTTTGAAAGGGCCAGAAGTTTCACTTCGTAGTTTTAGTAGTTCTAAACTTTCTCTTAGGTTGTAACATTGTGTACCTCTAGGGCATTTCTAATACCAAATTTCATTCCGATCTGATAACTCGTTTTTGAATAAATAGTCGTTAAAACGAAAATTTTCACAAATTCATGAAAGGCATCACAGATAAGCTAGCGAGCTGACACGCGAACTAAAATATAGCACATCTCTAGCTCTATTAGCTTATAATAATTAGGAAAAAAACGTGTAACCAGTTTTTGAGCAATATTGTTTTGGAACAGTCAAAATTTTGATTTTTTTTTTACTTCACAATTTTAGTAGATTTAAAAGTTTTAGTAGTTTGTAATATCGTGTATCTTGAGAAAATTTGAAATATCTAATTTTATCTTGATCTGGTAACTAGTTTTTGAGTCAACAGTAAATTAAAATCCAAATTTTCAAAAATTCATAGAACGTGTCACCGATAAATTAGCAAGCTGAGACACGAACCAAATAGTAGTAAAGTGTTGCAAATTTGTGACAAAATTTTTGGAAATATTTTTCACTTCATAGTTTTTAACTTTTCGAAATTTTTGTTCGCCGTAACATTGTGTCTTTATAAAGCTATTGTAATATAACATTTTAATCCGATCTATCAACGTGTTTTTAAGTAATAAGACGCTAAATTCCAACAAAGTTCGGGAAAAAAGCGTTAAATTTGTCTTAAAGTGTTTTTCGGATTTATAAAATTCTGTTTTGTAAAAAATGCTACCAAAATTATGTCTAAACTTCTTCTTGAAATTTTTAATTTTTCTTAAAACTTAATTTGTCTACGACTTTTTGAGATACTCTCACATTCTCAAGCGCATCAAAATTAAACCAACCGTTTCGAAGAACGGAGGGAACAAACAAACCTTAATATAAGGGTGTTTCGAAAATAAACGGCATCTTTTTGGGACCGTGTTTCTCTCATGAAAATAAGAGGAAACGTTCCTATTAACATGGGTCCGCAAATGCTTCGTTATCGAGATACAGGGTGTTGAAAATTGTAAAAACTATCAATTTTTTCATTTATTCGAAAACGATTAGGAATTAGATTTTAAAAATTACGCAATACGTATGTATGCTTATGTGGCATAAGTGGATCATATTAGTCAGTTTTTTCCTTCTCCAGTGGCGCAGCTGCAGATGAGTATGTGGATATTTCGGGAGGAAAAAATGGTACGCCACTGTTCTTTTTTTGTTTTTGATACAATTTTCAAAATGCTTAACTAATTTATGGTTGAAAGAGTCTTTTGGGTTTTTTTCTTACGATTAACCGTTTTCGTGTAAATCACACTCCAAAGATGAAAAACCCGACTAAAAAGTCAAAACAACGCCCTTAAATGGAATTATTTTTGAAACACCCGTAGATCAAATTTTAAAGCGGATCGATTCTGCATTTTCTTTCACTTGAATTCTAATGACTTTACATATTAGACTGGAACTGAATCTTAATGTTGATGTAAAAATAGAGAAACGTTAACCTAAATCAGAACTGATATTGGATTATTAAGTCAGGGTAGCTATGAATTCAAATTAATTCATAAAAAAACTAGACCGGATTCAGATAATTTTTTTTAAATCAGATCCAACTAATATTTAACATTGTTACATATTAGATCCAAATCATAAAACTGAATTTGAGGTTTTACAAGTATTTTTTCTTACTTTATTTGACAAATTTTCTTCCAGTTTTAAATTACTTCATATTACATGTTTTCTGATTACATACTTATAAACGAAACAAAGCAACACAAAACGTACTATGCAATTCTGAACATTAATAACCAACTCCCCACTGAAAGAGCCATTAACAATTCGTCCTACATATGGAATTATTTTACCTCGGAATGTACAACTCGCATGGGATACAAAATAACAGCGACTTTACAACAGATTTAACTAGAGTGGACAGGGGCCTCTTCATTATCTCAACACAACCTATTTACTGCCGCCCACCATTCTCGCTGGCTCCCCATTCGGACATATGAATGCTTTATCGGAGAATCCCATTAGGTCAACTCGAATAGCGACCAGCACTAAAACGTTATTTACTTGGTTATTTTAGAATCGATCCACAATGTGCATTGTTTTATTAACAAGAATTTGAATAGCCTGTCATAATTGAAATTAATAGAGAATTCCCTATTGATTTTATCGCATTTATATTACCTTGTGCTATATTACTGCAGGAATTTTATTATTAAACTATCAAAACTTTACAAAACTTCCGCGTTTCCTGCACAGCTCTCGGGTTTTCTCAAGTTTATCTGCAACCGATAAATCTTGTCGTTTGTGGTGGGTCTTTAAGAGCACCGGTAATTGTCTAAACTAAAGGACCAAGTAGTTTCTCAAGTTAAAGGTCCGAGGACAGCGCAGCAACCGCGAACTTAAGACAAAGGCTAAGACCGGACGCAAATCCGGTTAAACTCCGGTTTCCGGTCAAGCGATGTCCATTTACTCCGAAATGCTTCCTTGGTGCTTATGCGTGGATTAATGAAAGCGCTACCCCTTTCTGACTTTATTGTGTTTTCTTGAGGAAATGTTAATTCGGGAAACATCAATCTGCTTTCGGCTCAGGGAACTGCAGACATTTTTTGTTTGCGTTTAGTAAACTTTACCATTATCACTTTTGAAAATTATTAAATGTGTGTACTGCAACGTACGGTACGGTATTGATTTGTTTGGCAGTTAAAGAGTAAATCTAGTGGTTGAAGCTATAATCACTGTGTTAATCAATTAATCTTTGAACAATGACGTCACTGGGTGAGTGATGGCTAATCACTAACTTAGCGACTATTGTAACGAGTCGTACGGTCCGGTGGATTCGCATTAGCAGCATGCTGTGAAATGTGAGCTTTCTAGGGTGAAATATGTCTATTATGACAAATCTGTCCGAATTTGATCCGAAAGTGATCATAATTTAGAAGAATGTTCCTTGAATTTTTTGAAATAATTTACACCGACTGTTCTAGCCTAATTAACTGGAATTTTTGTTGCAGATGAAAATAGAGATATTAACGGACATCCGGAAGATGACCTCAAAAGACAAAGAACGCAGTACAATGGGGATCAGCTATATTCAAATGTAAGTTTATTATTCACTGATTGTAGCTTTTTTTTAAGGCAATGTTGCCGATTGTAGAATACAATCGCTAACTGCGTTTATTAGACGAATGCTCAAATAAATAAGCGAAAGGCAACAACACATTTGTAAAATAAATTATTTATGAAATTGCACCACAACTGCATCGTTTCCCGTTTTTAAGTTTATATTTCTGTCAGTTTACCACTGATGATGATAGCTGTGCTGTAGACATACCTATCTGGTATTTAGTAACTTGTGTGGAAAAATGCTGTATTTGTCTAGAGTTATATTTGTGCTATTCCTTGGCCTAAACTCTTTTTTTACACATTTATTGACGGATGTAATTACACAGGGTGATGCATAATGTGCATGAAACGCACTGTCAGGATGGATTTAAAATCTGAAAACAGTGAACAAAGTGCCGACAAGCATTGGTCTAAAAACACTTCCTTATAGAGTTACAACCTCTTGAAGATAAAAAGTTTAACCACTTTTCTTTTAAATAAAAGACCATAATGATTATCACGAAAACATTCAACAAGAATACTCTTTTAATGTATTTTTGCGCAGAGAATAAGACTGTGGAAAAGCCTTTAATATTTAGCAGAATGTATTATATAACTACTCTCCAGCCCATACCAGACTCCTGTGGTGCAATTATATAAAAAAAAATTAGTAGAAATACTAAGCCAAGTCTAGAACGCCGTTTTATTTTATAGTGGAAGCGAATATAAACAAAATAAATGAGATATTTGAAATTGTTTAAAAATATCTCAGGTATTATGTTTTAAAATATCTAAGATATTTTAAAATAGACCAATATTCAAATATCTAAACTAGTTTAAAATAAACCAATATTCAAATATCTATAATATAAAGGAAATGGTTTTTGAATATTTCAATCATCTGGGTTAAGGATACCTACAATGTATTTAACTATGAATATTTTTAAAACATTTACAAGATAAATAAAATTCTTTAAAAGTGTCTTTGAGATAGTCTTAAATAGAAATATTTTAAACACATTTTTAAATATTTATTAATATTCTATAGATATTTGTAAAACATTGAAAATTTACAGGTTTTTTCAAGTAAAATATTAATATCTTAAGATATTTGTAATATAATTGACAGAAACAAATTAATTGTAAACGTTTAACACATTTGTAACGACACAGAACTACTTCTTGGGTAATTTTATTAACAACGACAACGATTCAAGAATATTTATAAATAATCAACAAAGATCTTACTCATATTATTTATAATTAAAAATAACTAAACTATTGTTGAAATTTAAAAAAATCAAAGATATTGTTAATATGTTTATTTACACAATTCCGAATAAAAGTTTTAAACAAATCTCGAGAGATATTTTAAATTTAAGTACCGTAATAAACAAACGTCGACTATTAAATTATAACAAGAAGGTGTTTTAAAATGATTTTAAATTATCTCACAGATATTTTCAAATAGGCGATTTATGAATATCGAAGATAGTTTGAAATAGTTACAAATATCTAAGTTATTTTTAATTTAATACAAATATTTATGAGATATTATTTAGTTAAGTGCATTTTTGCTTTTATTTTGCAAAAATCGCTCTCAATAAAAAGTAAGGAGGCGTTCAACCATAGCAAAGTAAGTAAAACTCAGATATAGAATTTAAAAATTTCAATGCAGCTACTGCGAAAGTTACAGACAAACAGTTTTAAGACTGTTCCATCTTCAGGAAGCTGTAACTCCGTTACAAAGCGTTTTCGGACCCATGTTGTTTGAATTTTGTCCATCGTTTTCCGATATTGAATCTTTCTTTAAAGTGCGTTCTACGTATTATGAATCACCTTGTATTACAATATATATCTTAATTTTAGGTTTTTTTAATTTTTTACATAATACTGAATTTTTGCTAGGGAAACGATGTAATGAAACAATCTAATTTTGCAGCTTTGGTCAAGTAAATGGAGTATCAAAGAAGAACACAAGCTCCTATCGGAACTGGGAGCTGCAGGTGGCCCTTCGGGTCAAACGAGCTATTACGACGGACACGGGGGATTCCCCGGTGTGGGACCAGTAAGTTCTGCCACAGATCTCTACGATACCATCAGCACCATGAGTCAAGCAACCTCCCAAAACCTTTACACGCCACCTCTGGGTGGTACGTTAGGTAAGTGAATTTTCAGTATTATTTCTTACGCACAATGATGGTAGTTGGTAGTTAGAAGTATGGGAAAATTAAAGGAAATATCTTCTAACACCTTAATTCGGTACAAAGAGAACCGGTTTATTTATATGTACTAATTTTATTAATAAGTTCACTACTGACCAGCGACGTAGCAATGTTTTTTTCAAGAGAGGAAAAGAGCTTATTTTGTTGAAAAGCTTCAAAATTTTTCGGCTAATACGCCTGTTTGGGATTTTTTATGTTAACCTCGTCGTAATACAGGGTGTGTCAACATATCTCAGCATTATTGTTAACTTTCTTATTATTAGAGGTACAGATCTGGTTAAATAGGGAAAAAAGTACAACTTTTTATACTGATTAATGTGCCGTTCACAAAAAAACAAGTGAAGGTCTCGTTTTGGAGTTATTTCTTAAATATTATTTGCTGGTAATTGAATACCCTGTATATTTTTTCATATTCTGATAAAAAATTTCATTCTTAATAAAAAATCTTTTAATACAATAGTAACCTAAAGTGGAAAAAAAGTTGTTGATAAAATACTGTTATGCTTACGGCTGGCACAACTTTTAATACTTTTACAAAATATTCAAAAACATGTATTTAAAAATAAGATATTTTACTGAATAACTGGAAAAAGAAGGCTTCGACAGTTTTCTGTTTTGTTTTGATAAACAGCATCCTAATCCAATCAAACCTGCAGCTCTAATAATAAGAAAATCAGAAATAGTGGCTAATTTGTACACCCTGTATATCAAAAGAGATCGTAATGATTTTGGTTAACTATAAATTTTATTTCATAGTTTCTCCTTTAATTACAATAATTTCTTACACATTGTAATAGTTTAACACTCCATAGTAGAATCTCTGTACATTAAAAAAATAAACATCTAATAAAGCAGTGCCGTGTTTTAATTTTTTTTCTTATTCTTTCAATAAGAATGTTTTAGTACGGTATCCTAATACGGCACAGCTTTTCTTTCATTAAGCTTAATGTCCTCCCATTTCCTTCTAAAGGGGGCTCTAATTTCATTAAAAACTGCATGGTGGTGGTGGATTTAAATTTGTTTCAAACACGAATTTAACAATTTTACTATTTTAAATTCAGGGACCTCTTTAACACCGTTAGCCCCAATCACTATGCACGAGATGAAACTAGAAACCTCTAGGATACTCGACACGGCCCTGTCACCCTATCACACTACAGGTGAGCCAGTTGCTGCAAGAGCACCAAGGGTGGTTGTGGTGGTGGTTGTTTTAACATTATTCTTTAACCAGCACTGTAAAGGTTCAAGCGCACCGTCTTTTCGAATTGTGATGTCACAGTTCACTTTTGTGCCCCTCTAACGCGACGCCACTGTACAACTTGATCTGATAGAAATCATTGCATGATTGTATTATTAGGACTAATTTTCGCATGTTCTGTATGCAGCATTGTGTTTTGCATGTATGTCTATGTCTATTGCATCATTTGGCATTGACTTCTACAATTAAATCATCTCATTAGCTTTTAATATGTCGTCCTTCCTCTGTTCTCACATTAACTAACTTTTTATTGTTTTGTTGTCATTATTGTTGTAGTTCTAGGATAAGGTAATATTTTCTAATTGTTTGTTTTTTACAAGCGCATGACAAACATAGTTTTTTATTTGTTTTTTATGATGCTCTGGAGTTATAGAATAGTCAAGGGAATAAAATTAAACTTCTCTTCGGAGGGTATGATATCGAAACTTTCAACATCAAAGTTTATCAATTTCAAATTGTTATTAAGCAGCCACTTACGAAATGTTATTCATCCCGACTTTAAATTGGTCGAGATTACATCGCTTCCCTTGTTTGACATTTAGAATTCTTGAGATTTTTTTTGTAACGCCTTTTATTTCTAAAGGTCAAATTATAACGGCGTTTTGGCAGACGGTGACAATATTCTATTGAAAAGAACTTAAACATTTTTATTTTTTCTCAAAATAATCTATGAAATTTCAACATAAAGGAAATATATCTAAATATATCGAAATCCAGTTTGAATTGGAATCTGATTCAATCCTTATGCAAACTAGATCCGATCCTGATCCAAGCCATATACAATCTTGATCAGATCCTAATCCAATCAGAATCCGATCCGGATCATATTCTTGTATAATCTGGATCGGATTCTGATTTAAGTTGAATCAAACCTGATCCGAACCGGGTCTGATCTGAATTTTATCCAGATTCTAATCCCACAAAGACCCAATTAGGTCTTTGTTTGTTTCCAAGTCACTCCAGATCAAATATTACTATTTTATTACAAAAAAATGCAATGGATTTGTTACAGCGTAAACAAACCTGTCAACATGTTTAGAATGTTTTACAAATCCGGATTCACCGATTTTGTGAGATTCTAATCCAGCATGATTCAAAGGCAGTTTTTATTTTGAATATTTAAGTCTTAACGGGAGAAAACTTTGTTAAATAATTTTACCAGGCAAATCATTCAGAATTTAATTTGAATGTTGAATTGCAAACCTAAATATAGAACAAGATTGGATTTAAAATCCCGGTACCGGTTCTTTGAAATAGATCCAAATTTTGTTACAAACTTCAAACCTGCATTTCGATTTAATTTCAGATGAGAAAATTGGTTCACTAAGGACACAAATTTTGATATAAATCCGAATTAAAATGATTTTAATGTAACCATATTTACTATACTCTTGATCAGATTCTGATCCAATCAGAAATCAATCGAAATCATATTCTAGTCTAATAAAGATCCAAATTTGATCTTATTTGTTTCCAAACAGGATCTGATATGCATTTGGTCCGATGTATTTCCAATCCGATCTTGATTAAAACAGGATCAGATTTTTTAATTAGAAGTGCAATGGATTTGTTACAGCCTAACTGAACCTTTCTAACAGATTTTTAAAGTATTTCAAATCACGATTTACTGACTTACGTGTTTCCCCCCCTTTGTTTCAAATTCAGCACAATCCAAATGTAGGGGCAATTTTTATTTTAAGTAATCAAATGTTGAAAGAACTTTAAAACCTCTTTTTTTTAGTGTTTGTGCTTAAGCAAATCATTCAAAACTACCTTAATCTGGATTTGGAATTAAAAGTCAAATTATAAAACAAATTCCATTTAAGATACCGGTGCTTGTAGATTTCACTAGTTGATTAGTTTATTGAACTAGTTCCAGATTTTGTCACAAACCCCAAACCTCAAAGCCAAAATTTTTATGACTAGTGAGAAAACTGATTTAACTGAGGATACAAATCCGATTTGGATGCAGATTAAAATGACCCTAATCCTAACAATATCTAATCTTGATCAGATCATAGTCAGATTATGATCAGATCAGGATTTGGTCAGATCATGATCATGATCAGATCATGATTAGATCATGATCAGACCATGACAAAATCATGATAAAATCAGATCATGATCAGATCGTGATCATATCAAGATAAGATCATGATCAGATCATGATTAGATCATAAACAGATCATGATCAGATCATGAACAGATCATGAACGGATCATGATGAGATCGTGATCAGATCATGATCGGATCATAATAGTATCATGAACAGATCGTGACCAGTTCATGATCCAATCAGAATCCAATCTGAACCATATTCTTGCTTAATTTTAACCCGATTCTGATTTAATTTGCATTCAAGCGCGGATCTGCTCTTAATCTGATCTTAATTGCAAGCCACATGTTGATTCAAACAGGGTTAGATCTTGACCTGTCTAGATCTAGAAGGTATTTCAAACCCGGATTACGCGACTTTTGTGGTCGGTTTATTTTTAAATTCGAATCCAACAAGGTCCTAAATTCAGAAACAGGTTTTATTATAAAACTTACCCTTTCTAAATATTACTTAAGTAAATCTAGATCCGTTTTGAATTGTTAATTGTTGGGTTTATTTTAAAAGACTACCAATAGTCGAAAACTTGCTTGAGAATTTGGTTAACATTATAATTTGTTACAATATAATTTATGTATAAAAACACTCAAGAGCACAAGTGTTTTTTTCTAATTAAATTATTTGCATGAAACACGCACGCTTTTTAAAAATCCTAATCCTATCTGCTTTTTCTAACAACTCATACAAGTACTAATTTAGCATAAAATTTTAATTTCATTATTTTATATTGCGTAACTTAATTTTTGAATATTTTGTGTGTCTAATTTTGTGTTATTGCATGATAGCTGAGAATAGCTCGCCGTACAGTGGCGTAGTTGGGCTGGGGGCAGCAGTAGACGGGGCATCCCCCGGGCTGCCGCTGGCCGTACCAGCGGAACCAAATAGCCAACCAACATCTCACACCGGATCGCCAGATCCTACGGCGCTTACCGTCTTGCAACCATCAAACGGCGCCTCTCAGCATTACTCGACCATGTTGCCCAGTTTTGGCTACTCGACAGGTATATAAATTTTCAAAACGTCACTTTTATCAGGAACAACTCCCCCCAACATGGCTTTTTTAAAGACATATTTTGAAAACATTGAAAAATAATTTGTTATTAATTTTTGGATGTTATTCGCAGGAAGTGGCACAGTGGTTTCAGGGACGGACTATGCATATAGCACAGCATATAGCCAATATGGAGCTGCCTATGGGAGTTACGGATATGGCAGTGCCTCCAGCGGGTTGCTGAGTAAGTAAACAGTGAGTATACTGACGAACTTAAAATTGTGCACTGCGGGTGGTAATGAATAACACAAAAGTAGTCTTAAATATTAAATATAAAAAAAATGTTTTGTTGGAAAAACATGTTAGGAATAACTGAGGTAGGTAATTCACCAAGTTATTCACAACTAATTCTCATCTTATAAAGTGCCCATCAGATAAAAATATTTTTGTATTTTTTTTCTTTTCGTTTGAAATTAAAACTATACAAAATTACAACTTGGAAATTAGAAGAAGGAATCAGTTTTTCTACATGGTAAAACCTAAAAGATTTCTTTGTCCTTCGTATATTACTATTACAATACGATCCAGTAATTGCATTGTAAGCAACGGATTATGAAAATATTTAATGGTACCTTTTTCCTCAGAAAGAAACATTTTAAATGATAGGTGTGGCAACTAATAAATCAAGGAAACGTGACAAAATAACGCGTGTTAGTTGTCTTAATTATTAAATTACGCATGTAATTGCTGCAAAAAGTTCCGAAAGTTGGCTTTGTGTAAACACATAACTGTTGTTAGCAAGGTGTTACGTTGTAGGCTAGTGGTGACAAATCCGTAATAGTTTGAAAGTCAGATTTTAAATTTTAATTGATCCGTTATCCGAAGTAATACTACATGCGTTGCAATCGAATAAAATTCAATCTAACTCGATAAATTCTGTGTTCAAATCCAAAACATGTATTTGGATCCAACCAAAAAATTGTTATTCGAATATAAAGCTCAAATTTGTCAGGTAAATCCGCAGAAAGTATTTTCTCAGATAGCAAATTTTTGGAATAAATCCAAATAACGAATTATTAAGATAAATCCGGAAAGCGGATTTTCGGATAAACTGGAGAGCGGATTTTTCGAATAAATCCGGAAACGGATATTTTGGATAAATTCGAATAGTACAAACCTACTGAATTCCGAATAACTAATAATTTAAAAACACGAAACCTGATTAAAATTCCGTTTCTAAATTTCCATTGATCCGTTATCCGACATATTCAACATGGGTTACAATCAGATACAATTCAATCGAACTTTATAAATTCTTTATTCGAATACAAAACATGTTATTTGGATACATCAAGAAAATGTTATTTAAATTTTAAAGGTAAAATTTCATCACGAAAATCCGCAGAACGCATTTTTCGAATGAAACTAGATATCGAATTTTTCAGTTTATTCCAGGTACCGGATTTTTCGGATAACTTCCGATAGCGGACTTTTCTGATAAATTCGGATAGCGAATTGAAAAGATAATTCCGAAAAACGGATTTTTTCGATTAAATTCGTATAGGGGAATTTTCAAATAACGGATTTGCATGACGGATTTTATCTGGCTACTACAAACCGATCAGATTCCGGATTATCCACATAACAAATAATTTATAATCCGAAATTCGAAAAACAATGTTATTCGAATTTTGAAGGTCAAAAGTTATTAGGTAAATCCGCAAAACGGATTTTTCAGATGAAACTAGATACCGAATTTTTGATCTGGAATCTGGATATTTCGGAAAATCCAGATAGAGCAGTTTTGGGTTAAATATGGATAGCAGATTATTCGGATAAATCCGGATATCAGATTTATCGGATAACAGTTCTTTTGGTGGATTTTGTTCCGGATAATACAAAAATCCGAAATATGTGTTTCAAACTGTACCGGATTTGACAGCATTAATTGGAATGCATCCGAAATATGTGTTATTAAACAGTACCATAATCTGTTATCCCTTAACGAAACATCCGCTTCCGGATAGCGGTTGTTTCGAGTGTATACAAATAACGGATTTTTTTAATAAATACGGATAATGGATTAGGGTGTTTTTTAATTACACATTATTCGAGTGGTTTCCAATTAGTGCTGTCAAAACACGTTACAGTTTGAAATACGGATTTCGGTTTTTTAATTATACGTTATCCAGATAATCCGAAATCAGTTAGGTATGTACTATCCGAATAAAAATCCACCATACGAATCCGTTATCGGATAACTCCGCTATCCTGATTCATCCGAAAATCCGCTATCCGAATTTATCCGTAAAATCAGTATCCGGATTTATCCGAAAAATCCTCCATCCAGATTTTATCGGATTCCGGATTATCCAGATAGCTGATAATTTAAAATTCGAAATCCGCAGTTCAAACGGATTAGAGAGCACTAATTGTAAAGCATCCGAAAAATGTTATTAAAAAATTACCCGAATTCGTTGCTCGTATTCATTAAAAGAATCCGTTATGTGTTCACTCGAAGCATCTGCTACCCGGATTCATCCGAAAAACGCTTTATCCAGATTCGTTGGGAAAATTCGTTAAACGCCTTGAAAATTTTGTTTTTACAATTCAATCTAATTGATTATTTGGATTCATAATAAGAAACATGAGAATCACATATTTTTATTATTATATCATAAATAAAACGTTACCGGATTCTAAAAAAAAAATTCTAAACTGGCTAGATCAGATAGTGCAGATGGACTAGAAAATGTCTTTATTGAAACTTCTCCGTTCGTCATCTTAATATTATTATTCGATTCAATCGAAAAATTAGGTATCTAGTTAAGACCGAAGAATTTGTTGCCCAAGTTCAGTTCAAAAATTAATCCTTAAAATGTGTAATTTTTTTATTTGCCTGGTAAAAGTATTTTATCCGTATTCGCGTTCCCCCGCAAAAGTCGTCATACAAGCAAACTAATCATTCAAATTCTTAAAAAAAATAGATTCGGATTCTGTCCAAGACATTGGTTATCCTAATTTAGTATTTATTGAAATTGAAAATGGTTATAGTGACAAAAATTCCGAATCAAAATTCTAATTATATAATTACGGATCCATAAAATTTGAATAATTCCAATCATGGCCAAATTTGAATCTTAAACCTTAAAACTGAAAAATCCGGACGTACTCAATCGTCCTAAAAATTTAAATGAAATACTATTCTCTGGTGAAATCCAAAATTCCAATCCAATGATAAAATTTTGCTTTGAATAATATAAATTTGACAGATATTTTCGCATATAATACGAGATTTGTTAAGAACAAATCATTTTCTAGTCAAATAAATGTGTTTTAATTAAGTTTTTATAAATCTTCAATCTATTTAGATTCTGACTCTCGAAGTAAATCTAGACCATATTTTTTAGATTCGCCGTACTACTACAGCAACAGCGAGGGCCCCATTATCAGTTCAGTGGCGCACATTACGGGACAATCCAACAATACGGAACAGAGCAGTCGCTCCCCCTTAGCGGCAACTAGAGCGAACTCTTTGGCTTCAGCGAATTCTCCCACTGAAAGTGGCAGTGCGTGCCTGAAAAGCGAAGTTTTGTTCACCGATGATTTAAATCTCGGATAAACTAGCGGGAAATTTAAATTCACTGTGTGAAAAAAAAATAGTTTGAACTCTATTGTGTATTCATGAATTAATTGACTAATGTTTGTGTATGTATAAAAGTTGACGAACACTGAAGAAAATTTAATTTTAGATGCGTGTAGATATATAGATATTAGATTAATTCAGGAGTTATAAATTTATATTTTCTAGAGCAGCTAAAGCGTGTCTGGAAGATATAGGTTAATAGTGAACAGAGCAGAATTATGATACATTGGTCTCAGAAATACGAAACTTAGTTTTCATTTTATTTATTACTCAACATTATCATTTTAGAAATGTGTTTTTTATTAATTAATATATTTTATATTATTTAGTATTATTGTAAGGTACACCAAAGAAATGTTTACATTAGAACGTGCACATTATACTTCTTATCATATCAAGACTTGATTGTGACAATGAAATATTTTTCAAAATCAAACTGACGCAATTAAAGAAAAATATTTCGCTGTTCTGTAATATTTGTACATGATAAATATTTCCATTCATATATTTAAAGCGAAACCTCTGAGTACACCAAACAAAAATCGTTCAGTCTGATAGGTGTTAAATTGTTTAAAATAATAAAAAAATATTTTTCAAAAATTATCTGTCAACTAGTCACAGTAAAACGTACTTACATAGCAATGCCCCTAAAGAAACTAAACAAATAAAATGTTATCTAATGCATACTTGCCTACTTTTAGTTTTAAATATATTAGAAATTGTTATGGTTTTTGCTTACCTAATTAATGTAAAGTGCAAAAATATTATTTTTGTGTATCTGAGATTTTATTTTATGACCAGTAAGTACTGTTAGTATTTTATATTAAAACGTTTAAGAAATTAAATGTTAAATATGTAATGATCTAAGGCATGTGCGCATTAGATTTGTAAACAAAACTCGGTTTTACACAAAGTGTTTAACTGAGAAAAAAGTACGTAAAGTATTATTTTGAAGGTAATTTATTTAATTTTGTAAAATGTGTAATAATATACCAAAGAGATGGCCTACTTATCAAGCTGTCACGGTATGTAAGTATTGTATTGTAAAATGTGATAGGCCCAAATGTTTCAGGCCCCATCTTGCCCTTTTCACTCCTGTCACATTCACTCATAGATGTAGGCAGTTTCTATTAGTAAAAATAAAAAGAATTACAAAATAAAATCTTGGCATTTTATTTATACTTTATTCAGCGCCGGATTGGCCCACCGAGAAATCGGGAAGTTCCCGGTGCGTGGGCCGGGGAAATATTGTGGCCGGCAGGTCTTTAGTAGAATAAATTATTGTAAATAACATAAAATCAAGTTTGCAATTTTGCATTAATACTTTAGTTTTACAAACTTATGCCTTCTTTCCTCTTTGTATTATCGTTGTTGAGACTGTCAGAATAACATATTCTCGGAAGAATTGTCGGAATTTTGGAAGAGACCTTATCATATGTAGGGCCATGAAGGGGATTATGTTTTCGATTTTTATTTTCATAACACTACAGATTACTACTATTTATGAGTTAGACATAGAAATAGGGGACACATTGCCGAAAGTTCGAACGTAAAAAAACAAAAAAATGTTTGATGAACTTGCTTCAGTTGATCCTGTCATCGGTGCAGAAAAGTGGTATAGAGCAACGCATATAACAGAATTTTTGATCAAATTAGTAATACTTTTGAGGAGAGATTTAAGAAACAGGGCAATTTATATTTAGAAGTGGCTTCATTGGACCCAAAAAACTACGACCAAACCTGCGATTTTGTAAGACTGCAATGTTTTAAAAAAGTTTAATAAAGACGTTGCTCCTGCCCTTTTGATTTCGGAGTTAAAGAACTTTAAATCCAAGTGAGATGTTTTAAAACTTAATTTAGACGAATCACAAGATCAATACCGTCAAGAGGAAGACAATGAAGAAGAAAGCCAGAATGGTAAAAATGAAGAAACTGAAATTCAGACATGCTATAATAATGAACGCTGTCGTAATTGCATAAGGTGTGTCAATTATGTATTAGAAACATATAATTTATATGGTTCAGCATATAAAATATTAAGCTCAGCATAAGTATGTACTAACCTTATCAGTGCCACAAGTGGAATGTGAGAGATCCTTTTCGAAACTTAAACTTATAAGAAATAGGTTACGATGTAGTCTGTCGCAGGATTATTTAGATCAGTTAATGATTATGACAACAAAAAACGATTTTAAAATAATATAATATAAAATAATATAAAAAACGATGCAACTATTGACAAATTATCTTGTAAAAGTAACTTGCTGGCAAAAGTATTAGCATTGTAATAATTTACTGTTATTATCATTATTTTATAATATCTTATATGTAATCGTAAAATGTTATGAAGTGCTGTTTGATTTATTAATATTTAAACTATAAAAATAAAATCATGTACGCTGCATCTGAATAATGATAACCTTCTATGAGACAAACTTTACATTTTTAAATTTGTGTGGCTGGTGGCCGCTATTACTTCCCGGTATAGAAAATGTTCCCAATCCGGCACTGACTTAATTTACAAGTTCGAGCTTTACTTCGTTGAAGTTCATTTTAATTTATTGTAAATAAAACAATTCTTAACTTCAACAGTATTATAGCTTTATACGTATTTCAATGTGTTTACACGTCATCTTTAAAAGCAAGATTAAAAGTAAACAGTTGGTGTTGCTATAGGAACAATAAATCGTGATAACTTGATCTTGTTTTTCTGTATTTGCGTCCAAATGACTTGATTTCTCATTCCAAAACGTCTAATAACGGTGAATTTAAGAGATGATTTTGTTGATTCATGAAAGGTACAGATTTTAAATGTTTGTGAATTTCATATGCTTCTATCCAACTTACGTTCGTCATCACAAAAGTGTAAACATTTTATAGTGTTATTAGATGTCATTGAATGATTGGGTTCTAATAAGTGTTTTTGAAGATGCAATTTAATAAAGAAATACTATTAAGTTTATCATCAGTTTCGAGCCATTTTTGTTGCTTGTTAATTTTTCTTTCTTAAAATGAAATGTTAAAATATGTCTTTGTCTATTCCTTCTTGTCTTGCTATATGTTTTACTGATTTTTGTATAACAAAAGTAAGTTTATTTAATAATATTTCAGATTTTTTTATTCTAGTAGGTACTGTAATTTGCACAAAATTTCCGTCCTTGATTCTTTTAAAACTTAATTTATTGCCGGTCGACATTACTTTTGTGGTCTTATTACTAAGCGTCTGCCATTTCACCAATATGCCTAAACAAATATTTCTTTACATTTCACGAGACTTTTAAAAACGAAATAAGACGGATATACATGTTTTAGACCTGCAGGAACGCAAAAAAAAATTTTTTTTAAATTTAGTTATCTGTGTGGTGCATCATAAATCCATAACTACCCAACGGATGGTCAGATTTCGATAAGCTTTGGAATTTGGAAGTATATGAAAACTTCACCCACAATTTTTTTTAAAGTCCGAAATCGGAAACGGAAATTAGACATGTTTCTTTCCTATGCCAAATTTTATGATTTGAAAACTAATTCAATGGAAGACTTTAGGGCAAATTTAACGGGCTGACAGATAGGGTTCAAATATTTTATCGTAATAGCCCTATTGTTACTGTGCGTAAACATTTTCGAAAAGTTAAAAGCTCATAGCTTTTATGTTTTCGAATATTTCTAAAAATTTTTTAAACCGGTAATTCCTAGTCCCTTATTTAATAAACGACAACCGATAAGAAATGTCTGTTTGAACTAAACTGCCCAGGAGTACTTAAAAAAAAGAAAAAAGAATCCTGTACAAGAAGCTTAAATTTTGTATATGTTTTTGTTTAATTACCGGCTAGCTTAATTGAGCCTAATAAAGTACTTCAACGGGCTATTGAACTGTTTAAAGTTTATAACAATTGGCGTTTGCGTTTTGAGAAAAGAATTATTTTATTTCAAAATTGTCAAAAAATCCTGGAGAACGTCGTGGTAAATTTTGGAAAGTTAGTAAAAAACAAATTTGTAGTTCATTGCAATCTCTATTCGGATCAGAAATTTTTATGTGTTTTTTTAATCGGCGAAATATATGAATTATTTGTTAAACAGCTAATATCTTTTTTTTTCTAGTATTATGAGCAATAAATCGAGTTAACTTAAAATATGAAACAAAATAGGCATTGAAAACCGTAACAATTTCTTTGTGAAACGTTTCAAGATGCATGAATATTCGGCTTTCAAAAATTCATAGTGTGCGTGTGTGTGTGTGTGTGTGTTTGTTTGTTTGTGACGCGTCATAGTATTACAAAACATTATGGACAAAATAAGCTTTTAAATACCGAAACCAAAATCGGAAGTTAGACATGTTTCTTGGTAAATTTTTTCCCGAAATATTTAAAATTGAATAACAGATCTGATACAAAATCTTAACGTACTAGCATTAACATGCCGGCCGCTTCGAAATTTTGAAAATTTGATTTTAACGCCTTCTTACTTAAGCAACGAGTTGACAGACAGAGATCCAATTTGGTATTATAGTAGCCATAATGAAACAAAATGTTAATATGCAAAATAATTCTTTTATAAATAAAAAATTGTAGTGTATAGGTTTCAACAAAGTATTGCTCCAAAACAGACCACACGATTTTTTTCAAATTTTGTAGGCCCATAAAGACAAGACTAGGCTGCAATTTCGATTGTGTCCCAGTTTTCTAATTTTATTGAAGCGCCTTCTATGAATATTTCAAAACGAAATTTCATGCCCCTTCATTAAATAAACGGGAGACGACTCAAAATTTTGTTTAAGATAAATTGCTCATAAGTAACAGTCGTATAAGGTTCACAATTTAATTGTTAGGTGTCACAAATATAAGAAAAGTTAATTTTCTGCCTTACAACCACTTTTATAATCAAGATAAATTAATCCTCTCATTTTAAGTTTTCTTTAATTCCAACATATTTTTTTCTAAAACAATTCTGATTTTCCAAAAGTTAATGCTATTATTTTTATGTGTAAGCTTCAGCACCATCTGGTATGTCTTATAATATGACTATAGTGCAGTTTTGCTCTCGGTAAAATTGTAAGAATGGTGGGATGTTAATATTAAAATACTTTTGAATAAAATAATCAATAAAACAAGTGGTTTAAGGGTTTTATTCTTTTTTCAGCTATCTAAATTGTTCATAATTTTATATCACAAAATAAAGAATGTGAAAAAACATGTATTTTAGAGTAGGCTAGCCTAGCTATTTCTTACATGCCCTCACACTTTTGGGAAAAAACAACAGCCTACTTCGAAATATGCGTTTTTAACGTTTTTTCAAAACTTTTGTGAAGTAAAATTATGACAAGTTTAGATGGTTGATGAAAGGAAAAAGTCCTTTATCCAACAATGTCAATAAGTGCCTAGGGTTACTTAGTTCAAATCAGTTTGTCTTAGTTGCCTTATGTGAATTGTATCAAAAGGAATATTTAAAATGCACGACGAGAATATCCACCGCTACCGAAATCTATTATTAGGCCAGGCGCTAGAAGCCAAAAAAGGACGTGTTTGGGAAATAATTAGAGGAAAGCTGCAAATGAATTTAATCGCTTTATTTAAGGTCTGGAATGAACATATTAAATTTTCCCCCTCGAAAGACCTGAGCGTTGGCCGCCATATTGGAAAAAAGGAGCAAACTTGGAGTTTTTCGCCAATATCTTCGGTTATGCTAGCCTGAAAGTAAAAATACCTATTACCAATATTAAAGATAATTAAATTCGCTACAAAAATGGTCTTTTGTACTTTTTCGTAGGCAAGCAATATGACAAAAGTAAGACAACCGACCAAGAGAAAGAACTCTGCCGACCATCAACTTCGAAACGAAAAAAATTAACTTAGAAGAACTGATTGTGGTGTGGAAATGAGACAAAAAACTGTGAACTGGTAAGAAATATTGTTATATTCACTGAAAAATTTGTTGGTTTTTGTTAAAATATTGAAACAGCGTCGTATTTAACATAGAAAAAGAAATACGGCGTACGAGATCCGACGTTTCGTGCGGTTGCGCGAAAATAACACACTTCTCACGGATATTGCGACAAACTATAAGTCTTAGTAAAAAAGTACAAAAGACCATTTTTGTAGAGAATTTAATTATGTTTAATATCGGTAATAAGTATTTTTACTTTCAGGCTAACATAAACGAAGATATTGGCGAAAAACTCCAAGTTTGCTCCTTTTTTCCAATATGGCGGCCAACGCTCAGGTCTTTTGAGGGGGAAAACTTAATATGTTTATTCCAGAGCTTAAATAAAGCGATTAAAGCCATTTGCAGCTTTCCTCTAATTATTTCCCAAAAAAACCTCTAGCGCCTGGCCTATATGGCCATTCATTGCGCTTTGGAGGCAAACATTTGAAACACAAATTGTGGTAAAAACTTTGTGTTATTATGGATGGAACATTTTCATACCGTTCATACTGTACACGCTATTTTAAGCAACTGTTTACCATTCATGGCTACAAAAATGGCCACTATTAGCTTTGTAGTTTTGTTTAGTTAAAGATAAAACATGCGACTCCCACAAAAAATGTTTAAAGTTTATTGTAGACATATGTGCAAAAAATTACTTAATATTTAAGCCAAGCAAAACAGCTATTGATTTTGAACAAGCTATCCACTCAGCCGTAAATAGCATATGGCCCGATATAAAAATAATTGGATGCCGTTTTCACTTAAGCCAATCATGGTGGCGCAAGATTCAAGAACTAGGTTTCGCGAAAGACTACAAAGAAAAAGATTCCAAGATAAAAAAGTTTTTAAAATATAGTTTTGGTCTTCAGTATCTTACACATTGCCTTGTTTTTGACTTGAGAGAAATACCACCACCAGATAGTAGGGTTACCCAACTGAACTGTCGACTATTTAGTAAATGTGTATGTGTCAGAAAGTGCCCTTTATCCTCCTGAAATTTGGGCATCTGCTTCACCTAGTATGTGTTGGACAACCAATGCATGTGAATCCTTTCACGCTCATTTTAATGGTATTTTTATAGTAATCAGCCATAATTTTACATATTTATCGAAACATTGTTACAATTTCAAATAAATACTTAAATTAAAATAAATAGTATTGATACTGTTAAGCTTCCAAATACTAAAACCCGGATAAAATTTAATTTCTTAGGTATAAAATTACATCTGTATTATAAAACAAAAAGTATAACGAGATTGCAATTTGCAAAACAAGTATGTCATTATTTTGGAAATGTTTGAGCACATATGTACATTTTGTGTAAATATTGTTTTTGATTTGATTATAGTGCTTATATGTATCTGTAATGTGTAATTATTTGGCCTGCAATTAATAAATATTAAAAAATATTTTTCTTTTCTTTAGTATAGATAATGCAGTATAAATAATCTACTGTTTGTTTCAAGTTTAAACTCTGTAGGTTTTCATAAAAAATATTGCCGCTGCAATGTACTGATAAGATTAACGCCATTTGTTGGCCGTGCGCTGCAATTTACATATTTAGTTGCTACGAACCCATACATGACCATGCTGCAATTTACAATCGCCGAGCAGGTCTAGGTGAGTATATCAGAAGAATTTTGATCTCCTGTATAATTTTTATTTTCATTTTAATCAACTAATAAAATATTGCAATAGTTGCTTTAGGCAGGTGGCAGTACCTTCATTAAAACAACATCAACATCTAATATTCAACGTAAATCTCCGTCTAAATTTGAACGACAACTTTTAAGTACATGAGTTGACTTGCTTTAATCTTAGCTCATTACTGATTTTAGATTTGGTTTACCACCAAGGACAAAGCTAAAATGTGGTTATATCATTTGCAGTCTGAATTTGCACACAGGATAAAACAAACGTGCAAGAATTTAGAAATAATTTACTGAATAAATATTCTATTAAAAGCTAACGTTTTTAGTTAATTCTTGCTTTCATTGATTGGTTTTATAGAACTTCATTATTTATCTTTGGTTCTGAAAGTGAATGATGTTTTGCTACTTCTGAACAATTAAAATTTTTCATTTAATAATTAAATTATTATGTACAGGTTATCATACTTTCTTTTAATTTAGAAAGTTAAAAATAATAACGCAGGCGTTTTAGTTAACAATTTATTTTTTTTAACATAATGTCGTAACAGTCAACAACGAGGAGATTTAAATTATACCCTAAAATAATGTTTCTTCTTCTTGTTTCTGGTACAGTTTTATTCGGGGATACAGATTTTTTTACCAGAAGTGTCAATATCAATTAATAACTTAACAGCACTTTTGTATTATATTCTACTAAACAATTTAACCAATTTGTTACTCTTCCGACACTGCCTTATCAAATTCGCGCTCAAGATAAGTCTTTTCCAACATATACCTTGGTAGGGCAAGACCTAAAGCTTTGCTGTAGACTGGCTGGGTTTCGGCTGTGTAAAGACCTCCTTCATCGTTAACATCAAACTGTGGTTGGGGATCTTGAGATTCGTCAAGTTTATCTTTATCTCTTAGTTCTTCGGGATCTGCATCTCTCTTATTCTTTGGTATTTTCCTGTACACTTTTTTGCTAGCAGCCGCGGAAGGTGTGTATTTAATTCTTGTTTCTACGTTTGTGGAAGCATTTGCTTCTGAATCTGTAGCGGCGGGACTGACAGCTTTTTTAAAAAACTTTTTCCTTTTTTGACTTTCACTACTTGCAGCTTCTTCGGGAATAATTTCGCTTGCAGTTTCGGGTGTTTTAGGTTTTTCGGGGACCTTCAAGTGTTGAACTTCATGGTAAGCCACGTGGGAACTTTGTGGGCGAGATTCCGAGACGTACATGCATTCTTCCTGTTGGATACCCTTTTTGTCAACACACAAATAGCAAGTCATTCCCTTTTTACGGATTTGCTTGCAATTTGATCTATCTTTTTTAGTAAACTCTGCCAAAACTTTTTCTACGTCTTTCTTACCGGATAAATCTTGAAAATAGGCGTTATCAGGTTCAGCTCGCGTTTCTTCCTGTTTACTCTCTTGGTTGGAAAATTGAGGGAACAACTTCAAATGGTATTCGTCCATATGTGGAAATTTTTGTGGAGCTTCTTCGCTTTCTTCGGATTTTTCTGTAGAATCTGCGCTACCGTATAATTTTGGGTCCAATCCTCTAACTCCGGCCTTTTGTTGCTTGTAAGTATTTTCCGCAAAGTGGAGAGGAACGTCGTAAGAGGTATCGTCTATTAACTTTGAATTTCTAGGTTCGCTTTCCTTTTTTTCTTCACTTCTGGTTTCTTCCGCTTCATCTGCCTCCTCTGCTTCGCCGCTTCTTCGCAATGGCGAGAACGATTCTTTTTCTTCATTTTCAACAGGTTGAGGGATAGTGCTTCCGCTTACTTTTTCTTCTATGGGATTTCCTTCTCCATCAAATTTGCTTTCTTTTACGTAAGCATATTTCTTCTCATTAGGTGCAGATTCGTATGAACATTGTTCAAAATTGGCTCCAGTTTTTGGGTCTTTACATACCGTGCACGTAACGCCATTTTTATGCGATTTGTGACAATTTTCTCCCTTTTTAATCAGTGCCTCGGATTGGATTTCAGAATAACTTTTATCTTCAGCTTCCTTATTGGTAAAATCTGCGGGGTCGTAATGATATTCTTCGCTAAGTTTGCTAAAATCGGGAGCTTTGTAATATTCATTATTGAATTCTTCTGGTTTTGAGAAATAATCATGTGATTTGGATTTGATTTCTTCATAAGGATCCTTGTACGTTTGTGGTTCGTCCCTTTTATTTCTATGTCCTTCGGGATGTCCATAAGATTGAGATGTGCTGGTGTAGTACGACTTAGGATTGGGTTCGTTCGTGTACGAACATTGTTCGTATTTACCTCCAGATTTGGGATCTTTGCAGACGTAGCAGTTCATGGGTTGTTTCTTGAATTTACCTCCCGTATCGGATACTTCCTTGTTAATTCTTACACAGTCCCTGCCTTTCAAATTTTGAGAAACAATCTCGCTGGGTTGAAATTCATAATTAGTGGCTGCTGTTGACGCTACCTTGGCGTATGTTGGGTTAAAGGGCAGGGCAGTACTTTGGAAATTGTTCAAAATACTCGCATCTTTAAGACCGAAATTACTGGCTGCTGGCTGGAAGCTATATTTTTGGTATGGAGTAGCTTGTTGCGGATTCGTGAATTGCTTATAATACTCGGGGTTGTAAGGTAATTGACCTGATTTCCCCACAACGTCTTCAAGTATTTTGCTTGGATTTGTTGGTTGAAACTCGGCCAGATTCAAAGGAGCCGATGAGGTTTTGAAACCGTAATTAGATTTAGCTTCTTCTCTTTCATCTAAAGCTTCATCTTCTTCATCAGCTATGGGATTTTTGAGTCTGGTACTTTCAAACTTTGTAGGACTATCCTTTAGATTTTCTACTTCTGATTCATATCTTCCCTTCTTTGCAGGAACTCTGTGGGAAATATAACTGGGACCTGGTTTGGGTTCGACACTTTCTGTTTCATCCTCCTCTGCTTTTTGTTCTTGTTTCTGAGCCTGTTCAAAAAAATCCTGGGCACCAAAGCCATCACGATCATACTCAGCAAATCCACCTTTGAAATCTTTTTCGGATACGAACCCATTGGCGCTTGCTTCTTGTTTAACTTCACCAACAAGAGGTTGTTTTAAGACCTCTTGATTAGCGGTGGAAGCACCAAAATCTAAAAATATTGATTAATGATGTGTTTTTGAATATATTATCAAGAAACTTACCAAAATGTGGCGTTCCAAAGAAATTCGTAAATTCAATGGGTGCCACAAAACCAGTGTCGGATCTACCTTGAATTTGAGCTGAATTTTGTGGATTTGCAGCGTCTACAGAGTAATATTTAGAATAATCAGGATGTTGATGACCTTCCCCTGAATAAGCTGAATGATTTTCGGCCTCGTCTTCAACGTTATATTCAGAATCATTGTCCTGACTTCTTGCCAAAGTTATTAAAACTAATATGGAGGCCTGAAATATTCGATTTAGCCCAAGAAATTTGTATTAAACTAGGTCACTCACCTGAGCCAAAATGCTTCTTGTTCCTAGAAGCATTTTGCTGTCACTGTGTCACTAAACGCACCAGAAAATTGATGCAATCTTATTTTGAAACTATTTATATAGCTATTTCCCACCACGGTGCAAAACGATATTTGTGGCTGGAAAGTGAGGTGTCTCGAATTAAATTCCATTATTTCTTACCAACAATGATCGATCAAGCGAATATGACTGTCTATACGCTTAATCAACCGTTGAAAGAGTTTCTGAAAAATCCATTAAGGGTCACTGTATTTCTCTCTTGCGGTCATGTAAATTTGAAGACAATACTGGAGTCCAATCCTGGTAAAGTGTAAAAAATAATTAAAATTTATTTGGCAGGGTTTTAGAACGCAATAGTGCGGATTGAAGATTGGTTTCTGCAAAAAGTTTGGAAATATTTAAGAGACTCCAGTGCATTTAATTGGTTTATTGTACAACTATGATTATTTAACGAATAAGAAAATAAGCATGTCAAAATGTTTTCTCCTAATACAATAGCTTTCACTGCTCGGTTTTTGTTTATGTCATGTTGCTCTCAATTTTTTCAATTAAACTCTTTTATTTGTAAAGCCATTCAATGTGCAATCTGTAATTGGGACATAAATTCTGTAGATGTTTCTGTCTTTTTTTTTGTAATCTTCAAAAATTGAAAAATAGCACTTTGATTGTTAATGCACAGGGTGTACGTACAGAAATCTTAGCAGGTGATTTCTTGAATTATTACATGAAGAAAAATTTATATAAACATATGCCCGAATATGCTTCCTTACGGTCTAAAGAAAGAACAGTCAAATCACTTTTTTGTTGTTGCCCTAAAATTTTTAAATTAGTTCGGTATTGAGTTTATTTTTTATTACAATAACTGCACCAGAAGTCTCATATGGAGGAGGGGGAAGAGGTCATGTAATATTTTCTTTTAATTAGATTTTTACAATTTGTGAAGCTTTGTTTAGAAAATCTTATTCTCTATACAAATATACACAAAAAATGTACTTTTGTTGAAAGTCGATACATCTAACATGAAAACGATGAAAAAATTCCTAACAACATTTGTTACAGAGCTACAGTTTCTGGAAGTGGAAAATTTCAACAATTCAAACTATTGCTTCTTATGAGGCTGTAGCTCCGCAAGGAAGCATTTTCGTACCCATGTTTAGAGAAACTTATTTTATTGTTTCGATCTCAAGAACGTATCCTCAAATTTTGTACGAACTATTTTCGCATTTTAGAGAAGCACCTACCTTCATGGCAACTTGATTTTTCATAAAACTTAAATTATCTCGAAAACTGTTACATATAGCAACATTCAATCTTCTTTGTCTATTTTTAAATAAAGAATAAGATGTTCTACACAAAAATTCAAAAATTAAAAAAGATCTATAATATTTAGAAACAATTATTACAAGACCCCCCCTTTGTATGAGACACCTCTACTGCACTTACTTACTCAAACAAAAATAAGTACAAATACTAAACTAAATCAGTAATGCTCACACACAGAATTACAAAAATTTTAGTGCAACTATTTCAAAAAATCGAAAATTCGCGTTCCAGTCCACTAATTTCTCTGTAACGCCTAGTATAAATTTTTGAAAAATGTAAATGCATGCCCCTATCTTTAGTAAGCCAAAAACGATTGCAAATTTCTGTCGCGGCTAACGTACTAACGTAATATTAATAGTAGCATGCGATTTAGAACTTAATTTTTAGGTGCAGCAATATTTAGAAGAGTTAACTTTCCCGCTGCCTCCCTAATCTTAGCAAACAAATTTGTCAAAGTCGATTTATATAGAATTAAACCAATTTCTATAAAATTTAGAAAACTAGAAATACGATACACAGTCCGCTACACTAGCAACTTCAGTAGTAAATGTATTATTTAAGAAAAAGCGTAAAGCATAGCCCACGGGTTTCGCTAGTCTATATTAAATCCGGATCCTTTCCCCCTTTCTTAACTTGTAGTGATCGCGACTTCAGTAACATGCCCAACATCTCGACACGGCTTGATTATTATTCTGTATATTATAAGGGAAACGTGGGGCGTAGTCTACGCGTTCAGATAATTTTTTAAACTAATTTGCGAATAATTTAATTCTTGTAATCTTAAATTATGTCGTTTTTATCTTACCGGGCTCCCAATATTTTGGTCAATCTACTCTTGGAGGTACCAGACATGTTTACAACGTTCTACAAAACTATGTTTAAGTTGTTTTGTATACTGCAAGGGTCCGCTTAGTTTTAGTCTTAGAAAAGCAGACATTATTTCATCAGAAATTAATATTCTATACACATTATAAATGTTAAAATTTGTTGATTTAATTGTTATTTTGTTGCTTATTTCTTTGCCTATTTATTTTGCCCGTATTAGTAATTATTTTCCCAATTATTTCATTCACTTGTTATATCATTTCAATTATACTCATACTTGTATTTATACAGCTGGCGATAAACAAATGCTGTTGCTACTAAAATTGCAATGATATTTTTACTATATTAATTGTGTTATTGAAAGAAATTATTTCTAATGTGCTGTGCGAGATTTCCGACCCGCCAGTAAGCTATGAATAATCAAATGATAACAGTGACAGCAACATCAATACTCGATAAAAACAATCAATCAATAAATCGAGTAGAGATGTAAGGGTTAGTCGTTGTGTGATGGTGAGACTGTTAGGGATTTAATATACACACAATTATCATCATGTTTTCGAATTTTGTAGCGCACCTATGATCTTAACTTGCCGCCGTTATCAGTAGTTGTTGTTTCATGATTTTTTCAGTTATTAAACACCACTAGTGACAATTTCATTTAAAAAATTGATTTGATTTGTTGTTGACATCGAAAGCGAGCACTCCGATTGGCTAATCAGAAGTACATATTTTGAAACTTGTCTCTCTGTTCAAGTTTGTGTGACGCTCGATATCGTTAACACTACTAACCGATTTGAATATAATCCATCTGCTAATAACCAATATTATTGGAATGCAAAATTTTCAAAGCAATTTGGAACCGGAAAGAGAAGATACGTACGTTTTTGTGGTATCTAACTATTGTAGTTACGCTTATTAAGTTCTGTATTTATTCTATAATTGTTAACTTTTTGCATCTTCAGAATATGGAATACTGCTGAACGCATTAAGAACATGCCTAACATCTCGACACAGCTTTTTGATATTTTAAAAAAAATTGAAAATGTAGGGCATAGCGCACGGGTTCAGCTAATTAAAATTAAAAGTTTAGTTCAAATACTGCGAAAACATCGAGAAAAAAATGATTAGACTGTTTTTTCTTCCGGAGACTGTAACTCCATAAAGAAGAATTTTTAGACGTATGTCCGTATGAACTTTTTTCAGGAAATACCCTAAGGATTCGTTGCTTAAAATTTCTGTAGACACTGAGGGACATTTTAAAGAAATTATATTCTTTTTTTCCTTGTTTATTAAACGAACTGCAATAAGAAAATGTAAAATGTTTAAAATATATTATTATATCGGGCAATAAACGTAATACAATAAACATAATTATAATTTTCCTATTTTGTACAGACCACTTAAGTGCAACCAGCTTATTAAAAAGTGAAATAACCGAATCAAACGACTAATCATTGCGTGAAATTTACATCATAAACAAAACGTTTTAAATTCGTATTATTTCCCCTGATTATACAACATCGTTTTAATGGTTCATTTAGACGAAAGAAAAATTGAAAGAATCGATTCGATACCCATGAGCCCCAACAAAATATGTTGCTATTAGATAACATTTTTATTCGGATATAAATAGCAGCAGCAATTTAAAAAGTTGGTAATTTTTTGATTAAGAATCGGTTGCTCCTTTTACTGCATCACAACATGATTCAGTTTAAATTTTTGAATAAGACGTTTTAAATTTTGATTTTTTTTGTTTTCATTTAGAAATACAATTAATGTCACCTACAGTAAGATAACACATATTATGCAACACCAATTAATTGAAACGGCGTTAAACATATAATTGGCCATTTTTTTAACCAATATGCAATAAATTATAGCCATTTGACAAATGTTAGTAAATACCACATCAACTATTTAATGCAACAAAGCCATTGTTCTTAAAAAAAATAAACAATAAATTTCAAACAATGATTGAGAAATTCCTAGTCGGTAACTAATTAGAATTAATCTTATTAATCTGTTTCCTACAATTTTGCTAACACAGTCTTGTTGTTTTCAAAACTATAAATGGTACGGCAAATTTTCAAAATAATTCGAAAAAATTTAAATCGTTATTGTAAAGTTGTGGATTTTTCCAAGCAAAAATTCGATTTATAAATTTTCTTTTGTTTAGCAACAAAATAAATGCTAAATTAATTTCTGAGATAAATTTAAGCATAAAACGTAATCATTAAAACCAAAAGTACAAAAATGTAAAAAGAAAAAATTACACAAAAGCTTTCACTGTGTTGTATGCAAATAAAACAATGGAGCGAAAAAGCAAAGCATTCATAATTGTATAATCAAATATTATTTTAAAGACTTTTCCAACAATACGGAAATAATTCAGAAAAATTTAAAATTCGCCTTTTTGTCCAAGTACGGATATAATTCTA
This sequence comes from Ctenicera cuprea, assembly GCA_958336395.1. NCBI lineage: Eukaryota > Metazoa > Arthropoda > Insecta > Coleoptera > Elateridae > Ctenicera > Ctenicera cuprea. Next base: position 16,185,685 of record OY284495.1, on the reverse strand, counting down.
ATAAAGTAGATGTCGTTAGCTGATGCGAGCTATAAGCAATCAAAAACAGCTTTTATAGATTTCTATAACTATAACCAGGATATTGAAGAAACCTGAACGTCACCGGTTTACAGGTGCGTGAAAACTAATCAAGCATTTAATGCAGATATCGAATAATTACTTTGCAGCAATTTTTGTCTCTTGCAATTTTAATTACTGAAGCTTGTCGCTAACACTGTGAAAGGGCGATGGGAGATTAATCTTGCTGCTAAGATGCACTTCACCTGAACTTTCCTGTACCTACTTGCAACACAATTATGGTTTTTATTTTCTAAAATTTGTTATGTCATAATGTTCTAGCCCTACGGGCTACTAGATGCTCAGATTCGCTACGTTCTGATTCGTTGCGCCATTTTTCGTAGACACGAAACCAGGAACGTGAACCGAAAAAATTAGTATGTATGTATGTCGGTGTGTGTGCTGCATCGTTACGTATCGAACGGAGAGCTTTGGAATCTGAGAAAATATCAAAAAATCCACCGACAAAATAAGTGTTTGAAAACAATCCGAAACCGGAAGCGGAAGTTAGACATGTATTTTTGGTAGAATTTTTTTTCTAATCCAAATTTTTAAACTTGAAAACTGAATCTGACAGAAGAGTTTAGAGAAAATCCAAAGTATTTTTTCGAACTATCAATCTTTAAAATGGCGGCCGCTAAAAATTTACGAAAATTTTGAGTTTAGCGTATTATTGCTTAAAAATAGGTTGACAAATCGCGTTTAAATATTAGATCGTAATAGCATTACAGAGACACAATGTTACTGTGCACAAAAACTTTTAAAAAGTTTAAAGCTATGAAGCAAAAAAATTTTCAATATTTCGGGTATTTTCAAAAAAACATTTTTCAAGAACTGACCACACGATATTTAAACGTAGTAAGCTCGTAGAGCTTAAGATGAGCTACAATTTGGTGCGTGTCTCAGCCCGCTAATTTATCTGTGACGTCTTTTATGAATTTTTGTTAATCAAAAATGTATGCCCCCCTCTGTAATAAACGGAGGACAATAAAAATGTCTGGTTAGGCTAAATGGCTCAGGAGTAATATTATTATAAAAGAACACAAGTTAATTTTTATATACAGCAACATTTAGGGGCGTTAATTTTCCCCTTTCCTTCCAATTTCTATCTGAAAAGGAAAATCTTAGAAAACGAGTTGTTGGCACCGCTCGTGCCTATGATGTCCCTCTACAGTTATACAAATGGTGCAATCTCGGCGCTAGACGTATAGTAGGATAGATAGTATTAAAAAATAAAATTTATTTATATTTTCAATTACTTATTTAAATATTATTCAAAATCTTACAAACAGAAATTAAAAGAAACATAACTGTAAAGTAAAATTGTACCCAAAAATTATTATCAAAACATGAAATTGATTAATGGTGACTTATTCGTTTGTTATGTTAGTTAACTTCCATTTAAAATTAAAATCCTCTTTATAGACATAGTCTTTACGAGGAGACTTTACACACTTTACCTGTTAAATTTAGTTTACTACTTGTCCATAACAACCGAATTAAACATGTCAGGTTCTTAAACCCTTTACTACTACTAGGACAGGGTCGTACTGAGAGTTGCAGCAAATCCTATTCAAATAAACATTTTCTTGAAATAACAAATTCGTACAAATACATCTTAATACCTGTCAGGTTTGTTCTGGGGGAAACAGCAACCAGTAGTATCAATTAGATTTTTAAAAATAAGCGAAACAAGTTGCTAGTACTTTCCCATTCTTTTTACGATTTTACGTTTTAAATATTCTCGCGTCAAGAAATGATTGAAATTTACATCTAGTCGTCTTCAACCGGTAGAAGCCACTCGCTCCAGACCGAAGGCGTTGATTACGGCGCGCTCGGTTACTACGTAAAAGCTCGCTTACTACGTAAAAGCGATAGACAACGCGCTCACGACCTCAGATCAAAAATGGTTATACCTACTCTATTTATACAGTTATCAAAATTATGCAAAAAAACAAATATATTTTTTTATTAGAGCTAATTGATAGGTGGAGTTAAAATCACGTAACTTCCGGAAAAAGTGTCAAACTCAAAATTTTTAAAAATTCTTAGAGGGTGTCAGTAAAATTTGGAAGATTAGTGAAAAACAAACTCGTAGATCAATGCAAGCTCTATCGGTCACGTCTCTGACTACCTGTGACTTTGATATTACCAAGCGTAAGTTACTTATCTGCTTCGTTGTGTTTTTCTACTTCACTGTAGTGTTTGTTTCTTACGTTTTAATTCACTGAAGATGCCTGCTTAGCAACCGAAATGCACATCTAAACGTACTATTAATTGTTCTTGTGAGAACTAAAAAGGTTTTCATCATTAGTGTTATATTTTCTCTCAGTCGTTCAATTTTCTTTAAAAATTGGGTGCCCGCTGCCTTTAAACACTATTTTACATACGCGAAGGCCTCTAAGCTACCAAACAGTTAACCAATATGTTATTCCTAACACCTCTGCATGCACATTGGTAAAAAGTACAATGATCAGATGCAAAGAAATAGTAGGGATATCAAGGCACACTAACTACTGAATAGGCGCGCCTGTTCATGACTTTCCGTAGTTTTTATTTGGATCAGGATGAAAAGAGATCAGTCAGTCTGCGTCAATCATATGCAACGTGTAGGATACACTACACCAAGCAAGTTTCTATTTATTTTAATGGTTTAAAGCGAAAATGAAAAATTTCGTGAACCAACTTTTTTTGAAAAACAAATAGAAATGGTTTTTAAACTTTAACGAAGTAATAAGTGGTACGGCAATATAATCCACTAATTGCACTGATTTTACAGTTATAAAAGAAAATAGAATCGACCTTGTGTAAGATGCGTTTTAGCAGCCGTACCGAAAGTTGCGGGGCGGTCGGACAGAAGATAAATTTTTCCTGTATAGTGCATAAAAGGTCCATTCGTCGAACAGTATATATGTTCGAAATCTGTATTTATGTGTTTTGTTGTTTGTTGATATTTGATAAGAATAACAAGCTTAATTTTTGTAATAAAATATTGTTGTTTTTTAATACAAGTGTAAAATTATTTTGCCTACCCAAATTTTTAACTCACGGAACGCCACTGCTACTCTTCAGTTACACTGTTGCTTTGCTGCGTATAATAAAGCATGGTGCGTGGCGAGTTTACTATTCTTAGAAAAATATGAATTAATTATCTTTAATTTGCTGTATTATTAATGGTATCCCCATTGACATGTGATATGTTATTTCACATTTGCAATTATTCTTAGCAAACATAATAAATTAGAAACATACAATTCTTCTTCCGTTTGAAGCTGATAAAAGCAAAATGGTCAGGCAGACGCTAAATGTTTATACTTAGTTTTAAACGAAAAGATGCATTTTATGATTTGAATATCCTAGCATAGTAGCCACAGTAGGTATTACAATAATTTTGAAAGTGGAGGGTTCTAGTTTTAATGTGAAAATTTACAGTTTTAAAGTAGAATATTTTAGTTTTAGAACAGAAATTTCTAATTGTATTTTTTTTCTGCTGTGCTCTTCGGACCCATCATTCTTTGTTCAGCTGCAAATATAAAATAGAACTTTATATAGATATGCGGATATTTTTGCCATCTCTTCATATTTGTATTAAATACCTAACTATCTCACCATAACAACATAACGGGATCTGGCTTCTCAGCAAAATTTATCACAGTGCTGCTATCGCTGTTGCTATAATTTAGTTATTTATAGTTTAGTAACAGCAAACTCTTAAGTTGTAATAAAATGTGCCTTCAGATAAGACAGAAATCTTTTATAGTGTTTAGTTTAGAATGTACGTTTCAAATAACTATGAAGGTCAACGTCGGAACAAATAAACAGTTATATATTCTCAATTTAATCTACTCAAATTAAAAAAATTCTGCAAGATACATTTTGTTTGTTTATTACAGGTAAGAAATAATATTACTAGAAGTTAGGGCTATAGTTCTAGTCGTCTGACATTTTGTATATCTTAAACGCGCTTGTTAATTTGTTTAATAAACGTGTTAGCATTTTCCGAAATATCTTTTAAAATAAGCTGTATTGGCAAATTACATTTCTGTTTGCTTTATAGCTATATGTTTAATAAAAATAAACATTTATACATGTAAAAATATTTTATTTTTAACTGACACACGTTTACAGACCATGAACAAAGAGTTTCGTTTATGTAAACACATTAAAATTTATTACATATTAAGAGGTTTGGCTTATTGCTTTATTTAAATCAAACACGCAAAATCCATGAACTACGTTCCACCTTTTTTTAGTATATTTAGAAAAAGTAATAAATAAGATTGCGAACTGTAACACATGTACTTAATGCGCGAACAGTGGCGTAACTGCGCTAATGCAGCCAATGCAATTGCATTAAGGCTCAAGTTCATATATATTCATTCATATTCATATTTTATAATAATAAAAGCAAATAAAAGCAAATGTAATTAAGATAGACCTTAGTATTCAAAAGAAGAAACATATTAAATATTTTTTTAGGCAGTCACACTGCCAGAATTAAGTACATGCCTTACAGTTCAAAACAACTTATCTTCGACGTAAAGATATTTGGTTATATCTTCTTAAAAGCCTATGTAGTAATTCTATGTAAAACCTATTAAAAAGGGTGTAGGTAGTGCAGGTAAAATGGCAGAACCGACTTTTAAGATTTTATTTCAGAAATTTATAGCAACCTTTTATGTACATCTTAATTTTATAATCCTTAAGAATTTTTAAAGATACTTTTTTATTTCCTCGTACTTCCAATATGATAATGTATTGTAATTGTAAAATAATTAATTGTGTGGTGTGTGTAAAAGAAAGTGAGAAAGGAGACTGAGAGGTAGATAAATCTAAAGAGAACAAAAGAGAAAATACAGACACAATTTAAGACTGCTCAAACGACCAGGATCGTTCGAAATGTACTTGGCCTAACACAGAGATGGCGCTAATTCGGCGGAATTTGCGTTACAATTTTCAGAACCATCCTGTCTTAGGTTAAATTTGACAGTATAGAGCGATCTGTCAATTAGTTTGTGTTTGACAGTGCGCCAAAGTGACCGTCTCGAGTGATTTCGTAAATAATAGAAAAAACTGAGTTACGAGCGTGATAAAATACTTTCATTTGAAAGGCTTAACACCAACCGAAATCAAAGCAGAGTTGAATTCGACATTTTTTAAGTCCGCACCTTCCTTTTCCATGGTTAAAAACTGGGTTGCCGAGTTTAAGCGTAGTCGTGTGAGCACAAAGGACGAGCTCCGAAGTGAACGCCTAAAAACGGCTACTACCCCGGATATGATTGAAAAAGTCCTCCGTATCGCATTGGATGACCATCGAGTAAAAGTGCGCGAGATAGCAGACATAGTGGGCATTTCAAATGACAGTGTGCACAGAATTTTAACTGAAGAATTGGAAATGAAAAATACTTCGCGCGTTGGGTGCCGCGGTTGCTCACACCGGAGCAAAAACTGAATCGTTTGATTGTTTCTCACGACCATTTGGCACGTTTTAGCCGCAATCCAAAAAACTGTTTGCGCCGTTTTATAACCGTCGATGAAACCTGGGTACTCTATTACACACCCGAAACCAAAGAACAGTCCAAACAATGGACACACAAAAGTTCTCCGCCACCGAAGAAGGCAACTGTATTTTGGGATTCTCATGGAATTATCTTCGTCGACTACTTGAAAAAGGGAAAAACAGTAAATGGCGAGTATTACGCCAATTTGTTGCAGCAATTGAGCGACAAAATCAAAGAGAAACGGCCTCATTTAGCAAAAAAGAAAGTGCTTTTCCATCAAGATAACGCACCTTTACACACGTCTGCAATCGACATGGCCAAAATTCATGAATTGAGATTCGAATTAGTGCCTCATTCGGCCTATTCGCCAGATTTCGCTCCTGGCGATTTTTATCTATTTCCAAACCTGAAAAAATGGCTCGGCGGTAAAAGATTTTCATCCAATTCCGAGGTAATCGCTGCTGTAAATAGCTATTTTGAGGACTTGGGTTCATCGACCTACAAAGACGGCATTGCTGCTTTGGAGCATCGTTGGAATAAGTGTGTTGAGCGTGCAGGAGGTTGTATTGAGAAATAAAATAATTTTTTGACCAAAAAACCTGCGTTTTCTTTGTTAGGCCACGTACATTTCGAACGATCCTCGTAAAACTACTCAAAATTTGAAATCAGTATTTTTTAAAAACCGTCCACATGATTTCTTAAAATTTCCTGGGTAAGTAGAAGTACAGGTAAGTTTGTAGTATATTTTTTGTGAATGTTTGGTGTTCCATCAAAATGACCTGGTAAATTGTACGCGCGACATGTGGACGCTATCAATTGATCGCGTCTATAATAAGTTGAAAAAATTACGTATTAAAGATTAAATAAAAATATAAATTTTAGTAAAAAAAAATTAGAATAAATGTACACCACATACAAACATGTAAGTTTCAAGTATTGAACTTTCTAGTGCACATATTGAAATTCTAAGTTGGTAATCTTTTGCATTTTTTTAACATCTCTGTCCCTACCATTATCAGGATTTTACTACTCATTGTTTGTTATTTAAATTATTAGACATAAAACGACCGCTTTTTAATATACAAGTCCACAAATAGCAAATGTTACGGAGTTTAGGATGTAGAAAGCCTAATTTACAGTAAAACTACCAACGTTAGTCAAATATCAATACTAAAATTTAATAATTTATTTTGAATTAGACAGCTTGAAATTTGAATAGACGCGGCTAATTAAGGAATGCGTCCAATAATTGTACAATTATTGTCGGTCGTCCAATTGCAGGCGTAAAATTGACCGAGTCCAATTGATGTGGATCTCTTTGACACCTTCCATGAATTTTTAAAATTTGCAATTTAATACCTTTTTATTCGGCTAAAACAAGTCGACAAGAAATGGACATTTAAGCCTCTACTGAGTAATGGCTTGACCCACTCTAATTTCCAATTCTCAGGAGTTGTTTAATCTAAAAGCAGCTGTTTCCATAGAAACTAAAAAATTGGTAGGTATTTTGACTTCTAGCAGGCAGGGTCACGGAGGTGGCGTTGATAAGAGAGTCTTACCACATTTCCCCTTTCTTCGAACTTCTGCACAAGCCATATCTAATCTTAAACCAAAAAATAATATTGCTCTACACTGATATACGATCAAAGGAGGTGGCTTCGCGGTTATCGCGTCCGCCTTTCATTCGGGAGGTCCTTGGTTCGATTCCCGGCCCGGCCGAAGGTAAATACCGGGACAGTACTTTCCGCGAAACAACCTCCTTTATCCAAATTTCTTGTTCTAACCCATCCTTACCATTCTTTATCGGCCCAAGAGAGGCTTAGAACTCCGGTGCGGAGTCCGAAAAACTCCTATAGCGGCACGCCCCTTTACAAGGAATGAACCAACATCAATTTTCCTTTTACAAATGAATACAATCTATATAGTAAATGAAAAATGTCTGTTTCCTCTTTTTAAAAAGTTAGTTATCTTGTCAAGTAAAAACATGCGAATGAGATTATATACAGAAGTTGTATAGTTTAGCCAAAAATTGACTACTTTACCGTTCGAGTTAGCATTCACGGCGAAGCTAAGTTCGGTGACACTGTGACGTCATCCGACAAATGATATTTAATGTAGCTAAATTTCCTATTAGTGGTGTACATGTGTTTTAAATTTTTTTCTTGTGTATAATATAGAAGGCTACCAGTTATACGCTTTATACATTTTTTAATGGAATGGCCGGGCTTAGAGCGTAGTGGCAAGCGCGAAGTTATAAGTACAGGGTAAGATAACTTTTTGAAATGTTATGTCCTTAGCAAAATTCTTTTTTATATGTGATCTATAGGCTCTCCTTAGACATTCCATCAAAATTTTCTACTTGATTTAGGCTGCTGGCTGATATGATTATTTGTTCAGTATTTTGAAATATTTTTCATTTTTTATTTTTTCTATACGTGTGTTTAAAATTTTGCACAAACTCAGTATACCATCGTAATTTTGAAAACAACAGAAACTGAGTGCTAAAAATGCCCATACATGATTATTATAATAATATTATAAAATTTCAGTAGCTTAATGTGAATAAATACGGTGCGATCGAAAATGATTGAACGTGCCGCTTCATACTGATTTGATCTTGTCCGCTTACTACTTAATGTGATCTTGACTAATTCCACTGGCGTGCAATAGTAATTTAAATAGCGCGGGAAATTTAAAAATGGGTGGCGTGTTTTTTATATGAATGTTGGTGCACCATTTTTTTAGCGAAATAATTACTGTTAGGGACTTTTAAAGACTTTTCTTGTTGTAAATTACGATTTATGTTAGTAAATTTTTATATTCCAAAAGTTAACCTATAGGTTAAAAAACAAGACAATTTAATAACGTAATTTAATAACACAGTTTAATTAATAAAAAAAAACATTTTTCTTGATTGTTGCTTACAATAATTACTCAATTTAACAATTTAATAACAGTTTAAATTAATAAAAAACACATTTTTCAATGACACAATTTAAATGAATACAAAAATCAAATTCTTTGTAAGACAGTTGTTACAATAACTGCTCGAAATGCCCTCCATCATTGTCTAAACAAACATTGACCCTGCGCTTCATATTTTCAAAAACGGCTACTAACTGTCTTGGTGTGATTTCATTCACGGCATTTACTATGGCCTCTTGTAACTCCTCAATTGTGTGTAAACGATTTGCATATACAACATTCTTAAGATGGCCAAACATAAAGTAGTCGAGAGGTGTTAAGTAGGGCGATCGCGGTGCCCAACGACCTCTACTTATTATTCGTTCATCAAAGAATTCCCTTAAAAAATTCAACGTTGCACCTGCTGTGTGAGCTGTTGCACCATCTTGCTGGAAGAACCCATGCTGCAGTTCGTCATCGTGGAGTTGATCAATAAACGGTCTTAAAAGTAGTCGTTGATAATTGTTATCATTGATGTTTTCATTAAAAAAAATAGGACCAATTATTCTTCTTCTCGACATTGCAATCCAAACCCCAATTTTAAGGGGATGCAATGAGGTCTCCCGATATACATGGGGATTTTCAGTTGACCACGTACGATAATTTTGCGAGTTTACGTAGCCACTTAAATGAAACCAGGCTTCATCACTGAAAAATGTCAGATCCAAAATGTCATCATTGTTGAAGTTTTCATTAAACCATGTACAGTATTGTCGACGCTTTCCAAAATCTGCTGGTAGCAACTCTTGCACCACCGACACTTTGTACGGGTGCATATGAAGTATTTTTTTGCAAGCCTTCTGACACGATCCGTATGAAAGACCTGAAACTAACATAGATAAATCAATTACAAAAACAACATTATGCTCATTACCTGTTTGAGCAGATAAACATCTTAACGATTTGTTGGGACTTGCATCCATTCGTTCCTGAATATCATGTACAGTGTCTTCGGTAAGTACAGATGACCTGCCCGTAGACTTTCCTTTGCAGACGCTGCCTGTTTCGTGGCACCGTTGAATAATACGACGAACGTGTTGACTAAAAATTTCGTAGTGAACTGCTTCGTTGGGAAAATGCTCTTGGAACTGATTGAAACAGGAGAGATAAGAGTACTGCCAAACACCATTTTGGTCACGTTCTCCGGATCTAAAGTACGCTTCCAAAATAAATTTATCATGCTCTATTGTAAACACCATATTAACCTAAAATTACACACCTGTTATCACCCTCATTTAAAATAAACTTTGTAATTTTATTGTCTTACCTAATAAAGGGAACGAATACAAACTTTGAGTTTTGAAAAAAACTGTTATAACGTGGGGATTACAAAAACGAGAACAATAACACAAAAGAAAACAATAACTGTTATTATTACGACATTTGACAGGTAAAATGCGCGTACGCTAATGGATTCCAGGGATGTAAGTATTGATAAACAACAGGTTCGCGGACACATCGAAACGCATTTTTGATAATAATGCGACCAGATAGTGGTCACGTGACCTTCAATCATTTTCGATCACTCCGTACATAGTACGTTACTCAACTTTTTTTAAACGTATAATACCGTTCTACTATAGTTTCACTAAAGGCTATGAATGTTGTTATAATATGCGCGTCCAGTACGGCCAACAATTGATTTAAACAAGAAGGAGCCGCAGTAATGTAAACAAATGAGATAAAACATACAAAACCTCCTGCTAAGTCGGCATATGCTAGCATATTACCATTGTTAGTAGTAGCTGAGTACAAGTAACTCGTTACTGATAATAATTAACTACTTTTTTAGCAAGTTAACAGTAACTCAATTACTTTTTTATTTTCAGTAACCGTAACAGTAACGCCCTGCAACTATTCAGTAACTTACTAACTAAACTTGTTAAGTTACTCTGTATTCTAAAACCTTAAAATATTTTATAATTTTGCCGTTTCTTGTACAGTTTTAAAAAATTGGGCGACACAAGTCGCTGGTACTTTCCCATACTTTTTACGTTTTAAGTATTCTCGCATCAAGAACTGATTGAAATTTACATCTAGTCATCTCCAGCCGATACAAGCCGCCCGCTCCAGACTTACGGCGTTGGTTACGAACGGCGCGCGCGCGCGCGCTGTATAGATAAGGAGCACTCCCACGACCTCGAATCAAAAATGATTATAACAACTTTATTTAAAGAGTTATTAAAAATACGCAAAAAAAACATTTTTTAATTAGAGATCATTGATAGGCGTAGTTAAAATTACGTAGCTGCTGGAAAACGCATTGTTGATATTAAAAAGTATCAATTTTTTTTCGTAAATTTTAAAATAGTTGAAAATTCTTGCTGATCCTAATAAATCACTTCAAATAGAGTATGGAACTGATAAAATTTTATAACGATGGGCGATCGCTTTTTTGAATAAAAAATTAATTAATTTCAATAATTCCTGGAGGGCGTCAGAATAAAATTTGGAAGATTAGTAAAAAATAAATTTGTAGTTCATAGCAAGCTCTTTCGACTCAAAAAGTTCTAAAAACATAGTGTCGGCAGTTTAAGGAGAATAACTTTTCGAAAACGTCCAAAATTTTGAGCTGCTATTATTGTTACACTTTTCATATTTCCAAAAATATGACAATTTGTATTGATTGGATATTTTGTTGTTGAGTAATCGAGCATTAAAGTTAAAATTTTCACATATTTTTAGCGACCTTCATTTTGAAGGTACATAATTCGAAAAAAAACGTTTGATTTGTCTTTAGATGCACTACAACGCTGTTTATTCAAAGTTTTAAAAAATGTTCGGAAAATAATGTAACCCAAAAAAAACAGGTCTAATTTTTAGTTTCCGGTTCCGATTAACGACCTTACAAAGAACTTCTTGCAACTAAAAAATTTCCTTACACCTAACTTATAAAAATCTGTAAAGGGGTTACGGAGATGTAAGAAAACGAAACCACCCACATACAGACATTTTTAAAAACCACCTTTTTGGGTAGAGTCTTTTCGTCAAAATTTAAAATTCGGAAATTTGCATGAAATCATAACTTTCCTAGAAGTATGGAAAAGTGAAAAATAGGAATGCTCCTTAAATACCTGTCTTCAAGAACGAAATTACAATTTTAAATACTTCTTATACTTTCTGGCATTGAGCCGGTTGGTAAGCGGCCAAAAAGTCCTAGAAAAAAAACCTTGGAAAAAAATCCTGGAATACAATCTTAGAAAAAAATACCATGAAGAAGATCCTATGGAAAAAAATCAAAAACATCCTGGGAAAGAAAACATATGGAAAATTTTTCTAATTTTTTAAATCCCGGAGAAAACTTTTAGAAAAAAATCCTTGTAACAAATCCTGGGAAAAATACTACCGAAAAAGACCTATGGAAAAATCGTCAGAAAATTATCATGGAAAACCCATTCTCGTAAAAAACAACCACGGAAAAGCCCATACGGAAAATTTTTCGAAAAAAGATCCTGGAGAAAAACCTTTAGAAAAAAATCCTTGTAAAAAACCCAGACAAAACATTTTAGTCCTTGGTTCGGTAGTTTTAGAGTTTAAAATTTGATAGATTTGGAAACTATGTGGTAAGCAGGCATTTGTAAAAAGAAAACATTAATATTTTTTTTAACGCTTCAATGAGCATATGTGCTTGACCATCTTATGAGTACAAAAATGGCCGAAACAGGTCGCCGGTACTTTTCCATACCTTTTCGTTTAAAGTATTCTCGCGTCAAGAAGTGATTTACATTTACATGTACTAGTCATCTCAAGCCGGTACAAGCCGCTTGCTCCAGAATCAAGGCATTGGTTACGTACGGCGCGCGCTCGCTGACATAAAAGCGATAGGTAATGCGCGGATCAAAAATGCTTATAATAACTTTATTTATAGAGTTATCAAAATTATGCCCAAAATGAAACATATTTTTTTTAGTAGAACTAATTGATAGGCGTAGTTAAAATCGCGTAACTTTCGGAAAACACGTCAATTCCAAAATGTTTGGAGGGCGTCAGAGTGAAATTTGGGAGATTAGTAAAAAACAAATTTGTATTCATTGCAAGCTAGTATATTTACAATTTTCATGTTTTCTAAAATATTTTTGCATCACTTGATTATGCTTATGCTTATCAAGCGCTATCAAACAATATAATAATTTGTATTGATTGGTAATTTTGTTTTTGAGTAATTGAGCATTAAAATTAAAATTTTCAAAAATTCGTAGCGGGCTTAATTTTGAAGATACAGCATTTAGAAAAAAAAGTTAATTTATCTTTAAATGCGCTACAACACTATGTATTCAAAATTTTAAAACAATGTTTAAACAAAAATCTATACCAAAAAAACAGGTCTAATTTCCGTTTCCGGTTCCGGTTCCAATTAACGACCTCGCAAAGAACTACCTGCAACTAAAAAAGTTTCACAAACCAAATCGTATTTAAATCGGTAGCGGGGTTCCGGAGATATAGTGAATCGAACGTACCCACGCACCCACCCACAGACAAACATTTTTTAAAAACCACTTTTTTGGGTTCCTTGGACCCCAAAACGTGTATTACCGTTAAAATCTAAAATTCAAAAATTTGCATGAAATCATATCTTTACTTACTTCAGTAGAAGTATGGGAAAGTAAAAAGAGCGTATAGATTTAATTTATAGAGCTGTTTCTGTTAATTAAAATTAGTGTTCACGAGCCGCCACTGCCATAAATAATGTATTCGCTTCTACAGTATTTATAGACCGTAGATAGTTCTGTAAAAGAATTTAGTTTCGTTATTTAATATTATCAATTTTGTGCCCAATTCACACCTAAAATATAATTGTTTGGCATTATTTACAAATTTTACATGAACCAAAATACAAATAATTAACAAGAAGCTTATAAACTGTTGAAGAAGCCATAAGTTAAAAAAAATTATACTTATTTGAATGATATTTTCTGGTACACTTTTTTTTTTAATTCAAAATTATGGCTGCACGTCGCAAATTTATTATTTGTTTAACATTAAAAGTTTTATTTTTCAACTGTTATTATTTATATTGTAATTTCACCATTTTATTAAAAAATAACTGTATTTATAATCCCCAAGTGTTACCGGAAAACACTTTAACGTTAACGACAGTATTTTATTGACCATAATTATTTAATAATTATCCTGCCTGGTTCAGGGAACATTAACTTGACATTCATTAGTGCACATAGCTTGTAAAATTAAAATTCTTTAACTTAGACAAGCTTGTAACGCAGACTCGATTTGATGCTACGCCACTGGATAGAAACTCGAAACATTCCGAATAAGGCAACGCCGGAATTTCAATAACTTAACGGAGCTTGCCTGCAAAACATGATCTTTCTCAACCTCTTTCCTCTACACTGTTTGATGAGTAAAAAAAACTTCAAAAATTAATGTTTAATTATAATGAAACAAACTATGTTATTGTTAGCAAAATCTCAATTTAAAAATTCCACTATTTCTTGTAGTTTTCTATAAAATTACGATTAATTTTATAACCCAAATAACCAGCAACAACAAGCTTTTATTGATATTTTCTGGTTCAAGATTGCAATCGAATTGTGTGAAAATAGTCGTTAATATTGACGCAATCTGTATATTTTTAGAAAGTTTTAATACCTTTATACTCTTATGCCCACTTTAATTCATGATTCATAATGAAAATGACTGTTTAGTATTTACACAAGATAGCTTATCGTTTGATAAAACAAAGTCGTACCAGCAACGGGAAAATTGATTGTTTTTTGCATTACTAATTTTCCTTAACAATAATTCTGCATAGAAAAAATCTTTTATTATTTTCCTGAAAATCCTAGGCAACAACTAATGTTTCAAACCGTAACAAAATAAAACTCCAAATTATAAGTTTGACCAAAACCTCTCACCGGATTCCGGACCTCCGGCCAGAACGACCTGCTAGAAGAGCCAGAGGCGTACGTGGATGCCAACAACCTTTCAGACTTCAAGAACAAGATTTGTTTTGATGACGTAGCACCTGCAGGTCCCCACCTTGTTCTTGCAGACATGCAGGAGGATTAACCAGCTCAGTAGAAGCCCAGATCTCGATCACGAAGTACAAGAAAACCGGATCAACATGAAAATTGCTATTATCTTGGTAAGCATTTATTGAACTTTTATGTTATTGTTGTATATTTTAGTTACAACGGGTTGTTGGTTTTGGAATGTATGATGCTTAAAATTATGAATTTTAGAACATTTTTTAGACACAATTGTTGTTTTTCTCATTTAATATAATTTTTGTGGTATTAGTTATGTGTTTTTTTGTTGCGTTAAGATTTTTAGAACATTTTTTAGATCATTTTTTTGTTTTTCTTATTGGATTTTTTAAGTAGTTGTTTCGATATTACTTAAAATAGTTTAAATCAATTCAAACTGAAATTAGATTGAAATGAAATTATTGTTTTGTTTCATTTGATATAATTAATTGTTTGTGGTTTTAATTAGGTTTTTGTTATGTTATGATTTTTAGAACATAAATTCAGGGTTCTGTTGCTTAAAAACAGTAAATTTAGAACATTTTTTTAGAACAAATTTCTGATTTTCCTGTTGAATTTTCCAACTACATTGTATTTTTGACTAAACTTACTTGTTTAAAATGTTTTAAATGAATTTAAACTGAAATTAGATTAAGTGGCTATAAACCTAATTTTTATGTATCTCTAAAATTTAAAACGTTTTTGTTCTCAAAGACATAAAGTAAATATTTCCATGCAAACATTTACGTCTCGTTTAATTAAAATCGTTACCAGTGATCTACTTGTCGCTTCTGAACTCGAATTTTCACTTTTGAACCTGTTCAAGTATTTTTATAATCTCGTGTTACTTTGCTTGCTAGAAAATTATCTTGTAATTATGATACCTACCTTACTCAGTGTTATGGCGCGCAATATTCTCTTATCTCAACTTCAAGTGTATGCATTTATCGTACTGTTTACATCTGACTGCCTTTTATAGTTAACTGTTTAAATTTAACATTGAACTGGTGATTATCTACGGTGAATGTGTGCTACTACCTACTGATAATACTAATTTAACAGCAACGAACGGCGGATATAATTTTACGCACTCTTGATTTAAGTAGTGTATGAAATTATAGCTTAAGAATTATTATCTCAATTGTTTTCCATAATACAGTGTTTAATTTTAGTTAACTATAGCAATTTTTTTATTAAAATCCATTAACTAAAACATTTATGACCATTAAATGAATGTCTGTTACGATATACGAATAACCAAAATTCAATTTAGCAGCATATTCGCTACAGGTTTTGCAAGATCTATTAAGTTTCCATCATAAGTAGGTTAGTGGCTATAATTACGTTCAACAAGTTACTTATAACAAGTATAACATACAATTTGCATACGTTTTCTTCGCACAAAAGCTTGAAGAATGCAATCGATTTCCATTTCAGTTGAACCTTGAATGTCTAAATTCTTTCTGAAGTAAGACAATTTTTTTAAATAAAGTGTTTTGTAATTCTTGGTAAATACACTATAATATTTTCAAAATATTGCATGTTTGTGGTTAAAATTCGAACTATTTTATTCAAAATTTCGGTCAATGTCGTATGATTTCTTCTTATAATTTCGGTTGCATGTATTGTCTAGGTGTAATCAATTTATTTTTAAATTATTTTAAATAATTTCAAAACTATTTCGACTGACTCAACGCGATTTTTAAAAGCAATAATTTAAGGTTATAAATTCTGTTAATGAAGAGAAAAAATTTGAAGTTACATAGATGTAGATAATAAGGAATGGGATCGGCAGAATTGCGGTATTCACTGCAACTCTTTTTTTTTGAACGCACTGTATTTGAAGAATTGTAAATACTGATTTCATAATATGATTTTGATTTCAAGTTTTTAGTTAAAAGCCTTTTGAAACCCACACAAGATTTTCAAAAATGGCCGTCAGTGAGTGGGTGAGTGCGTTCATTCTTTCTTATCTCGAAACGTGGTGCTACAATTAGCGCCAATAAAAAGGCACACTAGAAGTCTTGCTGACTTACAATGATGATGAAACTTGATACGTTTATTGGGAGTTCGTCTACAAACGCAGAATGTGGCAGAGAATGAAAAAATTCATGGATTGTTTGGAACTCCCCAGCTTAAAAATTAAAAATTGTACTTTAACTCATGATTATTCATTTTAAGTGCGACTTGCGACTATGAATCAAGTTTTGACATGAGTTTAATTTTTTATGATCAAAACTTACGACTATTTTTAGTTTATACAAAATAATAAATACCGATTTAAATAAAAAACATTTATTAATAAAAAATTGTGTATAAAAAATAGGTTTATTAAACTCGAAAATTTATTTTCCTAGCCTGAAATTGTTTCAGTTGGTAAAGTTAAAAATTATTCATAGTTAAGTTGTTTTTGGAACACTGGAATTTCTTTGTGACGCCTTCTATGAATTTTTTAAACTTGAAAACTACACGACATAATAAAAAAAGTCGAGTTTAAGTTAGAATGCTCACCAGTAGGCCTAGTCAAAGTAGTGATACGTTGGCTGATGTCGAACATCGATACCAGTATCCAAAAGTATCGACGTATTGATAGTATCAAAAGTATCGATAGTGTCGAAATTATCAAAGTATTGATAATATCAAAAGTATCGGAAGTATCGAACATACCTAAATATATAAGTATCGAAAATACTAGCACTTGTGTCTCATTTTCATAATCCGGAAAACTAGCCAATTTCAAATATTGAATCATTGATCTATGTAAAAAGATATAGTTGAAGGTACTTGCAGATAAACTTTTTGCAAAAATTTAATCGTAAATAATGATTAAGATTTGAAATCGAATCGTCAAATTGGATAACCCGATGTAATTTTCGTTTAACTATTTTTATCTGTTTTCTGCCTTTTGAACGGGGTTGTTACAAGTTACAACTTCGCCATTTTGTTGTTTCGTTTAAAAGGTGGAAAAGAGGATAAAAGTAATTTAAAAAAATTACATTTCTATTTATTTAATTTCATCGTAAAGGTAAAAACTTAAATTTTTGCGAAACGTTCTTGATTCAATATTTAAAAATAGGACACAAGTTGTTGGTAGCACTTTCGATAATTCGATACTTAGATACATTCGACACTTGAATACTTCCGTTACTTCAAAACTTGCGATTCTTTCGATTATCCATACTTTCGATATTTTAAAAATCATTGCTTTATAATGTATACAGTTTAAAGTATACAGGGTGAGTAAATAGAATTTCAGCACATAGTTTATTATCGATGTTCAGCTTTTTATACGTGTCGTTATTTTGTTGCTATGGCAACCAATTTTTATTTTTTATTTGCAAACAACTTTAGTTTTTTTTATAAAATAGCATCTTATACTTTTTTTACGTTTGTGGAGTCGGTAATTGTTTTCCTTCCTGGTACAATATTTTTGTCCTAGGATGACGTAGCAAATGTTTTTATGAATAACCTTTGAAGTTCGAAAACTTTTTTAGTTGTCATAGCAAAGCAAATAACTAAACTTTGTATATAAAACTAAACATATACAAAGTTCGCGTTGAAATTTAACAAACAGCTTTTATTAAGTTTCCTTTTCATAGACTCAATGTTGTTTTGCGATGTTATAAATTATGCATTACATTTTACTGAGCATGTATAATTGTTTAATGTTTTTATTTAATTTTACTCTATTGTAAACTTACTGCCAAATTATGGACGCAATTGTACTAATGGGAATATGTCACATGAAAACGACAACTCACTCAAAACCCAATTTATTTAAATCAATATTTTTTTATATACATAATTTGTTTTTAATCATGAATTAAATCAACTTGATTTAAATCACCGCACCCTGCCAGTAACATTAGATCAAATTTTAAATTTAATTGTTTGATATATGTAGCTTATTTCCCCTTTTTCCTCTCACTGTTTTGTTCATGAATCTAATATATAAACGCCGCGAGTGTCTAATGTTTTGACTATAAAAATAAATCTTTAGAAGCTTTATGTACATTCCACCAGTTAAACCAGATCCCCTTTTGAGAGCACGCTTTGTTTGTCTAATTTTGATTACGCGAATGCCAACGCATTTTGTTTCCTTTACGAACACATCATTCAAAGTCTTTCTAAACACTAACCTTTACTTTCAATCCCCTAATGTTTACTACATCTGACAACATAAACTGTTTCATTAAAAAAGGTGCGTGCACGTACAGATTATTCACTTTTCCTATGAAATAACAACGTCGGTTATGCAGCTTGTACTATTGCTTATATGATATTGCCATGTTAAGCGCGTCTTAAACTATACAATAAAATAGCAGAACTCCTGGACTATGCCAGAGGGAAGAGATCCGGAGTTACTATAAGCCCGCTACCTACTTTATTCGTTTGTTTATTATTAACAAAAAAACGGAGGGAATAGCCCACGGGTTTTTATGTTAATCGGGATTCTTTTCGCCTTACTCAATGTTTAGTGGCGAAAGACCACCACGACTAGAAGCCACATATTTACACACATATAATGCGCAGATTTGTTGGTGTAGTGGACCGCTTCGATAAAGATACTTACTTTATTCGCTTATTTACTGTTACCAAAAGCTACAAAGGGCATACCACACGGTTATTTATGTTAATCGAAAACCCATTTATCTAACTCATCGTTTAGTGGTGATATTGACGCGTCTATTATATAAGACGCATATTTGTTGGTACGTCGCGTCGGGGCGCTACAGTTTTCGATAAAAATAAGAAAAATTTAATGTTTATGGTTTGTGTATATAATTGGTACATCATCTGTCGGTAGCAATCCCACGTCAGACTCTTCGGGAAACACACATGTTGGCTTACGGATCCCTTCCGTCGGGCTACACTTTTACGTACGGCAAAATTAGGAACAGGTCATTCATTTGTACAGTTGAAGAGTTTCTATTGTAAAAATTTAAATACTAATTTGAAAGAAAAGTAGGTACTTTTATTTTAAAGATTATTTGATGCCGATCACGCTAGATGAAGATATCAATAAAAAATAATAAACATTCGCATAATTACTTAGTAGTTACATATGTTCAGTGCAGTCGCCAACTTTCCGTATTTAAGAATATACAATACTGCGGGACGCATTCGATCCATGTCGTGCAACTTGACACAGCTTATTTATTACATATTATAACGAAGTTGCAAAAAAGCGTGGGTTCCACTAGTATTAAGTATTTTATATCATTGATATTGTTTCATTTTAGCTTATTTTTTCCACAAAATAAGAAAATCTCATTTGCTTTTATTAGCGTAAAATCTCTTTCTTCTACACCTGTAATCATAGGGCGTTCCGAGTTTAGATAAATGGTGCACCGAATAAAATCTATTGGCTAAAGTCTATCATTAGTAAGTACTGAGGTTAGAACGTGAATGAAATTATTTTTTTAAATATCAATATTGGTTCATTTTGTAGGTAATACTTTATTTAATATTTTAATTTAATTTAAACTAATCTAATTATTTTATATAATATACATTATTTTTAAAAAGGATTTTTAATAAATGTTAATAAAGACAGCGGTGCTAACGCAATCACTTTATACATAACTAGGTATAACATAACTCATACCAATTAAAAAAAAATTAATTGTATAAAGTTAACTTAGTTTGCAATAATATCAAGTTATCATATGATTTTCTGGAAATTTTAAGGTTAAGTATTAAACAAAACAATGAAGACGAGGGAGAAGCAAAAACGCCCCTATAATTCTTATTTAAGTATTAACTGTTGGGGCAAAAACGTTATAATATCATTGAAAATATAAATCGTAATTAGGTTTGCAATATGAAAAAGTTTAAGCGAAATGACTCTCCCATTTTTAGTAAACAGGCGTTAAAGTCTAACATTTTCAAAAAAAAACTGTAGCGTACGCCATTCTGGAGATCAAAGAACGCACTCGATTTATCTTAAGGAATTCTATTATCATATTTTTAAAATTTCGTTAAAAAAAAGTATACCAGAAAACCGTGTCTACCTTCCGCTTCACGTTTTCCTTTGTTTAAAAGTAATTTTTGTTATAATCGCATTATCTTAGACTCATTATAGGGTTGGAAGAATCAGAATTTATTTTTTTGTTTTCAAACCACAAGAACATTTATTCGAATACTCCGATACAATTTAATATGCCTCGATCCCATATTTTGGTGACAAATCAGAAAAAATTGCTAAAATTATAAACAAAACAAATAAATATAAAGTAAGTTTTGAAACAACTAGAAACATCTTAAACACTTTGTTAAATGAAAAATCAAAAACAGACGATTTGCTAAAATCAGGCATTTACAAATTAAATTGTTCGCATTGTAATTCGGTTTGTATAGGACAAACAATTAGAAATTTTGATATTAGGCACAAGTAACACGTACGTTGTTACAAATACAAACACCCAATTAAATCCAATTACGCGAAACATTTACTAGAACACAATCATTCAATGACATCTAATAACACTATAAAATGTTTACACTTTTATGATGATAAACGCAAATTAGATATACTAGAAGCTTTTGAAATTCACAAACATTTAAAAACTGTACCGTTACTGAAAGATCAAATTGATCTCTTAAATTCTCCTCTATTGGATATTTGGGAATAAGAAAGTTATCTGCAGACGATTACCGAGATCAAGTCACCAAGTTCTATTGTTGCTATAACAACACTATCTGTTTACTTTTTAATATAACCTTTCATAAATGCATGTAAACATGGCGAAATAGGCTTACGGTTAAAATAAACAAAAATTGTTTAAGTAATAAAGTATTTTATATATACTCACTTTATATACAGGCTGAGTCAGCGGAGATGCTTTTTTCTTGTTTAAATGTGTAACTTTTAGAAATAATTTTGGCCATGGCTTTTGAGAACAAAATGGACACACTGAAACTGATTGGTTTAAGGTCAAATGTCAAAGATACGATTACCAACTTTTTCTTTTCAAATGGAACAATAATACTTATATTTTTTAGTTTATTTATTAATTGGTTCTCTTTTGTACATACCATCTGCAAACATTTTATCATTATTTTTTGTTTTGAGGGTGAGAACAATATTTTCTTAAAAAAAACGATAGTAGACAGTGCAGTGCGCCTTCTCTTAATAGAATTATGCCATAAAATCTAGTTGCTAGGGACCATAATAACAAGCAAATGCTATTAATTTGTTTCGTATTACGTGCTCAAGTTAATCATCGATTCCATCGTCGCACTCCAAGGTTATCCTCAAGGATATAAATTACCATAAATTGTAATGTAATGACATTTACTGCAGTGTGTCAGGATGCCATAACCTGTAGCGATTCGACTTTTTGGTAAAATTTTGTTGTAGATGAAAAGACGCCCAGCCAACTATATATTTACTAAAGACAATGTTTTTCCACCTTAAAAATACAAGAAAATTGGAAAAATGATTGCGAATAAATATGTAAAATATGGAGAACGCCTAAATTAACCAAAAATAACTTTATGGTTCCATTAATCCACCACTGGTGAATTAAAAAATAATCACGGTAAATTACATAAATTGCAATCAAAACAAACATTCGTTGTTATGCAATAAGTTTTCGTAATTTACTGAACCGATTATTTATCAAATCACGCGTGGTATAGTTTTTGATAAAACTGGCCTTTAAATGTCGCCGACAGAAAGTTAAGTTATGAAATTTCACAGCCAAAAACAATATTTTTTCTTGTGCTAATTTTAACAGTTTTTGCTCGCCAAAAATATCTTTTTTATTGCTTTAATTTTGTGGATTCTGGATTATTTTGGCATAGTGGTTTAATCCAAATTTCTGGAAAGCTTGGAAAATTGCTACACCGTACTTTCATTGGGAGTTCTTTTTTAATATTTTGGAGGAGATTTATTTGAATTAATTTCTTTCGAAAAATGATTTAGTTAATAAAACTTGCTCTTATCGATATTTGTTCTGTATGTTTTTCATCATGTATGTTTTCAATCATAAAGAATTTAAAATTGAACCAAAAATGTTTTAAAAACGTTTCTAAAATGTTATTGTCTGGCGAACAATATTACTGTGGAGAAAATTATTTGAAAATAGTTTGATTAAACAGGACTATACTTTTACTGCTTTTCCTTTTAGGTGTTTTTGAGTAACTGAGGTTTTTAATTCTGAAGCATCGCTGGAATTTAATTGTTGCAGATAAAATTCGTTAAGTATTTAGAAGATGGTGATGACATTTTAGCATGTTTTAATAGTTCATTTAATTTAATTAATGAATTTTTAGTTTTTATTAACAGCTTGCATCCAAACATAAAATTTACACTAGAAACTGAACAAAATAAGTTCATTAACTTTTTAGATTTACACCTAAAAATTAATTCAACTAATAAATTTGAGTACTCAGTTTATAGAATACCTACAAAAACAGACATTACAATACCACACGATTCTTGTCATCATAAAACACATAAATTAGCAGAATACAGGTATATGATACATAGGGCTTTAACGGTTCCTTTAGATGAAATTAATTATAATAGAGAAATTTCAATCATTAAACAAATTGCATATAGTAATGGTCATAATACGAAACTTATTGATACATTATTTAAAGAAAAAAATTATAAATTAGCCATTCAAAAAATTTATACGAATGCCCTAACTTCATTCGATACAATTAAATATGCCTCGGTCCCATATTTTAGTGACAAATCAGAAAAAAATGCTAAAATTATAAACAACACAAATAAATATAAATTAGGTTTTAAAACAACTAGAAACAATTTAAACACTCTGTTATTGCAAAATCAAAAACAGACGATTTGCTAAAATCAGGCATTTACAAATTAAAGTGTTCGCATTGTAATTCGGTTTATATAGGCCAGACAATTAGAAATTTTGATATTAGGTATAAAGAACACGTACGTTGTTACAAATACAAACACCCACATAAATCCAATTACGCTAAACACTTACTAAAACACAATCATTCAATGACATCTAATAACACTATAAAATGTTTACACTTTTGTGATGATAAACGTAAATTAGATATACCAGAAGCTTTTGAAATTCACAAACATTTAAAAACTGTACCGTTAATAAATGAGCAAATTAATCTTTTAAATTCTACTCTATTGGACATTTTGGAATAAGAAATCAAGTCATCTGCAGACGATTACCGAGATCAAGTCACCAAGTTCTATTGCTATAACAACACTAACTGTTTACTTTTTTATATAACCTTTGACAATGGCATGTAAACCTGCCGAAATACGTATAAGGTTGAAATAAATAAATATTGTTAAAGTAATTTAGTATTTTATATACAGATAATCATTATTTAGAAGATGATTTACTTATAATTTAACGATTTCTTCTTCAATTTATAAATAAGCATTTATATAATAGGTATTTGGTAAGACATTAAATGCAAACTTTATGGACAAGTTCTCACGATACGATGTGAATATAATTTATGCCCATTCCCATTTTTTTCGTTCTGGACCTACAGCAAAAAAATAAATATAATGCATGCATGCGTTATTAACAGTCGAATCGACCTAAATTCTCAAATTGAGTGAAAGTTAGCTCATGTAGAGAGGAAAACAAGCACAATGAACGTGTTATTCAAGTTGTGCTTAAATTTCCCTGCCAATTTCATTTAATGTTCTGATAAAAGCGAAATTAATATTCGAAAGAAGTCTGTTTACTAAGTATTATTTAACAATCCCATGTAGCAAGAGTACAAGGCCAGAACTTGCGTCAAGGTAATAACTTTTCTAAAAAGAAGCTGTTCGAATCAACAGGAAATTAATATTGCTTTAATTTTTAAACTTGCCTAATCAAGGCAGGGATAAGCACTAAAAATGGCATCCGGCTTGTAAGTTCTGTTTTTATTTTTACGCTGGATTAATCAATAATAATGGCAAGAGAAATTTTTGTTAATATAATATCTGGCTATTTTACGCTTAAATAGCAACGGTTTAATTGCTCAAATATTCAATAGCTTCCTTATAATCGTTATTTTAACATGGGGAAGGAAGTGAAGCCAATAACTTGCAAAAATTAAAAAACGTTATTACAAAACCGTGACAGATTTATTTTTGCAATTAATGGAAAAACTCGGCAATATTCCAATCAATCACTTTTCATTGTGTTGTGTAAAAAAACAAAACCAAAGATTAGAAGTAAAATTTATAGAGCTGAAAATTACATTATGGTTTTTTGATAACTTTGTGCAACCTAAAAATAATTAATGTAATTTGTTGGATTTTTTGGAATAATATTTTTCAGGAAATTTATAAACCTTGACGTACTATAGTTGCACCTAATTTGAAACAGATGTATTGGAAACGCTATTTATAGATGATATTTATAAAATCATATAGGCAATCGACATAAATCCGCAATAAACAAGTTGGTGTAAAAGCTGAAAACCAGAACAGCCCAGCCTTGTTTTATTTTAAAGTCAGCATTTGCTTGCCAACAATTAAATTGTGATTCCTATCTATAGTTAATGTATCGATTAAAATTTTTAGGTTTAGTTTTTGCAGTCTTTATGACTCATTTAACACAACTAAGAAGGCAATTTATTTTTGATATTACTTCAGTTTTATTTTGTTTGCAACGAATTTGCATTGCATTATCTGTACCTTAAAATTTTTTTTAACATTTTAGTAATATTTTGTATTACAACTATAACGTTCTAACCTTAACAGATTAGTTTGCCGGTCGCAACGCTGTAATACGTGGTGAGTCATCACTTGTGTGCCGGTTAGATTCGGACTATAAGAATACAGGTGTAGTTAGAACCCAAAATATTTTAAATCCCGCGTCTTACAAAGGCAAAATACGTTTTTTTTTTAATTTTTGCCCGAAACAACAGGTGATTTATACAGGGTGAATCATTTGTGTGTTACACTCCCCTTAATTTCCTAAACTCTATTGAGTATCAAATTGTTTTCTTAATAAAAGCTATTTAGTGCCTAATGACCTACGTTATGACTAAAGACCGGACTTTTAGTCGCAGAAGAGCAAACAATTTCCTTAAAATTCAATAAGTAAACAAAAACCATGGGCGTACTCAAATCCGTGAAGTTATACGTAAAACATATTAGACGAGAGAACTAATTTTTCGGATGAGAATTTAGAAAACGTTGTTGTTGTGTACTCAAATTTTTAAGTCTTCTATTCATCGGTGGTTTTCCGTCCTTTATGAATGTTGATAGTCCAAACTTTTCTTTCGTAGAAGTTTCTCGTTGTATTAATGAATTTACACGTTCTATTCTAATTAATTCGTGGTTACTATTTTACATTACAATAAAAAAAATAGATTTGCAGATAAAATTGTTTTGGCCATTCATATTCTAGGCCTATGAACCCTGTTTTAATTAATTTTAATATTACATAAGCTTCAATTCCAGTTGACCAAATAAATAATAACTAACTGCACAAGCTAGTTTAAGATCAAACATGGATATGTCACCATTCTAAGATCGTAAATAATTTATTTAAAAAGTTTAGGTATGCGCCAGACATGTAAAGGGATAGTGCCAAAATTGATTAATAATTGATTGCCTCATAATTTAAATACTGGCAAAATACTAGACTAGAAATCCGGACTATACTTATGAGTTATGACACACTCTATTATTTTCTGTAATGTCACGTGACTGGGCAGTGACGTCATCGATAATTTTTTAATTAGCAATGTAAATATATACTTTATGCAGTTTCGAGAAAAATGTAAACACATTGGTTTGAGTCGGCAGGCCATGAATTTAAACGAAAACATGGTGGGGTGGGAGGTTTCGCTAACGGCAATAAATGTGGAAATTTTCGGCAATCACGACAATAAGTGGGAAATCACGATAATAAGTGAATAATCACGGCAATAACTCGACAATCGCGGCAATAGAACGGAAATCAATGGCAATCTACGAAAATGTTCAGGTATATTCGTGGTAGACAAAACACCTACGACATGTGAACAATGGGTAGCTATTTTGCAAAAACAGAATATAGTTTAAGCAAAATCCGAAGTCACCCGAAGCGAGTTTGGAAAAAGATCATGGGTGGTCAACAAGCAGAAAGTGTTCGGTAAAAAATTAAAATAAAGCGAACTAACTTATATTTAATTGTTTTATAATCGGAAGACGATAAAACATTTCTATTTCAGCAAAAAATTTAAAATTTAATTGTCAGGTGCAGTAATATTGGCTTATAATTTTTCCCCTCTCACCCAACTTTTGACCGAATAATTATTTGTTTAGTCTCTAGTTTTCTTAATCTCAAGAAATCTGTTTCAAAAAAATTAAAAAGTAAAGTTTCGTTCACAACAAAATTTTCTGTTTCTAACTATACATTCAATGTTCCCGGTAACGTCTTAGCGCACAGTCAACTTTCTTTACATTTCTCTCTTTGAAGCTTGTGAAAGATATTCCGTAAACCGAAGCATACAGTGTAACCCCATATGAATGAATTACGCTGTAAAAACAAAATGGTCTCTGCTTCAACACTCTTTCTGTTTACAGCCAGCAATTGTAACAACTGAAAGATTCTCAAAAAGTCTTATTCCTTTTACATGAAGTTTTCTTTGGTACTTACAATATGTTAGTACCAATAAGGTACAGTGGTAGGAGTGGTCCGCTCTTACAATCACTGTTGGAGCCTTAAACCTTTTGAAGATATAGTTAAAATCATTTTATAAAGCTCGAGGGAAAGTCCAAGTGAGTGATTCGCTCATTTTTTGTCTTTTTTCTGACTTTCAATAAAAACAACATAAAAACAAAATACTTTTTATTATCGTTTTGTTTACGAAACACTATTTCAGGCAGCTGATTAATTTTGATTCGATTTTATTGATATTAAAATCAGACTTGAAAGTACATATATAATATGCTATATGCAAAATGGCCACCTTCTATCGAATAGAGGCAATAACAATTAAGAAGTGGGTTGTAAAATACATGGTAGTGTGTTTTAATTTAATTGTAACCTTAGTGTCTTTACCGAGGCGGGCTTCTGGGCTTCTCACTAGCTCTTACGAATTGCGATATTATCACTATTTTGTTAATTAAAGTTTAACTGATTGATGTTTATTCAATCACTGTCACTGTCACTTCTGATGTTGGAACTATATCTCGGGTTAGTGTCGCTTTAGTCTGGTATTAAAGTTTTCTCTACCCAAGTTAAAATAGGTAGCACTGCTGCACTTGTTAATATTTACTTCATGAATCTGTTTGTTTCTTACAAACCATGGTGTTTTGGTTGCTATTCTTAACACTTTGTTTTGCTGGATATGTAATTTATTAATATTTGTTTTTGAAGTTTTACCCCATATCTGGCAAACATACACTAGTAATGGTCCAAGAATTGCTAAGTATATGATTTTGGCGCATTCAATTTGCAGTGTTGATTTTCTATATATTAAAGTGTAAAGCAATGCAAACCTGGCGTGAAATTAGTACAGTTTTTTTATTTATATGGTATCCCCAAACTTTTTTGTATCTAGGGAAACACCCAGGTATTTAGCAGCCGAATATTTTGCATTACAGGCTACATGAGTTTGGTTGATCCTTAAGTTAGAAGGATTATTAATACGTCTAAGTGTGAGTATTTTAGCCTCACACTTTGAAGGGTTGATCTTTATTCTCCATTTATGGAACCATGCACAAATAACGTCCACGGATTGTTGAAGTTGTTCAATTGCTGTTGGTAGATCATGATGTTGGGCAGCAATGGCTGTATCACCAGCAAACATTGCAATCATTGCCGGGCATCATGTTGAGATATCGTGCACATAGATGTTAAACAGCAGTGGTCCTAAAATGTTCCCCTGTGGTACTCTGCTCTTTATATTTTTTGTAACCGCAAATGTACTTTCACTAAGATAAACTGCTAGTTTAGTTAGGTAACTTGGCGTTTCCAGGTGAATTAGTTGATATAATACGCCTTCTATCCATACCCCATCAAATGTTCGTGTCAGATGTAAGAATGCTATTGTAGTATATTGTTTGCCTTCATACCCTTTTTCTATTATTTCTGCGATTCTCTGTAATTGGTGGTTGGTGAACTGTTTTTTCCTAAACCCAAATTGTACTGTTGGTATAATATTTTGGCTAGTTACAAAATCATTTAGTCTTTTATGTATGATCTTTTCTAGAAGTTTGGGCAGAGTAGATAACAGGCCTATGGGCCTGTAATTTTCAGGATTATTTTTGTCTTTTCCAGGTTTGTTAAAAGACGGTATATGTGAAAATTTCCAGTCGTTGGGGAAATATCCGAGTCTGAGGCAGTTACTTTACACCGTTGCGAGGAATGCCAGCGCCTATTTTGTTAGATTTTTTAATACTTTATTGGGTATTTTATCTGGTCTTGGCGATTTTCTTAATGGAAGTTTCTTAATTATAGCTTTAATTTCCCCAGCCGTTTTAGGCAATCGTCTTGCTACTTGAGTACGTACTTTGTTTAGGTTTTCACATTCTCCAAGGATGGAGTAAAGGTCCTCTCTAGAGTGTTAGCAAGTAAGTTACACTTTTCCTGTTTCGTTTTATACACGTCATCGTTACTTTTGTAGTGGCGGAATTAGGGTTCGCTGTTTTAATATCTTGTTGGTTGCCTGCCACATGGAATGTTCTCTAGGTTGCAGTTCTTTGATATATTGTTGGTATGCCTTTATTCTGAAGTTATAAAGGTAATTTTTGATTCGATGCGTTAGGTTTTTGAGCAGCGCTCTTAAGTGTGGTAATCTTGTTCGTTGCCATAACTGTCTAGCTGTGTTTTTCTGCTTTATTAGATTAATTATCTCTTAGGAAAGAGGGTTGTAGAATGAAAGATTTTGGATCGATGTGTTACAGTTGATTGATGTACACTTTTTTGAATGGCTTCTGTGTATTTCACTAGAACTTTATCTATGTCTTCATTAAAATACTAAGATTTTCAGCTAATACAGCCTATACGATATCAGGACCACAATTGATAATATATTGAAAGTCATAGCACTCATGGCTGCAACAACGTCGGCAAGTTACGGCGATAACTATACAATCAGTCGGTATTAATAGCAATAACTTCGTAATCACGGCCCATCATTTGTAATCACGTTGGCAATCAAGTCAATCACGGAAATACGCAATAGGTGTACCAAAGTTTTCTTAGTGAGCACCCCCGCCCCCAAAAAACAACTCAAAATGTTTCTGCATTTATGCAGCTATTGTTTAGTTTAAGTCAACAAACTTCTATCAGTCATTTAACGAGATCTTATTGTCAAAATGGATAATAACCGTTTCCGTAGAAATATCACTGCTATATGCAACGCTCGAATATTTGTCAATAGAGGCGATTTTAAACATCTACTGTTAACTTATACGTTATTTGTTTGGTTTATTATAAACAAAAGTTAATATCGTAGCATTTGAAGTGTTTTTGTTTAAATCCCTGGCCTGCCTTAATTAGTTATTTACATTTTTTTCGTTATTTTTGTAATGTATGGGTATGAATGTTTTGTATCGTTGAAATAAGCTCAAAATCTGTAATTGCCCAAGAAAGTATTTATATTGTCATTTAAGAAATATAACTTCTCAGTCACGTGATTACGTACAAGAATTATTGGATTGTGGCATAATGTTGCTTATTAGGCCTCAAACAACTTTTACTACGAAAACAATTTGAAATTCTTCATATTTTAGGAAATAGTAAAGAGCTGACACTTAAGTTATTCACACTGTATTTATTGCTACGATGCAAAATCCTTTGAAATCTTCGGCTTCTGCAATATTTTCAACAACACGTAAATTCTATTTCTTATTAGGTAACTAAATAGGAATTAATTTTTTATCGTAAGTTTTTTACAGCAGTTTTATCTTTGTTTCCCATCTACCATTTATTTTGTTCATCGTACTTTAATAAACAATCTTCATTAAGACTTATATTTGCAACAACATTGAACACTGTTGCAATTATCTTTCATAATTTGTGGTTACGTGATTAGAAGATAAATGATTGTTAATTTAACTAGTTAGCTCGACAGTAAATTCTATTATTGCTTTTACATGCATGTCACGTCTGACGGAAAAGATTGGAAGGTGAGAAGTACATTTCTCATCAATGAAAGTGGAACACGAAACTGTCGACTGTTCGCATTTTTTATCGCTTGCAATTTTTCTTTTACTTAAAATAAAAATGATGAGTGTAAAAATGTATTGAACACAACATATATTCGTTATAGTTTGCACTGTCCAATTAACAGTAATTTAGTACATATGTAAGAAAAACCGACTGCACCTTTACAGATCGTATTATTTTATATTCTTTTGTACTTTAATTAAACTTGGATTGCTGAAGAAAGGTTTAATAACTAATAGTTGTAGCAAAAATGCAAAAAAAAATTAATACGATTTTCTGGGTTAACATTCATGACCTACTGGAAATAAATTTCTCTAATACTGCAGATTATGTAAACTCTGACAAATGTATGGGGGTTAAGATGATGGCTTACGCAATAGCTTGTTCTCAATATAAAAATTTCACTAACCAAGTTGAGTTTGATTTGCAAATAATTAAAATAATAATGCAATTTTGTGAAAACGTTTAATCATTTCAAGTTCCAGTAGCTTATCGTTTTATGGTCTCAAAATTTCTGCTAAACGCTGATACCGGGTGTAACAGATTGGGTGTCCCAAGCGTATAATTCACAATATTTTATGAAAAGTTTTTCCATAATCCGACTTTAGACAAAAAATTTTTAACGTGCACTATGGGGGCGTCAACTACTACTTCTACCAAACACCAACCACGTTTCTAACACGCACAGACAAACTAGGGGCGGTCATAAAACGCAGAGTGGTCCCGGCCAGTCTTGAAGCGTAGTTTTTAAATTTTTATTAATATACTTTTGTTTACTTTTTTTAAGCATCATCTGATAGCAGATAAAAAATTCTTTTAAATGTAAATAGTTGTTCAAATTCGTTTTCAAAATGCTACGCCACCCTTGAATTAAAAAAAGTATGAAGGGTGCACTATGAAGAAGTATTTGAAATTTGGCTCGCTCTTGTATAACCAATTCCCCCTCCCAGGAACAATGAATATGACAACCATAAGACGAACACAAACAACTATGATAAACCCGGGATTCGAACCCGGGACGGTGTGGTTGCTAAACGGGTATTGATCCACCGCCGCGGCCTCCCTTAGACGATTTATAATTTTAAAACACTCTCCTTGTAGATGATTTGTCATTGTTCCAAAAAACCATATTGTGATCAACTTGTAAATATGTCATAATCAAAAACCGGCCGTTTAGTCGCAGAATAACAAAAAATCATGTTAAAATTCAATAAGTAAACAAAAACCATGGGCGTACTAAAACCCATTATGTTATACGTGAAACATGTTGCACGAGTTTGCAAGGTTTCTACAACTGCGATGTTTACTAAAAGTTAATGTTGTAAAGTTTTGTAAAAAATGAGCGTTCCAAAAGAAATGAATAAGCGGGGCTTTATAAACTTCAACGTGCATGTGCTTGTTATGAAAGAAAATGGGACTTATTAAAAATCGTTTTAGTAATATTCCTAAAGTTATAAAATCATGGGAAGGCAAAAATTTGTTGCTATTAGAATCATTTAACCACTTTCATTATATTATGGTCAATTTGGCGTTCGGCGAAGAATTTGGCATCAGGTTATCGCAATATATTGAACAAGTTTTGCATCGCGATCCCGGTTACTCACAATTGCAAATATACTAAAGTCGACAAATAATCCAGTCAGTTGTTCACCGGCCAACTTTTACGGTTTTGCTCTATTAACGAGTTGCGACGCCGACGTTGAAAGGTCACTTTAAATGTTTAAAGGCATTTTGTCGGATAGGAAAACTAATTTTTCGGCTGAGAATTTAGAAAAAGTTGTTGTTGGGTACTGCAACACTTAAGTTTTTTATTCAACGGTGGATTTCCGTCCTTAATAAATGTTGACCGTCCAAACTGTGCTATCGTAGAACTTTCCCGCTGTATTAATGAATTTACACGTTCTATATTCATCAATTCGTGGTTGCTATTTCACATTTCTATTAAAACCAAATATTTTTGCAGTTTCATAAATTGTTTCGTGGGGTACTACGCTTATGAACCTTGTTTTATTTTGTTTTACTATTACACAAGCATCAATTTCAGCTGACCAAATAAATAATAATTATCTACACAAGCTAGCTTAAGGTCAAACATATGTATGTGTTACCATTCTAAGCTCGTTGATAATTCGTTTACAGTTTTACATATGCGCCAACTGTATATTTAAAGGATTAATGCCAGAAATTATTAATAATTGATCGCCTTATAATTTATATACTGACTAAATACTAGACTAAAAATTAGGACATTAGTCATAATACAACTATGTTCTCCTTGCTGTCTACATTTTGATAACAGCCTTATTAGGAACCAAATCTACTGCTCTAAAATGCCAATATATCAAGCTAACCTGCCAAATGTTTTATTGTAGGTACGTGTAAGCAAATACGTTGAGTCACACAAAGGATAATTTATGCTGCTCCATATTCTAATGTTATTAAAGCATGCATGCATTATAAAATTGTAACAGATCAGCTACATTATTAAAGTGTAACAAGTGAAAGGTGCAGTTTGCTAAAATTGCCATTTGCATGTCTTTCAGATTAGAACAAAATAAAACTTGCAGCTGTTAACCTAACACGTTTTGTTTTAATCTTTCGGCTCAAATTATGGTTACAAAAAATTAATTATGTATCCCTAAAGTAGTAACCTTTTGGCGTGTGAAATTTTGAAAGTAATATCTGGGCCGACACTCAAAAAAACTTGAAAATATAAACAAAAATGTTTGGTTGGAGGCTGGATAATTGTTTTCCAATTTTATTAAAACTGTACTGTGTGGTAGTGGTCGAGCTACATATGGGCTGCAAAATGGTTTTCTGCAATTACACATTTTTACAAAATTGAAATCGACGCTAGCCAAAATATCAAAAGATGTTTTATATTTATGTTTTTCAACAGTTATTGAACATGTTATGTAATTAATCAATACAAATACAGTAGCTTTAAACGATTAAGCCATTTTTAAACATATTAAGGACTAAACTTATATTATTTTTATACGACTTTGATTGTATGGAAACCGAAAGGAGCTTAATGCATTAATGATGGTGCATAAACATTAATTGTGGGTTATACACAATACAGGAGCTGAGAGACTACCTGAACTAATCATTTTAACTAATCTCGTTACCTGCATTCCGGTTGATGTCAGGCATCACTTTATATAAATACAAGAATTCAGTAGCGTAGTCAGGCTTTTTTTTATCAATGAGAACGCCGTTTCCTAAATTATTTAATAGGTATTTAAAATAAAACATTGCGTATAAATCCGTGTTCTCGAGGTCAGCAAAGCAGGTCTTCATTTTTGTTATAAAAATATGAAATATATTTAATTTAATATTACTGCTAGTGGATCACTAAATTTTAATTACATTATAATTACTTCCACTGAAGCGGAAAGATCTTTTTCGCATAGTCAGCTTACCCTTAGACAATATTGAGGAACTCATTGTTTGCTATAGCAACAGCAACCATTATTAATTGATTAAAGATCTGTTGGCAGTACAAGCATTGTTTATTATTTTTTTTGGTCAAATCTGTATGACCTATTTCTGATCTCATTTTGCCTGAAATATAACATTTAATTCCTGAAATGTAATCTTCTTACCTTGCTATTTTTAATAATTATAATGCCTAAAAATCTTAGCCCTAGTTAAAAATGCTGTTTATAATAAAATTTTAATAATGTTCTTGGTGCAAAACTTTTTTAGTATTATATTGATTCTTTGTTATTAAAACCAATTATATCACATTGTGTTATATTTTATACTCGCCTCCTGAATAGCTTCAAAAATATAAATAAATAACAAAAAGGGGGTATGGGAGGAGCCCCAAATTTCCAGTGTGCAATGCGTATATAAATACTGAACTCCATATGTTTAACTAACTAATCGTGTTTATTAAATTTTGACTCGGGTGGGGTTTACAGCCGCCGTCGTTCACGGCAAAACAAAAGATACAGTAAGATGTAAAATAAACCATTATTTAAAAAACAAATGTACCAACATATCCGAAGAATTAATTTAAGCAAGTCTTATCGGTTATTACACAGCAGGAATACTTATTCAATGCGAGTTTAGATGCACTTACTACAACATATTATTCTATGATGCTTGTCTGTGCTTATGTGTATTATTGAAATTTTGAACGTAGTATTAAATCAAGTAGGCTAGTAGTAGGATATAAAAGTCGGAGTGTTTGGTCACCGAATTTTGCAGACAAGATATGCGATGCGCCCACCGCGATAGTTAAATTATAAATGAAGTCTCTCACAGCGTTCGCACCCAATCATCCGACCGCAGCCGGTAAACACCACTTTTTTTTATGTTGAAAGCTGGACTGGCCGGCTGTAAAGCGATATATAATTAGCATTATATAATTCACGCACACAGATGCGGATCCTAAAAACGCTAAAAACGTTTTTAATTTGAGTTTGACGTTTGAAACCATTCTAACTGTAAAAAATGTTGCGGGTAATAAGATTCCATGTGAGAAAAGAGGCTGTTGTAAATGAATTTCTAGTTTAGAAATGTCTGTTCTTGACCTTTATTAAAAGTGTTCTTATCGGGAATTGTCTTCTTTTAAGTTGAACTAGCTGAACCCGTGGGCTACACTCGACTTGTTTTTGGTACCTTTTTTTTAAATACACGCTACGCGTTGCTTGGATTACATAATCTTAGCTGTATCCGTATTCCTCTCAAGTTGAGACAAGTCGAAGGGATCCGTATTTAATATAAAGATTCAATTCACTACCTCAGTGTAATTAGTGTAATATTCTTATTTAACTTATGGGTACTTTGAGAACTGTAACTACTGAGGCATTGGCATCAACAGGACAAAAAAACAGTTGCCGCTTTTACACATTTTTCCGTTGCAGTGGCCTATAGTACAACTGTGGTCTGTGGAGACTTTCTAGACTAAAACATGCTTGAAGGGCTGATGCGCATTATACCAAATAATTTTAACTATTGCGTAAATGTGTATCAAACCATATAAATTATAAATGAAGAACTATCCTACGCAAGCTTTTTACCGCTTCGCGGCGCGATAAGTCAGCCTATGTGATTTTTGAACACACATCGGCGCGACCACTCGCTTTGCATGTTTCCTCGTCAGAGTTTGTTTTTGTAATGACAGCTATCAGCGGATTATCTTTCAATAACACAAACATCTTGTGTGAATCTGCATCAAGAATTGTACTAGTCTGATCTACAAACTAATATGCGCCTTTTATAATGGATGCGTAAATATGTGGTTTCTAGTGCCGGGAAAGCTCACCACTACCAAAAGTTGAGACAGCTGCAAGGGATCCGGATTTATTATAGATTTTCTTAATGACAGCTATCTGCAGATTATTATGTCCCAATAACCCAAATATCTAGTGTGGATTTGCATCGAAAACTGTAGCGGTCCGATGTACAAACGAATATGCGCCTTATATAATGGACGCTTAAATATGTGGCTTCTAGTACTGTAGTACCCATCACTGAAAGTTAACACAGGAGGACGCGATCCCTATTAAATACATAGATTGCAAGTACAATGACAGAATTTTACAGACCTACACCAAAAATAAAGTTTTGGTTAAATACTGCACCAATAAGGTGCAACATTCTTCTTATTGCGTTGGTTTTTTCCACATTGAACGGTCTCTGCCTACAAACATTTCACAGTCTGCTTATATATTATTTACCACGAATTGCTGGTAAAACTGAAGATATTAAATATGCAAAATTAAATTAAAAAATTCATTTATGTTCGACTTTCTTGCCGATTATTGTTTAAACTTGGTGTTATTCAAATTGTCAATTATTTTATTGAAAACGTAGGCAACTAATAAGTGCAACAAGGCTTAATTAATGAGTGCGACGAGGAAGGGAGATACTGGACGCTGCACCCCAAGTGGGGATTCACGTATCAATGAATATTTTTCGATTGAATTCAACTTTAAATTTAAAGTACCCCTTGGATACATGAATCTCCACTTGGTCCGCCCATTATATCCTTTCTTTGTTGCACTCATTAGTTGCATATTTCTTCCTTGTCTATGTTGCCAGGAAAATAGAGTCAATTTGATACAATAAATCAGCTGATACACCTTCTATACAGGGTGAGTTAATGCCTGCAACTTCGTAAATATCGATTTTATGAAATTTCAACGCACGTGTCGATTTGCAATTTTTTATACGTTCGGTTATTTGATTGCCATAGCAATCAATTTTTGATTTTTTTAGTGGCACTTTATTTTTTTGCATCAACAATTGTTTCTCGTTCTGGCACAAATTTTGTTCATAGGATTACTACGTAAGAACATTTTTTAATGAAATACCTAACGAAACGTATAAAACATTAAAACGCCAACAAGATATGCTTTAAAATTTAACCAACAACTTTTATTAAAACATTATGCCTTGCCTTTTACTCCCCCCGATGTATAATCAGAGTTTGTTATTAAATTTCTTCTGTAATAATAAATATTTTGCAAAGCAATTTTAGTATCTAACTCTATTTTTACTTTAAACAAATTTGCACATGTACCACAAAATTCGCTCGTTCAAAAACTAATAAATCTTGTTTGTTTCAGCTAACGGTGATATTTTTAGCTGTGTTAAGTGTCAGCATAGCGGATACCCATCCTCACGCTCCTGGACATCACCGTGTAGTCAAACACGTTACATATCACAACGACGGCCATGGCGATGCCAAAAAAGGTAGAATTTAATCCAAGGACTTAATTACAATATTTATGTAATAAGCAAACGAATATAAATTTAGAGACACCGTAAACCATAAGTTAAAAACTCTTTCAATGTGGGTACCTACATAATTCCAGATAGACAAGACTTGTCTGATATACCTGAAAGGGCCTTGAACCTTCTACGTGAACAAGCCAGTCTAGTCTCAAATATTTCATTTATAATTGGCCGAATTAGCCGTGGCTACATGTCCGAGATGACCAGTTTTTTTTTCTGGCCACAAAGAAACCTCCTAATGCTTTGATATACAAATCCTGCTTTAAATTCCTCAAGTGCACGTACCACGACTAAATTCTTTAGTTGTCTTGCAAACCTGCTATTTAGTAGCAATTTAGTAAGCCACAAATTATTGTTTTAGTTTTTCTGCCTAGTTAGACATGAATCACTCAAGTTTATCACCATACGAGGTCAATATTTTGCTAATTATTTTGATTGAGATAAATCGATTGAACTTCAGAGATTTGTGTGCAAAGGTGATGAACTTGATTGCTTCTACAGTGTATCTATTTATCTATTTATTTATCTTCTACTCTTTTCTACCATTAAGGCTAAACACCGACACCATCATACGTGAAAAATTGTCAAAACATCTCCAACATACATTGCGGTCGTAACATCTCCCCCCCCCTTCTTTATTGAAGAACAAACACTAATTTTTGAACAGAAAATGCCGACTTAAATTTACAAAATGGCGACAGGGCGCATTTTGAAAAAACGATATTAAATGGCACGGGGGATCGAGTGACCCCTCATTCGAAAGGTTTCTTTGAGTAGAGTATAATTCTAGATTTTGAAAAAATTTTATCAATTCAAAAACAAATCACAAGTACTTAAACACAAACTTAACAAAACATGTTTTATATCATAATTGTTAATATCGCCAGCTTTACCTCTCAAAATTCAAGCGTGATCAATACACAATAATTGAATAGAATGACAGAATAGAAAGAATTATTTCAATTGTTTATACTTCTGGCGTTTCGCCTACTACATTCGTTTAGTGTATTGTTTATTATCAGAAACAGATAATTTTTGTTTAATCAATAAAATTTTCCGAATATCTAAGGTTATACTCCACTCAAAAAGACGTTTAGAATGAGGGGTCACTCGACTACCCGTGGCGTTCAATTTTATTTTTTCAAAATGGCGCCCTGTCGCCATTTTACAAATTAAGTCAACATTTGCTTTTCAAAAATTAGTATTTGTTCTTCAATAACATCAATTACTTGCCTTTTGAATCCAAAGAGACCTTTCAAATGAGGGGTCACTCGCCTTCCGTGCCATTTATCGTTTTCAAAATGGCGCCAGTCGCTATTTTGTCGGCATTTGTTTTAAAAAAAATTGTATTTGTTCTTAAACAATAATAACCCAAATATTGTAGCTTCACATCAAGCCGTTCAAAAGTTAGTAGGGGGGGGGGACATTTTACGATTTACATTTATGCAAGTTTTCGAGTATTATTTTAACCCTTTAAATTTTTTTACTGTGATGTCTTAAATTGAACATTGATTTGGCTATAAGTTTTGTCTGAGATGTTTGACGAAGTATAAATTAGATCACATGTAAATGTAAAAATATTCCTGAAATTAGACGCTTATTTTTATTAGTTTAATTTTCAATACATAAGTCATGTACATAAAAATCTTGTTCTAAAAACATAGGGTCGCAACGTCACAAGAGTTTTTCGGTACTCCCCTGGCGATAGCGTTCCTATAACCCAACTCGAACATGACATAACCGTTTTTGTTTTTTGGCATACAATTCAAAATACACTTCCAGTGAGAACACGCTAAGATATTTTACTTGGAACTTGTGTGCTCAGCACACATTTTTTGAAGTAACAGTAACATAACACAATATCGAAATCTGATTATAAAACATTTCAAATGCTATTTAAATAATAATTGTTTTAAAAAAGAAATGTGCTCCGAGCACGCAAGTTCTTAGTGAAACTTCTTAACGTATTCTCACTGAAAGTGCTTTTCAAACTTTATAATTTAACAGAAAACGAAAACGGTTTCAGTTAGAAATGCTGTCATTTTTTTAATGAAATTTGCCTTATTAACTTAAACTAATTTTATTATTTTAGTAAACAATCATTCATTACCTTTGTTCTAATACCTTTATTTTAAAATTTCGTTGTTATGAAATGTTATTGTTCTTTTTGTTAATTAAGAGTACGTATTATTATTATTGTGCCACGCTTGAATAATGGGTAACACTTTATTTTCTTAGTTAATAAAAGTACTAATACAATAGTAAGAATGAGTTTGAGTTAATAAGGCATAAACTTTAATAAAAATAAACGTTTGAGATTGGATTATTTCACATTTAAAAAGTATAGAACACAAACATTCTAAACTCATACAATATTTAATTGCAAAACTTATTATTTCTGAATAAAAGTAAAGTTTGGCCATCTGATATATATTTTTCACTTTAAAATATTTTCGAAGGTGGATTCTTAATTTTTTTCGCTGCATGTATATCTTAAAATCTACAAATAAAAAAAACATCGAAAACAAAAGTCACTTTCGTATTTCCATGGGCAAAAAATAAATTTTTCTCCTAAATTAAAATGACATCATAGAGAGCGATGATGCACCTGCTTATAAACAAACGAATATTAAGTCGATTTGCCAAGCACTTCTCGAAATATTACGTTATACAGGCTTTTTTTTTAGTGAGTTTATTATTCAGAATTTATTAAAAATTTTTGGTGTGCATATGTTTCGAAGGGTGCTCTACAACCTGGCGCAGTCAGTTTTTTGATTGGACGTCAAATGTCAAAATAGCGATTTTCAACTGTTTATTTTTAAATGGAACGGTACCACTTTTTTTGGCTTAAACGATGCTGTATGATGTTTACAATATGATCCTTACTGAATTTTTTCACAATTTTCACGATTCAGCCGTAAAATATGCAATTATTATGTTAGTCTAGTAGGCCGAGACCTATGATGTATTTGCACAAAACGATTTGATGGTTGTCAGTATGCATAGTGAAATCATTATTTTAATAAACATAAAAAAACAGAAACTCAGGTATTTAGATTACATTGAATAATAGTTACTTCAATATTAGATAACATCGAATAAAAACTATAAGACTATAAACTAAAGTAAATTTAAATAAAAAACTGATTAGTTTTTATCCAACAAGAAACTCGAAGAAGTAGAAATGTTTACTTACAAGCAATTGTTTCATCAAAAGTTTACTTATTTTACGCAAAAACATGGTGGCGCGTGCGTACGTACCGGCCTACTAGACTAACATAATGAATGCTTATTTTACAGCCGAATCATAAAAATTATGAAAAATTCAGTAAGGATCATATTGTAAACATCATACAGCATCGTTTAAGCCCAAAAAAGTCGTACCGTTCCATTTAAAAATAAACAGTTGAAAATCGCTATTTTGACATTTGACGTCCAATCGAAAAACTGACTGCGCCAGGTTGTAGAGCACCCTTCGAAACATATGCACACCAAAAATTTTTAATAAAATCCTAATAATAAACTCACTAAAGAAAAGGCGTATAGCTTGACTCAGCCTGTATGTGTTCAAAGGATGCGACATTTGTTTTTCTAATTTGTTTTCATATACAAATGTTATTAATGTTTCAAATGTCAATACTTAAATTAAATATAATTACTTTTTTGTTTTGTAGAAAGGAAATGTTGTTCAAAAACAATTCAATCTTTAATCAGATATATTATAAATCATATTTTTCCATATCTCCCACTAGATGTTCTGTTCTTAGAATGGCTATATAAGCAAAGCAACACATTACAGTTCTATAGAGTTGCTTGTCTGTTATGGCACAACTGAACATTGATCTAGGCAACTTCACTTCGTCACATTAATTCCGTTCCATCACTTCCGTCTCGCAAACGCGTAGTTAGTCCTGCCGGCAAAGAAGTTTCACTTCAAAAACTTGTTGACTGTTTGGGAATTTCTTGAATTCATTGCCGTATCATCCGTCCCTGCTCGTGGATTTCCCATACTTTAAAAATAATTACTGTTGTCCGTTTCCAAAAAATATTACAACATAATAGTATATGTGTAAAATGTAGTCTAAGACTTAAGTACTACATAAGATCAGAGAAGTGAGAAAGGAATTTAACGTATAAAAAGTTGACGTAAATTAAAACATAAAATTTTATTTTTCTCCGTTTCATATGAAATGCAGACACGAATATTTATCATGACCCGTCAGTGCCATTTAAATAGAGAAACTGCTGAAACAGAAGCCATCTCGTTTTACCTTGAGCGTAGCACACTGACAAGTCGAAAGACCATATACTATGCTACGTTTTGCGAAATATCTTTCACAACCTTCAGGGAAAGATGTAAAATATCGTTCTTGCGTTGACTATCAGAATGCGCCAAGGCTTTACCATGACTGTTGCATGGAAAATACTAAATTGAGTAATTGAAAAGTTTTTTGAGTGTTAGATGAAAAAAATATCAGCTTTTGATTTTTTGTAAAAATATTTTTTGGGATTAAAGAAACAGGACACAAATCGCAAATTAATCGACCAAAAATTGAGAGGGGCGAATTAGCCTTCCTAAATAATGTTGCACCGACAAATTAAATTTTAGCAGAAATGTTTTATCGCCCCCGTATACTAAATAAAAGGGACACGAATTTTCGATTTTAAAACTTTATAGAAGGCGTCACGGAGAAATTAGCGTATCGGAACACCATCCAATCTACAAGCCTCTAAGATTAAAAAATTTTGTAACCTGTTTTTGAGAGTCCGAGTGATCTAGTGGTAAGAAGACCAGACTCACAGTGCGTGAGTACTCGGTTCGAATCCCGGAAGAAGCAGAAAATTTTTCTGTAATTCTGTGGATCGGTATCGAATCGAGCCCGGTAACCATTCGACGTTGGGTTACAATTAACCGCGCTTGCCTTGATTACTGGCTGAACAAGACAAGTAACAAAGCTCCACACAAGATAATCACATACAAATAAACACGTGTGTGAATGGAATTGAATGAATGTGCATGAAGGGTGGCATAAGTTCAGGTGCGCAGTGGTTCAAAGGCCTTAAAGCCCCACTACCTTCTATTACATAAGCAAAGACCCTACCCAGAGTGAAAGACACCCAACGCCCTAAGGGCAAAAAGGGATGGCTAAAGAAAAAGTAGAAGTAACCGGTTTTTCAGCAATTTCTGACTTCGCAGTTTTCATGGTTCCAAATATTCCCGTAGATAGTAACATTTGGTACTGCTAGGGCTATTACAAAAACTAACTAACTAACCGAGTTAATAGGCCAAAATCTTCATAAAAACGTAGCTGCCAAAAATTTAAAACCAGAGTGTTTGGAAAAAACTTTCAATTGATCTTAGCGTCCTCTATCATAGTATTCTGATCCTATTTTTTATAAACTCCGTTTTTGAAAGAAATGAGAACAGAAAAAAACATATGCTTTAAGATCGGTCAAGTAGTTTCTGAGATTTCATTTTCACAGGCACACCTACATACAGACCGACGATTTTTATGGGTTCCTGTAACTACAAAACATTTATTTCCGTCAAAATATCAGAATTTAACATTTTGACCATCACAATATTTTATTCGCTTACTAGAAGTATGGGTAATTAAAGTAAAACCTCTATTTTGAAATTTCAAAAGGCAAATAAAGGTGGGATTAATGAACACAACAAGGTAAAAGAAGAGGTTTACAAAATTTCGTGGCGTTCGTTAGTGCGACAGTTAGTTTTTGTAATGTGAAGGTAAGACCGTGCTTAAATGACGAAGCGAATGTGATTAGATTTTAAATTATTTACTGAATATTGACCCGTTATTCATTAAACACAATTCAGCGTAATCTTGAACAGCTTTAAATTAAACTAAATTCAGCCTATTTCCTTGTGAATACCCGAAATTTTCTTATCCGTGTACATTGAAACATCAATTAATTAAATTACGATTTAAGACTGACAAATTTCGTTAAGTTCTCCAAGTACATGATACTAACTGAAAGCTAAGAGTGTTAATTATCCTATTTAATTAAAGAAAGTTCAGAAGAATAATGGATTTTAGGATATTCTGAAACTGAAACGGTTTTAAGTGTTTCCCTTTCTTACGCTTTGATAATTTTAAATATATTTATTGAGTATGCATAAAATACTTTGTTACTTCAACAATATTTATTTATTTTAACCTTATAATTAGTTTTTCCACAATTTCTAATATTATTGAAATTAAGCTTGCTGATGTTTAATTATTCATAAAACGCATTGTGGCCAGTTTTTGATATTTTTTTTTTTGAAAATTTCCATTATTTTCAAATAATTTTCGCTTCGCAGTTTTTTCATGTCTGTAAATACGTAGTTTTGTGCAAAGCAATATTGTGTCCCCATCAAGTTACTACAAGCCAAATTTGATTCCGATCTGACATCTTGTTTTTGAGTAAAAAGCGTTGAAGTCACAAATTTCCAAACATCGTAGCGGCTGCCATTTTGAAGCTAGAAAGTTCGGAACAAAGCGTTGAGTTTGCCCTGGGGTCTTCTATCAGATTCTGTTTTCAGATTTAGAAAATTCATTTTCTGGAAAAGTTACCAAAAAAACACGTCTAACTTCCGCTTTCAGATTCTTTTAAAAGCTTATTTCCCGGATGAATTTTTGATATACCTTCTCATTACGACGCTAACCGAAATTGGACCATCCATTGGGGAGTTATGGAGCGAACATATTCACCCACCCACAAACAGACATTTTAAACCACTTTTTTGGTTTCCTGGTGTTCTAAAACATGTATTTCCGTCAAAATCTCTCAAAATCTCTCAAATTATTAAGCAGTTTGCTTACCTAACAAAAATTAAATGTCTTTCAAATAGAATTTAGTCGGTGGTTAAACAACGGACTTTGCATTTGAAGTATTCACTGAATATGTTTTTCCGATACAATTTCGTAATAGCTCTGAATGTTTGAGTTAAGTGGTGGGTAAGTAACGAAATATTGTAACAAACTGCTGTGGTGTATCATATATAATACTAACTGAGGAATAACATCAGTTATTCTGTGAAGCAAAGTTTATAAAAGCCAAAAGTTCAATATCCTAAAGCCAGTGATTGACTATGGCA
Organism: Ctenicera cuprea; assembly: GCA_958336395.1. Lineage (NCBI taxonomy): Eukaryota > Metazoa > Arthropoda > Insecta > Coleoptera > Elateridae > Ctenicera > Ctenicera cuprea. Next base: position 16,141,200 of record OY284495.1, on the reverse strand, counting down.
CATTCTCACCTATTGTAACTGTTAAATTGCATACCACCGTTAATTTTTCTATAAACGCATTGCAGGTTGCTTTGAAAACGTCCTCAGACGCATCGACTAGCCATGTTATCAACTAATTCATGGGAGTGAGTTCGCAAAATTTAAATACTGCTGCATGTTACACATACACATTACTAAAATTATGTTCATCATCCATTCTTTTATTCACTAAATGCTCATATCGTTTAACCAGTCTATGGTTGCACTGTTGTGTTAAGATAAAATAAAATGATGCTAGTAGTAACACAAAAACCGTAATCAAAAACGCCGAAAAATGTATATTTGCAGAATAATAACAAAAAAAAAGGTGCGCCGAGCATTTCATATCATCAAAGTCATGGCCATAATATCTATTTTCTGCTTTAAAATATTTCCCAGAGTTTATTCTTAATTTTGTTCGTTGCATGTGTATGTTAAAATCTACAAATAAAAAAGTTGGTCGCTTAGTAAAAAGTTCACTACATCGAAAGAAAAAAGTCATATTAGTAATTTCTTTGGGCAAAAATTTTTTTTAGAAATTAAACTGCAATCATAGACAGCGCTGATACATCTGCTTTTAAACAAACAAAATATCAGGTTGATATACCAAGTACTTTTCGAGATACTACATTATATTTATTAAAGAACGTTTAATTTGAAAATTGGCGATTTGGGCATTTCTTTATTGATAAAAAGGTTGGTACCGGTCAAAAATGTCGTAAATGATCATTTTGTATAGCACATCAGCTACTTAACAATAATATGTTGGTACCACCTAGTTTTATGCAGAAGAATCTATTTATGAAGAAAGCGACTTTTACCGTTTACCAAATTCACACAATTCCAATTTATTTTTGTATACAACTGTTATTAATGTTTCAAAATTCAATATTTTAAATTAAGAAAGATATATTTATTGTATTTTTTTGTAAAAAGGGAATATTATTCGAAAGTAATTCAATCTTCAATAAAATATATTATAAATTATACCTCTTTTTCCCCTTTATGAGTAAGTTGTCTGATAAATCCTTGTGGTTGTTAGTTTAAGTAATTAGTAATTTCTTATTATAGTATTATGCCTGAAGACGACTGTTAGTCGAAACATGTAGCAACTTTATATTTTCATCAAATTTCATATTATACAATTTTTGTGGGAGATTTCTTTATTATATTATATCATATCTCTCGCTTGATGTGCCGTTTGGAGACTGGGTATATCAGCAAAGCAACAAAATACACTCGTTTAGAGTTGTGTGTCTGTGATGGCGTAACCAAACATTGATCCATTGATCGCTTCAGTTTGCATCTAGGCGTTCTCACTTCCGTTCCATTACTTCCGTGACGCATTCGGTGGTTACTGCTGCAGTGCTGCCGGTAAAAACGTTTTACTTCAAAAATCGTTTTAGTTTCTTGCAAACAAATTCTCCACTTTGAGAATGGACCTCTTGAATAGTTCAAGATTTTTATAGAATTTCGCATACATTTAATTGCATGCCCCCACTTTTTTCCATTGCGCAGTGGCTAACACAGCCAAAATAGTTAATTTTTATTTGAAATGTAATCCATCCGATTAATATGTAGTTCAATCATAAAAAGTTTAGATTACGGTTTTTCCTTTGGTTTTTAGTGTAACAAAATACGCACATCATTGAAAACGTAAGAACAAAAAACTGCATTTTAATAACTGTGTAGCTAAAAATAAGCATAACGGTTGTCGTGCTCAAAATGAACAGTTAATAACTATTGCTGAGTAAATTGTACGCTAAAACTTTGATGGGCCGTCAGTTAAACTGCATTAGTTGAAGACTCACCAGTACTCATTATTTAAACACTCATGCTCGCTCATTTCTTGTGTATTTCATAGATGTTCGCTTACTAGCCTTACTAAAGAAAGCTGCATATGTATGTTATTTAAAATAAATTAATAATTATAATGTAATAAAAAACACGAGCGTCTATTTATTTCTTATCTAACTTTTAACTGATAAGTATTTCATTTTAGAAATTTTAATGTTAGTAACTATGTATGTACTACATACAAATTCTTTTTCTATATCAGCTGACGATGTTTGGAGCGTTTTTGGTGTATACTAAGTGTCTGCATAGCAGTGGTATCAACACTAGGAGGATCTACAGCCTTAGGTGTTAGGTGTTAGGAGTTTGCAGGGCTGCTAATTACAAATCCACTATCTAAATTATAATGTTCAATATGGCGGAAGTATTTTATAAAGTGATCCAAATTGCATACAAATGGATATTCGAGGGCTTTTGGGATTGCTAATTACACATCAAGTATTTAAATTATAAAAGTCAACATGGTTAATTTAATACGGCAGACATATTTTATAACGTTATCCGATTGTAATAAAAAATGGTATTCCAGAGTTGTTGAAGTTTAACTTCTTTGGCGGTGGGTGAAACATGCGAGCACTGTAATGGAAGTCATTTAACGGATTTCTGGCAATCTACTAAGCTTCTAGATTCTAGCATCAGCGCAACAGTAGTTCAGTACGGAATTGGTCACGAAGCGGGTTGCACGCGGATCACAGCTCTAAACGAGTGTATTATGTTGCTTTGCTTATACATACAGCCAGCCTGCGAACAGCACATATACCAAGACATATGATTTATAATATAGTTAATTGAAGATTGAATCACTTTCGGCTAATATTTTCTTTCAACAAAAAAATAATCATTTTAAATTTAAATATTGACATTTGAAACATTAACATCATTTGCATATGAAAATTAATTAAAAATAGATGAAATTCCCATGGAAATTCAATAAACTTAGGGTAAAAGTCGCTTCTTTCATAACTTTTTTTTGCGTACAACTAGCTCATACCACAGATAAAGTTAACACTACAGATATACTACCCCCTTATACAAAATGTCCGCCCATATTTGGAGACGAAATTAGCGTTAGTTTGGCTACAACGCGCCGGACCAATTTTAGGGCGCTGCTATCGCTATTTGTTTATTACTGTTGAAATGTGTTGGAAACTGTTTTATCGCGGATTCGAGTGCATCTGTCACATCATGAATATAATTTAAGTAGAATTGGCTTCAATATTAATTATTTACGAAAAATTGCGATTTGACAATTAAACATGGCAGATGGCTGTCTAACTTTTGGTTTGAATATGTGCTAAGTAATCTGCTCAATTACAGTCATCTGTGACTTAACTATAAATTGTCATTGTAGCGCCATCTTTTTGCAGATTATTAATCATATAAAACAAGCTGCCGATAGCTCACATAATTACCGTATATCTGTAGTGTTAACCTTATCTGTGCTCATACCGACATATTTTTGTTAAGTACGTTATTTGCTGTACAATATGGCCATTTACGACATTTTTGACCAGTACCAAACTTTTTTATTAGAAATAAAAAACGCGCAAAATGCCAATTTTCAAATGTAGCGTTTTTCAACACATATAACGTAATCTCTCGAGAAGTACTTGGCATATCAATTTGATTTTTTTTTGTTTAAAAGCAGATGCATCAGCACTGCCTATGATCTCATTTTTTCCGAAAAAAAAATGTTTGCTCAAAGAACTTTCGATACAATTTTTTGCTTTAGATCTAGTGAACTTTTTACTAAACGAGAAACTTTTTTATTTGTAGATTTTCAGATATACATGCAGCGAACAAAATTAAGAATAAACATTAAGAAATGTTTTAAAGCAAAAATTATATATCATATGGCCATGATTTTAATGGTATGAATTTTTTTGTCGAAACGCTGCGACGCACACACTACCCACTGCTATAGCGCGCAGACTGCGTTAAATTACTATGGGTCTACACATCTAATAGCACGTTTTTAACGCGGGTTCTACAGCCAACTAAAACATGGAAAGCACCGCTTAGCTCAACAATGTTGCAGTCGTACTAACTCGCTGTTCTGGTATTCCTGATTTAAAAAAAAATACAACACAAAATGTAATTACTGGAATATTATTATCCTATTAGTCAAACTTCACGTGTTCTTTAAATATGTGTAAGTGGCCCTTTAGATACGTGTAAACTGCCCTGCCTGACACCCTTTTTTACAATAATACATTATCTTTTGTAATAATACTGCAACAAAGTCCGGACTTTCAAATTCTAACGAATATTTCCTAATAAAATCATTGACCCTTCTTTAGAATTAAGAGATCATTTTTAATTATTGCATAGGCGAGTCTTTTTTATTAGTGAAATGAACAAGTTCTCTCTCTGGAATTTTCTGCTAGATATCTATCTACGCTGCTTGTATTTGATCTCGCACCTATGTTATTTTTGTAAAAAACAAAACAAACAGTACATTCAGGCTTGCCAAAGTATAAAAATAGCTTAATCTAACCGTACTAACTAGTTTGGATGATTTACATAATTTTGAGAGATCAGTTAACCGGTGAAAGCGGTTCTAGAAGCAAGAATTGATATGTTTACCAGTTAAATTGAGATAAATTAGTTTCTATAATGTTACAGCTAGATTGGATTTTTTGTTTCATAACCATCCTCGAACCATTAAATTTTGTTAATCTCTTAAAGTAAATATTCTGATATTTTATTTTAAAGTCAATATCAAGCAATCAATAATTTCATAATACGCATAGTTGCTGATGTAAAACAATGCAGTTATTAAGACCGTTTAGAAAGTGGATGTTCTTTGACATAATTGGAACCTTGTAAGTGATTACAGCGTCAAGACGTTTTCACAATCGTAAAACCACAATTTGTTCCAAAATTTATAATTTTGCAATAATTTCGTTGATTTCCTCCTTAGCAGAGCGCAAACTGGGATTAAGTTTAACGAATAATTATTTTAATGCAAATGTATGTGGAATTTCAAAATAATCTCACGTACACTTATTGCTCATAGATAATAAAAATGACATCATGACATTTTGTAATGCAAACACAGGTGTAGAACACCTCATATAGACTTTTATAAGCCATACAAAGAATTTTTACATTTATGTATACTTGCTTCACCTTTTCCTATATCTGATTATGTTTAGAAACAGTAAAAACATTATTGTAATAAATAAGCAGTTGATTTAATTATTGTAAGTGAAAAGAAATAAAAAATCAGTAATGATTATCTGTATATAAAATACTTAATTACTTTAACAATATTTATTTATTTTAAAGTTATATGTATTTCGGCATGTTTACATGCCATTGTCAAAGGTTATATTAAAAAGTAAACAGTTAGTGTTGTTGTAGCAATAAAACTTGGTAAAGTTTATTTCCAAAAAGATGGTTTACCCATGGGAAGTCCAACTTCACCTCTTTTAGCTAACATATTTATGGAAAATCTAGAAGATCAAATATTCGAATCAAATCAATCTGAGAAAGTTATATTTTGGTTTCGTTATGTTGATGACATTTTAGCATGTTTTAATAGTTCATTTGATTTAATTATTGAGTTTTTAATTTTTATTAACAGCTTGCATCCAAACATAACATTTATACTAGTAACAGAACAAAATAAGTCCATTAACTTTTTAGATTTAAACATAAAAATTAATTCCACTAATAAATTTGATTACTCAGTTTATAAAAAAACTACACAAACAGACATTACAATACCACACGATTCGTGTCATCATAAAACACATAAATCAGTAGTATACAGGTCTCTGATACATAGAGCTTTGACGGTCACTTAGTGCTCCTTCAGACACATTTGAAAAAAAAATGTGAAAGAGATATGGATCGATAATTTGCAACATCGGCGACATCTCACCTCACTTAGAGATAGGAATAACTTTTAACTAACTTAAAAGCACCCGGAAAAGATACAATATTTTGTCAGCGAGTCAACTATAAAATTTGCTACCATTTTAACTATTCCAAAGGTAAAGCCATACTTATCTTTACTCATATAAGGTGGTGTCCGTATCACAGAGAAAATAAGGGACTGAGACACACCAAATTGTAGCTCATCCCAAGCTTCATGTGCCCGTAAATCGCTTTAGATGAAATTAATTATAACAAAGAAATTTCAATTATTAAACAAATTGCATATAGTAATGGTTATAATACTAAACTTATTAATAAATTAATTAAAGAAAAAGATTATAAATTAGCCATTCAAAAAATTTATCCGAATACCCTAACTTCGCTCTATACAATTAAATATGCTTCGATCCCATATTTTGGTTTCAAATCAGAAAAAATTGCTAAAATTATAAACCAAACAAATAAATATAAGTTTTGAAACAACTAGAAACACTTTGTTTAATGCAAAATCAAAAACAGACGATTTGCTAAAATCAGGCATTTACCGATTAAATCGTTCGCATTGTAATTCGGATTATAGGCCAGTCAATTAGAAATTTTGATAATAGGTATAAAGAACACGTACGTTGTTACAAATACAAACACCCACATAAATCCAATTACGCTAAACACTTACTAGAACACAATCATTCAATGACATCTAATAACACTATAAAATGTTTACACTTTTGTGATAATAAACGTAAATTAGATATACTAGAAGCTTTTGAAATTCACAATCATTTAAAAACTATACCGTTACTGAATGAGCAAATTGTTCTCTTAAATTCTCCTCTATTGGACATTTTGGAATAAGAAATTAAGTCATCTGCAGACGAGAAGTTTTATTGTTGCCATAACAACACTAACTGTTTACTTTCATATAACCTTTGACAATGGCATGTAAACATGCCGAAATACATATAAGGTTGAAATAAATAAATATTGTTAAAGCAATTAAGTATTTTATATACAGATAATCATTAAATATGGACTTTAACGAAGTAAAGCTAGAATTTATAAATAAAAAAAAAGTTGTTTTGGAAGAAATTTGAAACAGTAAGAAATCTTAAAAAACACTTTGTAAATACATTTTATAACATTTTCTACTAGAATTAGAGTATTCCAAACTAACACGTTGTAAACGTCTGATAATGTTATGAAAATTTAAATAGCGCAATAGGGATCAAAAATTTTCTAAATTATTATTACACCTTGCCTATTTATAATTTATATATATTTTATTCTTTTTTTAGGTACAAAACATGCTTCACATCAGCACGTAAAAAAAGCAGGAAAAAAATCGCACCACGACGAGGAAGAGGCCAACAAAGGCAGCAAAGAAGTTGTTAATCACAAAATAGAAGATGCTGAAGGTGGTGGAAAGAAGAGCAAATCGCATTCAGCAGATTCTCATCAGAGCTACAAGAAGGCTGGAGCCCATTCAGCACACGGAGCCAAATTTAAGACTGGTGCAAAACAGAAGAAAACCAACTTCAGCAAGGTATGAATTTAAATCCGAGTTTTCAGTTTTTTTTAAACACAAACACAGTTTATGGTGTTGTTGTTTTCATTTAATAAATTAAATGCGGAAATTGTAAATAAGTCTTCAAATTGAGAAAAGATATTTATTTTAATACAATAACCAAAAATGATTGAAGCTTAGACTTTCCACTAATTGCACTTTTTTTAATTACCTTTGTATCAGTGTACTACGCGCCAGCAATTCATAGATCATTATCTATATATCTTACCATTTTAACGGGAGAGTACAGCACATCGGGGAGATTGTAGTCGCGGGCGCGGTCAGCTAACCAAATTTTACAAAAAAAAATTGATTTTTTTAATTTTTTTGGTATTTAATAAAAAATAAAACCAGAGACAAAAAATAAAATTCGCCAGCTGCAGATTGGGCGAGGAATTAAAATTAATCTCCCTAAATATTCGTAATCAGCTTTTACGTCTCACTGCTGGGCGCCGGCACTCTTCTCTACCACGTACTCTCCTTAGCGCTAAGGTGAAGTATGGGGTACCTACAATTTAACGCCAAATCCGAACGACTAAATACCAGAGAAGGTTTCAAGCATTAAGATTCCACGGCTGCCTGCACTTGATAGGGGAACGTAAGTGGCGAGTTGCGGCATTGAATTTTATTGCTGCATGACTTTGGAGGGAAATCGAACCCCAGACCTTTAGCGTTAGAGGCCAAGCACCCAACTTCTAAGCTATGGCCACTAAATATTGCTGCCCCTGAAAATTAGGTTGTGAAAATTATTCTATTTATTATAATACTATCACTCAAGAGTACAAAAAATGTTTTAATGTTTTCCATTTATTAAATAAAATAGTATGAAATGACAATTTTCAAAAATGCATCGAAAGCGTCACAGAGAAATTATCGGAGTGGGACACTCACGCTCATCCCTAGCTATATAAAGCTAAAAAATTTGAAAAAAATTGAAGCCAATTTTTGAGCAACATTATTTTGAAAATTTCACAGTTTTCATTCTTTCATACTTTTTCTACACAGTAACGTTGTGTTCCTCTAGGTCTATTACACTAAATAAAGCTTATGCCGACCTGGCAACTCGTTTTTGAGTAGTGAGTTAAAATAAAAAATTTCAAAACATCGTAACGGCCGCCATTTTGTGCTAGCAAGTTTGGAAAAAGTGTTGGATTTGCCCTTGTAGTGTCACAAAATTTAATTTCTATAAATAATGCTAACAAATTAACATATCTAACTTCCACTTTCGGTTTTGAATTTGTGAAAAGTTTGTTTTGTCAATGATTGTTTGATATACGTACAAGCGTGTACCAATGTGAGGATCCTGGCCGGTTCAAGTTCCAAAAACACTCATTTTATTCAATTATATTTTAGTATTTTATTTATGTTCTTATATGTTTGTAAATGCAAAGGTATTTGAATCTACTGCTCAAAAAATAGAGGTAGTCATTTTTTCAAATATTTTTTTATAAATTTGTATAGTATTCGCAATAAATCGAACAGAGATAAGCAAAAGGCAGAAATCTCTGGCAGAAAATAGCATTTTTTAAGTTTCAATGGTTCGTTAAATATTTAACATCTTTATTACGTATTGCCGCTGACAGTTAGAAGTTCCTTAATATTGTTACTGATATAAGTGACCGTACAATGAAATTTTGCCTTCCTCGCTATTCGAAGTATACCTATAGGAAGGTATTGTGATCGGTTTCATGGACATGAAGCACATTCAAACTTTCATCGAAATTTTTTTCGCTTTGGGCTTACTCGCCAATGTACGAATTATGCCTGAGAGACCGGTAGTTTCATGGTAAACCATGTCTACTTAAATTTTTTTTACCATAATATGGGTTTTTTGTGGGATTTTGGAGATCGATAACCCGGGCGTTACAATGCTGTCTGTGTGTATATGTATGTCTGTACTATATACTTGAATATAAACGCGCTCAAAAAAAATCTTACATTCGTATTTCAATCTGCACAAGCGAAACCCTCCTACGCCTCCCCCCTCCGTGCTCGAATCGATTTTTCGTTATTAAAAATTGTATAAATTTTGACTTAAAAATTTAGTATGTACATGTTAAATGACAATAGAAACTTTCCATTGAGAAAAACACCTACCGGTCGTTTCCTTTTGGTCATTTACCTGAACAGCTTATTTAAGTTGTCTCCCAGAAACGACTAACTCCCAATTACAAAATAATTTCTTAGATTTCAACGAATAAGCATTGGTTGTCTCTAGAAAATACCAAATATGATTAAACCAGACGACATCTTAAAAATAGGAGGGTGGAGAAGGCGTGCTCTACTTTAATATAGACGCGCTCGCAAAAGAAGCTTAGATTCGTATTCTACGCATGTCGAAATTTCCAGTTTTCAAAAAAATTTTTATTTTCAAAAACTTCAAAACATTTTCTTTGAAATTTTAGTAATTTTTAAACATTTCAAATTTATCATTTTCAGAAATTTTTAATGCTTTGCAGTTTTTAAAGCTTTTTAATATAATTTTCAAAATTTTCTTATATATTTAAAATTTTCAAAGATTGAGTTTAGCAAACATTTTCAACCTTTTCAGCATGTCATTAAATTTTCACAATTTTTATAAATTTTAACAATTTTTCCAAAATTTTCAAGAATTTTCAAAAACCTACAAAATTTGTTAGAAGACTTTTTGCATTTTCAAATTTAATGCTTCCGAAATATTAGAGCATATTGTCGGTTAAACTCTGACGTATTATTTCTAATTTTTAAAAAATTGTATGTACAATATCGAAAATGCCTTGTATTGCAAATTAGTAAAGACCCGACTTTTAGTCGCAGAAGAGCAAAAAATTCGTTAAAATTCAATAAGTAAACAAAAAGCATAGGCGTACTCAAATCCAATAAATGAATATGTGAAATACGGGAAACATATTAGACAAGAGAACTAATTTTTCGGATGACAATTTAGAAAAACTTGTTGTTGTGTATTGCAATTCTTAAGTTTTCTACTCAACGGTGGTTTTCCGTCCTTTATGGATGTTGATAGTTCAAACTACCTACTCTTTCATAGAACTTTCTTGTTGTATTAATGAATTTACACGTTCTATTTTCATCAATTTGTGGTTCCTATTTTACATTTCAATTAAAAACAATGTTTCTGCAGTTTCATTGAATTGTTTCGTAAAGTACTTTTAAAACTCATGACTATTCATTTATATTCTACGCTTATGAACCCTAATTTATTTTATTTTACCTTTACACAAGCATCAATTCCAGCTGACCAAATAAATAACAACTACCCGCACAAGGTGAATTAACGTCAAACAAATGGATGTGTTACCATTCTAACCTCGTAGATAATTCGTTTCAAAGTTTAAGTAGCAGCCAACTATACATTTAAAGAAATTATGGCAGAAATTATTATTAATTGATTGCCTCATAATTTGAATACTAGACTAGAAATCCGGACTATACAAATTAGGGTTATTGAGTTTTCGAATTTGATTTTTCTGAATTAAATGGTATGGACTGTAAAATGCAATGTAGGCGCATATACACAGACAGACACCATGCCATCAACCTGTTTTTTTAAATTTCCTTAAACCCTACAACGTATTAGGGAAAATTTACAACTCGATTTTTTTGGCGAATACATTACCTTCCTTAGGTATACTGCGTGTACCGGCAATTCAAATTAATATTTAAACTATTAACATTTTTTAACCTTAGCAATTTCTGATGTATATTTTCAAATTTTAATCAATCAGGCTCTTTATACGTAGTACCTATTTACGGGAAAGCGGTGGTACGTATACTTCACCAAGCATAATAATTAATTTTACAGTTTCGTCCTTGAAGAGGTTATCTTATAATTAACCATTGTTTTGCGGAATTAATTTCGTAAAGTTTTGGATATTGAGCATAAATCATAATTAGTCAGAGCAGAAAAATTACGATCAACAACTAAAATTAAAATAGTTTATGCTTAAACAAACAATAAAACCAGCCATAAATATTTTAATTATTGTTGTTAACATCGTAATTCCGGAGCGTAAATAAATTGTTCCATATTTCTGCTAGGAAAGATTGTTTTATAAACACCAATTCATTAAACAATTAAATTATTTAAATTTGTTGCAGGGATTCCGAGAGCAATATCACAAAGATGAACACAAAAAGCATGATACTTTCTACAGTAACGATCACAAAAGTGGAGAATACAGATTGTACGGAGCTAAAAATCAAAAATACCACACCCATCACCACGACAAAGACGAACATGGAAAATTCGTTGTAAGTATATGATTTTTTTTCTTCTGAAGCGGATAATTATTTTTTGTTAAATTCTGTAGTCCAAGAAACATTCAGACAAATATGGCAAGGACGGTAAGCAATCAGACGGATTCAAGTATTCCTCCCACAAGGGTTACCAACAAGAAAACGGGAACAACAAGTACTACATGAAACACGACAAGTGGGCTAAGAAAAATGGAAAGAACAACCACGGCAACAATCACGAATCTGCGTATGTGCCCTTGAAATAAATCGAGCGAATTGCTCTCAATAATAATTGCAAATTATTGCAAAATTATGCCTTAGAACAACGTGTTACGTGTTACTCAATAATAGGTACTTCTTAACTAGTTTTATACCCATTTTATTTTTATAAAAATCTTGACCCAAAGCATTTATTTAAGTAATGTAAAGGTTATACCTAATTATAAATCAATAAAATTTAAGCAGAACTTTATCTTTATTTAAAAAAATCCTTTAGACAGCCAATAATAAAATTATAGTGCGTTTATAAAGTTTATTAAAGTTTGGAAAAGTAAGGTCAGGAACAAACTAATTCCAAAAAAAAAGCAAACGGAAATATCGCTTACCATTAAAGCGGTGCTTCGTGAAGATCGCAACCAATACACCCTTAAAAACAAACCATCTGTACGAGGGTTTTGGGCTCTTATTGAACGATAACAATGTTAACCCTCAATTTCTTAAAAAAATTTAATTGGAGAAATTACAAAAGAAAACACGAACAGAAATTTGACATCGACATCATCTTCCAACAAGACGGAGCTCTTCATCGTTACAACAGATCTGAACGAAATTTCCTAAATATATGTTTTAGAAATTCTAATCCGTTAGTGTAAACCAGTTGAATAGCCTCCACGTTCACCGGATTTAAATGCTTTCTACTTTTTTATGGTGTTTCATTTTATACGATGTATAGTACGTACAGACGTGCAACGTGACAACCGTTTTACTTTTTATCCTGACATGGAAGAACAAATTACACTCCTTAACTCGCTAAATAATTCCTGACGTCAAAAATTGAATATAAGACGTAAAAAATTGGTTTAATAACAGTATAAATTATTTTTTTGGGGTCTAAAAATCATGGAATTTGAGATCTATATCTTAAATCTCGTATTCAAACTTTGGACGTCTAAAATTTATTTATTGAAATCTATTTTATGACGTCACAAAATCATCCCTTGATCTCTATAAAACTGTTCAGGCGATTTCAAGTAAAATAAATGAACTAGAAATTATTCACAAACTTTTAATGGTTTTCAAAAGTCGAAAAATAATAATTACTGACGTCAAAACATAATTTTTTTTGTCAATAAACAAATTTTTGGCGTGGCGAAATGCTGCCACCTAACGAAATTCTTATAGTAGTAGTGTAACTTAGAACCATACTGCAATATGGACTGCTAGAGGTTGCCTACCAAAAGAGGACGCACTTAAATTCACACGCTTGCCCAAGCACATTAGATAACCATTAGTAATAATATGACATGCCCAGTATGGTGAATGGGTTGGCGATGCATGAATCATAAAATCACAACATTCGTAAGCTAAAACTCGCCAAAAAACGCTCTCTTGTGGCAACTACATCAAATACCTGGAAATACTTTGGTGTGACGGCCAATTAAGATTTCGCTACTACAGCAGCACTTTTTGACAAATAACTTTTAAGCATCAAAAAAATCAGCTTTTGACGTTAATAAATACATTTCTACCGTCAATTGCTAATTTTGTGATAAAAAAAATTAATTTTGGTTAAAGAATAGCATTTAAATGTCGATTTATTTTTTAATTTTAAAATGTGTACCTTTGATGTCAAAAAACCGTTTAGTTTATGAACAATGAATTAGTTTTTAACTTTTTATATAACAAAAGTGTCTTTTAGACGCCAAAAGAATCAATAGTTGGCGTTAGAAAATAAATTTTTACGTCACAAAATCAAGTTTTGACGTCAAAAATTAATTTTAAACAAGTAAAAAATATTTTTGGCGTAGAAAACCTTCTACATTAAAAAAAATGTTATTCAGACGCCAAAATATCGACTTTAGAAGTCACAAAATCAAATTTAGACGTCAAAAAATAAATTGTAGATAATAAAAATTATTTTTGACGTGAATTAACGTTTAAGGAAACTTTTTACATTGAAGAAAATGTTCTTTAGGCGCCAATAAAATTATTCTTTAACGTCACAAACTCAGTTTGTTACGTCAACAAATCAAATTTAGACGTAAAAATAAATTTTTTTAAATTATTTTGATGTCAAGAAGAAAATGTTTAAAGATACTTTCAACAAAAATAAATTTTTCAGACGTCAAAAAATTAATACTTTACGCCACCGTATCAAATTTTGACGTCAAAAATAAATTGTAGACAAGCAAAAAGTGTATTTGACGTTAGTAAATGCTTAAGAAACCCTTTTACGTATATTAAAAATGCTTTTCAGGCGCTAAGCGAATTAATTTTTACGTCAAAATCCAATTTTTTTCGTAACTAAATAAAAGATTGACGTCAATAAATAAATTTTATTTAAGTAAAAATTATTTTTGGCGTCAAATCACACAAAAAAATGCTTTTCAGACGCACAAAACAATAATTTTTGAGATCACAAAGTCATTTTTTACTTCACCAAATCAAAAAATTAAGGTAAGTATAAGTATTTTTGACATCAATAAATGTTTAGAAAAAACTTTCTCTGTACATTAAAAATGCTTTTTAGGCGCCAAAAACATTAAATGCTCTAAAAAGCAATATTTTAGTCATAAATCTGACGTGATATTGTAGTTATACAAATAACGTTATAATGTAGTTATAAAACTGACGTCAATACAACGTACCCTGTTGGTCTTATAACGTCCTCGACGAAAAATTACCTTAAAATCACGTCAATAAAACGTGTGTAGGAAAAACTGCTTTTTTTTTCATACTTGCACTTCTAAACAGTCTAAAGTAAGGATCAATTCACTTTTCGTATTATATGTATAGTAATAGTTTGTAAAATGTTCTAATATTGTCAGTGCTGTCATTTTTCCGTTTAATGACGTCATATGCCCTCCTAATTCCGCTTTCAAATAATTATGATGAATTAAACTGTATTTTGTATTTAATTAACTAACAAATTATCTTTAGTAATACGATTGGTATAATGGATATGCAATACATGTAAGATACATAATGTTTTTTGTATATTTAAGAAGTAGTAACCAACCCCATTGTTTCATGAACACGATTTAAAATTCAGACCTTGAAATTCCAAGAATTTTTTTAATTTATAAAACCTGCATGAGTGGCCAGGGTTTACTCTACAATCAAAAACAAATTCCAGTTTTTTACTACTAACGTAATTTGTAATCGTATGCAAATTATATACCTCGGCTGAAGCAGCAAATCAATTTAAATTAAATACAGTTACATAGTTGCAAACAACTTTGGATTTTTTGCATTTGAACATATAGATTAAACACAAGAATTTGAAACGTTTGTTATTTATTATGCCGTACTTGAATAAAGAATAGTTTTAATCCTATTCCGTGACGGTGTAATTTTCAAAATGTTTATTAATTGATTTTAAATTCAGTTTAGTAACTTAAAATTGTAACCATCACTAATAATCTTAAATTGCACCTTGTTTTCATTTTTATTAGCTTAGTTGTTTATTAAAAGTTGCGCTTTGTCAACCAAAAATGTCCATGGAAAGTTTTTTATTGGCTTTTTTATCGTCGGACTTTATTGTTAATATTAAATATTGCAAATTGGAATAATTATTATATTTTATGTAAAATATTTAAACTTACTTTCCAGCAATTAATTTAAAAGTAAAGTAATATGATAGACAAGAAACAGATCTAAAGAATGAAATAAACAATATATTACAAGGTTTCGAGTTAAAATAAATTAAATTAATTAAATGCCTTAAAACCTTTTAAAAAAAGCCCCCGTGTTGCATAAAACGCCTTCAGGTAAACTTTTTTGCAAGCAATTTTAACATGAAAATGTAATTCACTATTAACAAGGACTTCAAATTAAAACATAGCGCCTCACCTTAATTGAAATAATTATTGTTATTAGATAAGTTTTGAATAGTGTCAGATGTAATAATGATAATAATACCACAAATATTTAATTGTATAGCACAAGTCCAAGTAATTTTGCACAGCTCGGCCAAATAAATTATTTAATTTTTCGTTGCTGTTTTACCTCTAAATATTCTGTTTGTAGATTATATTTTAATATTAACGATTAACCATAAACTAAACATTCACAGAACGAAACAAAATGTTTTTTTGTAATAGCCAGATTTCAGAATTATCAAAATTCGTGTTTATGCTGGATCGTTTATACGACATACGTATGTTTCGTGCTTAAGAAAATAAAACACTTGGATCAATGAAAATCTATTTTAGTTTATTTATCAAGTTTGATTGTAAAATAGAAACGGTAGCGGCACATAAAATAACCCGGACAATTAAAATTTTATGATCACACGACATACATTACTTCAGTGTTGTGTGGGTTGCCTATAAATTTTACACAGAAGCAAGCAAATAGCGTTTTATAATTTGTCATAAAATAAATATACATCTCGTTTCGTTCCAATCGTACGCACTTCAAAAATGATACACATGTATACATTTTCAAATGTTTATTTTTGTACGAATTTAATTTAATGTAACATGTTTGTAGTGCTATCTTTCAGTAACTTTTAATACTTTACGACCAGAGAAGCCAGCGAGTATGTTGCCAATGTTTTAAATCGTGTAAAATACAAATTACCAATGCTTGGATAAGAATCAAATTAAACATGGAGTTGAAAACGCCCTTGCAGAATAGATGGCGCTAGTAACAATGCGGCTCACAGCGAATACTAACAAATTTGTTTTGGCTAGCACTTAAATAAACAGTATATGCAATTATTTATTCTTAATTCGCGATAATGAATTGCGTAGCTATAAGACAAAGCCAGAATGTATTGATAATGATAAGTAAGAGAAATATGTATACTGTGTATTACTTAAAATTCATATAAAACACATTTCGGTGCCGATATGCTATTTTAAGATATTTAAGAAGATTTTTAAATTATATCTTCAACTAACGTAAACATATGTAATGTATTTTAAAAATTGATTCTATCATACAGACAGTGCCGGATTAACCATATTGGAGGCCTTAGGCTACGCTTTAATTGAGGCCCCTTTCCGTAAAAAAATAACAATAAATAATTTCAGACTTGCTAGTGGCAGTATTCCGAAATTATTATTACGTTGTTTTTCAAAAACATTTATATTTACATACCGACTAAAACAAATAATTTTAATTATTTATTGTTTAATAATATTTAATAATTTTTGTTACATAGCATAATATGTTAATTGGTTTAATAACATTAATAATTGTTAACGTTTGTTTGTGTTTTCTAAAATTGGTTTATTAGAATTGTTGGTTGGTAAAATTAAAAATCTATTAGGAGATAATTTGCGAGGAGGGCCCCGAGATTTCTACTGCCTAGGGGCCTCCACGAGTTTAATCCGGCACTGCGGATAAAATTGGTTTTGCCAGTCAAGGCTCATGAAGAACACAACGCCCACATCTAGGGTTGCCATCCGTCCTTGATAGCCTATCTTTAGTAATTTTGTCGGTTATTTCTTAGTACATCCTTAAGGGACACTATTTGTGCTTTATTTTACAGTTTCGTGTATTTGAAGGGTGGACGGTTGGCAACCCTAGATGCAGACGTGTTGGGCGTTGTTACTCATACGCAATACCGATTTTGGCAGCACTAGAAAATTTTGTTTGGGGGGCTTGAAAAGAGTCAAGTTAAAGTTAGAGAACTTCGTATGTATCAAATCGGATTTCAGAGACAAATTTTTTTCACTGGACAATTTAGAATAACAAATGTTTTTTATTGGACAATTTAAAATACCCTCTCGTTTCTGTAAACGGAATTATAATCAACTTAATAATACTTATGTTTATATTTAGCAATTTTTGTTTAATTTGATGTTCATTGTGAGGATGTTAGCATAGTAAGAAAACAATTTTATTAAATTTTAGCAGAATAAAAGCGTAATTTGATATTTTGCATTTCAGCGGTGTTCTAGCTTACCTAAGTTCGTAAAAACAGTTTACTAACAATAATGTAATGCAATTATATTATGCCGCATCAGCAAACAAAATTTCGCATTTTACTATAAAAAATAAATATTCCTTATTAAAGGTCTTAAATTTTCCACTGCAGACTTAAAAGCGCCATCAAACTTTTAAGGAAGCCCAAATTCTCTTACCCCCCCCCCCCCCCCCCCCCGTAGGGCCGCTAGTGACACGAGTGGGCATTGTTAGTATTCTGCCGCATGCCGACCAATTCCGAAGAACGGGCGAAATTTCCTACTTTTGCTTTAGCAGACACGTGCATGACGTCATACAGTTTACTAGCTTGTTTACCAATTTCAAGGCTGCTTTAGCAAAGAGTCTCGGTAATGTAAAGGCATGAACCGCCGTCTAGCAAGGCGGGGGTCTACGTTCGATTCCGGGCACCGCCGCGCCGTGTTTTTTTAATTAATTACTTTTGTTAAATGGTTGGCGCTTTTAAATTTTATATACTATTTTTTTAAACAATGTTTTTGGTCTTTACTGTCTACCCGAGGTTATGAAAAAATACGAGAACAAAGTTGCATTTCCCACTGATAATGCGCGCAAAGCCAAAGCAAAAGTAAAAATGCTGACTTTAGACGCTTCTTGCCACACGTAAATGCATCTTGGGTTGCCTAACCAGTAGGCGTGTTTTTTAAATAGTAAATTGAATGAGAAAGAAAATTACTATAAAATTGATACTAGAAAATTGAATGTCATAACTAGATATTATATTATTTTATATTCGTTGCCATGATTACATAGCTACATCAGAAAACTGTAGAAAATAACAATAGTACACATGCAAAAGGTAACTAAAAATGTTACATTAATTTGTCTTGTCACTTGCTGTATTTTCCACGACATTGCCTATACCTTTGTGCCTACCTTCATGTAGAACTAATCAAACGACGCCGGCATTGCTCTATTATGACGTCACGAAAGACCCCAGATTACCATTAAGTGTGAGACTACAAATTTCACTGTTCAAAATGGTGAAAGCGTTTGGTACTTTTTGTGAATATGAATGTGAAATGTGTTTAAATTGTTTTGTTCTATAAATCGCCGTGTAAGTAATAATTTCTAGAACATTCTTAACCCAAAAAATCATGCACATGCGCATTGTGTTGATAATTCCCGTCATATCCTATTCACATAATCTAACCTATGTGGATGCGGATCACCTCAACTGATTGGTTTTAGTAAATAGTTTTGGCAGTTGTTTCGAAGAACATAAGAAGGTAAGCAAATAGTAAATAAAATACAGTGCAGTATATTATTGACGATTACTTTACAAACAGGATCATCCAGATGTCGTCGCCAAAGCCTGGAAAACGTCGCAGGGACACCGACGTTATCAAGCTAATACAAAGCAAACACCAAGTAACCATGTTGGAAGGAGCACACGTATTTTGCGTACGATTCTATGGCCCTCCTCAAACCCCGTACGAAGGCGGAATTTGGAACGTCAGGATCAACCTAACTGAAGATTATCCTTTCAAATCGCCCAGCATTGGTTTTATGAATCGTATTTTTCATCCAAACATAGATGAGGCATCTGGAAGTGTTTGCATGAATGTTCTAAACCAAGCCTGGACTCCTTTGTATGATTTGTCCAACATACTTGAGACCTTTCTTCCCCAGTTGCTGACTGATCCTAATCCAGAAGATCCATTAAATGTAACTGCTGCTGCTCTATATCTTCAGCGACCCGAAGAATATAAAAGGGTGGTGAAGAAACACATACGCAAGTTCGCTTCAGAGGAAGCTTTGAGGCGTGGGAATAATTCTTCTTCAGGTTCTGACACCGAATCGAGCATGTCTGACAGTGAGCAATGACATATTTGCTTCAGTGGTATGGTTTATTACTTAATAATTCAATATATTTTTATTATTGGATTAGATTAGTTCTTTGTCTTGCAAGTAAGTTCTTTTTACTTAAGTATAATAAGCCAAAGTAAATTTGGGTGTGATAGTAAGCCAAATTATAACCAAACAGTATTTTGACATAATTACTTTCAAAGTAAACAAATAAAATTGTAAATTTTAGATAATATTTTGGGAATTTTTCCTTTGGTTTGTGTTGTAGTTGTTGCTTTTGTAGATTTGTAAGAAATAATTTTTTTAACTGCATGATAAAAAATGTGTAGGTACAAACAGAACATGTCAATTTTATTTTCATTTTCTGTTTGCATATTTTGAATGGTTTTGATAATAATTATTTGATAAAGTATTGTTGTAAACACTACTTTATATAAAGTAGAAGTGCCGCTCTTTAATTTAAATTAGAAATGCTGAAACGTATATGTTTCTAAAAAGTGAAACCTGATAATTTACGTTTATGTCTAAGTGTACCTACCTACTTCCCCGTTAGACTTTATTTTAATTATTTAATTGTTTGTTACTTAAAGCACATAAAATCAGTATAATTTTATAAATAAAAATTAAGATTCGAGACAATCTCACTTATTTTGTGTATTCGTGTCCTAGTACCTAATAAATAAAGTGGTAAACAAAGAATACTTTTACAATACTTTTTCTACTACTAGTTTTATGCAACTATTGAATAATTTATATGCAAGTAGAAAACATTACTTCCTATAAACTTCTACATTACACAATATTTTAACCGCGAGTGAATTTTGCATTTGCAAATTGCAATACTAGATATTAATAATTTAGCAGTGAATAAACGCGAATACAATTTATTATTACAATAATTGTAATATGATATACTTGTAATACGTTCGAATTCCACACAGTGGTGGTAACTTCAGGCAGTACCATCCTAACCATTGGGCTAATTGGGTTATGAACCCAAAAGGGCGCGTTGTTCTTTACGGTACTATATTAAATAAAAATGTCTTTTTGGTTATATATTTTAAAATTTTCACTATAATTGTAATTATAATAAGAAATGGATCACAAATCTGTTAATGCGTCCATAGCTAGGAGGCGTATCCCGCTAGTATTGCTATCACTCTACTAGGTCGGTAGACAAGACACATCTGGTCTGGTTATAAGACAGTGTGAGTGCACCTGAGTGCACATTTGTGTAGAAATTGAGTAGAAAGAGTCCGCTAGTGTTCGAGAAGCATACAAGCCGCTGCATATTGCCCCACTTCAGACTCATGTAAAAACAAGCTGTGTGGAGGAGGTTTGTTTAAATGTTTAGGGTTCTGGAAAACACATCCCTGGAGAAAATAGCCCCGAAAGCAAATCCCCGAATAAAAATCTCCGGAACAAAAATTCCTTGGAAAAACATGGTAGTAACATTCTCGGGTAAAAACATCCTCTGAAAAAAAAACATCCGCGGTGAAAACAGCCTCTTCGCAGTTTTTATTTATACAAAAATTCTTCTAGGTAGGGACATTGGATTTCCTCGGGGCTGTTTTAATACCAAACTTCATCCCGATCTGTAAACTCGTTTTTGAGTACTATGGCATTAAAATGAAAATTTTCGAAAAATCGTATTGGCCGCATTTTTAAAGCTAGGAAGTTTGGAAAAAAAAGTTGCATTTAAGTCTTCCGTCAAATTTCTTTTTCAGTTTCAAAATATTTGTTTTCCGGTATAAATGCTACAAAAGAAACATGTCTAACTGCCGTTTCCGATTTCGGATTTTCTAAAAGCTTATATTAACTGTGAATTTTTGGTTTTGAATGTTTTGACATTACGAAGTTTATCGAAATCGGACCATCCGTTCGGGAATTATAACACATACCCCCCCTCACACATACAAACCCACCCATACACCAAATAGACATTATTTAAAAACAACTTCTTTGAGTTCCTGGAAGTCCAAAACATTAATCTTTCTTTTTATCTACCATTTTTTTCCGAGGCTTTTTTTACTGTTTTTTTTCGGAGCTCTTTTCCTAGAGCTTTTTTTCGGCTATGTTTTTCCAGGAATGTTTTATCCTAGATTCGAATGTTACCACTGCTGTTAGGGCGCAACAAATTCTTAGCCCGGGGGCTCCAACTTCCTTAGGACGGCCCCGACGTCAGGAAATAGGCCCTAATGCGGGCACAAATTGAAGATTCCTCTCATAGCCATTTTATTGTTTTGTTATTTTTTTTTTATTTTTTTTTGATAGCTATTTCTGAAGCTAGTACAATATTAATATATAATTCTCTTTTTCTTCTTCCCTTTGGCTTAACCACTACTCGTAAACACCGGACTTGAAGTCTCAGAACAGCAAAAAAGTTCGTTAAATTTCAATTTATAAACAAAAACCATGGGAGTACTCAAATCCAATAATTTATAAGTGAAACATGTTTGACGATTTTGCAAGGTTCAGATGGAGAAAAAAATAGGGCATCGTGAAATGGAGGCAGAAATGGTATTAAACGAAGAAAGTAGATAGATTAAAATGACATATTCATAAAATTGTTTCGTGTAGTACTTTTCAAACCCGTGACTATTCATATTTCACGCTTATGAACTGCGTTATCAAACAGCTTGAAACAATAAACCAGCTAGCCAAATAAATAAAACGTAACTAAACAAGCTCGCATAAGGTCTAACATATAGTAGTGTTATTGTTTTAATCACGTATATTCGCTTGAAATTGCAAATAAGCGACAACTATTTTATTTTTATGTATTTACAGGAATTATGCGGTAATTGATTATTAATTTATCGCCTCATAATTTCAACACACCAGTGCAAGCTTGCGCAGTTAGACGGAATAGTTGTAATACAAAACAAAATAGCGAAATATCTTTTCATATACTTTTATTAATTTTTTCTGTGTCATATTATTATTTTTATTTTATTTTCAACCGGTACGCCCCTAAAATTTTGCCGTCCTGGGCGGTTGCCTGGTTCCCTACCGCCTGAAGCCGCCACTGCTAATGCAACAGTATTGGCTGCATTGGCGTAGTTACGCCGCCGATTCCATACTGTTAGTTTGTGATAATTATTATCAAAAGGTAACAGGAGAGTCTATTAAGGCAACAGAGCTACCTTACTGCGCATGCTCCAGATTTGACAACACTGCGCTTGCGTGCGGTATATTTCTATGACCCATTACTGTATTATAGTATGTCGTCCAATTTCAAATGCGTTTCTGCAACGAACCTTCGTAGTGTAGAGGCGAGCAACCCTGCATAAGGTGGGAGGGGTCCTCGGTTCGGTTCTGACCACCGCCATTATTTTTTTAATTTTTTTTTGTCAAATTCTTTATGTTCTTTATTGCGTACCCGCTGGCCTGCTTCTGTTCACTCCTCATGGTATGTTTTTAGCGATAGGGTAGCGCCGTTAGGCGGTAGAAGTGTGACCGTCAAACCTGGTGCATACGCAGGGAGGTAGCCCTGTTGCCTAATTGAAATTTAAAACTTATCATTGCAAAAAGTATTTCAGACTTTTAGTTATCATTAGACAGAACTAGTTTCAACCGAAAACGGGGTTTCACGGTAGCATATAGATACACACGTATTAGTTTGTTGTTTCGTGATACGTTTTGATACTACATTATCACTTATTTTATTTCTTATTGTCGGCCTATTTCTGCTGCTAGTTGCTACAGCAGGTTATCACCGATGTCAAAAACTGGAAATTATGCGAAACCTCTGTTTGTCCAGTCGCAGACCCGCTAGCGACCGACACAGATCGGCGGCGCCGCAGCCGACGCCTTGTCCTACATCTATCTAATCTTCTTCGATCTATCTAATCTAATATATAAAGGCGAGAGTGTCTCAACTTTAGTGGCGGATAGGACACCTGCGGACCTCGAGCTGATCATATTACGCACACTCCAGTCGCATACCCGCTGGCGACTGACACAGAGCGACGGCGCCGCAGGCGACGCCTTGTCCTACATTCTATATAACAAACGTGGGACACCCTGGACACTACTATTCTAATATACAAAGGCAAGAGTGTCCAAACTTTATCTAATCTATCTATCTCATAAATAAAGACGAGAGACGATCGACATAGAGCGGCGGCACCGCAAGCGACGCCGTGTCCTACATCTATCTAATCTTCTTCTATCTATCTATCTATCCAATCTAATATTTAAAGTTCGAGAGTGTCTAAAATTTAGTGGCGGGAGTCCCGCGGACCCCGAGGTGTCCATACCACGCACCAGTGTTGCCAACTGCACAGAAATTTCCCGGAGCTATAGGGAAAAAAATTATCAGGTAATGAAAATTTTTGCTTAAATACACGGAAAAATAAAAATTGTATTAAAAAATTAGGAATTTTGTTGTTTTAACTTCAAAATTCCAGAAATTATTACATATAAAAAGAAGGCTACCGAATTATGATGTCCGATTGACCATAAACGATGAGAATACTAAATAATATCGCGGAGCTGTTGTCTATCACCGAGTTTAGCCGTCTCTAGTAACGTAGTAAGTAATATTTAAAAAACCATAACATGAATATCGAATTTTTTAGGTAAATCCGTATATCGGATTCCGGATTTTACATAACTAATTACAATTATGACTACCCTTAATACAGTGGAACAAGTAATAGTTAAGGCGTTATTATAACACGAGTTTGAAAGTTGCACGACGAGGTCGTAGATCGAGTCGTATAATCAAACGAGTGCCATAATAATGCATTATCCCACGTGTACCATGCAACATTTCATCTACGACTGTTGAAAATTTGTTCAAAATCAAATTTTTTGCTTGAAATGATATTTGACATTTCGCATTAATTTATTTGCAAATGTCAATACACTTTTAAAATCAAAGGAACGAGATAGATTCGATTTGTTCAATACTATGGCAACCAACCAGTTTTTTTATAAACAAAACTTCGGTTTTTTGTGTAAATACAATGAGTTAGGTAATGAATCCACTAGCGAGATAATGAACTAACGCAAATAATTGACATAATAAGTCCTTATCCAAACAGTCGTAGATAAACGTCATTATTAAACTGATTAAACAGGATGATGATCTTTTGACTTTGTGACTTGAAAGTGTGTGAAAGTAAATAAAATAATAATGTAGCTAGCAATAATGTAGCTAGCAATAGTGTAGCTCTTTGATAAAAAGCGCCCTCCATAAAATGAGCTTGCAAAATACAAAAAATACAATTTTATATTTTGGATATGTTTTCCTATGGAAATTTTTTAAGTGATTTTTTTTTCTTGGATATATTTTCTTAGATTTGGCCCCGGACCATCATAGCTAACTCTCTTCCGTCATACTCATACATCTTACATAAAAAAAGATCTATTGGCGTCTTAGAAAAAAATTTAAACACATTTTAGCGAGGCGCTGCATCAAAATGAGGGCCAGCGGGTGGTCTAGTGGTCAGAGTCTCAGGCTCTAGGGCTAGATACCCAACGGCAGTAGATTCGAATCCTCTGCAAATTGGAAACTTTTCTGACTACGTTAAACCCGGTGCCGTGTCCACGGACGTTGTGTGTGGTGTGTCTGTGTATGTTGAGTTGCATGTTTTTTGTGGGTGGGTCATGTTAGACCGGTGAATAGCGCTAAATGCGCTGAGCCCGGGTAAGGGGGTGGGACGGGAGTTGTTTTTGCGATTCTTGCTGTTTTGCATATTTTATTATTTTTATTACACCTAGAATAGATTTTTTTAAATATTTTTTTTTGGCAGTGTTAGGCAAAACATACGAATATGCAACATTACGACGTAACATTTACATAAATAATGCCTACCAATATGTCTTGATAGCTAAAGGTATTTATTAGAATTTATCAGGTGAATACTCTTGCTTTAGAAGTCCAGACACCACTATAAGGTAATCAGGAAGTTGGTATATGGCAAGACAGCTTCTGCAAGAAAATCTATTTGCACCAATGATTATGTGTGAATCACTTCTTCGTGCTAATTAAACAACAGTAAAAATAAACAAAGTTCAAATATGGAAACCACAACAAATTAATTAAAGTGAAACTTACTCCTTTATTGCACTTAAATTACAAAACATTAAATGTAATTATTCCATTTATGCAATCCTGTATCAAGGAGCTCAATTTCATCAGAAATGTAACCCCTTCGCTTTACTATAACGTAAATACGATAAGAAATTCCTACAACAGAAACAAACAGAATTGTAACAACTAAACTTAAGATTAACAAAGTCGTGTTTAACGATGCATTCAGACTTTTGTTGTCGTTCTTTGCGATGTGATAAATCTCATTCAAAACTTTAGTATCATTAACAAGCATTAGGTTGGTCTGCTTCAAAGAACTATTGAGTTTGTTATATTCCTGACAGGGAATTCCAGCCACATTTTCTTCGTTATACGACAACTTTTCGTTAACCGTGAAGTTGATTTTCTTTTTACCAAAATAGTGAAGCATCTGCGCTAAAAACTCGCAAGGCAGTTGGTTTTCTCGAATATTAATCAGTTTCAAGTTGGATAATTGTGATATAACGTAGTCATAATCGATGTACTGTAGTCGGTTTCCTTCCAAATCGAGAGTTCTCAGATTTTCCAGTGGTTCCAAAACATTTTCTTCTAGAGTTTCTAAGCCGTTGTAGGAGAGATTTAAGATTTCCAGATTTTTAAGATTGTGAAAAGTTAAATTACTAACATGTTTTAATTTATTGTTGGAAATGTCTAAGATTTCCAAATTGGTTACAAATTGAAAAGCATATTTTGGCAAGGAAAAAAGAAAATTGCCTTCCAAGTAAAGTTGCGTTAAACTATGAAGTCCATAGAATGAATAACTGTCGAGTTTTACGTTATTATACGACAGATCAAGGATTTTTAAATAATTTAAGTATTGAAAGTGCCCTTTTGTTAATTTTCCAATATTACAGTGGTTTAAGCTTAATAATTCCAAATTATGTAAATTACTGAATTCTCGATTATCAACTGATATTGTATTGTTTGACAAATACAATTTTTTGAGTGATGGCAAATCAAAAACTGGAATCTGACTCAGGTTGTTGTTTTGAAGATTCAACTCTTTTAAGGCTGTTAAATTGTCAAAAGAATTAGGTGCAATGAAATTTATAAAATTATTTTTTAAATTTAAATTCTGCAACGACAAAGTACCGCTAAAATAATTGGAACGTATAATTTTCAGTTGGTTGCCCTCCAAATTTAGCACCTCTAAATTTACCAACCCTTCAAATGTGTTACTTAAGTCTTCAATTTTGTTATAGCTTAAACCTACTTTGATCAAATAACGAATATGCTTTAAGGAAACCAGTTCGTTAATACGATTAAAATCTAAAGTTAAACTTTGCAAAAGTTTTAAACACATAATGGAAGAATTCTTCAACGAAGTTAAATAATTGTGATGGAGAAACAAACGTCTTAATTGCTGCACTTCACACAAAGGAATGTTATTTAGTTTTTGGAAATTATTGCGACTCAAATCTAGTTTTTCCAAATTTTCGACATTTTTTAAAGTTTCATTTTCTAACACACTTATATTGTTATTGCTGATGTTAAGCACTCGTAAATTATCCAATCCTTTCAAAAAATCTTTGGAAATTTCACTTATATTACTGTTGGTAATACTAAGAAGCTCAAGTTGGTTGAGATTTTCAAACGCTCCCATCTTGGATTTATTAGAAAAATTTAGTTCGGATTGTGTAATTATTATTTCTCTAGTCTTTGGAATACTCTCGAAAAAAATCGAGGATAAGTTACTTAAATTGGATTTATCAATCATTAGTTTAATTTCATTGTAAACTGTAACGCTTCTGAGCTCGTCTATGTTGCTGTAATTTAAGTTACTGCAGAAAATATCATAACCGTAGCTATATTTTTCGTGATAGTTCATTTCTTCGTGGCAGTTAATTGCGAATAGGGTACGAATTTCGATGGATAATCCTATGAAGGTTATTATTTGAAGGACTTCCATATTATCTGCAAACAAATACTTCGTTACTAATAGTCTTAATTATTGTGCATATAAAAAGGTAATTATAAATAATTCTTGTAATGCTAAAATTGCATGCACTTAATTGAAAGTGTGCAATTCTATAAGCCTATTATACAATTTAATATAATTATATGTTACGTTATGCACGTTTGATTCTTTCTTCTGTTACGTCAAATTTCTATTTATCATTACATTGTTGTTAATAAGCTATACTAATAACAAATAAATAGGCAGGTCTAACATAACTAATTTTTTTAAATTGCTCCTAAAGTATAAACAATACAAAATTTAATTAGCTCAATATTATTAAAAAATAATATAATTATCTTACTTAAAACGAATTTTCTGTTTGAAGCCTTTTTATCTCTCGAAAATAAACGTAAAAATGGAACTGATGATATGTGAAGAAATTATGGCATTCAGACACTCTCAAAGTGATGAAAATACAACAGCACGCGCCAGTTACTATCAACTTGAGTCAGTTCACTTTAAGTAAAAAAATCTGTGACTGGGATTCATTGACCTGTACAATAGGTTATCAGAAAGGTTAGGATTTCTATGCAATTTCACGCTTCTTTTGTATGTCGGAAACATACACAGGCTTAAATTTTTTTCGTAAACCATGTTAGAAAGTGGGCTTTTCGACCCTCATTTTCGGGGCGAAAGTTGCAGCTTAGCGAGCGCAAAATAAATTTTTCGCCACAACGCAACGGAAAAATTAGTTATTTATGTAACAAAGGAAAAACGCTGAAATGTAGACTTCGAATGGACTTTCCCGTACTAAAACTTATTGTATTTGCAAAAGTGTAAATTTTATAATTATAACCTTCAATTCCATCCATCCAAATTCTAGAAAGCGCCACAGTGAAATTATAGCTTAAAAAAAAAACAAATTGTAGCCAACACTAAATACTAATACTTGCCGTTGCCGTATTTGCAAAAATGTAACTTTTAATAATTATAACGTTGTACGGTTCAGCGAGTATTAGATTTCTAAGAAAACAAGCAGCGGGGATTTAAATTGGCAATAGCTTGTTCAATTGGTTTCCTACGGTACGGAAGTTTTGATTATAAACCAAAATACTCAGTTAAAAATTCTTCCGAATTAATCAAAAAGTTATCTAACTTACATTTACCACCACAAAGCAAGCTAGTTAGTTTTGATGTTACTAATATGTTTTCCCAAATATCTCCTCAGGAGTGTATTCCTTTGTTAAATAATATTCTTATTAACAAAAATGTTGAGTTAATAAAACGGACTGAGTTGATTCAATTATTTGAACTTTGCACCAATCAAAATTATTTTATTTTAATAATAAAATTTATTTCCAAAAAGATGGTTTACCCATGGGAAGACCAATTTCACCTCTTTTAGCTAATATATTTATGGAAAATCTAGAATATCAAATATTCGAATCAAATCATTCTGAGAAAGTTATATTTTGGTTTCGTTATGTTGATGACATTTTAGCATGTTTTAATAGTTCATTTGATTTAATTAATGAATTTTTAATTTTTATTAACAGCTTGCACCCAAACATAAAATTTGCACTAGAAACTGAACAAAATACTTCTATTAACTTTTTAGATTTAAACATAAAAACTAATTCAACTATTAAATTTGAGTACTCAATTTATAGAAAATCTACACAAACATTCATTGCAATACCACACGATTCTTGTCATCATAAAACACATAAATTAGCAGCATACAGGTCCATGATACATAGCGCTTTGACGGTCCCTTTAGATGAAATTAATTATAATAGAGAAATTTCAATTATTAAACAAATTGCATAAAGTAATGGTTATAATACTAAACTTATTGATGCATTAATTAAAGAAAAAGATTATAAATTAGCCGTTCAAAAAATTTATCCGAATTCCCTAACTTCGTTCGATACAATTAAATATGCTTCGTTCCCATATTTTGGTGACAAATCAGAAAAATTGCTAAAATTATAAACAAAACAAATAAATATAAAGTAAGCTTTAAAACAACTAGAAACATCTTAAACACTTTGTTTAATGCAAAATCAAAAACAGACGATTTGCTAAAATCAGGCATTTACAAATCAAATTGTTCGCATTGTAATTTGGTATATTTAGGCCAGACAATTAGAAATTTTGATATTAGGTATAAAGAACACGTACATTGTTACAAATACAAACACCCACATAAATCCAATTACGCTAAACACTTACTGGAACACAATCATTCAATGACATCTAATAACACTATAAAATGTTTACACTTTTGGGATGATAAACGTAAATTAGATATACTAGAAGCTTTTGAAATTCACAAACATTTAAAAACTGTACCGTTAATGAAAGAGCAAATTGATCTCTTAAATTCTCCTTTATTGGACATTTTGGAATAAGAAATCAAGTCATCTGCAGACGGTTACCGAGATCAAGTCACCAAGTTCTATTGCTCTAACAACACTAACTGTTTACTTGTTCATATAACCTTTGACAATGGCATGTAAACATGTCGAAATACGTATAAGGTTATTATAAATAAATATTGTTAAAGTAATTAAGTATTTTATATACAGATACTCATTAAATATGGACTTTAACGAAGTAAAGCTGGAATTTATAAATAAAGTACTTATGATTACTTCTTAATGATATTACATTGCAATGCAATAAGATGGTGTATTTTTTCAAATCGAGCGTAGGGGTTGATTTGGTATTGTGCTCCTACGAATGAGCCGCCACTGATAACCCTCTGAAGAAAAGGTAGCTTAGAACAAGAAAGTCTCGTACATGTTCTGTTAGCTTTCTCCTTGCAATCCTGGGCATCTCAAGTAATACCTAGAGAATATAACGCCTAATTCAGCATTTACCTACATGTGAATTGCGCTTTTGGAAAGTCTGTTTATAGAAATTGTGCTATTAGAAACTGATTTTATGGGAATATGCATTTTAGTCATTGCTCGATTAAGTTGCTTAATTAATAGACCAAAACGAAACCTCACAGGAACCGAATCTCCAAGTTAAAAAAAAAGTAAATTTTAATGGTAATGGTAAATTGACCTGGTCGAGATGTCGCGGTTATGCAATACAAAAATATGCTAACTATACAAAACAACTCTGCGCTTGCATTCCGTATGTTTGCTTATGTTTTGAACAGTGCCGGATTTACCTATAGGCTGACTAGGCTGCAGCCTAGGGCCACAAGTTTTTTTGAAACTCATTGTCGGGGTTTATAAATTTTTGCGTGTCATAATTTTTGGGGAATCATGTAAAATTGGAAAGCTCCAAAATATGTTTTGGCTATGTTTAAGCATTCAATGCTCATACATAAGTAAAATATTATAGAAACCTAGTAACGTAATGTGATAGCTGGTAATCTAGGAAGCGTCACACCCATGCGTACTATTTGAAGCTAGGTAACTGCAACAGTGCAACTGTTAGCAAGTGTTCCGTTCACTGTTTTACCGGTAGCTCTTATCGTGGTAAAGTGAGAGCCTTTGCAGTTTGTGCTCCTTTAAAAACAAGTTTTCCGTAGGTATTCTTTTAAACTAATAAAAGTGCTATAGTGCTTGTACACAGCAATCAAATAAAAACTTAATCACAGTCGCCTATGAAACAAACACGGCATGTAGACGATTAGTTTTCAAATCGTGGAGCTATTATTATAGTAACGCGGTTTATTATTTTACCGTAATTGCTCATATTTAATATTTGTATGATAATAAATTGCAAACTAATCATCGGCATGCCGCGTTTGTTTTATAGGCGACTGCGATTCAGTTTTTATTCGATTGTACTGTACTACAAAAGCATACATAGTGCAGAGAAGATTTTAATAAGCCTGCTGAAATATTAAGGTAGGACATTCCCACCCTCTGCAACTACCCCAATGCACATAGTAGGAAAATTACTTTTGAAAAGTAGGGCCTGATACTTAATTATAGCCTAGGGCCATATAAAATGTAAATCCGGCACTGTTTTGGAGGAGTAAATTTGTTGAAATGTCAATGTTCTTACGAATTTACTTTTCTTGCGTTCATGCGTTTAGATTGATAAAAGTGGACACACATAGAACACACCCACGCACGTTTACGGGGACATAACACCTGCTGTATTCGGAATCCTAAAGCCCCAAAACTGCCATCCCACTGTAAAAATTCTCGTATATATTTTTACAATTTTTTTAAATAAAAATGGCCTGTGAAATGGCCATAGTACACTATCCCACTGTAAAAACATTTTGACAAACATTTTATAATTGTTAGATGTGTTGCATAAATGGTTGTTACGAATGAACTTGACTAAATACAACTTTAACACAAACCATCCACTAATGCAGCGCTTCTCAAACTGTGGGGCACGCCCCTCTGGGGGGGGGGGCAAAGCTGCACAGGGGGGCGTCGAATAAATAAAACATTAAAAATTTATCCATATTAACTAAACGTGTACAAACATATACAATAACTTTTTTTAGCGTTTGCACTCCAACATGATCTGTGACTCCAACTAACAATTGAAGCGCTTCCGCTGCTTTTATATTCGCGTATTTTCAATCTAGAAAGTTCGAGACGTATCGGTAGCTGCCGCGAACATTCCGGTAACTGCAGATCTGGTGATAATGCTGTACCACATCGGCAGCGTTGCCAATATTGCCAAATTGATTTAAATAAGTTTTATGCGTATTGGGTTATTCTGATCTATCTTATATTATGCGGGGGGCGCAGAATTGTTCAAGGTAGAAAAGGGGGGCGCGAAATACGGAAGTTTGAGAACCGCTGCACTAATGCTTGGCTCACAACGTTAACCCGCACGCTTCCATCAACAACCAATCAAAACGCCTTGCATCAACATAAGTATAGGAGTTTCTATTACATTAAAGTATTTTTACATGATAACGTGACGTCACATAAATACTAACAGCCTATCAAAATGTTTTTATAATTCCATAAAAATAATGACATCACATTATCAAAGTCGTTTTTATAAAAATTTGTATGAAAATAAACACGAAAATTTTTACAGTGGGGTATCGACTACAAACTTACTTTGATAACATTTAAAATGTTTTTTTATTCATAGAATTGCTTTCGAAATTTTAGCTGAGCAAGACAGTTGGGTATTGGCTATATGAAAAAATTGAAAAAAAAGGGAAACGTGGGTGGTTTGCTTTGTCGCCATGTCTAAGGGAGACTGTTTTTGGTAATATGCTGCCCCGCCTAAAACCCCACAAGCTGATATTTCTTTTGTTATTTATTTAAGAAAACTTCTTTTCGGAAATATGATTTAGGACCATATTTTCTACGAAATCCATGTATCAAACGCCGGAAATAACCGGAAGTGACATCAACTTTGCGTGTTTAAATATAACACCCTGTATATTATTCAATATTCTGAAAGAGCTTTCCAACACGAGGGCAACGCTTTTTTGAAAGTTTACTGCCATGATAAAAAAAACATTTAAGATTAACCATTTAAATTCAACATTTCATCTGAAGCAGTATAACTAA
This sequence comes from Ctenicera cuprea, assembly GCA_958336395.1. Classification (NCBI taxonomy): domain Eukaryota; kingdom Metazoa; phylum Arthropoda; class Insecta; order Coleoptera; family Elateridae; genus Ctenicera; species Ctenicera cuprea. Next base: position 16,108,159 of record OY284495.1, on the reverse strand, counting down.
TGATCTCTATTTATGGAAATAGTAATTTATCGAATGACATTTTATCGAATAGAAAATTTACCAAATATTAATTTATACATATACAAAAATTAATAATGAAGTATTATTTATTCTGGTTCTTAATTTATATAAGTAAAGTACACAATGAATATAAAAAATATACAATACAAGTGAAAATTACAAAAAAAGATGATTTGCACCCGAAATGGTTAGCAACGCTTAATGCATAGGCAACCAATATAGCATTGCATATACACAGTGAGCCAGTTAAAAACTCCACATTAATAATAAATTAATTTCAATAAATTACCTATTCGATAAATTGTCATTCGATAAATGGTTGTTTCGACAAACTGCTTTTTCGGTAAATTGTTTTTTGATTAATTGCATTCGGTAAACTGCGATTCGATAAATTTAACCCAGTTATAAATTGAAGGGCATGTATACTACAAAATACGAATACCAAATGCCTACACAAAATACTATTTTCGGCCGCAAAGGCCATCAAACAAATGAGATTGGCCCGCCAGTAAAATTGAAAAAATCCCTAGGTTGATTCATTTAACAACCTACAATCACATTTTCTTAAAAAAAAATGAAACCACTGATTGGTTGAATCCTCGATGACGGAAATAGTCACTTATTAAACCACAATCCTAGTTTTTTCACTAACAAATTAATTTGATTGGATACGGAAATCAAGCGGTCTGATTAGCTAAATACAATGCGTGACATGTCTGTAGTAATACCATAAGAGCTTTGGAATTTCCGATTATATTACGAGTGTCTGTTGCAATAGTGAAAAACAGTGTTAGTTAGAGCTAAATAGCGCGAGCGAGAAACATGGAGATTTTTTTGGCAATCTGACAGGTTCCGTATTACTAGTCAGGAAGTTTGAGTAATATGATTAGTACAAAAAAATACAAAGCTCAAATGGTATTTGACAAGATTATTTTAAGAATCCAGAATACAACAATAAATACAAAGTTTTCTATTTTATTTAAATTTATGATTCCTTGAGAAGTGGTTAAGACATTCCTAAACGCTTGTGTATCGGTTGTTAAGAAAGCTACATAAGAAAATTGCCGGATCAATACCATATAGGTTGGTCAATACTGTAAGCTGATTGGTTCTAATATGTACGAATAAAACAATCGAGAATAACTCATTCACGTTTACATTTCTGTCGTTTATTTGTCGAGACATATCAAATGATCAAAAAAAGTGCGATTGATTTTGTGAAAAAAATTTAAAAATTTTTATTTAACGATTTGGCAAAAAAAATAAATATTTTTGACAGAAATCAAAAAAAACAGAAGGTTAATAGCGAGAAAGATTTCCGAGCATTTGATTGACATGTAATTTAATAATTAATTTTTTGTTTCATAATTCAGTACATAACTCGCACGAAAGTGTTGCAATACAGCGGATTAGAAAATGAAGCAAATCGATGAGAAAAGACAGCTGCTTCTAAGCCCACATTATTTATTTTTCTTTTATGATTAAGAAAAAAACTAGCTTATAAAACAAGTTGGTTAAAAACTTGATTCCAAGACAACAAAGAGTTTTAAAAATTCATTTAGGAAAAACATTATCTACGTTATTTTCCCCCAAAAAATATTTTCCGTACTAAAATTAAAAACAAGAAACTGTGACAAAATAAATACGAAAATGTATTTTGTTTCAAAACAGCTTTCGACAGTGGCAATTTTTCATAGTTAAACTGGCTCGATTTATATGCGTTTGTATATTTCTTTGGTAGCTTATTAAGGGTTTCTGTGAATTTACTTTGCGATTCGCAGAATTCTAAACAAAACTTTTACTTACACATTTACTTATTTTCTTCCTTGTCACTTATTTTTTATACACATTTTATATGCGGTTTTTAATTACTTTCTAATTAACGAATAGAAATCGTCAATAAATCTCTCCAATATACACCGGGTGCAGTTGCTAACTACGTAATTTCGTAACAAATAAGGCAGTATTTTAAGAAAAAAAAATGTTTTTTTGTAATAAACGAAATACACAAAGTTTTAAATGGCTTTGAGTCGATTGAATGTAAAACAACCTAAAAGGAGTTGCCTAATTAATATAACTATGTGCTAGTAACACCCGTCGTTATAAGTCCATTATTTGAAGAGTTATCCAAAATATGCAAAAAATATGACACATAGTTTTTGGCCTATTTTCAAAATTTCAAATTGCTCCCGTTTCCACGCTCAAATTGGAATTTTTGAACGAACCTCCAATAAAAGTCCGCCGAAGCCTGAAGTTTTGCTCAAGGGAGTACCGGTTTCGGACTCGATCATCTTCAAGATTTATTTCGCTTTTTTTTACCTAAAGTACTTCTAGTCCCTCCACAGGTTCACAGTTGGGTCGTAAACTCGTAAAAAATCGAAACTGTTTTTGCACAGCACTGTATTGAAATCCAGGGAGTACAGAGGGCAACATGGTTTTTTACGATATTAAAAATCGAAGTGGGAGGAATGGATTTTCTCGTCTTGAGATTTACAACCATGTGCGATTTAATGTTGAAAGCTTTTCCGTAAGCCGCTAGAAGGCTCCAAACTTTTTACTTCTTTTCCCGATTGCTCGCTCCCAGATTGAGCTATGAGCTAGAACAACAAAATCGGCGCCAATCGACGCGCAAAAGTACCGGACACAACGGCTTATAAAATAAGTCGAAGTTATAACCTGTTTGCTATGGCTACAGGCAAAAAATGAGTTTTTGACGAAAAAAAATTTGTAAACGTTAGAAATTTACATTTATAACGGAGACACTTCAAACTTGCTGAACATTTAGCCCTCATCTCTGATTATAACATATTAAAGGTGGAACCCGATCGCTTTACCCGTTCACGAAAAGCACTGCTTTAAATGAAGCTCGCAAAATTGAACCTTTGGACGGATATATCTTAGCTCTAGATCGAGCTACAGGGGTTAACTTTATTTCGTTGGAAAGCCAAAAAAACGAGCTAAATGCGTATTTTGATTTTAAAAAAATACTTAAATTCAGCATGTTTGGCGCATAAGAACGGAAATTTCGGTGTTACATATGGCTCCGGGGATGGTAGCTTCGGATAGAACTTTTGTTTCTTAATAAATTTCAAAACTCTCAATATAGTGGAAGCCCGGTTTGGTACTCGCATCAGGGAACGAACGCCACTGGTGCAAACTTGCGCATCGAAAATTAAGATCCAAAACGATGGTTAAAGTTTAATTAAAAAGTTGAAAATTTGAACTGACGCTCAGAAAGGGCTATTCTACAACATTAAGCCGGAATTTCACGCCAGGGCCGTACCGGTAATTTTGTATACAAATACAAAATTGAATTTTATTAAAATCACTTTTATTTTCACAAATTTAAAAAGTTTATTTCACAAAAAAAAAACATTTTAATCACAAGGCGATGCAGGCAATGCTGTAAACTTAAAATTTTAAACTTTAATTGCAAAACAATAACTAAACCTTGAATTAACTTCTAAGTGATGCTAAAAAAGATTTCGACAAATTTTTTGAACAGTTTTAAACTGCCATTGGTGTTATTTTAAATTTAAAAAAAAGTTCTATTTGATAATAATAGAAGAAGGCAAATGGCGAATTTTCAAAGTTACGCGAACAAATCTTATTAGAAAAAAAAAATTAATTTACAATTGCTTTAATTAATATAAACCGGTTTCTATCTCCAAGTGACAAACTTTAAATACTGGAAGCACAACTCCAACTTGCACGTGGTTACCGCCCTCTGGGCGCTCAATTTTTTTACATCGGATGATTATACTTACTAAGGGCTATTAAATAATATGACAATTTGTAATGATTGGATATTTTGTTTTTGAGTAATCGGGCATTAAAGTCAAAATTTTCAAAAATTAGTAGCGGCCGTAGTTTTGGAGATACAGCATTCGGGAAAAAAGCATTTGATTTTCCTTCAGATGCACTACAAAGCAAACTTTCAAAAAAAGGTTTATAAAAAAACCCATACCAACAAAACAGATCTAATTTCTGTTTCCAGTTCCGGTTCTGATTAAAAAAAATTTAAAAAAACGCACGCACACACCCACAGACAGACAGTTTTTACAACCATTTATTGGTTCCTTGGTCCCCAAAACGTGTATTTCCGTTAAAATTTGAAATTCGAAAATTTGCCTTCTTCCCTTACTTCAGTACAAGTATGCAAAAATAAAATATATACCATTTGCAACTTTATTAGCAATCGAATACAAACATTCAAATGCTACCTACATAATCTAATTTATAACAGTATATTTACATTAATTGAGCATAATCTAGTTTATTTTGTAATTACAGCGTATCTTATTTAATTCTAATATTTAACAAAAAAAATAAACGTACTTTTTTTCCTGCATATTATGCGGATTACGTGCAGATTTCGATATTAAACGATATTTTGCCTGCATATTTGAGATCTTTTAGTGCATAGAAATTCATTAATTATGCCGTTACCGGTTTTTAAAATTAATATTCTAATAAAACTAGATACTTTAATTAACGATAAAATTACATAACCAATTATTTACCACTAAAAGCTAAATTTAATTAACCGTAAAATATTTAAATTTACTCCCCTGCTATAAATAAGGTTTCAAATGATTAAATTAAATTTAAAACAACAACAAATAATAAATTACCTTCATTAAAGTCGAGCTATTATTGAAGCACACGCGAACCCACAAATTTTGGCCACTTCTAAGTAAACAAAGGTATGAACGAGGTCTTTGTGAAAGTAATTTGTTACAGAGTGAAATTAAACAACGCAAATCGGATATAAGAAGTGAAGTATTTTGATTGAAATTTTTAAAATTGTAAACTCTTACAAAATAATAACATTCTCATTCGATTTCATAAAAAAAACTCAATTCCTAACACTGCAGAAACAATTTGTGGATTTTTTATTTCGACGACGCAACATTTAAACATTTATAATCAAATATTTATATAATTTAATCAAAATTTTGAAACCACCGCCAGAAATCGGACACACTGTTACGAATACAAGAAGTAAGTAATAAGTAATACCTTACCTGCAGTATAAGAACAAGAAGTAAACACATCCACATGTTGCAAGGACAACAAATGTGTCACATTTAATAAATATTTAAAAATACGTAAATTGTTGTAATGTGTTAGGAAATGCCTGGAGCACCAATATTTGCGATAAACAGCGAAAGGACAACTGTGCGTGATAGCAAAATTTATTATTAATTTTGCACTTCGACGGATTTAGTACTAAGAAGGCCGCGGTTTTTCGAGTAATGCGGTTAGGCAAGAAAACAAACTAAGAAAAGATTTACTAATTACAATTCCGCGTTCTAATTTTCTATAAAGTTTTTCTTACTATTGGCGAAAGGTTTGTATGTGTAACAAGTGGGAGAAAGTCAACAGCCTGCATTTTAAATGAAATGCAACGATATTAGTGATATTACGCATATTGCGTTAAAACTCAAGGTGACTACCCGTTTTTACAATTTCTGTAATATTTTTTGTGGCAAAAAAGAAAAAGTGTGTATGATTTATGATTATGGTGTTACAACAGTGCACATGTAAAGGAAAAGGATATGACAGATATGTATGTTATTATGAATAATAATTTTTTGTTTCGTTTAAGATACTAAAATTATTAAAATTTTATAAAAAAACAAGTAATAACTCTCCTTAAATTAATAAAACGTAAAAAATTAATTTATTGCTGTTAGTTTTTGATAGAAATTCAAAATTAAAGTTATAATATAAAGTTATAAATCATTTAGCAGTTAGATTTGTGTTTTGTTACCTGATATGCTTGCGACAGCACTGGTCCTATTTCGATTTGAAATGTGGAGGTATCTCGAAAATGTATCAAAAAAAAATCCGGAACCGGAAGCAAAACTAGATAGTTGGTTGGCGTCACTGTTTTATACTGGGAATTTTATAAATAAAAACGTAGGGTTTGATAGACCCTAAAGTTTTAAAGTATTTTCGATAACTGAAAACTGCTGAAATCAGTGCCGTAGTAACCATATTGAGGGTCTTAGGCTACAACTTTGTTGCCCCCCCCCCCCCCCCACTCCGGTAAAATAAATAGTAATAATAAAATAATATTATTCCGGATCCGACAACATTATTTGTCGTAACAGTCGATGATACAGTAAGTAGCAACATCGCCAACATCTATGAAGAATTTGTTTAAAAGCTGATACATTATAGAAAATATAACGCATACCTATCTTTTTTTATGTATTTTTCAAATTTTTTGGTCTACTTTGCCTACTCTCAGTTACATACGGCAGTTTTTGTAAAAACAATTTTGGCACTTTAACTAAGATTTTCAAGCACCTATCTTTTTTTTTAAGTTTTCTCAAGTTTTTGTTAAATTTAATAATTATTCATGCCACACAACACTCACAGGGATGGTCTGGTCTGGACTTAATAGAAATAAAAATTTCATCATAATAGCTATGTTTCTTTGGTTCGCCACAACTACATTTCCAGAAAGTATGAGCTATGTGAAAAAGTCCGAGTGGTCCAGTGGTAAGAGGATCAGGCTCACAATGCGCGATTCCTTGCTTCGAATCCCGGAAAAAGCAGACATTTTTTTCTGTAACTGTATGATCGGTATCGAGCTCGGTAACCATTCGACGTTGGGTTACAATTAACGGCGCTTGCCTTGATTACTGGCTAACCAAGGCAAGTAACAAAGCCACACACAATATTAACATACAAATAAACACATGCGTGAATGTCATTGAATAAATGTGCATGAAGGGTGGCATAAGCTTCAGGAGCGTAGTGGTTTAACGGCCAAAGGCCCCACTACCTCCTACTACACAAGCGAAGAGCCTACCCGGAGTGAAAGACCTCGACACCTTCAAGTATATGAGGTTATAGATTATAATGATGATGATAAGCTATGTGAATTATTTATCGTCATTTTGACTTACAGTTTGACCGTTTGTATTTATTATTTACAATAAAATTTACAGGTTTTGTTGTCTATGGAATGCCGGTTTAGTTGTTTTAGGCATTCATATACTTCATATATTCATAAAAATTGATCAAAGTTTCTTGCCGACACCGAAAAATATCTTTTGACGTCATTAATTAGTGTTTTACGTTAAAACATCGTATTTAGACGTCCAACATCTACTTTTGAAGTCGAAATTTAATTTTGTGGCATAAAACATTGATTTTTTATGGTTCGTATTCATTGTTTACAATACAATATATAGGTGTGGTTAACTATGGATCGTCAGTTTAGTTCTTGTTACACATTTATAATATAGATATCTTCATAAAATGATTTTTTTGACGTCAACAAATTATTTATAAACGTCGAAAAATCGTTTATTTACGTCAAAATATATTTTTGTAACGTCAAAGTATTTTGCCGACACCGAAAAATATTGTTTAACGTCAACAATTAGTTTTTACATTAAAACATCAGCTTCAGACGTCTATAATTTATTTTTGACGTCAATATTTAATTTTGTGGCATTAAACTTTGACGCTTTTTTATGTCTGAAGATAATTTTTGTCAATTTAGGAATTTAAAACTACGCCATTTAATTATTTATTATGAAAACTTATTTTTGACAGACGTCTAAAATGCGATTCATTGACGTCAAGTAACCATTCCCACCAAAACGCATTCTTTAAAAAATTAGCGCCATCAAAAATGTCGCCGTCAAAAAAAACGGCGTTAAAACGCCGTTAAAAATTCGATCGTCAAAAATAGCGCCGGTCGAAAATGTTGTCGGCAAAAATAGTGGCAGAGAAATAGCGCAGCAAGAATAGCGCCGTCAAAAATGCTTGCCGACAAAAATAGCGCCGTCAAAAATAACATCGTCAAAAATGTCGCCGGCAAAAATAACGCCTCAAAACTAACGCCTTAAGAAACGACGCTTTACAAATACTTTACATTTTGTTGAAGTTTGATTTAATTTGTGTAAAGTTTAAATCAAACTTTCATCAAAATGCAAAGTATTTGTATAAGGAGTTTTCTTATGGCGTCCATTTTGAAGCGCTATTTTTGCCGACTACATGTTTGACGGCGCTATTTTTGTCGGCGCTATTTTGATGGTACTATTTTTGCCGGCGACATTTTTGGTCAGCGTTAATTTTGTTGGAGACATTTTTGACGTCACTGTATTTCCCGGCGCTGTTTCTGACGGCGTCATTTTTGACCGGCGCTATTTTTGCCGGCGCTATTTAAGAGACCGCTATTTTTGCCGTCGACGTTTTTGAACGTTAACAACGCTATTTTGACCCCCTAACCGTTACTTTAAAACAATTTTATGGAGTTTTGCAACATCGTCTTCCATAAGACCTTATACTGATTTCTCACCGTGAGACGGACTATAGGTAGCCACACTTCTCGTTATCAGTTCACGCAGGAAATCGTTTGTTTGCTCATAAAAACTGAAACTAGAAAAAAATATACTGCATTTTGTTTTACGCTAGCGTTAGCGTAAAACAAAGTTAATGTTAAATAAAATACTATACTTCAGATATTTTATTTAATACCACTAAATAAGCTTCAATGAAGACATTCTTGAGCGACTTGAGAAAATTGATAACTGACTTGTACTGCTACTCTGAGAAGTAGTAAGCAGGAGTATAAACAGAACTGACCTTTATATTTAGTGCATTTTGAATTTACCGATGGAGAATATATAATAAATAAAAAAATGATAATTTTTACGATTTAGGAAATTTTATGCGCCCTTGTTTGGCGTCTCTAGGCAATTGCCTCGGTTTGCCTGTTCGCATATCCGACTCTGTCAGCATCAAATAGTATATTATACACCAAGGTAGAAAAGTCTACTGTTATAGCCTGAGGGCTAAGGTTAGATCTCGAGGCGCGTAGCGCCGAGGGATGTAAGGCCCGAGGGCTATAAGACTTTTCTACCGAGGCGTATATACTTTTTTTTCACTACTAGTGGTATAAACCCTTATAATTGTCGAAAAATGACTATTTTAACTTAAATCCCTGTTTATTTCAAATTATAAAACAAATGAAAGTTTTTTGTTCTGTTGGCATGACAGTTGTTTGAAAATTGTTAAATCATCATTGGTATTCAAAAACATTGTTTAAGAACTGGTTTCATCTAAAATACTGATATTATTAACAATTTTCTCTTTTTTACTTTGTGTGGTTGTATTATGGGCGAAATTGATATTGACAGAGTTGTCATTTATTACGGCGCGAAAAACGTATATTCAAATACACCAAAGTTTTTAAAATTAAATTAATTTATTTAAACAACTATTTTATGCATAAAATACCATTAAATAGAATCTCCCCATTATATTAAATCGTGCTTTAAAAACGTTCTCTTTAAAACTGTCACAGGATTATCAAAAAATATAAATTTGTTCATTATTTGCCAGTAGTTAATGATGAAAAATTAGTTACCTGTCAGTGAGCAAAGGTAGAGAAATTGAATTTCACAGCATTCTATTATGTGTCAAAATGCTACGCCATATTACTAGTAGTGAAAAAACTAAGTTATTAACTTATTTTGTTTTAACATATTTACCCCACTTAAAAAATTCTACGAAGTGAAGTATTTTCAGAATGAAATCTCTGTGATTGGTTATCATTCGAGTGCGTTTATGTTAAAATCTACAACTTTGATTTACATGCATCAGCATATTTTTTTCTAACTAATTGCGGTATCTCATTGCATTTTTGAGTTTCACAAGTCTCGAAATAAAGCGATACCACTATTATTTTGCATATAAATGCATATTTCAAAAATAAGTAAATATTTTACAATAAATGGATGTTTTACTGCATATTTATGCATTTTACTCATTGGCACTTGTTTTTTATGCATTTATTTTCAAATGTTACAAAATTATTACGGATTTTTCTAGAGTTGCCCACTAAACCTCGCTCTGATTAGCTGGTAAACGACAATAAATTTTAAGGGTATTTACCAGTGGCGCTCGTGGTGTGGTGTACTAGGAGGCATTTTAAAGTTGTTTTTTTTTGGAAAAAATTTGTTCTTACCCAAGTTTTAGGTAGCCTTATATGTCAAACCCATCCTTTACGTTGGCAAAATGTTCTATTTTTACCAACATTTTCATTGAAGTCTTTAATAGACTTTCGATAAGCACTCTCTAATAAAATTATTATAAATTGATACCCACATTGCTAGTGTGTCAAAATGCACAAAATATTTCATGTGGTTTACCAATAAAAAATGCGTTTGAATTTTAGCTTTTAAATGTTTACAGTCAATATCACACAATGAATTATCACAAAATAGCAGACAGTGGAAACAAGTAAAAGCATTTCTTACATGGCACTCACAATCCAAAATTATTTTGCACAAACATCGTACAACACCACTAAATTATGATTACACAACCAACAAACGTTTTCACACTACTACGTCGTGTACGTGCAAATCTCGCAAATTAGGCGGCTATTGGCATGCGCTTATCACGAACAGCTTGCAGCATAATTCTCGGAAGTTGTGGGTTCATGACCCTGAAGTTTTCAATACGCAGATACTTCTATCCCCTTTTAGCTTGTGTAATATGTATTTTACCGCAATGAGCTTTCTATTTCACTCTTATTCATTTGAAGACCTTTTAAGCCGGCGGCTTTATTCGGTGGCGTATAGCTGAATTGGGGACTGACAGCCTCATGACCCTCGCATACATTCAATTAATGCGCGCGAAATACTGAAACATTCAAACGTTTTCGGATCCTGCGGCAGCTCTTTAATAAACGTTCTCGCATAGAAATCTCATACAAAAGTTAACTATAAAGCAGTTTTTAAATATTATAGTGTATAATATGTTATGTACTCAAACAAAAAGTAATTATTTATTTTTTCTTATTTCATTGGGAGGTCAATGAGCATTTGACCCAATGAAGAAACCGCCATTGGTATTTACAACAATTGTATACAAAACCAAAGCTATGAACACTGAAGGTGTCACTTTACAAAGAATTTAGAAAAAATATAACTTTCTGCATATTGTAATGTTCAAGTGTATATGCGTGCATATTTTATCTGCATAGTGCAGCTCTTCCAGCGCATATAAATCCGGCCGCTATTTATAGATAATTTGTAATTCGGGGCATCTGGTTAGTTAGAGCCTAAAGTGTTTTTTTTTGTTTTTATCGTTATTGCTAGGAAATTCAAAGTACATTCAACAATAGCTTACACTACATTTTCAAGCTTTCTTCTTCTTTAGGCGCCAAAATTAATTTTTTTTAAACGACCGCTTTCTTTGTTACAAATATGTAAATCAAAATGAGTACCGTCGTTAAATTGCATTTTACTACATATGGATAAATACAAACGCAATTCGTTTGTATATTATTACTACTGTAGAATATGCATATGCATAATGATTAATGATAATACAGTTACCCAACTATTTAAAGATTTATGCGGCGAAATTGCATGCGATAGTGGTGTTTTTCACAAAATTAATAACGCATACAGATTAAATGGTAATGTAACCATTGAAATGCGCAGCCTTTTTGATAAAAAGTAAGTTAATTGCAAGATATAAGCAAGGCCAAGAACTAATTTATGGTAACGGAAATAAAAAGTAGAACATTTCCTAAAATATTTCATAAAATTTTGGGTATTTTTCAGCAGAAAAACACTATTGATATTAATCATTTTAAGTTTTTCTGATCAGATTTTTCATAAAAACCGCTTACAGGTGAAATCTAGCCATGCTCACAATAAGGGTAGAAAGTTGCATTTATTAACGCAACAATCATAAAAAAACGTTCTAATAAATAAAGTATAAATAGTGGTGTGACAAACGAATAAAGATAAAAAGAGATGGTTATTATTAGTAATAAAAGGACATTTAAACCTGCTACTAAAAGTCGTTAATTGTCATCTAATTAACACAAGTAGGTTCCTGCTAATTAACTTTACTATATGCCGGTTTCCAGGCCCGGATTTAAACATTTTCTGCGCGAGAACTATCTATCGTTATAAGGCCTGTAACCAATATCCAATAAATATAATAAATAAAACAAAGGACATTTTTTTTTATTTAAAATCTACTATGAAACATTTAAAACTGTAATGCGCATCAAAATAACTGTGTTTTCTAAATTATTAATAAAAAGTAAGTGTTACCTAGCTAAAATATTGGTTGCGCAGTTTAAAAATAGCGATTTTTCTATAATCTCCAAAAATTCTATCACTTTCAATGCAATAATATATTGCTTGCCGACAACACTTTTTTAGCCGCTGTTGATCTGAGCTTTATAACAACATACAATTTTAAAGGATATTTTAAGACTTTTAATAATGGTAAAAACTACATCACCGCAGCAATTTCATTTCAATTTATTTTTGTTTTAAAAATTTATATTCCCATAAACACCAATGCAGTATTTACAAACATTTCACAAATCTGTTGTTATTAATGGCATCTAGGATCCCTATCGTAAATTGCAAACATAATAAATAACCAAACTGTCTCGAAAAGAAGACATGATACAACGTGATGCGTCGTCACTAAAAGTGGAGTTCCTACAAAAGCATTTAGAATTTATAGTAAACAATTTTGCAGTAAACATTTCGTAATAATAAGCAGAACCGCAAACCCGCAATTTGTACGTCAATGACCCGTGCGCATAAAGTAAAGTCAATGTTTTTACCACAATTAGAGAAAGGTGGAGAAGCCGCATCATTTGTGGTAGAAAAGACATGAATATATGGTTAAAGCTTTTACTAAAATTTATGCATTTCGCACTATGAATGGTTTAATTCGTCTCGTATGTATTTGTTTGCTGTCAGTGTACCGAACCGCTAGAATCATCAATAATTAAATTATACCAATAGAAAAGACAGCAGCAAAAAAATAATTAATAAACTGAGCCGGCATCCAGGGGCCCGCTTTTGTGTTATAGCGATACCGAGATGCAAGATTTAGTCCTGATGTTATGGTGAAACAGTTAGGGATTTATTTTAGTGATACTGGAGACCACAATACAATATCTGTTGAGCTAAACTACTCACGAGTGATTGTGGAATTAGATTCACAATTTAATTTTATGTACAGAAATATTTAGAGGGGTTATTTTTTCCCTCGCAGTAAATGTATAGCTGCTAAATTTGCTGTAGCGTTTCTAGTTTTCTTTAATACCAAAGAATTTTTTTAATAATTAAAAAATTCTTTTATTTCTCATATAGAATTTGGAAGTTGAAGAGCCGTGGTAATAGCTGGACTAGTGTTGACTGCAAATCATATTACGTATGGTTCGTTGCATATCTAAAGTGACCAAACGTCCCGTTTTCAACGGGACAGTCCGGTTTTTAAGGTTTGCGTCCCGGTGTCTTCGAAAAGGTTTTTGGGACGGCTATTTGTCCCGTTTTCAAATTTGGGATAACGTTGTTAATAAAATTTGAGTAATAATTAGCAAAATAAAAGTTTGTAGAATTATTTTTATTAAATAAGTAATATTTTCTTTTGAAGAAATATGCCGCTCTCGATGGACTCCAAACTGACTTATTTTCTATTTATTCCTCCTTCGTCATTTGTACCCATTCTATTCTACGCGTACACGTCGGGGAATCCCAACGACCGTAAACGCGAGGTTTCGGTTGAATCCCCTATTTGTTTCGGCTAGCGTCGTGTCCTTAATTTTGCTGTATGTCTACGTTGAGCACTATTTTTGTTCTGTTTTCTTGTTAATTAAAATTTTAAAAATTTTACGTTGAATATATCATTTATTTATACCACCTCCGCACAATCAATAATTTTCTGCGCGTCCCGTTTTGTTTCTCTACATAAATGGTCACTTTATGCATATCCCATCATCATACCGACAGAAGTGGTTCCGCTGTCCTGGTTTAGGTTTTCCGCCACGGTTTTCCTGAGCCAAACGGTGAATACTGGGACAATACTTTTTGCGTAAAAGCTCGCTTATGCAAATTCCTTGTTCTAACCCATCCTTACCATCCTTTCTCGGCTGAAGAGGGGCTTAGGATTCCGGTGCTAAGTCTGAAAGACCCCTATAGCGGCCCGCCCCTTCACGTGTAATGAACCGACACTGATTTTCACTTTTGTTTTGTTTTCCATCGTCGTATAGTGCGCAATGTAGATGGTCATGAAGGTAGAAATTTGGCATGTGTCTTGGTACCTACCCACTTTATGTTACCTTTGTTCCAACTTTCCTTCCAGCTACGCTACACTGAAGAGGAAAAATGACTCCGCAACATCGATGTATGTAGCTGCGTTGTCGTTTGTTAGCAGTATAATGAACAATACCTTTTGCTTCAATTATTTATATAATTTGCTCGGCTCTATTTTCCATTATTCTGTAATTTTATTTAAAAAAACAGCGCACGGTGTTTTTTTTATAAAATGCAGGTTTCGGCTAATAATAATAAATAACGCAAATAGAAAAAAGTGCTACTGTTAAGGTGTAATTTTGAAAAAACAAATAAAAATCAGATGCAAATTACGTACTCGTACAAAGCTACAAATCAATTCCTAATAAATACAGTTAACTGGGGTAATCAACTTTAGTCCTTTTGAAATCGCAATTTAGGGTTGATGTGGGAAAATCGCTCGTTTATTATTTATAGGTTCGTGCTGGAATAAAGCACAGCTCTCATTATTTCTAATATGAATATGGAAACGTCCTTAAACGCATTTGAAGAGTTTCATTTCTTTTATTTTATGTTATCGTTTGCAAGGATTTAGATAAAGAAAAAAAACTAATTGCTGTTTTTTAAATATACAACAGAAACATTTTGAATATTGTAAGTGCAACGATTATTTTAATAAATAAGTTAATTAGCTAATTTTTAATAGTTATGATCTGTTTTATTTATAATAATTTAAACATTAAATTAAATGAAAATAGCAATTATTTGTAACCTTCCCTTTTTATGCAAATAATGTTGAAAACATATCATTTTAATCATTTCTTCGCTTTCCTGCAAAAGAAAAGCAATAAAAAATGCAAAGGATCCAAGCGTTCGAGACAACTTGAAGTCGGTTACTGAAGACTTCTATTGACATTAAAGGACACAATAAAAAATGTAGTCCTTTGATATTTGCTTTCTACTTTCAACTTCTCGTTAAACGTATCCTTATTCCTTACCCGCCGATTGTAGAGTCGCATCATTAAAAGTTTGCAATGTTCCTTATTTTCTTAGTTTTCATTGTGCGTGTTTATTGCCAAGACCAAGATGCGGTTAACTTTCGTAAGTAAATTTAAAAAAAAAATTTTTTGTACTTACGTTATTTGTATGAAAATTAAACCTAATGTAGTGCACTTAAAATTGTAGTTAGTTTGAGCGTTTTCATAATTTTCCTAGGATAACTATAACTGATCTTTCACTTTCATGAAACTACAATGAGATTGGTTCGCTTTATAATTATAAAACTATTAAGTGAAAAAAAAGCAAATTACATTTTCATATATAATACCGCAAGAGCTGAAATTTATGTAAATAATTTTTGCGTTATTGTCACGAACGTATATTTTGCTTGAAAATAGTGCGTATCGCAGCAAAGCACGAGTGCTATTTCCAATCAAAATGGACATGAGCGACACTTACGCAAAAATTGTCTACAATAAATGTGAGCTCGAATGGTATTCGGGGGACAATTTATTGAATAAAATTAATTTACATAAAATATTAATGTAACTATATCGAGTTATATGCGAATTAACTTCCATGGCGACGACGACGAAATAATGAATTTTTAATTTTTATTACTAGCTTGCATCCAAACATAAAATTTACACTAGAAACTGAACAAAGTAAGTCTATTAAAGTTTTTAGATTTTTTTTTAAATGAATTTTTAATTTTTATTACTAGCTTGCATCCAAACATAAAATTTACACTAGAAACTGAACAAAGTAAGTCTATTAAAGTTTTTAGATTTAAACATAAAAATTAATCCAACTAAAATTTGAGTACTCAGTTTATAGAAAACCTACACAAACAGACATTACAATACCACACGATCAGTGTTGCCACAGGTGGTACAATTGTACCAGATTTGGTACATTTTGTAGAGAAAAAGTACGTTGGTACTACATTCCAAAATTAGTCCTATATTTGGTACAAAATACAACAGCCCGATTATTAAAAAAAATAGAATCATAATTTTTTTGGGATTTTCAATCTCTTTAGTGAATAATGACAGCGATAAAGTTGGCTATCTTGATTTTAGTTTAGTTGGTTTAAGCTGGCAGTTGGATGTTGCAATTCTGTTTAAAATGTGATGAAACGTCATACGTCACTTATTATTGTGCTTTGTATCAAGGTCAAGCAAAGTGTCAAACGCTCCTGTGGGTCTATGAGCTAAGATGACAGAATACCGATGAGATGGGATTATAAGAGTTATTAAGTTACAGATATACACTGTGTCCATAAAGTAACCCCCCCCCCCCCGCCCCCAACCAACTTTTGAACGACTTGATATTTTTCTACAAGAGTTGGTGTGCTGTAATGGGAAATTAAATGCTATTTTTCAGACCATATTAAAATTTTGTATCATCTAAAATGGCGACTGGGCGCCATTTTGAATTTGTTTTTAAATGGAAAGGGGGGTCGAGTGACATCTCACTGGAAAGGTCTTTTAGATCTGCGTCTGATCCTAGAGTTTCAAAGAGAAATATTTAGCCATAGCAAAATGGCGGATTTTAAACAAATGGACACTTTTTCATTTGCAGGACAAAATTTACCCAGAAATATCTCAGGTGGCTGGAAATAATATTGAAAAAGCCTGTTTCTGACTTTCTCAACGGACATTTTCTTGGAAGATGGATTGGTAGGCGGGAGCTTGTAGAGTAGCCGGCTCGCTCCCCAATTTTAACTTCCTTAGATTTTTTTCTATGGAAATATCTGAAATCGAAAGTGTACAGAACCCGTCCAGAAACAATTGAAGAACTGGAGCAACGCATTACAGAAGTTTGTAGATTTATCACTCCAGAAACTTATGAAAATGTAAGGCAGGAATTTCATAACAGACTTTTTATGCTCCAAGAAGTGAATATTAAACATTTCGAACACTTAATTTAATTAATTTAAGCTTCAATTCTTAGTTTTTTTTAAATAGACTTCTTTACTTTCAAACATTGTCATTTTGTTATGGCTGAATATTTGTCTTTGAAACTCTAGGAGCAGACGCAGAACTAAAAGACCTCTCCAATGAGGTGTCACTCGACCCCTCTTTCCATAAAAAAAATTCACAATAGGGCCCAGTCGCCATTTTGGGTGATACAAAATTTTAATATGGTCTGAAAAATAGCATTTAATTTCCCATTACAACACACCAAATTTTGTAGAAAAATATCAAGTCGTTCAAAAGTTAGTTGGGGGGGGGGGGGGGTTACTTTATGGACACAGTGTATATTGTCTTTGAACTGTAATTTTTTGTTTTTTTAACTATATACTATATATACTATATAAGTTTTAATTTGTTTTTTTCTATTATTACTAAAGTAAAGCGAGATATAATCATATAAAGCTATAAATTTCTATATGCAATACAACAGAAAAAAATTCCGTCACAAAATCGGCAAAACAAGATCATTGTATACGGCTAACTATATTTTAAATTATAAAATTTCTGCTTTTCTAAGTTTGGTACATTTGGTGTTAAATCTGGTACAATTTTTCGGTAGTGTTGGTACACAACATTTTTACCTTGTGGCAACACTGCACACGATTCTTGTCATCATAAAATACATAAATTAGAAACATACAGGTCCATGATACATAGCGCGTTGACGGTCCCTTCAGATGAAATTAATTATAATAGAGAAATTTCAATTATTAAACAAATTGCATATAGTAATGGTTATAATACTAAACTTATTGATATATTAATTAAAGAAAACGATTATAAATTAGCAATTCAAAAAATGTATCCGAATAATGAGTATCTGTATATCCGAACACCCTGACTTCGTTCGATACAATTAAATATGCCTCGATATTTTGGTGACAAATCAGAAAAATTGCTAAAATTATAAACAAAACAAATAAATATAAAGTAAGCTTTAAAACAACTAGAAACATCTTAAACACTTTGTTTAATGCAAAATCAAAAACAGACGATTTGCTAAAATCAGGCATTTACAAATCAAATTGTTCGCATTGTAATTCGGTTTATATAGGCCAGACAATTAGAAATTTTGATATTAGGTATAAAGAACACGTACGTTGTTACAAATACAAACACCCACATAAATCCAATTACGCTAAACACTTACTAGAACACAATCATTTAATGACATCTAATAACACTATAAAATGTTTACACTTTTGTGATGATAAACGTAAATTAGATATACTAGAAGCTTTTGAAATTCACAAACATTTAAAAACTGTACCGTTCATGAACGAGAAAATTAATTTCTTAAATCTCCTCTAATTCTCCTCTATTGGACATTTTGGAATAAGAAATCAAGTCATCTGCAGACGATTACCGAGATCAAGTCAAAAAGTTCAATTGCTATAACAACACCAATTGTTTGCTTTGTAATATAACCTTTGGCAATGGCATATAAACATGCCGAAATACGTATAAGGTTGAAATAAATAAATATTGTTAAAGTAATTAGTATTTATATACAGATAGCCATGAAATAAATGTTGTTTATTAGCAACTAAATATTTTGAAGTTTTTCAAAACGTTTGGTGTTTACCAGTGTTAAGTGCTTAAAATCATGTTAAAATGAAATTTGGGGGTACACCCGATGATGAAATTGATGAGGAAGTTGGTAAAAGTGTACCGGCCAATACCATCAAATCACATAAATCAGTGTGGAATCAGTTTACTAAATTTTGCGATGAAAAAGAATACGTGCTAAACGAAGCAACTTCAGCGTTGGAGTTAAACAAGATAAAAGCTGTTAAAATGTTACTAAGTACAGACTTTTTTCTTTTACAATAGCTAGAACGTTATTAAAACGATAGTATATTTTCTTTAATAATAATAATTATAAATATTTAAACATTTAAAATTGTTTAACATGACCTATCAAAAAAAATTGTCGAAAAAATAGCACAAGTGCAAATTGTCGCTGTAATTCGGTAAAAATTCTATTGTTCTTGTGCCATTATTTACACATGAAATAAATTTCCACAAAAATATTCTTCAAAAACAAACAACACGATTTTTTTTTAAATTGTATAGGTTAATAGAGCTAAACTTTGGTTTGGTGTTCCAGGTTCCTAATTTTTGGAGACGCCTTCTATGAATTTTTGAAATCGGAATTTTTTTTTTTATTTAATGAACGGCGGACGATAAACAGTTTTGATTTAAGCTAAATTGCTTATGAGTGATAGTAGAATACGATTCAGAACTTAATTTTTAGGTGCAGCAGTATTAAAGAAGATTAATTTTTCTCTTCCCACCAACCAAATGTTTGGGGGCCGAATCATTTGTCTTTCAGTTTTCATCCTCACAAATCAAATCTTTCGTGTTTTTTTTTCTTGCAAAAACTTATATAATCTTGGTTGCACGGGTTATAATGCCCTCTATAAGCTGTCCGCAAGATCCGTAGATCTAACAATGTGCTTCAATAAAATTCGTTATTGCCTTAGTAGGTAAGGCGTTGCAGGGTGGCTTCCAGAGATAGGTACATTTTTACTTATCAACAATTTCTATTGAAGCCACGTGGTCTTTTACTTTTTAGCCGAATTACGCAGGTTGTAAGAATATGTTCTGCAATCTATCGATAGATTATATAATAAATGTACAACCCTTCCCTCCGTCCAAGCCGTTAGTGGTTAGAGACCTCCGTCCACTCAAACCCCCTCATTTTTCTTTCTTAATCGCTATCCTCATCTACCGGACCGGTGTAGAGGTAGTCCCATTCACTCTGGGTTTGGCTTATTGCTATGTTCCGGAGGATAGTAGGGCTATTGAGCCTTTAACCACTACACCCCATCAGCTTACGCCAAACCCTTGGCATTACTTTTCACTCGTGCAGTTGCTCATCAGTCTATACTTTGAGGGAGATTCCAACCCCTCTAACGACTGCCGAATTGGTAATGCGACAACCGGGACCACCTATTTGCGTGCCATTCCGAGAGCACGAGGTGCCGCGTTGACTCGGCTTTGGAACACCCATCTAAGTACTGGCCAGGAAAAGCTATGCGTAACTTTGCTGATCGCACTCGAATGGTTCCAACCGCGTCAACTCGGGATCTCGAGGGTATCATATAAAGGCTATTTTCACAGAAACTGGAACCTATGACGTCTATTACTTCTTTGTATTATTGTAACATAACCTGCTACCGTCATTTCGAACACAAACACAAAGGATGAAGCATGCAGCTCGCGGATGTTTATTTAAAAGGCTCAGGCAGACAAGTGTTAAAAATCCAATTCTAATGCAATGTACAAAATTTCTAACATAAATATTAATACATTAAAACTGGCGTTTTTAAAAATATTTTTATCTTAAATCACGAAATCCAGTGAAATTCATTTGTTTAGGTCATAATCGATCACAAATTTTGCTTTTAGCGCGCTGCTCAAAAATATTTGCTTCAGTATTGGATTTTGAACACTTTTTTCTAATAACTTTTTTGTCATTTTCTGAAATAAGGCGATTTTTTGCCAGTTTATTAGTTTTTTTTTTAATTTTCGGCGAAACCCGACGTCGCGTAACCTATGTCCAATAAATTTTTAGGTTATCTGAGGCGCAGAAGCGATCCCAAAAATAAGCTCTTGGAAAATTCCAATAATAAAAATTTTACCTAATGTTGCAAACATTTTGCTGGTCACTGTACACAGAACAACGACTTTTATTACACAATAATATGTGGTAACACAAAAGAACGCCGAAATGCGGTCGCACTAGTAGCATGCGACAAAAAAAAAAGTTTTTGCTTGTTGAGACCTTTTACGGTTTACTGTAAAACATATCGGAAAAAAGAAACACATTTGCTAGGACAAGCATTGATAGAGACAACAAACAAACACGGGTAAACAATTCCCCGGAGACAACAACCATCAAAAACACACCCCCTAAACATAAGCAAGTGTATTTTCTTGCTGATGAAGAGCTTTCCCTGAAAAAGATACATGTTTTTTTTTAACTGATCGTTTTAAATATGAACAGGGGCGCATTTCATTTGAGAAATATACGAGTATCTTAGCTAAAACGTGCCACCCTTATAGCCGCTTTATTTTGCTAATTTTCATTTAGTTATTTTCAAGGATTTTCACAAAAATTGCGTTTTTCAACAAATTTCTCAGTCAATTCTACGAAAATAATACATCATTTAAAAGAGATAAAAATTTCTTTTCAATGACATATTAAAAGTATACTTGAATATACCTATTTGAAAAAATCTAAAAACAAAATTTCAAAATGGTAACTTCAAAACGGGCATACATTTTCGAAAATTATATTGTTGATTTAGATTAAACGATGAACGCTAAAATTTATGTAATAACCTTTAAAACCACATCTTTTCAAATAAAGCACTTACCTATAAGGCTGGGCAGTTTTGGCTGGAGCACCCTGTATAAAAAAGCCTAACAAGATTTCTTTAGTGCGTATTTATTACTTCCAAAAACAGTTAGGGAATGTCCGTTAATGCACTCATCTGGAAATGAGAAAATGTGCTAAGATTTTTTCCACTTTTTTTTTGTGGAAATTGTGGCTTGGGGCTTTGATAGACATCGTTTCGGGGAATGTTCTTTCTGTAGATTTTACGAAAGTTTTTCTTTATTAAAATTTTTTTTGGGGCTATTTTCTGGCCTTTCTGCTGTTTCTCTCCGGCATTTTTTCGGGACTCAGCAGGGGAAACATTCGGAGTTGCGGCGAGCGCCCCGTATGGTGTTACCAAAAAAAAAAAAACGGAAGGTGTAGCCCACGGGTTCTGCTAGTTATATATATTTTTTTACGATAACCGCTGCCGCTTCCCGCTAGAGTGGTAGGAGTAGTGCCTAGTGCGATCTATAGTCATTATTGGCGTTATGATAGGTAACAATTTTTAAATTGTAGAAAACTTCAGGTGAAGTTGCTGAACGAAACAAAACCCAAACAATAAACAAACGCTGGTAATTTCGGTGATAAGTCTTACCTCCTTACTCGGCATGACTTGTTAAGATACAGGAAGGTTCAAGCAGTGTTGCGATACGTACGGTAATTACCGTATTTGTACGATCCAAACCGAAATTTTCTTAAATATAATAGAGACGTATTAATTCCAACATTTTTTTTATATCAAAATTTCATAATTTTTCATTAATTCGCCGATTGTAGCAAATCGTCCGTTTTTGATTTTGCATTAAACAAAGTGTTTAAGATGTTTCTAGTTGTTTTAAAACTTACTTTATATTTATTTGTTTTGTTTATAATTTTAGCAATTCTTCTGATTTGTCACCAAAATATGGGATCGAAGCATATTTAATTGTATCGAATGAAGTTAGGGTATTCGGATAAATTTTTTTAATGGTTAATTTATAATCTGTTTCTTTAATTAAAGTATCAATAAGTTTAGTATTATAACCATAACTATATGCAATTAGTTTAATAATTCTCTATTATAATTAATTTGATAGGTTTTAATTTTTTGTCAAATACTGTTTTTAAGGAATGTTTTTTTTTAACAAAATTCTATTTTAATTTTCATAAAACGCAGTTTCTTGTTATATTAACGAATTAATTAGTTGATATTGCGAACTTACATTATTAAATTTATTAGTCTAGCATAAGAATAAAGCGTTGTAAAATTTAGTATGGTAATTTGGTAATAAATGAGGTACTTTCGCGCCTTCGATACGGTAATTTGTTTTTCGACGACTATTTTAGAATAAGAGCATTCTGATATAATTTTTAATTACGAAATAACTACATTCTTACACTTGTTATAGAATGAATTCATTCTAACACTGTTTATTTCATTCTAACACTGATCTGGGTAATAAAGGTTGCGTCTCTCGTCTATCAACTGTTTTTTTGTTTTGCTGGCAGTTACAAACAAAGCATATTTTAGATAGGAAACTTAAAATGTTCTTAAATCTAAATTTAATGAGATAAATAATTTGTTTTATTGCAAATAAAAGCATAATTGTAAATTAGCAGCATACAGATCCATGATACATAGCGCTTTAACGCTTCCTTTAGGTGAAATTAGTTATAATACACTATAGAAATTTCGATTATTGATACACTAATTAAAGATAAAAATTATAAACTAGCTATTCAGAAAATGCATCCAACTACTTCATCAGATAAGAATGATATACGCGTCAATTCCATATGTTGGCAATAAATCAGAAAAAATTGCCAAAATTATAAACAAAACAAATAAAAGTAAAATATCTTTTAAAACGACAAAAAACATTTTAAACACTTTGTTTAATGCTAGAGAAAAACAGTCAATTTACTAAAATCAGGCATCTACAAATTAAATTGCTCGCACTGTAATTCGGTTTATATAGGACAAAAAATTAGAAATTTTGATATTAGGTACAAGGAACACGTACGTTGTTACATGTATAACCACCCCCATAAATCCAATTAGCTAAACGCTTATTAGAACACAATCATGCAATGAATCTAATAACACTATAAAAATTTTACACTTTTGTGATGACGAACGTAAGTTGGATATACTAGAAGCATTTGAAACTCATAAACATTTAAAATCTGTACCTTTAATGAATGAACAAATTGATCTCTTAAATTTACCGTTATTGGACATTTTGGAATGAGAAATCAAGTCATCTGGACGTAAATATAGAACACCAAAATCAAGTTATAAAGATTTTTTTTAAAAGAATCATGAAGCCGTGAGTGAGCACTACCCCATGATTCCCATCCCACCCCCTTACCCGGGCTCAGCACACTAAGTGCTATTCACCGGTCTAACATTCCCCACCCCTGAAAGACATGCAACATACACACCTACATACACCATCCATGGACCCGCCGGATTTAACTTATTCAGAAAAATTACTGACGGGCAGTGGACTCGAACCTACTGCCATTGCGAGTCTAGTTTCAAAGCCTGGGACTTTAACCACTAGACCACCCGCCGGCCCTATAAAGATTTATTGTTCTTATAGCAACACCAGCTGTTTACTTTTAATCTTGTTTTTGATAATGACGTGTAAACACGTTGAAATACGTATAAGGTTAAAATACAAAAACCTGTTGAAGTTAGGAATTGTTTTATTTACAATAAATTAAAATGAACTTCAACGAAGTAAAGCTCGAACTAATAAATAAATAATTTATAGTCGTAGAAAAAGTATAGTCTGTAACACGTTTAGAATGGCTATTCCGCACTCGTAGACCGCTCCCTCGCCCCTCGGCTTGGGTGACAAACTTTTCACTCGTGCGGAATATGGCGTATTCCAATCTTGTTACAGAATATACTCTTTCGGCAACCTGGTAACACTGAGTTCAAGTGGAATAACTTCTGCATGGGCTGAAGGGGTTTATTAATGGTTAGTTTTCTAAAAAGGGGTCTTTAATACTTTCTTTTTTTTTGCAATTCAGACGTTTCCGTTTTGCAGAAGGAAATTGCATATGATTTCCGGTTTATACAAGCTCCGATTTAACAGGTTGCATTATACTTGCATCATAAATTATGTGTAAAATGTAAACCCCCGCATTTTTTATCCATGGGCCGCCACTGAGGCTGTGGCGTAACGCAAACCGTAACCCCCCCCCCCCCCGCAAACTTTCATAATAGGCCCCCACCTAGTTTTGTTACAGGCAAATTAAAAAAAAGACATCTACTTTTAACCGACTTGTTATTAAATATTTTAAACATTACTAAAACTATTACACTTTAGCAAGTAAGCTTACCTTGTTTTCGTTGGTAATAATGTTGTTAAAAAAACACAATTTTGTCTAATAACAACCTTAGTTTACAGAAAACCACCTGCATGTCTGGTGGTAGGTATTCAGTATTTTTTTTTATGTTCTAATTTTGTTGCCAGTTTTTGCATTAAATTTATGTTATGAAGCCGAACCCAATCTTTCTTAAAATTATCCTGGGTTTACAAGGGCCTATTTTTAAAGTATTTGATACAAGTAAGTTTATTTTTACTTGCTCAATTTTCTCTTCCCGGAACTTGGCGCTCCGAATGTTACCTCCGCCGAATCGGTTTGAATAAGAGTTTTAGCTCCCGGAACTTAAATCTAAATTAAAAAGAGGCCGGAAAACAAAGCCGAAAAAACCGAAAGCAAACCCCAGATAAACAGCCCCGTAAAAAAATTTAAAGAAAGCAAAACCTTCGTGAAATCTTCAGAAGAAACATCTCCCGAAAAAAAATTATATCTCCTGAAAATTCCTTAAAATGAAGCGGGAAAACAATTAGTTAAACATATTACTTGTTCTTATTCCCAGGTAAGTACCGTAACGAACATTTCCAAAATGTTTTTAGAACTGATAAACACACACTAAAAAATGTCAATAAACCGAACCGACATGTAAGGGCCGTGGCTGTTTTATATTAATAAATTTTTTTAGAGGGTGCAGTATTTAGTCGTGTTGTTATGGTGAGACGGTTACGGATTTACTTTATAGGTATTTTAAAACTAAACAACTACAATTAAATTTTAAATTTTCAATTGGCACGTTTAGGATTGCAACCGAAACTGAACTAATCAATTTTAAATTCCACGATCTAGTGATATTCCGCTGACATCATGGTGTTTTATGCTTTTATTTAGTCTACATATTATACAGCTGGTTGACCGGTCAGACCATAAGTTTCGATTAATGCATTGACGCGTAATTTTATACTTAAACCTACTCGCCATAAAATTTAAAATATTTGTTTTTTCTGCGACGGGAAAAAAGTTGAACATTTTGTCACTCTTGACAGGTACTAAAGTGTCACTTTTTGACACTTTTCATGAAATTACTTTTTTCCCTCTACCCGGGGAAAAAAGTGATTACTTTTTTACCACGTGTGAAAAAAGTAATTACTTTTTTCCCCGCTACAACAGCTTACTAGTTTAAAAATTCAAATTCCACATTGACCAATTTTCCGACTTTATTGTATATGTTTTTCAATATATTGCATTTTTTCCCGTCACAGAAAAAAATAATGTATTATACACAGGAAAAAAGTAAGATTTTAGCTCTCGGTGTGAGTGTCTCCCTCCGCTTCGCGTCGGGAGACAAACAGACACCTCGAGCTAAAATCTATTACTTTTTTCCCTTGTATAATAAATATCTATTATTTGTTTTGAAGTACAATGACCGTGTTTTTTTTCCTTTTTACTTTCCCATACCTTATATGAAAAATTTCAAAACCTAGATTTTAACGGAAATACACGTTTTGAGGTACAAGGAAAATTTTTGAAAAATGTCTGTATGTGGGTGTGTGGGTGTGTGGGTGACCCCTCTACAGGCGAAAATACTGGACCGATTTTAATGAAATTTTAAATTAAGACGTGTATCGAAAGTTGTAGTTCAAGTTAATCTTTTTAAAAAAATCCAAACCCAGAAACGGAAGTTAGACATGTTTTTTGTAGCGTTTTTGTCAAAAACAAAATTTTGAAAATTTGAGTAAATCGAAAAATTTTTTACCAAGCTCTCTAGCTTCAAAATGGTGGCCGCTACAGCTTTTGAGAATTTCGACTTTAACGCCCATTTACTCAGCTACCACTTGTTTGAGAGTCTTATATGGGTAGTATACGATTAAATAAAATTAATTTCAAAAATCCAAAAAATATCACAATGGTTCAAAACTTTTCAAAAAACAATTTCTCAAAAACTGTCCATACGATTTATTTTAAACTTTAAACTCTCTAAGCCGATAGAGCTTGTATTGAACTACAAATTTATTTTATTACTTATCTCCCAAATTTCACGCTGACGCCTTCGAGGAATTTTTGAAAAATTTGAAAATGATTAATTATTTATTCACAAACGCAAACGCCGATCGTTATAAACTTTTAACAATTCGATAGACTATTTAAAGCACTTTATTAGGATTTGCAAGAATTTTCAACTTTTTTAAAAATTAAGAAAACGAACGATACTTTTTAATATCAACAACGCGTTTTCCGGCATTTACGTGATTTTAATTACGCCTATCAATTAGCTCTAGTTAAAAAATATATTTTTCATTCTTTGCATATTTTTGATAGCTTTTTAAATAAACTATTATAGCCATTTACTGTCCGGCATCCGAAGCAGAATTTGTAATCCGCCGATGAGCGCGGCGGCGGGCGCTTACCTTGCTTTGGTGCAGATAGTCGCTGCTTCTATGGATAGACTTACGGTACGGAAACCAATTAAACAAGCTATGGCAAATTAAAATTGTTTTCGTAGAATTCTAATTCTCGCTGAACTGTACAACGTTATAATTATTAAAAGTTACACTTTTGCAAATACGACAACGGCAAGTATTAGTATCTAGTATTGGCTACAATTTGTTTTTGTTTTTGAAAACTATAATTTCACTGTGGCGCTTTTTGTGAATTTGGATAGATGAAATAGAAGGTTATAATTATTAAATTTACACTTTTGCAAATACGATAAGTTTTAGTATGGAAAAGTTCACACTTCAGCTTTTTTATTTAGTCTTTTTTTAGTTTCTAACTCTAGGCTCTTGATCGTCCTGGGACCTATAAAGGCTAGGGCCCCCCGCGGCGCGAGATTTGCGGGGGTGTTTGTTACGCCACTGCACTGAGGATACCAATGAAGAAGCGATCGCTCAAAATTAGTAGTCCTCAAAATATCCAAATCTCAGCATCTACGATTACAACGGCAACGTTGCCAATTGAGTCGAACGGATGTTTTGAAATTGCTTCCTGTTAACTTCTGGCTGAATTTAAAATTGAGAAAATACATTCAAAAAACTCTTAGAAAACGTTACAGGCGAAGTGTAAAAATTATTACAACTCTTTTTTATGATAAATTGATTTGAAGAAAATTCCATGGAAGATTTTATTAATTGTGTCTAAATTTCGTCCTCTAACTCGGCGCGAAATTTTATTTTTGCAATTAATGATTTACTATTACAAATACAGTCACATAGACGCAACAATAAATTCTATTAGTGGTGAGTAACATTGGTTTTGGTTCGCGCTTTTATCGTGGCGCTCATTTAACCGGACGCACTTGAGATGTTTTGACGTGCTCCTAGTAAGTCCGACTTGCACTACAAGTTTTCTCGCGTTTTCAATTTGATAAGCGCAATGGACTTAACACCAGTTAATTTTAAACAAAGTAGAAGAGTTTTTGGAATTAAAACGCAAAGCCAAAAATAGTGTTGAGAGAGCAATGAGCAAGACCCATCATCAAATTTTCTTGTGCAGTTTATACTTAGTGAAGTGACAGCATATAAAGGCAACAATGTCAATCAACAGATCAGCAAAACGGCGGCGCATAGCCATACACAAAATAATCGGCGAGGGCAAACACCAAGTAACCAAATCGGATAATCCACACGAACTTTTTGTGAAATTTAATGGCCCCCCCGGATCCATGTATGAGAGCGGAACATGGAACGTTAAAATACATCTAACGGATGATTATCCGTATATTCCACCAAATGTTACTTTCATGAATCGATTTTATCATCCCAATATTGATGAACAGTCCGGAGTTATATCGATGGACGTAATAGATACATTCTGGACACCAAGACGTAATTTGTCGGACATTTTTGAATACTTTTTGCCTGATTTATTAACTGAACCTAGCCTGAACGATGCGACGAACAAAATTGCTGCGGCGATATATCTTCACGCACATGAAGAATACAGAAAAATTGTGGAGGAATACGTACGACAATTTGCAAGATCTTAAAGTGTGTCGAAAATGAAAAACTATACTAGTAGTGAGTTTTATTTAATAATGTTAACAGTATCATTTATTTTGAAGAAAAATTAAACGTTTGTTTATCAATTTTTTTTTATTTAGCTTGAAACTTGATTGAATTTTTCGAGATAAACCAAAGTAATCGCTTAGGTACGAATTCGTACGATAAAGCGTTACTAAATATTGTTTTGTAAATATTAATGCAAAAAAAATTTAAAACATCATTGTTTGAGCCTGCCCACAATTTTATGGTTTCAGCGACCTGTATTGAGCCATTTTACCGTGTTTTATTACCTGACTCTGTTTATTTATTACACATTAAAATTTCTGACCAATATCGGATTTCGTTCGATAACTTTGCTAACAACCAGAAAATTGGTTTAATCATGTTCAATACACCTAACTATATTCCATAATAGCTTCACTTCCAAAAACTAATAAAAGTAGGAAGTGTTTATAATCGTGTTATAGTGTGAATGTATGGGGCGCCAAGTGTAAAGTGAAAATTTGCTGTGCATTTCACGATATTTAAAGCAATTTGTCCCAATATTTATTATATATACACACATTTAGCTAAATGCTATTTATTTTAATAAATCGTAGATTTAAATAAACCCTTAAACATTTGGTTTAAATATTCCAATATTTAATAAAGCATTAGCGATTTAAACAAATCTTAAAACATTTACTTTCATTTTTCAAATATTTAATAAATCTTTATGTATTTAGATAAATCTGCACATATTTGTTTTGAATCTTTTAATATTTAATAAATATTTGCAGATTTAAATAAATCTTTACTGATATAAATAAATCCTTACAGATTTAAATAAATATTTCAACATTTAATTTTAAGCTGTCATATTTAATGTTAACTTGTCATATTTATTTGACCTTGGTAGACCCAGCCTACATAGAAGACCAAGACCGTTTAAACTGGTGGTGACGTTCGACAACTATGAACGCGTTTTCCGTATTTCAAAAATTTGTACAATTAATGTTAGTTCAATCATCAATAACAACACATTTAACAACATAAACATTGCATAATTTATTATTCATACAATGAAAGTTTCCTCAACATTCCCCTGAGAATGTAATTTTCAGTCTGTTTTGTTTAAGCGTCGAACGCTCCCACTATGAGGGTCATATTTTGAAGTTAAACTTGCTAATTAATATCAATAAGAATATAAAAATATATGCCATTTCAAAAACACGAAAAAAATCGTATGAAAATTCAACAAAACAAAAAAAAGCACTTAATTTCTCGACAACCTCTTCACTAATTTTTAATTTCCTATACTTTCAGTTAGGGACGTGCACTGTAACCGAATCGAAAACCGGAAAAACCATATCAAATTTTGAACTATAAGCGAAACGAAAACCGAAATTAAAAATTTCTTGAATCGTAACCGGAAACCGTAACCGTAATTATTTTAAAATTAAACCGGTATTTTTTTGTTCCGGCAAACGTAGAACCGACATTTGTTTGCTGCAGCAAATAAACGATAAGTATTTACCAGTTAATCTTCGCATTTCGCATGTTCGGCCGTTTTGGTTTACCCTTTGAGTTGTAGACAAAACAATGATTCAGTTATTATTGTTTCCCAAACGCGAATGCAAAGTTTTTGTCAGTATGACGTCATTGTATAACATGATATGAATACTTCACCAGCAGGACGCGTTTTTCCTTTTTACGCCCAAGTACTTAATTTTTGTATTATTGGCAGTCAGGGAGCCGACAGTGTGCACATTGCAGCTCATACAAACCTGCCAATATCGCTAAAAATTCCAGGGAACATCAACAGCAGGATGTCACCAATGTACACAATAACAAAAAATAATCATTAACTATGTACCCCATTAAAATACTGAAATCAAAATTTTAAAAATGTAACCCGCACGGGATTCGAACTCTCGACCAGCCTATGCCTCACAACGCTGTACACTCATGTTAGCGCTGAGACAAGCGTGTGATGATGGTCATTGGTAGAACATACAACACATACATAAATAACACGTCATTTACCGGCCAAATTTAAATTGCCGGTAAACTATGCTGGGTGTTACCCAATGGTGGTCGTGGTATGCTGTATACTGGCAAAATGTTGCCAGCCTGTTCCGGCCGGCTAGTCACTGTAATATATCGTAGAAAGTGTAATTGAACACTTCATGAAAAGCCCAGGCATGGTGTCAGTCACATGGAGTAATTTATTTTTCATGACTTATTTAAATAATGTGTCATGTTCCTAGTGTCTATGTTTCTAGGTTATTGTCGAAAGATCGTTTTTAAATAATTCGAATAAGTTATCGGGGCATTTCGTGAAAAGACGAATTCTTTTAAAACGAGCCGAAGACCGTAAACAGAAATTTTTAGTAGCAGTAAATGTAACCGAAAACGTAAAAAATTTTTAAAATTTTGAACCCTAACGAAAACAGCAACGTTATATTTTCGGTTTTCGGTTTCAGTATCAGGATGTATTGATTTCGTGCAACTTTTCTAAATCGAGATTTTTACGGAAATACATGTTTTGGACCCCCACGAACACAAAAAGTTATCTTTAAAAATTGTCTGTCTTTGGGTGTGCGTGGTGTGTGAGCGTGCGTGTTTGAGTGTGTGCGTGCGTGTTTGTGTGTGTGCGTGCGTGTTTGTGTGTGCGCGTGCGCGTTCTATAGCTCCTAAACGCATGGTCCGATTTTAACAAGCTTTAGAATGTGGGGGGGGGGATATCAAAAATTCATGTGGAACAAGCTTTCAAGAAAATCTGAACCGGTAGCATTTTTTCCCGAAACCAAATTTTGTAAATTTGAAAACGGAATCCGATAGAAGACTTGAGGGCAAAGCCAACGCTTTTTTCCAAACCTATACTAGCTTCAAAATGGCGGTCGCTACGGTTTTTTAAAAATTTTGAATTTAGCGTCTTATTACTCAAAAACAGTTGACAGATCGAGTTCAAATATTTTATCGTAATAACCCTATAGAGACACAATGCTACTGTGCACATTTCCGAAAAGTTGAAAGCTATGAAGTAAAAAAATTTCCAATTTTGAATTTTGAAAATTTTCAAAACAATGTTTCTTACAAACTGGCCACACGATTTTTTTTTAAATTTTGTAGGCACATGGAGCTAAAGATGAGCTCCAATTTAGTTTGTCTCTTTTTTTTTTCTCTCTGAAACCGTCTGTGAATTTTTAAAAATTTGGTTTAGGTAACGCCTATTTATTCAAAAACGAGTTATCAGTTCGGGA
The DNA here is from genome assembly GCA_958336395.1 of Ctenicera cuprea. Lineage (NCBI taxonomy): Eukaryota > Metazoa > Arthropoda > Insecta > Coleoptera > Elateridae > Ctenicera > Ctenicera cuprea. Next base: position 16,076,125 of record OY284495.1, on the reverse strand, counting down.
TAAAATTTGATAATGGAAATGTTCTAAAGGCACACACACCCTCATTTAATAAACGGCGGCTGATAAAAAATTTCTGTTTAGGTTGAATTTCTTAGGAGTGATAGTAGAATAAAGTTTTCAACTTCATTTTTACATACGGCCATACATTGGGTTAATTTCCCGCCTCTCACCCAGTTTTAGAAGTATATGTATAACAAATTTTACAATTTCTCACAAGATGACGTAACAGTAGCTAAAGTATGTAATAATGCCCATATTCAACTTAGCAGTATGAGTACGACGCGTACAGCGTAAGTGTTTTGTTTCACTTTTTACTAGGTTAACGATAACAAATCCCCGCTCCACGCAGAGATCGTGCGCTGCACGACTCGTAGCCATGTTGCCAAGTTAAATATGGCCATATTACATACTTCTGCTCCGCTTGCGCCATCTTGTGCGGAATGGTAGAAGTTGAATTTTATATAATTGTAAAAACGTATGAAAATCGTATTTTAAAATTATACATATATTGGCAAAAAAATAGATTTGTAAAAAATTTTATTTTTTTTAAGTATATGTTACAATTGAAAAATATTCATACGTACAAAATGAACAAAAAATAAATAAAACATAAAACATTCCTATGTGCTCTGAAACCTTAATATATGCTGGAAAATTGATAATTTAGATTTCTCACTCACAAAACACAAAAATTCAAAGTTATTAGATTACTGGATACAAAGGAACACAATATGCAAATATGTTTTTGTTTTGCCACAGCATAGGCGCCTAAGGATAAAGTGACCATACGTCCCGTTTTCAACGGGACAGTACCGTTTTTTAAGCCATCGTCCCGTTGTCCCCGAGAAATCACTCGGGACGCAAAAATGTCCCGTTATGCAAAATTAAAACAATACTGTCCGTATTCATTTGTTTGCAAATTGAAATGAAGGCCAATAATGTTTTCATACAGATAACCAAACTATATGATCGCCAGTTCGGTAGTAAGCGTAAGTCTATGGGGCGCCAAGAGTAAAGTGAAAATTTGCTGTGCATTTCACGGTATTTAAGGCAATTTGTCCCAATATTTATTATACACTGTGTCCATAAAGTAACCCCCCCCCCCCCCAACTAACTTTTCAACGACTTTAATTTTTCTACAAAATTAGGTGTGCTGTAATGGGAAATTAAATACTATTTTTCAGACCATATTAAAATTTTGTATCATCCAAAATGGCGACCGGACGCCATTTTGATTTTTTTTTAAATAGAAAGGGGGGGTTGAGTGACACCTCATTGGAAAGGTCGAAATGTTTACTATTCACTTCTTGGCAAATAATGATATTTCTGCAAACTTCTGTAATGCGTTGCTCCAGTTCTTCAATTGTTTCTGGACGGGTTCTGTACACTTTCGATTTCAGATATTCCCATACAAAAAATCTAAGAAAGTTAAATCTGGGGAATGATCCGGCTATTCTACAGGCCCCCGCCTAACAATCGATCTGCCAAAAAAATATCCGTTGAGAAAGTCAGAAACAGGCCTATAATAATGAGGCGGCGGACCGTCTTGTTGGAACATAACGTTTTCAATATTATTTCAAGCCATCTGAGATATTTCTGGGACAATTTAGTCCTGCAAATGAAAAAGTGGACTACTAGATAAGAAAATCAAAACAATTTTGAACTGAGTGAGTCCATTTGTTTAAAATCCGCCATTTTGTTATGGCTGAATATTTTTCTTTGAAACTCTAGGATCAGACGCAGAATTAAAAGACCTTTCAAATGAGGTGTCACTCGACTTCCCTTTCGTGCCCAGTCACCATTTTGGATGATACAAAATCTTAATATAGTCTGAAAAATAGTATTTAATATCCCATTACAGCACACCAAATTTTGTAAAAAAATATCAAGTCGTTCAAAAGTTAGTTGGGGGGGGGGGGGGGTACTTTATGGACACAGTGTATATACACACATTTAGGTAAATGCTTTTAATTTTAATAAATCGTTGTAGATTTAAATAAATTCTTAAACATTTGGTTTAAATATTCTAAGATTTAATAAAGCATTAGAGATTTAATCAAATCTTAAAACATTTACTGTAAATTTTCAAATATTTAGTAAACCTTTATGTATTTAGATAAATCTGCACATATTTATTTTAAATCTTTCAATATTTAATAAATACTCGCAGATTTAATTAAATTTTTACCGATATAAATAAATCCGTACAGATTTAAACAAATGTTTCAACATTTAAGTTTAAGCTCCACATTTAATGTTAACCTGTCATATTTATTTGACCTTGGTGGGAGCGTTCGACGCTTAAACAAAACAGACTGAAAATTACATTCTCAAGGGAATGTTGAGGAAACTTTCATTGTATGAATAATAAATTATGCAATGTTTATCTTGTTAAATATGTTGTTATTGATGATTGAACTAACATTAATTGTACAAATTCTTGAAATACGGAAAACGAGTTCATAATTGTTGAACGTTACCACCAGTGTAAACGGTCTTGGTCTACTATGTAGGCTGGGTGTACCAAGGTCAAATAAATATGACAAGTTAACATTAAATATGACAGCTTAAAATTAAATGTTGAAATATTTATTTAAATCTGTAAGGATTTATTTATATCGGTAAAGATTTATTTAAATATGCAAATATTTACTAAATATTGAAAGATTTAAAACAAATATTTGCAGATTTATCTAAATACATAAAGATTTACTAAATATTTGAAAATTTAAAGTAAATGTTTTAAGATTTATTTAAATCTCTAATGCTTTATTAAATGTTGGAATATTTAAAGCAAATGTTTAAGGATTTATTTACATCTACAACGATTTATTAAAATGAAAAGCATTTAGCTAACTGTGTGTGTATATATAATAAATATTGGAACAAATTGCCTTAAGTACCGTGAAATGCACAGCAAATTTTCACTTTACACTTGCCGCCCCATATAAGTCGACGCTGGAATCTGCTAAGATTGCATTTGGCATTTTGCAGTGGCACAACTCATCTAAAAGCAATGTTAATAACTAAAGGCAATATAAATCAGTCTTGTCAAGAGTTTTATACTTATTTGAAGTCGCCACCTGCACTATTAAAACAAATTTGTTCTTCGGAGAAATATAAATGAGTTTAAAATATTGATAGTTATTTTATATTTGTTTTTCTTTTCCTGTTCATTAGTATGTATAAGTATAACATTAATAGACCAATAAACTTAATGTGTTCTTTAATATTTTATTGACAATAAAACCAATGCAGTGTGTTTCGTACAATATTTTGTGTTTTTATCGATTTTTTTAAACACGTCCCGTTTTTTAAAGAAAAATAAATGGTCACTTTACCTAAGGAGCGCAATTGCTCCCTCCTGGAACATGAAGTGAAAAACATTTGTTCGGGAAGCTGGTACAAATGGTTAGAAGACAGCGCCTGCGCTGAATGCGCGTTTGTGTAAAAATTGGACAGAAAGTGTCCGCTAGTGTTGGAAAAGGATACGATCCGCCGCCCGACTTCAGACACATACACATATGAACCTGTACTGTAGCAGTTGTCGTTGTCGTTGTGTAAACTAGTGGTGGTCTGAATGTCTGATCTAGATTTACATGTTTTGTGTTGAACTGCTCAAACGAATTTGCATACGATTTAAACTGCATTTTACAATTATTTGTAATACCTAAATAAAATTTGAAAATTGAAAAATGTTTGTGCTCCCATTTGCTACGTCTAGTGAGGGGTGCTAGGTGCGAGTTGAAAACCCGGGAGCTGACTTAATCCAGATAATTTCTTCTTATTCTTGAATTGCACACTTTTCTTTTGGAATTTTGTAAGGGGCTCCGTCTTTCAATCCAAGGGTCCAACTAACCACTTTGGCTTGCTTCCTTTAGAAAAATTGCGATAGGCGCCTTTGCGCCGCAGCAATTTATTACTGATAAGTCACAAACTGCATAGCTATCTGACTGAGCACGTTAGGAGTAGTTAAGTTACACAAGATAAGACCAAATTGTTTTAAAAAAAATTGTTTTAGGCTGTATAAAATGCATGAGAAAATTCACACAATCTGATTTTCAAATAAACTTCTATTAAGCAAAAATTATTTGTGCTCCGATACTTATTGAATTGAATTATATTCATGGTCAGTACAGTAATTTTTCGTAAAACCAATCTTGCTTTATCATGGCTGTTTCTGTTTTACATTCCAAAAATAATTACAGGTTATTATAACAATAACGTTCACGACGAAATGCTGGAATAAATTAACAATACTTTGATAACGCTATCATCTGTATGCGTCACCTCTAAGTTATTATTCTGCTACTTATCAATTGAAAGCAGACTAAACATAAATTCTCAGAAGACAGACCTGAGAAATGTAAGCGTATACAATATGATCGAGCAGTTTGTTTTTTTTATCCCCTGAGAATGATTTGTAGATTGCAGATTCAATTTGATTAGTACGTTAACGCAGTGGCGGCTCGTTAATATTTTCTATGGTAGGGCGACATAATTTACCAAAAATTCTACCTTTTATTAATTAATAATTCTTAAAATAAAATCAACACAAGTTGCTTTCTGTTTCACATAATGTTAATTGCTAAGTCATAAAAACTGTCGGCGTTTTGAATGATGCGTTTTTACCATTCTACTTAAACATGTTCAATCTAACGCAAGTCGCTGTGTAGGAAATGATGCACATCACAAGTCCACAGATTTTTATATATTTTGCGTGACTTTTACACATGTTTTTATTTTTTCTGTTATAAAATAGATTAATTTCTAAGTAAGGATGATAGTGGACCCATATTTTTTATTTGAAGCTTCACTTCGCGAGTAAACTGTTTTGAATGCTTTTTTAAACTCAAAGTATTGTTTCCGAATTCATCCCAACGTAATAACGCAAAAGATACTGTTTAGTAAAGCTGAAATGTAGCTTTGCTATCTCGAGAGATGGTTTGTTTATATGATACCATAAATATATGGTAAGCACACTAGCCAAAAGAGCAGCAATAATGAGATTATGGCACTGCTAGGTAGTTTGTGTTTTATATCTTGTTTGTTTACATAGTCACGGTCTCGTTTTAAAACCATCGATGCCCGTATGGGACGTCCATATATGAAGTTTTGCCACCTCATAATGTTTGACCAAAACATCGCTTTCTTTTGGTAGTAAAACTTCAATGGTATACGTTTTAAAAGAGTGGAGTGTAATGTTATATGTAAATAGTTTGCTTTGTGCGCTTTCGAGGGAGGGCGTCGTCCACGTTACCTTTTTTTTACAAGCCGCCACTGCGTTAGCTGTTGTTAACAATTGATATGATTTAACAGTGATAGTCCCTGATGCGATAGTCACCTCTTCACCCTGAAACTATGGATTTTCACGCTAAAAATTGAACAGTTTGTTGAAAACGCCAACAGCGTAGCAACTTGAGGGGCACTTTGGGAAACAAATTTTAAGTACGACCTTTTCAGTTGGGAGCTTGGCAGCTAGTTGTTAAAACTCATAGTTTAAAAGGCCGTGATTTAATCTTACGACCATCTGGACGCAGATATAGAAAACCAAGATCAAGTTATGAAAAGTTATTGTTCCTATAGCAACACCAACTGTTTACTTTTAATCTTGCCTTTGATAATGACGTGTAAGCACTTTGAAATACGTATAGGGCTAAAATATAAAACCTGTGGAAGTTAGGAATTGTTTTATTTACAATAAATTAAAAAGCTCAACTCATTTAAACGGTACAGTACTACCTAAGGCGGCCAATTTGAAATCGGCACCAGGGCCTTTATTAATAATATTTTTTTCATTTGTGAATAATTGAAAGCCCTTTTGTGCGCGCTCTCAGCCAATCTGCGCTGCGGATGGTGTAGTCTGGCACAGCTACGAATTAAAGTTTCCCGCAGAGGGAATAAAAGCCGCTTCCTATCTCTACTTTCCTCTTTCTGCACCACAATCCCGGTTTGTCTCATTCTTTCACGACACTCTAAAAAGTGGCATACGCCTACGGTCGCCAGATCGACCTTCAATCTCCGGTTACCAGTACTAACCGCAGATGAGTCACCAGATCGAACTTTTGCCTCAGGTCGCTAGGTCTACCGCCAGATCCAGCTCCAGCTTACGGTCACCAGCCGAGCTTTAACTTCCGGCCAGGGGTAATCATCCTTGTAGGTCCCCTCCTCTAAAGTCGTACGAAATAATCCCTTCAGTCATCAAACGAAGCAGCACCCTGCAAGAACCATCACAAAAAATGCAAGTTCCAGGATCGGTTATTACGTGCCCCACAACCTACTGAACTTTCAGCCAGATCCATTTGTTTTGTTTATGAATCGACTAACTTATCTTATTTATTGCCTTTTGTTAATATTTACTTTTCACATAACTAACTAATTCTGGAATATCTGTTTGCATTTTGGTACTGCAATATATTGTTTTGTGTTTAAATAAAACATTCTTCCAATCATCATTAATTTGCATGGTGTTAATATTGCAAAATAATACTGAAAAATTAGTTTCAAACTTTATTTATTTGGTAAAAGAAAATACGTTTTCAGTTTTCATTATTGAAAAAGGTCAAGAGGAGTTCGCAACATGGTTCCAGGATTCCCTTAGCGAAGTCGACGATACACTTACTTTAACAGTTGACTCGCACGTGATAACTGTTGATCATGAAAAAGAAGATGTACAGAAAGGTAAATCATCTTTTCCTTTTCTACATCTATGATAATAAATCTAAATGAATAAATAATTTCTTGGGAAAGCGTAAAATCCTTACCTTTAATTTTACAGTTTGCAACAGTTTCTCCGAAGGTAGTAATTTTGTAATAGATGTAACATGGGCTGGAAACGAAGAAGCTGAAGCTATTACCAAAAATATGCACGTCCCGTACATTAGAATTGACCTTTCGATCAGTCCAGTCCTAGACTTACTTGATAAATACTTAAGCCTAAGAAATTCATCAGATGTTGTTGTAATATTTGAAGAACCCAAATGTAAGTTATAGTCATAACTATTTCTGTTATACTAACACGAGGCGTATTTAGATATAGACCAAGCACTGTATTATTGGATCGATTCTACCCGACTGAGAATGGTTGTTTCCGACAAACTGGATAAGGTATCAGCTGAAAGGTTAAGAGATATCAGACCCATGCCTAACAATTATGCTATTGTTGCCACTAGTCCTAATATGGAAGATATGTTAAAAGTGGTAAGATTTTCATTTCAATAAAGAAAATACAGCTTTCTTATAGAAACGTTTGTAGGTCACCGCGGAAAAGCTGATGAGATTTCCTGAAAGATGGAATTTGGTATTTTTGGATTTTGCTTATGAAAGTTTTACGAATAATTTAAGAATCGACAAAGTTAATTTATTAAAAATCGAAAATAAAGTTTGCTGTAATATACAAGGGCTTTCAAAATGTAGCTGTCCCAATGATTTCAATATACAAAAAAGTTATTTCAAGTTGATAATTGACAATATTATCAAAACCTTGACAGAAATTTCGTCCCGCGGTTACCACCTTAACGAAACTGTTACCTGTTATTCTAAAAAGTACAATGATTCTGTCACGCAAACTTTAGAAAAGCTTCTCACTCGCGCTGCAAAAGATAATGACAACTTTTGGAAACTAAACGACGCATATAGATTGAAAATAAATGCAGTCGTTGAAGTGGGTACAGATTTTGGTAAACCAGACGTTATTGCAAGGTATAACGATAATCAAGACCTGGTTGTTGAGCAAGAAGTAGAAATCAAACCTGTTAAAGCGTTTTACAGAGTAGGCACAATATATGTACGATTTTCTATTAAAAGTGTTGGTTGAAATGTACTACCGGCGATTGCATTTCCAGGCATTACCATGGTCGTTCCAAGAAGAAGACCCTGTTACTGGAAACTTACATTGGACCGGCTATTGTATAGATTTTGTTCAAGAGTTATCGGAACTGATGAATTTTGATTACGAACTTGTTGTTCCCAAAAAAGGTACATTTGGTAACAAGAATTCAGAAGGAAAGTGGGATGGTTTGATTGGAGATATAGCTCGGGGGGTTAGTAACATTTTTCATATTTTTTATTTTACTAATAAAACTTGTGTAGGAAACTGATTTAGCAATATCAGCTTTGATAATGACAGCAGATCGAGAAGAAGTTGTAGATTTTGTGGCGCCATATTTTGAACAATCGGGAATTTCTATTGGTAAGATGATATTTTATATAAACTTTGATTTTTTTAAAGATTTTTTACTTACAGTTATGAGAAAACCTGTTCGGAAAACATCTCTCTTTAAATTTATGACTGTGTTGAAGTTAGAAGTATGGTTAAGTATTGTAGCTGCTTTGGTTATTACAGCCTTTATGATATGGTTCTTAGATAAATATTCACCTTATAGTGCTAAAAATAACAAGAAGGCTTACCCTTATGAATGTAGGTAAGATGCCATCTTAGATTTTAGTTTAAGGCGCTCAAATTTAGAAATATACAAATTGTTTCAAGTTACTAACTTTTAATACTGATTGTAATATTACAGAGATTTTTCCCTAAAGGAAAGCTTCTGGTTTGCTCTAACATCATTTACTCCACAAGGAGGTGGAGAAGCTCCAAAATCACTTTCTGCTCGTACTTTGGTCGCAGCCTATTGGTTATTTGTTGTACTTATGTTAGCAACTTTTACTGCAAATTTGGCTGCTTTCTTAACCGTAGAAAGAATGCAGGTTAGTCAGGAGTTATATAAATGTTTTACATAAAAACTGTACGATTTGATGTTTTTTCAGACACCTGTTCAATCATTGGAGCAATTGGCTCGGCAATCGAGAATAAATTATACTGTGGTGGAGAGCTCGGATACTCACCAATATTTTATTAATATGAAGTATGCGGAAGACACACTATACAGGTATTATTCATTTCATTCTACATGAAACTTCCTTAAAATGCACGAAAGAAGACTAGATTGTAACATGTGACTAAGTTTTCGTAACTGACCAAGGAGGCCGAAGTATTGATTCACTTCTTCCAACTCACTACACTACACAGTTACTATGGTAACATCATTTTCTATTTTCAGTAAACAATTTTTTCAGAATCTAATCTAGTACTGTCTGCAACAAAGCTATAAAATACATATAAATATATAAGAAGAACAAAGAGAATCAACAGAGCGCAACCAGCAGAAGTATTTAACATTCGTAAAACGAATCGACCATAACAGGAAATGTTTAGCAACAGATGGAAAAATGGACTATTGGCCACTAATTCTACCTTCACCCCACAGAGATAATGACCAAGAAAATACACCATCTAAAACGCCAAGGCGCCAGGAATAAGCCAGCTGTTACAAGTGAAATTATTACAACCATATTTATAGAAACAGTATAAGACAATAAAAAAGATCTGGATACGTATTGAAATACCAATGGAATGGACCCCAACTATACAAATTCCTCTATTGAAAATTTAAAATACCTACAAAAACAACTGGCAGACTACAGTAAAATCTGCATAAGGCCTAGGCAGTGTAGGACATAAAACATACGCGGAATACCTGTTAAAGGGAACTGAAAGAGACAACCCCGGAAATACCTTCGTATAGCAGCCTTTTTTTCAGCAACAGATTTGTGAAAGATCATATTTATGTAACGAGAAGAATATTGGACGAAAAATGGAGAGAAGGAGTAAAACCGATACTGGCACTGACAAACATTTTTTCCTATACGGACAATCTTATAACCATAGCGGAAGAAAAAAAAAGGCGCGTGTAGAATTTCTGAAATAAGACAGGACTAGAAATAAACATCAGCAAATGCAAAACTATGGTTAGAGCTACATAAGGAAAAAATAAGGAAGCAATTAACAACAAATTAAACTAGCACGACCACAGACAGTAAACGTGATCCTTCTGTTCCTCTTCATTTAACAACACCAGTTGCCAAAAGAAATAATATATGCATAGTCGAAAGCAATAAAGGCCCAAAAAAAATCTATTTTTTTAAACATGTGTTAAAGCCATGAGGCAAAAAATTAAAAATTTTTGTAAACTTGGGTGTCCTTATTAGCATACTCATTCTGCTACCTCGCAGCTTTGCCGCTCATGCCGCTATAGTAGAAAAACAGCGCCAAAAGAACAGTTTTTCCAAAACTTTCTTGTTTCAAGTAACACCTAGAGCAAAAATCGTTATCATCAAGATGAGAGCAAATGAAATTCTCTACGCAATATGTCTTATACATTTTTTCGTTAAAAATATTGTTTCGATAAAGCAGCTGATAAATGTGGTGCATATTTTTTCCACCTAGTACAACTCTCGTTTGTCGTTTGTAAGTAATTCCTTAACTATGGTGTTTCGTTTTTAGGCACAAAGAACTTTCATTTTTTTATATATTTTCTGCCACTGAAATACTCATTTCTACGTCACCATGTGGTGTCCCCCGTAGCCCTAATCTGTAATATCGATTGCATTAATATATGGATTGAAAAGGAGCGCAATCACAAAAACCAACTGAACGGTAGTTTGTAAAATGGAAAATGAAATAGTAACAACACTATTACAACTGAATGCGGAAGGAAAAAAGAAGGAAAATAATAACGAAACGGCTCATTACATAAGAAAACAAGCCAATCATTCTTTATTACAAGCTTATTCTATTCTCAATACATCATTAGAGCGGGATATAAAAAACAGCCGTATTTAAAAAGATATGGGAGGGGTGGGCAAGAAGAAAAACGGATATAAAGAGAGAAACAAGAATAATCTACACATTGGTTGAAGAATCTGATATAGAATCGATAGAAGAAGAATAACAGGCTCATGCAGACGAAAATGTAAAAAGACGCGTTGTAAGGGCACGAAAACAAGAGGAGAAGAAAGAAGAGTAAAAGTGCAAGCGGAAAAGAAAAACTAAGTACTAATTGAAGAGAAAACAATTTAAACAACTAGAAACAAATTGAACAACAGCTGCAATAATGTACTATTAACAGTGTGAACTACGTGCTCAAAACACCCATTGATGCGTAGGCAACTAAATATTCTATGTTGCAGCAGCGATATGCATTGCAGACATGTTAACGGTATTTTTCGCCCCACCCGATCTAAACATACCCCAAAAACTCCCACCCACCTACTGCCATGTCAGGTCTGTCGTAATCTAGAATCGACCTTTGAGTCAGATCTATGCCAGATGATGATGCTAATGATATCCTTTTTTATTTTGTCAGTTATTCTTGCTTTTCTTCTTGTGACGCAGAGAAAGCCGGAGTTATCTAAGAAAGCGGTCAATAATGAAACATCATAAAAATGGCACCTTAGACCGTACATATTTGACTGTTAAGCGAATCTACTCTAAGAATTGCCCCCATTAAGGCCGCTCCCACAGAAATTCCGCCTATGATGATAAGAATACAATTAGATTATTATCATGATAAACTAAACATAATAACAGCGGTTATTTGTTCAAACTGTTAATCTTTTTTTTCATTTTGTCATGACTGCAATGAAAAATTTCGCAGCAAAGTTGATTTCTGAGAGATTTTTCATTATTAGTAAGTAAACCTTGAACATTTATTAATAACTGTGGAATAATTGTTTTAACATAAATATAAATGCTATCTAAAATATTGTTAATAACAGATGTGTAGTACCTAAATTATTGGCCACATTTTAGGGTTTTCTCCCTGGGTTGGTCCAAGCACCGCGGCCTAAAAGGCCTATTGTGCTCCCAGTCGAAATCTTTTTGGCCTCAGAATGGTAGCAGTGTACCTTCAAAGAAGCCCAGGACGTCGTCAATTGAGATTTTACTGATCATTTTGGGTTCCAGTGCTGGTACTCCACAATTTCTTAATTTGCAGTCGCATAACAATGAAAGGGTTTCTTATCGTTCTCTTCACAGAACCTGCAGCGTGGGTTTTCTGGGAGCCTTATTTTATATAGGTGTTTGTTCATACAACAATGTCCAGGTAGGACTCTCCCTACTAAACGTGAAGAGTTTTTCAGCCACTTTCTAGGACAGCCTCCGAGAGTCTCATACCCGGGTGCTCTGCCCAGTACTTGCGGTAAATCTTTTGTAACCAGCTTCTAGTCTGCGTCCTAACGGTGCTATAGGCTAACCCGCAGGTTGGCTCAGGTCCTATAAGATGTTCTATACTGCCAGCTATTGCTAGCTCGTTTATCTTCCTCGTTGCCATGTTCTCCTTGGTGTCGTGGAACCCCCACATCAGGCGTAGCATGTTGTGTTCTCCCAGTTCCGCCGGTTTCTTGTCGCATTCCATAACCAATTTAAAGTTAAATTGGCGGCTCATCAGCGCCGCTTGGCTGTCAGTCATAACGTAGATTCTCCTATATCTGTGGGGCCTCTGAATCATAACATGGGCAAAGGTAAAAATAACTGTTGTCCGGTCTGGTACACTGTTGGAAAGCGGCCTAGGTTTATGCTTAAAGCATCTCCTGGTAAATGCCCGGCCCTGTACCATTGTCTGTTCTAAATCCGTTAGTATACCAGAAGACGACTCCATTTAGTTTGGTTATAACTTTATCCTCTTTCCACTCGTCCTGTTCTGGAACGGTTTTCGGAAGTCGAACAAGGTTTTCACTTTTTGTGACTTATTATTTTAAAGAATTCGGTATGATCTCCTGGATAGCCAATGTACCTCCCGTTTCCATTTGTTTTCAGTCGGTTTGTCCCTAGTCTGGCCTCCGCTTCAACCCGTAGGTGGACGGGAGGTAAATGCAGTAGAACTTCGCTTAGCCTGTTTTTCATTGAAACACTTCTTGCCTTGTACTTACAGTTTTGATAGAAAAGTATAATAACACCCTAAAATGTGAGTGATAGTCCCAACAATCACCTATTCTTCCTTGGTGTGGTGGCCAAGGAATAATATGTGTTGTTGGAACTATCACCCAAAATTAGCAATAAGGATATTTTTGTCTAGTTACCCTTTTTGGTGGATTTCTATCTGCACTGATGCATTTATCTGAAAATAGTTAATACTTGTTAGTACAGTTGAAAGAATTTCAGTTTATATCAGCCACGATTTTTGTTTTTCCAGAATGTGGAAGGAATTAACACTCAATGCATCAACCGATGAGACTCAGTACCGAGTATGGGATTATCCAATTCGTGAACAGTATGGACATATTTTGCTCTCTATAAATGAATCAATGCCTGTTCCAAATGCATCCGAAGGATTTCGCATTGTCAATGAACGTCTCGACGGGGACTTTGCTTTCATACATGATTCCTCTGAAATAAAATACGAAATTAGTAGAAACTGCAACTTCACTGAAGTTGGTGAAGTTTTCGCCGAGAAACCGTATGCTATTGCTGTGCAACAAGGAAGTCATTTGCAGGATCAGATCAGCATGAAGTAAATGTCTAAATTTATAATTTAAGAACAAATCCATTCAATTTATGTATGTTTTTATTCAGAATATTGGATCTTCAAAAAGAACGATTTTTCGAACACTTGCAAGCTAAATATTGGAACAATTCTGTTAGAGGGGATTGTTCAAATGATATTGACAGTGAAGGAATAACACTTGAAAGCTTAGGTAAGTCACTCTTTCAATATTGAATGCCTAATAATATTATGATTACCGAATTTTTCAGGTGGAGTTTTTATAGCAACACTGTTTGGTTTAGCATTGGCAATGATTACCTTGGCAGGTGAAGTTTTGTACTACAAAAGGAAGAATAAAGCCATGCAAAACAAGAAGGGCAAAGAAAAATCAGCTCCGAAGAAAGAACAGACCATAAAGACAATCAAAATTCATCCTGAGACGATTACTATAGGAAAGACCTTTAAACCTGTAACGCAAAAGAATTTAACGCCAAAAATTTCACACATATCAGTTTATCCACGTAATAGATTGCCACATATAAACTAGCTTAAAAGAACTAGATAATCTAAAAATTATATATAGGGCGATCAAATAAAAACTTAGACGCAATCGCCTATGAAACAACCACGGCATGTTGATGATTAGTTTGCAAATCTTATCACAGTTACGCGATTTATTATTGTACCGTAATTGCACTTCTTTCACTCTGGCCTTTAAACCACCACTTATGTCGTTTTAATTGTTCAGCGTTTAAAATTTAAATTAAATAAAAACGTATTTTTCAAACTACCTCTTTTTATACATATAAAAGAAAGATAAAAACTAAAATAAATTACAGCCCTAGGGCAAGATAAGATAGCAGTAAGAAAAAAAATTAGGAAAAAAAAGTGTCATGGGATTTGAGCTGGGGCCGCCAGATTACAAGCCCACGCCTTTGCCGCTAAACCAACATGACGTTTAGAATTTTACTATCATGTGAGTTAAATGTGCCACGGTTGCTAACTGACAATTTATCATGCACGTTTGTAAAATGAAAATAACAAATTTTAAAAATAATTTACAATGCTCACTTGCTAATTGTTTAAAAATGTTAAATATGAACAATTACGGTGAAATAATAAACGGCGAAATTGTGATAAGATTTGCAAACTAATCATCGACGGGCCGCGCTTGTTTCATAGGCGACTGCAACTAAGTTTTTATTTGACCACTCTGCACTTGGAATTAAAATATTACCCTGTAGCCTATGTTGAAATTTATGTAGTACCTTACGGTTAAATATGTAATTATTACATTGATTGTTAATTTGTTTATTACATTTCACATAGTGCTATATACAGAACGTATCACATAACTTGTGTAGACCTACAATATAGTGCAACTCAACTTGCATATATCTTTGCAACCATGATAATTTGTTTCATTCCTATTTTGCTTGTTTTACACTCTTTGTCTATTTGCTTAGAGCAAAAAAATCCGCTTCGCCTTGGCATGGTGCTAAAATCAAAAGTTTACTAGGATTTTTAAAGGGGTTCCTGTGGACTAGATTTTGCCAGGTTAGCCTTTATAAAAAAAATATCTGTAACTGAAAGGGGGTTTCGCAAAATATTTAAATTAAAAAATTCATAACTTTTTTCTTTTTAATTTGATGTAAAAAAAAATAAAAAATCAATATAACTGCTTTATACCATTTTATATCAAACATTTTTAAAATGTGTGATTGAATATAAAAAAATAATAAGACTTAAAAAAAATGTCTCTCAAGTTTAAATGCGTTTATCATCATCATTTTACAGGGAAGCTTTGTGTAAAAGATTTGTCACATTTTATTCCAATAACAACGATATCGAATACTTAATTTTAAAGAATAACACGACGGTTATATACCAAAACATAGTGCTTTGTATTTAAAAAAAAACATATCACACAATTATGACTATAAATAACATACAAAAAACTACATTGGTATGACGTCAATATTGAAATAAGCTCAGAAAACTACAAACTTTAAAAAAAACTACTATAACAGATAACATATCAAATATTTGTTTTAAGCAACCTAAACCTAAACTGTCTAAACAGGTGTTATTACCAGAAACTGTGGAAAATGTTATATTGACTGGATTAAGATAAAATGAACAAGGATCTATTAATAAAATACTAGCTTAACCGGTGAGCTACGTCTCACGTAGCTGCAGCCCCTAGAGTTAGATTTGGAAATGATGGGAAGCAGCTGCTTAAGATCTGGCGTTAATAGTGGGGGCCCCTGTCGTCGCGTAAAGTTGATACAGTTTCGTATTTAATATATAGAAGATATGAAGTGGCGACAATTATTAGAGAAAGAAGTTGAATGAAAGGCTATTTTAGTGGTTATCAAGATCCACTGTTGCTGTTTAACTTCTGCAAAGCGCCCTTGTTTGGGATTTGACAAATATATGAAGAAAACTACCCACAGAAATTGAATGATAGTCAGGGGCGGCGCTAGACGTTTTGCCGCCCTAGGCAAAAGATTTTAATGCGCCCCTGTAGGTATGAGGTAGGGTCGTGACCGGAAGACCTGGGGGTACTCCGTATCCCCCAGCCTACGAGGGTCTCCCCCCCCCCAGAAAATTTTGGAACTTTTGAAGCAAAATACGCACCAAATTATCTATTTGTTGCGAAAAAACAAGTAAAAAGAAGTGGCAAAGCAATAAAAAAAACAATAATCGCTGCAAATTTATTGATTACTTCAATATTGGGTGGGCCAAGTGACGGAGACGGGCAAATATTGGCAGTGGGTTGTTAACAGCACTTCCTTTACCGCAAATTTTAATATTTTTTTAAATATTTTATAAATTCAACTTTCAATTTTATATTGGTTCTGCAGAGACTGCCTCTCAGTTTCTATTTATTTTAAGTTCGAGAAATTTTGCTTGAAGAATTTTTATTTTGATTTTTAATAAGAAAAATTTATTCAATGTTAATTTTTTTCCTTCGTTTCAACAGGTAAACCAGCAAAATTTTAGGTAGGCCATAGCTCACCCAGGCCCACCCTAGTTACGTGCCTGCAACTTTCAGAGCTGGCGAAAAACAAAAATTTCAGCGCTTGGGGCGCTTGGCGCCCCTCCCAATGTGGCGCCCTATGCAGGAGCCTGCTGCGCCTGCACATTGCGCCGGTCGTGATGATAGTAATGATGATAATTCCAAAAGTGTGTCTGTTTTTTGTAAACATATCATTCAATCAAGTAAGTGTCGCAAGCAGCTCCTTAATCAAAAGATAAACCAGACCAAACTGATAGCATCCTCTTGGGACACTTTTTTGAGACAAATACAATAGTGGAAAACAAATGAAAATATTTGATATTTTCCTTGACCAACAATACGTCTCGAAAAAATGTTTCGAAAACCTGCTATCAGTTTTGCTGTGGCACTGATGGATACTGAGATACCCCGCGTTTGCATGAAAATGTCCCACGCTGTACATAAAAACATTAGGTCTAAAATTATGATTAACAATTTAGTAAAATTAAACCTGCCAATACATTACTCTAAAGTAATAAATATTGAAAATTTAACACAAAACTAGCGAAACCCGTAGACTACGCCCCAAGGTTATGTACATTTCCTAAAAAATAATAAATACGCTGTGGCGAGATGCTAGACATGTTCTTAAGGCACCCAGCAGTATTCTATATTCTCGTATATGCAAGAGGTCAACAATTATGAAAGAATTGCAGAACTGAATATGGGTAACTACTACCATATCATGTGAATATTTATTTGTTTGGGGGAAATTCGACCCAGTGAGAGAGACATCAGACATAGGTAAGGTATGGGTCACTTTTCGGCAGACCCAAGGAAATTATCATCCATATGTATTTGTGCTAGTGTTGTATAAGATTGGCGGAAATTCGTTTGTTTCCTTAGATAATGAGCGCGCATATATCACGCCGTGTTCTTCTTTTAGCTGATCAGATCCTGTATAAGAAGGTAAAAGCATAATGTATGGAATTGTAAAATTACTCAGTAGTCCATCATACTTACTGTGACCATATTTTAGAAATGTGACACGGCAGGAGAAATTGTATGCAGCGCGTATCTTGCCGGCTGGATAGTAAAAATATTAGGATCAAAACATCCTTATTTAGGAAAATATACTTACCAAATTCAAAATGAGCAAAGCTTTAATATAACTTCTTGGGCAAGTCATCTTTCTTTCGGCGGTCTTGCTGAACTCTCCGAAAAATGGATACAAGAGATACATACTCTAGAAAAATTGTTTAAAAAACTATTTTGAGGGGGAGATAAATAATACGAAAAAAATTAATTGTAAACTGCTTAAAAAGGTCAAAAAGAAAACATCAATCGATGATGAGATTTTATCTGCATATGAATTTTTTACAGAATAAATTGTATTCGAAAAAATGAAGAGGTAAAACGGCAAATGTGCAGAGTGGCTAGGAAAACCCCGGCCGCTTTTCTTGCGGCGGTCAAAAGATGGCGCTTTAGTAAAGAAAAATTAAATTAAAATACTGGCAACAACGCAGAATCCAAGACGTTTTAGTTGTTTTGATTTAATATGGGGCGTATTTAGTAACTAAAACGTCTTGGATTCTGCGTTGTTGCCAGTATTTTAATTTAATTTTTCTTTACTAAAGCGCCATCTCTTGACCGCCGCAAGAAAAGTGCCGGGGTTTTCCTAGCCACTCTGTATAAAAGGAAACGTGACAAGGAAGATTGTAAGTAAATAAACAAAATAAGAAAATTACTACTTAAAATTTTGTTCACTATGTTTTATTTTATTGTATGTAAATGTTTAGTTTAGTATCGTTTATAATTTATTTTAGACGAAAAGAAATTTAATATTTTAATATTCTTTGTGTGTTCTTTGCGGTATCTGTATTTGAGGTAATTGCTTTAAAATATATATATTTAGTGATCTAACAGAAAACAAAGTTTTATTTAGCAGCAGGAATATTGCTGTTGCATTTTTAGTAGGTACGTACTTTCTGAATATTTTTTAGAAGAGAATTTCGTAAATAAATGAAGAACAATTCAAACACGTTTTTAATTTTATATTCAAAAGTGTAATAAAACTTAACAATCTTAAAACCGTTTTTTTTTAAGATTTGATGCGAATAAAAATTAGAGATACCTTTATTTACAATTTAATATCAAGATTAAGTACAGTAAAATTATAAGAAAGTTAGCACGTTTACGTAAATAGGACAACCCCTCATTTTTTAGGACAACATTACGAATAAAGTTTTCATACATATCAACACGTGTATACGCCCCAGGATATTGTTTATACGCACATCCTACACCAAACGACACTATACCATACTGTACGCCATTGCACATGAGAGGTCCTCCTGAATCTCCCTGTAAAAATTGGTGTACTGTCGGGGTCATTATACTGTCTTATTGCTATTTATAACAATTAATGCATCAATGTTTTATAGTAGCGGACCAGCCAAGCTTAAGACATATTATTTGTTGAACTACAATGCTGAATATAGTGTAAATTGACAGGGTGGTATCTATTTTGTAGAAATAAATTGCTGTCATATTAAATTTTATAAGAGACATCTTTGGTACGACTTTCACGCGTTCTGGTATACTTAACAACAGTGGCGGCTCGTGCTGTGGTGTACTGGGAGGCATTTTTAAGTATTTTTTGAAAAAAATTGTTTCTACCCAAGTTTTAGGTAGCCTTATATTTCAAACCCATCCTTTACGTTGGCAAAATGATCTATTTTTACCAACATTTTCATTGAAGTCTTTAATAGACTTTCGATAAGCACTCTCTAATAAAATTATTGTAAATTGATACCCACATTGCCAGCATGTCAAAATGCACAACATTTTTCATGTGGTTTACCGATAAAAATGTGTTTGAATTTAAGTTTTTAAACGTTTGCAGTCAATATCGCACAATGAATTATCGCAAAATAGCAGACAACGGAAACAAGCAAAAGCATTTTCTTACATGGCATTCACAATCCAAAATTATTTTGCAAGGACATCGTACAACACCATTAAATTATGATTACACAACCAACAACTGTTTTCACACTACTACGTCGCGTCGCGTCGTGTACATGCGAATCTTGCAAATTAGGGGGGTATTGGCATGCGCTTATCACGGACATCCGACAGCATAATTCTCGGAAGTTGTGGGTTCGTGATCATGAAGTCTTTATTACACAGATACTTCTATTCTCTTTTGGCTTGTGTAATATGAATTTTGCCGCAATGAGCTTTCTATTTCACTCTTATTTATTTGAAGGCCTTTTAAGCCGGCGGCTATATTCGGTAGCGTATAGCTGAATATGGGACTGACAACCAAATAACTCTCGCATAGATTCTTTAATGCGCGCGAAATACTCAAACATTCAAACGTTTTCGGATCTTGCGGTAGTACTTTTAAATATTATATTGTATAATATGTTATGTACTCAAACAAAAAGTAATTAATTATTTTTTCTTATTTCATTGGGAGCTCAATGACCATTTGACCCAATGGAGAAACCGCCACTGCTTAACAAGATGGTACTAAAGAGATCTTATAGAATGTAAACTATTTCACAATGGCTGATCTACTATATTGCATTAGAAAACTTAACAAACACACCTGGCATGCATCTTTGTGTTCTGCAAATGTACATATAACTGATTTTGTAACAGGAAATCCAAATCTCTTTTCACATTCCCGTCTTGTAATTAGAGGAAGCTTAACGCATTGAAGATGTTTATCATATGGCGGAGAAGGAGTGGAAACAGGATTCATATCTATATCTTTTGCGATTTGATCTCCCCATCCAATGACAATACTTTCTTTACATGCATCTTCTACGGGTATGTTAAAATCATTAGCGAGTTGTACGTATTTTACAAATTTAGTTTGTAGCATTGGAGATTCTAACTGAAAAGTAAATACATTTAATACATGTTTTTCTAGTTCAGTTATTTCATAAAAGCGTTACATAAAGCAACTTACTTCCATAAGCCCTATGTCGTTGCTTTTCATATCGGGATGCTTATAGTTTCTGATAATTTTGTACTCTTGTGCACCCCTATTGTCAGCGTAAGTTGATCCAGCAATTGCAGTGTAAAGCCCACGTTTGTATCTATCTTTACAGCAATGAGCCGCCGTCAAAATCCAAAATTCAGCAAGTAGCGTTCCTCCACAAATATGTCTGTAACTGTTTGTTACCTGTATGCTTATCTTTCAAATTACAATAATTAGAACGCATTAAGTATCGTTGCGATAATCTAATACCATATATGGATGATCTGTTATTGGACATTGGTAACCATTTACAATCCTTGGTTCAAATAATTTAGACATCACACTTGTATTATTTACCACCGACATAGGTGACTTTGTTGATGTCGACTTACACACCCCAATAAAATAATATAACAAAATATACCAATATTGTATAAAAACTTTGAACATGTTTCTTATCAGTTTTCAGTTAATAATTGAAATGTCAATTTAATTGACAGTTGCACAATTCCTTGTGTATTAAACTTCATTTTTGCAAAACTCTGATAGATTTTTTATTTTTATTTTAAAAATTTACAGATACATTATCATCATCATAATCAACAAAAACTTTCATGCATTAGATCATAGAACCTGTTTTGCACAAAGACACAGATAAAAATAAAATTAGGTTATATTCGTACGTCTGTTCATTATAAAAGTAAAAAAAAGGCTAAAAAAGGTTTTGGTTTACATAATGGATAAACAGCAATGTGCAAAACCAGTTAGTCCGCGGAATGCCCAGGCAATCTGCAGAATCCCTAACTCGATAGGCAATCCGCGAACTGACTGCTGATTTAGGCATTTCGCAGAACGATTAGCGTATTTTAGGGTATCTGGAGACTACCTGGTACCTTAGGCAATCTAAAGACTTACAAGACGCAGTTCTCAATTTAACTAGGCGGAGTTGTAGTTTTCTTCCCGATTTCTTAGTCTATAGTATTTTCTCTTGTTTCTGTCTTTTTGCTTGTTAATTAGTATTTCCCTGCCGAGTTGGGAATTCTGCAGATTGCCAGTACATACTGCGGATTGACTGCTTTCGTACATTGTCGCTAACAGCTATATCCACTAACCTCTGATCGTGATGTTTTCATATCAAATATTTTACGCATTTGCTATGGACAGACGCGGTAGCGCGATGAATGAATTCGTGTACGGAGTTTTGAAGCATGGATGGTCTTGGGTTGGATTCTCCGGGAGGTTTATCTTTTTTATATTTTAATTTTGTGATTCTTTTACATTATTTCAATGATGTACATGGTTTAATTTGTTTGTTATTGTGTACATGGTGGAATGCTACTATTTATAATAATAATATTAATAAGAAATTGAATTTTCACACAATTTTCGGCCTAATTACAGGTAAAATACTCAAAAAATTACCTAGAAAAGCATTAGTACTACTGACCACCATTTATAACAGTACGCTGAGGCTATCTTACTATCCAGTAATTTAAAAATTTTTACAAATTATAATGATTCACAAACTCGCCAAACCACTTAATGCTCCAACAAGGATATTACAGCGGTTGTTAATTTAGACAACAAAATACCATCACATCAACTGGCTTCCGGGAATGACATTCAACAGCTCAACAAAATCACCGAAAATACTTAACAGTTTGGAATAAAAGAAATTATGCACAGCTGTTTTTCTAGATATGGAAGAGGCTTTTGACTGTGTTTGGCATCCCAGATGGGCCCAGGCAAACCCTGGCCCACCCGTAATTATGGGCCTGCAGTATGTACTTTTAGAAGCCCTTAAACACAAAAAAAAACGTAAATTTTCATTGCCTCTTTTTGACTGAAAAATCTACATACCTCTAACTAAATATGAATGAAAAAAAATAATTCTTATATTAACAAAATAAAAAAGCACGAAATTAATTATATCTTACATATGTTAAATTATTTTTTTCTTGGTTTGCAATGCACAACACAAAGCTGCAAATTATCAAACTACAAAAAATACCGCACCTACACAAAATGCAAGCACAACTAATTAATTTATTATGACTTATAGTGAACGGTAGGCAAGTGTACACAGACACTTAGACACTCCTACCACTACCACAACCATCGACCACGTCATGATAGAATATAGAAGGTATGATGTTCCTTGGATCAAATTTCGTCGAGTTCGGCGCAAATGTAAGAACTTGTTGCAAAACTCTGTTTTACTCCAATGCGCACGCGCGGTATGTGTACTTCTGTCAATTTCAAATGTCATGCGCAATGATATAGAGGTTAGGTGCTTGTGATTTGTCAACAATTTAGTGAATAAAGTGATTTTTATTTACATTACATACTTTATTATAAAGTGATATGTAAATAATTGCCCCAACTATAATAGTCAGACAAAAAGTAAGTATTAAATTACACATCCCCCTAAATTATTTTTTTGTGTATTGAGCATTATGTTATTATGAGCATAAGTGCACCCAATGTGAAATATTTTAGTTTTCCAGAGGATTTTTATTTAAATTTTATCATCGTAACTAAATTATTAAATGTATATGTTATAAGCCTTGCCGTGAATTAATTTTTAAATTTTCTGTAGTAGTGTTTACACTTGATGACGTCACATCAGTACATTTAAAAACATCAAAATCTAGAAAAATATAGACTCTGCATACATGTATATCGACACCCCACGACTCCAGATAAAGAAGATAAATAAATAAAAAATTCTCAGTTTTTAAAATTAGGAGTTCCCAATGTTTATGTTACTTTGGTATTTTAATCCGTCAGTAAACATAACCCCCTAAAAGTTTATAATTACATGTTAACTCAAATGTTTAAAATTATATAATAAACTGCAAAACAATATGTGTATAAAATCATAAACATCGATTTAAAGATAGATTTTAATTTTTATTTTTTAAATCTGATTTTTTCATACCTTGCATGCGTATGTAAGTCCCATTGAATTGTGGGGGACGTCGGCTTGTAAATCCGCCACTGACTCGTTCCCCTGAACAATCTTTAAACTTTTTCTACTATACTCTTGGCAAAAATTAACGAATGATTCTACCTTCCCAAAATCTACTTGCATCAAAGCGGACACATGCGCAGTGTTAAATCACGTGTGATTCGCAAACATCAATTATTATTTTAGTTTTTAATATGGCTGACGACGCGGAAAAATCTAGAGACGCATTAATTCATACCGAAGAAATGGGTAAAAAAACAGAAAACGAGCCGAAATCAGCAAATTCACACGACGAAGACACAGAAAGTGTGGAAGAACAACCTCTAGACATTGGCGAACACTATTTAGTCCGAAGATCGGACGAATCTTGGTGTAAGTTGACATTTTAACCTCACTTTGTTGTTTGACTCTTGTTTTTTTGTTTATGTTTTGGTTTTCTAGATCCCGCCGAAATTATTCAAACACGATATAATGACAATGAGCAACAATATGAGTATTATGTGCATTATGAAGGATATAATAGACGTTTAGACGAGTGGGTATGTATTAACAAATGCTTGTTATGCAAGTTGATGCAACATTTATTGCAGGTTCCAAGAGGTAGAATTATGTCCTCTCGCTTCCAACTAACGGAGGGTGCAAAGGGTCAAAAAGGTGTTCCTGATAAAGTATGGCGAGATCGGCCTGTAGTAACAGATTTATTAAATGACAGCACGGATAGAAAAATTACACGCAACCAAAAACGAAGGCACGATGAAATAAATCACATTCAAAAAACGTAAGCATCTGCATCTCTGTTTTGATCAAATTTTACCCATTAACGATTTTTTTAGGTATGCTGAAATGGATCCGACAACGGCGGCATTAGAAAAAGAACATGAACAAATTACAAAAGTGAAATATATTGATAAAATACAAATTGGCAGATTTGAAATTGATACGTGGTACTTTAGTCCGTATCCTGAGGAATACGGGCGCCAAAATAAATTATGGATTTGTGAGTATTGTTTAAAATATATGCGATTAGAAAAGAGCTACAGGTACCACATGGTGAGTTTATATGCTTTACAGTTTGGATGTAATTACAAATGTTTTAAATTTGCTTACAGAGTGAATGCATATGGAGACAACCAGTTGGGAAGGAAATTTATCGTAAGGGTACTTTGTCAGTTTATGAAGTTGACGGTAAAGATCATAAGGTAGATATGAAGTAAGATTTATTTTAATTTGCGATCTGTAGCCAAATTAGATGTTGTAATGCAACTTATGAAATGAGAAAAAGTAATAGCTATGTTAAGATATTAATATGTATTCCTATAGTTTTTACGCTTTGCATTTCTTTTATGATTAAAATTACAAAACCTCGTTACCATGAAAACCGAAGGAATATTGCAAAGCCATGTGCATGTGGCTCGGAGATAAGTTTGATTTTGATACTACATTTATCTTTTCTAACTAATATTCGAGTAATGCAAAGTTTAATGCAAATGTAACATAGTTATTTAAATTAGAATTACCAACAGCACAAGGTCCTAGCTTGATTTGATAAATGTAATAAAGAACACAGAACATAAATAAGAATTGTTTCAGAAAGTTTAGAAAGCAATTTTGATCGGACAATTTTGTTTTAACACGTTAAGCACGGGCGTGGCAAACAAAATTTTGGGTCGCTGGGCCCAAATTTTTTTTCTGTATAATTTAGCTGCTATATACTGTATATGAGTTATGCTAGTTGCGTTTTTGGAAAATATTCTTCTTTATAGCCTTTTTTGAAGATTTTGTCTGAGACACCACAGTCATGTCTCGCCGCCTGGGTGTATATTTCTGTTTGCTAACACCGTGTGACACAGGGTAGACAGGGTAGAAGAAGAACATGGTAGAATCGCAGTACAACGTAAATGTTCTCGTACAAAATGGCAATGTACTGCTTGTGAAAAGCATTATTGTGTAAGCTGCTTTTTCACTGAGCACAAAGTTACAAAGAAATAATTTTGTAACAAATTTTTTGTAGAAAACTTTCTTTTTTTGAATAAACCGATTTCTAACAGTTTCATTTTATTATTCAAATTAGTTTTACATTATTTTGAACCTGGATAGTTAGTTTTATATTGCGTATTTCATAATATATAAATTCTAAATTCAATACAGTATAAAAAACAAATTAGCCAAAAAATTTCCAGCCCAATAGCATGAGTTGGTCCCCCGGACGGCTATACATCATACACCATATATTCAGCGTTATATCGTGACACCACGCAATAGACACACCGTCCAAGTGTATCGATATTGTGAGACACAACATGTACGTCTCGCTGTCCGGCGGGCTTATGATAGTGAGACACTGCGTTAATGTCACACCGTGCTCAACGTGTTAATTAGTAGAACTTAAAATTAATTTGTTTTTGATTTTAAATGTGAGCTTGGGCTTATACTAGCCACTAGCACTACCAAAAATTCTAAGTATTGACACAAACATGTAAGTTATTGAAAACACGTATGGCGTTGATTATACTATTTCACAATAAAAACATGTCCACCCCCCAGTTTTGACGATAATAAAATTAAACTTGGGAGATGCTGGACTAATCAAAGATACGCTTTTTTTATGACTATTTAGTCACATCTGATTACACCAGAAGTGACCTCAACTTTTTTTTCTTGAGCAGCACTCGATATGTTTTCTGATAGAACATTAACTTCACTATTCACCCATGTATAAAAATCACTCAAAAAGTTAAAATGGTTAGCCGCTAGAGAGCACCGAAGAAACAATTCGAGAACCATGAATTTCATATTTCAAGTCCGCTAAAATTTATTTGAAGTGTCATATCAAAATTGAATAATAAAGGAAAATTGTCTTTAAACTATTCAGACTATTTAGTAGTCAACTTTGTCAGAAAACGTAATTTTAAGTAACTTTTAGTTGACAGATTGTGATGAAATTTGGGATTATACTAGCCCTAGACCTAGAGGGATACGATGTAAGAGAGTTTGTGTGACGCCCTCTATGAATTTTTAAAAATAACAAAATCATACTTTATATATAATAATAATATTTATAATAATTGAATTAATTCCAAAATATTTAGTTTATATTACCACAAGAAACAATAGACATGAATTGTTATCAGTGTAAATATAAATAAAACAAGTCATATCTACAACTAAATTCCACTGCCACTACAAAAAGGTGTATGCAAGTCCAAACTTGCATGTTACAGTCTGTTCCTGCACAATGCTTTTTTTTTATTACAATTCATAAGTAGAACCGCAATTAGTTAAAGAGAGGAAAAAAAACTGTTTGATGGGCATGAACAAGCCGTTGCACCTTACCATGTAATTGCTTATTTACTGAGTCCAACAAATGTAAAAGAAACTATAATTCGTTCACAAAAAGTAAAACAAGATGCCTTACAATTTTCAAAAATTAATTTTGTTGAAATTTTGTCAATTTTTATGAAGTTTATTGGTTGTGTAAAGCGTTTTGATGATTCTCTACTTCATCCTAATGTGCTATCAAACATGGCTGATGCATTCTGTATTATTAACCAACATAAGGAAACCGAAAAAAACAAAAAAATATAATGAAGTTTATGACAGCAGTTGGAGTTGAAAGGATTTCCTGTTTAAGGAAATGTATAAGAAATTGACCAAAAAGTATGTACGTACTGAAATTTAACACAAATTACGAATCTTATAAAAAGCTGAACATCAACAGAGTACATATTTTTTTTTTTCTTAATTTAAGAATTATGAAGCCGCGTGAGAGCACCATGATTCCCATCCCACCCCCTTAGCCGGGCTCAGCACACTAAGTGCTATTCACCGGTCTAACATGCCCCACCCCTGAAAGACATGCAACCCAACATACACACCTACATACACCATCCATGGCCCCGCCGGATTTAACTTATTTAGAAAAATTTCCGGCAGGCAGTGGACTCGAACCTACTGCAGGGTTCCCACTGACCCTGGATAACCTGGAAGTCATGGAAAAGTCAGGGAATTAAAATTTTAACCTGGAAGTCATGAATTTTATGCAAAATTTGGCAAAAGTCTTGATTTTTCTCTTGATTTACAGTAAAAAACCTGATTTTCTTGCAGTAGTGTTAACATAATTTAAAAAAGTTAAAAATTTTTTGATTAAATTTTTTTGAACTGCCGCAAAAAAACTTGCTGCTGAAGGTTTTTAAAATATCATTGAGGTACTTTTCCTTTCCTTGTTAAATTCCAAGGAACGTAATGTGGCTTATGATTAGGTGCAAGTGAGACCGCCATATACTGTCTTGTGAATTGATAAAAAACGCATAAACGTGACTATTTTTACGTCTCCAATTTTATTGATTTTTTTTGTCGAGAGTCATGGGTAAGTATGATTTTTGGTCATGGATATCCTGGAAAAGTCATGGATTCTAACTCTTGATAGTTAGTGGGAACCCTGTACTGCCATTGGGAGTCTAGTTTCAAAGCCTGGGACTTTAACCACTAGACCACCCGCCGGCCCAGAGTACATACTGAAATCTATTAAATAAAATAATATAAACCTGATTATCTTCTTACATAATAAAAAAAATTAAAAGAAACGGATCTCATCACGGTTTGAACTCATAAGTTCTCGCATACGAAACATTCTTTTCAAGAATACTATGACGACACCTTAGCTTGGGTTTTGCAAGCAGGTATATCAATGCAGGTGTGGCTTGACTATTATTAAATAATTTATTTAGAGCCTTATTAGTAATAAATATTCAAATAAATTGCCATCATATGGTGTAAAGAAATGTTATCTTTCCATATAGGGTGACTGCAAATAATAAAATTCTCCTAGGGACTATTTCAAAATCTACACTTCAAGTGAAATACACTGTATGGTCTCTATGTGTTTTTACTTCTTTTTTGCTTAGATACTTTATCTCTACTTTTCTTATCCTACTTCTGTGCTTGTTAGTGGGGTTGTTCAGGATTCTCTAGCATTTGTCAATATGGACATCGCTACTTTTCTAAATATTTCTGCTTTTGTCTCTCTTTTGGTTTTTTCTTCTTTTTTAGAAAAAGGGTTGCATTAATATTGCAATCATTAAAAAAGGTGTCGGTAAATGGCACCACTATTTTATGCAGTAAGTTTAATTTAATATTTTGTTGCAGATTTACTGCCAAAATTTATGTCTTTTGGCCAAGTTGTTTCTAGACCATAAAACTTTATACTTTGATGTTGAACCTTTCTTATTTTACATTCTTTGTGAAGTAGACAAGCAAGGAGCACATATTGTGGGATATTTTTCTAAGGTTTGTTAATAATTAGCTTAAATACTTTTTTTACTAATTTAAAAAAATCATGCCGCAGTTTGAAATAATTTTACGTGACGTATTTTATACTAAAATAATTAAGAACAATTTTTTAGGAAAAGGAATCACCTGATGGCAACAACGTGGCCTGTATTTTGACTTTACCACCATATCAAAGACAGGGTTATGGTAAATTATTAATAGCCTTCAGTTATGAACTATCACGATTGGAGGGTATGGTCGGGAGTCCTGAACAACCACTTAGTGATCTCGGAAAACTTAGCTATCGCAGTTACTGGAGTTGGGTGCTACTTGAAATACTTAGGGATTTTAGGGGTACACTCTCAATTAAAGACTTAAGGTAAGTTACTTTTCACTACTTGTTCATTACTACAACTACTTCTTCCTTTTTGTATAATTTTTTTAGTGGTAAATCTTTGTTTATTTGAGTTAATGGTTTAATAAAGATATCTAAACAAATTTTATTTACTTTATCATGTTTATTCCCTAGCCAAATGACCAGTATCTCACAAACGGACATAATATCGACATTACAAAGCATGAACATGGTGAAGTATTGGAAAGGACAACATGTAATTTGTGTAACTCCGAAGCTTGTAGAAGAACATATTCGGTCAAGTCAGTACAAACGGCCTCGATTGTGTGTAGATAGTACAGCTTTGCGATGGGCTCCACGCAAACATGCCAATAATAAAGTTGGTAAAAAATAAAATACCAAATAGGAAAATGTGATAATTTACGTTATGTATTAGTTAATTATTTTGTGAATCTGTTCTTGTTTCACAGTATTTGTATATCATAATTAATGCTTACTTGCATTAATAAAGTAACAAAATTGTATTAGTGTTTTAATTTCCCCTGTTTTGAAAAGACGCAACCAACTTAATACAGCAGAAACTAGAAGAAAAAATACAATGATATAGTAAGGGGCGCAACTAGGAATGCCAAGGCCCGTGGCAAAAACTGTGTGATGGGCCCCCTATACGCAGTATGTATCAAATTGCCTGTGGAGTAGAGGGATCTCGCTTATTTAAAGAGACGAAAACGGTTTAATTAGAGCAGAGTTGTGAGATTTTGTGCTCGCTAATAATCTAAAACGAACGGAAGCTATTTTGGTTAGTTTCTAAAATTAAGACCCTTTGTATGCTCATTCTTTTATGGGATTTTTCTAACTACTACCACTGTTGATGTCGGCCTATAAAAAAAGAATTGCAATGTGAACAATTTAATTTATAAATGCCTGATTTTAGCAAATCATCTGTTTTTGATTTTGTATTAAACAAAATGTTTTTAATTGTTTTAAAACTTACTTTATATTTATTTGTGGTTTTTATAATTTTAGCAATTTTTTCTGATTTTTTCGGATTCACCATATTGTATTCAAAAATCAAATTAGATTTTTCTTGCCACACATTAAAAGCTCTTGTTGCAATATTTCTTTGTGCTTGATCTGATAATGGAAAGTACCACTTGAGTTTATTATTTATCCATTTAGTATTTGAAATTGAAGACTGTAAAGGTCTATCTGATACACCACATCTTGGAGTATTTATTAACTTTATAGTTTCATTATTAAAAGTACCACCTACTGGTAATTCATAAAATTCTTGAAAATTTATAAGTGCTTCTTTAATATTCGGGGAAGCATTAGTCAAAGATAAAGTATTTTTATTACTTTGCCCTTCAAAAATGAGACTTTGTGAAGTTTGTCAATATCACCATATATTTCTAAATATTTATGATAACTGATTGATTAAAATTCTGGGACTACCTTCGACCATCAGAGGCAAGACTTGACCTAGCAATTGAAAAAGGACATCATAAAGTAAAATATATTAATATGACACTATCCATCTGGTGTTCTAATCCAATTCTAGGCTGCATTTATAAGATAAATTTTCAATTGCCGTTTAGGTGAACCTGTTGTAAATATTTTTCTCTGGGAAAATAGTTGAAATTGCTAATAAATTCTCGTAAATTTATTTCTTTTTTATTTAATTTACCAGCCTTATATAAATGTAATAATTGTCTATAAAATTTATAAATTAACTTATATTCTTCAATTCTTTCTGATATTATTAATCTTTTATCTAGGATTGCTATTAAACAAACTAGTGGCGGTAGAGCAAAAAAAGATAACCCAGATGCCAATATTTTTGTATTTATAACAGATTAATAATAATATCGATTCAGTTATTCGCCTTCGGCTCTGGAATATAACTTGGATCCGTCAGATCTAAAGATAAAATCATCTCGAAAAAGCTTTATTTTTTATTTGTATGAATTAAGTATGAAACGTTATTTAACAAATATAAAAGGTTTAAGTGGTCTAATTTTAAATCTTTTTCTAATAACAGTTTTGTGACTCCATCAAACGTATCATTATTTAAAATGAATATTATACCCTCTCCAGATCCAATAGTGTCTGGTCTGTAAACATTAGTAATATAATTTTCTTTATTTGAGTGCAAATCTAACAAATGAATTTTTCTCGTTTCCATTATTTATAGACCAATAAATTAGGTGAAACCTCATGATCGGACAAAGTCGGATAATTCAGGATTTCAGGCTTCGTCTTTGACTCTGGACTGACTCTGTCATGCTTCGCTGAAATTCTTTATGGTTTAGTTTTCATTTGATTTGCACGGTAGCTGAATATAAGATATAAAAATCCTTACTTTTATTTACTTAATGATCATATACATACAGTAGTAGGAAACCACATAAAACAGAAGAAGTTCATTTGTAGTTGTGTACTAGTCCATGCAATATTTTTTCCACTGCTTAATAAATATATTTTAATTTTGTTGTGGTGATGGAAGTCCAAAACTGTCAAAATATAAAATATTTCTTAAATATGGTTCGTTTATGTAGCACACCCAGTGGGAACCATAAGAATTAGATGTTTGAAAATTAATTATACCTGATTTATTTTTTAAAATTTCTTTTGGTAACATGTCAATCGCAAATACACCTCAAAAGTTCTCTTCATTCTCCATTATTTTATATATTTCTACATTACTTAACCCTTTTTTCTTATTAATTTTTATTCCTTTTCGATGAATCATCTTTTTCTTGTTTTTTATCCCGTCTCCAAAAGCTTTTTGAGCTAATTTAGTACCTGCATAACCAGCTGCATCTAATCCCAGTCCTTTTGCTACAGCCATTTCAGTAGGAATTAAAGCAGGCAAAAATCCACCTAAATGTGTAGGAGAAAATTTGAGATCACAATATGTTTTCTTTTCTTTTTTACATTTTTTAATTTCATCAATCTGCTTCTCTCTTAATTTAATATAGGAAGTTAGATTTGCTAACTAGTAATGATGATAATATTTTTTCAGTTGCTAGTGAGGGTTTTATTATTGGTACCCATAAACTAATATCAGATATTTCATAATCATAATTACCATCAACTTCGGTGTATACTATATTTTATCTCGATTTTTACGTAATTCTATACGAACTTTTTCATTCAATATTTTGTTACAGTCACGTACAAATTGAAAAATTTTAGATAAAGGAATAAATTTTGTAATGGTTTTTCCATCTTTTGTTAGCCACCGCCTCTCTAAGAATCCTTTACTAAATTTGGAATTATTTGACATTTTTGAAACAATCGTTTTAATATCAACATCGAAATCTTGAAATTATTCAGATTTATTTTGTTCATCATATTTATATCGAGATGTATCCGCTGAATCTGCTGTGTTTGGATACCAGTATAATTATGGCGCAAAAGTATCCGATACATGGCCTGAAAATTCAACCAAATTTGAAATTAAAGTAGTAACACCAACATAAGTTCCTTCTATAGAATAATCTCACGTAGACAAAATCATTTATTCCATTATTTGATACAGTTGCATAATTGTTTGGATCGTTTTTAATTTTAGATTTAACAAAAATATAAGCACCTGGTCAATGCTGCCACTCACTTGTTTTAGTTTCAAGTGCATAATGTTCAATGTATTACCACAATTTGGAATATCTCATAAAGCTTCTACTATACCATATTTAAAAAATTTTGCATCATAATTTTTTATATAAATATTCATTGCGTCTCTTCCTCTCTTTTTTATATTATATTTAAAACGGTTTTTGAGTAGCCTTACTTCTTCTTCTTTCGGTGCCTATCCGGTCCGGATGTTGGCGATCATTCTGGCTATTGTGATTTTATTTACTGCTGCTCTAAAAAGTGCAGTAGTTGTTAAGGAGAACCATGTTCTGAGGTTTTTCAACCAAGAAATTCTTCTGCGGCCTGGACCTCTTTTGCCTGGGATTTTTCCTTGTAATATTTGTTGTAATAAACCATATCTCTTCTCGTTACGCATTATGTGGCCCAGGTATTCTAATTTACGAGTTTTTATGGTGGTTATAATTTCTGTGGTTTTATTCATTCTACGAAGAACCTCTTCGTTGGTCACCCGGTCTACCCAAGAAATTCTCAAGATTCTGCGGTACAGCCACATTTCAAATGCTGTTAGTTTTTTAATGGTGGCTTCGGTTAGAGTCCAAGACTCTGCTCCATAGAGCAAGACGGAGAAGACATAACAACGGAGGAGTCTTATTTTAGTCCTGATAGTGAGAGATCTGCTTTTGAAAACTGATGCCATTTTAATATAAACAGCTCTTGCTTTTTCGATGCGACATCTAATTTCTTGTGAATGATCCCATTGGTCATTTAATACTGTTCCCAAGTATGTGTATTTCCTAACCCGTTTAATGTGTTGGTTATTATTTATTATCAGATCTTCATGTAGAATATTATTTTTACTTATCACCATATATTTGGTTTTATTTAGATTTATAGCAAGCCCGTAGTCCTGACTAATTTCTATCACTCTTTTCATAGTTTGTTGTAGGGCTTCTAAGCTATCTGCGATAATGACGGTATCGTCGGCATATCGTAAGTTGTTAAGACGTTTTCCGTTCACAAGTATTCCTGTATTATTGTTATCAAGGGCTTTATTAAATATGTGTTCAGAATAAACGTTGAACAGTAATGGCGATAGTACGCATCCTTGCCTCACTCCTCGTAATATATCTATTGCTTCGGATTTCTCTCCGTCTATGTTTATGTAGGCAGTTTGGTTCCAATATAGATGTGCAATTATCCTTAGGTCTTTATCGTCAATCCCCACTTCTTTTAATATTTCTATGAGTTTGCTGTGTTGAACTCTATCAAAAGCTTTACGGTAGGCAATGAAACAAGCGTAAACGTCACAATTAACATCTCGACATCTTTGGAATAGCACTTGAATACTAAAGAGCGCCTCTCTTGTTCCCATTGCGTCACGAAATCCAAATTGTGTCTCTGACATCTGTTCTTCACAAACTCTGTAAATCCTTCTATGGATGATTTTCAAGAATATCTTTAGTAAGTGGCTCATGAGGCTAATCGTTCTAAAGTCTTCGCATGTCTTTGCTCCTGTTTTTTTTGGTAATGTTATAAATTCTGATTTCAACCATTCATGCGGGATGTTACCTGTTTCGTAGATGCGATTAAATATATGTGTAAATTGGTTGATGCCATTGTCGTCAAGGAGTTTTAAAAATTCCGAATGGAAGTTATCTGGTCCTGGGGCCTTTCCTTCTTTCATCTGTCTAATTGCTGCCTGGACCTCGTCATTAGTAATGGGGGGGCTTGATTTGTTCTTAATCTGTGGCATTTGTGGTCGCATGTCGTCAAAGAGTTCTCTAATGTAGTTTTTCCAAACATTTATCTTTTCTTGTTTCTCTATAATAACATTACCTGTAGTGTCCACTATTCTGTTTACTGTTCTAGGTTTAAAGATACCGGCTGCTTCTTTAACTTTTTTATGTACATTAAAGCTATCATATTTTTCCTGTAATACTTCTATTTCTTTACAATCTTCCTCTATCTTCCGGTTTTTAGCTTCTTTTATCTTCTTTTGTATTTGTTTGTGAACTTGTAAATATTCAGGTGTATTTCTATTTTTCAGACGTCTCCTTTCTTCCATCATCTGTAGGATCTCGTTCGTCATCCATTGTTTTCTTTTTATATTTTTGTCTGGTTTTAGATATTTCTCACTAGTCGTTTCTACTATGGTTTTCCATCTTCTTATCTCAAAGTCTATTTCATCAGTGATATCCTCTGTTTGCATTTGTTTTGTCAGGTCTTCTTTCACTTGTGTCGCAATAATTGGATCTTTTAGCTTTTTTATATCATATTTGTTGTTGTTATTTATTTTCTTCTTGATTTTCTTCAATTTTATTTTTACTGTTCCTACTAGTGGATTATGGTCAGACATTATGTCAGCTCCAGGGTAGGTTTTGACTGAAACAAAGGAATTGCGATATCTCTTGTTTACTAATATATAGTCGATTTGATTTCTAACTACGTGGTCGGGGGAATCCATTGGCGATTTCCATGTATACAACCTTCGTGGTGGTAGTTTATAGAATGTATTGAGTACTATCAGTTGTTCTTCAGCCGCAAATGCATTTAATCGATCCCCTCGTTCGTTTCTTTCACCCAGTCCGTATGGGCCAATACATTCTCCTACTCGTCCTTTGCCTATTTTCGCATTAAAATCGCCCATTATTATTGTCATGTGATGTTTGGGAAGTTTTTTATATGTGTTTAATACCTCGTCGTAAAATTTCTCTATTTCTTCTTCGCTTTTATCTGCTGTGGGGGCATACGTTTGAATGATATTTGTTGATACGGGACTTGTGTTAATTTGTAGTAATATTACTCTTTCTGATATAGGTGCGAAATTTGTAACATATCTTTGAATGGTTTTTTCGATAATAATTCCTACTCCATACTGGTGTTCATTTGTGTCTGTTCCCGAGTAGTAGATTTGATGATCATCTATGAGACATTGTCCTGTTCCTGGCCATCTCATTTCACTGATACCCATGATTTTTATATTCATCCTTTTCATTTCTTTAATTACATTATGTGCCTTTCCCGCTTGGTATAGGGTTTTCACGTTCCATGTACATATCTTTGTGCCTTACTACTCGTATTAAATTTTTATACCAGGTATAATCTGTTGGTGGTCGACTTTTCTTGTATATCCATTATACCAACCATTGACTTCGCTTCGCTCATCTCATGAGGTCTTTTGACCTGACTTTACAGGGCCACAGATCATTTTTGATTTATTTTTCTCACATTGGCATAATTGACATCAAAATAACATGGTGGTGTTTCAAATGACAAAAAATATTGTTGGATGTAATTATTTAATATATTTTCATTTGGTAGTTTTATTATTTTCCACTCTGGTTGAGCACTATCTTAGCTTTCGGCCATGGGTCGGCTCTGCCGTTCTTTTCTGATTTCATTTTGTATATGGTCTTGAGTAATAAATCGATACTTTATTTTATTACTTTTATACTCTTCAGTAATATTCTCCCAACTATACCAGAGACTTGCTGTTTTTAGAGCAATTTCGTATTTTAGCCCAGATAAATTAATAGGATTTTCAGAATAACTTATTCAGTTAAAAATCACTTTCATATTCTTTTATGCTCTGATTTTTTTATTAATTTTATTTTTATTTATAAATTCTAGCTTTACTTCGTTGAAGTTCATATTTGTAGTAATGGTTATAATACTAAACTTATTGATACATTAATTAAAGAAAAAGATTATAAATTAGCCATTCAAAAAATGTATCCGAATACGCCAACTTCACCGATACAATTAAATATGCCTCGATCCCGTATTTTGGTGACAAATCAGAAAAATTGCTAAAATTATAAACCAAACAAATAAATATAAAGTAAGTTTTAAAACAACTAGAAACATCTTAAACACTTTGTGTAATGCCAAATCAAAAACAGACGATTTGCTAAAATCAGGCATTTACAAATTAAATTGTTCGCATTGTAATTCGGTTTATATAGGCCAGACAATTAGAAATTTTGGTATTAGGTATAAAAAACACGTACGTTGTTACAAATACAAACACCCACATAAATCCAATTACGCTAAACACTTACTAGAACACAATCATTCAATAACATCTAAAAACACCATAAAATGTTTACACTTTTGTGACGATAAACGTAGATTACTAAAAGTTTTTGAAATTCACAAACATTTAAAAACTATACCGTTAAGAATGAGCACATTGATCTCTTAAATTCTTCTCTATTAGATATTTTGGAATAATGAATCAAGTCATCAGCAGACGATTACCGAGATCAAGTTACCAAATTCTATTGCTATAACAACACTAACTGCTTACTTTCTAATATAACCTTTGACAATGGCATGTAAACATGACGAAATACGTATAAGGTTAAAATAAATAAATATTGTTGAAGTAATTAAATATTTTATATACCTATAATCAATAAATTTTATTTTTAATAACTTATCAAGTATTTCTACGCATTAATTATATACTTCAATTGAATCAATTCCAACATTTTTGTCGCAATTAATAATTCAAGACGTTCTACCATT
Organism: Ctenicera cuprea; assembly: GCA_958336395.1. Classification (NCBI taxonomy): domain Eukaryota; kingdom Metazoa; phylum Arthropoda; class Insecta; order Coleoptera; family Elateridae; genus Ctenicera; species Ctenicera cuprea. The sequence continues at coordinate 16,039,084 of OY284495.1, read as the reverse complement.
TCATTAAGATCTGAAAAAATGCCGCTTTCTTTTTCATAATAAGGAATTTTTCGTATATCTTTTACCACACTTTCATATTTTCTTAATTGTGAATTAGTATATTGTAGTTTTTCTACTTTTTCTTTTTCCCGTTTTTCTTTGCGTTTGTAATATGCGCTTTTAACAATTTCAATTTACTTGATATATTGGTTATTATTGTATTAATTTTTGCATTTCGATTTCTCATATCTAATGATAATAAGTGTGAGGGTTTGTCTAATTTGAATTATTTTTCGATAATTTCAAAATTTAAATCCTTCTCTGGATCTAAGGTTATTAATGCTGAAGGTGGTGGCGATCTAGATCGAATGAGTTGTGAGGATGTTGGTAAAAATAACAATTCAGTCTTTAGATCTGGATTCAGCAAAGCTTCATGAGTCATAGACGAATTTTCCTCGATTGCTGGGAGGTCTTTTGGACTAAGGTTTAGTTAGTTTAGTAGGTACTTGCTGTGCAAATTCGGTAATATTTTCAAGTTTATTAGTTAAGGGTTTTTGTAGTTTTTTAATTTCTTCTTTGGTTAAATGTTCTTTAAACTGATTTAAACGTATTCTGGTTTTTATTATTCTATGATATTTTTAAATTGCATCATTCATTTTTTTTTCTTACTACTATCTATTTATACACAAATAATAAAAAAAATCACGCACCGGGATTCGAACCTAATATCTTTTTTTAAAGAATTATGAGGCCGTACATGAGCAGGATCCCACCCCCTTACCCAGGCTCAGCGGGCTTGCGCTATACACCGGTCTAACAAGCCCCACCCCTGAAAGACATGCAACCCAACATACACACCACGCACCCATGGAAACGCCGCCGGATCTAACTTCTTCAGAAAAATTTCCGACGGGCAGAGGACTCTAACCTACTGCCGTTGGGAGTTTTTTTATTTTCTTTTTATAATACTTTGTTACATTTAAAAAAAGTTGTCGTTCATCAGTTTTCGAACTCACAACATTCGATTATACATTCTACCGCGCTACCATCTGAGCTATTTCAGATTTGATGTTAAGTGAATTATGTTTTTTTATAAAAGGCAGGCACGCCTCACGAATATTTTTGACTATGGGCTAAGAGTAAGAATTCAGCCCACCACGACCGGCGCGGCGTAGCCAAAAAATCAGCATTTTTTTTTCTTTTTAATTATTAAAGGTAGATAATACCTATATCAAAAACAATAATAAGTGTTCGAAAAAAATTTACATAAAAAATATTTTTTCTTTGTATTTGAAAATGTGTTTGTCCAATCATTGGTCTATACTGTTCCGTTCACACCAACTTAGTATTAACCGCATTCGTTTAATAGTCATTGTTTCGCAATTTCACAGCACGGTAAAGGTTAAAATTAATTTTTTTAAAGTAAATTACTAATTATGTATATTCACCACTTAAAATTGCACTTTTTTCGATTTTAGGGCTGAAAGTCGTTAATTATTTCAACAACGTCCAGGTCTTCCGCCACTCCATGTTCAGTTGATATACATGACGGTCCTAGAAGTCGTTCTTGAGACATGGTGGAACGCAAATAGTTTTTTTATTAACTTTAATTATGAAAAACTCCTTTCGCCCGATGCAACATAACTGGTAATTGTCAGTAATATTCTTAACTTAAGGCTACGTTAAGATAAATATTTATTAATTTTTGGGAATAAATATATTGAAGTACTTGAATAGAAGTCATTTTAGGGGTTTCACGTAAATTTTGCGGATAGAAATTGTAGTCTTCGGATAACTCGATACCATCAATATCAAAACTGTCATCATCACCTAAAATGTATTTCCAATTCTTTGCAATTTTTAATTAAATCTACTTTTTTCGTTTTTTTCATTTCTTGAATTTTGTAAATAAATCTAAAATGGCCACTGAAGGGTTGAAGTTTCAACTCCTTTAGGTTTAAAATCATAAAATAAAATATTGTTTAAAGCGCCGGCTTGTTTGGCGATATCTTTCTGTTTAGCAATTTGTTTATTTTGGGCCTCAGATAATTTTTTTTGTTTTCGCATGATGAATTACTTTTTTTTGCTTTTGACATAAATTCTAAAATAGCCAAAAAATGATCGAGGCTCCGTAACGATTGAAATTAAATTAAGTATACCAACATTTCTAATGCTCAAGAATGGTGGAGTGGCCGCCGTAGGCGTCGGTAGAACATTTCCCGGGGGGGGGGGGCACTAATAGTATGTGACGGTAAGCGTGACCGGAGGGCTTACTAGCTTAAATGTTCTTAATATCATTATTCGAAATCCGTCACAATTTCCTGGTTTTGTTAATAAAGCTTAAATAAATTTAAAAAACAAAAAAAAATCAGTCATTGTGACATAATATATAAAAACAAAATTAAACTCTGACAAACTGAAAACTTACATCAAATCTTTGGTTATATTAAAATAAGATGAAAATACGGGCCTTTTTAGTATATTTTCAGTAATTTATCTTGATTCCAGGGGGGCTCCCTATAACGGCGCTCATGGTGGCCGTTCAGCAGTTTGTTTAAAGTACGCGCTTAAAAATAAACCCAAGTAAAATATCAAGATAAGGAAGTGTGAATAATATTATTCTAAAAGGCCGTCAGTATGTCACGTTCGGCACAATGAACCAATTGTTCTATTTTTTCAATTCAACAATAAATTATTAATAAAGATGTTTAGTTTTGTTTGGAAACTAATAAAATAAATAAAAAATTTCAAATAAAAAAGCAAAAATTTACCAGATTTTGTTAAGATTGTACTATGATAGGTAATTTATTAATTGTATTATTTTAATTACCAGAGTGTGGTATGGCGCCCCTTGAAAAAATCAGGGTGGGCTAGCGCCAAGTATAGGATTTAATCTAACAGAAAATGATGATACCACTGGACATAAATTAGCAGTGGCGTAACTTCAGATTTTGGGCCCGGTGGCAAGATAGCTGAAGAGCCCTGGCCTCATCCTCAAAAAAATTTCAATAATAAAGTAATTGATAATAAGAACAATTTCTTTAATAGGAAAAAAATTATTTGCAGTCTAGTAAAGGAAAATAAATATATTAAAGCGGTGTCTAATTAAGATCAGCAAATCTTAAATTTTCTAAAGTTAATGTGTCTGCGTCGGTACCAAAAAGTGTGGGTGTTGTGTTATTGCTAAATATAATCTCACTTCAGTATTTTTTATTGTATAAGTACATACTTACTTACGTGGAATTTAAAATGTTTTTTGTTGAATATAAAAATCTCGGGTCCAGGGAGCATTGCCCCCTCTGCCCCATGATAGTTACGCCACTGTAAATTAGTTAATTTAAAATCGCCCGAGGAATCTAATGACGCCGTTAATTTATAATACGTTACAGAACAACACAAAAAATTGTCTAACACCGTTAATGAAAATATGGGAACAATCACAGATAAAATAAAAGCAGAAAATATTATGAATATTATAAAACCGGAGATAGATAAGTTACAAAAAGATCTTATGGCAAAGTTAAGATATTTAAATCATTATAACATAGATTGGATATTGCCAGTTATTTTACACAGGGGAAGGGATAATACTAATATTATCAACAATATAAAATAAATTTTATTATTAATAATAATATTAATATGATAATATTGTATCTTGTAGTTATATTTTTTTGAGAACTACGATAATTATGATCAATTGGGCATTTTTGCTATAAAAAAGCTTTTATCTCTAAATGCTCGAGAGGGGAGGGTAGATGCTCTTTCCCTAAATTACAAATTTTATTACAATATGAAAATGAACTGGCGGTATTAGGACGAGCACATATTTTTTGCGCGCAGCTGCGAATCTATTGGCGTTCAGCAGCATTGACTTGTATATTGCGTACGATAAGATCGATTTTGCCACAGAATCATTTTTTATTGCAATAAAAAGTTAGGAAGTGTGTATATCTGGTGGCAACACATGACTCTCCTATCACCTGGAGTGGGGCAAGCACGTTGAGAGCAACAGGTGTTCGCCAGTTGCCGGTAAACTTTGCGCGGCGTATGTCAAATCCGTTGGAGAACTCCTTATTTACACTGTTTACGTAAAAAAAACAATTGAAAGTGCGATCATTTTGGTGGTCAACGCGCTATGAGTGTATACGTTTATTTTTATTTCTCTGCTTTTATTAGACACTTTTAAAAAATAATTCAGCGATTAAATAAAATACTTGGTTTCTTAAATTTGGAATTTGTTTATAATTTTTTTTAACGTAATAATAATAATATAACAAACGTGATACCGCTCTGGAGCTTTAATCCTATTAATTAGTAATTTCCGGTTTCGGTGTGAAAACTGCGTGTAATATATTGATTAATTCAACTATAATTAACAATAGCAAATTACCTGGGATGATTTCATAATTTATACAAAAGTGGTTACGCAATTTGTGGTGTGTATTTGACTAGTTGTATATGTGTGTGTAGTTATTGCCTCTCTCTTTCTGGGACTAACATGGATTGACCACATTGTTATAAAAGGTAAGATGCAGGCATTAACATGATTCACTTTTTAATGGTTTACTATTTTTAGTGTTTAGAAAGTTGCTTATTTTTTTGTGCTGGATAATTTGCATAATTGTTTTATTATTTAATGCAAGACCACCGTGTCAGTTATTATTTTTTGTTATTGCTCCAAAAGTTCCTTTATTGCCTACAATCATATATGGATTGAAAAATTTCCATTTATTGTAAGGTTTATCTGTAGTACTTAGCAGCACTGATTAGATAAAATTATCAAAGGACGTGTGTTATACATTTCCTTGTTCATTTAACAATATCGTATTTAGAAATTCTTTCCTATTTTCCTAATGAATAATTTTTATTTATAGCGACAATTATGAGACAAATAAATAAAATCGGGTTATTGTTAACAGTGGCGTTCAGTCGGTTCAAATTTGGGTAGGCATAGGAAGAATTTATTTAACATTAAGATTAAAAAGTAAAAAAAAGTACAGCAACTCCAATTTACCAAGACCAATTGTTAAATGAATTAATCTACACATAAAATCCCTATTGGATTTCACTTTGTCATTATGCACTTTCATTTCATTACGTAAACTTTCGTCTAAAGCCAAGTTAATGCATGATTTGCCAAATAATTTTAATCAAACAGTTGCAGATAAATGTTCTAAGGTCGACACATGTTTTCTAATTGCAACTGGATGATTTTTTAAATATGATTATCCTGTTTCAGACCATAATTTTGAGGGGTTAGATATATATGAAAATAGTAAGCAATTCCAGCAAAAAAGCATTCGATCTAGATTTATTCCTACTGCCTGTCTGTAACAGCCCTAGTAATTTTGAAGTACATCGCCCATGATTTTTTATTTCTATTTGTTTTCCGTACGAGTTTCTATTGAATTTTTCTTTTAAAACCAAACCAACGAGAGTTTCCGTATTTGATGCAAAAACTACGTATAAAATAAACAATCACACAATAGCTGCGCGATGCGTCTGATTGCTACTGACCGATGCAAGTAAAGCAAAAACTACAGAGACCGTGCCTTTTCGGTGCTTATTGCGTTCTGAAATCCCTACTATTTCTTTGCATCTGATCATTGCATTATGTTATCAATGTGCAGGCAAACGTATTAAGATTAACAGATTGGTTGATTGTGTCGTAGCTGGAATCATTTGGCCCGATAAGCTCGCGCCTTCGCGTTTGCCAAACGGTGTATAAAGTCTATTTATTTGGCGCCCAATTTTTAATGTTAGGCGGTGGTGTTAAAAAGTGAAAACTGTATGTAAAAGTAACTATTTTTATTGAACTACCTACCCTGACTAATAGGACGGACCTGTTAAAAAGACCAAAGATCAGCTACAATGGCTTAAACATAATTTATCATTTTATCAGCAACCTATTTTAAGGTATTATCGACCAAATTACATCACCAATTGTCCTTATTAATTAAAGACAAAAGGTTTTTGATTGGAGATTTGTTTTTTGAGTTGTATTTGCAAAAAGGACAAAGCATTTCACCTGCACTTCAAAAATGTTTAATATTTTGTGTGTAGTTTTGAAAAGTATTTTATGTTTATGATATCATAGCGTTCCATTAAAATTTAGGTGCGCGCAACGCTAGGCATTCCCTCATATACCGCTATGAGAACACATTAGTTAAACCTGAAAAGTTTTTTCATATTATGAAATGAAGCCAAAACATCGATCATGTTTTTTGCGTAAAAAATAATTTTTCAGCCAAAAGAGAATGCGGTTGTGCCTCCTCAATTTATAAAAAATAAATATAAAATATTGTTCTACTATCACTGATGAGCAATTTATCCTGAACGTCCATCGTTTATTATTGTAAACAGAGCCGGATTTGTATCATTGACGCTCTTAGGCAATTTATATTTCTGCGTCCTCCTAGGGACCGCCGTTTTCCTTTTTGTTAAATATTAACTGACGTCAGAAAATACATTTTTGATGTATCAAATTGTTTTTCTGACATATGATGATTTTTTGACGTCAAAAAGTCATTAATATTTATATTTTTACGTTAATAATCAATTTTTTGTCATCAAAAAAAAGTTTATGATGGTCAAAAAATTGATTTTGTGATGTCTGAAAATTATTTGTTTAATGTTGAAAATTAAAAATTTTGGAAAACATTGAATCATATCAATTTGGAAAATTTTGTAAATTACCAAAAATTTAGACTCATGCAAATTTTTAAACCTTGAAAATGTTTGAAATAAAAATTTCGAATTATTAAAATATTGAAATTGTTGAAAATGTAGAGAATTTTTAATATTACAGAAATTTAAAAAAAATTTTAAGTTTTTTAAAAATTTGAAAATTTATGAAATCCGAAAATTCTAAATTTTAAAAATTCGGAAAGTTTTCGAGACATTTAACTTTGAAAATTTTTAAAATTTATAAATTTTTCAGGGTAAAAATTTCCAGATTATTGTAAAATTTAAAAAAAATTTTGAAATTTTAATAATTTCTAACTGCAAACAATATTTATCCGTTGAAATATCTACATCGATTTTACATTTGGTATTTTTGGTGATTACTCATTAAACTGTTCCTTTAAGCGATCAAAAGGAAATCCACCACAGGTGTTTTGTTAATGGAAGATTGTTCATATTGTCATTAAATAACATGGATCACACCTATTTAGAAGGCAAAATTCGTAAATTTTTGAAATGCCGAAAAATCGTTGGGGGACCTAAGGGACATTATCGAGCGCGTCTATATTGAAGTAGAGTACCTTCCTTAACCCTTGCTTTTTTTGACAAACGGACCATGTTTTGTTGTGGTTTTATCCGAGTTTACCATTCTTTTAAACTTGTAAAATAATTTTTTATATTTGTAAACTAGGAGGCAATAAAATTTACTAACATAATATGTAACCGATTTTGACTTTTTTGCGTTCTATAACGTTCAAATGAATATAAGGACGTGTGTGGAAGTATATGGAAGTATTTGGAAGTACGTGGAAGTATATGGAAGTAAGTGGGAGTATAGTGAAAGTACGTGGAAGTATGTCAAAGTAAGCGGAAGTACATGGAAGTATGTGGAACTACAAGTGGAAGTATGTGGAAGTATCTGCGTTAATGGAAGTAGGTGTACAAAATTTTTAAGCGCGGTTTAATTTATTCTTAAGATACACAACAAAATTTAAAAAAATACAATATTTGGCTTTTTTAACGCAACCCGATACCGACGTTTTATCAATAAATTCTTATTTAATGTTAAATACGTTCCTGTACCTTTTTTAAGATTTCTAGGGAAACGTCCTTGAAATTTACGTGCTGATAATCCAAGAGTGTATACTTATCTGATTGTCGTTTATAGTTGTATTACTCAGTAATTTGACTTAACCGGAGATTATCGCGCCTTGCTGTGAACCAAAGAAATCCTAATTGTAAATGCAAATTGGCAGATCTTATCGTTGTATACCTTATTCTCATTGTTTGCTTACTAGTCTTACATCAATATTTAGTGTGTAGTAGTACAAAGGGATTACCGCTTGGTATTTATATTTGCTTAGAAGTTGTTTTGATTTTATTATGGACATTATGGTTATTATCTCCGTTATTGTGCTTATAAATAATGAACGATAATTACCAGTAAAAATGTAAAGACTTATGTGAGCATCGAATTCGTCAGGAAAGGGCAGAATATTTGCGGTAAAAGGGTATGGCGGTTCATCGTCGTCAGTAGGGCTGGACAAATATACACTGTAAAGATATATGCACTAGAACATGTCGAAGAAACCTTCAATATATGTAGAAAATATGCTGAAATCTACTGCTATATATGCACATAATAAGCCCTACAAAACAAAATATTTATGTAATTCTTAAAACTCGTTTACTGCGTAATATGAAATATTCTAGTAACGATAACGATCTCCATGATTCCCGTCTCATCCTCTTAGCCTGGCTCAGCGCACTTAGCGCTATTCACCGGTCTAACATGCCCCACCCCGAAAAGACGTGCAGAGGATTTGAACCTACTGCCGCTGGGAATTTAGCTCTACAGTCTGAGCCTCTAAAGACTAGACCGTCCGCTGGCCCTGCGATCTTTATTTGTTGAAAATAGGACACACTGTAATTATTTTTTTAAATATAATAAATAGTTATCTTTAAAATGGAGAGTTTCTTTGGAAAAAGCAACTATTGTTTGTAAAAAATATACAAAAATATATACAGCAATAAATTGGTAAATTACACAAACAGAGCCGTAACTACCAGTGTTTGGTATGTTCCATGAAACAAAGAGCCGGGGCCCCAAGAGACCCAGCGCCGCTGGCCATTATAAAAAATTTTTGCCTTATTTGTTATAATCGGAAGTATGTGGAAGTACGTGGAAGTAAGTGGAAATACGTGGAAATACGTGGAAATACGTGGAAATACGTGGAAATACGTGGAAGTACGGTGGAAGTACATGGGAGTAAGTGGAAGTATGTAGATGTACGTGGAAGTACAGTGGGAGTACATGAAAGTAAATGGAACTGCGGTGTAAGTACGTCGAAGTAAGTGGAAGTACGATGGAAATAAGTGGAAATACGGCGGAAGTAGGTAGGAGTAGATGGAAGTATGTGAAATTATTTGTGTTAATGGAAGTAGGTGTACAAAATTTTTGATCGCGGTTTACCCCTCGGGTAATAAGCAGAGTCCGGATTTTAGGCGCTAAGAAAATATTAAATAGGCAGGCAATTAAGCAGTAAAAATCATTAAAATTGGCAAGAAGTAGGCATTAATAAATAAAATCAGACTTTTTTAAGGAAAGAAAAAATGCATTTAAAAATTACGAAATCAAAAACATTTAGATAGTATTTTTCCAGGAATTTGTTAAAATATGAACAAAGGGAGACCTTGAATCGCCAGCCCCAATCCTCTTACTGCGCATGCGCCTGGTTTGAGTGCACTTAATTTGAGCCCGTTTTAGTATTTATCTTTAAGAAAAATAATGATTTTAGAACCATAACCTCTCGTAGATTTCCTAGACCGACAAAATTGTTTTAAAAAAGAGTATAAATTTAAAAAAAAAAGTTAGGTAGGTACCAACGAGATTTGACCCCACAACCACCTATCTACTTAAATGCTATTTACGTATTTCGCATCTACGCTATCAAAAGACCTTGCAGGGTAACGTAAAACAGAATATAAATATAGTTATCTCACTTAGAAAGCTCATGCTGGCGCATACGCAGTAACAAGGTTGGCGTCGCTAATTTCGAGCCATTGCACAATGACTAGAGCGTGTGCCGGTACCGGCTGTCAACATTTTACCGGTACGTCATTGAATAACGTGCTACGTAGTTTACCGGCTATTTAAATGTGGCCGGCAGATGACATATTGTTTATGTATGTGTTCCTTTATTTTAACATCTGCTATCAACAGCCGCACGTCATGATCGAGCGGCAGCATGCGTGCACAACGTTGTGAGGCATGGATTGCTCGAGAGTTCCAATCCCGTGCAGGTTACATTTTTTGTAATTACACTTTGTTTTAAAATTGTGTTCGTGGGTTATCATTATTATTTTTATAGTGCGCATGGTGGCCTGCTTCTGTTTATGTTCCTGGGATGTTTTAGTAATAGTAGCAGCACCACAGGCGCAGTCAAGTGCACACTGTCGGCTCACTGATTGCCAAGAACACAAATCGTTAAATGCTTGGGAGTAAAAGGAACAAATGTATGCTGCTGGTTAAGTACGCATATTACGATATACCATGTCATCATACCGGCAAAATGTTGCAAGCCGGCAGCGCGCTGTAGCACTAGCGTTGTCTTTGACGACTTGTGGATCTTTTATTACCTAATCAAAATAACGAAATTGGAAGGGCAAATGTTAATTTTTTTGCAAATAACTATTGCTTTTAAATGTTGTTAATTATAAACATCCAAATATAAATCGAATATACACAGTCAAACATTTTATTTTGCGTTATTTTCGAGCTGCATGTTTATCTGCGTACCCAAAAAATAACACAAATGTATAGAGAAGTAAATTAGTAAATTATACACACAATATTTTCAAATTTAAGTAGGCATTCGCGATGGAGTTATTGCAGTAAATAAGTATATGCTTTTGAGCATTCACCAACCACTTAAACAATTATTATTATTAGGAACAATTAGGATTAAAAATAAGAATTTTTTTCTATGCACCTCACAAGATGGGATTATAAAGATAATATAAAATAATTGCATGTCTGATCTGCACTTCTTTTCTTCTTTAGCAAAATTCAAATAATTTGGAATAAAATAGCAAACACTGCAACAGTACAGAACGCAGCGAACTCGCCCACACACCGAACTAACAGTACAAATTCTGTAACTCGTTGATCACACAAACTTTTCTTAAAAATCCTAATCAAATAAGGGAAGAGGTTGGCGTTCTTGCGCGGCTCTCAGTCCAGAATCCGTAAAGCAGTTAACACAAATGCCTGTATTGAGTAACTTGAATAGTGAGTGGGTACAACAAACCCACAGTAAGATAATAAAATCTGATATCAAGATATAATTATACAAAGTTAAAAGCGTAACTATCCTGGAGTTCAAGTAACGCAATATCCTGACGTGTGCAATTATTATTTAATATCAAATATCCCCGTACTTGTTTGATTCTCTGCATGCAAGTGACATATTGCACAATGCCATTGCGGTGTCGTTCAGTGTCTATTGCCGACGAAAACAAACGGATATGTGTGATAAATAAATGTTGCTTTAAAGACTCGGTTGTCCTTCGCATATCCTGAATAAATACGCTTGATTACCCGCACCGGACAGGTGGATTTGTCAATTCTATGATTGTTGAATGTCAACAACAAAGTGAGAAGAGAATGGTACTAGTCAAGTTCTATGTTGAGCAATACACTTAGGCTTAGGTATATTAAAAATGTCCAAAAAATTAACGAAACGTTGGAAACATAGGTTCTAAGTACATTTACCAGTATTTACGTATTTGTACGAATATTACTGTTTCTGTATTTAAGTATTTAAGTATTTTTTCATTAGTTAAATGATAATTTTTTAATGACAGTTGTCTCCGGTAAGTAAGTACTTATTAAACAAAGGTTAATTTTGTCTCACGCAGAGGTATGGTTAAATGTCCATAATTTGGGTCTCTCTACTAGACTGTTGTAAATTAAATCCGTATAATTATAATTGAAGTAATTTTACCTGTACGTCGCTTTCAATGGTGTCTTAGAAGAGTGCTTCAGCAACCCTCATTTTTCTCCACTGTATTCTAGCTGGTGTTATGTGTGAGGTTCACATCGAAATCTCCTACTTGGGGTTTTTCTTTAACTGACCAATACCAATAATTTCTTAACAAATTTTCTTCCGTAAAAACATCTTCAGTGACCGCCTGATTGCCACCAGTTGCGTTTTTGGCAAGACGAGTCTTCAAGTCCCATCATACTTAACTTTAAGTTTTGAATTGGTATGATTGTACAAAATATACACCAGAGGTGCATTTACTTAAAAAAAACGCTACCACCTTTACGGATTAGTACGCCACGGCCATCAATAGCGAGAAATTAAGATGCTGAATCAGCGCGCTTGCGCAAGACGAGATAAGGACACCCTATACCAGTACGACATCGGGCTGCGAGCCTCTGTTCTCAGTGGTGGCTCGCCCTTTACCTACATCGAATTGAAAAGCAAAACTCGACAAATTACGACACATGCCTCATACAACTGCTCAACTGTTATAGATCAGCAAGAATACATTAGAGAGCAAATTCCTGAATGGGCCATTCCCCTAAATGAGCTCGGAAAACTAATTGCAACGGAAGTACTTCTCGCCGAGGCAATAGAGATTTTCCTGTCAGATCGTGTCCGGTAGCCAAACCTTAAAAAAACGGACACTCCCACAAATTGGTACCAGCAGCTTCCACTGAAAACCGGCTTCGAAGCAACTATCCGGTAAAAGCCGAAAGAGGGATGTCGGGAAAAGTGATATAAATGCAACGATAAAGGCATACGTGATATAAAGGCAGAAATGTTATAATTAGGACAAGGGAATGCCATAATGCAACTCAAAGAGAAATGGCACGGTTGCGCATAAAACCACAAGACGCAATAAACATTAAAGTCCTAACAGACATTAACTTTATCTACAAGATATCTCCTAGCTCTACGTTTAAAGTTCACGTGTTTCAGTGTAAGTTCTTATTCATATCACTATTAGCATATTAATTTTCATATTCATACTCACACGCATATCACTGCAGTATTTCAGTCAAGACTGTTCTTGTTATTCTATCTATTAACATAGATTAAGGGTTTTTTTAAATTAACCCATGAATCGGGAGTTACTTGAGCGTATTTCAACCACAGTAGCTTTAGATCTTCAATTCCAATAAGCAAATTCAAGTGAACCAGATCACTATTAACATGTAAGCACGCTTGTTTAATCTTATTGAATCCATTTTTCACTCCCAACAGTTGACCGATAAGGAGTAGCACAAAATTAGAAATAAGGCTTACAGGAATACATAAGGGCGCAAGGTACTTCAAAAAACTATGTACATGCTTGTAACGTATTGTTGCAATAAACGACTTTCTGGGATTTTTTGCTTTCCGGTGGTTGGAGGGCTACGTAAATCCTACTGATTCTCCAGATCAATACCCGAGCTGAAACACAGCTCACATGCCGCGCCGCACCAAGACGACCCTTGCACAAGACTACCAGTACCACCATGATGGTTCTTTGTGACAGTCATGACGAAACCGTGCTACCTCAAAGCCACCCTGGCCCCCGTCGTGCCAGCCAAAGTCATTGGTTATACTTAAGGTGACCAGCTGCCCGATTTGAACTGAACGGGTTGTGTTTTTTGACAAACTGTCCCGATTTAAAACATTTTGCTCCAATTGTCCCGGTTTACATGCCTATTATACAGACGCACAATATGAGCCCACTAGTTTTATGAATCTGTTGGTTTTAGATTAATTACGCTTTAGACCACCTTCCGATAAATGTGTTACTTGGCATGCAAATGCGATTTTACATCATGCTTGTTCATCCTTAGTATACTTGCTGGGTTTAACTAGTACTGAGGTGCCTAAAAGCTTAAATTTAGTTCACTCGCTTGCCGGTTTAGGTATAATGCGACAGGGCTTACCGATATCATAAGTGCTTGGTTATCTTAATTATACTTTTTGAAACGGCAAAAGCCGTATAGGCTGGCAGTCCCAGAACTGGTCGACTATGCGCCCGTGCCGCCCAGATAGCTTGGAAGCCTATGATATTAATAGCGTCTAGTCTTAGTCTCTTCGACAACAATCGATCTCACCAAGGTCAGACTTTTTATTTGTGCATTTCTATTGCGCACGCATTCAATAGGCCTTTATTTAGCGATAACGGGCAGGTTCGTAGTGGCACAGATGGATATGCGGGTGTACCGCCGTTTTACTGCATAAGTAGTTGTGGGGTCGAGTCTCGGTTGGGCCCAAATTTTTTTTTATTTTATAGTTTGTTTTAAAACACTGTTGTTGCGTTTTGCTGTTTACGCCAGGTTATTTGTTAATAGCAGTTATATTAAAAAAAAACACGAAGACAAATGAGCATTCACTCACTGATTGACGGCATACTAACACGCAAGTCTGACCTTAATGAGGTAGGATCGATTGTTGCCAAGGGGCTAGACGCTAGTTATCATATTGACCGGTACCTGAACGTCTGAATGTGACCCTCTTGAGTCGACACTTGCGACGCAAAACCACACTCTTAGGGCACAGATCCCTAATGCCATCAGATACGCCACTCTTTCCAAGGCGTTACTTTCACCTGCTTATCGATGGGTTCCAACCACCCAGTATATTGCCTAGGCAAATTTATAACCCGTTAAGTTTCCCAAACGTAGTCCCTGGAAGTTACAGTCCCGGTTAGGGATGGAGCTTTCAAAAGAAGAGCAACGCGCTACCACTCAGGTGTTTGACACCCATCCTGGGAGCTAGTGAACACCTCCTAGGTCCCAATTAAAAAGACCTTGAATATAACAAGTGTTGCTAGGCGTAGTATGCTCTGCCAAATTTACTTTTTTGACGTGTTTTTTTGGTTCGCTTTTTTTCCCTACCATGTATGTGGTGCCCTCTATAGGTTTTCTTTATTAAACAACCTCTCTTCTTTTATGTTTACCATTCATGTTTTTGACGTGTTGCTTTGGTATTCTTGTTGATGCTTTTTTATCAATCAACATCCGCACCATGGTAGCATTTCTGCTTTCTTGCTAGTAGAACTTATCTCAATTATTTTCCCTGATCGACAATCCTTGTTTTCTGTTGATAACACCTTTCCTTATTGCTATTCCATCAAATAAGTTTCTTCTCTATCTTCTTTTTCTATTCATTTTTTATCCCACAATAATTTTTAGTTGCTATATTTTTGTAGTTTAATTTTTTTTTACTTTTCATATTTCTCCTGTAAGACAAAATCCCTTTGGCAGGTTGTTGTTAACCCAAAGTAGTGATGGGCGGCTGGGAAAATTCCATAAGGAAAAATTCTCAAATTGATTTTTTGAAAATACCCGAATTTTCTCATTTAACTTTGCCCCCAGAACAAACCACTCTTTGTGTAAAACTGTAAACACTAAAGACAGTTAAATAGTAAAACGTCAAAGTTGAAAAAGTGAATTTTAATTTATGAGCGGAATACCAAGGCAGTTTCACAATATTTTGTAATTAAATTTAATTTTAAAATATTTTTTCTACTTTCATGTTTTAATTTACTTATTAAGTGTGCGCTGCCTATACTAATATGATACCCATTTTGATACAGATTTCCATTATGAAATGACCCAAACTGACCAATAGCAGCAAAGCATTGTTTTTGGTAACCATGGTTACAAGAGTTGTTGACCGTTAACATCGCAAAACAGTTTGAGTTTTTTTTGCATAAGAAAACTTTCTTAATGAATATTTAATTCAAATTAACTAGTCGTAGATAAAATAGTGTATGCAACTCTTATATAATGGCTATTAATACACTCGTTTGAATTTCGATCTCACTCGTGTATTAATAGCTATGATTATAGATTCGTTGCATAATATACCATTTTATTTTAAATTTATACAAGGTGAGTAAAAAGTAACAAATGTCTTCGTAAATATTAATTCTATGAAAAATTTGCTTTAACAAACATTATTTGTTAAATTTTCTTACATACTTTGTTGATTTTTGACATTTTTTATACGTTTCGTTATGTGGTTGCTATGGCAACTTAAAAATTTTTAGAAATTCAAAGGTATTTCATTCATAAATTTTGTTATGTATTCTCAGAAAAATGTTTTTTACCAGAATGAGAAATAATTGCTGAATCCAAAAACGTGAAAAAATATAGGACGCCATTAAAAAAAAACAAAAGTTCATTACCATAGCAACCACACAACGTATATATATGTATATATATGCGCTAGATTTTCACAATCAATTTTTATTACATAGAACCAATATTTACGAAGTTCCAAAGATTATGCGTTGTTTTTACTCACCCTGTATAGTTTTATTTATTGTTCTTCTTTCCCTTTGCGTTTTTCACAATTTACAAAAAAGAAAAATCAATACTATATTAATTATTATAATATTCATGAAAGAACAGGGAAAGACACGTGAAAAATTGGGTTGTTTGGTATCAAAATTCATGGCTTTGTGCAACACGTGTGATTATAAACAAAAATTAAAAAAAGGAGTATCGGGAATTTTCCCGGGAGCATTAAAAAACCCGGGTTTTTTTCCCTACACATATTCCGCCGTTTTCCCATCATTAACCCAAAGTCGTTGTTGTACTTTTTACAATAAAAATATGTTTAAAAACTCGTTTTATAAAAATAAAGTTTATTTATTATATGCACCGGTGCTTTTCAGTAATACCCGAGTTCAAGACAAATTTATAAAAAAATCCTTTAAAAAAATTCTTACCTAGTACATTCCTACAATAGGTAGGTTTTATGTTCACCAGTGACAAGTACTTAAAATATTTGCAGAAAATTACTCCGTATTTATTTCTTAAGGGAATTTCCTGTTTTTAAGTATAATTACAAGTTCTATGACGTAATTGCTAGGTTTTGCAGACACAAAGTATAAATTTTGTGATCTTAACCGTAAAATTAGAAATTGTGGGTATAAGAAATGAACCGTTTTTGTTACGTTTGTGAGGTCTTTTGTTCTCAAAAGTTCATGGTTAATTTCAAAATTTTTGTTGGTGCAAAAATAATTTTCGTCAAAATAAATAGTTTTTTACAAGCCAATTTATATTAAAGTGCGGGAGCAGAACTCGTTGTTCCACGCAATTTTTTTTAGTAAATTTAGTTATAATCTGTTTAAAATTATAAAAAATTTACCATTTCGTGCTCCATTTTCCTGGCCAATTAGATCACGCCCGGATATCTGTAATTCCAGAAAAATCAGAGCACGTTTTTATCGACAATTCCGGGATTCCAAGTTCAAATATATAATTACCTGCATCAATAGTTATAAAAACAGTGTAGTTGCGCGCACTCATCTGTAACTTTTTTTTTTATAATAGACCTCTTTATAGTTGCTTGAGCGCACATACATAATGAGATTTTTCTTTTTCCGAACAACGTAAACATTAGCTCATAAGTAAAAACCGGACTTTCAGTCGCACAAAAGCAAAAGATTTCGTTAAAATTCAATCATAAACAAAAAGCATTGGCGTACTCAAATCTATTAAGTTATACGTAAAATATATTGGACAAGAGAACTAATTTGTCGGATGAGAATTTAGAAAAAGTTGTTGTTGTGTACTGCAATTCTTGTTTTCTACTTAACGGTGGTTTTCCGTCCTTTATGAATGTTGATAGTCCAAACTTTTCTTTCGTAGAAGTTTTTAGTTGTATTAATGAATTTACACGTTCTATTTTGAGCGATTTCAGCGATTCCAGTTGACCAAATAAATAACAACAACCTGCACAAGCTAATTTAAGGTCAAACATGTAGATGTGTTACCATCCTTAGCTGGTAGATAATTCGTTTAAAAATTTAGGTTTGCGCAAGCTACACGTTTAAAGGAATAATGACAAAATTGCTTTATAAATGATTGCCTCATAATTTAAATACTGGCAAAATACTAGACTAGAAATCGAGACTATACTCATATGAAAACTAAAATGTTGTACACAACAATGAACGAGAAGTAAGTTTGTAAGTAGTTCGATACACCTTCATAACGCCCACTTAGGCGCCAAGGGTTGGTTAATTTAAACATTAAATACATTTGATCTATGAGTCACAGCTAATTAGCTCCATTAAGGTAGCAATTAAATTACAGGATCTAATTACGCTTTTGTTAGTTTACTGATTTTGATTTACGTAATAATTAACTTTGGTGTGATTACTTGCGGCTTTAATGCACAGAAGCCTTGAGAAATTCTTTTTAACTTCCACTGTTAGGTTAGGTATACATTTAGACGCTTTAATACAAAAATTATCTGTTCTACCTTGAATTTAAACATTTAACATTTCGCAGGCCTCTGGATTTTCGTGTTCTTTTTTGGAATTGTTTAGTTACAAACTAAGATTTAGACAAAACATAACATTGGTGTTGCTAATGAGTTTACTTACAAGTTCCTGGAAGGACTTTCGTTTTCAATGTTTACGTTTGGTTACTACAACATGTATGTACACTGTGTTTATTGTATTGAGCACAAGCTTATTACTCCCCTGTTTGTAAAAATAGGTTAAATTATGTTGAATATCGAATAAGTACTTCCAAGTATTCTATTTGGTAGCGGCTGACAATTCTGGTTTGGTCGGAAATATTGTCATCAAAAAAATTTTAATTGCAAAAAAATGTATTTATTGTACCAAATACCAGATTTATTCTGCTTTTTAATAAAACCTACAATTAGGTATCATCCAATAGTATCATCATCATTGGCACCCCAGCCTATTATAGGCCATAGCCCCTTGGTCTCTTGCTTTTGTTTAGAGAAACAAAAATCAAGCAGGGTAAGGTCGGGGGAACGAGGTGGCCATTTTATTGGTTCGCAACAACGAACTCATCTCTACGTAAATTTGCTTTTAGCTGAATGAGCAAAAGCATAATCAAATGATGAAAATTTTTGGTGCCATATTTAAGGAAATATTTTCTAAATATGTTAGAACACTGTTTAAGACAGTTAGAACTTAATTTTCAAATAAATATGGGTCGAATTTACGTTTGCATATAATTTCACATTCGAGGTTAGTTTCAAATAAGTATTAGCTTCAGCTGTCTATATCCCAATGAGAATTCTCTTCTGCCAATTTAAGCAGTATTTTGTGAAAACTGTACCATGTATTGTACAATTGGCATGTCTGTGACAAACTAATTTCTATTATAGCTGGAATTAATGTAAGTTGATTGAAGCCAAGCGCAGAATTCTACTATTAAAATTGGGTCGTAGTCCTCTAATGTGCTATTTCCAAATTTTCATCGATAGCAATTTAATCATTTCATTACCTGAAGTGTTAAATTTATAATTTACTGTCTAAATCGTATTCTTTTTACTATTTGATTGTAGAACTGGCGTGAAAATTAAATAAATAACAAATTAAAAAAAGTTGTGTCAGTCAGGATTGAAACCAGGAACTTCTGCTTACAAGACAGCACTCAACCGCGTCGCTACAACTACATAAGAATATGTTGTTGTTACTTACACGTCTTGAATTTATTAATATTTATTTAGTTTTTTGCTTAATTTTAAATGTAAATATTATTTTTGTTAATAAAAGGCACTAATCAAGGCCTTCCTAAGAAATTTTAAGTCGCTGGATTAAGAATATGTAGCGTCCTAACAGCAGTGGTAGTTTTAAATTAAAGTTAAGGAACGAATCGACATTCAAACCACCCCTAGGTCACACAGTAGCATAATTCTGCTGCAGTACAGGTTCATACATGAGTATGAAGTCGGGCAATAGGCAGCGTATTCTTCTCGCACCACACAAATGCGCACTTAGCGCACGCTCACTCACACTGTCTTATAACCAGACCAGATTTGTTTTGTCTACAACCTGGTATATAGATAGCGATACG
Source organism: Ctenicera cuprea (assembly GCA_958336395.1). NCBI lineage: Eukaryota > Metazoa > Arthropoda > Insecta > Coleoptera > Elateridae > Ctenicera > Ctenicera cuprea. Next base: position 16,019,553 of record OY284495.1, on the reverse strand, counting down.
TCTAGCTTTTATTAGTTGGCGCACCAACATATTTATGACCCACCAAGCGGATTACTGTAAAAACTTGAAAAAGAAACAAATGCTGTAAAGAATAACTATTGAAAACGATATATTTTCTAAGGCATTGTCCGGCACGTTTTTGGGTTAGGGCTATAGCCCAATTAGCCCAATGGTTAGGATGTTACTGGCATAAATAACAGCTAATAACAATAATGCAGTTTAAATTATTAACTAAAATATCCCGGGACGTAAAATATGAAAATATATAATTTCCCATGCATTTTGCATGTAGTTCAACTTGTCTGGGAAATCGTGTAAAAAACTCACATTCTTATTTCATGACCTTCTATTAAACTAGCTACTGTTATATAGTTTTTATCAACATTACACGAATTTTATTGCAGTTGGTTTACGCAATCATAATACAAACAAATGTACAAAAACAAACATTTGAATGCTAATAACTCGCAAACTATGACTTTTAGCATATTGTAATGAGAATTTTTTTTAAAACGGTGTTTATTTCAATTTTTAACATGTCATTTCTTATGAAGTGTAAGTTGTTATTTTAGTTATTGGATTCGTTCAACTATTATTTTCTATCTATATAAGATACAACAAAATTGGGTCCAAACTTTACGGCAAAGTAGCTATGATTATGTTTTGAAAAAAAAAAGTTGAACTGTGTATTTATATGAAAAAAGTAGCTCATCGTTATCGCATTTACCGGACCACTGTAGAGGTAGTTCCATCCACTTCGGGTTTGTCTTATTGCTATGTTCCGGGGCTATTGAGCCTTTAACCACTATCCCCCCTCAGCTTACGCCAAACCCTTGGCATTACATTCACTCGTCCATTTGCTCATATATCTATACTTTGAGGGGGATTCCAACCGCTCTAACTGCCGCGTTGTTAATGCGACATCCAGGACCACCTATTTGCGTGCCATTCCGAGAGCACGAGGTGCTGCGGTCACTCGGCTTTCCGACACCCATTGACCAGGCAGAGCTATGCTTAACTTTGCTGATCGCACTCGAATGGTTATTCTAACCGCGCCAACTCGGGACCCAAGTAGCTCACAATAACAACACTAAAATAAAATTAGCTTGATCTATTATAGTACATTAGTACGCACTTATAAGTAGGTACATACTAAATGTCTTTTGTTCTTTGATCACGCTCCGTAATGTAAGTTTTCGTAGCTTATCAACAGCAAACAATTTGTAGTTCAAAACATCCAAAGATTTAGTGGGTCCATAAACAAAGAAAAACCGGTTTTAACACATTTTGACGCTGACTTTACGTAGGTGTAAACAATAGCGTAAATTTTGGATCAATTTTATTTTGCTTCTGAAAACCTTGTTTTTAATGTAAAAAACTTAGCCAGAATTCGGCTTTTTGGTAACTACGATTGCCATACTTAAAAAAAATTATTGATGAATTGGTTAGGGCTTATAAACGACCATTGTTAGAAGAACTGTTTAATAATATACAAACCTGTCATTGCTCTATCAAAACGAGACAATTACAGACGTAAAATACTTTGAGTAAAAAATATTTATATACAAGAAACACTGGTTGTTGGCAGCAATGGTATTGCAGGGGAGGACGTGTCGCTTATCAGATATTTTAAAAACATACATGCAACTATTTCTAACAATTTTACGTTTCGTGGCGTTATAAATGGTGATATTTATGTGTATAAAATTGACTACTGTATTGTTACACCCAAAAAATGGAAATAAATAATTTTTCAAGTTTACACTGGAAAATGCATATTCCGTCTAAGCTTGTATTATACAACAACGTACAATATCTTTACCAGTTAAAAAGTTGTGATTCGCAAAGGAACATGCAACATTTTAAAGCGTATAAACAAAAACTGTCACTTTTGACGGTAGTTCTAAATTGTAGGAAGCAATCCCTGGTGCGACATGCAATTGTCAGTGCAAAGTTATTTATTTTCATTTTTTTATTGTTTAACTATAACTGTTTTCATTGTTACACTCCGCTCATGTCACAAAACTTGACTGTAAGTTGGCAGCTTTGATTTATATTCCGTGTCTGCAACTGCAAGGTAGCTCAGTAGTTTTACTTATCTTGAAGCGTGATCTGCTTATCATAGCGCAAATTAACTGTATGAGTATGTGTCTCCCACAGTTAACAAAATATATTAATCTAATCAACATTCTTCTGTATCTGTTTTATTGTTGTTAAGAGTGACTTTAAAACTAATAAACCGATACGCGACAGTAAATAGGAACTTGTATTTTCATCTTAATGTTACCATTTTATTTCATTTTGAATTGCGCAGTAAAATATGATATGTGCTAAGCCAAGTGGCGTAGCCAGTATCATTGCATACATTGCAGTATCAAAATACGCAATAAAGGCGAAAACTCATTTTATGACGTCAAAATATCATTTCTTGACGAAAACCGTTTAGGCAACATATAATACAATTATAAAAGAACGAAAAAATCATTCGTAAACTATGTTTAAATAAATTATTATCCGACGTAAATATTTGGCGTCAATAAATGATTGTTTTGATGTAATACGTTTTGGACGTCAAAAAATTATTCGTTAATTTACATTACATTTTGATGTCAATAAATAGGTTTTTGTAATCAAAAATCAGTTATTGATCTTTGAAAATAATTAATTATGGCTGTAGAATAATAGCATTACTGTCGATTTATTATTTAATGCTAAATTGTGTAAGCGATCCGCAGTCGTCAACAAGCAGTTATTTTTTGACTTCAAAAAATCTATTATTATCTAAAAAAATTGTATATTGACGTCAAAAAGTTTGTTTAATTTATTATTAATTAAACAGCTTTTTAAATATTCCTACGCTAAATAGTTCCAACGTCAAGAAATTAATTTTTGACACCATAAACGAGACCAAAAATTAAATTTTAACATCAAAATATTAATTTTAAGCGTCTAGAAATGATTTTTTGACTTCAAAAACCAATTATATACATCAAATATTATTTATTGGTTTCACAATATGTTTAATTTTGTTTTGTAATGCCAAAAAACATTTTTGACGCCGATAAATTTGTTTTTGACGCCAAAAAACATCTTATGACGTCAAGAAAGTTTTCGTCGTTGGCTATACTCAATATTGAGAACAAAGACGCAAAAGCGTTGTGTATGCACTACATTATCATTAAAAAAATCAAGTGTTGGCGTTAATAATTATTTATTGACGTCAAAAAAATTGTTTTAATTTATTAGAAAGGTAATAATATTTGACGTCAGAAAATATTAATTATAAGGTCTGTAAATAATTTTCTGACTATAAAAACTAACTATATCCGTAAAATATTATTTACTGGCATCACAAAACATTTTTTTTTTAGTTTTAACGACAATAAAACATTCTTGACACTGTTAAATGTTTTTTGGCGTACAAACAGCGTTTTATGACGCTAAAAAAACTTTCATCGTGTATAGACCGAACTAGAAAAACCTGATTTTATTGTAAATAATGATTCATTTCATGTATTAATAATGCAATTTCTTACTTAAAACTTAATTTTAAACGATTCAAAATGATTTGTTGGCATTTAAAACCAATTACACACATCAAATATTATTTATTGGCTTCACAATGTTTTATTTTGTTTTATAATGCCAGAAACCATTTTTGACGCCGATATATTTGTTTTTGACGAAAATTTTCGTCGCTGGCTATACTCAATATTGAGAACAAAGACGCAACAGTGTCGTGTATTACCAAAAAATACTAATGTTCCGTGATGTCAAAAAAAATACTTGATTTATTAATAACGTAGTAATTTTTGACGTCAGAAAGTATTAGATTTAGGCGCTTGAAAATGATTTTCTGACATTCAAAACGTATTATAGGCGTCAAATATTATTTACTAACATCACAATAGGTTTTTTATTTATTAATTACTAAACCAACACTATTGACACCGATAAATATTTTTTTGACGCCAACAAAGCGTTTTATGACGAAAAGAAAACTTGCATTGCTGCTATTCTCAATGTTATTGAGTTCGACGAAAAAAAATTGGTGTGTATGGACTGCATTACTGACAATTTCGCGTGTAATTCAAACAGAAGATTTGCATAATCTCTGTAGCATACAGATTGATTTTTTGATAAACATCAATTTTTCGTGTTTCCAATATTTATATTATGTTAGCATTCCTTAAAATAAGTTTAAAAAATTGTTCAATTTAGCTACAGTTTTATATTTATGTTGTTGCTTAGATAAATAAAAAAAAATATGGCGCAAATTTAACGATTAAAGAAATTATTTATTGTCTTATAATTTTTGACTTTTACACAAAAATGTTTTCGGTTTCTTACTGTAGTAAAATATGCTTATTGCCATACGGCCTGCTGCAATGGTGTGGTCACACAATCACTGTTGGCGCGTTGATGCAAAAATATGCAGATGTGTCAGTTGCTTATTGCCATACGCTCCCGCTAGAGTGGTACAAGGGGTGTTATCTTATAGTCACTGTTGGAGTGTTGAGACAAAAATACTTTTGCAAATATGTTCAAAAACAAGCTCAGGTGAACTGTTTCGACGATTGTTGTAGTTATACGTTTAATTTGTCTGTTTGCTCTTATTGACCAAGTTTAAAGTAATACTATAAGTGAATAATAAGTTGATTAGAACGTTAAAAGACCCTCTGCAAAGACCATCAAACGAAAAGAGAGTGAAAGGAAATTAAGAGGCGATAATCATCGTTATCTCGTTATCTCGACCCATCCTCACGATATCCAACAAACAACTGTCGTTATCTACCTCGGTCGTGACAGAACTTCTCTTATGTACTTCCGGTTTGGTTGTTTTTGTCGCATTTGCCTTGTCATACGTCGCACGCTTCATCCGTAACATCTGCCCGTTCGTGGTGAACATGATGGAGTTGATGTATGTTTATTTATAATATCTCCGTCAATCATCTAAAGCAGACTTGGTACAGAGCAAGACTACGGTAATAAAAATGTTAAATTCTTGTATAATATTCAAATTGAATAAGAAATGTATAATGCTTAAAATAATGGATATAACCTTAAGACATGCAAGTGATCAATATTTATTTCAATAAGTAGGTGAAGCTCAAAACGGAGAAATGAATTTTACTTCAAGTGAAGTGGATTTGTAGTACGACGAAAACACGCAATGCAGTTTTTGGTTGAAATTTTTATACCTACCAGGAAAATAAAAACCCCTAGGTTTATAGTTAATACTCTTTTGTAATCAATAAAATAAACAACTTATTTATTTAAAAAAAAGAATGTATTTAACAACTTCGAATCCGCTTGTTATTTGTCGATTGAAAGGTTTTTCCAAGTAGCAGTTTTAAAATATGAGGTATAATGAGTTGTATAAAGGTGCTTCGCTTGAGGCCCTCTTTATAGGAACTTGTACTCGCTACGAGGATCGTTCGAAATGTACGTGGCCTAACAAAGAAAACGCAAGTTTTTTGTGCGAAAAATCATTTTATTTTTCAATATAGTCTCTTGCTCGCTCAACGCACTTATTCCAACAATGCTCCAAAGCAGCAATGCCGTCTTTGTAGGTCGATGAACGCAAGTCTTCAAAATAGCGACTTACAGCAGCGATTACCTCGGAATTGGATGTTAATTTTTTACCGCCGAGCCATTTTTTCAGGTTTGGAATTGCTGGGAGCCAAATCTGGCGAATAGGGCGAATGAGGCACTAATTCGAATCCCAATTCATGAATTTTGGCCATGGCGATTGCAGACGTGTGTACAGGTGCGTTATCTTGATGGAAAATCACTTTCTTTTTCGCCAAATGAGGCCGTTTCTCTTTGATTTTGTCGCTCAATTGCTGCAACAAATTGGCATAATACTCGCCGCTTATTGGTTTTCCCTTTTCCAAGTAGTTGACGAAGATAATTCCATGAGAATCCCAAAATACATTTCCCATAACCTTTCCTGCTGACAAAGCGTTTTTTCCCTCTTCGGTGGCGGAGAACCTTTGTGTGTCTATTGTTTGGACTGTTGCTTGGTTTCGGGAGTGTAATGGTGGACCTAGGTTTCATTGGCGGTTATGAAACGGCTCAAAAAGTCTTTTGGATTGCCGCGAAAACGTGCCAAAAGGTCGCGAGAAACAATCAAACGATTCAGTTTTTGTTCCGATGTGAGCAAACGCGGCACCCAACCTGAGGAATAGTTTTTTATTTCCAATTCTTTAGTTAAAATTCTGTGCACACTGTCATTTGAGATGCCCACTATGTCTGCTATCTGGTTCACTTTTACTCGACGGTCATTCAATACGATACGGAGGACTTTTTCAATCATATTCGGGGTAGTAGCCGTATTGGGCGTCCACTGCGGGGTTCGTCCTTTGTGCTCACACGACCACGCTTAAACTCGGCAACCCAGTTTTTAACCGTTGCAAACGAAGAAGCGGACCTTAAAAATGTCGAATCCAACTCTGATTTGATTTCGGTTGGTGCTAAGCCTTCAAATGAAAGTACTTTATCACTGCTCGCAACTCAGTTTTTTTCATTATTTACGAAATTACTCGAGACCGTCACTTTGGCGCACTGTCAAACACAAACTAATTGACAGATCGCTCTATCTATACTGTCATATTTAACCTAAGAAAGAAAGGTTCAGAAAAATGGTAATGCAAATTCCGCCAAATTAGCGCCATCTCTGTATTGGGCCACGTATGTTTCGAACGATCCTCGTACAATTAAATATGTACGCATATTTCTAAATAAACTAACCCCAGAAGAAGGGGAAGAATTTTTGTTTTTTTGAGGGATCAACTGATTTGATTATTTACCATTTTCATTTGTATTGATTGTTATTCTCAGTGTACTAATTTTGTAACTTATCGTGTTGTTTTCCTGGTTTTTACGAACATTTGTGTTAATACACTGCAACGTAACAATTACCTAATCCATTCAATTATCTAGAAATACGTGCTTATATGAAGTAAACAAAGATATGGAAACGTAATACTAATGAATTTTGTAATCTATTTCATGTTTTGTTTGGAAAAACAAGTTTATTTATTTCAAATAATTACCATAGAACATAAAATAGTATTTAGTCAGACAACTAATTAATAATAATTTCTGACATAATTTATTTAAATTTATAGTTGGGGCTTATCTAAAATTTTAAACAAATTATCTACGAGCTTAGAATGGTAACACACCCATAGAGTTGACCTTATGCTAGCTGGTGTAGATAGTTATTATTTATTTGGCCAACTGGAATTAATGCTTGTGTAATAGTAAAATAAAATAAAACAGGGTTCATAAGCGTAGCATACGAATGGTCCTGAGTTTTAACCGCCGACCAAACTTGTTTCGGAAAAAATCACTGACAAATATCAATATTTGTTAAATTTTGTTTCCGTAGCAACAAAGAAATACACTAGATTGCGATAGAATAAATATTAATTTTTGTATTTTATTATGATTTTACCTAATTTGTTTCATTATTTCAGTAAGTCTGTAGAAAAAATATTGTATGCAACTCGTGCGCGTAATTTCTTTGGTGCATTTGGTACAATTTCGCGCACTAGATACATAAATAACTATTATGAAACTGCAGAAATATTTTTTTTTAATTGAAATGAGAAATAGCAACCCCGAATTAATGAAAATAGAACGTGTAAATTCATTAATACAACGAGAAAGTTCTACGAAAGAAAAGTTTAGACTAACAATAAAGGACGGAAAACCACCGTTAAATAAAAAACTTAAGCATTGCACTACACAACAATAACTTTTTCTAAATTATCATCCGAAAAATTAGTTTTCTTGTCCAATATGTTTCACGTATAACTTAATGGATTTGAGTACGCCTATGGTTTTTGTTTTCGTATTAAATTTTAACGAAATTTTTTGCTTTTCTGTGACTAAAAGACCAATCTTTGTGATGATGTTATGCTTAGTATAAGTAAATAAGGAAAAAAAACCAAGCAAAAATAATATTAACATGCACTTTTACATCAGTTACAAGATCTAATTTTAAACTCTTGAATTAGTTTAATTTCTAGAAAACCCCAAAAAATGTACAGAATAGAAAGCAGTTCCTAACAGAGTGATGTGAACTTACTTTTGAAGAAAATAAAGGAAACAGAGCAATCGTTATAAGAAATTCGTGGCTTATTACACTCATAATATGTACAGCGTGTATCAAAAATAGCTACTAATATTTAAATGAATACTAGATTAGCTCAAGTAGAATCCAATGGTACTATGCATTTTTCAAAAGTCATTTAAGTTTTTTTTAAATTAAGAAATAAAATAAAATTTTGTTTCAGAGCTGCTGAAATTGATAGAAAATGCTTCTAAACAACGAGGTTATGATAGAAATTGTAAATTAAATCCAATGTGGCAAAAACGCAAAAACTTACCTTGCAGTTGATAAGTGATAACACTGAACGATAAGAAATATTTTTGCGCATTTTTTACATTTCTTTTCAGTTCTGGTTTTTCTGACGATAACAAAGTTTTGTTATAATCCTGCAGTACTCAAACAGTTTTAGGGCAAACTTTCAGGAAATATTTTCTCATACCAAGGATCCCTTTAACAAACAAATATTATTTCTTATGCTACACTGTAATCTAATGTGTGTTTTAATCTTTGTGGCTTTTTTTCATATACCCTATATTGACCAATAACTATGGAACGTCGTTTTCTTTTTAAGTGGAAGGGAATTTTAACAAAATAAATTATATAGAACATATTTAAAACATACATTAGAGATATTTTTAATTTATTACAAATATCTTAGAAAATTATAGATTTGTACTATAAACATATTTGAATTAAAAATATCTAAGATATTTTTAATTATTTAAAAATATATCTTAGAATTAATTATCTGTTTAGAAATATCTTATAAGTATTTAAAAATATTTAAACGCAATTTGAATTAAACTGTTTTTAAATAAATATAAAAATTACTTTATTTTTTAATATCTTAGAAATTTTAAATTTGAATTATACAATAAATTTAATTTAAAATATCTTAGATGTTTTAAAATAAAGGAATTGTCAAATATCTAAGATATTCGGAAACTGACGCCATTTATACGATTTGTAATACTACTAAGTCAAACTACGTCTGGCAACGTTGCGACTTGCGTGGATATATTATAACCTCATTTAATAAATAAATCCAAATATTTAAAAATTACGAAAACTTGTTGCATCACAACTCGTGTTTGTTTTCTTAAGGATTTTTAAATAAGACTAACACTAGCTACAGCGCAACAAGTTTTCTTAATTTTTCACCGGTTTGTTACAATTTAACTCGTGGTATAACTGTGGAAAAAATCTAAAAGCAAGGTTTTTGAAATTGCTTTAAAGTTTACGATTATTTATCTCAAGTTCTCAACATGTTATTATCATATACAATTTTAAATATTATGTTGGTTTTGTTCCCCACGCCATATCGAAACCGATTTGAAATTTGTTTGTCTCTTAACTACAGTAATAAGTGCAATAACTTACTGGGATAATGTATGAACCTTGAATGCAAGCTTTAATTTATTGTAACAGCGTAAATCAAGATGATTAATGCGTTATAAGAACGGAAAACTTATTCGTTTTATTGATTTGTTTTTTTTTTATTTAATGCAGGATTTGCTATTTTTTTTTAAAATTTAATAACAACTCAATAAATCGCAATTTTTGCAGAACCCTTAATAATCGCACTATCATGGTGCGCGTGGTCAACGTGAATAGAAAATCTTCCGTACGTACCAGTTGCCAATAAAGTATGGATAGTGCCTTCATTTTATTCTGTTAATTAAATTAACTAACGCTAAAACTTGAATTCTAGAAATACCTATCAAGTAATTAAAGACAGGAACTTTCGTCATCTGCGAACGCAAGTAATAATTAATTTACTGCTATCTGCTAAGATACCGATAAAATGGAAAACTTGCTAAAAATGACTAAATCACTTTCTTTGAACTTTCTCGTAGTTTACATCTTTTATTTTTTAAAATGTTTGGTACCACAAAGTTCTCCTTCCAACAATTTTTAATAGATCAAAATACTGTCTAAATCAGCCACCTACGGCCTGATGAATTTCGGAGTAGCACCCCTACCTGCGTATTGCTGCAGTTAAAATCCAATTATACAATCTTATTTTGCTGTTACTAATTTTACAATTTTACTGGCAACCGGATTTTTTATGTCCGATCTTGTTAATGGAATAAAATGGCACCAATTTCCGAATTTCGAAAATTCATAGAGGGCTACACAGAGAAAGTAAAGAAATGGCGGAAACACCAAATGATATAGCTTATTCCTAGTTCTATTAGATCTCAAATCTCAAATTTTGCATTTATCACGTGAATAAATTTTTTTGATATATTGTTGTAAATTCTTAAAATCGTGAAATCTATAATTGAACATTTTCAGAAATACCTACTCTAATACCGACTACGACCCATAGCATTTTAAACAATTTGTATTTTGAATGCATATAAAGATAATCAAGGCGAATTTCATCGCGATGTGTAGGCAGTCCCTCCCAAGTGGTTCAACAGAGTTCCGGCCCGGAGGTGGGGGGAGACGAAGAGACAGCCGGGGCGCCAGATGTAGGGTTCCGGGTGTCGGGGTTCCAAGCGTTCTAGTAGAATGGGGATGGGGCCCGGTCCGTGTAGGAAGGTGGGGAGCGGCGGATGAAGTGGTACTATCATCGTCGGTGCACGAGGCGCGAGAATCTGGTGGTTCACCAGGCGGCTGGGTAAGCTACTCGTGGGGTAGGGTTCCTCAGGTACTCTCCGAATAAAGCGGCGTAGTCCTGGGGGCTAAATTTTAGCACCTCTGTCTCGCTTGGTGAGGCAGTGCGCGACAAGGGGGTGATAACTGGTGGCGGTTGGCTCCAGGTAAGCCACGGAGTTGTGGAAGCGAAGTGAGAGGCGGCTACACTGGCAGGTTGTGGTTTGACTAGTGGAGCAGGGGCGGCGGGATCCGATGGCTGGAGTTGAATAACTCGCCTACTCGCTGCTGCGGCAAGAGTATTCGAAGCTGAGTCGTCGGAGACGGCGAGGAGTCGAATTCGTGGTCGGTTAGGCCCTGGCTTTTCTCCTGATCGGGGATGGTTCTTGCCCGTAGATCTGCTGGTTTATTAAGGGTTCAAGCTTTTTGTGTAAAAGTTAATTTTGTGGTTCTCGTTTTTTATTGGTTGACCCTGAGTTGGCAAGGATAGCTTGTTTTGATTAATTTTAGTATTATTCCGTGTATCTTGTTGAGATTACAAGTAGTATAATTTTAATGAAGTATTGACCAAACACGCGTGGCTTGTGTTGCTCATGGATGAAGTGCTTCAGTTGTGCGTGGTATTAATTAATATCCGCGGGTGCGTTGTGTTCGGTATTTCGCGTGAAAGGTGGTCCATGTATTTTGTGGTGACTCGTGTTATAGGTATAGGTATAGCGTGGTTAATAGCGAGCACATGGTAATTTAATGATTAAATCGTGTGAGATGTCTACTGTGTTAAATCTAATTATACTGGTTCCGAATTTTTAGTCGCTAAGATCGCTACGCAGGTAGCGCTGACGGTGATATGTTAATTTTTTTGGGTTTTCGTTTTTCCTACTTTTTAAAATGCTCAGGTTCGAAGGTTCGAAATGACCTTCTGCGATTGAATATTTTCAGATACGGGCTACTGGTTTTCCGTTGGTTGCTTGTCGGACTTGAATATTTGAATTTTTGGTTTGTTAAACAAATTTTAAATATGGTTAGAACTCGGTCGGGTAGCAACTACGACCACTTAGTATTCAATAAAGTTTTGAAGCTTAGATGAGTTTTAAATGGTTTTGAAAAAATGTTTTCTAAATGCTCTGGGTCGTTTTGACACATCTTGTGCCACTCACCTACCTTATATTTAGAACGAAAGTAGAATTTCAATTCACTTTTACTTTCATAAGAAAATCCAATAAAGCATCTGATTATTTTCGGATTTTTGTTGTAGCAGCAGATCTCTTGAAAAACATTCCACCGAAGACCACCACAATGTTTTATTACAAGTTTACGGTCAGCTTGTTCTAGAGCAAGTAAACGTGAATTCCACAGATCGTGCGGTTAATAGTAACAGTTAACCTTTATTAGCGAGGGCCGAGGGACTCATTCATTATTGATAACTCGTAAATTTTAAAGATAAAATCAATCAGCCTCCTATACGTCGAACTGTCCAGGAAACTGCAGTAACAGATAGATCAGTTCTTAAGAACCTGACTGTGATTAATGTAGTGTGAAATGATCGTGATGAATATTCATGAAACCTTATGAGTTGTTTATGCTTGTTTGTTGAATACATTTTCAGAAGATGGTATCCGTCATAATAAGACCTCTTCGGATGGACGAATTTCTTCACTGTTCTTTTGCTGGAATGTGTTAATTACTTTTCAAAGTTACGGTATTTACTCGTTTGTGAGTGCCGATAACACAACGCTTATTTTTATCTTTATTGTCCTGGCGTTTAACAATAGTATAACTACCTAATATTCAAAACGGTGACTTGCAGGTTTTAGGATATTAAAAAAATGGTAATTACAATCTAAATTTACGTTTACATAACAAACGCAATAAACATTGTACGTTGATAAATGTTACTTGCCAAGCTATATAAATAAAGAAGCGACCTCTTCACCTCGGATTCACGGTAAGGAGTTAAAATTCACATATTTCTTTCTCGCGTTTACTTCCTCGGATAAACGTAGAACGCATATAGAGGAAAAACCATTGTGATTTATGCAAAATGAGGTCGGTCCGTCAGCAACTAAAATAACACTAATTATAACGAAAAAACGTAGCTAAATCGTATTTGCCGACATCCTCTGCTTCTTAGTCTGCTGGCTTTTTCGTTTGTTGCGTAAACAATAACAGTTACCCGCGTTAATGTTTTTAGGTCTCACTTTTCCGCTTGTCTCCACCTTTACCCAACTTGCGGTGCACGAGATCTAGCGTTAGCTCTACAACCAGTGCGTTATGCCCATACTGACATATGGCACAGAGGCGTGGCCATTAACAAGAGCAGTGGCAAATAAGATGAAAGTACTTTGAAAAGAAATGGACAGAACAATGTTGGAAATGTCTTTACCAGACAAGAAGAGAAACACCTGAATTAGGTAGCGGACAGGCGTAGGGGGTATCGTAACAAAAGCAGTGTGACAGAAAAGGGAACTAGGCGGGACATAAAACATCATACAATAGAAAGGAGAAAAAACGTCCTAACTCAGGATGGATCCATGACGTAAAATAACAACAGGTCCAAAATCGATACAGATGACACAACACAGAAAACAGTGGAAAGTGTTAGAGGAGGCTATGTCCAAGGATGGACCGACGAACGACAAAGGCTTATTAAAAAAGAAAGAAGAAGAATACCTTGTCAAGATTATAAGGTACTAATGCGTAGTTATTTGAAGGACAGTATAAAACGACTTTAAGATGGCCTTGATTTTACAATTTAGTTTATCTATATGTCGTAATATGTATTTGTTAACTTGATAATATTATGGTTTAACGTGAGTGGCCCTGTAAAAGATGGTTAAGGAGGCACTGACAGTATTCAATGAATTTGAATTTAGATGGACCATTATAGTATAGCATGGACCATATGAAATAGTTGTATATTGCGTCCCTAAGAAAATTTTATTACTTTCATTTACTCGAAATGGAAAGATAACATTTTCTTACATCACCTGGTTTGAAGTTTTAGAAAGTTAATACAAATAAGGCTTTAAATAAATTATTTAATTATAGTCAAGCCACTCATGCGTTGATATAACCTGTTGCGAAAGCGATGTTCAGATATTCCCTTAGCGCACCTTTGTATGCTAGAGGTTATGTGTTCAAGCCTTGATGAGATCTCTTTTTTTATTTTTCAATTACTGCAAAAAGGCAACCAGAGTTATATTATTATATTTAAAATAGATAATTTGTTATAATGCTACATAACAAAATTAGTCAGTTAAAACATAAAAGGTTAACGATATTCTTTTTACAGCTAATTAGGTAAAATTGAAATGAAATCATTTTGATGTTGACTCAAATTAAATGTTCACTTTTAGTTATTTTTTAAAATAGCAGAGTAATTTATGGGCTTCAGTTCATGTTCATCTTTAAGAAGTTTATGCCTCACTTTTTATGTTTTACCTGATTAATGTTGTTATGTAGCATTTAAAAATAAAAATTAAAATTTTAAATAAAATAACGTAAACTTGATTGTTTTTATATAGTAATTAAAAAAGTAAAGAAAGCAGATTTCATCACGGTTTGAACTCATAAGCTGTAGCGTACGAAGCAGATATTATAGCACATCAACGCATGAGTTGCTTGACTGTTATTAAATAGTTTATTTAAAGCCTTATTTGTATTTAAGTTCCAAATAAATTCAGTGCATTTAAAGTGCGTAATTCCAGCTCTTCATTTTTATACTTACCTTTTACATCATATAATTACACCGCTATGGTGGTTAATCTATGGAAAAATATTAGAAATTAAAATGAGAAATACTGAAATAAGTTTTTGGGGGACCTAGATATGTTATGATATGGCTTTACACCCGCCGGCGTATGAGAAGGATACATTTTTTTAAATATTTTTACAAAAAAGTTTTTTCTGTTTCTAAACCTACGAGCTGCTACTGCGTTAAAGATGTTATTGAAACTTATGGTTAAAAGCTAATTTTGAAATAATCTTGAAATATGTTTTTTCAGGTCAAACTGCTGATATAACCTTGAAATTTGCATTTTAAATGCAAAAAGAGAAATTGTTATTTGAACGTCGATTTCAAGTCGAATTGAGATTCTTTTAATATAGGCGTTTTCAAGGAAATTTACGCCCTTCACAATCTTTTTATTGTACATTGGCCCACAGAAGAATTAAGTACGCGAAATAATGTTGTGTTAGACGAGGAAATATAATAGCAACCATCGTGGATTGCCATCTTGTTAAGATGCTCATGAGTGTAGGTATGCTGTGTAGGACAGCTTGTAATTTTATTAATTAAAGCCTGCTGATAAATAATGCCGAGGTAAGTTGCAATTACAAGCAAAGTTGATTTACCAACTCGTTGAAAGTAAATTCCAAGTTTGGTTTTAAAAGCAACAAGCACTTTCACAAAAATTGTGTTACGAATCGACCAACTGAAAGTGGATTTGCTTGATTTGGTTTTCGGTTCGATTTCTTCTAATGAAGTGGACAATTTTTTTAACTGTTGATAATAAAACATCGGTTTATGCAAAGTACTTGTATGGGTATTAATTATTTATAAAAATGCAGTCTAAAAATTATTATTTAGGCCACAGTCTTTTATATAGTATTATAAATCTGCTTCGTCAGAGTTCTTTTATAGCTAAATTACTGTGCGTTTGTATCAATCTAGCACATAATTGTGGTTTTTATATGCCCCTCATAATCGTTAAACATCGCGTTTTGAAGGGTATATACAGTATATAGCTGTATTTTTTATAACGAATTCGTTAATCCAAAATCGTTTCATATTTAGCACGAACAGGGTATTTTAGTGATATATTTTGTATATTCTAAACATTGTATTTTCGTTCAGGTTAAGTTTAATTTAATATTTATAAAACGGGGATTATATACAGGGCGTATCTTAATTACATACCTTAAATATAAGCCTCGTGTTCTACACCTGCAGACCAGCAAAATAGTTGATTTCGACTTGTGCGCTAGAGTAACTTCCTCATGACAGTACAGCCCCCCGAAGAAGAAGACTGAAAGTTACTTCTTAATTAATACTAGTGAAACCCGTGGGCTTTGCCCCCGCGTTGTTGTTTATTGTAGTTTGAAAATAAATAATCGAATGAAGTAGGTAGCGTTGCAAGCTGCGGATCGAAGTTCTAGTCTACATCTTTTATATCTATTATTAAATTCGAGTCCCCTTTCCCTGTCTCAACTTTTAGTGACCGTGCATTCAGTAATATGCCCTACATCTCTAAACAGGTTATTTATTATTCCATATTCTATATGTATTTATTAAATATTATTTCTCCCTTTCGTAAGTGTTAGTGACCGCACATTTACTAATACGCCTTACATCTCGACACAGGTTATTTATTATGTTTGCGCGATACCCGCGGAATATTTTAATTATATTATATCTCTTTCAATAAATTTCTTACCATTATTTAGAAGAAAAAGATGGAGCGTAGTCCACGGGCACAGCTAGTTTTATAAACTAATCTGCGAACTCGTCATCTTCCTGTAGTTACCGAAACTCCCATTCTCGGATTGTTTTTATTTTCTTTAACCGTCTTTAATTGCCACACATAAACCTTGTCTCTTTCCCTCAACATGTACGCAAAACCCTCTCAGTATTACGTTTTGAAACAGACAGACAGAGCTGTTATACAAACAGCTTCTAGTTTATAAACATTAAATTCATATTTTAAAAATATTCATTGAATTAAAATAGCTATTCGTTCCTCGTGAACCAGATGATTTTTGCTACAACATTCCAATTGATTCTGCCGTCATTTTTATTATGATTATTAGAAATTTATAATGATATGGTCAGGTATTTTTGTAACAATTTTAATTATCTTTGCTTTTAATCGTGTACGCTTCGATTCTTTGTAATTTTAATTCTAGAACAATGTGTAATTATCTTTTCGATTGTTTGTTTTTTTAAATTTGTAAGTAGTTAATAATTGAGGGAGATAATTTAATTGTCATTGTAAATCATTACCAGTAATATATGGAGTAATGTAAAATAACGCTCATTTAAACATTGTGACACATGGCCGTCATTTGAGCGTCATTTAGGTCGCATTCTGTCATTTTAGATTTTAGCAAATTATGTGGCAAAACTGAGTCAGTTCCACTTCTTACATTCTGGAGGGTCAGTGAAGCTGGCAGTAATGTGGATGCAGGGGCCAATGTTGTAACATTCGAAGTAATATATCTCGTCATTTTACCTTTAATACTGTTTTGTTAAATTTCTTTTGTAATTCAATTTTTCACCAAATCTTGACACATCATATATTATTAAATATTTTACCATCTTTATCGCATGCTTTGCTACATTTTTATTGCGAAACTTAGACTTATATATTAATACGTTGTTTTGTTATTGAACTTTGAATGAACATTTTTATTATAACCCTAATGTGACCGTGACAAATGACCAAGCTCACATCACTATGTAATGATGCAGTATTTAGTTTAGCTTTTATTGTATTAACATGCATTAGAATTAATTTTTACCGGGGAAGCAGTTCATTTTGCCGCGTGGCCTCGATTAATCCGCCGCCTAAACGGAGCTAGGAAATTTAATTTATTTTTACGAGTAAGTAATGTTTAAGCTATTTTAGTAATTTGGCATTCACTTTATTGTATTACCTACCGGTTATTACGTTCTATCTCTCTCTTTTCATTTCTAGTCAGTCGCAGTCGTTTGGCATGAGGCAGACCCTCTCTTTTTTCGCTTCTTTTTGATTTGTCGCGGACGTTAGCCACGAGGCAGATCTTTCTTCTCTGTTTATCATACTAGTCTGTCGCGGCCGTTTGACACGAGGCAGATTTCTTCTCCCGTTTGTCCACTATACTTGTCTTACTTCTTTGTTTATGAATTCAGTTAACGTTTACACCAGAAATTCTAATTGTTACTTGGTTAGGTATCTGCTACCGTGGACTACTGTATCTTAATTGGTACGGTGGGTTACCGTTTGCTGCCGTAGACTACTGTACCTTAGTTGCTACCGTTTGTTGCCGTAGACTACTGTATCTATGACAGTATCGTAGACTACTGTTTGCTACCGCAACTTGCTTGCTATGTTGTTTTATCTGCTACCGTTTGCTACCGTATTGCTTCCAAACTGTTTCGGTTTCGGTGCTTGCCCTGTATTGCTTCCGCATTTAACTTTTACAATATACGGTTTAACGCTATAGTTGTTTTGATTTTTAACATTTTATAAGCACGAATAGTGTGGTAAGTAAAGCTTAAGACCCCTGAAGACCGCCATCTTCACTGCAGTTACCCAGGTCTTTAACTCACTACGAGAGAACCGTCACGACCGATTGGGGAAAAGCCTTCCTGAAAAGTGTAGTCAGACTGGAGAAACGCCTTCTGCAAAAGTGGGACTCTACTAGAGTAAAGCCCTCGCCCAGTGAAGCCTGTTTGTAGAGTAAACTCCATTATAAAATATAGCGCCAGAGCATTTCACCGAGGTTGTACGCACAAACCAACGTCCAATCCCATCCGCAAGACCGATCCCGTAACAAAACCGCGTCACAACTGAAAATATGTATAGAAAATTTGAATCAAAAATCTCTATTTATGGCGGAGCTGCCAATTAATATGCGATTTGCTTTCACTATTTTTAAAGGGCTGTATATCGAAACGGGTGCGTTTGCGGACATATGTTGACTAAGACGGTTTTGCTTGTTTTAATCAGTTCTATTCGCCCTTACAATTTGTACCTGTATTTTTGAAGCACCCTGTACAGAAACTGTCATAATTGAACTATGCTCTAGCAAAAGCTTTTACAAAAGCAAAAAGCCATCTTAAGCACTAATAATATAATAATAATACTACAATTTGACATTTTGACACAAAAGATTATTGATTATATTAAGCTAAGAAAATATGTTCTGTACCTCATATTTAAGCTTTTTTTTAAAACGTAGGAGTATTCAAAAAAGGCTGTAATGAGCATTTTATAATATTCCATATAATTACAATTTCAAATTAAAAATTAAACTATAACATATGCTAATTTTCTTATCTCATGCTCACCCGCAGCTTTACATTTATTTTCAAGGTTCTTTTAAGTTTTAATTCTATAACTCTATTTAAATTGTACATTTAATTATTATTCTAAAACGGTACAGTTACATAATTACAACTATTTTCTTAAAGTTTAATCATAAACGCCCTTGCTTTACCTTGTACCAATTTTTAACAACTTTGTTAGGTTTTGCATCTTCCTTTTTTGCTATCATGGTTTTGATGAAATACAACAAGATCGTTAGCATTTCAACTGTCCTTTGGATATTTTATATGTACAACATCTGAAATATACAACTATGTAACTGTAGTATTCGTAGTGGACTTTACATACCGCATCTGACCTCTAAATAATGACTGCTCTGCATGGCTATACATACACGTATGTACCATAGAATGCCTTACCTTGACTAGGTTAGAGTGTTACAGAATATTGAACCTTGCAACCACCACGATATAAATTGACGATATAAATTGAACGAGATAGAGCAAGCCAGTTTGACCTCAGATAAATGAATACAAGGTGAGATCATACAAGCAAACTGCGAAGTATAAATTTTCACACACTTGTTCGTTTTTGTTCAGGATTTATGGTTAACGAAAGTGGAAATAATGCAAAGCTTTTCTAAATTAACAGAAATTGTACGCTATTAAACGTTATGAGCATTAACATCCTGTCCTTATACAGATTGATCAGAGAAAATTACCCCGCGAACGACTGCAAATTGCCCGTGTGTTGTTATACAAAAAATTGATTTTGCATCAAATTAAACAGCGAAAAATCACGTTCGTAATTACGAATCGTAAATTTTATCTTTTTGCGTCAGATTCTTGTTCAAAAGCAATTCTGGTTGTAATAAGAAATAAGTTGTAATAGAAATAGTGTTATTTTTAGTTGCAAGATATTGCAGCCGTAAAAGGATTTCACAAAACAAATATTTTTTATTACTTTAGACGTACCTAGCACATTTACCTGCAATTAAATTTGCCGGCATGAGTTAAAACCAACAATCGTAAAAAAAGGTGATCTGGTGTTCTAAAAACCTGCTTTATTGTTTGTTCGAACGTAACTGAAATTTGTTCGATTACTATCAAGTTCATAGCTATGATGTATTTATTGTTACTCAATACGTGATATTGAGGTTAGAGCAATCAAGTGTATTATTTCGTAAACTAGAGAGTTTATTATTTTTTACTAAATTAACGGTTATGTGTATCAAGATCTTAAACTGCTTTGGTGGCAGGTGGAGATCGTTCGAAAAAGTGAACAAAATAGAATTATGTCAAAAAGGACATATGTACAAGTAAGGAATTATAATCCCTGGGATGCACATATGTACAAAATTTAAATTTGTTGTAAAAACCAGATTTAAAAATGACATGCATAAAATAGATATTTATGATACAACTGTGTGAAGTAGGACTTTTACGCAAGAATTGCGAAGTTGAAGGCACGAGCCGAAGGCGAGTGCTTTAATCGCAATGAGTGCGTAAAAGTCTTTCACACATGAGTGTCATACTAGTATATTAAAAAACAAGTTTCATAAGACATGATTTTAGAGCACGCGTCCAAGTTAGAAAACGAGCCGCTTGCGGCGAGTTTTCTAATGGACAAGTGCGTTTAAATGTCTTATGAAACGTGTATTTTATACTGTTTTTTCTATTTTGGTCCAAAAAGTTAAAAATTACCTTATTTTATATTTCAATTTGAAAATATAATCGATTAGGAAAATTTTTGGTTTTTTGTTTTTGTTATGTGGCTGTTGGTAACATTTTAACACATTTCAAACCATTCAAACTACTGTCAAATTAAAATTTAGACAAACAATTTGAAAGTGTGTTAATTTTTAAAATACCTAAGATTTGAAGATAAGATGGAAGAAGAATTATCTTGCACCCCACCCGAGCTACGCAAAGTAGCGGAAAATACGCTAAATAATCTTAATTTTTAGAACTTACAATTTGAAGGTTATGTTTATAACGCGTGAAGGTTGTTGTCACATGGTTGTCACCAACCTAACAAAATAAAATTTTGAATTCTTTTAGGAGTTGCTTTATGAAATCCAAATGAGTTGCATAAAGTAGTCAGTAAAGAACCAAAATAGAAAAAATATTTTATCTACGAACCGAAAGGCAAAGGCTGCAAAAGTGCACTTCCTACTTATCTGTCAAACAAAACTAACGAGGAATGACGTTACGAATACAGCGCGCAATAAACAAAGTGGCCTTTTCTCGATTGTTTTTTGTCGATAGAAATCGTTTAATAATGAAAGTCCCATTTAATTTACATTGGTCTCTTGCACACGATTTTGATACTTTTACGCACAATTTCATTAATGTAACGCTTCACGTACAATAATTGACATATTAATGTGATCAATTTAAAACGGGAGTAGATAAAACAATTTTTCGATCAGAGATAGAGATATAAAATGGAAATATAAAACTAAATAGCCTTAAAGGGAGCGAAGCAGATGCAGCAAACCAATACATTATACCGCCGTGACGTCACAGCTGGTGCAGTTGTTAGTGCGCTCTTGGTTTGTTGTTTGGTTTGTAGGAATAGTATAAGCTGCTGCACGTGTTTGGATATGTTAAGGTAAATTTCGATTGTAAGGTCTTAACAGGCATTTTGAATGCACTTAAAAAATTGGTATATACCTAAGCAATTTCTATAAAACTTTATTTCAACATTTGGGTTTGCAAAAATCCAAAAGATTTGATAGTTGAAATGCGCTTATAGAAAGTGCTGGCAGTAACAGCAAGGAAACTAACAGAAACTAGTTTGAGAGGATCATCAACAGATAACAGGAAGAAATACTGTTATATAAGGTGTGGTTATTTAAAAATATGGTATACTGCAAAACGTTCAATATACTCCGCTCCTGTATCTATACACCTCTGGATACGAGTCTTCGAATGTTTAAAGCAGTGCTTCAGCTGACAGCCTCTTCAACAGGTCTACCGTTTTTGTTTTCACCTCTTCCACGGACTTGAAATGAGTTTCCTTCAACGCGCTTTTTATTTTTGGGAACAATAAAAAAATCACAAAGTGCCAAATCCGGCGGAAAACGGCGAATGCTCAAACACTGAAATGCGTTTAGCGGCCAAAAACTGGGATGGCGCGTTGTCTCGATGCAGAATCCACGAGTCGTTCTTCCACAAATCCGACCGCCTTTTCCTGACTCGTTCTCTCAGCTTGGTCAGCACCTCAATGTAGTATTGCTGATTGACCGTCTGACCCTGAGGTATCGATTCGACCGTGATCACGCCCCTGACGTCGAAGAAAACGATCAGCATCGCCTTCTTATCCTAGGAAAAGTGGGAGTCTTTAGGTGCATTGATTGTCTCTTTGTTTCTGGGTCATACTGGAAAATCTACGTTTTATCGCACGTGATGACATTTTCCAGCAAATCTGGTTGCTGTTTGATGTGTTCCGGGATGTCAGAGCAAATGCCGTTACGGTTGTCTTTTTGTTCCTGCGTGAGGTTTTTCGGGGCCATCTTTGCGCAGATCTTTCTCTTGTTCAAAAGGTCATGCAGAATTTGCCTTACCGTTTCTTTGTCAATGTTGACCATGTCGGCTATCATTCGGATGCTCAGACGTCGACCATTCCGGACGATTTGATTGACTTCCTCGTTCAAAGTAAGTGA
This sequence comes from Ctenicera cuprea, assembly GCA_958336395.1. Taxonomy (NCBI): domain Eukaryota; kingdom Metazoa; phylum Arthropoda; class Insecta; order Coleoptera; family Elateridae; genus Ctenicera; species Ctenicera cuprea. The sequence continues at coordinate 15,997,136 of OY284495.1, read as the reverse complement.
CATACAATCATCCCCGTATACTTCCGTTAACAAATGCGCTGCTCGATTTTTAAACTCTGAATGATTCCGGCAGCGTGACGTGGTAGTGTTCTGCTCAAACAACGCCGGAAGACCTAACCGACCTATTAGGTTGAAACGGGTATCGTTTGAAGTGGGAGGGTTTAAGGAAAACAGCCTTACCCCCTTCGCTTCCCGCTAACACCCTGCTTCCCGCTACGACACTTACCCTTTACCTTGTGGTATGGTTGAAATATCCCATAGCGTTGTTCATTTCTCATGAGATGGCCAAAATATTGCAACTTTCTGATTTTTATGGTTTCTACGATTTCGGTTGTTTTATTCATTCTTTGTAGTACTTCAACGTTCGTCACATGGTCAACCCAAGATATTCTCAATATTCTCCTGTACGTCCACATCTCAAAAACCTCGAGTTTCGTCATTGATGCTTCCGTCAGTTTCCAGGTCTCAGCTCCATACAGCAGGACAGAGAATACAGAACACCTTACTAGTCGAATTTTTGTATTTCAATTTAGATCTCGAGTCTTAAATACTTTCTGTATGTTAACAAATGTTGTTCTGGCTTTCTCAATCCTGCATTTAATTTCTTTAGAATTCAAGCTAGGTTTGCCAAATCCAAAAACGTCGACGATTTGTACACACATTGAACGACTGGACTGGAAGAAAATCACTAAAATGAAAACACACTGGAAGTTAACAATAACCAGCCCGAGGGGAAGGCGTAAGAGAGAGATGGCAAGAAAATGTCACAGAAAACCTCCGAAAAATAAAGGTTAAATACCTTTTTCTTCTTCTGTCTGTGTCTCTTCTACCGTACAGCGCCGAGGTCTTTGTTATTCCATCTTTACGGTTCTTGTCGTTTCTATCTACTTGTAGTCGTATTCCTCTTTACTGGCAATTTCTTTAACTCTGCTGTGTTTTTTTTATTTGTTGTAGTTTTATCGATGCTTTTCTTATATTGCAATGGGAAAAAAGCATTGGTTTTTTGACTTAAGTACCCTTTTTGCTTCCTCTGGTCTCGCAGCGTTTGGAACCGAATTAGCAGCTTTTCTTTGTTTGGTTGTTCCAGCTTTGTTGTTATATATGGAACGTCTTTTTGTGGCAGTTAATTGATCGCAGACGGTCAGACTGGTCAATACCTCTCATTTATACACAATCTTCTACAATTAAGGGAGCTGAAATATTAGTTTTAGAACCATCCTTTTGGGTGCGCTTGACTGTTGTTTCATGAATACTATGGTAATTGCTGACAAGGTACACCATTCCATTGTTTCGCCATTTCCAAATGGCGATGTCTATAGATGAGAATCTGTAATCATAATCTTTTTGTTTTAAACTACCATTCGTTTGCAATTTCTTTGGAAATCTCTTTCTCCGAGGCTTGGTAGTTCTACAAGCTAAGGTATGTTTTGGTTTTAATTTTTCAATTAAATGAATAAATAACAACTATTTCTCCAAACGCACAGTTTTAAAATTGTTCTTTGACTTGTTCCTTTTTGCCTTGATAAATTCCAAATTTCGTAATATATTCGTTGTTCCGATAGGTACCAAATTTTAAAGCCCCTTTTGATCAGTTTCATCGGATTATATTGCTTCTGTGAACTTTTCTTCTTGAAAAGCACCATTCACTCATCCACAGATAAGTAACGAGTTCCCTTGTAGTTATTAGTAAATATTTGGACTAAGTTTCAATCACTGGTCGAATTTGATATAGCTTATCTTTATCGTTATCGAGAATTTTAACATTATCATTCACATGTAAGTTACTCGATATGGTATGAAATCTGTCTATTGGCATAGCAGAAACTATTATAGGTACTCCCAAGTCTTGGATGACTTTCCAATAGTGTCTTCAGTTAAGTAGTTTGTGGTAACCCATTAACATGTTCGAGGGTAAACATTTCTGTTGATCTAAGTCTGGTGTGAATCTGATAGCAGACTTGGCTTGCTTTCCCGATTCGCTATTTTGCCATCATTAATTAATCTTATTACCAAATAGAGAGCGGCCGCTCAATGGTAAGCGCGCGGGCTACCAATGCAGCGGATCCGGGTTCGATCCCCGACCCGGTCGTTCTTCCTCGCAAGGCAACGGGGAACCAGCGAGGTAGATTTTTCCCCAGGAAAACCTCTCTGGAGAAGAAGTGCATGCACTTACTGTGGTTCGGAGCCCACGTTAAACTGTAGGTCTCCTATGTCTGTCTGTGCAAATTATCTATCGCCGCGCATCAAACACAGACATGGGAGAGAAGTAGTCAACGCCCTGAATAAGGTATGGCACTATAAGAAGAAGATTCCCAAATACTCGCACTCTTGACTATCTTCATATTATTATTACAATTTATTTTAAAATTAAAGCAAAACAAAAGCACTCCTTATTTCGCACCCCAAATCCAGGACACAAATTCAAACATAATTTGAGTTTAAACTTCTGCACATATTTTTAACTTTTTCTATTGTCGCATTGATCAATTTGTAAGTTACGCGATAGTAGGCCCATATTTTTTATTTAAAGCTTCACCTCTCAAGTAAACTGCTGTGAATTATTTTTTAAACTCAGGATCATGTTTAATAGAAGTTGAAGGTTTTAACTAAATAGCCATAATGTAGCAATCAGTCAGGTCAGCAAATATCATCCAGTAAAGGAGAAAGGTTGAGAAGACCACTTAATTTACGGCAGTTAGAATGAATGACTAAGATGATACAATATGCGCTTATTTATAATTAAGTGTGGGAATTAACATCTGTGTGAAGAGCTGACATATTAATTTAGCACCTCGTAGTATTTTTTGCTTTTGTTTCTTTTATGTAACGGACTAAATAGCGCATGAACAGGAAAATTTAGGCGCCAAACATATGTTCACTAGAACGCTAATTTATTTTGAAGTTAAACTTCCGTTAGCTTTATTTAAAGAATCTTTAAGCACGAAGTACCTTCTAGGTTAAGCCATGATTTAGCAAAAAATTGCTTTAATTCTATTTTTACGTCTAATTTCGTGCAGTATAATTGCACGCAAATACTTCAAATGATTTTTTTCTTTAAGAGCTAACAAATTATAACGGGGTTTATTTTTCGCACACATTTATAAGAAGTGTTAACATTCTTCTTTATATTACTCATTAAAATTTAATCTGCTCATAGCAACAAGGAAGCTTAAATAATATTTCAATGCAGCGGATGTATTTAGTTTTGGCACTGGATCAGTCTGGGAACTGACCTCTTTGCGGACTTAGACCAAATCGTCAATGTAAACTGCCGAATAGTGGGTTTATGGTTTTATAGCTCAATTTATGTAAAAAAATCATACCATCTGTACTATTAATATAACGGCTCTCATTTTCACTTCCTCATAACTCGCAAATATTTCAATCATCTTAATAAACGGATAACTTAGAAAAAAATGTTTTCACTGTAACTAAATAAGTTTACACAAACTTTTAACTCAATTTAAAATATACTTTAAAAAAATCTATATTTTAACCACATAACATGAACAAACAGAATAATACAAGAACAAAGAATAGAGAACAAAGAACAGAGAACAAAAAATAGAGAACCGACAAAGAACAGAAAGAGCAAAGAACAGAAAAAGCAAAGAACAGAGACCAACGAACAGAGAACAAAGAACAGAGAACAAAGAACAGAAAACAGAGAATAAAGAACAGAGAACAAACAACATATAACAAAAACAGAGAACAGAAAACGAAGAACAGAGAACAATAAACAGAAATCATGAAACAGACAACAAATAACAGAGAACAGACAACAGATAACAAAGAACAAAGAAGAAAAAACAGAGAACTAACAACACATAACAAAGAGCAGATAACTAAGAACAGACGACAAAAAACAGTACAAAGGACAGAGAACAAAGCACAGAAAACAAAGAACAGAGAACGAAGAACGGAAAACAAAGAACAAAAGAACCGAGAACCAAAAACAGAGAACTAAGAACAGAGAACAATGAACAGAAAACGAAGACTGAGAACAAAAAGCAGGGAACAGAAAACTGAGAACAGAGGCTAAATACCAGAAAACAAAGAACAGAACAAAAAAAAACAGAACTAAGAATAGAGAACAAAGAACGGAAAGCGAAGAAAAGAATAAAGAACAGAGAACCGAGAACGAAATACAGAGAACAAAGTAAATAAAGAAAGTACATGAAATATACAACTGAAAACAAGGAACAAAAAACAACGAACAGATTACAGAGAACAAAAAGAAGAGAACAAAGGGCAGAAAACAAATAACAGAGAACAAAGAACATAGAACAAAGCACAGAAGACAAAAACAGAGAACAAAGAACAGAAAACAAATACCAGAGAGCAACGAACAGAAAACAAAGAACAGAGAACAGACAACAAAGAACACAGAACGAAGAACAGCGAACAAAGAAAAGAGAAAATACCAAAAGACAGAGAACTGAGAATAGAGAACAGACAACAGAGAACGAAGTACAAAGAACAAAATAAAAAAGAAAATACAGAGAATAAAAAACAGAAAACAAGGAACAGATAACAGAGAACAATGAACAGAGAACAAAAGATAAGAACTAAGAGCAAAAAACAAATAACCGAGGATAAATAACAGATAACAAAGGACAGAAAACAAAGAACAGAGAACAAAGAACAGGGAACAAATAACAGAAAACAAAGAACAGAGAACAGACAACAAGGAACACAGAACAAAGAAAAAAGAAAAGAACAAAAGACAGAGAACTAAGAATAGAGAACAGACAACAGAGAACGAAGAACAAAGAACAAAATAAAAAAAGAAAATACAGAAAATAAAAAACCGAAGACAAGGAACAGATAACAGAGAACAATGAACAGAGAACAAAGGAAAAGAACTAAGAGCAGAAAACAAATAACCGAGGATAAATAACAGATAACAAAGGACAGAAAACAAAGAATAGAGAACAAAGAACAAGGAACAAGGAACAGAGAACAAAGAACATAGAATAAAACGAAGAACCAAGTACAATAAAGAAAGTGCAGAAAACAAAAAACAGAGAGCAGAAACAGAAAACAGAGAGCAGAAAACAGAAAACAAGGAACAGAAAACAAATAACAGATAACAGTGAACAAAGAACAAAGAACAGAGATCAAAGAGCAGAGAACAAAAACAGAGAACAAAGAACCGAAAACAAAAAACAGAAAGGAAAAAACAGAGAGCAACGAACAGAAAACAAAGAACAGAGAACAAAAAACAGAAAACAAAGAACAGAGAACATAGAACAGCGAACAAAGAAAAGAGAAAAGAACTAAAAACAGAGAACTAAGAATAGAGAACAAAGAACAGAGAACAAAAGAGAGAGAACAAATAGTGGAGAACAAAGAACAGAGAACCGAGAACCTTGAACAGAGCACCGAGAACAGAGAATAGAGAACCGAGAACAGACAATAGAGAACGAAGAAGAAAGAACAAAATAGAAAAAGAAAATACAGAGAATAAAAACAGAAAACAAGGAACAGATGACAGAGAACAATGAACAGAAAACAAAAAAGGAGAACTAACAGCAGGAAACAAATAACCGAGAAGAAATAAAAGATAACAAAGGACAGAAGACTAAGAACAGAGAACAAAGAACAGCGAACAAGGAACAGAGAACAAGGAACATAGAACAAAACGAAGAACAAAGTACAGAAAAGAAAGTGCAGAAAACAAAAAACAGAGAGCAAAAAACAGAAAACAAGGAACAGAAAACAAATAACAGATAACAGAGAACAAAGAACAGAGATCAAAGAACAGAGAACAAAGAAATAAATTCACAAAACACATTCCTGTGTGGGATCATTACGGGAACGGTCGTTCTGCAAGACGGCATTGGCTTCCTGGAGTGTAACAGAAAGTCCATGAACTAATAGATTAATACAAGAACATCGACAAAGAGTAAAGAACAGAAAACAAAAAACAGAAGGACAGAAAACAAAGGACAGAAAACAAACGACAGAAAACAAAGAGCAGAAAACATAGAACAGAAAACAAATAACAGAGAACAATGGCACTTAGTTAAATGCACAGAGCACACACATTCCTCTATGAAATAATTGCGGAAACGGTCGGTCCGTCCGACACTAAGGGTTCTTGGGGTGTAAGCAGTGAGTGCTCTGGAGGTCGGGCAGGGTGCTGGCAGGTCTTGCCGATTTCATTGGTGTACTTCAGGGCTTTGGAAGAAGCGGGATGTTGTGGGGCTTTAGAAGAGATGGATTGCTGCAGAACTCTAGAATGAGCCTGGTGCTTTAAACCAGAAACTTCCCCTCGATCTGGGAGTAGAGCTCTAGGACTAGCTTGTACGTATGGTATTTACTCCGGAGCGTTAGCTATTGCTTTGAAGATAAATTCACGAGCGTTGCTTTATGAATTGTACAGCCTATGTTTACATGATCTGAATATCAACTGACTTTCCTGTGGTAATGCGCTATTTAGCAAACATTTACAATTGTTTATTAACAGATTGGGCGAATTTAATATTTAACGAAACAAAACTCGCCGTTGCCTAGCAACGTCTACATAATACAAACAAACATACATAATTATTCAATTAACAGATGGAGCCAATAATTATTTTTATATTAAATAATTTTACTTGGACAGCGTAGAATTCGGATCAAAGTGTGGTTGAGGGCATAAAATTCGTTAATCATGTCATGTCCTGTTTATTATTATTTTTAATAGTATTAGGCGATTTAAAGCTTCTTTGTAAGTGTGCCCGTTAGACGAATAAAATTGTTCTAAACTATAATAATATATTCCACCTACAGAATGAGCTGTTGGTTGATAGTAAATCGTAAATAATTACGTTTACACGAGTACTAAGTAATTAATTCTCATTAAAACGGACGGTAACTGTGTTAGTCTGCATTCCGGATGTTGCATGAATATGTAAGTGAGAATTCATAATAAAATTAATTTTTCAGAAAAGCTGCTTGTGTCTGTACATCTTCACCTTGGTGCAAAACAATACTAAATTTGCATAATATTTAAGATCGTATCATGCGCAGATATTTTTTTATAATAATGCAAATTAATAAAAGTTAAAAGGAGTAAGTCTGAGATCTTGTGGGAAAAAAGTCTTTTAGCGATCAATTTCATGTGCTTTGGAAACATCCGAGTTATACAGAACATTTTGAAATAGAATTTATGGGGGTCATTCAAAATCGTTGTCATGGGAATCGCATAAATACCTGTCTCACCATTTACTGTCGCCCGGTCTCCGCTATTACAGTCTGCATTTTTACGCGTCAATTATATAAGGCGCCAATTCGTAGACAAAAGAAGCAGAGGACCAATACTGTAAACAGTGGATGGCTGAATGTTGTTGAAACGTCTAATTATCTACCCCGAAGTGTTCTTCAGCTCAGGGAACTAACCTCTGCTCCGTACACCTCGTGGTGGATTTTGACTCTCCTCTCGACAAGCATAAGCGGTGTTTTTGCAGTGTGTGTGATTCCTGGCAGTACCGTTACAGACTGTAGTTTTTGTAAGAAGCTAACAATTCTGTCGTGAGTAGCAGAAGTTTTTTTATGCCAAAGTCTGTCGTTTTGGCGATTGTGTGCTTGTTTGATAGAGAGATTGTAAAGAGCTTCTCGGCAGGAAAGAGGATTGATCAATTAAGGCTCCAAAGATATTTCAATATGATGTTCTACTAAATCTCGAATGTAGTACTTTAGAACACACCAAATTGATGCACGAATTTAAAATTAATTATCTGAATATTACAGAAAGTATAAGAAAGTATAGCCAGTTTTAAAATTCGTAATGTCATTAACTAAAAAACAGTTTATTTTTTTTTTGAATATTATTTTTTCCAAAGTCACTGTACTGTGAAACGTGTGGTTCTGAAGTTTGGTGCTTCATCTTATAGTGTCATACCTGTTACCAAGCATGTGTGAGCGCATGCTAAGTGACACACATGCACAGAGAACCTACAGTTTAACGTGGGCTCCGAACCTCGGGAAGTATAATTATACTTCAGCTCCGAATCGTGGAAATTTGTGTAGCAATACAGCGCTCTAGTCAATACACCACGGTTGCTTGAATATAACAAAGTTTAAAGAAACGCAAGTTTTTCTTGTCGTATTGGTAACCTCTAAACATTTTTAAATTTAAAATTTAGAGTAATTGTTTCAAAACACTTTTTACCTTCCTCGCGTTTACTCAGCAAAGTTTTTTTTGTTCTGGGCGTACTGGCCGATATACTAGTTATGCCTAAAAAGGGTACTTTTATGTCAAACATTTGTAATCTAAATCTTTGACTAATAAGCAGGTTTTAGGGCCTTTGGAGACCGATAAAGCGAACGCTGCGCGTTCGTCTTTCTGTCTGTCCGTGTACGTGTGTCTGTATACATTCTACAGTCCATACGCCTTAACGCAGAAAACTCAAATTTGGCTCAAAGATTGGTAATTGTAATAGGATGACACCGCAGGAAAATGAGGTGGGTCCGCCAAAAATGGGGTGAGGGGAGGGGTGGTATTACAAATAAGACGACGCGTTTAAAAAAGAACCTTAAATTTGTATTGCACCCATGCAGTCGAATAGCCGATCTGCGTAAACGCGATCTCCCTATTACCTCCCTGCCCTTCACCATCGATATTTCGTTTTTTCAAAAATTTACTAATTTCAGTTTCGAAATCAGTATGAGCAACTTTCCATTGAGAAACTGCGACTTTTTCTTTTGGTCGTTTACCTAAACAGCTTGTTCGAGTATTTGGTAGGAAAGTTCTAAAGGTATATTATACGAAACGCAACAACGATTTTGAGATTTAAACGGATAACCATTGGTTGGAACTAGACAACACCGCAATAGCAATCAGCTTTAACGTCCCACTGCTGGGCACCGGCACTCTTCTCTGCCACTTACTCTCCTTAACGCTAAGGTGGAGTACGCGGCACCTACAGTTTAACGTCGAATCCGAACGACTAAATACCAGAAAAGGTTTCAGGCATTAAGACCCCACGGCTTTCTACACCGGATTGGGAAATGTGATTGGCGGGTTGCGATATAGATTTATATTGCTGCATGACTTTGGCGGGGAATCGAACCTTAGACCTTTAGCGTTAGAGGCTAAGCGCCTAACCTCTGAGCTACCACCACTCATAGACAACACCAAAAACCATTAAACCACTCAACTGCTTCACAAAATAGGGGGTGGGTGGTGAGGGTGCTTAACTTCATAGTAGACGCGCTCGGAAAAGAACCTTACATTTGTATTCTACACATATTGAATAGCCGACTTCAATAAATTTTAAAAGTTTTGAAAATTCATAAGCTTTTCAAAAATTTTTAACATTATTAAAAATTTTCAAAACTTTAAAATTATAAAACTGTTTTGGAATATCTAGGAAATTTCAAAATTTTCTAAATCTTGCAATATAGTAAAAAATTTCAGAAATTTTCAGAATTTTCAAAAATTTTAAAAATTAAGATTTATCAAACATTTCAATATTGTTCAATAAATGTATTTAATTTTTTTTAAATAATAAAAATTATTAAAGTGTTTCAACAATTTTTAAAATTTCTTAAAATTTTCAACATTTTCTTTCCAATTTCAATTTTTTAATTTTAAAATTTTTCGAAATTTATCGAAATTTCTAATTTTTTTAATTTATATAATTTTTAAAGTTACAGCACTTTTCAAAATTTTCAAAGTATTCAAAAATTTTCACTATTTTCAAAATTTTCAAAGTATTCAAAAATTTTCACTATTTTCAAACTTTTTAGTTATTTCAAATATGCAAAATATAAAAAAGAACAGTCAAAATTTTCTAAACATGTATGAAAAATATTGTTAAACATGGTATAAAATTTATATTTCATATATTTCAAGAATTTTAGAAATTTTCTAAATTTCCATAAAACATCAAAATTTTCAAAATACTTTTAAAATTTTGATAGATACGAGGAAGGTCCCGTGGCGGTCTCGGCAGCTTTTTTGCTTTAAATTATTTCTGTAGATTTTAAATCAGTGGCGGCGCTGAGGGTGGGCAGAGGTGGGAATCCGCCCACGCTGTAATTTAATCCGCCATCCGACTGCCTAGCTTGCAAATATCAGGAAAACGTAAAACCGATATTATTGTTTTAAGAAATGAACACCAAATGTCCTTGAATAAGTTTCAAGAATTTTTTCTGCCTGGCTAGGATTAATTTTGCCGTTTGGTCTATACAAATCCCATTATTTATTATAACAAAAGGCGATTATGTTATTTTAGTATCTATATTTTAACGGAAGTTTATTTGTTCATTGGACATGGACTCAGCTTATACTCGCAGGCACTCCAACTTGGCAGGTACAAAGGTCGCCGCGAGCTAATGCTACGTCCGAACTAAGATGAGCCAATACTCAGCAGTTCTCAACATCTAAACGTAATATTTTCGTGCGGTGTTAGAATTTCACAAACAATTCTTTGATAATGGTATGTAAACATACCGAAATACGTATAATAATAGAAAAATAAAACTGTTGAAGTGTTGATTATTGTATTTATAATATTAAAAATTTATTTGTTATAATCAAATTAATTTTTGTATTTTGAATTTTCCTATATTAAATTAAAACGGTTTAAAAAAAAATTAATTAGAAGTAAATACATTTAATTAGAGGAATCCTCGCTTTCTTGGTTTGAGATATCCGGCGAATCTTCACCTACGTTTATTATTATAGAATCAATATCATCAACTATAATCTCACGCTGCCACCAAGATTGAATTAGTTTTTCCGTATGTTCCACGCACTTTCGCCACTGTATTTCACCACACTGATTTCAAGATTCCTCCCACAGTTTTAACACATGATCATCGCCAAAACTATCACGTCCGATATGTTTATCATAATAACGTTTTGTATCCGCCCAAATTAATTCAATTGCATTAAAATGACTGTGGTACGGCGATAGTATTAGAACTTCGTGGCCAGCTTCGCGGATCATTTCATCAACAACATGTTTTTTTTTGTTTTTTTATGTGATTTTGTAATGGCAAGCAACTCTTTTTTTAAGGCGTTTAGTGGAAACGGTATTTCATTACACTCAAGCCAATTCGCGATTTCTGCCTTTTTCCACCTGCATGTCGGCTGCTTTTCTATCAATCGCGAGCGAAAGATTGCTCTTCTAGATTTTAAATCAACTTTTCTTCAATCCATTTTTCAAATGATTCGCTGTTCATGTTGTCATGGTAATCCGCGCATTTGGACGTGGTGGAAAAAATTAAACTTGCCCCTGGAATAAAGCCGTCTGATGAACGAGCATGCACGATCATGAACCGCTTTCCTTTAGACCCTGATTTGTTTTTTATACTTTTCATCGAGTTATCCTGCCAAGACTTACGAACACTGCCTTTTTGAAAAATTCAAGTTTCATCTAGAAAAACGGGTTTGTGGTCGGTTGTTGCCGGTTGCGGTCTTTTTTATAACTAAAAGCAATGTTCTTTACAAGTTTAGAAAACGTTTTTAATCCTATATTTATAATTTCTCGATCGTTTACAGCTTGTAGCAAAGTTTTTAATGTAAATTGGGTGTTGTTACTGTAGAAGTTATAAATCGCATCCCGCACTGCCATTTTAACCCCCACAGACATTAACAGATTTTAGTTTTGCGCGCCGACGTTTTTTTGGTCCGCAAAGCACGTTAACTTTAACATCACCTGAGAGCCTCTCAACTGATCTTAAACTGATATTTAATGCTTCCGCAACTCTTTATTCAGTTTGCTAATTGAAATCAAAGGGCCGCCGGCTTCCTTCTCTCGTTGAAAATAGTTCATTAAATTGAGGGCTAATTTCATAGACTGCAAATGCAGAACACCTAACTCTTAGCCATCACAATTGTAATTATATTTTAATCACTCTGTTTACTAACTAGTAAGTAATGCGTTTTGATTGGTTCATAGACAATTAATATAAATTACACGTTTCAGAACATTAAATAAACTCAGTTTAGTTTATCTATTTTACAAAAATAAAGCGAATAAAAATCTTAGAATACAATATTTTATAATATTCTAGGTGAAAATAGTAAAGCATTAACATGTTTTGAACCACCGACTTGCTACTAGTTGCTTCTTTTTCTCTCTTACTTATCAACGCAGTGCGCCTCATTATCTCCGCAAGTTTCAAGTCCGCAGACGTACTACCTGCTGGACGCGACCCTCGTTTACCTGCAATAAGTACCCTTTGATAATAATACAGTACGTCGTTACTCGTTCCATACTAATACAAACCGAACTTTGTACCTGCCAAGTTGGAGTGCCTCCGAGAATATCTTAAGCAGGAAATGCCAGCTTTCCATTAATACTACGGTATCAATGTACTTTTTGCTGGTAACTAATTTGACCATCCCCATTTTGCCACCATAAATGTTGTAGGCAGATAGGGGTATAGATGCAGACTCATTATTTGCCCCACTAAATATTTTTATTGCCCAAGTTTGCCCACCCACCAAAAAAATCCTAACGCCGCCACTGTTTTCAATCGACTATTTGAAAAGCGTATATGAAGATTTGATGGGTATTCAGATTCATTCCGTCCACACCGTTCTTTATAATCTTCTTTCAAATATTAAGCCAGCAAAGAATTTCTGTTCAGACGCAATCATTTTTTTGTGTTAGCCATTTATTCATCAATGTAAACTCTACAACCAAAGGTTTTGATTGAACTCTACCAGCTTTTGCGTAAGAATTTAAAATCGATCTAGTACGAGTTCACGTACAAGTTTGTTGAACTCAAATAGCAGTCTTCTCTATCGGTATCCAGCAAGTGGGATGTATTGTTTTAAGAGTGCGGGTGGGTGTGCTCACTTCACTATAACAAATTATATGTTATATGTCAAGAGTTAAATCCTTCAGATAAAAAGTTTACAACGCGTTTGTGTATACACCAATCCTCCCATTATGTCATACTCTTTATGCACTTTTAAAATTTACAAGAAAATGCAAATTTTTGTAACCCATCTGGTACCAATTTATTATCAAACTTTGTTAAATCAACTTCTAAACCCACACTTATGATGCAATCTTTTTGCAATTTTAGCCAAATCCTTCATCTTAACTCTTACAGTTACAATAAGATTTTCCTGACTCATTTCTCATAATTGGTCGTAAATACTTAAGTGCGATGACATTTACACATCTCATTAGAGAAGAGATAGCGGCAGCATTTTTAGAATGAAAAGTTACGCTACATTTAAATTGCTGACTTCCTTACAAGCTCAGTTTTTTTTTGTCGAATAACTGGAACGCTGCAGACATATTCACGTGTCATTTACAACAACAATTTGTCATTGTTTGAACGGTCAGATACGTGCAAAAGGAAAGGGAAATGAAGATGAAGATTTAAAGTGAAAAGTTTTAATTAGAAAGGTGCTTTGGGTGGCGATGATACGCTCCAAATAAGACATGCCCGCCAGGAACAAGACGACAGAAAATTAGGCACGATTTTTGAAATATCATGAGTGCTACTTAACGACTTTCATTGTTATAAAATTATTAAAATGGTTTTGTTTGTGTTTTGAACATCACCAAACATTTTGACTTTATTATTTATTTAAGTATATATATTATATACACATCAGCACTGCGGGCCAATGAGGCCCATGGCTTGGTCCCATTCCCTCCAGGTTTGGCTTATTGCTATGTTCCGGGGGGTAGTGGGGTTCATTGGGCCTTTAACCACTACGCCCCTTCAGCTTACGCCAAACCCTTGGCATTACATTTACTCGTCTATTTTACTCATCCATCTATACTTCGTGGGGGATTCCAACCCCACTAACGACTGCCACGTTGTTAATCCGGAACCACTTATTAGGGTGCCATTCCGAGAGCACCAAGCGCCGCGTTGACTCGACTTCTGGACATTATTTACTTAAATACTGTAGAAAAAATCGAAACTAGTGGAAAAAATGTTCTGGACCCATGATCAAAATACACCCGAGTAAATAAATACGTCTCCAAAAGAATGAAAACTTTTACTCAAAATTCTATTCAAAAACCAATTAGGTTTTTCACATTTTTATACTAAACAAATTAAAACCAAAAACACAGCGAAGTATTATCTAAAATTGGTAAACAAAAAGAAGTGTAAAGCGAAAGTAAGAAACTATAAAAACACTTCAAGTATTGAAGTACAGTTAAGAATTAAATAAAAGTTTGTTAGCCAACATTTTGACCCACATTTCGTTTGATCGCCAAAAACAGACACTTATAATTTATTTATTTTTGTACACACACACCCACTGCTCTTAAAATTTATCAATCTAAGGACTGATATGAGGGAGGTTACGAATTTTTTACCTTGTTTTTGTCGATGTTCGTGATTTTGTAGAGGATCCATTTTAGACCTTTTGGAAACAAAACAAGTTATTTTAGAAACAATTTGTATATGCGACACATTGAAATATCATGAACCTACTGGACCTCCGCTACTAGACGGCACATATTTGCGCCTCTATTATATAAGGCGCTTATTCCTATGTACTGCTATCCAGCGGACTAGTACAGTTTTAGATGCGATTAAAAAATGGGGGGTTTAAAATGTTTATTTGTATTTTTGGAACATATTGTGCTAATAGCTGTCATTACAAAAACAAACTCCAAGGAGAAAACATTGGGGCCGCAAAACTGTAAATACCGGCGGGCAGGTCATGACTGCTTCACATATTTTTCTTCTACTGAATATACAAAAATAATTTGAACTTGAGTTTCTATCAATTTCGAGGCCTAATGCAACTGCTTTGCTAATTTACGGTGACTTTTATTAAGTTGTGCTGTGTAGAACTCGCATACTCGTATTTAATAATAGTAATAAAGTTTAAGACTCTAATTATGAATTTTTTTCTAACGTATTAAATGGTGTAGCCCATAGATAAAAAATGTGTAGCCGCTATAACTGAAACACTCTGTACACCGTGCTTGTAGGAAAAATCTGGCCAAACTTCGGCAAATGGTTCAAGCAGCTACTTTGATAAAAAATATACAGCGGTTAACGCATCCTTATGGAGTTACAGCCTCTCCACGATGAGACAGTCCAATTACGTTTTAATTAATATCTCTCTATAAATTAAAATATTTGGTTTAAATTTTGTATTGGTATTTTATTAGTTAGGGTTTACAATTTCACCTATTTTCGTTGAAATTCATGTACCAGAGGCGTAGATGTGGGGGGTGCACGACGTATCACTTTAGGTGTTTCTTACACACTTTCAATTAATTCCATTTCTTCTCTCTTTGATCTGAATCAGTACCAGCTTATACTTGTCTTTTTTCAGTGGACAAAATACGCATTTTTCAATTTTATTTTAGTATTGGTACGGTGTCTTGTGACTTTCTTGCTTGGTACTGCTTCACAATTTTTCTCATTTATTGTTACATCTTTTCTTTTTTCGCTAAGGTTTTCTTTGTTTTACAAATAAAGCTACTATAACAATACTTGTGCCAAGCAACTTACTCAACAAGCATATTATTTACATGGCACACAAATTTTTTTATGAAATTTTCAAATACTTTGAGGAATTTCTCCGCGCATTTAATGCACAAATAACGCAACACTGCTAATTTATATTTCTCTTCCTGTTAACTGAAATGTGCGGTGCTGTAATTTCACTTTGTTTGGTTTCTGTTGTTGCGAACATCATTACATTAAGGTTAGTACCGCTTTTAAAATCTTAATAAAAATTGATTTATTCCGTAGTCTCATAGCGTTCCCGACGGACTGAACATTGAACAATAATGATGGCCGATGGGCTTCGTGTGAGGTAGACCTAGATGTAACTATACTCGTTATACTAGACCGGCGACAACCCACATCTTAAACGTGATTTTAGCTTATAAATAAACTTCATATTTTGTTTATCATAACAAAAAATTAAAAATCCGATTGCTTGGCAAGTATTTTAGAAACTTTAATCACTATGCGCTTGTTTACTCGTAAATCTTGCTAGATCGGAATAGTATCATAATAGCTGTAGGGGCAGGGTACATTATCATCGTTTAAAGATACGTATTTTGCGAATTATGTAAGCTGTTGCGACGATTTTTAATGTTAACGCCTATTTACTCAAAAATGTTGTCAAATCGTCATAGAATTTGGTGTCGTAATAACTGAAGGGGGGGGGGGCATTTTTAGCGTTTAAAGATATTTTAGAAAACATGTAAAATTCTAGGAAGATTTTAAGTTTAACTCTTGTTTATTCAAGATTATTGACAGATTGGCATAGAATTTGGTATATAGGAATTCTGTGGGGAGGGGGGGGGGTCATTTTAAGTTGTTTTGCGTATCATAAAAACTATCAGAAAGATTTTGAGTGTAACTCATGCTTACTCCCTATTGTATTCTAATATGTATCGGATTCTTAGCGATATGCGAGTGATGAGTGACAATGTTCCATAGCGTTGCGAGCCACAAAGTGTTTATGGCATAAGTAATCTGATCTTATAGTGACTGTTGTGGCTAGGCGGGACGGCTAAGCATCCTAACTTAGGTGAGTGGCGTGAACAGCGATACCTTCTGCGGGGTCGGCGTTGTAACAGCCACTTCGGTGATTTCAACTTGGTACGCCCATTTATCTTCGGAGAGATTTAAGCTTTACCTTAATTGGGACCATGGAGAAATGGGCGAGTGATTTCACGAGATAAGGTGTTGTTAGCTCTTAGTATGGGTACCTAACACCTTAGCGGCAACGCGTTCTCTGTAACGAGATTCCCTCTTTCTGGCCTGGGGCTATAAATATGCCTGCGTCCCAGTCACTACGTCGAGGGAGGCGATATACTTGGTGGTCAGAGGCCGATGATTTAAGGCAGGTGGAGGTGAGCTCCAGGAAGAACGGGCGCGGCTGCCGGCATTATGAGCTTGGGCCGTAGGGGCGATGTGCACTTTGCCTGCTCACGCCCACTATCAAAGTGTCGACCCAGAGGTTTCGTGCTTAAGCACACCCAAAGCTGTTAAGGTACCGGTCATATCGGACCGACTACCGACTAATCTCGGCGGTGCGTAGTCGACTAGTACTGGGATTGCAAGCAGCCTATTTTGGTAGGGGTAGCACTGCCTTTGGCACGTGCTTGCTCCGAAAAGTTCAATCAGTGGCTTCTTTGACTGGGGCACCACGGGAACCAAGTCTGAGCCCGCGGGGAATTAGCAGCCCCCGTCTTGGTCACGGTGTAGGACTCGTGGTGGCAGTGGTAACCCTATGCAGGCTAGGACCGTCTTAGTGCGGTACGACGGAGAGCTGCGTTTTCAGCTCGGGTACTGATCTGCAAAATCAGTAGAGATTTAGGTAATCTCCCCCAACCAGGGGGGACTTAGGGTTCGCAGCCTAATATCAAGACTAGTAGCTGGTTCTCATTAAACCGTTGTTAACTTGAGCAGGCGCGCTGATTGAGCGTATCTCAATCTGGCCTAAAAAGGGACGTGGCATATAAAGCTCACGCTAGACGCCGCCACGTTAAACTAAAGAGGTAGACTGTAATGACCGCCTCATATTGGCTTGTTGTGGCTAGGGCGTTGATGTAAAATACCTTTGCAAACATAAAATGTAAAGATTGTTAAAGTATAGTTGTAGGAACGTCCAGGAAACATGTTTGCACTTTTTTGGCGTTGTTTATTTGCACTAAATATAGAGACTTTTAGTAAAGAAAGGGGGAACGTTGTATTTTGGTCCTACAAACTGAACTTTAGTATTTTTAGTAGTATTTTTTCATCTAAGAAATGAAATTTTACTTTTGACAATCAAAATCAATATTCAATGTTGTTTCCAGGTATGAATTATTTTTAGTTTTCTATGACGCCTCTGTGTTTTACGTTGTGTTCAAATATAGCATCCATTTTCGCACAAAAAGGAAACACACTGAAGATATCCATGCACTAATTTTTAAACACGTTTCAGACCTTTATTTCCATCAAGCTACAAGAATTTTTTTTTTCTTAAAAACGTAATTTTCCCACAGCACGGCATGGGAAATTTAAAAGATAATAATTCATTCATTTGTCGGTAGAAAAGCAAAATAAAAAGTAATCGAACATTTGTCTTCATTTCACGATGTGTTCACTTAATTAAGAAATTACTATCACGTTTGCTGTGTTTAATGGATGGGTAAATTTCAAAGGAAGTTAAATATCTGCCGATGAAAGATCTCTATAATCATTAAGAATGAACTTTAACGGTAAGATTAATTAAGTATTGACGTGTTCTCATTAGTTGAAGTGATTTGAGATGAATAAAGCAGTTTAATAATTATAATACTACTTAAGGAAGAGTTATTTTCGTAATTTCAAATAACGTCCTTGAAAATGGTGTCATTAATGCATCAAATAATCATCTAACACTTTTTCATATTTTTCTTGCTTCATTGTAACTGTTTACGGTTTATGTAATTTTGACTATTACTGCTATTATGTACTAAGTATTTTTAAATTTTTGTCAGTTTACATAAAAAAAAAGCAATGTAATTTGGTTAATAATATGTATTAAAATGACAATAAATGATTTTAATGAGTTTACAAGGTTTTTACCTAATTTAACTGCACAACTGCAACGACAATTACTTTTTCCTTTGAAAATTTCAAGTCCTAACCAGTTCCATTGCCAGTCACAAGCATTATACACGGGTAATTGTTTACATTAGTCACTTTTAACTTATTTTACCACAAATTTAATTATCCTGTCCTCAAATCCTTAATCAGTGAAGCGAGGTGAAGGTGTATTTCGACAAAATATTGTTTTTATTTGCTAAATTTGCAGCCTTTCCTATAAACGAAAGGAAATTCGAAAGGCGACTGTAGTTTGTTATTATAATTTTTTGCCAACCGGTTTTTGCAATATGCGAATTCCAAATCATGATCTAGATCACAGTTGAGTATCTAACTTGGAGTTATTGCATTTTTTGTAAATGCCAGATAGTGGTGTGTTGAAAATCAATTAAAGCTAGTATAAACATGATTTTTATCTTGTTAATCAGTGTTTTTGTTTGTTTTGATAGGCGGAAATCATGGCTAAATATAGTAAATTTATTAAAAGCGAGTTTTACTGTCTCGGGTACCTTACAGTATTAATTAGTACTAGCCGGAACCTGTCGTCTACGGCCCACGCGTTTTTGGTAACTTTATTTTCAAATTGTCGATTGCAAGACATCTACCGAACGCATCTCGCTGTATTGTATTTTCTCAAATACGAAAAGTCAGCGACTGAGTTGAACATACGTAGCTACTAAGTAATCATGCGAAGGTTTACTATTTTTTATTTGTATATTTACGCTATCTAGCGTGATTGGCATTAAATAATCTTTAAAATAAAAGTACCCACTTTCCTTTCAAAATCACGAAGCTCATTAGCGTTTTCCATTTAAATTTTCACATTAAAAACTCTTTTAACTGTAGGAATGAATGTCTGTTTTTGATTCCTATTAATGCTGATTGTGTATGGAAGGTTCGGTTAGGTAAGGTTAGTTTTATATACAGTTATGCGTTTTTAAATTGTAAATGGTAGTCCAGTACCCGAGGGTGATAACATAATTGTAGTTAATAAAACAACATTTTCAGATATTTACCCTCTTAAAATCTCAGCTGCAATGCAATTTGTAAACCTGATTTGGGTCATTTATGATTATCTTCGCGCACGGCATCGTTTGCATGATCTGACCTGCATTTCTCTCTAGAATCGTTTTTATTACTGATCTGCCTCTGATCCTGCCGGTAGAAAAGTCTAGCGCGATGAAAGGGATCCGTAAGTCCATCATGTGTGTTCCCTGAGGTGTCTAATGTGGGATTGGCAGCTATCGACGGATTATGCCCTAATCATATTAGTAAAGTGCTCGAGGAATGTTGTTCTAGGTTATGCTCTAAAACTAAAATTTGTCCAAAGCTGCCTTGGCCAAAAGGGCACAATTCAACAAATTTGAGTTACATGCATAGTTTGAAAGTACGTGCCGAAAACTTTCAATACATTTATATTTGTTAACATGTCTGTGGCGGTTATATTTTCTTATTAATATTTGAGAAACGCGAAATACATTGCGCTTTTTCTCAACGAAAACTAAAAACGCGTTTTCTCCGTTCATATGTCTGCAAAAATTCATTCTTTTTAGCTAGTTTTTTGCTTTCCAAACTATTATCTCGTTACCTGTTAATTTTATCAACTAATGCACTTCTTCTTTTTTTGTAGCTTCAACATCGAGTATGCTAGCAGTTAAGTTTCAGATTCTTAAGACTAATAGTAAACGAAAAACAGCTAAAAATCCAAAGTAGTGCATACATTACGGTGGTCGCACTGCATCGACACGCTGCATGTGTATCTATGAGTAAAGACAGTCCCCGCTATTTTTTTTGTCCCGTTTACCGCACCCCATGCCGAATACCTCTAGAACTGCATGTTGTGGGGTTTAATGAAAGTTTCAGCGAATTATTTATAAATAAATGACATTTACAGCGATGTTTTCTAATTAAAAATATTAAGACCTTTCATTGAAAAAAAATGGTCCAAATTGGTGAAGCGGTAGCCGCTGGAGGAACCGGAGAAAAAAAAACTTTGAGCTTTTATATATGTATGGAGTTTACAATTACGCCTTCCTTATCTTAGAACTAACATTAAGCATATTTTCGATTTTTGCAAACCAAGTGGGCCATGACAGTTAAGTAAATTTTTTTTTTGCTCGAGTAAAGTACCTTTTCGGTGGAAAATATGAAAAAATGTTAGTGAGAAAAGTTGTCCAGAATACAAAATATGTCTTTATGTAAAATTTCGGGAAAATTAGCCTGTTTTAATGAAATAGATTTTTTGTGATGTATAAGTTCAAGAAAATTGATCTACTTTAGTAAAGTCGACTTTTGTAAGCAGAATACAACTGGACTTCAAGATACAATGAATTTCTGAAGTAGCGGAGAACCCCCGCCACCTACATATTTAGACAGCTGGCTTAATATCTTACATAGCGCGCTGGTACTTTATTAACGCGCGATGTATGTTTGATTATTATTTTTTAATAACGATTATATTAGACCTGCCTACTAAATAAAGCATAATGAACACTAATTGCGTAGGTCCTTTAATTAGAATTGACGTTAACTTTCATAAGTTGTGCTATGTAGAACGCAAATATTTCATAATAGTAATATAAAGTTTAAAGGCTTCCTTGCTACTATAAACGTAGCAAGTTTGTTTACTTTTATTTTGCTGGGTTAGAATAATCTAATATAAACAGGTACTAATCGCGGACGTGTTTCAACAACACAAAGAGAATAAACATTTTTAATATGATTTGTTTATGTTAGTTACACTTATTAAGTTAATATTCCTGTACGAACAGTGGCGTAACGTTAGAAAATAGACAGGGCCTCCCCATTGCCCATTTTATTAAATTTAACAAACTGAAACCTGTAACCTTGCTGATCCAGCTGATCCAAAATGCGTTTTGCAAAGTTTTTACCTGTTTTACGATACCGATACTGGTCGGTTCAAATTTTTGCATTCCCTGTTCGCTTAGCGCAATTTTTACCACGTTTTTAGTCTTGACAATTAATTTGTAATGTTTTTTCTAACTGTAACTTATTCGTTACGTGAATCAACATAGCACTATGCAACACATTAATATGCGAACTCACCTTGTATGCGTATTACCTTGGTATTACCCCAACGCAACGCCCCTAATGGAATGAATATATTCACACTTGCATGTGCTTTTAGGGAAGCTATGCGTGACATACAAAATAATTTCAAATGGCTTCTCAAGTTTTTTTCCAACTCCAATAAATTTTTAACACCCCTATATTGCTAACTACGGTATGAGCTGCGTAATTCTCTAAACTGCGTAAATATTTAAATATTTTGATGTGCTTCCGGTGTCATAATGAATAAGCACGTAAAGATAACGAGGCCTACAAAAAGGGTGAGTCAACCGAAAATGGTTCACTACGGAAGGAAGTCCATGCACCTGTGACAAGTTCACACGGTACGTGGAACGACTGTCCAGACGGAACAGAGACGGCACTCAGACATTTCCAAAAACGGTTGCTGGTCGTTTTAATGAGTTGAATCACTTTAATTCCTTTAAAAGACATTTCCAGTGTGTTGTTTGCTTTTAAATGACACATGTAAATGTTAAAGTTGAAATAAAATGCGATGCATAATTTAAAATTTTAATTTAACCTAAAAAAGTTTTGATGTTAGATAAATTTAACAGCAAGCACGATATTGCTTGGATGTTGAGTTTGTCTGAAGAATATTATAAATATTATTAACACTTAACGTTTTGTTCATTTTGTTTAAATATTGATGGCACAAAATTCTCGAAAATATAAACACACATTTTAATTTGAATTTTTCATCATTGCAAATTATGAAAGTAACAATATATGTTATGAAATCGATGATCAATGGGCTGTAATTAAAATGCCACTTTCTAGTTTTTACTCTATATAAGGTACCATTATGTAACACTAACAGGGAATTTTTATTTTTACATGCACGGTACTGCAGATTAAATATCTAGTAATATTACTGCCGTTTCATTTTTCCATTCACAATTCATGTCAACATCTTAATTTTTTTTTACCAAAAAACATATCTGTTGAATCGAAGGTGGTACGGAGGTTTTCAGCTCATTAAAATTCATCTTTATTAAATTAAAGCAGTAAAATTATAGTAGACGGTAAAGGTTAAGCCTAATTAATATTTAATTAAAAAGTAGCAATTTGATGACTTATTTCTTATATTTTATTTTTGGTTTTCAGGTAAGCCAGATTCTAAACCAACCGAATAATTACATTACCATAACTACTACCGGTAAGTGTTTCTCTAAGAATTTTCGTGTACTGTCAATTATACGAAATGCGTTACGTCCACAATATCACTCTCGCTTCGTCTAAGACGCTATAACAGTTACCAATATTTGCAGGCAACTAACTGTAGCAAGAGCATGACGTTCTTTTTTACTATATCTGGGGTCTCTGGGGACAAATGAATTGTGTTCTATATACAGCGAGGAGAAGTTGTTAAGCAACTAAGAGGCGAGAACCAACCCTATGTGAACAAGCATGGAAACGCCTGTGCAATAAAAATTGGATTTTATTTCAACTATAGCTAGGATAGACCACGACGCGTTTCGTTCTTATTAGAACTCTTAAGGTGGCCTCGATCCCATTCATAGTCAAAACCAAAAGCGACAGCAGTTAATATACCAGAAAGACAAAAGCTTAGCTGCACATATCTGCTTAGCAGATTTTTTTATGTGCGCGACATTTGGGCGCCGCCGTTTGGGTTCCGGGTGTTTGGCCGACGGCGTTTGAGCTTCGGACGGTTGGGCGCCAGCAACTGTTACATTAATTTAAACATATTCTAAAAATAATGTATTTATAAATAACCTTTTCACAATAGGTAAAACGAATTTTAAGCCGAAGTATAACGTAATCAAAGTCTCACAACAGTACCAGCGCCCAAACGTCTGGAGCCCAATCGGCGGCGCCTAAAAGTCCTGCTCGTCGTAGATCTAGCCGTTTTCGAGTAAAGGTCATACTCAGTAATTTTTAAAAATTCCCATGAATGGGGGACATTTGGAAATTCTTATTGATTAACGTTTGAATTGTACTTTTATAATAATATTTGTTGAATTTAGTTAAACTAATAACAGTTGTTTTAGAATTATTTACCTTTTCATATCTTTCACTGTCAATATTAAGCCGAAAGATTTCCAAAAATAACAGTTAGCACAGTAACAACCAATGCAATTGTATTCATTTAACTACCGTCAATATCTTACTTTCCTGCTAAATTTTGTAATTACAAAAACAGGTATTGGAGAAGGGTTGAAAGTAAATCAAGCAACAAATTTTTGTTTTAAAGCTCGTTTACTCAAAAATCAGTTTACAAATCACTATAATAGTTGGATCGTGTAGAAGGATTTAATATCGTATTAGCAAAGAAAGTCATAACTAGGGCTGGGCAAAGTAATTATACTTACTTAAAGTATCGATACTTTGGCTGGTATGACAAAGTATCGAAAGTACCTATCAAGGTATCAAAATTATCTACGTATCGACAGTATGAAACATATCTAAAGTACTGAAATATTAAAGTATCGAAAGTATTAAAAGTATTAAAGAATCGAAAGTATCAAAGTCATTGTAAGTATCGAAGTATCGAAAGTACCTATCAAGGTATCGACAGTATCTATGTATCGACAGCATGAAACATATCGAAAGTACCGAAGCATTAAAGTATCGAAAGTATTAAAAGTATTAAAAAATCGAAAGTATCAAAAGCATTGTAAGTATCGAAGTATCAAAAGTACCTATCAAGGTATCAACAGTATCTATGTATCGACAGCATGAAACATATCGAACGTACCGAAATATTAAAGTATCGAAAGTATTAAAGAATCGAAAGTATCAAAAGGATTGTAAGTATCAAAGTATACAAGGCACCTATCAAGGTATCAACAGTATCTATGTATCGACAGCATGCGACATATGGAAAGTACTGAAGTATTAAAGTATCAAAAGTATTAAAGAATCGAAAGTATCAAAAGCATTGTAAGTATCGAAGTATCGAATATATTCAAAGTATCCAAGTATCAAAAGTAGTACGTACCATCTGTGTTCCATTTTTACAATCAGGAAAACTATGCAATTTGAAAACTCGATGCTGCTATTTAAAAAGTAGTTACTTTTGGCAAAACAACTGCAATATTTTAAGTTTCTATCTATAATAATAATAATACTTGAGATTTTAAATCTAATTGTCAAATTAAGAAATTTCGACACTTTCATACCTCAATACTTTTGATACTTTGATCGATACTTTCGAAACATTCGACACTTCGTTACTTTCTTTCGATACTTTCGATACTTCGATACTTTCTTTCGATACTTTCGATATTCAGCCTTTGTGGGGGATTAAACGGCAGCAATTCCTGAACCGCTCTCAGTCTATAAGAATACATGTGCCACAAACGGAGGTTTTAGGCTCATATCTCAATTCTTTTCTGCGGAACGTTGCAGTGGTCGTCCGCTACCCTCTTTTCTGGCAACGCTTCCTGTCTCACGAAACAGTTTTATACACCCATTTTAAAATATCGTTAAATAATTTGTAGTCACCTCATCAGCGGCTTCTAAAAATTCGGCACGATATTCTTTAAAGCAGCTTTGTGCTGAATACGTCCAAATTCCATTAATCTTGTTTCCATTGCCAAAATAAGAATGATGATAAATACTTACTAGTCCGATATGTATACCAATTCGCGATAATAAAATTAAGAGGATCGTGAAAATACTCCTGCGTTTGTCCCAATAAGAATGGGATTTTTGGGTAATTGCAGAGAAATAGCACAAATAACAAGGAAATAATTACCTACACTGCTAGTCGCTAACAATAGCACGTTTGACGGTACCGCAATCAACTGTCACAACCAAAAATTTCGTATGAAGCATAAGTAACAAGCCAGGACATGTGTCAACGTTAAAAAAATCACGCACCAGCGTACTTAACCAGAAATTGTTTTCAATCACCTTTATCAGTGGCGTAACTTCAGATTTTGGGCCCGGGGCAAGATACCTACAGGGCCCTGGTCCCATTCTCACAAAAACTTCAATAATAAAGTAATTGATAACAAAAACAATTGCTTCAACGGGAAAAAATTATTTGCAGTCTAGTAAATGAACATAAATATATTAAAGCCGTGTCTAATTAAGATCAGCAAATCTTAAATTTTCTGAAGTTAATGTGGCTGGGTCGGTACCAAAAAGTGTGGGTGTTGTGTTATAACTAAATATAATCTCACTTCAGTATTTTTCATTACTTACATAGAATTTAAATTGTTTTTTGTTGAATATAAAAATAAAGACTGTCGAAAACTTAAAAATTTTTATTGAAAAAACTTCGTAATAGAGAAATAAAAAAATAAAAACTCGTGGCTCGTGACAGGGCCCCTAAGACCTCGGGCCCGGGGGCCGTTGTCCCCTTTGCCCCATGGTAGTTACGCCACTGATCTTTATATTGAACAATCAACTTTTTGAACCAAAAACTATTTACTAAATCGGTAATTACAGATTGCTAGTAAAACCATTTCAAAACCATTTTCGTTTTTGTTTGACACCTGTATGGTTGTATTTTTTTATAATGGTATTTGTAATACAAAGTCCTGCGATTTCAAAATCGAAAGTCAGCGATTACTGAAGGAAATATCGTATGGCTTTGGTGAGTCACTCCTTTGTTTTAAAACTGTAGGCGAGACGTCCGTATTTAAAGAACAATGCCCCAAAGGAAATAGATCTTCAAGAAAGAAGAGACATTATTGTTATTGTACGCATTTGTCACAGTTTAAGTTGTCAGGGGTTACAATTACAGAAAATGTTCCCAGAATAGATAGTCGAATGACCGTAGGCGGTGTCGATATCTAGAAAAAAAAACTAGCAAATCTTTCTAATGATTTTAATGATGGAAATTAGTCGTAAACCGAATCATACAACAAAGGAGCTTTTATTTACAACTTCCGCAGGTTAACATCTTTGCTATTGGATATTATAAAGAACTCGATTATGTGCGAGATGGTAATGTTGGTTGGCATTATTTTATTGTCAGCAGGCGCCACGTCAGCACTTGTAGCAAAATTAATGGTGGTTATTGTCTTGTTATTGCTATCTACTTTTCAAGTGACTGTAATAAAATAGTTGCGCAAAGGTTATTTATTTTTAAACATTAATTTAATTATAATATGTCCAACAGAGAGCAAAACACTTGGAATTATAAATAGAAAAGAAAAATTGCTAGGAATTGTAATAAATACTAATTAATACAATGTTGAATGAGGAAAGCAAGAGAGAAGGGCTTGGCTCATACGAAAAGGGAAAGTCAACTAGAGAGAAAAGAATTAAAATGCAGAAAAAAAGGAAGGTTTGACACGATTTAAATCAAGTTTTTTTTTTAAATTTTAACGAACGCAATTTTAGTTTAAGTTCCTCCTTGATCGAATTTTTCTTATTCTTAGAATAATGTAAACTAGAAATATTTAAAAATAATTAAGTTTTAACTGAAATAGGGTGTAAACAAAGCTAATTTTCTCAAAAATGTTTACGATAATTAAATGAAACGTGGAGGTGTTTAAGTATACAAAGATCCGCATTTTATTACGTATTATTTGCTGTTCAGTAACACCAGCTTTGTTTATATAACAACACTTCATTTTTTGGTAGATTTTCTCTAGAAATTAAACGGTTAGCCGCAGTAAGCGTTAAAATAAAAATGAGTATGAGTTTGCCTGGATTTTTCCTATGCCTAATCTCGTTGTTGCCTTAAAACGCAACTTACTATAACACCATATGTTTAAATTAGATTAACTTACATTAACATATCGTAATAATCTATTTGTAAATTTGCTGTATTTTTAGTGGCGACGCCTAGCGGGAATTGTGTAGCTACATCGAGTACTAGATGAATCATCACCTGCTACGGGGGTTTTCTGTTGGGCTATGATTAGAACGGTTGCGGAAGTTCTTTTTTATTTTCGGGAAAACCAATCCAGACAGCAAACAGCAAATTCCTTAGTCCAAAATTGAGGGAAGTGGAAGATTGTACTCTCTAAATAATACTGGACCTAAAAATTAATCGTATTCAACTATAGCTAATAAGCAATTGAGTTCCCCGTTTGTTAAGTAAAGGGGCATGAGTCATTGACTTTCAAAAATTCATAAATGGCGTCACAGAAAAATTAGCGGATTAGGAAACAACAAAATTGTAGTTCATCCCTAGCTTTGAGGCTATCTACAAAATTTTAAAAAATCGGTGCATTGATTTGCGTTAAACCAAAATTTAGAAAAAGTATTCCATGCTAGGGAATTCGAAAAGTTGAATTGTTTCAAAGTCTCCGTATGTTACAATTGTACCAAAAAGCATATCTAACTTTAGCGTCCAGCTAGAAATAGTTTTTTAAACTTTTACTCCTATATACCTTTGTTATAAATGGGTATTTAAAATTTAAAGAAAATGCGGGTTACGTAGTTTTTGAGATTTCGGTAGATTACACACAAACAAACATGCAGACATTTTTTAAAAACTACAAAACTACTTGTTAGTTGTTGGGCTCCTAGATGTATTATACGAAAGCCTTGAAAAGCCATTATGAAATAAATATTATTTGGAACTTTCAGCATACTATCTGGCAATTTTCAACTCAATGTTTGGTAATTTTCAAACAGCAATTGAAAATTGCAGGGTTTTTCCCCTGCAGTGGATTTAGCAATTTGTAAATGGTATGTAGAAATTTCTAAATGGTTAATTGAAATTTTCTAGATAGCAAGTTCTTATTTTAAGATCTGTTTCGCTCTACTCGTTCTGAAAGTTTCTAAATAGTAAGTAAAATTTCCAGAATTTCTTCCTCTCTACTCGTATGAAAATAGTTCCAAATAGTGAGTACCTACAACTTTTCAAATTTTCTATTATTGAAAATTTCTAAATAGTAAGTGAAAACTTATAAATCTATTTCCCCCTTAGTAGTAATTAAAATTTCCAAAAAGTAAGTGAAAATTTTTTGATATTTTGCCATTTTTACTTGTATTAGAAATTTCCTAATAAAAAGTGAAAAGTTTATCAGATTATTTTTCTCTAGTCGATTTGGCAATTTCCTACTAGTACGTGGAAATTTTTAAATTGGTATTTGGAAATTTACAGACACTAAGTGAAAATTTTCAGATCCTTCTCTACTTTAATTGAAAATTAAGTATGAAGTGAAAATCGTTTTCCCCGCTAGTGGATTTGAGAATTTGCAGATCAATATTTGGAAATTTCCAAAGAGTATTAATTGGAAATTGCAGAATCTTTTTCCCCTGCAGAGGGTTTAGCAATTCCCGATAATTTCTAAAAGGTTAGTGCTAGATAGTAATAATTTCCCGATTTCGTCCCCTCTTTACTCGTATTGGAACTTTTCAAAGAGTAAGTGAAGATATTAATTTTTCACCTCTATATTTGTATTCAGAATTTCTAAAAAGTACGTGAAAATTCTCAAACCTTTTTTTTCTACTCCTATTAAAATTTTACCAATAGTAAAAACTTTCAAATTTTTTCCCCCTTTAAATGTATTGAAATTTTTCAGATCTTTTTCCTCTCTACTCGTATTTGAAATTTCCCAATAGTAATAGAAATATTGCAGATTTTTTTTTCTTTCTAGTCAATTTGACAATTTCCAAATGGTATGTGGGTTTTTCCGAATAGATATTTTGCAATTTCCAGATATTAAGTGCAAATTTTTAGATCTTATTCCCTTTCTACTCGCATTATAAATTTCCAAATAGTAAGTAAAAAGTTTCACATCTTTTTGTTCCCAGTCGATTTGATAATTTCCAAATAGCTATTTGCAAATTTCTAGATAGTATGTGAAGTTTTTCAGTTTTTTTCCTCTCTACGCATTTTATTAAAGAATTCCAGATAGTAAGTGAACATTTTTAGATCTTTTTGAGCTTTGTTCTCTACTCGCATTGAGACTTTCCAAATAGTAAGTAAAAAGTTTAAATTTATTGTAAATAAAACAATTCTTAACTTCAACCTGTTGAAGTTCAGAATTGTTTTATTTACAATATAAAAAATGAACTTCAACGAAGTAAAGCTCGAACCTATAAAGAAAACTTTAAAATCTGTTTCCTTTTTTATTCGTTTTTAAAATTTCTAAATAGCAAGTGAAAGTTCTCAAATATGTTTTCCTTTCTACTTGGATTGAAAATATCTAAACAACAAGTAAAAACGTTCAAACCTTTTCCTCCTCTTCAGCGTATTGAACCTTTTCCAATAGCAAGTGAAAATTTTCAGCTCTACTCGTATTGGAAATTTCCCAATACTAAAGGAAAATATTGCAGATCTCTTTCTCCCTTTAGTCGAGTTGGCAAATTTCAAATGGTATGTGGAAATTTCCAAATTTGGGAATTTCCAGACAGTAGTTGAACATTTTCTGATATTGTTCCCTCCCTACTCATATGGGAGTTTTAGAAATAGTATGTGAAAATGTTCACAATTTTTTCTTTCTTGAGTTGATTTGATAATTTATAACTAGTTGTTTAAAAATTTCTAGACAGTATGAGCGAAACACTTCTCCTTGACTTTCCTATACATTTAAATACATTGTTTTATATTTTCCAACACTTTCGATATACACCTGTCTAGACACGACTAGTTAAAGTAAATAGTTCTTATAAGTTGTAACATCTTGAAGCGGTTGAAGAAAGACCGACCGCTGCGCTGCAAGCATAAGGTTGGGTAAAATATTCGGACTGAATCAACGGAAGCGCGGAAATTGATATTTGAAAATATATTAATAACTCGAGAAGTATTATTTTTAGCAAGAAATTACTCTTATTAATTTGTATTTAGAATTTCAAAACCTTTCTGATTTTAAAGCCAAAATGCCACGTTTCCATTTAAAAAAAAGGTATTTTTTACCGTGGCCGCCATATTAAAATTGGAAACTCAAGTTTTTTTTCTTAAATACAATCGAGAAGAATTTGCCCTACAAATTTGCTCTTCGGTTTGCGAGTCTATCTATTAAAATAAAAAAGTTAGCCTACACTGAACATTAAACGACTAGTACAAGAATACAGGAGTGGTGGTAGCTCAGAGGTTGGGCGCTCAGTCTCTAACGCTGAAGGTCTAGGGTTCGATTCCCCGCCAAAGCCATGCAGCAATAAAAATCTATGCCGCAACCCGCCACTCACATTCCCCAATCCGGTGTAGGCAGCCGTGGGGTCTTAATGCCTGAAACCTTCTCTGGAATTTAGTCGTTCGGATTCGACGTTAAACTGTAGGTCCCCCGTACTCCACCTTAGCGCTGAGGAGAGTATGTGGCAGAGAAGAGTGCCGGTGCCCAGCAGTGGGACGTAAAGGCTGATTACGACGACGACGACAAGAATACAACTGCTGTAGAAAGTATGTGAAATTCTTCCAAGGACAAAAAGATTATTAAGGGGCAAAAAATTAGATTTTTTGATTTTTTGTAAAAAGATTCTCCTAGAGCAAACAAAACAAAAATCCAAATTTTTATTTTTTTATCGAAAACATTTGAGGGGAGGGGGAACAGTAGCCCCCTAAATATGAAATTATCGACAAAATATTATTATATTCGGATTTTGCTATCAATGATGAGCTATTTCACATTAACAGAAATATTTTATTGCCCCCCGTTAAATAAATAAAAGGGTACCAATTTTCAATTTTCAAAAATTCATAGAGGGCGTCACAGTGAAATTATAGCAATGCGCAAAGAAACAAATTGTAGAAGATTCCCAGCTCTATCAGCTTAAAAAATTTAAACAAAAACGTGTGGGCAGTTTTTGAGAATAATATATGTTTTTGAAAAATTCCAAAATTTTGGAGTGATGTCATTGCGATCGTTTTTATATGGACCCCCCCCCCCACGACTATTTCCGGTAAAATCTCAACTTTGACATTTTGCATGAAATCAATACTTCCCTATACTGAAAGTATAGGAAAGTAAAAATTTCTAGACAGTATGTGAAAATTTTCAAATTTTTTCCTTCTCTATTCGCATTGAAAATGTTTCAATAAAAAGTGAAAATTTTCAGATATTTTCCTCTCTACTCGTATTGGTAATTTCCAAATAGTAAATGAAAATTTTCTCTAGTCGATTTGATAATATCCAAAATAGCTATTACATATTTGCTGATAGTAAGTTGAAGTTTATTTATAGTAAGTGGAAATGCACAGATAGAAAATTGGAAAATTGTAAATAATATTTATTTTGCAATGCTTTCGTACTAAACCCTCTTTTTCCGTCAAAATCAGGATCACAGTGCTTTTCCATTCCAGAAGTTTGCGAAAGTAAAAATATTGAGAAGTAGACAAAGGTAACTGGAAATTGTAAACATTCACAAGGTTTTCTCGGCCGATTTCCCAGCTGTCCCCATGAAATTAAAAAAAAAACAGAATAACTGAGCAAAATATAATAGTGAAAAATGCAGAAAAACTTGAAGAGAAAAAGTAAAACTTACAACTAAATCACCACAAAACTTATAAACATTTGGAAGGCATCAGACATAAGATTACTCCTATTTTAATAAAAAGTATACGACATGTGTATTAAAACTAATAAAATAAATATACAACATGTGTTGTAAATAAAGTGAAATTACGTGCTGTAATACAATTTAGTTAAAATTTTCTGATTGTATTATGACTTTCTTTGGAAAAGAAAATATTATAAGCAGTCCCATTTTACACATACCATTTTTGAGAAATAGTGGGAGTATTCTCTAAACTTATAATTTATTATTAGTTATTACCTTGCATTTGAAACGTCTATTTTAACACAATACAAGTTACTGTATTAAAAAAATGTATTTATTTTTTTTCTCAATGTAAGTGTCAAGTATTTCTACAAGGTTTCTAGCATAATAACCTGAAGTTCACCTTCTTTTCCGTAAAAATGTGCAAGTGTCTATAATTATTAATTAACCACGTTAATTATCTTTAATAACATTTAACACCTAATAATTACGTAAATTTCAACTACAGTTATAAAACCAGCAGCAATTAATTTTAACACTTTTTCCGCTCAAGTTCATAACGTTCTAAATACCGCCTTAAAAACAAAAATATTTATTTAGCAATAACATAGTTGTAATTTTTTTTAATCGTATTTACATAGCAGAAACCCTTAATATTTATTATCAATTTGTAAAGTGTATTGTAATTAATAATTTCGTTTTGATTAAAATAGCAAGGTTTCCCGTCTAATGCATAGTTGAAGTCACCGTAGAAATGTTCATTGGAAGCGATACGCGGACGCCTAGTTTATTATAATGTCACTAATTAGGCAATTATACATCTTCTTGGGAGTTTTTAAGGCCAAATTGATTATTATTTTAATTGCGATCGTTATCCAGTGGCGACTCGTCCAGAATAATTTTGTTTGGCGTTTTGTAATTGTTAAGAACGATTTATGTTGTACAATTAAACTTAGACATTTACAAACCTATATGAGGTAAGTAAATTAGCTATTAGCTAAATATTTGCTTAATTGTAGGAAACGAAATGTAAGAATGATTTTACATGATTTTCCACTTGGGTGAATCTACGTTCTATAATACAAAGAACAAATAACACTTGCTTTGAGAGCAATACGGTTGCGTAGTTTTTAGGTACGACGAAAATCCTGAAAACAAAAACCAAAAAGTAGTTTTTAACTATGCAAATAACAGGCGTCATTTCGCGTACGTATGCAGATACAAGCTGATGGAATGTAGATATCGGGCTACGTTTCTCCATATTTGGAGCATCGTGAATCCAATTTGGGTCACAAACCAATTCCGAAAGTGAAACCGAAATCAATTTGTGGAGGTTGACAATTTAGTGGGCGTTTAATAAACGTTTCGCTGACGGTCGCTGTTGTTTATGGGTTCAAGAACTGTGGTGCAATGGACTCACTGTTGTCTTTTTCTGGTCTTCAGTGTCATAGAAAATCGTACTTTCGCTGTCGAGTTGCTTTCTAGAGGTTTGGGGCTTTCTCGTAAGAAAAACCGTTTAGCTAGTGGCAATATGCCTGGTATACAATAGAAGAACTTAAGGAACGGTTTTGATTAAATGGATTAGCTAAATTTGAATTTGAAAATTATTATTTTCTGAATTTTTGTGTTATCCGAAAAACTCGAAGAAAACGTTAAAATTTTTAGTAACTCACTGTCTAGTGCAAAAGAATACAGTACAGTTAAAAACAAATAATAAAAGGTTGAGACGGTGACCGTTAATTTGTTCGACAGCAATTGTTCGAAAAATAGTTTTTCGACGCAGCAGTTGTTCGAAACGACAATTTTTTGAAAAACATTACTCGACATCAATTTTTCGAAAAGCAATATTTTTAGACAGTAAATGTTCGACAGCAACTGATCGAAAAACAGTTTATCGACAGCAATTGATTGAAGAACAGTTTTTCGACGCAGCAGTTGTTCGAAGGACAATTTTTCGAAAAACATTTACTCGACAGCAATTTTTCGAAAAGCAATTTTTCGACAGTAAATGTTCGACACCAACTGATCGAAAAACAGTTTTTCGACAGCAATTGATTGAAGAACAGTTTTTTGACATAGCAATTGTTCGAAACGACAATTTCTCGAAAAGCAACTTTTCGCCAGTAAGTGTTCGACAGAAATTGATCAAAAAACAGTTATTCGACAACAATTGTTCGAAGAACAGTTTTTCGACGCAGCAGTTGTTCGAAACAACAATTTTTCGAAAAACATTTACTTGACAGCAATTTTGCAAAAGCAATTTTTCGACAGTAAATGTTCGACAGCAACTGATCGAAAAACAGTTTTACGACAGCAATTGATTGAAGAACAGTTTTTCGACGCAGCAGTTGTTCGAAAGGACAATTTTTTGAAAAGAAATTTTTCGACAGTAAATGTTCGATGGCAATTAATCGTAAAACAATTTTTCGACAGCAATTGTTCGAAGAACAGTTTTTCGACGTAGCAATTGTTCGAAACGACAAATTTTCAAACAACATTTGTTCGACGGTAGTTTTTCGAAAAGCAGTTTTTTGGTAGTAATTGTTCGAAAAACAATTTTTTGACGCAGCAAAATTGTTCAAGCATCAATTTTTCGAAATACAGCCTTTGAAACGAAAAGGACTTTTTTTTAAATTTTTCTTAGTTAAATCAGCTACAACTTTGCGTTGGGACTACAAGTCTATCTTTTAAATAAATTAAATAGAATTAGTTGCCAGGAAAAAAACTAATAATATTGTAATTATAAAAGTTGTTTAATTATCTTTAAAAGGTATTAATAAAATTATAATACTGTATGTACTTAGTATAGCAGGTTGTCGTTTCGAACAATTGTTGCGTCAAAAAACTATTTTTAGAAAAATTGTCGTTTTGAACAACTGCTGCGTCGAAAAAACTGTTTTCAGAACAATTGCTGTTGAAAAATTGCTTTTCGAAAAATTGCTGCCAAACAAATGTTTTTAGAAAGTTTGTAGTTTTGAACAATTGCTGCGTCGAAAATCTGTTTATCAAACAAATGCTGTCGAACAATTTACCGTGAATCTTTTTAATTATGTTTGATATTTATAATTTTATAACATTTATGAAATATACCAGATAAAAGGTGGTACGGCTTTGCTTTTGTGATATTTCTCTGAATTTACCTAGCCTTTACCTTTCTTGTATTTCATGTCGAAATTCGGAACTAGATCAGAGCCCCAAATAAACAATACATTTGGTTTTACATTTCCCTTGACCGATTCACGGTAAATTGTTCGACAGCAATTTTTCGAAAAACAATTGTATTGAGTCATTCTTCGAAAAACAGTTTTTCGACGCAGCGATTGTTCGAAACGACATGGGATACTTACGTGAACGGATTATAATGCACTGAGAGGAAGAGACTCCCTTAGGCGTATAGAGTAGCTGCTTCGGAGGTCGAGCAGAGATCGAGTAGGCGGCTGACAAATCGTGCTGTTTAGGGGTGATGCGGGACTCTACAAGGAACGGGCTGCGTAGAGGTCGGGCAGGGGGTATCAGGTCTTGCTAATTCTATCGTGGCACTGCAGAACTCAAGGGGGAACATGCGGGGCTGGTTTTTTCCAAACCAGAAGCTTATATTCGATCTGAAGGCCAACGTGCAGGACGCTGCTGAGCTTTAGGGGGCTGGCGAACCGTGCTGTATCTATTGGGGTGATGCGGGGCTCTAGAAGAAATGGGCTGCGTAGAGGTAGGGCAGGGGGTAGCAGGTTCGGCTAATTCTATCGGGACACTGCAGAACTCCAGAAGGAACTTGCGGGGCTGGTTTTCTCCAAACTAGAAGCTTATATACGTTCTGAACGCCAACGTGCAGGACGCTGCTAAGTTTAAGGGGGCTTGCAAACCGTATTGTATCTATCGGGGTGATGTGGGGCTCTAGAAGGAACGGGCTGCGTAGAGGTAAGTCAGGGGGTAGCAGGTCCCGCTAATTGTATCGGGACACTGCAGAACTCGAGGAGGAACTTGCGAGGCTGGTTTTCTCCAAACCAGAAGCTTATATTCGATCTGAAGGCCAACGTGCAGGACGCTGCTGAGCTTTAGGGGGCTGGCAAACCGCACTGTATCTATCGGGGTGATGCGGGGCTCTAGAAGGAAAAGGATGCAGAGATCGGACAGGGGGTAGCAGGTCTTGCTAGTTTTATCGGAGTGCTGCAAGATTTAAGGAGGAGCCTGCGGGGTTGGTTTGCTCTAAACCAGAAGCTTTTGCTCGATCTGGAGATCAACTTGCGCGACGCTGCTGGGCTGTAGTAGGAGCTGGCTGGACGGACCGAAAGCTTGCGCCCGATTGGAAATCGTTCTGTAGGAAGAACGTGGTTTGGTTTGCCTTTAACTGCAAATTAGTGCTCTATCTTAAAGGCGTTGGTTTTTATACCAGAAGCTTATGCGCGATCTTGAAAATAATTAGAGGGCGGGGAGGGACTCTGCTAAGCTGTAGAGGAATCTCGCTAGGCAAAGTTGGTGTCCTTCAGACCAAAAGCTTGCGCCCGATCTGGAGGCCGGGCTTGAACAGGAGTTTGCTCAGTTGGTACTTAAACTTTTGACCTTCTCAATGCATTTAAAAATTTTGATTTTTTTAGTCAAACTTTGCATTGTCTTTGTTTCCTCTTTAATTCGAACTTTTAGATCTTCTGGTTCATTTGATTTCTGGACGTTCCACACAAATTTTTAAAGTAATGGTATAAGTTATTTAAAAGTGTGGAGTCAGGAGATCGTGGTGGCCTTCTGTGTTTTTTCCAACTAACTATTTAGAAACTAATAATTTATGTGTTAGCAAACACAATGACAAATACTTTCATTAAAATTAATTCATTTATGTCATAATCAAAGATAAAGCACGTTATGATTAAGAAAAAGAATCTCTGCAGCAAGGAGCGATCTATTGAAATTGGTAATTAAATAACGGGTATTAAATATCTGAATAATTAAAAACTGAATATTTTTAAGTTTTTTTTTTCTCAAATATTATGCAAGGTTGCTTTAAAATGTAACTAACCTTGAATAAAAATACTCCCAAATTTCTCAAATGACTTCCATGAGCCGGTTTAACAAAAATATCCTATGCGAAAGTTCACTTTTTCTATTCCCGTGTATTTGTAATGTTGTAGGCTTGACCTTTTGGTAGCTAATTTATTATATAGTCAAAAGGGCTGTTGTACAACTATATTTATTGTCAGTTTTTCTGTTTCGCTTATCTAGAAAGTGAAATATTTCTAGAATCTGTATTTGAAAAAAGATCGTCCAATTAACTACATATTGCAATGTTATTTATTGTAACAAGACTGCAAAACAGCGATAAGAGTAACAGATACTGTAATTCTTTTAGCTAACACGGTTATTAGTTAACAATACGAGAGTTCCCTATACAGGTCGTGTAGGTTTTCAAAATTGCCAAACACTTTCGAAATGTTATTTTACAATCCTATTATAAATGGTACGACAAATTCTACTTATTGATTGTATAAATTAAATTAGAGTGGTCTATATTGTCAATGTTAAACAGTTAAACTTGCAAAAATATGAACGTTTTTTTGCTCAACAATTATTTAAGAGGTTTTGGATATAAATTGATGAATAGTACATTATTGTTTAAAGCATGTGCAATAAATTTTACAATTTAATTTAATATTTCGTTTTTACAGGATTAACTGCAAATTTAAATAAAAACTAGCCGAACCCGTAGGCTATGCCCTTGTTGATTTTTTGTTTTGATAATACATGTAAGACACGCTGGCGCGTCTTGCGCCGCTTGATCTAGCCTACATCTCTCCGCAAAAGCGATTTCGTTACTGAGTGAGGCCGTGCAGCCAGCAATAAACGGAAAGCCGGCGGTGCGCGACGCAGTCAAAGAGTTGAGTAAAGTGAAAGAGCATCGCTTTTAGCATATACAGGGTTCCCACTGACCATGGATAACCTGGAAGTCATGGAAAAGTCAGGGAATTAAAATTTTAATCTGGAAGTCATGGATTTTATGCAAAATTTGACAAAAGTCTTTGTTTTTCTCTTCATTTACAGTAAAAAACCTGATTTTCCTGCAGTAGTGTAACATAATTTAAAAAAATTAAAAATTTTCCGATTGAATTTTTAAAACTGCCGCTTATAAAACAATTGCTGCTAAAGGTTTTTAAAATATCATTGAGGTACTTTTCTTATCCTTGTTAAATTCCAAGGAACGTAATATAGCTCATGATTAGGTGCAAGTGAGACCGCCACATACTGTTTTGTGAATTGATAAAAAACGCATAAAAATGATTATTTTTGCGTCTCTAATTTTATTGATTTTTTTGTCGAAAGTCATGGATAAGTATAATTTTTGGTCATGGATATCCTGGAAAAGTCATGGATTCTAATTCTTGATAGTTAGTGGGAACCCTGATATAAGAGATATTGAAAAAAACATCGTTTAAATTTTTACAAAGTAAATTTTTCTTGACGTTTTCGAACCGCGAACGAACAGTTTTAATCTCTAGCACTTTTGCTTTTTAAAATAAATAGAGATTAGATTTAGTGACGAAAACATAGGAACCAATAATTTTTGTTAATTCTATTGGTTTCTTATCTATCTTATTTTATTTATTATAATTTTCAATATAAAAATAAGTTTCAATAATGTATATCACAAATTTAAAAGCGTTTTTTGTAGCACAAAATAAAAAATGTTCTTATAAACATGTGTCCGGACACGCCTACTTAAAATGTTATAAGGTTAGTTCGAGAAATCTGATTTTCTTCAATAATCATGAAACGGAATTAAATATTTCTACACTACTACTACCTTACTTAACAAAAATTAATTAAATTTTGATTAAAAATGGATGATTATTGTTATAAAGATTTTGCGCGGGGGGGGGGCACTTAATGCATTTGGGAACAGCAAGGCACCTGTATGAGGTAGCATTTTCTAAAAAGAAAACAAATGACAGTATAGGGGACCCACCTAAAGTTTTTTTTATTTAAGCATAAACAAATATTTTAATTAATTTATGACTAATATTTTACAAATAATTTTGAAATATTTTAAATGGAACAATTTTTAAATATATAAATAAAAAAATACTTAAATATATCATCATCATAATCTATCCTCATATACCTTAAGGTGTCGAGGTTTTTCACTCCGGGTAGGCTCTTCGCTTGTGTAAAATATATAAAAATAAAAAAATAAAACTAAATATATAATAAATACTTAACAACTAATAATAATTTTTATTTGTTCTATTTTTATTTGACGTTATCTTCACATCGTTTCATAAAACCCCGCCATCGCTTGATGGCGGAGCCAATAAAAAACGTGGCATACTTGTCCCCACTCTTAAGTTCTCATAGGTTATGACTCATATACCTGTCTATCATCGCTCACACGTAACTGCTACGTGCCATCCCCACCGCCAAGATGAAGTGGGTGGGGGTCCCACACGGGCCGCCTGTGTGCATGTAGCACACTATAAAAAATCTATCTGTGGGTGGGTGGGTAGGTGGGTGTACCTATTTGTAGGTGTGCGTATAAGTGTGTGTGCGCGCTTTCTTTATAACTCCTAAACTCATTTTTCGATTTTGATGAGTTTTTGAATAGGCGGGGAGAGGAATCAAAAATTTATCGGGGTAATATTCAAAGTTTTTAAAAAATTCGAAGCCGAAAACGGAAATTAGACATGTTTTTTTGGTAGCGTTTTTTTTTCAAAACCAAATTTTATAAATTTGAAAACGGAATCCAATAGAACACTTTAAGGCAAATCCAACGTTTTTTCTGAATTTTTTAGCTTCATAATAGCAGTTGCTACGGTTTTTTGAAACTTTTGATATCAGCCTTTTATTACTTAAAAAACAGGTTGGCGGATCGGGTTCAAATATTTTCTCATAATAGCCCTATAAATGCACACTGCTACTGTGCACAAACATTTTTGAAAAATTTAAAGCTATGAAGTGAACAAAGTTTTAAAATTTCTAAAATTGTCAAAAAAATATTGCTGTAAAGTTGGCCACATAATTTTTTTAGCTCATAGAGCTAAAGATAAGCTAGAATTTGGTTTGTACCTAATTCGCAAATTTCTTTACACAATTTTACAAGTTACTAGAACTTTTGGAACTACTACAATTGCGAAGTGAAAAAATACCAGAATTTTGACGTTTTCAAAAACTGGCCTCACGATTTTTTTATAATTTAATAACTTATAGAGCTATGGATTAGCTACAGTTTGATTAACGTCCTAGTCTGCTAACTTTTTTGTGACACCTATGAATTTTTGAATACCGAAAGAG
This sequence comes from Ctenicera cuprea, assembly GCA_958336395.1. NCBI lineage: Eukaryota > Metazoa > Arthropoda > Insecta > Coleoptera > Elateridae > Ctenicera > Ctenicera cuprea. The sequence continues at coordinate 15,956,876 of OY284495.1, read as the reverse complement.
AGCGCTAGAAGCTTCTGTTTACGCTAAATTGCTCATGAGTGATAGTAGAATAAAGTTCTCAACTAATTGGGGGGGGGGGGGGGGTTAATTTTCTCCCTCCCACCTAATTTTTTTTCCGTTTTTAGGTTTCGTTAATACCAAGCAATCTTTTTAACCTTAACATACAGTTTTATTGTCCCTGATGAGCAATTTAGCCTAAACGCAGATTATTTGGGTTTTCCGTTTATTAAATTAAAAGCTATTAGTTTCATGGTTCGAAAACTCACGGAAAAATGAGCGAAGCACTTTCCCTGGACGTTGGTATACTTTAGATATTGTTACTTATCATGTATTCAAAAGTATCTTATTATTAATGTGTTACGCCCCAACATTGACTACAAAGAGAATTTTTTGTGAAGAAAATTGTTTTTTTTTTGTTTCTTTTTACAATATTTGGGGGGGGGGGGGCTACTGCTCCCACTTTTCCCGCTTTTTGATTGCCGAATTTTTATTTCCGGTTGTTTGTGGTTCTTTAATGCCAAACTATATTTCTCCACAAAAATTTAAAAATCGATGTTTTTGTTTTTATTTCTTGGGGTTTGCGGCTAACGAGTGTTGATTTACAATTTACTATAGCTTTAAGAACCGCAAATAAAATACCTATCTTATGTAATGGGACTGGCACGTTGATACAAAATACAAAATTGTTATAGTGTGAGAAAGTCCATGCGAAGTGCTTCGTCTGTTTTTATTATTTTCTGCTATTGAGTATCAAAACAACTTCTAAAAATTTAAGTAAATTTGATACTTTATATTTGTAACTTTCTTTTCTTTTTTTATGTTTCAAATTATCCCATGATTATTCTGTGTAATACGTGTGTTCAGTAGCTACTAAGATGTACAATCTGTAAACACAAACAAAAACATCGTCCTAGAACCTCTTGTTTTTGATGAAAGATAACGTTCGCTAGAATAGATTTATCCTTGAATTCTAATCTGATCTTTTTCTCGCAGCCGTTTGTGTGGAAATCGTGCAGTGTTAACTTTCACATGTGTAGATATTCGAACTACAGATGTAGGTTTTTTTTGTAATTAGCAAATTAAAGGTTTTGATCGATTTAAACAGATCTGGTGACTCAGGAAAAACCTGCTCATATTACTGACCTCCAAATTTCAATAAGCAGCTAACCTTGGCTCAAATTGCAGGCGGCATTATCAATATTCAACTAACCTAAAACTTTAACCCGGAAAGCTCAATTTACAGCAAAATTTTAAAATTATATGGTATATATTCAATTAACATGCATATCCATATCCGTATTTGGTGATATGTGAATGTTTTGTTGTTGAATGAGGTTTTGGTGAAAGAGAAATGCCAGGTTGGTTTTTATGGACCATTAAGTAGATATCATAAATACTGTATACTAATTGAGGTCGTATTTGATTGTAGGATGTTTTAAAAAATTATATTTTGTTCTCTGCATTAAATTCAGGACTTAATAACAAACTCATGTTTGTGTTGCTAATATTTGTATCAATAGAAGCTTAATCGTATCCTTGGATGTAATCTCACGTCGTAACCTGTGACAAATCGGCCTTTAAAGAAGACCAGCGACTCTTCAATGCGCATAACTAGAATTCCTGGCATGATTTTTCTAACTCTACTTAATCGTACAACTTTCAAAGCAATGCGCAGAAGAATTTTGCAATGTGCAATTAGAGGTTATTTGAAATTGGAAACTAAAACCTTCCATGGGAAAGTTCTTTTCTTGTATTTAATTAATGCACGATATTTCCTACTTGCAGAATTCATTATGTTAATGTAAAGCTAAATTTAGCGTGCTTAAATCAATTCGTACTTGCCTTGACTTTAGGCGTTTCGATCCTGGGTATTTATTTAACTTTTTTTGGATGAAATAGAAAGTGTGAGTGTAATAGAAATTGCATCTTCCAGGCATCTGTGGATCATGAATTAATGAGTTTTTATTTTCGATGGACGTGTCTTCATTGATCTATGCCCTTCGGCATCATTTTACCATAGGTAGAAAGTCTGAACGGCCTTTGGATTTAAAAATTATTCTTACGCCAATTTATAAGTACATTTAAACATAGGGTTGAATTTAGAGCATGGAATTTAAAAAGTAATAGGTATAAAATCAGAGTAGGTTAACTACCGAACAAAATTTTCACGTTAACTCTGTTACCAAATTTGGAAAAAACTTAAAAGTATACTGGGTATTTTTTTAAATACGTATTTTATTATTATTTCAGTGGAATCAGCATAAAACACTTGGGCTACATTTTACATTTAGTTTTCTCAGGTCTAATAAAAACAAACATTGTTTAAAAACGCTTTTATAAATAATGATTATCTGTACATAAAATACTTAATTACTTTAACAATATTTATTTATTTTAACCATATACCTATTTTAGCATGTTTACATGCCATTCATTGTCAGAGGTTATATTAGAAAGTAAACAGTTAGAGTTGTTATAGCAATAGAACTTGTTGACTTGATCTCGGCAATCGTCTGCAGATGACTTGATTTCTTATTCCAAAATGTCCAATAAAGACAAATTTAAGACATCAATTTGCTCATTCATTAACGGTACAGTTTTTAAATGTTTGTGAATTTCAAAAGCTTCTAGTATATCTAATTTACGTTTATCATCACAAAAGTGTAAACATTTTATGGTGTTATTAGATGTCATTAAATGATTTTGTTCTAGTAAGTGTTTAGCGTAATTGGATTTATGTGGGTGTTTGTATTTGTAACAACGTAGGTGTTCTTTATACCTAATATTAAAATTTCTAATTGTCTGGCCTATATAAACCGAATTACAATGTGAACAATTTAATTTGTAAATGCCTGATTTTAGCAAATCGTCTGTTTTTGATTTTGCATTAAACAAAGTGTTTAAAATGTTTCTAGTTGTTTTAAAACTTACTTTATGTTTATTTGTTTTGTTTATAATTTTATCATTTTTTCTCATTTTTCACCAAAATATGGGATCGAGGCATATTTAATTGTATCGAATGAAGTTAGGGTATTCGGATAAATTTTTTGAATGGCTAATTTATAATCTTTTTCTTTAATTAATGTATCAATAGGTTTAGTATTATAACCATTACTATATGTTACAATTTGTTCAATAATTGAAATTTCTTTATTATAATTAATTTCATCTAAAGGGACCGTCAATGCTCTATGTATCAGGGATCTGTATACTGCTAATTTATGTGTTTTATGATGGCAAGAATCGTGTGGTATTGTAATGTCTGTTTGTGTAGGTTTTCTATAAACTGAGTATTCAAATTTATTAGTTGAATTAATTTTTATGTTTAAATCTAAAAAGTTAATGGACTTATTTTGTTCAGTTTCTAAAGTAAATTTTGTTTGGATGCAAGCTGTGATAAAAATTAAAAATTCATCAAATAAATCAAATGAACTATTAAAACATGCTAAAATGTAATTAACATAACGAAACCAAAATATAACTTTCTCAGATTGATTTGATTCGAATAGTTGATCCTTTTACAAATAGTTGGACTTTTTCTAAAACTAAAACTTGGACAAGATTCTTGCAGCTTGTTTCAAAAAAGATATTATCCAAAATATCATTGAAATAACTGGAGCCGCTTCCGAAACATTAAAAAAGAAAAGATTTAAAACAAAAACACTCTCTATGTATCTCTAAGGGCCAATATTGATTAGGAACTTTCTTCATATGTTGGTGAAAAGAATCGATCCTTAACGATTCTTTTTTTTTTTCTAGTGCCATACCCTATTCAGAGCGTTGGCTACTTCTCTTCTATGTCTGTGGTTGGTGCGCGGCAGTAGATATTTTGCACAGACAGACATGGGGGACTTACAGTTTAACGTGGGCTCCGAACCATAGGAAGTGCATGCACTTCTTCTCTAGAGAAGTTTTCATGGGGAAAAATCCACTTAACTGGTTTCCCACTGTCTTGCGAGGGAGAACGATCGTCCGGGGATCGAACCTGGATCTGCTGCATTGGTTGCCCTCGCTCTTGCCAATGAGCTACGGCCGCTTTCCTTAACGATTAAAGATATTCAAATAAAACAATTAATGTTAGTTTTGGTGTAACGGTAAATAATATTTAATGCAATTTAAGTCACTTAAAATTCAATTTGTTTATGTTGATAAATAAATGTGGTATAAGTCGGGTTTTTGTACAATCGACGATACGTGTACATATTATATACATGTGGTGAACGTTGTTTTCTAAGTGGCTGACAATGGCACACGAAATACTAGGTGCCCGGGTGTCCAGTAGCTGTTGTGTCCAGTGTGACGGTTGAAATACTCGTCAGTAGCCGTTGTGTCGACTAGGCGTCGTTGACCGTGTCCACTAGACCAATGTGGCCGTTGTGTCAAAGCAAGGTAGTCGTTGCATCCAGTGTGGTCGATGTGTCTACCTGAAGGTGTAGGTGATGTGTCCACCTGAAGAAGTGGCCCTTGTGTTCAAGGTGGTCAGTATGTGAAGTACTAGGTAGCCATGTGTTCAGTGGCCGTAGTTTTTAGTAGGTGTTGTATTGAGGGTGGCGGTTAAGACCAGCGTCAGTGGCCGTTGTGTTCGCTAAACAGCAGTGGCTTTTATGTTCAAAGTTTACAATAAGGGCGGGTGAAATACTAGGTGATGTTAAGTCTAGTGGTTTAACTTTAAGTGTCCAACTGCCCTGGTGTTAAGTGGCCGTAAGGCTCAGTAATCGTACCGTCCAGTGTACGTTGTGTCCAAGGTAACGGTTCGGAACCAACGTGAACTATAACCGTTGTGTTTACTAGATGTCGTTAGCCGTTGTCATCTAAACTTGCACTGCGTCTACATGAGCCTGTGGCAGTTCTGTCTAATACGAATGCCAGTGTCATTAGTGTCGACAGGCCGTAACGTCCAGTGGCCGTAGTGTCCAGTGTACGTTGTGTCTAGAGTGGCGATTAAGACCTCTTGTAGCCGGTGTGTCTACTAGACGTTGTTGGCCGTTGTGTCTAAGGGACCGTCGTATCTAATGACCGTTGTGCCTAACTGAAGGTGTGCCTGTAGTGTCCCATCAAGGTATTGTGTCCACAAAACCAATGTGGTTGTTATATTCAAAGTGGTTAATATAACCACGTGGAATACTAGGTGGCCGTGTCTCCAGTGGCTTTAATTTCCTGTAACCGTTGTGTTTAGAGTGGCGGTTAAGACTTGCTTTTGTGTCCGCTAGGCGTCGTTGGCCGTTGTGTCTAAAAAACCGTTGTATCAAAGGTGGCTCTTGTGTCAACCTGAAGGTGCGGCCGTTGTGTCTCATCGGGGTGTTGTGTCCACAAAATTATGCAGTCGTTTTGTCTAAAGTGGTCATATTGGCACGTGAAATACTGCTTACTACTAAGTAGTGTCCAGTGGTCGAAGTGTCCAGTGCACGCTGTGTACAGGGTGGCGGTTGTGTTTAAGGTGGCTGTTGTGTCCATCTATAGGTATGGTGGTTGTGTCCCATCCCATCGGGATATTGTGTTCTCAAAAGTAATGTGGTCGTTGTGTGGTCAATATGAGCACGTGAAATACTAGGTAACCGTGTGTCCAGCGGCTTTAGTTTAACGTAGGCGTTGTGTTCAGGGTTAAGACTTACTTACGTCAGTGGCTTTTGTGTCAACTTGACGTTGTTGACGTCCTTCTGAAGGTGTTGCTGTTGTGTGCCCTCGCGGTGTTTTATCCACAAAACCAATGTGGTCGTTGTGCCTAAGGTGGTCAATATGGGCACGTAAAATACAACGTAGTGTCCAGTGTCTAGGGTGGCGTTTGGGACGCACGTCAGTTGTAACCGTTGTGTTCAAGAGACCGTTGTATTCAATATGGCCGTTGGGTTCACCTGAAGGTGTAGGCGTTGTGTCCTATCAGCGTGTTGTGCCCTCATAACCAATGTTCGTTATATTAGTTGTGTCCACTAGTCGTCGTTGGCGGTTATGTCCACTTGACAAAGGTAGCCGCTGTGTCAAAGCAACGTTAAGGGGCCGTTGTGTCAAACGCGGCCGTTGTGTCCACCCAAAGGTGTGGGCGTTGTGTCCACCAAACCAATGTGTCCGTTAGGTTTAAGGTGGCCCTTGTGTCAAAGCGACATTAATGGCCGATATAATTAAGGTGGCCGTGGTATCTACATGGAAGTGTAGCTGTTGTGTTCACGAGATCAATTTGGCCGTTGGTCCAAAGTGGTCGATATGGGTTTATGAAATACTTAGTGGCCATTAGATCTTAGACCAATCTCTCAAAAAACAAAAAAGGGTTTTAATAAATACTAAATTTGTCCGATATTTGTTTTGTCGAGTGAAAGCTGTTTAGCAATGATTGCAGTTTACACAACCACTTTCAATATACAGGGTGGTAAACAAAATAATCGTCGTAGTAATCTCGTAGTCTACAAAATACACTTTTTCAGTTGAACATGTAAAGTGTATGTTTCCTACGTTTGAATTCACACTTATTCTTCTTTGGTTTGTGCTCGCTAATATTATTTCTCGTTTGTATCATTGTCTTTTTGACTTTGGCTATTGGCTTTACATTATCTTTTTGCCGTACAACATCAATATAGCTATTAGCAATCGTAGAATACACTCTGACGAATATTTGCTATGTGCCGTATGTGCTATATGCTATGAAATGTGCCACTTTGGCAATTTACAGTCTGAAATGGCTTGTAAACATGTAATGGAATTTAGTTAACATTTAATCAGCTGACATAATTGTTAATCTCAACTCGCATAAGTCAAAAATTCTAAATACCTACATAACGAAGCATTGTGCATTTTAACATTGAAAGTATAAGTATTTAGCGATAAAAACTAAAACACTGTTACAAATATCTGTCTCCAATAAAATATGCAAATTTGTAAAATTGATGTTCTACCTACGATGCTCAATTAACATTTAGAACTCTCCAAATCTGTATTTTAAATTTTAATTGTTTATCGATTCATCTATTTTAGTAACACATATAAGGGCGGTGGTTCTTTTCAAATGACTTCCAATCAAAAAGAGAACGACATCTATTAACATTTCAACATTTAGTTTGACCACTCAAAATTTTAATTGAACGTACTGCATAATGTGGTCCACACCTTTTAATTTAAAACTCAAAGCATTAAAATAGTTAAAGCTTGCAATTTCACTATTGCAAAAAATAATATTAGTAAATGTAGAACAGAAGTTTATAGCAATCATACCCTACCTCTATTTGCACTGCAGGAGGTCAAAGCGATTAATGGTCAAACTATTTCTGATTAAAAATTCCTTAATTATCCTAGAAAACCTACAAGTCTAGTCGAGTACGTCCATAATTAACGAGACGTCCAATACTTTTCGCATATCAACAGCCGGAAGCGGCACTAAAACCAATATCCATAAACCTGTTAAATAATTAAAATTTACACGGCATACCTACTGTGAGAATAACCTAGAACTAGTCAAGCCTCGAAATGAACGTGTTAAGTAAATTTGATAGGTTTTATTGACTTCTGTATGCGTCTCGCAAATAGTGCCAACCACCTACTTTCTAGGGAAGCGTGACATCGTTCTATCAGACGCTCCTGCTACGCGTCGCCAACGTATGACCAAGCCTTGTTATTTAATTAGTATCTAAGATAGATGAAAACCATACGGAAACGGATAATGTAGGAGCTGATTGATTAACTTGAATATCACAATTATTTAGAAGTTTAAAGCCGGCGCCGAAATCGTTTGCCGTTTGACTTAATTATTGCATTGGCGTCAACTAAACTGAATTGATTAATTTATAATTTTAAACCACGCAACAAAATAGTCACTGTACAAATAGAGATTTGAAATTGAGTCCGACAAAGTTCAATATAAGTTTCAAGTTCTTCCTCCACCATTTACTGAATAACTTCAAAAATTCATCAAAGGCCTCAGAGAAAAGTGGGGTAATCGAAAAACCAAGCCTGCCTCATTTAGCTCTTAAAATTTAGAATACATTGTGTTGGTAGTTTTCAAGAAATATGGTTTTGAACATTTCGTAGCTGCCACCATTTTGCACCAAAATGCATTTAGATGAACATGATGCTTATAGACGCACGCGAGTCTCGATTTCGCTTCTGGGCTTGGATTTAAAAACTTGTTTTCTGGATGGAAAATATCGATTTTACCATTAGCACCTTTCTTGATTAATCGATTGTAAAATTAATTCTTTTATAGATTAATCAAATATTTGAGTATTTGATTGCTTGTTTGATAAACTGCTTGTTTAATTAAATTTCAAAAAAAGAATGTTAAAAATTTTCAACAAATTCTTTGAAGTAACTTTATAACTTTGTTAACAATTTTAGAGATGAACAGAAATCTCAATAAAAAAATAAAGCAACCTTTTTAGAATTAACATAACTTTCTGGGAAAAATAAAATAAGCACTTAACAAAATCTCTCTTAGTCGCGGTTTTGTGTTGTGAAATCTACAAAATGATACAATATTCACTTGTAACAGCTGTAAATCTGAAAATTATGCAACAGTTATAAAAATGAGTTAGTTTTTTTTAATTAAATTAATTTAAAATTACTAAAAAGTATAAGCACCGACCACGGTATTGTATTCAGGCCACAACGCTCGGCTGACTCAATATCACATGTTCTTTTAAATGTTTGTTACTTTACTCGCCGGTAAAGGTACGTAGTGAACCTAAGAGGACGGCATTGTTATATTTTAAATCCGGCTCCATTTTACTTGTCTCAACTGTTAGCAATGATGGGTCTCCACCGCTAAAAATCCTGTCTCCTGTCTTTACGCGTCTATTATATAATGCGCATATCCATATGTTCTGGTATCTATCGGATCAATACAGTTTTCGATGCTAATAGAAAAATTGTTTGTTTGTGTTATTAGAATGCAAGCCGCTGCTCTGCGAGCTCTTATTAGTAATTACAAAACTATTCTCTGCCAAGGAAGCATTGGGCTGTAGACAAGGTCTCAAATTTTTATTTTATCAACTTATGTTGTTAAGTTGGTTGCACGGCGGAGAACTGCGGATGCCGGTCACACGGTATTCAAAGTTAAGCACTGTCCGCCCTGGTCCCCACTCGGATGGGTGACCAATATAGAGGTATATCTGCAACCAACCGTGCTTTGGAGGGCACGTTAAGCCGTCGTTCCCGGTTGTCATACTAACATCTTTGGCAATCGTAAACCATTTAGTGGAACTTCTTCTCCTTTCGACGGGTAAGGCCAGCCTTCTGCCCGGCATACGTGCAAAGAGGGCTCGCAGAACCCGCACTAGTTGCGGGTATTAAACAGGCCATTGGCCTATAACAAGAGGAAGAAGAAGAAGAAGAAGAACTTATATTATCGTTTGTTCAGTTGTGCTGTATATACCGCTAGTATTTAATAACTGTAATAATATTTAATAAAAAAAGTACCTACCTAAAGAGCGCTATACGTGCGCGCTTATTATTTCACACAAAAAACGGAATTAAAGAAAGGCAGATGCATATAATTAATTATAAGTTAACTTTGCTTAAGTCAACCGCAAAGTGACCCTAAACTACAGCGGCTCTTGTCACTCTCGCTGTGTCGGGATTTAACTCTAAAAGAATAAATAATAACGTGATTAGTTTGTTACATATATTAAGTTCAATATTTATTTCATAATCACAATCTTTAATTTCAACATGTTTTATTTTAGCCTTATACGTATTTACATGCTGACGAAGTAAAGCTAAAACTCATTAATCAATTTTAGTAAACGCTTTAACTATTCATCGCTTTGTTATCAAAAGTGATGGGACTAAATTGTAGTACAAACATTTACTTCAGTTTATGCGTACGGGCCATTATTGCTGCACGCACAGTTACGTAGCTTCAGAAATAAGGCCCCAATTCAGGCGCAAATTGAGGGCCTCTTCTAAACCCATTTTAATTTATTTATTTATAGGTATATTATGCTGGGTTAACGTAACTGTGATAACTGGTAAAGATATTCTCTGTATTTTGATTTAAATATTACATTAATAATTTTACCATACCATGCAATGTTGTGATAAGTATCTTAAAACTGTTTTGTCGTTTTCTTATAATGTTTATGTTTTTTTTTTGTAATTTACTATTATGTTTACTATTATGTAACAGTTTGACTACATTACTGAGATTATCACCAATAAACAACTACTATTGCTGTACGAACAGTGACGTAACTTCAGAAAATAGATTTTCTTACTCATTTTATTTAATTTGTTAATTTTTATTTTATTTTTATTTGTTTATATCACCCGAACGGATGCAAGGATTTATCAACAATTTATCGACAAAATAAGCTTCCAAAAACAAACCGAAAGTGGAGGCTAAACATGTTTTTTAAATTCTGGAAACGAAATCGGATACAAAACCGTGCGGCAAATCCAACTTCTTTTCCATCTCTCTAGCTTAATAATGGCGGCTCAAGATGATTTTTTGAAAATTTAGCTGTCATATTTATGCAACATTGCTGATCCAGCGGACGGGAAATTTTATATAGGTAAACACGTTCAAATTTATTAAATATTCGAAGATTTAAAGTAATCTTTCTGCATTTATTAACATATATATTAATTTGTTTATATGAATATTATTTATATAAATTTGAATAAATAAAATTAAATACTTACGTCTATTTTCTATTTGTTTTTATTAAAAAAATGGTTATACCACATGTGCAGGCATTAAGTACGTCTTACACCTACTATTTATATATAATTTTTATGTTACTGTAAACAGCGTGGAGCGTAGCCCATGGGTTTAGTTAGTTTACATTAATTTATCAACAACTAGACATGAATACCTTAAAGAAGATTCAGAAATTGAGGATTGTGCAGAAATTACAAATTAATTTATTTAACATGTTCTTGTTCATATTTGTTCAAAATTATTACAGGTACACATAATTACAATTGTTCCTTATGCATTATTAAACCCAATTGATTCACAATATTATTTTTCAAGGCGTGTAAGCCATTGTTTGGAAATATTATTTATTAATGAACGTCTGAATTAACTAAGGTAAGAAGTCAGGATGTGTTAGTTTTAATATTCAGAAAGACGCAGTAAGTGGTCACACGTGAGTATAGAAGAAGGATTACCATCCTGTTTTGCATTCTGCAGTAACAAATGTCGGTACATTTAACACGTACTACCAGCAAGTAAAATGCATCGAGCATGGTTAGCCTTCGGTTTACTTGCATGTAGTACAAAGGCAAAAAGTAAAGTAAATAAAAGTAACCCTGACAGTCAGTGAATCATACTGCAAATAAGTGTGATTTGTTGTTCGCCAATCCAAGCTTTTTAAGTAAAATTAATTTATGGTCTTGTTATTTTATTCTTCTTGGCAAATTATTTCAACTATCGTATTCATTACGGTGTTATTTCATAACCAAAGAATTATATTAATTAATGTAATTAATATTTAGCTTTACAAGTGAATGTAAATGTTTAAACACAAGTGGTGTTTATATTTCTTAATGTTGTAAATGTGAATAAGTAAATTCAATACATAAAGTGAGAGATAATTAATTCTCGCTGATAGTTAAATAAATTGGAGGGTACGTTTAATGTATCTTTCTATAAAATTGATCATTGTAAGCTGTATGTAAGTGCTATATCGTAATTACATTCCTCAGTTATTTTTCCGTGCAAATAAAAAGCAGAGATCCTTTTTTGAGTAAGCACGCTTTGTTTGTTTAATAGTAATTACCGGAATGCCAACGCATTCTGTTTTCATAACAAACCTAATTCAAAGTGTGTCTAAACACTAACCTTTACTTTCAATCCGGTAATGTTTAGACTAAAAATCTACGGTTAGTAAACTATCTATAGATATTAGTTACTACATGTAAAGTCCGTTTGTTAGAAATGAAAATAAATGTGCGAGTCAAGCTGTCGATTCAACGTTTTACGACTTATCTGGAGTGACGTCGGCATACTGGCTGAAAACGCGTGTTTTGGTCGTACCGATCGGGACACTGTTGATGAAGCAGTCCTGTTACTTAGTTTAATGTTTCTTTGGTACTCTGTTCTTTGTCAAATATTCAGATTTGTTTTCTAATTAAAAGTATTTTTGCTGTCTCATACATTTATAAAATGCTATCTCGGGTCAAGCTTATACGCAGATACAAGACGGAAATTAGGAGCATGTTTACAAACATGCGTAGGCTATAAACAAAACGCACACTTTGTTATTCAAAATATAAACGTAATTACAGATTGGAAAGTTTTCCCATGTTTAGATTTATTGACTTGAATGTCAAACGGCAGGTTTTCAATTTGACTAATATTCATTATATTTGGATTGAATTAAATTAGGCTTTGAAAAACAGTAAATCGATGCAGCATAATCGTTTTTTTTGTCATTTATAGACTTGGAATCGGAAATCTATATATTAAATCTCTATCTCACCATATCAAACCGGCGGGCTTGTACATCTCGACATAGTGCATCAGCTGTATTTTGGCAATCAATTGTGTTTATCGGACATGTTTTGGTAATATACCTTTTGTTGCTAAAGACGTTAACAAGCTAGCCACAATATGGGTCTTAACACCTGAGCGGTAGCCCTCTCAGGAATGGAAACCCCGCTCCCTGTCCGGCAGGTGATGATGCTTTCCAGGATGGAGTGGCTGCTGCTGCAAAAAGGGACCTGGGCCCTAGGGGTGTCACTTGCAGCCAGCCCTCAGTATGGGTCCTAACGCCTCAGGTACGATCGCTGAAGTTAAAACCCCGCTCCTTGACTGGCCAACTCTTACGTAGGGATAAGGGTCCCGGAAAGTGATGGTGCTTTGTAACGATGGAGTGGTGTGCAGCTGGCAGCATGATCGCTGAAGTGGAAACCCTGCTCCTTGTCCGGATAAATCGGAGTTCCGGCAAGTGATGGTGCTTTCTAACGATGGAGTGGTGTGCAGCTGGCACTGGGGTCTAGGATTCTAGGGGTAAAGCGCACTTTGCCTGCTCACGCCCACTATCTAAGTGTCGACCCAGAGGGTTCGTACTTAAGTACACCCGACGCTGTTAAGGTGCCGGCCGATATGATCAGGCCGGTTACCGACCAGTCTGGGCGGTGCGTACCTCACCAGTGCTGGGACCTGCGAGGTCCTAACTGGGAGGGGCAGCGCTGCTTGGCACGCGCTGCTCCGACAAGTCCAACCAGTGACTTTCTTTGACTGGTACCACGGGGACCAATGCCGAGCCCGCGGGGGATTCACACCCCTCGTTTTTGGTCGCGGAGTAGGACTCGTGGTGGCAGTGGTATAGCCTAAGTGCAGGTTAGGGCCGTCTTAGTGCGGTTCGATGGGTGAGCTGCGTTTCAGCTCGGGCACTGATCTGCAGAATCAGTAGAGATTTAGGTGATCTCCCGCCACCAGTAGGGGCTTAGGGCTCGCAGGACTGGTAGCCCGTTCTCTATCTTGTCTTGAGGACAGGCGCGTTGATCGAGCGTATCTCGATCATGGCGTCTCGAAGGGTTTCACCGCCTGGAGGGGAGACGGATATGCTTCATCGTTGGGTGCTGTCCTAGTCTATCAAATCAAATGGTGTTGCTAAAGACAAGGTCTGCATGGAACAAATTAAAAAACATAATTCTATTTTAGACATGTTTATAAAAGAATATTTATTAGTATTATTGTAACTTAATCTGCTGCTAGCTTTCATAACGCGAACCACTCGAGGCAAGCCAACAGAGCCGCGGCGGGCGTTTACGTAAGCTGGCCGAGCGAACAGTTCGGTGGAGTCGTTCTTACACATTGCGTTAGTTTACACTATTAATACATACACGCATTCTTTATTGTTGTTCTTTATTGTTGGGACGTACGGTGATCAATTTCTATGAATAAGGGCAAATACCATTTCAGAATTAGATGCAAAACTCCAACAGGATTATTTTTCTGCGCATTAGTTAGAAAAACATTTAGAAAACCTCTACTAAGGCAATCCCCCGGAAATGAAGAAAAGTGATTAATTTAACCAACTTTTTTCCTGCTTTTCTTTTTAAGAATTTTTCCCGCTCCCATGATAGGATTTTTTTCCGGATGATTTGACGGGGCTTTTTCTGTTTCAATTTTTTTTCTAGGTCTGTTTTTCGTTGTTTTTTTTCTTTCTTTTTTTCACGTGAATTACCTTACGAGAGCGGCTTTCAGTTCTGAGACCGACTCAGCGAAGAAAACATACGAAGTTACTAAAAAGAATACGGGGCGTAGTCTACGGGTTTTGCTAGTATTATAAAAAAAGATTTACTAACACAATTAATATAGTACCTTTGCACACAGAACATTATTACAAATATTTTTATCAAGGCTGCTATATTGTGCTTCTTTTACAGCCACACACAACACAGGTCTTCTCACATTTTACAAAATAAACAAACATACGTCACGCAGTTCACGCTCCATTATGTTTACATATTGAGAGTAGTAATAACAAAAATTTTCGCCTAAAAAAACTGCTGCTTGTACATTACTAGATTGCATTTCATGAATAACTAGCTGAATCAGTACGTTTTTCTACTTTCCCACACTACTAGTATGGAAATATATTGTGATTGTAAAAATTGACGAAAGTGACATTTAGACGGAAATGCATATTTTCGGCGTCCAGGAACACAGAACAGTGGTTTAAAACTTGAAATCTCAGGAACTGTTGAACCGTTGTCAATGAAATTTGGTATTTTTAGGTGCAACGAAAAGTTGTCGAGATATTAAGCTTTATATTACGAACTGGAACGAAAAAAGAAAGTAACACATGTTTTTTAGTAGCACTTATTTCACAAACGGAGTTTCAGAATATGATAGAAGGCGTTAGGACAAATCTAAAGTTTTTTTCAAGTAGTTTAGCTTTAAAATGGCTGCCGCTACGGTGTTTGTCAATTTTCAGCTTTACCGCCTATTTACTCAAAAACGAGTTGACGAATCGGAATTCATTTTGGTATTAGAATAGCCCTAGAGAAAGACAAAGTTAATAAGAGATGTTTTAACAAAGGAAAACTGTAAAGCCAAAAGAAATTCAAAAGCTGGAACATTGCCAAAAAACTATTGCTCAAAAACTGGCCACACGATTTATATTAAACCTTATAAGCTTGTAGAGCTAGGGATGCGTTATTGTTTGTGTCGTGTCCTAATTCATATATTTTTTTGTGACACCTACTATGAATTTTTGAAAAATGTAAATTCACGATTCTCTCTTTAGTGAACGGATAACGATAGTAAACGTCTGTTTAGATTGAAATGTTTGTGATTAATAGTAGAATAAGATTCAGAACTTAATTTTTAGGTGCAGCAATATTTAGGTGGGTTAACTTTCTCCCTCCCATCCTAATTTTGGCGAACAGATTTTTCAAAATAGATTTATATAGAATTAAAGCAATCTCTATATAAAATTCATACAACTAAAATTTTGAACTAAGGTCCGCTGCACTAGCAACTTAAGTAGTTTATTTATTAAAAAAGCGTAGGGCATAGCTCACGAGTTCCGTTAGTAGGCAATTAAAGTTACAGCCTCGGCTTGGTAGTAATGTAATTTGCAAATCGTTAATAATTTATGGAATAGAACAGTTGTTCTCATCAAGTGCAGGGAACAAATTGAAGAATAGTGCATGTGATTTGTAGAATACGTAATCGTTAATAGCAAACAAAATCAGATATAAATTATTCAGAACTCTTTCGAGATGCCTCTTTAATTATGTAATGTTATTATTGCGTGTTTCTGGGAATATTCTGTACATAAATTAATACGTTAGATACTGAAAGAGAAAGAATTTGAATGTGGTACGAATAACTAATTTAAAAACTGATTTTTATGTAACGCAATCTACGTCAGACTTTTCATTGACTTATTTTCTAAAATAACAAACAATAAAAGTGTGTTTTGTGTAGATATTTGTTGCTTTATTGTGCTGAAACAATGGAATAATAGGTACGTTATAGAATAAATTGATTGTCGTTAGATAAAAGTAACAAACTACCTAATAAACTTCAGTAATGGAGCAAAATGTAAGGAAATTTAATTTTGTTTTTTTTGTTCTATCATTCATTACCTATTATTCTGTTCGATATATTGCATATTGCCTCAACAAGAAGTAAATCATAGGCTAGATCCAATTAAGCAATTTAAAAAGATGCTTATCTAAAATGCCTGCTAAACATTATAATCAAACTAATTTACTACAAACAACTCATTTTTATCTCCTTTGAATTGTTCTTAAATATTAAAAGAACAATCTAATTTCTAAACAGTGATTCCCCAAAAGCAAACCATTAATTAGGCTTTTTCTGCTAAATTTGTTAATTAACTGCTATGCGTACTGTTAAATTATTAGACTACTTCAGATTAATTATGTTTTTATGTCATGTCATTCTAATCCTGATATTAATTATTATTTTTGTGTTATTTTTTTGTATACCACTTTATCTAATAAACGGGGGGATGGTAAAATATATCTGTTTAGGCTAAATGGCTTTTAAGTGATAGTAGAATAAGATTTACAACTTAAGGAGTTAACTCACTTCACCATTCCCCAATTTTTGGCTGTTGAATTTGCCACATCGTCTCTGGGTTTTTTAATAAGAACGATTTTTTTTGCAAAAAAATCAATTTAAAAAAACTTAAGTAAGGTATACTGACCAGGTGGCTAATACGAGGGGTGTGACCTTAATAGCGTTAGACGATACGACGCAGTACAACGTTATAGAAATATAGCTTTGAAAATTAACCATTTTTATTTTTCGGTATCTTGATGGAATTCACGTGCAAAATGTTGACCATTGTGCAATTAAATATTGATATTGCGCCCCGAAGTTCTGAAGATTTTTCTAATCAGCATTACAAAACAAAATAAATATTTATTTGTTAATAGTTTTACGGCATTTTAGAATATAGTTATGCTCAAACAATCTTCCATAAAAAATAACTTTACATAACATTCCAACCTTATTTAAAGAAATTTCATTAAAATAAAATATTGTTCTATCGAAAATCCCCCTCCATTTTAGCTTTATAATATTGTAAATACGAAATTTAAATTTCCACTAAAATTATATAGTACCTGCGAAATGAAAAGATCAGCATTGGTGAATTATAACTTTTGTTGTTGCTTCTGGGAAGGTTGATCTGGCAATAAGAATTATGATATCGATATCATACCTTTCTGATTTAGACTACATTCACGGATACGTCCAAGGATATTTTAACATTTTTGTGTTAGAAGAACTTAACCTTGATTTTTAGTGGCCTACCATGCTATTTAACTCTTTTATGAATAATCTTCGTTCCTTTGTGCCTTGCTTACTTGAACGAACTATCAATCACCATTCACCACAAGCTGTTATAATTATAACATAGTACCAGTGCCGGATTAAACCCTGTGGAGGCCCCTAGGCAGTAGAAATCTCGGGGCCTCCCTTGCATATTATCTCTTAATTAGTTTTTAATTTTACTAACCAACAATTTTATTAAACCAATTTTATTACACAAAAACAAACGTTAACAATTATTAATGTTATTAAACAAATTAACATTTTATGTTATTAAACAAAAATTGGTAAATATTATTAACAATAAATAATTAAAATTATTTGTTTCAGTCAGTATGTAATTTGTAATTTTCTTTCAAGATGAAATTAATAATAATTTGATCCGTCGTCGTCGCGAACCGCGGGGCCCCTAAAAGGCGTGGGGCCCATAGGCTGGTGCCTACTCTGTCTATTTGGTAATCCGGCACTGCATAGTACCTAAATGTTGTAATTACTTTATTAACAGTATGAGGTAATATTGTGGCTTTTATGGTTTTCTAAATTTAATTAAAAATTGTTAAGAATGTAATTAAATCCGCACATTTCTGGAAATTTAATATTACAGCTTAAGGCATTGGTTGCTATTGGTTACACTAAAACACTAAGAACAGATTAAATTGTTTTATGATTTTCATGTTTCTACAAAATTACAGGAAAATTTATACTGAAAATTAAAAAAAATATGCTTTAGCTGTAGGGCTTTGAAAGATGTACTTCAGCTTTAAGAGTTTTGATAATAACATTCTAAATTCATCTTCTCATAGTTATAAAGAAAAGTATTAATTATTGCTTATTTAGGCGATCTGCAGAATTGGTTTAAATTCATCAAATATTATATAACTAAGAATAACTAAAATACTGAAAGAAATTTATCTTTCTTGACATAACTTGCAACCTTCAGTTTTTTCGCGATTTCATTGATTGTCATTATTTTAGTAAAATCATGGGCGACTAATAAGTTGGACAAGCAAGGGATAGGCAACTTATGAGTGCGACAAGAATGAAAGTAATGGGCTGGCTACGTAAAGATCAATGTAGCCATGGATACGTTTAAAATTAAAAGGAATATGTAAATTTTGATAATTATAAAGTATTAATGGATACGCGAATCCCTACTTGGCCCGCCCATTATTTCTCTTCCTTGTCGCTTTTCGTCACCAATCGTTTTTCGCTTCATCGCAGATCTGAATCTCTTTCTGTTGCTCCTGTTGTTACCCATTCGAGTACTTTCTTGGTCCATCATTAATAAAATATATTGACAAAATGCAGAGTAATTTCAACTTTTGAAATTGATCTTAGTACATAACGAATAAGGGACAATTCTGGATGTTATTGACTGTGGAAAATCAGATTTACTTTTTTACTCCCAACTCTATAAAAAAAAATAATTAATTAATTTTTACTTTTTTATATTTCCAGTACTCAGAAAATTCATTCTAAGCTTTTAATGGATTTGTGGAAAAAGTGTTTGTGGCACAGTAAAAATATGAAACAACCAAGTAATAAGCATCTAGCACAAACCATACTGAAGATATTTGTTTTAAATTTTTAATCTTACAGACCACACGCATCAGTGACAAGCAATACGCGTCAGAAAATTTCTGCTGACTCATGAATTTGAAATTAGCTTCAGCATTGTAAGTTAAAATTTCGAATGTGATTAGTTAATAGGTGAAAATTGTTTTTTTAAAGCTTTAAAAAATAAACACGTTTGTTTATTTCGTATTACTGCGTAATAATTAAGCTCCCGATAGATTTGACACTATCGACAAATTAACTGACATAACCTAAAAATATACAGCTTGTGTTGACATTTCGGTGATAGTAGAATAAGATTGTAAATTTAGTTTCTAGATGCATTAATATGTAAGTAGATACACATCTATCTCTTCCTTTCTCAATTTTGGTTAACAATTTTGTTGTTGTTCCTGTTTGTTTCAAGCAATCTTTTACGAATTATTTTAAAAAATTGATTTTTGGATTATGATGAACAAAAACTTGGTATACGATACCTTAATATTAGGTGTAACAAGTGCCAGCAAGCAGTGGAGCGACTGGGGCATGCTCGGAGTATCAGATCTTACGTAGTAGCCAACTCCTATTAGACTACATCTTATACCTCTACTCATACTATGATATTATCTGTATATTCAAGGCGGTGATTGTCTAATGGTTAGACTATAAAAATTGATCTTGTTATGCTGTACGTAAGAGTTATAATCGTATATACATTCCACAAGTTAATTTTTTTCCATGCAAATAAGAAACAGAGATCCCTTTTTGAGTAAGCACGCTTTGTTTGTCTTATTGTAAATAATATATAAAATAAATACTTAGCTTTACTTTCAATCCAGTAATGTTTAGACTAAAATCCACGGTTAGTTAACTATTACGGTAGCCGCATTGCAGACCAATATTCAATACTATACGGTCTTAGAAATACTAACTTAATCTACTCTACTTCGATAAGGTAACATGGAGAATAGCGTCAGTAATAGTAACAGTCTGTTATAATAGATAAATGACCTACATCAATATTGGAGATTATAAATATAATAGTTAATTTGTAGCGTCTAACTTTGCTTTTGTTTCGGTTTAGGTGAGAAAGATAGTGTTTTTCTGAATTAAAGGGATTTGTATTTCGGAATTATATCCAAATTCTCAGAGATGTTTTTGTGCATATTTATTTGTTCTAAAAACACAATTTAGGTCACGTACATCTTATGGAACCAATTTATAATAAGACAATAATATCAACATTCCGATTTAATTCTGATAATTGCGGAAATTCAATTGTCAAATATACCTGATAGGGATGTACGTAAAGCAATTTCTGGCACAAAATACTTATTGACATGGCACCCACAGTCCCCACGCTTTACGGGCTTATACTTACTGATGAGAACTGTCGAATAAAAGCTATGGGATTATTCGATTGTTACCAACTGTTCGAATAATTCGATAGTAGAAAAATATTCAAATTATTCGATAGTAGGAAACTATTCTAATGAAACGAATGAATTTAGTACATTTTTACTAATTCAGAATATAACTCTGATTTCAAAAACAATTGAAGCGGAGATCTTTTATTAAGTTGTGCATTATTCAGTGGCGCAGCAAGACTACTCGGCGCTGCCGATGTCCGAGCAAATGCATGCACTTATTGCTAGTAATAATTTGGATTAGGTATTCTGAAGAAACGACTGTTATTTGGTATTTTTTAATGTGCATATGATAAAATGACTAAATATCAAAAAATTAAACTCATAAACATAAAAAAAAATGGCATATATAAGTGATCAGATAATAACTTATACTTGGGTATACTAAATCTCTAACTGTCTCACCACAACTGTATAAATGTGTATTTATCACGCTGATAATTAACAAATACATACCAGAAAAATTTGATTGATTGATTCATTGACCTCAACATTAGAAGCTCGACTATAGGTTCCGCTTATTATTGAAAAGTGTTTACTACAAACATGTTTACTACAAGTTCTAGATGCTTCTCTGAAGGAACTCCACTTTTAGTGATGATGCGACATGTCTTAGACCTCGAGACAGCTTAGATATTTATTATGTATACGGTTTCCAATATTTACGTTAAAATTAGGTAGAGTTATTGGGGCTATGAAGCTACAATATCGGTGGAGTGTATTAATTATATCATTACATCTCTGATTTATATGAATAAGGGCGAATTTAATTTATATGCAAACACAACATTTTTTGGTGCGTATTTAGTAGTTTCAAAAACATTTCGAAAGTTTCCAACCTGTGAAAATGAGGAGAAGTGACAAGCTTAACAAATTTTGTTCCCGCTTTTTTTAAGGAACTTTTCTGGGCTATCATAAGATTTTTTCGGGAGATGTTTTCCTGAAGATTTATTTCTTTAAATTGTTTTACGGGTTGTTTTTCCGGGATTGTTTTCTGTTTTTTGTAACGTATTTTATTTGCGGGGGCAACTCTTATTCAGACCGGCTTAGCGGAGGAAACATTCGGAGCAGCAAGCGCCGTGTATGAAGTCACCAAAACTGTTTTTCAACCTGATGTTGAAATTTGGGTTTGTAATGCACTTCAGCTAGCTCAGTCTCATCACTTCATTGGAATTCAGTTAACGGGTATTGGGTCACTTTCCTAGCCCGTAAACTTCTCGCTCTCATGAAATAAACTCGCTAAATGCACTTTACCAGAATTTTATTGTTGAACATTTAAATTTAATTAACACACAATTAACCCTATTGGTCCTACCTAGCTAACTATTAGATAGATACAAAATAAGAAAACAGTATATACAATCTTAATGCTAACTTATATTCTACTTAGCTTTTGCTGGTCGTGGGGACAAGGCCGCGGCGTGTGTCGTGGATGCTCGCGGTGGTATTTCCACCGTGGGTCGCTGAGAGTGGCGAGAAGGAATCAAATCGCTGCGCTGGCTAGATGGTGGATTCCAGATCTTTGCTTTTCTTCGAGTGTGGATCTCGCGGCGTAGAGCTAATGCCCACGAATCTCTCTTCACTACTAACGACGGTTTTTTAATCTTAATTTGCCCAGTAAACACCACAAACTGAGGTGGTTCTTTTGGTCTGCACCCTTCGACCGCTTGCGGTCATCTCCTCATCTACCCTCACGTTCCGCACCACTCTCTCACGCCTTCCGCGGCGTCCTGGGGGTACCGTTAGGTCACTTGGCCGTTCTGGCGTCTATGTACGTGACCGGAACAAAGAATCGACCCCGGTGATCGGGCGCCAACCCCAGCCATTCGACCAACACTTTTAGACAAAACCTTTCCTACAATGCTACAAGTGCACTTAGCGGCTATAGCAAAAGGAATTTTTTAAGAAAGTCTTAGCCTGACAAGTTGACACATTACAGGCGCAGCCCACGGGTTCTGCTAGTATTATATAAATAAGTTTGGTTAGGTCTCTGCGAAGAACTTAGTTAATTTTAGTTTTGCTTAATTAGGTAAGGATTGTTTTATTTATTTAGCTAATGGTTTTATATTTTTAGTCTTTGCTGGATTTTGGTTTGTGATTGCATTTGTATTATGTGTGCAATCAATTTGAACTGATGATAACTTCTACGGTGTGTAATAAAGTGACTGTACTTCGCATAAATTATAGCTTAGACACTAGCAATGCCTAAGTGCTAGCCTCTGCAATTCGTCCCCCCTAAATATTTAAGCGTTTAAAATGCGTATATAAACTCACTTCAATAACATGTTTCCGCCCTTAAAATTCAATACTCGATATGAATACAGGTGCAGTTCTGTTTGCGTTTTCAACCATACTGCAAGTAAGCTTTGTAACTGCAAAGTTTGATAACAATAGAAAAAACTTTGTTAGAAATTTGTTTATTTCTTTAAACGAAAAAGAAAAGAACATTCTTGTCGCCTATTCTAGTTTTAAAAACATTGAATTTGATCATTTTTTAGGACAACTTAACTCTATTATTGTAAATATTGACAGAAGTGTTGTAATTGCCCGAAGCCTCCAGAAAATTAATTTTTATCTCATCATACTCGACAGCGTTAACGACTTGAAGAAGTTTTTCAAGA
Organism: Ctenicera cuprea; assembly: GCA_958336395.1. Lineage (NCBI taxonomy): Eukaryota > Metazoa > Arthropoda > Insecta > Coleoptera > Elateridae > Ctenicera > Ctenicera cuprea. The sequence continues at coordinate 15,934,026 of OY284495.1, read as the reverse complement.
AGTTTTACAGAACATCCGGATGGAATCCACGTGCAAAGTTTTTGGTGATGTTGCAACGAGACCTATCTGTAAAAAGGCTCTTCAAATTATCCTGGAAGTATTTCTTAGTGAACTTGTCAGTAATCAACAGAGATTTAAAAGTTTTCACGTATTACCCTTTGGTCAACAATATGTGTGGATATCTTGAAGTACAAAAAATATGTCACTCTAAATGTGATCTTGACACTATTTTTCCATCGAAGATTATCTCGAACTACCAAGGATGTCCTGTAAAAGTCATAGCTTTAAAAATACCTCCTTTCGTTATAGATATTAATGCAAAAGAAAACCCAGGCCTGGAAGTACTCATTATAAGAGCGGTGGCTTTGCAACTAAATTTTTCTATTGATTACGTAGAACATCCCCATACATATTGGGGGTCCAAACTGGAAAATGGTAGTTACACCGAGATGTTGTCTGAGATGATTTCAGGTAAAGCTGATATAATGATAGGACTTGTAGTATCAAATGCAACGTTTGCTGATGATTTTGATTCTACTGATGGGTATCTTGAAGATCACGCGATTGTTTATGTACCAGCTGCCTTACCGATGGAACCTTGGAAAAATCTTACATGGGTTTTTGATGGTTATGTATGGATCTTGATGGGATTATCAATAATTTTCATCTCTGTTATTTTTTGGTTAACTGAAGCAAGATATATTGCATCATCAAATAAATACGGAAATTTACTAAAGTGGTTTTTTAGAAGCTTAAACATTCTATTGGCGTGTTTTAATTCGTGTCCGAACACATTGTTTTTGCGCCTAATTTTTCTTCAATGGAGCGTTTATTGTTTTTTGCTGTCTGCAACTTACGAGGGCAGTTTAATAAGTTTTCTTACAAAACCTGCATATCAGCATCAAATTTCAAATCTGAAAGAATTGGTCGATTCTGGATTGTCTTACGGTGCCACTGCCTTAGCTAGATCTTTATTTTACCAACCGGATTATCCTTTGTATATGAAAATTTATGATAACTGGAAATTATGCGCTCTGTCAGAAGAATGTGTTAACAGAACAGCTTACCAACGTGATTTTGCCGTGGTGAAAAACACCAGACAAATACTTTATTTAACCCCAAAGTACTACACTTTTCCTAATGGAAGAAAAATGTTGTATGGGTTCAAGAAGCCCATTGATCGATTGATACAAGGAATTTTATTTACTAAAGGTTTTCCTCTTTTTGAAAAATTTAATGTTATTCTGATGAGGTTGCGAGAAAATGGTTTGCTGTATAAATGGGACCTGGAGCAGACAAACAGTGGTGGTAGAACTGTAGAAACTAGCGTTAAATTGGTAGTTTTAACACTTAATCATTTTTTGCTGGTTTTCGTTGTGTTTGTTGTTGGAAATCTTTTAGCATTGGTTGTGTTATTAGTTGAAGTGTTGGTGAAGCATGCGAAGAAACCCGTATTTTGGAAGTCACGCGCTTAAAGAAATAGCAATGCAATTTGTGACTAATTAACAGTAGCGTATGTTGTCAAATAATAAGTATGCACGTACATTATACCGATCATTTTAGGTAAATATAGTTTTTATCGCAAAATTGCAACAAATGTGTTTTCTTTATATTTATTTAACGTAGGCCTGCTCCTACTGCTAACTTTTATTTATTAAATAGTTACAAAATGAAGGTATACATACATATGTGAAATAATAGATTAGATTTGGTGTTGCTTCACACCGTCTATAGTAAGTAATAAATTTGATTAACACAATCCTTTGTTGCACAATTGAGCTGTATTTTAAATTACTTCACTACATGTTTACACCTTCAGTTTTTACTTTCCCATACCTTCGGTATAGGGAAGTAATGATTTCATGAAAATTTTCGAAATGTAGATTTTAACGGAAATACAAAAATTGTAGTTCAAGTTAAGCTTTTCAAAAAAATCCAAAACCCGAAACGGAAGTTAGACATGTTTTATTGGTAGCGTTTTTTCCTAAACTAAATTTTGAAAATTTAATCACCGAATCTGAGAGAAGAACCTACGGCAAACAAAAAACTTTTTACCAAACTTTCTAGCTTTGAAATGGCGGCCGCTACAGCTTTTTGAAAATCGCGACTTTAACGCCTATTTACTCAAAAAGTAGTTGTTTGGTCGGGATCAGCTACCATTTGTTTGATAGCCCTTCATAGGTAGTATACGATGAAATAAAATTAATTTCGAAAATCTGAACATGATCGCAATGGCGCTGCTTCAAAATTTTATAAATTTTCTAAAAAAATTTTCTCAAAAACTGTCAACACGATTTTTTTTAAACTTTCTGTGTTGATAGAGCTTGCATTGAACTACAAATTTGTATTTTATTTATCTCCCAAATTTTACTCTGACGCTTTCCAGGAATTTTTGAAAAATTTAAAATTGATTAATTATTTATTCAAAAACGCAAAGGCCGATCGTTATAAACTTTTATTAGTTCGATAAACTATTTAAAGTACTGTATTAGGATTTGCTACTTGCTACTTTTTAATATCAACAACGCGTTTTCCGGCAGTTACGTGATTTTAACTACGCCTATCAATTAGCTCTAGTTAAAAAATATTTTTTTTTTATTTTTTGCAAATTTTTGATAGCTTCCCAAATAAAGCTATTATAGCCATTTTTGTCCGACGTGCGAAGCGGAACTTGTAATTTGCCGAAGTGCTTCGGCGGGCGTTTACCTTGTTTTCGTGCAGGAGTCGTTGCTTCTATGGGTAGAGTTACGGTACGTAAACCAATTGAACAGGCTATCGCAAATTTCGTTTTTATTAAACAGGTTCTTTGGCTTCAGTATTATGGGGCCCTTTTTGAGACTGGGGCTCTAGCCTATAACCTTAGCCTGGTTGGAAAGTCCATATCAGACTGTAAAATAAAGATTATTTCAAAGTTTCAGAAAGGTATTGTTCAAAAGCTGACCACACATTTTTTTTTAATTTGTGGGAGCTAGGATTGAGCTACAATTTGGTTTTTGTTTCGGGCCCACTAATTTCTCTGTGACGCCTTCTATGAATTTTTAAAAATTTGTTTTAACACCTATTTGCTCAAGAAGAGCGCTACGCCCAAAAGGGCGCTGGACCCTAAAAGGCCCGGGCGATGCCTTATAAAATATATCGTTTTAAAAAGTTATTCTTTACGGTACTACATTAAATTAAAATGTTTTTTTAGCTACAACAAACTTTTTAGTTTTTTAGACAAAACACTTCTGGTCTGGTTTGAGTGCGCCTGCGCTGAGTGCGCATTTGGGTAAAAATTGAGTAAAGTGTCTGCTAGTGTGCGAGAAGGGCGCCGCCTATTACCCAACTTCAGACTTATGTATGAATCTGTACTGTAGCAGTTGTGTCATTCTGTGAACTGGTGGTGGTTTGTCTGAATGTATGACAGTGTCCGGAGCAAATATCCCTGGAAAAACAGCTCCGTAAAAAATCCTTGGAAAAAACAGACCCGAAAAAAATACTCAAAAGAAACGGAAAAATTATCTTCGGAAGAAACATCTCCGGTAGAAACATCTTGGGGTAGAAACATCCCACGGCAAAACGCTTTCCAGTAACAACAGTCTTTTTACAATTTTCATTTATACAAGAATTTTCTTAGATAGTGCCATTGTGTACCTCTTGGGCTATTTTAATACCAAACTTTATCTCGATCTGTGAACTCGTTTTTGAGTAACAATGCGTTAAAGTGAAAGTTTTCAAAAAATCGCATCGGCCGCCATTTTGAAGCTACAAAGTTAGGGAAAAAAGAGTTGGATATGACCTAAGATTTTCTATCGAATTCCGTTTTAGTTTCAGAAAATTGGTTTTCCGGTACAAATGCTACGAAAAAAACATGTCTAGCTTCCGCTTTTTTTATACTACTCTTTGTACATGTAAGCTATTTTTTAGTATAAACTTAGTGTGTTTATGTAATACGACTACTATACAGCTACATGTTCGTCTCTATAACAAAATTTAAAAAAAATAATTTATCCAAGATTAGCTGACAGGTTAAAGGTATGTGCCGAACTTTTACGGTTATTAGTTTCTTAAAATTTGATCTTCAATAGGTTGAAATATTGTAACTTTATTACAGCGTGCTTCAAAACTATGGAATAAAATTCTTGCAGTTATTTTTGGATTTTGATTCTACTAGTCACGATAAGCAATTCTCTTAAGAAAAAATTTTTATCGGAACAATTTAATAAATAAAGAGGTACCCATTTTAGATTTTCTAAATTCATAGAAAGCGCCACGGTGAAATTATAGCTTTGAGAAAAAAATCAAATTGTAGCCAATCCTCCTAACGTCCTAACAGCCTACAAAGTTAAAAAAACATCGTGTGAGAAATTTTTTAATAATATTGTTTCAAAAATTTTCAAAATTTTAAGGAAGAGATTTTGTTTCATCGTAAACTCCCCACAAAGAACTCTTAAACAAGTTGTAGCTAATGCCGGTCAGACGATTACTTTTTGAGTAAATGTGTATTAAAGTCGAGATTTTCAAAAAGTTGTAGCGGCGGCCATGTTGAAGCTAGAGAGTTTGGTATAAAAGTTATCGCTTTTCTTTAAGTTCTTCTCTCACATCTCGTGCTCAACTTTCCAAAATTTAGTTTTGATAAAAAAAACGATACCAGAGAACATGTCTAACTTCCTGTTCCGTTTTCGATATTTTTTTTTTGAAAAGCTTAACTAAAACTGCAATTTTCGATATACCTCTTGCTTTAAAATTTCATCAAAATCGGTTCAGTACTTTCGCCTTTAGAGGCGTCATCCACCGACAGACAGACATTTAAAAAAAATACACTTTTTTGGGTTCCTTGAGCCCCAAAACGTGTATTTCCGTTCAAATTTATATTTTGAAATTTTTTATGAAATCACACTTCCCTATACCGAAGGTATGGGAAATTAAAAACTAAGTTTTAGGTACTGAGTGTTGAAATTTCTCTAGAGATAACTATGGCTTAATTTAATGAATAAAGTTATCTCAACGGTACATTTCAGAAAAAGAAACAGTTATTTTAATTACACGATGTGTGTATGTTAATTACAAAGAGCGTAGTATAAATCAATGGTAAAACTGCTATTATGCGTTACATGAATAGAATAGAAATGAAAGTGTTGCTATTTCATAATCTCATTAAAGAATATTTGGGAATTAAAATGCTTCTCGTTCACACCTTTTCATTTAATAGTTCGATACATTCTTACAAGGTTTGTTTTCTAAAACTTTCATTGTAGTGTGTCGGCGTGGTTTCTTTAATTATTATTTAAGTTTTTTTATATGCATTTGAGAAGGCGATGGTTTAGTAGATATTGCAAAATGGCAATATTAAAATATTTATGGAATTTATTGTTAATTATTTATCTTACTTAAAATTAATTCTGAAAAAGGGGGCATTTCTAAAATGCTCGTATTTTTAGTACATGTTTATTAATTTGTGTTTTTGTTTCAGGTAATTTCGAAAAAATCTTTCTCTCCCCTACGATTGTCAAGAATTGGATGTAAGGTTGGATTTTAGCGTATGAAAATTAGTGGAAATGCAATTCTTTACCTACAGGTACTTGTGTGGTAATCTTTTTTACCTAAAAAACAAAGATTCAACTCAACGGAAGGTTGTTACAGAACAAAACATGGGAAATTCGAACTCAAATAAAGAAATTTTGCTCACTTGTTTAAATTGAGTTAAAATTGGAAAATCGTATGAAAATTAAAACCAGTTTTTCTGGTTTTCTAGATACGTTTTCCATTATTAGGCTTCTTTATTTTTGACGACCTTGAAAACCTGTAAAATCATTTTTGGCCCCACTTTTTATACTAAAATCATGCAACACCTACGCAACGCACGACGCAACTTTTAAAACATTGCAAAACCATGATTAGCTACATACTTACAACACCTAGCTTTATTTTACTGCTATGAAAATGGTTTTACAGACCGATTTTAACGAAGTACTAACATCAAAACACTGTAAGGTTTGATTTGTTGTTGAAATATGTAGGAAAACATTTTCGCATTTAAAAAGTTAACCTGATGATGGTTGATGATGAAGTTCGAAACGTCGCTTCGCATCTCTACGTACAGCATTAAAAATTGCTGCGAATATCTTAAATTTCTTATTAACAGAATATTGTTAGGCATAAAATTTCATAACTTTGCCTCAATTTAACCAAAATAAATTTTTAAGTATTCTAGTTCCCGTTGGCGAGGCTGTCATTTAAAGCACCACGAACTTCCGAGATTTTAAATACCAAATATTGCTATTTATAAACTCATGATTCTAATGCAAGTATGTAATTTGTGGTAGTTGTAAAAACATTAGGACGAGTAACGTCATGCTGAAGTAATTTTCTGCATCCTACAATTTTCATATATTCTTTGACGTAAATATAACTAATAATTTAGTATGATATTAGCGACTATAGGCTTACGTTGGTAAGGTGGTAGTCAAGCAAATATGTTATTTAAAAGATTTTTTATCCGCAAATGCGTTTATTATTGAATTTTTAAAATTGAATACAACGACACAATAGTTTGTACAGAAAATAATAACTTTAAAAGAAAATATAACAAATTACGAAATAGAGAATCGGGGAATGATTTTATGGAAATTCACTTAGGGATTTTATTATTTTCTCAATTTTTTTCTCTACAGAAAAATCTGGATTTGGTTGCAATATTTCAAAGGAAATATAAAATTGAGTAATAGTAAATGAAACTACATCTGTTTCCTTAAAATTCTTAGAAATCCAGTAAAAATAAAAATATTGCAAAATTGTACTTGGAGTAAAACGGTTTTATCTCCAGAAAAATACGCTGAAGTACATGAGTATCCTGCAGTACTTTCATTCAAATTTCGATTTCTTTTGTAACTTTTTTCCGTTGTTTATTAATTTTACGAAAATGGTGGTAAAACGACAGTTTCAGTCGTGAGGAATATTTTTGCTCAAAGTTCAGTTTAAACTAAACAAAGTTTTCCAGAAAATGATTGACGACCATCTAAACAGTTTTTTTTTGTTGGTGTTAAGTAAAGCACATTAGAAGATTATCCATCCAAATCACTATGGTAACTACAATATAGTTAACTCAAAAGTTTTGCAATAAATGTTTTAAGAACATGTAATAGCAGAACCAAACTAATAAGAGACAAACTGATTATAAAAACGTGCAATATTAAAGTAAATAAAAGCTCACTTTAGCTACTAATTTGAGGGGGAAATATCTATATTAAATCCTTAACTGTCTCACCATAACACGACGACGGGCTCTTGCATTTCGACTAAGTTTATAGATTGTTTTTGGCGGAAGTTTATGTTGCAATCACTACTGTTCTGACTGGTCGGAAAAACAAACTGTAAACATCTTATTTCCAGTGTATTTATCCGTGCTGGCATTAAAATGTTGCACAGCTTATTATATATAATTTCTTTCAATAATATACAATTAATACAATAAAAGCATTGTACACAGAACATTATTACAACTTCATTCAAAATAGCGTTTATTCCTAGGGCTGAGATTTGTTTGGTTTTACATACTGACCACTAATTCATTCTTAACGTTAAAGCCGGAAATATGTACAAGTCAAAACAGAAATTGGACAAATATATATTGAACAATTATACTACAAGCGATCTGTTTCCTTAAATTTCTAAAACAAATAATGCTAAGTAAGGTTTAACTATGACATAAAATATTCCAATTTAATGTTGGTTAGGTTAGCAATTAATTAATATAAATCAAACTTGACCCAAATATTGGGAACAAGATGTACAATAACAGATACGCTGATAACACAGCTCGCGTTTCAGAAGAACTAACTGTACTCGTAGGCTACGCCCTTATATTTTTTTGCTTTTCAGGGTCATGTTGGAGTTGTTTTCTTTTGGAATTTTTGGCATTTCTTGCGCCTTGAAATTCAATATCGCAGAATAGATTGAAACTTCTTTGGAATTCGGTAAAATACTTATTTTGTAACATTTTTGCCGTGGTATTCCAAATTGTCTTCACAGACTACTCTTTATAGTCTTCTCCGTTAGTTTTACGCATATTCACTGCCCAGTCTTTTAACAATTTTGCGATTTCCTTCGTTGGCCTTTTTAGTTTGTAGTTTTCGGCGTCACAATATACGTCAAACTGTTGCCATATAGATTTTTGTATGTTAACTGTGTTCATAGGTCTTGTTGAATTCGCTACATTTTCGATACCTTAGAAAATTTTGTAGGCGTTGTTCGATATTTTACGGAATCCTCTTACCCGAGAATTTTTTTGCCTATTTTATTCTAGCTTTTCAGATTCACAAGGTCCCTACATTATTTAAGTAAGCACTTGCGCCTTAGGCAACCAATCTCTATAGTAAATCGGAATCCCTTTATTCTGTCTCAACTTTTGGCAACGACGGACTATTCTTACATTTCGTCACAGCTTATTTATTATTCCGTTTGCTGATACCGATGTTTATGTAACAGTCACGTATGGCGGCGCGGCATTTGATTTCAAAAGTTTGCGTACTTTAAAATAAGTCATCAATAACAGCGTAGGGCGTACCCCACGGGTTTTGCTAGTAATATTTATCCTACTTAGGTGTAGGACGGGACACTTGTTTAGTTGTATATATGTTTATTGACGCCTCAATTGTCTGATTTTGCACCGGTAATATTCTACATGCAAAATTATCATATAGATGTAGAATACTAATGTTAAATTTGTTGGAGGCACTCACTAATTTGAAAAAAAATATATAATGTTTTTCTTTTATTGAATACTTAAGCCTATTTTCATTACAATTGTTTTTATTATTCAAAACAATACTTTGAACTTGGGCCCTTTTTTAATCTTGAGCACCACTGCAACTGCTTTATCTGCATTGGTGTGGTTACGCTACTGTGGACGCATTAAGTACATGTCTTACATCTCGAAACGGCTTATTTATTATTTTTGTAAAAAAAAGTTACCAACGCAGGGTTCAGCTGGTTATCATTCAAGCAATAATTTTTAAATATAAAAATATAGAGGGCGGCTTACACGTTTAAAAGATTGAGAAATGATAGATCATCCTTAGTTCGGTTTCGTAAAGTTGGACTTGGGTCCGTTTCAATCTGCAACTGCATCAGCTGCATTGGGTGGCATAGATGTCTTACATCTTGACAAAGCTTATTTTTTTTTTAAGAAAGTAACAATCAAAGCGTGAGGCGCAGCCTACGGCTTCAGCTAGACAGTTGTATCGAGCTAAGTTTCACTTGTTTGGGCTATTTTTTTTCATTATAACGCTATTTGTGTTTTAGTTGTGATAAATTAAAACAATTATTGAATGGTACGAATTAAGCTAAGACGCGACTTTTATTTTCTACAGCCACCTTTTATTTAAAATATTCTTGATCATACTGTATAAGTATTCCGACGAAAAACGTTGCGTTATTTTCGTCAATGAAATTAACATTAGTGGCATGTTTAAATTAGTGGTATTATTACAACTACAAGAACTTCTGCTGTAGGCAGGTGTGGGTAATTATATTAATATAAATTTTATAGACAGGCAGGTGGTTTGTTTATAACCCCCTCGATACAACCTAAGATGTGGGTAAGGTTCGAGGCAGAAGGCAACTAAAGAATTTGTTTTTTTATTTTAACAAGAATTATTCTTATTGAAATTACTTTTGCAGTGAGTAATTTCGTACAACTAAAAATAACTATTTTCGATCATAAAAACCCACTTCGGCATGGTCGGCGGGGCAAAATAGCAGTGTTGCATGACGGAACTTCCGGCGTCGAGTGAGCCTTGACTGGACATCATTAGAGCGCGTGCGCAACCGTTGCCAAGTGTTACGACCATTGTTGAAACATTTGAATATCTACGTCAGAACCGCCACCTTGATTCTTACAGTTTTCATGTGAATTTCAGTGCTTTCAGTTGAGTGTTATTTTATTCAGTTGTTACTAATTTTATTGTTTTGTTTGTGCTTAGTTTTATTGTGCTTATTTATATTTGAAAACAAAAGTGAAACCCCAAACACACAGCGCTGCTAATTTTTCAAAAATGCGCCTTGATGTTTGAAATGTATTTTAGTTGTAGAAATTGATTATTTTTGTTAGAAATGTTATAATTTTTTATAGCGTAAGTTGTTTATGTACAAAGTAAGTTTATTTACGGTTAAAATGATTCAACGTCATTAAAGCGTAGTAACTAATTAAAATATCCATTGTAGGAAGGTATGTATGGGAAAATAACAAGGTAATTTGAGAAATAAGGTGCAATTTTCGTTGAATCATTTTAAACTGTTTTTCAAACTAGCTAAAGCCAGTTTTATTAAAACGCTTCATTATTAATCATGATACCGTAATATTCCATAATTCCTGGGGAATTTCCACGAAAGGCTGAGCAAAATTTGTACCAATCAAGTAACTTAATTTTCGTGTTTGAAGGGCTGAACAAAAATTTTCCGTAATGATTATAAATGACCCTAAACCCACCCCCCAAAATAACAGGGCGTATCAAGTTCAAGCGTTAAAGTTAGACGGAGCTTTCGGTACCCTCAATATTCGTGTGAAAAATCAATGTAAAAGGTTATTATCGTCAGGCATATTATTGATTACTTAAGTTTCATGTTAGCGTACAGTATTGACTTGCTTTGTTTAGTTAAACTTGCTCGGAAAAGCACAAAAGAAACCTCAATAATTTAACTTTACTTATTGCTCTAATTTTCCACCAATTTTCTTTCGTACAACCTGCAAATTGGGTATTTCCCGTGCCATCTAGTAACTGTTACTGCTTTCCCGCGTGCAGTCTTTTAGTTCTTTTGTCTGTGGTATGAATATTGACTGCTGCAGTCATAGCGTGACTTAGTGACGTCATATTTGATTGTTGCCGTAGATTAAGGTCCATGCGTGCATCTAAAATTCGAACTCAGGGCGGTCTTTAATCTATGACTTGCGCTCTTTGAACCCGTCTATCACTGCCGGGCACTTTATTACTTCCTAGTTTTGAAAGATTTCAGGTGTTTTGTGTACTGATATTGTTTGTCGAGGTTTACGACCAATTTGCATTGTTTCTGTGTGGTTTATAACCGCTACCTGTAAGTGATAATTTAAGCGGAACGCGGCCTTTTTAGAATAAATAATCGAGTTTATCATGTTGCGGTTTATTACAATTTATGTATCTGGTTTTTTCGTAAAGAAATTTGAATATACAGCGGGGGAAAAGCTTAGAATTTAAACCTTGTCAACAGGGTATCAAAAAGGAAATTGTTCATGTCCAAACGTAATTTATCTACCTTTTCCCCCACCCCAATGACCCACACGGTTGTGTTCTGTAAAGCTGCACGTTATTCGCCCTGTATATGTAGATAGTGTTTTTTTCCCCATGTGGTAGCCGGTTACTAGGTAAACTTAATGTTGGGCCTTGATATTGATTCTTTGTAATTTTGTTACCCTTTTGGCAAACGGCCAGTAGTATTGTACTTCTAAGGTATGAATATTTTTGAATTAATTAGAATCACTTTAGTTAATATTATTTTGAAAAACATGAATCAATATTTAATAATTTTTTAAAATTTATGTCTACTTGAATATGTATGGGGATCACAAAAAAAATCTATTATGAAATAACTCTATTCTGAAAAGTTTTCATTTTGTAATTTTTTACAAGGACTGTATTCGTCGAAATGTTTTGCAAAATGACTATTTTCTCAAAATTTACAATTCAGCTGAAGAATGAGCCTAACCCAGAAGCTTACATAAATTTTAACTCATTTGATAGTTCTTTACCCTTAAAACCGCCATTGGAGATCCCCTCTATCCAGAATTGCGTTATAATTTTATAAATTATTTGTCATAAGCTAGTTACACCTACTTCTTTAGACACATCAGTCTAGAGTGTTATACACAATTGTTTTTGACAGAATGCCGTAGCACAAGCATGACGCCCCTCTTTGAAAATGTATGCTTTCATTAATCTACTGAAAAACGGTTTAATAAATTGATTTTATATTTCTACCGGTAGATCTGTTTTATTTTGAAGCGTTTGGTGGTTGCGGACGGCGAAAATTTAAACTTGAAAAGTATGAGAAAGTCTCGTGAAAGTTTTTCATCAGTTTTGTAGCATTGCTATGTTGACGCGACGTTACATATATTTGTTAGGTTGTTTGACATCACATAGGAGGGAGTAATACTAAAATAAGTACATTTTTTATTATAGAATTGAGAAGGTTCTTTTCATGAAATTTTAAGAATTTTGTGTAAAAATTGTGTTTTTTAGTCACTTATTTTTTAATCACGGTCCATATATAACTGTTTTTGATAAAAAAATTAAATTGCTACAATGTCCAAAAATTCTAATCGTATTCGGATTGTTTCAAATGGAAAGAAGTCATTTAATATTAGCTGTTACGTAACTAGGATGTAATTTTTATCAATCCCACTCAAATTTCAAAATAATTAAGTAAATGACTCTCGTAGCAAAAATTATTTATATCTACTTACATCTCAATTTAAGGTTTTGCTAATATTTCAATTAATATTAAAATTATTATTTTCACCAAGTTTTAAATTAATTTTTAAAACTATTAAATACTTTTTTTTACTTGGTCATTTTCTGTAATTATCTTGTGGCAATAATATTCACAAATTGCATTTAAATTTAAAATACCTAAATAAATGACAGCTTCCAAATTTAGTGTACCTAAACATAAATCATAGAAACGAGGTAAATATAAGGGCTTCATAAATGTGTTTTTTAACTATTGACTTTGACTATTGGTGCAATGAAAGCAGGTGCACCCACTAATATTTTAACATCTGCAATCCAGTCACTATAGCTTCAAAATTGACAAAAATCCAGGAAAAACGTAATAACAAGGTGATTTTCAGTTTAGCATAAGGAATAACCACGAAAAAATCACCGTTGATCCGCTGGTTGCTTAAACCGCCATTTTGGGTCGAATGTCACAACAGCTGTTTTTTGTAAATAACTCGGTAACGGTTAGACTTACAAAAAAAAGTTTCAAACAAAAGTGGAAGAACGCAAAATTCTACAGAAAAAAGGGTCTATAACATTTTTCGATAAATGTAACAATTTTTGAGAAAAAAGTGGTTAACGTTTTCATGGGTGATAGTACCGGTGAGTCATTGTATAGGTTGTTAGGAAAAATCTGGAGGGGAACGGGGGCCATAAAATTAAATATGGCAGGTTTTCTGCAGTTTCAAGAGAGAAGCATCCATTGCTGCCTCCGATAATGAAGATTTAAACGAGGAGGACGCATCGATTACATTGTTCTTCAAATTTTGTCTGAAACTTTTTTTCGTAGGTGCAATCGTTATCAAGTTATTAGCGCAAAACGGTTTTTGTGACTTTTGTCCTAAAATGGCGGCTTCAGCAACCAGCGAACCAACGGTGATTTTTTCGTGGTTATTCCTTATGCTGAACTATAGGTCTCATCAAACATTCAGTTTGTTAACACTTTTTTGAAAAAGAAACTGATATTTGTACTAAACTTATAGTTAATTTGTTGTATTTAAAAAAATGTTTAGTACTTAAATTTAAAGAAAACTATTTATTAGCTTATCTACGAGTAGGCTGTATCTCCGCAACAAAATATGTTTGTGGAAAATGTTTGCTTCCCGGCACAGCGAGAATAACGTTCTATTGTGCTGTGAATTTCCGGGACAACCTGTTTATTAAGGACAAAAACTTAGGTATTAAAATCGACGTAAAATCTTAAAATTATTAACAAAATCTTTTATTGAAATTGAGTGTACATAAAATACTTTATTACTTCAACAATGTTTATTTATTTTAACTTTATACGTATTTCGACAGGTTTACATGCCATTGTCAACGGTTATATTAAAAAGTAAACAGTTAGTGTTGTTATAGCAACAATAGAACTTGTTGACTTGATCTCAGTAATCGTCTGCAGATGACTTGATTTGTTATTCCAAAATGCCCAATAGAGGTGAATTTATAAGATTAATTTGCTCGTTCATTAACGGTGCAGTTTTTTAATGTTTGTGAATTTCAAATGCTTCCAGTATATTTATTGGAATATTTTAAACCATTTTTATTTTGCTTCTATGATTCGAAGTGCTGTTCAGGACTTTGTGACATGGAATTAATTAGCTCTATCTAAAAATCGAATCGAAATTGGCATGCAAAGTAAAAGCAGGCAACTACCTTCAGCTGGTTATATGAATTTATATTTAATCAACTACCTTTACAATTTTAACATATTCACATTTTCTTGATTAAACCTTACGGAAATACAGGGTAGTAACTAGAAAATTAAGTAAAAAACATATAAGAGAGTTATAATATTCATTTACGGTTTTATAAGTTTACGTAGAATTAATATTTTTTCATATTCAAGAAAACCACTTCTCGGGAGCACAGTAAAGAACATTTTCTGAGTAAAACCGGGGAAAGCTCCATAATCCAAGAGGGCTTTAGGTTAGATGTTGGTGGAACTTAGTTTTTATTTTCGATACAATTCAACAGAAGATTAATGAATGTTTCATAATTATTTTTGAAAAATACATTTTTATGCATTCTTGTACACACCTGCAAATTAATTTGGAATTACTCGCAAAACATACCCGACCACATTGAAACAATCGTATTGTTAGTGAACACTCAACCAAAACGTCCTGTTAATTTAATCGAACCTTGAACTTAGCATTAGTTTTAGTAGATAATTCATGTTTTTTCTCCAACTTTCTTTTTATATTTATTAGACATGTGTTTTTGGTGTGACTACACAAGTACTTACATGGGAGCTTCGAAAAGTCTCTGTACGGAACTTGGCACTGGAAGAATTCACAGATTGTATTTGAATCGTGATTCTTTTAATGCCACACTTCGTGCAGGGTTTGTATCTTCGATTAAGGTAAGATTTAATTTTAGTTTTACGGCGAAGCATTAAATTTAGCAATGTTTCGGTAATAATAATTTGTATATTGCACTATACACTGTGGAATTTTAATAAATAGTTGCCATCCTCTGTTTATAAGTATATTTGTAGGTTAATTTTTTTCTGGTGTTGTAAACGTTTGACAGTCATAAAAATTGTGGCAATTTTATTAGATTAGTATAATTATTTAGGTACACTAATGTTAATATAACAGCTATAGTTGTTTGTAGACGTAATTTTTAATTTTCACTTCGTATAAGAGTTAATATTAGATGTAAAATTTTACTGTTATCAGAGCCGGACCTGCAAACTGGCAAACCTAGGTAGTTGCGTAGGACCGCCAAACAAAATTGGACGCTTAATTTTTTATTAAACTATCAATTTTTTTAATTCAATTCTTTGTTGACCCTTGCAATAGGAATACGAAAAAATGTTTTAAAACAGAACACTTTCTCATTTTGTTAAAATACTTGACATCAATGACATCCGTCCCCAATACACTTAGTCGAAGAAATAAAATTTTAAATATATTATTTATATAATTATATTACTTTAAATAATACATAATTTTGTTGTTTTTTCGATAAGGAGGGTACTTTTATTCTAAATTGTGTGGGAAAAGAAAATTACATTTTTTTCAAGTCGCTAAATAATATCAGACGTCCAAATTGATTTTTTGGCGTCAAATAATAACTTTCTGTCATCACAAATCGTGAAATTTGTATACAATTATTTTTAAATTGAATTCTGAGTTTTTGACGTCAAAAATACATTTTATGACGCCAGAAAATCATTTCTTGACGTCGCCGGATAACTGTGCAATTTAAAACAAAATACTGAAAGAATTAAACAATAATTTTTGGTCAGTAAATGAAATTTTGATCACTAAAAATTGCGTTTTGATGTTAAAAATTGATTTTTGGCCATGAATAAATACAATTGTTTGCCTATAATCATTTATTTGCGTCAAACAATGTGTTTTATATTGTATCAATAGTTAAATAGTAAAAATAATTATTTATCTTCAAAAAACCAATTACTAACTAAAAAATTAAACTTTGACGCCAAAAATAACTTTTGACGTCAATAAACGGTTTTTTGCGTCAAAACTTCGTTTTATGGCGTCAGAAAACATCTTTTACGAAAAAAATTATTTCCTAACGTAAATAAATGTTGATTAAAACGTAAAACGGCGTTCCACGGGGGGGGAGGCAGAAATATAAATTGCCCAACGGCGACAATAATTCAAATCCGGCTCTGACTGTTAATAAAATGAATATGCAAAACATTAATGTCAATCAGAAAACAATTTTATATACCTTACATGCTTTCGGAAATTGTTTATAATAAGTACTTCTTCCTGATATTGGCAAAATTTAACTTCTTCTGTTTTCAGTCTATTAATTTCAATAAACAAATTTTTTGGATTGTTTTTCTTTTACACTAGCTGCCCTTACCCCCCTCTCCCCTTGCTTTATGGTCAAGAAGACAAGTTTTGTCTTTTCAGAATTTAATATGTTGCTACTCGAACTGCCTTTTAGCGGTATCATAAACATGTTTATTTATTTATTGTACAATTCTGAATAATAAAGTTATGGGAACACAATTAAATTTTTTTTGGTAATGGAGCTAAGTGACTCAAACAATGAACCAGGTGAACCGTCACCAAAAATGAGGGCAGCACCTTTTCTGGACTTTCCTATAACCTAAACAATCTTTTATTATGATTTAAAAGTAAGTTTGTATGAACGTGCGTTAGAACAGTGACTTGTAAAATTGCACTACGCTGCCACTATACCAGCTGCGCTGGTGAAGCGTACGTCACTAACTTGCGGGCATTTTTTATTGTATTTAAAAAACTACTAGAAAATGTTATTGTTTTTTTGAAAAAAGATCTCTTGCGGTCGAAGAAAACCAAAACGGAAATATTCGTCCGCCAAAATTTGGGGACCTAAAAATTAAATTGTAAATCTTATTTTACTATCACTCATAAATAATATTGAGCTAAAACAGAAATGTTTTATCATTCCCCGTTTATTAAATGAAACGGCATGATTTATCGATTTAAAAAAATTCACAGAAGATGTCACAGAAAAATTAGCGGGTTGGTACACTACTAAAATTGTAGGCAGTTTTTATCTCTATGAGCCTACCAAATTTAAAACAAATTGTGAATTCAGTTTTTGAGAAATATTTTTTCGAAAACTACCGAAATTTTAAAAATATTTTGCACGTCGTAGTTATCCTTTTCTTGTCCGTTTTCGCGATTTAAAAAGTAACATTAGCTTTTCTGGGCGTTGCAGTTTTCAAGCTAAAAATTTCGGAAAAAGGGCGTTGGATTTGCTCTACGGTTTTTTTAAAATGCCCCGTTTTCAGACATAAAAAATTCGTGTTTTCAAAAAAGTGCTACCAAAGAACATGCCTAACGTTTACTTCCGGTTTCAGATTTTCTTAAAGCTTATTTCTCGATGCTTTTTTGACATACTCTCACATTCCGAAGCTCATCGAAATCGACCATCCGTTCAGAAGTTATAATTAAAAAAAATTGATAGTTCAAAATATGTATTTCCGTTAAAATTTCTATTTAGAAAGTACAAAAGCCTAATTGGCATGTTGCAACTTCAAAATTTTTGGAATTTTACGTTACCCCCTACTAAGAGGAACCATGTACCACTGACTTGGGGGGGGGGGGGCTGTGCGTATGACGTCCTTCCTGAACTTCAAGTGGTGGTTATGTCACGAGGTAAGACGTACATGTAGGCACTGAAAATCAAAAGTCTGTTGAGAAAAAGCAATTTTTTTATTTTATATTGAAAATGTTTGACAATTTTTACAAAGCTTGAAAATAAAAAATTTGAAAATTGACAATTTTTGAAATTGTTGGAAAAACATTTTAAAATTTTTTTTATCCTATTAATTTTTGGATCTTTTGATAATTTTTAAAAGTTAGAAACATTTGAAAATTTTTGAAAAAAAATTTTGTTTTTTTTAATTGCAAACAGCATTTATTCGTTGTAAAATTGATTTTATAATTAGGTGATTTTTACGCGATTATCCCATTAAACTGTTCAGGTAAACGACCAAAAGAAAATCTCTCAGAGGTGTTTTCTCAATAGAAGATTGTTCCTATTATCATTTAACATGTTCATATCGATTTTAAAACCGAAATTTGTACATTTTTGAAAAAGTTTATGTCATTCTTATAGATATGCGTAGAATTTAAATCTTAGGTTATTTTTCGAGCGCGTCTACATTGAAATAGAGCACCCTTCCCGCCCCCTCCCCCCCGTTTTTGGCAAACCAACGTAATTTTGTTGAGATTTAATCCAAGTCGAGTTAGTCATAACTCGTATGTCTACCATAAAGCCCAAAGCGAAAAATACTTCGCTGAATGATGACATACTCCAAATCCTACACGACGATTACAATACCTTCCTACAGCTATAGCGAGGAAGGTAGAAACAACACTGCTGTGGCTAAGATCAAACATTTTATCTAATGCCAAAAATTACTTTCGTGTGCCCATTTTCGAACTCTGGTATCGAAAATAATATTTTCTGTAATTTCACGCCGGTACATTTGTTTTTATTACAAAAAAATTTTCTATCGCCGAATATTGATGTTTGCAGTTTAAATAAATTATTTTTTATTAAATTAAATTTAAAAGTTTAATATTTTCTGTTTTATTATTTAATTATTATTATTGAAATACAGTTTTTTATCAGTTGTATATAAATACATAAAATTAGGCAAAAATGGTTTTGTGCTTAAGTTGATTGTTAAATTAGCCATATCAGACCGAATGCTCGACCAATTATGTAGACTAAATAAAGTATCACGATTACTCAACAGGCTTTGATTAAAAAGTCGTATACGATTACCTGTTCTTTGAACTTCTCTTTGTTTAATTTCACATGAACGTTCCATAATAGTAAATATTAATAATGTATTATTATTTACTTCATGCTTTGTTGGCAGAAACGTGATAATTTAATATGATTCACGATAGGAGTTCAATATCTAACATCCATGTCTGTCCATTATTTACTGCTAGGTATAAACATTCTATGTAATTTTCTTGTACAATATTTTTATTTCTGTATGTAACATTTGTTGGAAAAATAAAATATACAGATGACCTGTTGTTATTGTCTTTTACTGAGGTATGTGTGGGTTTGCGTATCGATTAGTTATACTAAGTGTTTGCTTCTATAACGTTTACTTACACTGCACATTATTATAAAATCGATGCTTTTGTGGCAGAGAAGCTTTTTTATAAATCGTTGGGCAAAACTTTAAATTACAGGAAAATTACTTGCTTAACTTTCACAGTGAAATTACCAACTAAAGTGCTTTTGTGGATAATAATTATAAAATTTGTACTTGGACATCTAGAAAAAAAAATTACCTTTAATTAACACCAGTGGCGTTCCGTGGGTTCAAAATGTGGATAGGCAATGGCAAAAATTATTTAACATTAAAATTAATAAGTAAAAAAATTACGGCAACTCCAATTTACCATAACCTGTTGTTAAATTAATTAATCTAAATCCCTATTAAATTTGACTTTGTCTTTATGCACTTCAATTGAATAACGTAAGCTTTCGTCTAAAGCCAAGTTAATGCATGATTTGCCAAATAATTTTAATCTAACAGTTCTTTGGTCGACGCACGTTTTTTAATGGCAGCTGAAAGATTTTTTAAAACAGTATAAAGTTTCAGACCATACTTTTGAGCGGTTAAATACAGATGAAAATAGTAAGCAATTCCAGCAAGTTTATTATTAATATCGCTACTAGTTAGCCAGTCCATTTTTTTATATCATTCAGTATTAAACGAAGATTTATTCCTACTGTCTGTCTGTAACGGCCCTAGTCATTTTGAAATACATCGCCCAATATTTTTTATTTCTATTTGTTTTTCGTAAGACTATTCATTAAATTTTACTTTTAAAACTGCCCAACAAGAATTTTCATATTTACTGCAAATTTGTAGACTACGTGTAAAATAAATAAACACACAATAGCTGCACGCTACACCAAACTGCTGCTGGCCGGCGCAAGTAAAGTAAAAACTACAAAGGCCGTGCCTTTGCCGTGCTTATTGCGTTCTGAAATCCCTACTATTTCTTTACATCTGTCCGTCTAATCATTGCATTATTTGTATCAATGTGCATGCAAACGCATTAAGAATAATAGATTGGTTGATTGTGTCGTAGCTGGAATCATTTAACCCGATAAGCTCGGCCTGTAAAACTAATTTTTTTTATTAAAAGTTAAAATTTGATTTTTCTAAAGTTAGGGGTAGGCAGTGCCTAACCTGCCTAATAGGACGGACCGCCACTGATTAACACCAAGGAATAATTTACAAATTTACAACCTAACTTTTGGTCTGGCTTTTAAACACATGATTATATAATTAATAATTAAAAGAACAAAGATTTTTTTACATTGCGGTAGTAATAAAAAGAATTCTATTTTAAAAGTTCAGGACCTTCATTCTAACCAATAGTGTCATTGTATTTTTTTAATTATCTGAATATAAATTAAGGTTATGATGTAAATCCAACCACTTATATCATTAATTAAGACATAATAAGCAATGATTCAAGCCTTGAAATTACGCAAATGTGTTCACAATGTAATTATTTATATTGACAGGGTGTAACCATTTAATGAAATAAACTATAATGATATCTGCGAAAATTTCTCATCATTAACGGGACTATAGCTAAATTGTTAACTGCTTTCTGCTTTGTTAGTGTGTTTTATTGTTACTTTCATTATGCGAGTGTGTATTCTTCTGTCACAAAAACCGCCTTTTTCGACTTTGATAATTTGACGTCTTTGTGAATATTCAATCATAAGCAATTGTTTCTTTGTACAGGTAAGTACACATGCATATTTATAAACGATATATATTCAGTGGGTGAATTAATAGGTAAACTACTAAACACGTAATCCTTTTTAATGAAATAAAAATATTGAAGACCTGTGGACACCTTAAGCACGTTTTGATGGTTTTTGTATTAACGAAAAATGTTTGAAAATAATTTTGAAAATGGACGAAGCACTTCGCCTGGACTTTCTTATAATTGAGAAACTTGTACTTTTTTTATGTACAAAAATTTTAACCACAACATTGTAGCCCCACAACAGTGACGGTAGAAAATAAACGCACATTATTATCTGTAGACATAATATGACGTGCAGTGAAATCGAGCGTAATTATAACTACCACCTGACTGATGACCGTTTGACCTGCCGGTTGCGGTCATATTGTGTTTTTATGGGAGATAAACTGATTTTTGATTTTTGGCCACACCTAAAAATTATGTCGTGAATCTTGTTCTGCTACTATTCGTGGGCAATTCAGCTTAAACAGAATTTTTTAACGTCTCTCAGTAAATAAAGAGGTATACATTTTCTATTGTCCAAATACATAGAAGGCGTCACAAAGAAATTAGACGAACCACATTGTAGATCACCGCCAGCCAGTTTTAAAGCAATGTTTTTGTTTGAATATATAAAAAGTTTGATTTTTTTCACTTCACAATTTTAGTAGTTCTAAAAGTTCTCGTAGCTTGAAACATCCTCTGGTCAGTTTGTGAGCAACGTATTTTAGAAAATTTCTAAAATTTTTGAAAAAGTTTTCATTTTGTAATTTTTATTTTTTGAAACCTGTTTGTATAGAGCAAAATTGTGTCTCTCTAGAGCTATTACAACACCTAATTTCATCCCAATCTGCAAGATCGTTTTAGAGTAATAAGCGTTAAAGTCAAAAGTTTCAAAAAATTCCGCGACCGCTATTGTAAGCCTAGAAGAAAAAATTGTTGTATTCGCTCTAAAGTCTCAGAATCCGCGCTCACGTTTAGAACATTCGGTTTCCGAGGAAAATGCTACAAAAAACATGTATAACTTTCGCTTCCGGCTTCGGATTTTTTTAAGCTTATTTTGTCGATCAAATTTTGAGATACTTCTACATTCCAAAACTCATCAAACTTGCACCTTTCACTCGGGAGGGATGATGTACCTACACATACATACCCACCGACTCCGGTCTAGAACGTTTAGAAGCGGTCGTTTGGGCGCAGTGACGTTTGAGCGCAGGGACGCTTGGACGCGAGATCGTTTAGCCGCATGGACGTTTGGGCGCAGAGACGTCCATTTATCAAAATTATGTAAATTACCCTGAGAAAAAAAAACATTTTTTAAATTATTATCTAATTTGCTGAAACGTTGTAGTCTTTATTCATTATTTAAATTTTAATCAACTGCTACATTTTTGAGAGAAGATTTAGAGTTTTATTTATCTTACTTATTAGGCCTATTTTTCTTGTTTTGGAGAGTAGATTCACTCCTTAAATTTTGAGCCACATGTTAGCAGACAGGCTGTATAAATCCGACTTTGAAATAACTATATGCCCATGAATAACTGAAGGTGTAATCTAACTTGGCTTACTTAACCTGAATAGATTCGACATTCCGAACGTTTGAATGAGCAACAGATGGGATATTTGAAATTCCTAATAATAATGTACATATGATTTGTGAATCTATGGACAATCAATATGTTTGTTTCGCTTGATGTATTTTTGTTACAATCTTTTTTAATACTTTTTGCTTTTATTAAAAAATAAATTTAATGAACGCTCACAATGGTATAGTCATAATATCATAATCAATCAACTTACCCATTTTTTGTAATATATAGACAAAATAGATTTTGATGGTTGTCAGCCGCGTATAATAGCGTGCAATGTCTTGTCCGTCAACAGAAATTCCACATGCGAATTAAAAATTTTCGATAATTCTATCGCTTTAGTTTACCAATGAATGATAGAATTTATTTTTTAATTTACGTATGAGATTTTTATATTATCCCATGAACAAAAAAAAATTAACGCACTTATTTATCATAATTATTAACAGTACAATGATTATTAAAAGTAAAAATTAAAACAGTTTTTTTCTGTGGCTATGACAGCGTTTTTTCTAGGTGTTTTTTCCCTGGAGTTTTTCTCTCTTAAATTTTTTATCGGGCTTCTTTTTTTAAGGGTTTTCTTTCCAGAAGCAGCTCCATTCCTGAGACCGATTCAGCACAGGAAATTCGGAGCTGCGCGGCGGCGTACGTCAGGTATGAAATTAACGAAAAAATAAAATGCTTGGAAGCAATACAAAGAAATACAAATAAGCGGGCATCTAGATTAACGCATTAAGACAGAGCAGTTCCGCACGGTACGCAACATTTGGTCGCCGCCGTTTGGGCTTCGGACATTTGGGCGTCGCCGTTTGAGGTCCAGACGTTTGGGCGCCGCCGTTTGGGCACCAGCAACTTGTAAATTAATTTATACATATTCTAAAAATAAGGTATTTATTAGTAACCCTTTTACAATAGGTAAATCAATTTTTACGCCGATGTATGTATAACGTAATGAATGTCTTACAAAAATTTTTTTAATTGTTGAGAATACTTACTTTTTTAAAAATACATAATGAAATATTTCCCTTTTTGAATGACTACACTTAATACATTTCGTCACTCCTAGAAAAAAATGACTGTTTAGAAGCTGTGCCTTACAAGTGGAATCTTTGATTTTTGGGCCAATTTTTTAAAAACTTCTTATGCCAGAAGATGACAAAACAATAAATGTTAAAGTTTCTTTTTTTATGAGGAATAATAAAAAAAGTTTTTTAAATTATCAAAAAAATCTGAAATTCCAAAAAATATCGCTGACAAGGTCTTGCTTCTAGACGGTCGAATTGCGTATTTCTAAAAATGTCGTCAATCTTTTCCTTTTTAATTTATTTAATAATACCACCCCAAAATAGCTTCAGTGATATAAGGAAATGTCTTTTTTTTTAAACCTAACTACTACTTTTTTCTTTCAAAATTTTTTGTTTATGTTAAAATAATAACAATATTATATGTCAAGCATTTTTGGGAGTATGCTGTGGCACAAAATAAAAAAAGTAGTCTAATATGGGCCCGGAAAAACTTACTTAAAAAATTAAACAGATGTGTAAAAAAGTAAATTTTATTATTTTCTTTGCAAAAAATGTTCCAAGTGGCCACCGTTTCTTTTTTAGCACTTTGAACCATAAGACAGGCAAATACTTTAAAAAGTCTAGGTCTACTTCGAATTACCACCCACTCTGAATATCGTTGATAGGTTCTCCATAAAAAAATCTTCCAAGTGTCCAAAGTAAAAATCGAGTAGATTTAGGTCTGTAAAACGTGTAGGCCATCTGTTTGGTCCGTCTAGGCCTACCCAATAGTTTCCGTAAACATTATTGAGATGTTTACAAGCCTGATTTAAAAAAAAATTAGTTAAGTTTTTTATAAGCATTGAATTAAGTTGATTTTCTTGAAATGGTTATAAATTTTTAATTAGGCGTTTTCGGACATGTTTTTAAGATTTTTTTTCTTATTTTGTGCCACAGAATAAATAAATAAATCTTTAATAAACAATATTGAACCACTTTGTATACTACGATGTAAGAACATTACCTGAACCCTAAACTAATTTCCTTCATAATTCCTTCATTTTTGTTTTCTATTAACAAAATGGAGGTTGAACTGGTTAAATATATTCATCACCTTCTATCATTATGTAATTAAGATAATGAACCAATGACAGCTTGATTTTAATTGCAATAAATTAGTATTTTGTGGTTGCATTATAGGTAAATAACCATTACGAGAAACGATCTAACTCTCAAGATAAGAAAAAATTAAATCTGATTAATAGCAACTGTTTTTTAATGATAATCGTTTAGTGCCGAAAAATAACGATTAGATAACGAACAACTGTAAATTCATAACCTTGTGGACGCCAGAGTTTATTTGTATATATTTATTTTATTTTATTGGTTCATTTTTAATTATTTTTTTACAGGTATTTTGTAACTTTATAAGTGGTAAGTTATATTTACTAATTCTTATCTGTTCAATTTTATTTTCTATTGTTTTTATAATATTTAAACAAATGCAATTTTTAAACATCTCAAACACTACTAAAAACAGATCTTTAGTTTTCAAAAGGAGAAGTCTTCTAAGTATTTAAGTTTCAGACCTTTAGTAGCTGTCTTTTTTCTGCAGTGCAATGGTAATATTATTCTTTTATTTTTCTTGTTTTTATTTATCATCGATCTACTTCTACTACTAAAGCTTATCATCGACAGCAGATAGTCGATGGAAATGTATCTGAACCTACATTTTCTACGTAGTAGGAATATTTAACCTGAAAACATGTATCACACAGGCTCTTTTAAAAGATGGTGTATTAACAAATGCATTTCACCAACCTCGTCGAGTATCGAACTGATGATCCTCCAGTCCAAAGGCAAATGTGAGTAGAAAAAAGAAAGTAATTCTTCATAAGCAGAAGTTATTTATGGTTTCTCGTTTGATAAATAGAGGGGTACCAATTTTTGATTTTCAAAAATTGCTGCTCAAGTAGAAGTTGTTTATCATTTCCTCTTTAATAAATAAAGGGATACCCATTTTCAATAAACTGTAACCTATATTTTGAAGCCATTTTTAAGCTAGAGAGTTCGGTAAAAACGTTTTCGATTTGCTTTACGCTGTTTTCTCATTTCACCGTATGTTAGATTTCTAAAAAAAAACAATTATATAGGCAACCCTACGATGTCGCATACCGAGATTTCTAAAAAAAACAATTATATAGGCAACCCAACGATGTCGCATACCGTATAAGAATAGTAAGAACGGAACTGCCTGCGCCCGCCCTGCAACTGATTAGTTGCGCTTTGGATTTCGGACTAAAAATCGGTATAAATGGTTTATTGAAAGAGTTATCAAAAATATGCAAAGAATGAAAAATATATTTTTAACTAGATAGGCATAGTTAAAATCACATAACTGCCGGAAAATGCGTTGTTGATATTAAAAAGTATTGTCTTTTTTTCGCTCTAAAGTCTCAGAATCCGCGCTCACGTTTAGAACATTCGGTTTCCGAGGAATTTCTAATTTTTTTAAATACTTGAAAATTCTTGCTGAACTTAATAAAGTACCTACTTCAAATAATCTATCGAACTTATAACAGTTTGTAACGATCGACGTTTAAGTTTTTGAATAAATAATTATTCAATTTTAAATTTTTCAAAAATGTCTGTAAGGCGTCAGAGTAAAATTTGGGCAATGAGTAAAAAATAAATTTAGAATTTCCTTAAGTTCTTTTTTCAGATTCTGTGCTCAAATTTTCAAAATTTAGTTTGGGAAAAAAACGCTACCAAAAAACATGTCTAACCTTTGTTTCCGGTTTCGTTTTTTTTTTGAAAAGCTTAACTAGAACTACAATTTTCGATACACCTCTTGATTTAAAATTTCATCAAAATCGGTCCAGTGCTTTCGCCTTTAGAGGCGTCACACAACCACACACATCCACCCACACCCACTCAGAAAGAAACGTTTTTTAAAAACTACTTTTTTAGGTTCCTTGAGCTCTAAAAAGTTTTTAATTTCAAAATTTTTCAATATTATTACAAATTTTTAAAACTATCAACACTTTCAAAAATGTTCGAAATTTTCAAAAATTTTCATCATTTCCAAAAATCTTCAAAATTTCAAAATTTTTGTAATGTTTAAGAGTTTTAAATATTTGGAATTTTATAGTGTTAAAAAAATTTCATAGTAATCAAAACTGTACACAAATGTCGAAAAAAAAAGAAAATTGTTAAACTTTTAAAAAACATCTGGTTTAAAATATATCGAAATTTTTCCAACAATATTAAAAGTATTCTAAATTTCCAACAATTTTGGAAATATAGTACAAAATTTCAGAAATTGTCTTAAATGCGACGAAGGTCCGTCTCGTGGTGGGTGCCCGACAGCTTTTTACTTTCCCATACTTCTCTGAAGTAAGGAAAATTATGATTTCATGCAAATTTTCAAATTTCAGATTATTTTAACGGAAATGCGCGTTTTGGCGTTCAAGGAACCCAAAAAAGAGGTTTTTAAAAAATGTCTGTTTGTGAGTGGATGGGTGCGTTCGTTTCCCTATATCTCTGGAACCCCTTAACCGATTATTATAAAATTCGGTGCTTGGAAGTTTTTTTAGTTGCAGGCACTTCTTTGTAAGGTCGTTAATCGGATCCGAAACGGGAAACAGAAATTAGACTTGTTTTTTTGGTATAGATTTTTTTATAAACACTTTTTTGAAATTTTGAATACATAGCGTTGTAGTGCATCTAAAGATAAATCGAATGATTTTCCAAATGCCGTATCTTCATAATGAAGCCCGCTACGAATTTTTGAAAATTTTAACTTTAATGCTCGATTACTCAAAAACAGAATATCCAATCAACACAAATTATTCTATTATTTAATAGTCCTTGATAAGCATAATTCAGTGATGCAAAAATATTTTAGAAAATATGAAAATTGTGAATGTACTAGCGGTTCAAAGTCTTAGACATTTTCAAAAAACATTTTCTCAAAAACTGCGCACAACATTTTTTTAAAACTTTCAGAGCCGATAGAGCTTGCAATGAACTACAAAATTTGTTTTTATTAATTTTCCAAATTTCACGCTAACGCCCTCTAGGAAGTTTTGAAAATTTTAAACTGATTAATTTTTTATTCCTAAACGCAAACGCCAATTGTTATAAACTTTAAACAATTTGACAGCCTATTTGAAGTACTTTATTAGGATCTGCAAGAATATTTAATTATTTTAAAAATTAAGGAAAAAAACTATACTTTTTAATATCAACAACGTGTTTACCGGCAGACACCCAATCTGCAAAAATTCTTCCATACGCAGAAACACCTGGCACTTCTCTAGAGTTTCAGCGATATCCTGCAAGCTCCTAGTGGCACAACTGGAAAGGCGGGTGTATGCGGCTGTACTGTTTTTTACTATATAAATGGTCGAGAGGTCGAATCTCGGTTGAGACCAAAGGTTTTTTTTATTTTATACTGCTTTTTTTAAAACAATGTTGATTTTTGCTGTTTACGCGAGGTTTAGGTTACGAGCAGTTATATTTTAAAAAAATACGAAAACAAAGTTGCGTTCGCTCATTGACGGCACACTAACTGCGCAAGTCAAATTCTTATGCGGCTAGCCAAAGTTATAGCGCTATACTTTATACGGTACACGATATCATATTGCACAGGCTGTCAGGCAGTTCAAATCGACGCTGGGGCGTAATTATTTTTTTATTTATTTTCTTGCTTCAATTTTTGTAAAAACAATGTTATTTACTCAGTTATTGGCGCGCAAACATTTGAAACGTAAAAACGTAACGTAAAAGTAACCAACGCCTTGAGTCTGCAGCGGGCTTGTACCAGCTGGAGATGTAAATTTCCATCAGTTCTTGACGCGAGAATATTTAAAACGTAAAAAGTATGGGAAAGTACCAGCGACCTGTTTCGCCCATTGTTTTGAGTATATTCTTATATTCTAGGATATAGGAATAAAGTATTAAAGTGAATTAGGTGGTATTAATTCGATTCCAGCACTAGGAAAAAATATTTAAATTTCTAATCAGAATGAAGATCTTAAATATACACCTGTGTATGGTCTGTGCTTAATTCTAAAATTTTACATTAGCAGTCTCACCTTACACAACTGCGACTGCATTGTCGACATGTCAGATAAAGAGAAAACCGCTGTTTACAAAACGATTCAGGTTAATTTCACTAACTTTCCTTCGTCCTTTGTATGCATTCCGCTGCTGTTGTAAACATTAGAGGTCGTCAAGATACACGACCATCAAACTTATCACAAAAAGTTTCTAATCTATCACCTATGAATAATTACACACTTCAACTTGAGCATCCGCTGTTAATTGTTGTTTTATTACCGTGCAAAAAAGTTCCTCTGTGCGTTTTATTGCTGAGACTTTAAGCAATTACTTGTCTGCAGATTTCTACACTTATTTCTTGTTTAACAAAACTGCAATTTTTCTCATTTCCAGTGGCACCCATAAAATGTCGCGGCGTCACATGTCACTTAAAAAAAAAGGTTATGAGGTTAAAGATTTAAAATGTTTTGTAATTAGAAAGGTTTAGAGAACATACTACCTATTTTCTTGTCTAATTTAATTTTAAGTCCACTCGTCTTTCACTTTATTTTGTGGAAGCGTTTATTATTGTTTCGGAGATACACATTTACAAACAACCTTTCGTGTCACGAAATGTCACATACGTGATAAAAGGTGCGTTAGGTTTAATTAAGAGGTAATGACGACATTATTTATTTGAAAATATGCGAATGGCGTAAAAGTTTTCTAATTTCTTTCGTAAAAGCTTTTAAAAAATTAACGTTTCCTGGGCGTTGGTTTAATAAAAATATTTAACGTTATTTTATTTCTTGTTAATTTGATTGATTGGCTTTTCAATTAAGTAATGAGAATTTGTCAATTGCAGCGGATTTGGTTCACAAGCTTATAATCATTAAAATTATAATTGAAATACTTGCCAATGAACCAGAACAACTTTCTAAACTAATTGTAATGTTGCAATAAATAAATTGCTAGTAATACAAATAACTTGCATGTTAATTTGGTTGTTATAAAAAGTAACAATTTTTTATCTGGTTTAAAATTATGTTTAAAATGTTGCTTTCCAACTTTTAGCTAACAAAACTCATTTCAATTTTTTTTAATTTCTAAATTAAATGTAGCTGAAATATCATCTTGCTTAAAGCAATTTTCAGTTTCCAACCACTTTGTAGCTCACCGCATTTTTATAAGTAATCATTTTTCATAAATATATTATACTCTATTGTTCTTAACTGTAATATGTGTTTACTGTTAGTATTTTTCGTAATATGGGGTACAAAACAAAATGCACTAGAAATAAGGCTTTGTTGCCGCAATAATATTAAGAATTTCATTGCATTAGTTAATAATACAAGGTATTGCACTTAGGAAAACTGGTACCTAATATATTCGCTTAAATTGAACACCCTGTATAAAACTACAGTTCGTCACTTTACAGGTCAATACAATATGGGTAACGTATTGCTTTAACTGTTTTCTCTGTAGCGTAATGTAATGGAATTATTTGTAAAACACGCTTCGATGAAGCACCTTATACAGAGCGATCAAATAAAATCTTAATCACAGTCGCCTTTGAAACAAGCTCGTCATGTCGATGATTAGTTTGCAAATCGTGGAGCTGTTACCATAGTTGCGCCGTTTGCTCATATTTTAATATTTTTAAACAATTGGCCAGTAAGCCTTGTAAATTATTTTTAATATTTGTTATTTTTAGTTTACCTGATAAATAATGCCAATTGGCAAAATTGACACATTTAAATTATTAATGGAAAAAAATGTTAGACGGTTGTTTGGTTTAGCGGTGAAGGCAAGGGTTTGCGATCTGGTGACCCCAGTTCAAATCCCGTGTGTTTTTTTTACTTTTATTTTTTATTTTTTTGGGGCATTTCTTACTGCTATTATCGTGCCCTATATTTATAATTATTTTTTTTTATCTATTGTTAATTTTTATAAAGTGAGTTTTAATTTAAATTTATAAATGTTTTCAATTGCTTTATTAAAACCATTTTTACAAACAAACAAAAGTAAATACCATTTAAAGTAAGTTAATAAACGTATGTAAAAATTGAAAACGTCGTTTTATACACGCAGCTATTATTCCACAGGTGTTTGTTTTTGTTACATTTTTAAAATTAATTTAAAAGTCAATTTATTTTTTTTAAATAAATACAAGAAAAAAATTAAAATTAATTAAAGACGTTGGGCAAGATAGGATAGCAATAAGAAATTTCAAAAAATATATTTAAAAAATTAGGTAAAAACAGATCTGTCACGGAATTTAAACTGGGGTCACCAGATCGCAAGCCCTCGCCTTTACCGCTAAACCAAACAATTGTCTAATATTTTATCTATTATGTATGTTAAATGGGTCACGGTTTACAACTGACGCTTATCATACACATTTGTAAATTAAAAATTATAAATATAATTAATAATCTATCATACTCTCTTGCTAATTGTTAAAGAATGTTAAAAGTGACCAATTGCGGTCAAATAGTAAACCGCGCAATTATGATAGTGGCTCCACGATTTGCACGCTAATCAAAGACATGCTGCGTTTGTTAATAAGCGATTGCGATTGCGAATTTTTGAATAAATAGGAGTTAAAATAAAAATTTTCCAAGATTCATAGACGTCACAGATAAATGCGCGAGCTGGGACACGAACTAAATTGTAGTTCATCCCCAGCTCTACAAGCCTACAAATTATTAAAACAATCATGTACGTCAGTTTTTGAGCAATATTTCAAAGACAATTTTCAAAAAATTGTAAATAATCTTCACTTCGCAGTTTCTATGTCTTTAAAACTTCGTGTACATAATAGTATTGTGTCCCCTTGTCGTAAATTTTAGTGACTGTGCATTCAGCAACATGCCTTACATTTCGACAGACGTTATTTATTATTTTGCCAATTCCGATACCTGCGGAATGTATTAATTATATCATTATACCTCTTTCAATAAGTTTGTTACCATTTTCTTAAAGCGTGGGTCGTAGCTCGCGGTTTTAGCTAGTATTATAAATTAATTTGCGAGTGCTTTAAATATTTGAAGGTAAATGTGTGCGTTTACAATTCACGGTTCCCACTGACCCTGGATAACCTGGAAGTCATGGAAAAGTCAGGGAATTAAAATTTTAACCTGGAAGTCATGGATTTTAAGCAAAATTTGGCAAAAGTCTTGATTTTTCTCTTGATTTACAGTAAAAAAACTGATTTTCCTGCACTAGTGTTAACATAATTTTAAAAAATTAAAAATTTTCCGACTGAATTTTTAAAACTGCCGCTTATAAAACAATTGCTGCTAAAGGTTTTTAAAATATCATTGAGGTACTTTTCTTATCCTTGTTAAATTCTAAGGAACGTAATATGGCTTATGATTAGGTGTAAGTGAGACCGCCACATAATGTCTTGTGAATTGATAAAAAACGCATAAACGTGATTATTTTTGCGTCTCTGATTTTATTGATTTTTTTTGTCGAGAGTCGTGGATAAGTATGATTTTTGGTCATGGATATCCTGGAAAAGTCATGGATTCTAATTCTTGATAGTTAGTGGGAACCCTGCAATTGAAGCTCCTAATATTTAGGTCAATGAAATGTAAAATTCCAAGCTTATTTATTTGTATATTTTATCGTTTTATGATTAAAGATCGTTCTCTTGGCAGCTGTTCAACCGCTTTTTAATAACAAGAGTGCCTAAACATCCCAGCCCTAGTAATAAATGCTGTTTCTAATACAATTGTAATAATGGTCTGTCTGCAATACGTTTATTATATTAGTTGCTGTTGTTGAAAGGAATTATAGAAAATATTCTCAAATGAGAGCGATAAATACACAAAAGGGACGGTGTTTACTGTTTATATTTTCCGACTCTCTAGAATTAAGTAAGCTCTAAATAACCAAATTATATTAACAGTGGTGACTGCAACTTAAAAATTTGCTGAAAACAGTCTATAAACTGAGTAGAGACGTAAACGCACGTTGTTACGGTATGGTGATACATTGTGTTGAGTAGCAAGAGCCCGTTGTCGTGTTATCTTGAGACAGTTACGGATTTATCATATAAAGTCAGTGACAAATCTCACGCTATCATTCACATCAAGACACTCTTATAGGCCCTATACAAACACAAATGCAGTTTCAAATAAAGGCATGAAATCCATTATATAATTGAAGAAAAAGACAACTTGGCGGCGCTAAAAACACACCAGATATTAGAAAATAAAATTCATAAATATTACTATATCTGAACATTATTTTTTGAGTCTCCTTCTACTATCTATGCAGTAAATTCCTAACTGCCTCACCATAACACGGCTACGAGTTTTCACATCTCGACACAGTTTATTGCCTATGTTTTGGCAATAAACAGTGTTTGTCGTCCATGTTTTAACAGATTGTTTGTTGCTAAAGACGAGGCACCGTGGGGCGAGTATAAAAATAATCCTAATTCAGGCAAGTTCAGAAAAGAATATCCGTTTTTATTATTTTAAGCTAAACATAACGCAGACTCGAGGCATGCCAGCAGAGCGACCGGCCGGCGCTGACATAAGCTGGCCAAAACGCTCCCACGGGACCAGCGAACAACTGCGGTGCAGTCGTTCTTATAGATTGCTTTAGTTTGCACTACTGATAGACGCATTCATTGTTTTTGGGACTTACGGTTTTATACATCCCTTAGCAATTACTAGCAACTAAGCCTCAATTATTACGGATGGTGTTATTGTTCATAAATACCTGCTGGTGGATCACATTATAATTAAGAGCCTTCCTATAAAAAATATGTGTTTTTTTCCTTGCGGATCGATTTCTATAAATAAGGGCGAATTTCATTTTGTAATTACATCCAACAAGAATTATTTCTGCGTTTTTACTGGTTACAAAAACTTGGCAAATATGTTTTTCAAGGCACTCTCCTGGAAATGAGGAAAAGTCACAAGTTTAACTAACTTTTTTCATGATTTATGTTTTAGGAATTTTTTTCAGGGGATGTTTGTCTGGGGTTTTTCTGTCTTAAAATAGTTTTACGAGTTTATTTCTTTTTTGGTTTTTCTCAGGTTTCTTTTCCCAGGCTGTTGTTCCAGACTCGCTTTTGTTTTTTTCTACGGGATTTTTTATGCGGAAGCTGCTTTCAATTCCGAAACCGACACAGCGCAGAAAATATTCGGAGTTACCAAAAACAAATAAACGGGGGCGCAGCCCACGGGTTGTGCTAGTTATTGATTAACAATTTATATTAATCGAAGATTTTGTATCGATTTTTGTTTATTAGATAAAACAATTATTATTATCCAACTTTCAAAAATTCATAGAGGGCATTACAGAGAAATTGGGATATTGGACAAAAAAAATTGTAGCTCAATGAGTACACAAAATTTAATTGATTGAAGTACTAGTTTTTAGGAAATAATTTTTAGAAGTTCTCGAACCAGAAAATTTCTATGGTTTCCAAAATACGTTTCCTGGATTTTCTCAGGTTTCTTTTCCGAGGCTGTTATTCCAGGCTTTTTTTCGTTTTTTACGGGATTTTTATACGGAAGCTGCTTTTAGTCCCGAAACCGACACAGTGCAGGGAATATTCGGAGTTACCAAAAAACTAGGGGCGTAGCCCCCGGGCCGTGATAGTTATTGATTAACAATTTATATTAATTCATGATTTTGTATCGACTTTTGTTTATTAAACTAAACGATTATTATTTTGCAGCTTTCAAAAATTCATAGAGGGCATTACAGAGAAATTGGGATATTGAAAAAACAAATTGTAGCTCTCTGAGTAAATAAAATTTAATTAACCTCGAAGTACTAGTTTTTAGGAAATAATTTTTTGGGAGTTCTCAAACCAGAAAATTTTTGTTTTTATGTTTCTATGGTTTCCAAAATACCTTTATATAATACGTAACATTGTTTTCGTTTAGGGCTATTCGGCTGCCAACGTTAATGCCAATCTAGCAACTAATTTGTGACTAAATACACATTAAAGTTGACGTTGTGAGCTCTATTTGTCTTTATTAGAATCTGCTCTCGAATTTATAAAAATTTCAATTTTGGAAAGTTTGGCGCAGAAAAACATACCTAATTTGTTTGCAAATTTGGAAACGAAAAAACTAATTTTGTAATAAATGTTTAGTATGCTTAAAATATTTCAAAGTTCATTAAAACCGATTTAGTAATTCTTTGATATTTTGGTACGTAACACGCACTCGCATACAGACAGACATTTTGAAAAACACTTTCTTGCTTTCCCGTCAATATGTCAATTTTTTTTTTACAATTACAAAACATTTGCTTACAGTACTAAATTACCAACAAACTGAACTAGGATCAATACACCATATTCTTGTAGACTAGAATTAAAGTTATTTCCAAGAACCGCCTTTTCTCGATGCCATCATTCAACTATTTTTTTAGAATTAATTAATGGAATGCATTTCCCTATAAGCATGATTGTTGAGTGTTGTAAACAGGAAGTAAGTTAATTACAAATTGCAACACGTCTTATTCTTAAAAGATATGGAGGTTGCGCGGCTTAGAATTTTTCTTGTTAAGTTTCCTTTAGCTCTCAACAATGCTACACTTAATATTGTTATTTTTAAACCGAAGACAATATTAACAGTACCTGCGCTATTACATGGTATGTTCATTAAATTGCAAGCCTTTCTTCCCTAGGTTGAATGTGCACTATTATCGACCAAAGGGAAAACTCGTTCGTTTAGGAGATATCGGCTTTGATAACCTGCAGGCCGATTGATCTTAGCTATTAAAAGCTATAAAAGGCTTTTGCACTTACTTTGTGCATTGGGTAATAAACCAGTAATTCTAGTACTTGTTCAATTCTGCACTTAACGAGTATTTCCAAACACTTGGTACGAAAACAACAATAAGGAAGTAGAGCGTCACGATCATAAGGAGTACTATGAACTACAGTTTGCTATACTTTTTCCATTTATTATACCGAATTAACATACAATTACTTCATTTATATAATACTGTTTTACACGGTTTCTCAGGTACTAACACTGGATATAACAAATTTGAGCCAGCATTACTCATTATCGTAATTTCGTAATATACTTTTACTTTTTGTGTAAGTGTACCTGAATTAATTACAATTTTTATTATTATTACTATGTGTTATGCTGCTTTTGCAAGACATCGGCCTCTGAATTTTCTTCATACACGTATATTTATGAAGGTGTGAAACGTCGTGATGCAACCGCAGACGAGTCCACCACACGAGCGACATTTCTTAATTACAACTTTGTGTGGTAACATTTAGTATTTTTTGTGTGCACTAAAGCTTGGCGCTAATTGACAATTACTTACACAGGAAATATACCTGGCTGCAATTTCAACTAGTTGACATTAATAAAATACACCTGTGTAACATTGGATATCTGATGTCATTGCAAAACTAGAAATGTTTGTAATTAAATATGGTTAACAAAAATTAAAGTGATGTGAAGAAGTTGCCTATTCTTAGATTATTATTGATAGAGTACGGATACTTAAACTCTAAACCCCCTCTCTTCTAAGAAAGTTACGCATAAAAGGCAAATAAAAACACGAAAATTGACATTAAAATTTTAAATCTAAAAATGAAGGCATAAAACGTTTTCCTCGTTACCTTCCTTGCTGTACGAAGTTTAGCTATAGAGGAAGGTATTGTGATCGTCAGCGTGGATTTGGAGCAAATGCGTTCATTCGGCGAAGTTTATTTCGCTTTGAGTTTAACCTAAAGCTTTAGGGATTTAGGGCATCGGGAGACCGATCAAGCATTGGCGGTCCGTCCTATTAGGCAGAGTAGGCAGTGCCTACCCATAATTTTTCAAATAGAAAATAAAATTCTAAATTTTAATAAAACAAAGCTAATTTTACATACAGTTTTTAATTTTACTTTTCAACACCACCGCGTGATATTAAAAATGTGGGAGTAAATGTAGTAAACAGCTTGTAATCATATTTCACTTACAGTTAAAGCAACAATAGCAAAATAGTTCTGAAACACAGCGACCGCAAATAAACAAACAAGCGTTTAAAACACCGTTTTGTTTACGCGAGGCCCAGCTTATCGAGCCGAATTATTTCAGGTCACACAATCAGCCAGTCTATTATTCTTAATACGTTTGCATGTACATTTATAAAATAATGCAATGATCAGATGGAAAAAATAGTAGGAATTTCAGAATGTTTTTAACATCGAAAAAGCACTGCCTCACTCGGTTATTTAAATTAGTAGCGTCGTTCAGCGGCATTCACGTCCAGCGTGAAGCTATTGAGTGATTATTTATTTCATACGTAGTTTGCAACTTTCCAGCAAATAATATGATAACTTATTTTTTGATTGAATAGCCGTTAAAGCCAAAATTTAAAAAAAAAAAACATAATTAGTCGCTAATTTAAAACTAAATTTTTCGAAAAGAAGAAGCTTTCATTTTGTCTTAGCGCCCTATTTCATACCCGAATCTTCAACTTTTTAAATTCCGTTTTTGAAAATTTAACTTTCGCCTCCGTTACCGGTTCAGAATCGATCCACAAGTTTCCTGAGATTTCGAGCGTGACTTCCACTCAGACACACGCACAGACCAGCATTTTATAAAAAACCGCGTTTTTGGGTTTCTGGAGGTCCAAAACATACGCATTTCCGTCAAAACCTTAGAACCTAAAATTTTCATAATCACAATATCGTTAAAGTGCTAGAAAACATAATACATGAAAAACTATGATTGCATTCTTCAAATTATATTTTAGAAAGGCAACATGTTGTTGTTCCCAAAAAAAACCTGATTCCCTATTATTTAATAATGACGTGATGCAGGTTCTTGACTGTTAATAATAAAATAACGTACATAATTTGGCAGTAAGCTTAAAATAGAATAGGGCCAGCGGGTGGTCTAGTGGTTAAAGTCCCAGGCTTTGAAACTAGACTCTCAATGGCAGTAGCTTCGAGTTCTCTGCCCGTCGGAAATTTTTCTGAATAAGTTAAATCTGGCGGGTCCATGGATGGTGTGTGTGGTGTGTATGTTGGGTTGCATATCTTTCAGGGGTGGGGCATGTTAGACCGGTGAATAGCGCTGAAGTGCGCTGAGCCCAGGTAAGGGGGTGGGATGGGAATCATGGAGTCGTGCTCACGCACGGCCTCATGATTCTTAAAAAAAACCTGATGTAACCAATTCCCTATTATTTAATAATGACGTGATGCAGGTTCTTGACTGTTAATAATAAAATAACGTACATAATTTGGCAGTAAGCTTAAAATAAAATAGAATTAAATCAAAATGTTAAACAATTATAATAAGTAATGCATAATGTCTAAATTTGTAAATATCGATTTTATGATAAAATAGCCTTAATAAAAGTTTGTTATTTTTCAGTTTAAATTTTGTATACGTTTCATTATTTGGTTGCTATGGCAGATAGAAAGTTTTTAAGAATCAAAAATGTTTCTAAAATTTTGTTATGTAATGCTATATAAAAAAGAAACAGTGTAGGTACCAGAAAGGGCAGCAATAGCTAAACCGAAGAACGTGAAAAAATAAATCTGTTCCCCCATTTACTAACTAGAGATAAAAAGGCAAGGAAAACATTTGGCAATCAGTATGGTCTACTTTACCTCAAATTTGAAAAGCTTGCCGGAAACTCGAAAAATGTGGCTGCAAAAGTGGGTACAATTCCCAGCGCTGCTGTTGCAGGAAAGAAGGACTTCCATGCAAATTGCAGTTTTAGTGCACTGCAAGAACAGAATTATGTGCACAAGAATAACAACAGGTACCTAGGTGATCGTTTGCTATTTTTCTAACAACAGCTAAACACAATTTTTAATCGGCTTGGAAAATGTTGAACAAGATCCATAATTCTGAAAAATCAAGGAGAAACTACTAAAAATAATATAAAATATAAACTGATGTTTTACTTCTTTTTCTTAAACTGATCTGAAATTGACATCAACTTTATTAAAATCGTATAATAAATAAATATGACTTGTCTTTTATTAAGCCGCCATTTTAAAAAAACAGTCGCCATTTTGGCTCTGGCAAACAGGAGCTGCACGTTATAATTATAAGAAGACATTAATTCATAAAAACATTAAATATAAATCTCCCCCCCCCCCTTCAAATACCTTTATGGTACGCCACTGCATAGAATTAATGTATTTTTTGACTTCCTTTTCCAAGATACATCATAAATCGGCATTTAACTATTGCTCATAATTAAATCGCCATTTTGAAAAATAGGTGCCATTTTGGCACGTAAGAATCTGAAAAGGGGCATTGTGCCTCAAATCGCTTAAATTAACCTAAAAAACCACTGTACCAAATTTCATGCGTTTACTACTAAATACAGACTATGTTTAGTTAAGCGCTTACTGAAAGTAATTTTTTTAGTTTTTACTTCACACACAAATGCATACAGAAAATGAGATACATAATAGAAATGTTACTTGGTCAAACCCGATGTTACAGTTGTTATTTAAAATATTTAAACACACAAACGCTAATCCAGCAGACAATATGTTGGTTTGTGCAAAGCAATGCTAGAGATACTTATATTTTTTTTAAACTAAAAACAATCAGTTTAAATCATAAAAATCGATTTAAATTAAAAAATCAGAATAAAAATGGATTTTTTTATATAAATCACGATTTTTTTGCACCCTACTTCAAACAGATGTTTTATATATGAACTTTCAAAATGTCATTTTGTACTTAGACGTGATGGCAACACATTAGATACATTTAAGTTTGCGAGTTCCACAGGAGTCGAATGTAGGCCCTCTGTTATTTTCAATTTTTATAATCTATTTCTTGGATGTGTTGCAATACATCGCGATCGCCATAAGCTACAAAATGACATAAACAATATACACAATAATTGAAGCATTCACAATAATTTGATTTCAATATATCATGTCTTTCTTTATAGAAATTTAGAACAAATCGGGATTACTTGTTTGTCGTTTAGGGAAATGTGGAGCACAGGTAAAATTATGTTTGTTCCTACGTTTTAGATCAGCAGCTAATTTGTGTTTTACAGTTTCTAAATACTGCTGGGAAAAATTAGACAAGTTTGTCATTGACATTTAAATTGTATTTAAAATTGTTACAGATGAGTCCAATTGAAAATGTCGTACCTAACCTAGCGGCGGAGGAGGCTACGGAACCAAAAAATCTAGAAATTAGAAAGAAACAGGACAGAACGAGAGACCTTTTTGGAGTTCAGCTAGAGGTACGTTTTACTATAAACCAATGTTTTTTTTTTTATAAATTATAGACCATGATTTCTCTTGTAATAATTTGATGCCATTCAGATGATTAACAAAAAATTATTATCAATTTTATAATTTCATAATGGTTTTATTGAGTTTTATCTTAACACAATTTCAGTAGTTTAGATGCTATTTATTACAAAAATTAATTGTATTCCATACAGTGTGTGGATAAAGTCTGGAACAAATTCAATATCTCCCGAAATATTATATTCCAGCCACATTTTAAGCATATTGCTGTGGCTAAAGGGTCACGTGACACGGCACAGTGACTTGATCCTTACTTTTTTTTAGTAGAACCGTATATGCCGTGTGACGGCTCATTTGAAAGCTCTGATCAAGAGGAATTCAGAGCACTGTTTTTTTTTACAAAATATTGACCAATAATGTATAGATAACCATTGAAAATCTCACAAAAACATCTTTTTTGAGATAAATCTAGTAGGCGATTAAAGTTTTGTTTTAATTTTGACGATTACACATATTAGTTAACGAGTAAACGTTAAAATTAAAACAAAACTAAAAATTGCACACTAGATTTGTCCCAAAGAAGGTGTTTTGTGTGATATATGCAATGGTTATCTACACTGTGCCTATAAAGTACCCTCCCCCCCCTCCAACTAACTTTTGAACGACTTGATATTTTAAAAATTTGGTGTGCTTTAATGGGAAATTAAATACTATTTTTTAGCCAATAATTACATTTTGTATCATTCAAAATAACGGCTGGGCGCCATTTTGAATTTTTTTAAATGAAAAGGAGGGTCGAGTGACACCTCGTTTGAAAGGTGTTTCAAAAAAATATATTCAGCCATAACAAAATGTCAAATGTTTGAAGATAAACCAGTCTATTCAAAAAACTAATAATTAAAGCAAAAAAAAATAAATTAAGTGTTCGAAATGTTCACCATTTCCTTCTTGGCACATAAAAAGGCGGTTATGAAATTTCAGCATTTTCATAAGTTTCTGGACTGATATTTCTGCAAATTTCTGTAATGCGTTGCTCCAGTTCTTCAATTGTTTCTGGGCGGGCTCTGTATACTTTCGATTTCAGATATCCCCATAGGAAAAAATCTAAGGGGGTTAAATCTGGGGAGCGAGCCGGCTATTCTACAGGCCCCTGCCTACCAATCCATCTTCCAGGAAAATGTTCGTTCAGAAAGTCAGAAACAGACCTATAATAATGATGCGGCGCACCGTCTTGTTGGAACATAACGTTTTCAATATTATTTCCAGCCACCTGATATATTTCTGGTAAAATTTTGTCTAGCAAATGAAAAAGTGGACTACTGGTTAAAAAAATCAAAACAATTTTAAATTGAGTAACTCCATTTGTTTAAAATCCGCCATTTTGTTATGGCTTAATATTTTTCTTTGAAACTCTAGGATCAAAAGCAGAACTAAAAGACCTTTCAAATGAGGTGTCACTC
Source organism: Ctenicera cuprea (assembly GCA_958336395.1). Lineage (NCBI taxonomy): Eukaryota > Metazoa > Arthropoda > Insecta > Coleoptera > Elateridae > Ctenicera > Ctenicera cuprea. Next base: position 15,892,906 of record OY284495.1, on the reverse strand, counting down.
GACTCCCCTTAACATTAAAAAAAAATTATAATGGCGCCCAGCCGCCATTTTGAATGATACAAAATGTAATTATTGGCTAGAAAATAGTATTTAATTTCTCAATAAAGCACACCAAATTTTGTGGTAAAATATTAAGTCGTTCAAAAGTTAGTTGGGGGCGAGGGGGTACGTTATAGACAGATGGTATACATAATCGGTATAAATATGTGTTCAAAAATGAGCTGCCATCGTTATTACTCAAGGAGGGCAAAATGTGTCGGTTATTTAATCTCAAACTATATTGTTCCACCAAAAAATTGATTATTTGCCTTGATTTTGTGCAAGCAAACATATTTTTATGCACGGAAGTTTTAGCGGTAGGCAAGTGATGGATTCGTTATTATGTCATAGCATTGCAAGTGGAATTTTTATCTTATACGAACTTAGAACGTAAAAGAAGTATGGAAATGTTCAGAACAACTGCTTCTTTTTTACTTTCCCATTACTTTCGCTATAGTATTGATATCATGAAAATATTCGGAATCTAGATTTTAACTGAAATACACGTTTTGGAGCTCAAGGAATCCAAAAAACTGGTTTAAAAAAAATTTCTGTCTTTGGGTGGGTGGGTGGGTGACGCCTCTACAGGCGAAAGTGCTGGACCGATTTTGATGAAATTTTAAATTAAGAGGTATATCGAAAATTGTAGTTCTAGTTAAGCTTTTCAAAAAAATCCGAAATCGGAAACGGAAGTTAAACATGTTTTTTTGGTACCTACCGTATTTTTCCAAAATTAAAATTTGAAACTTTGAGCACGGGATCTGAGAAAAAAAAATAAGACAAATCGAAAACTTTTTTACCGAACTCTAGCTTCAAAATGACGTCCGCTACAACTTTTTAAAAATCTCGACTTTAACACCCATTCACTCAAAAACGAATTGTCTGATCGGGATCAGCTACAACTTGTTTAAGAGCTCTTTAGGGGTAGTACACGATGAAGTAAAATCAATTTTAAAAATCTGAAAACGATCGCGCTGCCTCAAATATTTAAAATTTCTTTTTCAAAAACTGTCCACACGATTTGTTTCAACTTTCTGAGCCGACAGAGCTTGTAAACTATAATTTATGTTTTAAAAACTCTTAAATTTTACTCTGACGTCTTCCAGGAATTTTTGAAAATTTTAAAATTGATTAATTAGTTATTCAAAAACGCAAACGCCGATCGTTATAAACTTTTATTAGTTCGATAGACTATTTAAAGTTTCAACTACTTTAAAAATTAAGAGAAAAAAATGATAGTTTTTTGTATAACAACGCCGACAATTACGTTATTTTAACTACACCTATCAATTAGCGAATATCCGAAGCGGAGTTTGTAATTACCTTCTATGGGTAGAGATACGGTACGGAAACCAATTGCACAGGCTATCGCAAATTCAAAGTCCCGCTGCTTTTTGTCTTAGAAGTCTAACAGTCGGTGAACTGTACAATGTTATATTTATTAAAAACTAGCTGGGCCCGGTCCGCGTTGCTGGTCCTAACTAAGCCTTTTTTGTTGTATCTGTAGCTGCGTATATCGCTTTGAATTCAATTATTTTTTGCAAAATATCAATTTTCAATACGGAACGTGATACAGAGCAGAACTGTCAAACTGAACGTCACACAGTGACAGTCATATGTTGATATCGAGACTCAAATGTTTGTGAGGGACGATTTTCGTTCAATTTGTCAAAATGAATTAAAAATCATGAGATTGTCTGAGTTCAAGTGGGAACATGACTTTTGCATTGTTCCATTCCGGTTTTTCCGTCCAAAAAAAAAAGGAAGAAAAAAATTTCGATTTTTCCTAATTTTCCGAATTTTTTGAGTTTTTCGAGTTTTTCACTTCGATTTTTCCATTTTTCTCTTCGAAAGGCCATTCAAAAACGAAAACATACAAAAAATTTAATTAATTTGACAATTCGATATATTATTCGTGTAATAATATACTAAAATCATATAATGATATAACACTCGGAAATAACAAATAACTGGGGTAGATTACTCAAACTTCCTGCACAGTATATTGTGCTCGATTTGCTAACGAACATTTTAAAAAACAACATATACTCGCTGTACAACAATTTATCGAAATTTAATAAATGCTGCTAACTAAATAAACACATCAACGTTTTTACATTCCCATACTTCCAGTATAGGAATGTATTGTGATCGCAAAAATGTTCGATTCTGAGATTTTGACAGACCTACAGGAACCCAAAATAGTGTTTTCTAAAAAATGTCGATCTGTATGTGTGTCCGTGTGTGCATCTGTGTGCATGTGTGTGTGCAACGTAAAATCTCAGAAACTACTAAACGCTTTTAATAAAATTTGGTATTCCTAGGTATAACTAAAATATCTCAGTTTTTTTTACGATCCGAGACCGAAAACGGAAGTTAGATTTGTTTTGTTTGGTAGCATCTTTTTCGGCAATCATTTTCTTTAAATATGAAGAAGGAATTTGATAGAAGACGTTAGGTCGAAACGAGTGTTTTTATTAACTTTCTAGCTTTAAAATGGCGGCCGCTACTATTTTTTGACATTTTGAGTTTAGCGCCTTATTACTCAAAAACAGGTTGACAGATCGCGTTGAAACTTTTTATCGTAATAGCCTTGTGGGGGCACAATGTTATTATGCACAAGAATTTTCAAAAAGCTGGAAGCTATAAGTGAAATAAATTCCCCAATTTATGAAACTTCCAAAAACATATTTCTCAAAAACTGGTCGCACGGTTTTAAATTTTTGTAGGCTTTTACAGCTACGGATGGGCTATCATTTTGTTTGTCTCAGTCCCATAATTTTTCTGTGACGTTTTTTTATGAATTTTTAATAAACCCGGGACGATAAAAAATTTCTGTTGAAAGTAAAGTGCTCATGAGTAATAGTAGAATAAGATTCCAACTTTAGTTTTGGGTGCAGCAATATTTAAAAAGGTTTATTTTCCCCCTCTTTACCCAATTTTACGAACGAATTTGTCTTTTCCTTTTTGGTTTTTGTTTAGTCTTGAGTAATCTTTTTCCAAAAAATCAGAAAATAGACTTTAGTCTCAATTTATTTGAAAACAAATTGGAACAGTTTTTTTTGAGTTTACAAAAGATCTGCAATTATATATATTCATCAGGTGTAATATTAAACAATTAAATTAATTCAATTTGAAAATACGAATACATAATTTTTCTAATAAAAAAAAAATATAGCACTAAATGCTCATTGATTTTTATATCAAGAGCTACGTCGTATAATATGCGTGTTTCGCAAAACATGCCTTACAAATATATTTTTTCTAAAAATTCAGATATAAATTTACATTTGTTAAATGGTTAGGTGACAACTTCTCTCTCCAGCAGAGTGTGTAAAAAGCAGCCCTAAATAATACGATGGAAGTCTTAATAGTGCTGTCGTTTTATGTTGTGGTTCCGTTAAAAATGAATATATTTTTAGTCCACCAAAACGGAAACCTGTAAAACACGGAAATGGAATGTAAAAACGTAATATTCTACTTCGTTATTGAAGTTTAGGAATTATGACGGAGTTTATTACAATTTCGTGGAACCCGACAGGTCACCGTGAAATGCGAAATGTAATTATATAATATTATTAGTTATTACAGGCTTTGCGAAACTTTGTCGATAGCTAATTGCAGAAACGTTTGAGTTGACGAGGCACTGCGTGTACGTACGATCAATATGTTGCCGCAATGGATATTGGTAATTAAAAAATACGTTTGTAGTATTAATATTAAACGGTTACCTACTCCTCAAAACGACTTTCTACAGATTAGCTAAAAGGCAAATATCAAACTACATTTTTCTTCGAAGAACAAAATAATAACACTGGTTTTTTCTAATGTTCTATAAAAACATATATTCAAAGCTACCCTTAAACTGAATTGTCAAATATATACAAATGTTTAAGTAATAAACCCGTTTCTAAATATATGAAATTAAGAAATTTTAAACAACAATTTTTATGTACAGAGTGGCTAGGAAAACCCCGGCCACTTTTCTTGCGGTGGTCAAGAGATGGCGCTTTAGTAAAGAAAAATTAAATTAAAATACTGGCAACAACGCAGAATCCAAGTCGCTTTGGTTGTTTTGATTTAATATGGGGCGTATTTAAAAACTAAAACGTCTTGGATTCTGCGTTGTTGCCAGTATTTTAATTTAATTTTTCTTTACTAAAGCGCCATCTCTTGACCGTCGCAAGAAAAGTGGCCGGGGTTTTCCTAGCCACTCGGTATTATAAAAATTACATAAATGCAAAAAAAAATAAAAATAACTAAAAATAACAAAAACAATACAAAATCAAGATATGCTATAAAGGTTATGTACTCGCTTACACTTAAGACGCTTACCAAAATGGAAGTAAAGCTAACGGTCGAAATGTTCAGGAAATAATTGACAAAGTTAATTTACGCTTGGAGTAAAGCCAGATGCCAGGACGACTATCGGCCAAAACATGACTTAAAAGCACAGAATATTATTCTACTAAGCAGTGATTGTTTTAATATAAAATTATTAAAAATGTTATAGTACAGCACGAATAAATTAGGTCATTGGTAACAAAACCAAATTGTAACAAATTCCTATTTCAGATCTGTAAAAAAGTTATAAAAAAAACTTTGAAAAACAGTTTTTTTTTTGGAAGTTTTGATAATTTTGCAAAGCCAAGTCTCCAAAAAGAATTTTATTTTGTGTAATCTACCCTTTCAGGACTATTACGATACCAAATTTTATGCTTATTTACAAACTTATTTTTCAGCAAAGATACATTTAAAAGCTAGAGAATTCGAAAATTCATTCAAATTGTTCTTGATCAATTTTTTTTTCAATTAGTATAAGAAATTTTAAAATGAGCAAAAACACTTCACCTGGACTTTCCTATACTTTAGAAATTGTTATTTATCATATTTAAAAGTATTTATACCCAACGCATATTATATTCGTTTCGACAAGTCTTAAGTGAAGTTTGTCCCAGTAGCGGCACTTAGCGTAGGGTTTTGTATCGCGTGCGACATGAAAAATTACTAAAAGTTTAAGTGATTTAGCTGTAAACAATGGCGTAGTTAGGCGGTTGGGTGCCTGGAATATTCCACCGAGCGCTTACAACACATTTCAAGCAGTAGTGAGCAAAAACACGTGCTACTTTTTTGAAAATTGAGATATATTACTAAATCAAAATACACAATATTTGGTGTAAACTATAAATCAATTCTCGACGTCAATGCACGCACTGCAATGAATGGAACGCCGTTTTACTTTTTATCCTGAAATAAGGAAAACAAAATTTAATTGCGCTTTCGAGTCGTTAAATTTTATGACGTCATAAATCATTTTCTGGCGTCTGAAAATCGTTCCGGCAATTTAGAATAATGTAATAAACATATTATTATTCCACCTCAATAAATGATATTTGGAAATCAATTAACAATTTTTTACATCAATAATTACGTTTTTGACGTCAGAAAATTATTGATTTACCTCTAAGTGAATGACTTTTTTTATGTCAAAAAATCTAGTTTACTGACGTCGGAAATTCTGTTTTTATTAATAATTGTTCATGTTACGGTTTTCAGACGCCAAATTAAAATACTAATTTTAGATGTGTGAAAATAATTTTTTGACGCCAGAAACCAATTCTATACGGCAAATATTATTTAGTGACATTACAAAATATTTTTTTGATTTTCAAAGTTAAGAAAACATTTTTGACGTCGTACACAAAACACTTTTAACGTCGTAGCTATACTCAAGGACGAGGAAGCAAAATCGTTGTGTATGGACTTTAAAATTTTCAAATAATTTTTTTGGCGTACTAAATTATTATTTATTGGCGTCGAAAAGTTCGTTTAATTTGTAAGTAAATATTATTTTCATTTACTACGTTGTAAAACACGTTTCAGGAGTCAAAAATCATTTTCTTTACGTCAGAAAACGAAATTTCTTCGTCAAAATATTAATTTTAAACGTGTGAAATTAATTTCTTTAATCCAAAGGTCAGATATTATTTACTGGAATCACAAAATATTTTTTTAGTTTTTAACGCCAAAAAACAGTTCTGACATCGATAAATGTTTTTTTGACGGCATAAAACTTTTTATGGCATAAAAAACCTGCGTCGCTGGCAATACTCAGTATTGAATACCTAAAAGCAAAATTGTTCTGTATGGACTGCATTATTTCTTAAAATAAGGTTTAAGATACAAATTGTTTATTTTAATTACATTGTTCTATGTATATTGTTGTTCAGATAAATAAAAAATAGATTATACATTCATAGTTTTTGTTGTTAGTCAATGTGCTTTTTTTATTGCTTTTATGCTAAGCGATCGAAATAAAAATATGCTACATACGAAGTTTAATATTGCCTGATGATGACCTAGGACCGCAACATTTAAAATATTTCCACTTCAATTTATAAAAATTTTCAGTAAATATTCTATGTGAAAGACTTGGTGTTAAAATTTTAATTATGTTATAGTTTTCTGCCATAAAATGGCTGTGGTTTAAATAATTCGGCAGCCACAAATTGAACTTAAGCAGAAATGTTTTATCGTGCCCCGTTTTGTTCAATAACGGAACATGAACTTTCTATTTCCAAAAATTTCCAAATTGCAGCTCATTCCCAGTTCTATGAGCACACAAAAATGGAAAATAATTGTATTGGCAGTTTTTGAGCAATATTATCGTGAAAATTTCCAAAATTTTGAAAATGTTTTTCAAAAATTTCCAATGTAAACGCGAACTGCATGGTCACTTAAAAAGTAGAACCAATGCTCTCTGCAATAAACTTGTGAATGTGTCAGAATTGACGACAGTGATTGTACTAATTTTAGTTATACCAAATGGGAAGAAAAGACCGAAACCTACTCACATATTATTATTTATTTACATATGAAAATAATTAGATAGCAACTTTCTGCTTCCTTATAAAAAGTTAGTTGTCTTTGTGGTGTAACAAATTAAAAATGCGATTTCACATAGAATTTGCATCATTGCTTGATAGAATACTCGGTATTTGTTAAAAATGCAGATACACATCTTGTAGAAAATTCCGGAACATTGATAGCAATAGATAAGGGAAAGAGCCTATAAGTCACTTTGAAAAAACTTGTAGCAGAAATAATTTTTTAAAAAGGCTACGCTGACTACGTTGACTTTACTTGTTAGTGATTATTTTTTTTAACTATGAAGATAATGAAATGCTACTGGTTATACTCTCTAAAGTGCTTTTAATGGAATGGCCGTGCCCGGAGAGCAATAAAAAGCGCAAGCTATTAGAGCTCCGCAATTTGTATACGGTTCGACAACTTTTAGAAATTTCATTTCTGCAACAATATTATTTTATTTATGTGACGATTGCCTCCCCCCCCCTCCACCCATTTCACCAAATATTTTCTGGTCCTGTTCCAGACAGCTTTATCTTCGTATTTAGACAGAATTTGTAAATATTTCTCCACAATAGAAATTAAATTTTTACGCGTACTCAGTTTACAATCGCAATTTTTTGGCAATTTAACTGATTTTTGCAACATGTAGTATTCCATACTAATGATAAGTTTATCATAATTAGTATACATTGTTACGGCTTAAATAGTGTTGTACCTCTACATCATGGTAGGTATTTTTCAACCCACAGTTGGCTAAAATAAAATAAAACCTAAAAAATACCTGTTAATACCTATAACCGTAATCAAAACTGAAATTTGAAGTAGCATCAAACCGTAACTGAAAACGTAACCAAAATTCAATAACCGAAAACCGAACGGTTATTTTATTTCGGTGCACGCCTCTTACAACACAAGTGTAGTGTAAGACTTCTATGAAATAAAAGCAGAAATAATCAACTTTTAAATTTGATAAATTAATAAGGATTAAAATACTTCCAAGATCATATACCAAAATTAATTTAATAAACATTTTAAAAAAAGTTTTCATTTTGGCAAGTTTGCGCCTGAAACTGCTTCTTTAAAACATTTTATCCACATACAGTATATGGGGCGCCAAGTGTAAAGTGAAAATTTGCTGTGCTTTTCACGATATTTAAGGCAAATTGTCCCAATTTTTGTTATATATACACACATTTACTTAAATGCTTTTTATTTTAATAAATAATTGTAGATTTAAATAAATCCGTAAACATTTTATTTAAATATTCCAACATTTAATAAAACGCTAGAGATTTAAATAAATCCAAAAACATTTATTTGAAATTTTCTAATATTTGGTTAATTTTTATGTATTTAGAGAAATCTGCACATATTCGTTTCAAATCTTTCAATATTTAATAAATCTTTACAGATTTAAATAAATCTTTACAGATTTAAATAAATCTTTACAGATTTAAATAAATGTTTGAACATTTAATTTTAAGCTGTCACATTTAATGTTCACCTGTCATATTTATTTGACCTTGGTAAGCCCAGCCGACTTAGAAGACCAAGACCGTTTACACCGGTAGTAAGGCATAAGGCTGGACCTGGTGGGAGCGTTCGACGCTTCAATCAAACAGACTGGAAATTACTTTTTCAAGGGAATGTTGAGGAACGTTACCACCAGTGTAAACGTTCTTGGTCTTTTATATCGGCTGGGTCTACCAAGGTCAAATAAATATGACAGGTTAGTATTAAATGTGATAGTTTAAAATTAAATCTTGATACATACGTTTGTTTAAATCTATAAAGATTTATTTAAATCTGTAAATATTTATTTAAATCTGTAAAGATTTATTCAATATTGAAAGATTTAAAACAAATATGTGCAGATTTATTGAAATATGTAAATATTAACTAAATATTTCAAAATTTAAAATAAATCTTTTAAAATTTTTTTTCATAATATTAATTTCACCGCCAAATTTGAAACTAAATAGCTCACAAAAATAGCGCTCGATTTCTTTTTGCCAATATTTATTTCCATTTGCTTTTTGTTAAAATTGGTCCAGTACTCGCATTTTTTATGCATCGTACATCGAATTCTTACAGAAATGATAGGCGATGTTGCGAGGCAAACCGCCTTATGGCGCCATTTTAAAAAGCCGCTGTGGGTTACGAAAATAATAAAAATTGTGTAAGATTCTATGGGTGTACCATAGTTTATAAATTAAAAAAATTTAACAAATATCTTATTTATATTTTTATTAAAAACTATTAAGTTTTTTTTTGGTTCTATTACTGTTCAAATATTTTAAGCTAATATGGAAATAATTGAAAATTTAAAAAACACACTTTTTTGAAATTTCGCATTTATGAGGTTTGCATTAATATTAATATTTTTTTATTAATGTTACGACCGCCTCACGGAAAATTATGATAATGTTTTATACTAAGTTTACTCACTGAATTACTTCTTTTCTCGTCTGCTTTAAAAAAACATTTTTAGCACTGTTCAATCAATCTTAAAACCAAAGCTGATGTAATTTTTTACATTAACCTTCTTCGAAGAACATTAATTATATAACACAATAAAATTAAATTAGTACCTACGCTAAACAACTTGAGTGTGAAAGAATGTTTTGTATAGCACGTTGCTGATTTGTAGTTACAGATAAAATTATTTGAATAATATTAATTAGTAGCGCTCTAATAACTTTGAAGTTCTGTTAACCGAAACTTCATTAATTTAGACTTTCATTCAGATCTTCTTAAATTCCTGGACAGAATTCTGCATGTAAACATAAATCTGTTTTTATGATTCTGGAAACTGCTTCACAGTCTGTTGCATTTTAGCTGGAATTGTTAACTTCACACTTTGGGATTACAGGAAAAAAATTATGTTTGTTTTGTTCATTCTGCGTATCGGTGCGTATACTTGAGCTCACCATATAATGGAGAAAAACAAAACGATTTGGAAATTTACTTAAAAACCAGCAATAATTTTCCCAGGTGATTTAAGTTATCTAATTGAAGATTTCCCAACAGGCGTGATGTAAAATCGGGGTTAAATTTATCATTAATAAATCAAAGGGAGTTGTCCAACAATCCAGGCTATCGTAATAATGATTGTTATTGTGTACTAGAGTCCCCGTTTTTCAGCATTCATTAAACTTTTTCTGTCAATAGGCAAATTGATTTTCCCGGCTGTAGCTTAGCCATTGTACTTTATCGATTATTTTCACCGGTTAGAACCGGTTCGTGGGGTAAATCAATGCGTGTGTGTTTGTATCGGTTGCCAGGTTACCGTTTCGTGGTTTAAAATACCGGCACTGAAACATTTTTCTTTTGTTGTAGTTTTCCTTTTCTGCTAATAATGCGGTATGGTAATTCCAGAATATCGCCATCAAGATTTTTATCTAGTTCGAGTTTTGTTCGGCATTCCTTAATCACATAATCAATACAGCTCGTTTTTCCCTCTATATATGTTGTTACTAGGCTAGTAAAACAATAACCCTTTTAATTATCCTGTTTTGTAAATCTAATTAGGTCGATTGCGTTTATGTAATCTTAGGTTTATGTGCACTACGTTGGTCATAATTAATAAGACGTTTGCACGTACCTAGTGCTAACGCCCTACATTAATTATTCCTAATTTAGAATTCAGGATAATAATAATTGTTAATCCTCATTCCTAACTCTTGCCATATCAGGCGAGCTTTGCATAGCGTTTTGAAATCAGGTTTCAAATTAAAGGAAATATATGCAAATAATTTTTTTAAGAATAAAATATTAGATACAGATTTCCTTGTTTGCTAACGTTGATTATCTACATCCTACCTCTTATTTTTGAGAATATTTTTGTCACAGTATTTTAACTCGACACGCTAACGTAGACGGGAAATAAAGGTTCAAACATTTTATGCAAATTGAATATTTCAAAGAAAACTGTAGGTAGTTTTTTAAGATTTGTTATTTTTAAAGATAAGATAAACTTGTAATAAATGTTTTTATTAAAGAAAATAGCTATTTATTTATACAAATAATGAACATTTTTTCCCAAACCTTCTTATATAGATTCGCACTATTTTACTGAAAACATGAGTAAATAATGAATGCAACAAGGAAGAACTTAATGACGGACCAAGTAGGGAACCAGGTATCCATGGATACTTTTAAATTTAATACGGATATGTAAATTTTAAATTATAGAAGGTGCTGAAGCAAATGCAAATCTGTTTTTCGCAAACTTTAGCGTAAAAATGGCGGCCGCTGCAGTTTTTTTGAATATTTTGGCGTTAACGTCTATTTACTTAAAAATGAGTTGTCAGATCTGCATAAACTTTGATTTTATAACACTTTTAAGAGTACAGAATGTTACTATCTAAGAGCATTTTTGGATCCACGAATACAATGAAACGAAACAATTTACAAATCTTGGATATTATCAAAAAAATACTGCTCGACAACTGCCCACCCATTTTTTTTAAATTTTGTAAGCTCGTTGACCTAGCAATCAACTACAACTTGATTGTTGTCGCGATCCCCTTAATATCTCTGTAAGACCTCTATGAATTTTTGAAAATCGAAAATGTATGCCGCTTTTTGTTAATAAACTGAGGAAAAAACATTGCTATTTTAGCCAAATAGTTCACGAGTCACAACGGGCTTCCCCTTTCTCCCCCCACTTTTTTGCTGACGAATTTGGCCTTTAGTCTTCGGTATTGTTTAATCCTAAATAATCTTTTCGGAAAAATCAAAAATCGGTTTGTTCTTTCACAAAAATGCTGCCTGTACCAGAGTGGCCACTGTTCTGAAAAACAGGGAAAACCGGGAAAAGTCAGGGAATTTAGAAATTTTTTATTTTGGTCAGGGAAATCAGGGAATTGTACCAATTGCAACGTAAAGGCAGGGAATTTCACGAAATAGTCAGGGAAAATTCTGTAAAATGCAATTATTTTAATATTTTTATTTTTGCCTGCAAAGCGATCATTTCATTTTTCCTTAAAGTTTAGATGTTGTATTTTGTTATGCTTGTTGAAAAATTTCCATTTGCTATAAAGTAACTTAAGTTTACTTTGCTAATTTTGTTGGGTTACAATTTTTATTTTTTAAATTTTATTTAAAAACAGTTGAAAGTGACTTTTGTACCATAAAAATGAGTCAGGGAAAAGTCGGGGAATTTGAAAAGCAGTTTTAAGTGGCCACCCTGTTATTGCAGTCTTTGGATGGGATAAAAATTTGGAAGATTCTGATCTATATAGCACTAGTTGATAATAGAAAGTTTTGATATAAAATACCTTTGCAAATAAATATATACTAAAACCCGATCCGTTCCATCTGTCTCAACTTTTAGTGATGAGGGATCCGCACTACTAAAACCCACATATTTGTGCGTCCATTATATAAGGCGCATATTTCTTTGTGCAGTGGACAGTACAATTTTTAATACAAATTAGCTAATTTGGGTTGATTCTATTTGTTTGTATTATTACGACATAATCTAGTGGTAGGTGTCATTCCGAAAACAAACTCAGTCTAGTAAACATACAAAAAGCAGTCGTACTGGTGTTTATGTAAATGTCACGTCGGCTGACCTCCTGGGACCGCTGGGCTTGCAGTAGTTATTTACGATCGCCTTCTAATATTAATTTCTAGAGTTTCGTACATCTTCACATAACAGTTACGACTATTTATTATAAATGTATAATGCACATCGGCACTACATACATATTTTAGTCTACAATTCGCGGCTTTTCAAAAAGATTAGCGGCAGCTTTAGTACAGACCACTGCAACGGAGGAAGTCGTGAAAGTAGCGACAACTGTTTTTTATTTAGAAAATTTCTGATAACCCAGTTGAAGTTTTTTGCTTATATTTAGTTTTATGGCAGAGATACATTTTCGAGCAAAATAGGAAAGTAGCGAAAATTTTGTTATCTAGGTACATGTTTATAAAACTTATATTTATTTCATTTGGTTTTTCCTTAAAGTTTAGATGTTGTATTTTGTTATGCTTGTTAAGAAATTTCCATTTGCTATAAAGTAATTTAAGTTTACTTTGCTAATTTTGTTGGGTTACAATTTTTATTTAAAAAAACAGTTGAAATTGGCTTTTGTACCATAAAAATGGGTCAGGGAAAACTGAAGGTTGTCAGTCAGGGACGTCAGAGAAAAGTCAGGGAATTTGAAAGCAGTTTTAAGTGGCCACCCTGTGTACAAGTGGCATTCCGCATGCCTAAAGCATCTGCCTGATCATCTGTAGTAGCGAACCCCGATCTAGTGCATAAGGGCGCGGCCGTTAGGGAGCCGCCGTTAGGGCGCGGGACACTAGGGCGCAAAGGCGCTAAGGCGCGAAAACACATAATTACAATTACAATTACAACTACAATTACAATTACAATTACAAGTACAATTACAATTACAATTTTTTTTAAGTAATTAAGTTAGTATATTAGCAAATATAGGTTTTACAATTACATTAGAAAATAAATTTAATTAAAAACATAATATTGATAAGAACATGAAGAAAATTTATAAAAGATAAAAAATAGCTTGTGTTTAGCAGAACATATTTAAAAATTGAATAAAGTGGTTTTGAAATATAAGCGCCACGGAACAGCAAAATTAGGTTTATTGAAAATGCTAAACATACTAACTTGTAACGAAGAGCGTTATAAGGTAAAATGACATCTGATAACAATTAAAATTGCAATAACAATTACAATTTACAATTCGAATCCGGCTCCGAGTGGAATAGGTGTGCAACCAAAACGAATTCTTTCGTCAAGAAGATTCACGTTGAAAACAACACAGTTTTCGCGCCTATTGTCCTGCGACCTAATGGCCGCCGCCTTAGTGTCCTCGCGCCCTAGTGTATTTGTGTCTTAACGGCCCGCGCCCTAGTGTCCTCACGCCCTAGTAGCCCGCGCCCTAACGGCGGCGGCGCCCTAACGGCCGCGCCCCAATTTCCGAATCCGTAGCGAGCCCTTAGAATGCATGTTACATCTATACGAGTACTTAATTACTTAACTTATATGATATAAAATATTTTTGGAAACAATAAACGTAATTATTTTTTAAATGTGATAAAATCTAGACGAAATGCTTTTTCAATTTTTAAGATGAAGTTACATTCGTTGGCGACTTCATATTTATGATTTTTTTAAAACTTCTCGTGCGTAGTAGCATTGGGCTCCACTCAGACTATTATTTTTCACTAATAAGGCATTAAAGTCAAACTTTTCAAACGGTTGCAAGGGCCATTACTTGGAAGCTAGAAATTTGGATAAAAAGCGTTAGATTTTCCCAAAGGTTTTCTATCAGATTCCACTTATAAGCTCACAAAATTTAATTTAAAAAACAATGTTTGCAAAACGTTTTTTCGATTTTAAAGTTTATTTTGTCGGTGAATTTTCGATTACGGGGGTACAGCCATATTTCACGAGGAACCTTACAAATTTTGAAGTGAATATGCCACTTTGCACATGTCTTTCTTAGACCCCAAGGAATATTTCGCTCTCAAATCCGCGTAGAACACCAAAATGTCGGCCGTTTTCAGAAATTGCTGCAATTTTGCTGTTTTGGCATTTTAGCAGCTTTTTTTTTGTTTATGGAATTAGGATTTGAACAAAGATGGGGTAGAAAAAGAAACAGCGACTTCAAATTTTATTGTTAATACAATGTGAAAGGTCGATAGCTGCCAATTTGGAAAATAGCGTAAGCTTAATCAAGAGCTCTAAAATCGGCGCTTTTATTTGTGCCAGGACTTTTTTTCCTTATTGTTGGCCCCTAAGAAACGATGGTGTCTTAGATTTAGTCAAACATCACTCCTTTTTTTGATAGCGCTTAAACTAATTTATGTCCAAAGAAAAATAATTAATAAAAACTAGAAAAAGTATAGGAGAATGTTAAAATTACCTTTTTTTAACACAAACATTTTAAAACATTATAATTATTTTCAGAATATACAGGTCAATAGTTTGAAAAACGAAATCTAGATGGTAAAGATAAAAACTACACCTGTAGTGAGGAATTGAACAATCAATCAAAGCGTTATAATTAAAGGTTTCTTTGAGAAATTACAATATTTCTTATTGTGACGTAATTCGGTCACCTCCAAGGTCAATTAACTACAGCTAATTATCAAAATTCTAAATCCTTTATCGGCCTACTAAATTATTCTCTTTACTGAATAGTTTAACAACTTGAGCAGGCGTGTTCAGTAATAAAAGGGCGAGTAAATTCATACACAACCAAACACTTGTAAGGAATATTTTAAATCGTTAGCAAAATGTTCTATACGGAACTGCAAAATCTTATATAATACCAACTGAACTCGTGGCCTTCGCCCCACGCTTTTTTGATAACTTGTAACTTCCTCGTCGCTCTAGGTGACAGTTGCATAAACATTTGCTCGAAATAATAAATAAACTGCGTTAAGATGTAAGAGGCCAAAGATTTGATTTACTCCACGGTTTTGTATCCGATTCCGTTTTCAGATTTATAAAATTTTGTTTAAAAAAATAAAGTTACTAAAAAATGTGGCTAGCTTTTGCTTTCTGTTTCGGTTTTTTTTTGAAAGCTTATTTAGTCAGTAAATTTTTGATATACCCTTGCATTCGTTGAGGTGAAATGAGTAAAAGAGGGGCATTTAATTGCTGCCTATTTTCGGAAGTTACGTCGCTGTTCGTACAGCGGTAATAATTGTAATTATTTTCTCTGTGTAATTGGTTTTAGTATTATGTGAATTGTCTGTTATTAAAAGAAATTATATAAATTTGTTTTAGATTTTATACCCGTTTCATAAATGTCCGTAAGAAATAAAGATAAAAGAATAAAATAGAATGGGTATGGAAGGGGTCCTTAATTGGTGCCTCTTTTTGGTTTTTTAAAGTTGCGCCACTGTTCGTTTATAAATATTTACTTCATAAGTAGTGTAACCAATAAGGCTGAGAATCGTGTTCTAATAATTTAAATATTCAAATTCGAATTTTTTATAACAAAATGATTTGAATATTCAATTATTCGAATATATTCAAATAATTTGTGTATTAGATTTATCAAATGTTCGAATATTTAAACATTCGAATATTTAATTACCAATATGTATTTAGTTTTATTATGTACTAATGTACTATTCAAACCTCGTCCTGATCGTAAATCATATATTTCAAGATGCCGCACGTGCTATATATAAAATCCGGCGAGCCAGACGAACGGAGAGCTGAGTATTCGCGGTTAGGGGCATAACCTATTTTACTAGGACTTTGAGTAAGAATAATAATTCTTCAAAATAATAATATGAATTAAATTTCGTTGCATTCGTATCCTATGCTATACTTTGGTCTGAAATAAGGCTTGGCAATCGTATTCCATTAATTTGAATGTTCGAATATTTTAGTTTTTTTTAACAAAATCAAATATTCGAATATTTAAATTATTCGAGTATTTGACTAATTAGAATATTCGAATAAAACTTTTAATGAATATTCAAATACTAAAACCTGAAAAATTTCTAGCCGTATAATAAATCATCTTAAAAATGTTTATTCTCTCTGTATTGTTAAAACATGACCGCAATTTGTACGTGTTTAAATAAAATAATTTTACTATTATGGACAATTAGCGTTCTACAGAGCACAACTTATGAAAATCAACGTAAATTCTAATTAGAGTAGTTACGCAATTGTTCATTTTGCTGAATCTAGTAGGCAGTTACAATATTATTGTTAATTTAAAATATTAGTCGAATATACACCGCAATTTAATAAATTACCCGCGTGCTTTGTCCGCGATGGGTCAGTATGTTAGTTAAAACAGCGGCATCACCTACCTCTTTTATTCGTTTACTAAAAATGCAGTTCGACCATTCTCATATTGGCATATAATAAAAAAGATATAAAGGCTGTTCCTATGGAAGTGTTTTTGTAATAAATGTAATATATGCAGATTCCTAGCCTGTTTATTTTAATAATTATCTGGTTGTCCAATTATTGCCTTTACTTTTCTTTAAAAATATTTCAATATTGTGCAACTGAAGTGTTTAGAAACCGAGTTCTGCAAGTGTCCGTTCGCGGTGATTCCGCATCGCAAATTAATGTTTTCTGCGCTCGCTGTACAGTCGGCAAAACATAGCCTATAAATCCATTGACTAATTAATATCTGTAACTGTAGTGGTCTAGCAGCCATTGGCACATGCAAATATGCGCCTTATGTAATCGTTGCGTACAGACCTGGCTTGTTGCTACAGGGGCCCGGCGCGGCGGCAATAAAAGCTGAGACAGGTAGAAGAGATCCGGATTTAATATATAGATGGATTATTTTTAAAACCTTAGATTAATTGTTTTAATTTTTTAGTAACTGTTTACTAAGCCAGAAACATTAAAAATCAAACTTTTGTCACAAATGATATTTTTCGCCCAGTTTTTACTACTTTGTAAATACGATTTTATATACGCAGAGGCGTAAAACTTTTTACTCAAAAACGCAGAAAAGACTGAAAATTGATTTATTGTAACATTTGTATACGGCCAAGACATAAACAACTTGGGCAAATGTTTACTGTTACGTGATTAATTTGGCTGATATTCAGTGATGTTAAATTATATGTACTTTTGGAAAACATAACATTTCACAGTTTATAACCTAACCTACAACTTTAAAAAACGACATTTTCCTTTATTTCCTCCTCCTGCAGCCACTATAGAAATTTTGTTTATAATTTTAAAAGTAGGAGTCAAGCTGCTATATTTTGTAAGTTAGTGATATTGTTTCAATGTAGTGGTAACGCGGAGGTGTGGATAAACAATCGAAAAATGTAAAAATGAACCGCTTGGGTTTTCTATGTTTTTCTATTTTCTTGCTAAAACTATTGGTTTCTCCGCTTTTCCACACGCTAAATCATAATCAGAGTTGAATTACACAAGTTTAATAACAATTCCGCACAAAAAAAATTTAGCGTTTCTGGCTTTAGTAGATAATTACCAATTAGTTTTTTATAAAATGTTAGCATGATAGAATATCAGCTTCCTCATTACTGGAAAAAACCAGGAAGTCATAAATGCATCCTTGTATGTATATCTTCAGTGAAAGCGTTCAGAATCTCTTAATTTCACTCATCATGTTGATATAACGAAATAATCTTACTTTTTTTGTTTATCAAACAGAACCGCAAAAATATTAACAAAAAAGTCTCCGTGGGATCAAACCATTTCCTTAAACTAACAGCCTCATTAGCAGTTCCTTTTAAAATAAGACGAATTTCCCAGATATTTGTACAATTCTTTAATCTCGCCATCACAGAACTATTTTACATTATTTTTTAAATTAAGTCTAAATGCTAACATAAATCTTTTAAGTTCATTACATAATTGAATAATGGTACAGATTTATCACGCAATCTAAAAATACAATCGACGTTACAAAAACCCATTAAATGAGTAACAATTAGTGAATCCGCCACAGGAAAGTTGATTGAACGCTTGTGAATGAACGAGTGTGATATTTACAAAGTTCACAATGAATATTACGTAAGGGAACTGAATGATTCAACAACATATTGCAACAACCAAGATCATGATTTATTGTGATATTAGCATGTTACCTGTCGAATTTGACAAGGTTTTAAAATGTTTGAACACAGTGAATTAAAAAGTTGCATAATTTTAATTATTACTATTTTGCTATTTATAAATGTACAACAACAAAAAGGTATCTAGAGCGTAGAAAAGGCCAACCGGATTATTAGATTTGTAAAATCGCAATTTTTAATAATAATGTTTTATTTATCCCCGGAACTGAAAAGGTTTTAAATTATTTAAGTGGAAATTAATGTTTTGTTTAAAATGCTATAATTAGATTATTAAACTTTCGTGAAATGTTAAAAAGTGAAAGTAGTTAATTTTAATAGTTTTTGTTGTAATAAATGATATAAAAATTTAAGAAATTCCAGGAAGTAGTGGTAGTAATTCTTATTTAAGGTAATACTTTATCAAAAGTATGAGGAGCTTTCTCACTTTCAGCCAAGTAAAAAAACAATACAGGAAACGATTGCATTTCCAACAGGTTGACGTTTTTTGATGTTTTTTGTTTAATTCATAACAGATTCCCTGAATAGGAATTCCCAATAGATCGGTTCTACTCGTACAACAGCGCCTTTTCTGGCAATTTAATGAAACGCCTTTTCTGTAATAGCTGAGAACATTTTTTATTTTCTCATCTAAACGCAACATAACTCAATGCCTATCTTACTTTAACAAGTAATTCTATTTAGCTACAACGTAATTTTATAATTTCAAATTACATATTTGTTTGACTTGGAGCCCATTTCGTAAATATTGTAAATAGTAAGTCTTGTTACTCCAATTTTCTTCTATTTTATTTTCTTTCTTCTATTCTCTAGACGTATTTAACCTAGCAGCTAGGATTTTTTTAAATTTTAAATATAACTCCTTTTTAAAAAAAAATGCGTTGGCACATCAGCATAAAGTTGATGCGGTGTAAGAACAAACTGTTGCGATTTAACTAATTTCCAAAATTTTTAACGCCGTAAAAATTAAATAACTCCCAAAAACTGCTCATACAATTTATTAATAATTTTATAGGCTTATAGCGATAAACATGAACGTAGGCAAGCATACATTTATTTGGACCCAATAGTATAAATTTTTGATAATTGAAAATTAATGCCTTTTTATTTGCTAAGGGCCGTCAGTTGATGTAGCGGTCTAGGTGGTAGACTTTTACTCAGCCGCCTAGGTGTCGAGTCTCGGACAAAGTGCATCGGATTTTTAAAATTAGCGTGCTCCGTAGGTAGGCAGTGGACAACCATCAATGTACTCTGATGCGAGTTGTGTTGCCTACAGCTTGTAGGATAAGTGGGCTTTAGCTTCATCACTCACATTTAAGATTGTCCTAGTAAAATATTGGCTGGAAATTAAGTGCATGCACTTCCGTGGTTCGGAGCTCACGTAAACCTGTAAGTCTCCACTGCCCTGTGCCACTTTAAGTACCACACAGGACAGGAGGTGAAAAAATACGCTACATCTCGCAAGAGGTATGCAACCACAAGAAGAAGATCATTATTAAATTTTTGATAGTTGAAAATTAATGCCTTTTAATTTGTTAAGTTTGTTAGTTGTGTAGCGGTTTAGGCGGTAGACCTTTACTCACTTTTACAACCACCAATGTACTGTGCGAGTTGTGTTGCCTACAGCTTGTAGGATTAGTGGGCTTTAGCTTCATCACTCACATTTGAGATTTTCCTAGTAAAATCTTCACTGGAAATTAAGTGCATGCACTTCCGTGGTTCGGAACACTTTAAGTACCACACAGGACAGGAGGTGAAAACTACATCTCGCAAGAGGTATGCAACCATAAGAAGAAGATATTTATTAAATTGGGTGTGATAAAAAAAACGCGTTTAAGTTAAGCTTAAGCTACTCGGCGTTTGCGTTTCTGAATAAATAACTAATCAATTTCAAATTTTTCAAAAATTCCTGGAAGGCGTCAGAGTAAAATTTGGGAGATTAGTAAAAAACAAATTCGTAGTTCACTGCAAGCTCTATAGGCTCAGACAGTTTAAAAAAATCGTGTGTGCAGTTTTTGAAAAATATCGTTTTGAAATTTTGAAGCAGCGCCATTGCGATCGCTTTTGGATTTTAGAAATTAATTTTACTTTATCGTTTACTACCCACAAAAGGCTCTTAAACAAGTTGTAGCGGATCCTGATCAGACAACTGCTTTTTGAGTAAACGGGCGTTAAGGTCGAGATTTTCAAAAAGTTGTAGCGCCCGCAATTTTGAAGATAGAAAATTCGGTAGAAAAATTTTCTATTTGGCTTAAGTTCTTCTCTCGGATCCTGTGCTTAAATTTTCAAAATTAATTTTGGAAAAAACGGTACTAAAAAACGTTTCCGGTTTTGGACTTTTTTGAAAAGCTTAACTTGAACTACAATTTTTGATGTACCTACCTCTTGGTTTAAAATTTCATCATAATCGATCCACTACTTTCGCCTTTAGAGGCGTCACACACCCACAGACAGACATTTTTTAAAAACCACTTTTTTGGGTTCCTTAAACCCCAAAACGTGCATTTCCGTTAAAATCTAGATTTCGAACATTTTTATGAAATCAATACTTCTGTATACCAAAGGTATGGAAAAGTAAAACGTATCACGTAGATACATTGCTAAATTATTAAATTTAACAAATTTAACACATACGTATCTCACTTTTTGTTAAATTTAATAAAATTTACAATTTTTCTATGTGAAATTTTTTACTGCATTATATCATACCTGATGAACGTGTTCGAAACATACAGCAATAAAATTTCGCTGCTTTAATTTAGAATTTTTTAAACAAATATTATATGGGGAAAATTTAGTGCAGACATTTTTCCAAGAATTTTACAACCGTATCTATTATTCTATTGACACCATTGCAAATATCGAATATAGAAACTGTATTTATTTATATTTCTGTTGTAGGTGACAAGTCTATTATTGGAAGCAGAAAGACGAAAATTATCGGTTCTACAAAAAGAATTACAAATAGCTTTAGCAGAAGGAGGTTCAATAAAAGCTAAGGAGCATCAAAAGCAAGAGCTCTTAGTTGCCATAACGTAAGTAACCTTGCCTTCTGTATTTTATCATTTTTCATGTAATAATTTATTACGACTACAAGTGCAATATTTAAGATACATCGCTTCGCTCAGTGTTGCTATATTGTTGAGCTAAGCCAGAGGTTCTGCACTCAACAATATTTTTGCAAAGTTTCATAAAATTGTTTCGTGTATTACTTTTAAAATCCCTGACCATGCATATTCTACACTTATAAACTCCATTATCAAATAGCTCGAGATAATAAACCAGCTGACCAGATGAATAATACGTATCGAAACAAGCTCCTAAGGTAAAACATGTGAATGTGTAGCTATTTTAAGCACGTAAGTAATTCGTTTAAAATTACATATATGGGCCAACTACTTATTTAAAGGAATTATGCCAGAATTTATTATTAATTGATTGACCTATAATTTAAATACTGACTAAATACTAGACTAGAAATCCGGACACTGACTAATAAATATACTTGTTGCTAGTAAAAATTTAATGTTTCGTTTCCAGTTATATAAAAAATGTTTATCTAAAGATTTAATTTTTATACTTGAAAAACGTAGTCTATTTGTAATGTAATAACAATTAAATACATTTTATTAATCAAAGTTGTAAAATCTATTTTTATCTTTAATTAGTTCCTAGTGTTTACGCTTGCTTGAATACAGTTCCAATAAATTATGATCTTCAAGTGTTGAAATAACAGGACATGCAATCGTATTAGTAAAGCTGAAAGTACGGCCTTGATTGGTAGATTTCATTACTTTTTTGTTAGCTACAGATAAATCATAAATAGACCACCTTCACCTTCGCGTATTCAAAAATAGAAAAGAGTGGTTTAATTTGCTCGAATAAAAGATTTCTGTAGGAGCATTCATAAAAAGGCTTTAAAAACATAAAATTTTCGCCTACTGAGTAATTATATGCAGATATAAGTCTTTAATTTCGTTTTTCCCTATGTATAATGTGAATTGCTTCACCTTTATTTCAAATTCATGTAGGTACGCTGTTTTTTAGTTGCTGCGAAAAATAATTACGATACTTTCAAAATTTGGGCTTCTGATGTTCCGATTTAATGTAATTTGTGTGAGATCAGGAGGAAATTATGAAGCTTTTTTCAATAAGCAGGGCTTTTCTTGTTCTTCTGAACATTTTGAATCCATTTTGTTCTCTTGACTAATATCACCAACATATAAATATACACAAGCTCATAGGTGTACATTTGTTTATTTAGGACTCGAAACAACATTTATATTGTTTTTATATTGCAATGCAAACCCTAAAAATTATCATTTATAGTAACCACAAATTTACGATTGGTTTACGATTATGATTGGTTGCAGACGTATCCAGGCGCAGTATGACCACTTGGAAAAGGAGTACCGAGAACATGCTATAGGGGCGCTGTTATCAGCAAATACCAGGGGTTCTGGAAAGGTAGGTTTCTAACTTTGCTTACTGCTGTAAATTTGAACCAATTATGTGATCAATAACGTGCATACAAATTGCGCCTCTTTTTCTGTTGACGCAACATAATTATAATAATAATTTTAACTGTCTTGTGCAGGAAGTAGTTTACGAATGTTTCTATTGTTTTATGTTCCTTATAAATAATGAACCAATCCGTAAATTTCAAAAACGCAAACATAACGTCTTAGAGAAATTAAGGCATTGGGAGGAGAAACCTAATTGTAGCTCATGCCTACCGGTGATAGTTCACCAATTTAAAAAGAAATTGTCGACGGTTTTTGAGTAATAATTATTTGAGAATTTCCAAAACTGAAAATTGTTTATTTTGATAGATTTTATGATTTTGATAATAGCATAGCCTCCTACTACGGCTCTTCATATCACATTTATGCCGATCTGGCAGCTCATAATTAAGGCTTTGAAATAATAATTTTCAAAAAATTGTAGTGATGCCATTTTGAACCTAGAAAGTAGAAGTTGAAGTAGAAAGTAAAATACACACGCACGCTTACATACAGTACAGATATACATTTTTTGAATGTAGAATTTGAGTGTCTCGACCAGTGGTTCTTAAGCTGGGGTCCACCGACATCTGGGGATCCGCTAAGCTATTGTTCTCGTCTGGGGAAAATTATAATTTTTTATACTACTGAAATACAAAAACATGCACTTTTCTATTAATAAAATAATGTATCAATTACTTTAGCCAAAAATAGGTTGCCAGCCTTTTTAATAACCACACCATAATCATCTTTGTCTTAATTTGAGTTGCTAAGGCAACCGCAAACCTTGTCTTTTAAATGATACCTTATATTTTGTTCACGTTTTTGGATTCAGTAATTGTCTCTGTATTTGGTAATCGCAAAATTGGCTGTAATTAGGTTACTATGTTATTGAAACAACCTACCTACTATTATTTATTTATTTTCAATGCCAGTAATTGTGACAGTTATTAATGTCACTTTTATTAAAAACTAACAAAATTAAACTTTCACATGAAATGCGAAAAAATAGTATACGCAATCTCGTTAGAAAAGTGTTTTCACTAAACTTGTATGGCTTTTTAAGTTACTAACTCGCTTCGCTCGCTCGTACTCAAACCAGCCATACTCGTTTAGTAAAACTTCACTTTTCTAAACTTGTTGCGTAATATACTATTTTTGTAGAATTACACAAAATCGTTTTGTATAAAATACCTTTAATGGTTAAAATTTCCTGGTTGCCATAGCAACCAAATAATGAAACGTATAAAACACATAAATTAACAGCTTACACGTCCCTGATACATAGAGCTTTGACGGTCTCTTGAGATGAAATTAATTATAATAGAGAAATTTCAATTATTAAACAAATTGCATACAGTAATGGTTATAATACTAAACTTACTGATACATTAATTAAGAAAAAGATTATAAATTAGCCATTCAAAAAATTTATCCGAATACCCTAACTTCGTTCGATACAATTAAATATGCTTCGATCATATATCTTAGTGACAAATAAGAAAAAATTGCTAAAATTATAAACAAAACAAATAAATATAAAGTAAGCTTTAAAACAACTAGAAACACCTTAAACACGTTGTTTAATGCAAAATCAAAAACGGACGATTTGCTAAAATCGGGCATTTACAAATTAAATTGTTCGCATTGTAATTCGGTTTATATAGGCCAGACAATTAGAACTTTTGATATTAGGTATAAAGAAAACGTACGTTGTTACAAATACAAACACCCACATAAATCCAATTACGCTAAACACTTACTAGAACACAATCATTCAATGACATCTAATAACACTATAAAATGTTTACACTTTTGTGATGATAAACGTAAATTAGATATACTAGAAGCGTTCGAATTTCACAAACATTTAAAAACTATACTGTTAATGAATCAGCAAATTGATCTCTTAAATTCTCCTCTATTGGACATTTTGGAATAAGAAATCAAGTCATCTGCAGACGCTTACCGAGATCAAGTCACCAAGTTCTATCACTACAACAACACTAACTGTTTACATTTTCATATAACCTTTGACAATGGCATGTAAACGTGCCGAAATACGTATAAGGTTAAAATAAATAAATATTGTTAAAGTAATTAAGTATTTTATATACAGATACTCATTAAAAGTTGTATATTGACAAAGCCTGTCCTGAAATTTAATAAACTGTTATTGATTAAAGTTATTTTTTCATATAATCAATATTTACTATATTAAACATGAAGGGTTTACCTTTTATTCACCTTGTACAATTGTTTAACACTTTTATTTGATTGTATTCTAAGCTTACTACCAAATTATGCACGATATTGTACTTATTGGAAAATTTGTCATGAAAAGGACACCCCACTCAAAAACCAATTGTTTTAAACCAATGATATTTTTATTAAAACCGTTTGGTTTAAATCATAATTAAATTACGATTTAAATCAACTTGATTAAATCATCGCACCCTGGACCCAGCCTGGTAGAAGGCTTTAAAACTGTACCAAAAATTTATTTATAAATTCTAGCTTTACTTTGTTGAAGTCCATATTTATTGATTATAGTTACATAAAATACTTCATTACTTATATTGCTGAAGTAATAATGTATTTTATGTAACTATAATCAGTTACTAAAAGTTTGTGCCATACTTTGACAACATTTAATACTTAATCTTTGAAAATAATTTTCTAGAAGACATTTATATTGGATGTATATTATTTAAACAGTGCATGAACTTATGAACAACATAAATTAACATCGAAACGAGCCTTGACAGAAAAAATGAAAAAAGAAGGACCACTCATAACAACTTTACTAGAGAAAACATTATGAAAGAGTGTGCCTTCTCCTAGAATTCCATGCAATTAAAATTTGTATTCTATCTTCTCTCAGAAAATAAAGGCAACATTTTTTTTACATTTACAGAGATCAGAAAACAAAGTCATAAGGGTGGATGGAGGAAAGACCCTTCCTAAAAGGTTTATTATATTTAATTTGTAATTCTAAATTTTTATAAAAGAATTTTTTCATACTGGTTTACATAAGTTATACCGTATTAAAATGAACGTTATTGCGGTTTATAATGGTATCTTAAATATATTAAAATAAATGATTGACGAGGTAAAGAAAATTTTGCAAAAAATGTGGAACGCTTCACGATTTTGCGTGTCATCCTTGCGCAGGGGCCATGCTAATCTTCTCTGTATCGTTCCAATTTTAGTATATGTACCGCCGAAGCGAGTACAAAGAGTCTTGTTTACGAACTGCTTATATAGGTAGGCAACGGGACAAATATATAGTGAGCGCTATGTCCTATCTATTATGTTATTGTATTTAATTATATGAAATAATAATACGCACATCTACTAAAACGTGGTAAATATACAGAAATTTCTGTAAAAGTACTTTATTGTATATAAAGTAACTCTTGCAATTAAAAAAAAACAGAATAATCCTAGATCGTCTTATATTTTAGCTAATGTCGTGTTGGTTGCCTAAGCGAGGAATATGTAGGCGTTGCGCTACCTCAACGAGTAGATTTATTCTAATATTGTTGGTGTTCAAGTTGAACACAAATTAATATTTATTTGAAAAATAAAGTAATAGGCGCCGACTACGTAGAGGCGATGATGGCGACCGCCTCCATAGGACAAACTTTAACCCCATAGAAATAACATTAATAAACACTGCTGTGAAAAAATTGAATTTATTTATCATATAAACCAGTGTTGTTCAGCGGCGGTTTAACACAAATGGGGCCTCTAAGCCCAAAATTATGAAGGCCTCCAACCTATTTGCTTCCTCCTCGCCATATATATACAGACACATTTTTGGAACATCTTTATTGTTATGTATATCATGTAATTGATAACATTCTAAAAAATAGTAACGTGAACTTCCAAAACATTTAAGCTAAACAAAAATCACTTTTTCTAGCTTTTAGAGCTGCAAAACTTGTTAATTACGGTCTCAAAATTCAGATCTTTTAGATAATTCGGGATTCGATGCAAAGGATGTAAAAGTTAAAATCTTTTCATCAGTCATAGTAATACAGATATAATTTTTGTCTCTTTTTAAGACAGAATTAGAACGTTTCCCACTGGCATTGGTCGATAAAATACTTTAAAAATATTCTAAGCGCTATTGTGTACATTTGGAATTTATATTCTGTTTCCTGATCATTTTTAACAAATACTCTGCTGATATATCGGTAGTATCACTATTTTGTGATTTTACTCCACTGACTAATTCTTTAAAATGAACACATTCTTCAATAAACTCCAGCAATAAATCACCTTCATACGTATACTGCAATCGTGCAGCTTTTGTTTAATTTTCAATGTGTCTAAAACGTTATTATTTAAAAATCCGAAAAGTCCTTGTATTATTAAAAATTCAACACATCTTTTATCTAATTCATTGACTAGTTTATCGATAATGAGCTAAAATATGTTAACTCGCATATCCGCTTGACCATCAAATAAATACAGTATCTATGCTGGATTCTCCATGCTGCAATTTCTTCTACTTTAATCCTCCTTTGTTATATTGATATTAGTAGATAGTTTAATACCAATTCTGGACCAGGGGGTAATCATGCAGAATTTAAAAAAAAATCTATTAGGGGACTTTTTAAAAATATAAAAAAATTATAAGAATTTTGCTAAACTTTACTCAATTTTCAGCCTCTTTTAGAAATACTATAATAAATCAAGGCGCAATGGTGCTCCCGTCATAAAATTAGCCATATTTTAACAAATTTTACTTTATTTTAGGCCTCTTTTAAAAATACAAAAATCAGCTTCATTTCAGCTAATTTTTCATCATTTTTGCTTAGTTTTTAAGACCAGTCAAAACCAAATCTCAAATTAAGACAAGGACGATTATGGTGTGGTTATTAAAAAGGCTGGCAACATTACTGCTAAAGGTTTATTTTAACACAATAACGTAAATATTACATTGGAAAAGTAACTGTTTCATTTGTCTAAATTACATTAATAACACAAAAATTCAACAACATATCGAATTACTTATATATGTAGAATTTACAAGAACACTTATATCAAATGTCTTAAGTAATACTAACCTAAACTTATCTAAAACCTCATATAACTATTTCCACCAACAGTTTTAAAGTCCGCATTAATCACTGGATATGTAGCAAAATGTTTATCGAAAAAATCCTCATCGTGATAAATCAATAGGTAATAAATAACCTGTTGATTTATCAAGAAGACTATTTTTTCTTTTTTTTTTGTTTTTTTGTCTTTGAAAATTTGATAATTTGAAGATTTTTCTTTCTCGATGATGCATCCACTAACATAGATATGGTAAAGAAATTTGTAGAAATAACTGTGTTTCTACAATGAATTTCTTTACCATATCCATAATGGTGCTTTTCCCAAAACGACGTGGTGTGGTTATCAAAATCATTGGTGTAGCATCAAAAATGGATTTTATCAATAACGTTTTATCCGCAAAAGCTTTCATGTTCATATCATTGTCATAACTTGAATTACCTTCTCAATTGAGGAACAGCTTGCATCTTTGCTCAGTTTTAATCGTTTAGCAGAGGGCCCAGCGCCCGGCCCCTTTGAAAAAACCTTGATAAAAAAATCAGTTAAAACGTTTGTATTTTACGCTAACTACTTTAATAGCAATTTTTTGAATGCAAATACTAACCCATTGTTTTACGTTGCACATTCATTAGTGCAAAAAAGTCCCTACTGGAAATCAGACATATGTTGTTGGTTAGGTTAGATTGGGATCCCCCCACCCCATAAAAATTTACTTTCTACGCCACTGCGTTTAGATTAAGCCAAATAGCGTAAAATATTTTATAGATCCACGCGAAAACGTCATCTGCACTGTCGGACTTTTAGAAGTTTATAGCACAGATAAGGTTAACACTACAGATATACGACCCTTTATACAAAATGTCCGCCCATATTTGGAGACGAAATTAGCGTTAGTTTGGCTACAACGCACCGGACCAATTTTAGGGCGCTGCTATCGCTGTTTGTTTATTACTGTTGCAAAATGGTTGGAAACTGTTTTATCGCGGATTTGAGTGCATCTGTCACATCATGAATGTAATTTAATTAGAATTGTCTTCAATATTAATTATTTACGAAAAATTGCGATTTGACAATTAAACATGGCAGATGGCTGTCTAACTTTTGGTTTGAATATGTGTTAAGTTATCTGCTCAATTACAGTCATCTGTGACTTAATTATAAATTGTCATTGTAGCGCCATCTTTTTGCATATTATTAATCATATAAAACAAGCTGCCGATAGCTCACATATTTACCGTATATCTGTAGTGTTAACCTTATCTGTGTTTATAGGTATTACGTGGTTTAGCGACCGCCTGGAAGTTTGTTGCGTCTAAGATGGACATGCGGCTGGCTGTACAGCATTTTACTGCATAAACAGTTGATGGGTCGAATCTCGGTTGGGGCCAAATTTTTTTTATTTTATCCCGCTGTTTTTAAAACATTGTTGTTGGTCTTTGCGATCTGCCCGACGTTATGGTTAGGTGCAGTTATATTATTAGCATTAATTGGTACGCACAAATTATTAATCATGAAATTTTCTAGTTCTTGGGGATCGACTTTTTTTCTCCATTTGGGTGTGCTGTGTTAATTGTATCCAACGATTGATTGTTGTCAGAAATTGCTGATAGTCGTCGTTTGGAAGACCCATTTTGATTCGATAAGTTGCTGTTCGCCAACGTTCTTTGTCGGGGGATGTCATATAATCTTTCAATGGAAATAAGTTTAATTCCAGAAAGACATTTGACGGCTCCCCAGGAGCTGTTAATTTCAATAAGCCATCGGTCTCCCTGATTGAGATAGTTGAAGATGTTTTCCCAATCATAATTTTGGATTTCGCTAACTGCAATACTTCGTGATTTTTTTCGCTCAAAGCGAAAAAAAAATACGAAAACACAGTTGCGTTCACTCACTGATAAATTAGTGCGCCGAATTGTGACATCAGCGCGTGAATCTAAAAATACTTTCAATGTTAAAGTGGAGCTAGACGCGGCGAAAAAAACATTAACCCTAAAAAGTAAATCATCTGTAGTATCGCAGATTTTCATGTTTAAAACAAATACTTACCAATAACAAATCTTTGAATTCGATAAATTGATAATATAATAATATAAAACTGAGATGGAAAGGGCCAAAATCGACAATCTAAGCCGCGGAAATTTAGATTGATTCAGATCACAAACCATTATACTAGGATCGCAGATAATACGATGTGTCATGGCGGTATAGTTGTTTGTGAATATTAACAGATACCGTAAACGGTTTACAGTGTTCTACACCAGATATGTATTAATGCTTTTCGTTCACAGAGGGCAGGACTAGTTTGATTGAATTGCAAATAATTACATCCTATTGGTTTATATGATGTTAGTTGAAAAAAAATTATGTGTGCTTACGTACTTGAATTTTTGCATATGTCAAAAAGAAAAGGTTTTTAAACACATCATCAATCTGTCACACAAATGGTATTATGTAAAACCAGAGAGAAAAGCCATCTATAAGGTATAGCTGAAATCTTAAATTTCACTTAATTTGTTCAACAAATGTTCCACAACATAGGACTATGTAGGCTATATCAAACATGTGTAACTGAAATTCACCGGATTTCACAATTCTTTTAGTAAATTTATTGTACTCAAAAAATGTTTTATTTTGAAAGAAATATAACAAACAAAGGATTATCTTTACTTTGCCCTATAATATGAGACTTTGTGAATGTTTGTCAATATAACCATATTGTTCTAAATAATTGATAATTGATTGATTAAAATTCTCGGACCATCAGAGGCAAGACCTGACCCAGCAATTGAAAAAGGACATAATAAAGTAAAATATATTATTAGGACAGTATCCACCTTGTGTTCTAATTTCTCGTTTCCGTTATTTATAGACCAATAAATTCATGTTATATACATTAATAATATTGGTATATTTTGAGCCCTACCTAATAAAACTATAGCCCCCCCCCCCCCCTATTTCTGATTCGTGGCTATGTACCTATAGAAGTTATTAGTTATTATATACGCCACTGGTTGCGTAAGTATTAAAAGCATTAATGTTTGAATCCGATAGCTAGCTCTAGCAGTGATATGTTCTCTTAATAGTCTTAATATTTCATTTTCAATTATTCTCAGAAGTGAATTTAACAAGAAGATGACAGTAGGTATATAGTATTTTCATTTGATAGCAATGGCGGCTGGTGAACGTTTACTACGGGAGGGAAAATTAATTTTCTTTCTGATTCACAAAATCGTCAGCGATTAAGTTATTAAAATTGTCAGATTTTTTTACCTTCCTATTTAAATATTCAAAATCTTTAAACCCTATCGCTAAGCATCATAGGACAGAGACACCACAATCCATTATTTTGCATATAAAACAAAATAAGGCATTTCTCATTCTTACAATCTCACTTCGCACCCGCAAATCCAGTCCGCAGATTTATACATATTAATGTTAAAGTTTTGCACGTTTTCCTACTTTTTCTATTGTCAGATTGATTAATTCGTAAATTAAGATGATAATGGTTATATATTACTTAACTAAATCTTTTCCTCGTAAGTGTTTACTGTTGTGTGCTGTGGATTATTTTTTAAACTCAAAATATTATTTTACGGATTGATTTTGGTAGCAAATACTTTTAACATGACCACCAAGTACCAGTTTACTGCTACTAAAGCTGATCATTATTACCATATGGATTTGGGTCTCATCATATCCAATCTTGCTTTCCGGCGAGAACGTTTGTTTATACGATAACATAAACATTGTGATACGAACGCAGATAAAACCCAGCATCACATAAAAATAGGCCAACGTTACATTACTAATAAAATATAATGACTTTTTTAATTTCCGACCCATGCAGCTATGGCAAAAAAACTCATACGATGGAGGTTTTTGTCTTATCTTCTTTGGATGCATAGCAGCTGCCTCGTTTTAAATACAACGGTGCCCGTCTGGGACGTGCATATCTGAACCTTTGCTACCTCACAAGTTTTTATAAGAACCTCGCTCTCCTGTAGTAAAACTTAACCAGTATTGTACGGTT
Organism: Ctenicera cuprea; assembly: GCA_958336395.1. Taxonomy (NCBI): domain Eukaryota; kingdom Metazoa; phylum Arthropoda; class Insecta; order Coleoptera; family Elateridae; genus Ctenicera; species Ctenicera cuprea. Next base: position 15,860,824 of record OY284495.1, on the reverse strand, counting down.
TAAAAAAGTAGAGTATGATATGTAATATTGTTTCTTTTGCGTGTTTGTTAGAGAGGCCACACACCGTCCACGTTGCCTCTCTTACAAGTGGCCACTGTTGATTTGTGTAGTTGCCATGGTCTTCTAAACATATATTTTTCATGATTACGTGATGTAATTTTGTTAAATCATTTTACTATTTTCGGGTAAGAACTTCATGCATAGATATTATTTATATAATCTACTTTCTTGAGTCATTATCGCCATATTATGTCTGTTGTACAGAATTGTCAAATAAAAACTTCATCCCAGTCGCCTACGAAACAAGCGCGACATGTCGATGATTCGTTGGCAAATCGTGGAGCTATTATTACAATTGCGCGTTTACCGTAATTGCTCATATTTAACATTTTTAAACAATTAACAATTGAGCAATGTTAAATATTTTTAATTGTTATTATTTTGTTAGTTGGACAGCTTGGCACAATTAACTCACATCATGGAAAAAACTTTTAAACGGTATGTTGGTTTAGTGGTAAAGGCGTGGGCGTGCAATCTGGCGACCCCAGTTCAAATACCGTGGCAGACTTTTTTTAACTGTTTTTATTTGAGATCCTTGAAAACCGGAAAAAGCGACAAGATTTTCAACATTTATTGTGACTGAATTGTTTTATTACCTTTGTCGTTTTGATTGTTTAGTAGTTTAAAGTTTAGTTAAATCAAAACACATTTCAAGTTAAAATAACATAAAGATGAAAATTAAAACCTACTGTAAGCAATAGGACAAGATAAGATAGCAGCAAGAGATGTTAATACATAAACTTGAGAAAAAAACAGGTCTGTCACGGGATTTGAACTGGGGCCGCCAGATTACAAGCCTACTCCTTTAGCGCCAAACCAAAACATGTCGTTTACGTTTTATTCCATTGTGTAATTAGAATGGGCTACAGTTGCAACTGACAGCATTATCATGCACATTTGTATATAAGAAATATTAAATATTTAAAATAAGTTACAATGCGAACTTGTTATTTGTTTAAAACTGTTAAATATGAGGAATTACGGTAAAAAAATAAATCCTGAAGCTATGATTCACGATTTGCAAGGTAATCATCGACATGCCGCGCTGGTTTCATAGGCGACTCAAGTTTTTATTTGATCGCTGTGTATAAAAATAGATGATACCAAAATTTGTGCAACAACGGAGTTTCATTAAACTCTTGCAAAACTAAAATAATATCCTCCAAATTCAAACGCATTGTTTGTGACTAATTATCGTAATTTAGTACATGGCGCCACCGGAAATATAGCAATTTTTGGGCATTTAATACCTTTATGTCCTTAATTGCATAAAGTTCTAAAAGCAATAATAAAAGATGATTCCGACTCGCTTCGTTGACGCACTAATTTATATGTGTACCAACGTAAAGCAGTCCCCCTTTTTCACCTGCGTTAATGGAGAAGATCTGTAGATTTAGCTCGGACCAGCCATCAACTTTAATAATTAAATACACTTGCTCTACAGGGGGACATAAATTTCAATTCGAGATATAGGTTTTTTAACCCTGGAAATTGCTCGGAATTTTGTCGAGGATTTCTAAAAAAATAATCGCGAGTTTACCTTGAATAAGGTAACTTATTCATAGCTAATTATTTTTGTCACGAATAGGTGTAAGAAAAATCATGGTCATATTTGATATTCTTTTGTAATTTGCGAATAACCTTTTCCGTTAACCGTTAAGCGTTGGATTACGTTGTAAATACCCACAGAAATTATTGTCATTGCTGGCTATTGTTTAATAATTGTAATTCAAATTTAACTCTTCAGATTACAGAAGACGGATGTCATCAGATATAAATTGACAGGCTTAATCTATTTTCCAATAATAGGAAAAGCTCTTGAACTGTAAATACACCAAGAGCTTATCCCAGCTTTAAACTCGCTCATCAAATTCAATGAAACTAGTTTACACATTGCAACCACCTTTTGCACCCAAATCTATAAAAAAAACAATCATTTATAAAAAAAACTTGTCTAAAAGGGTCGCCGGGACGCTGGTGCACGTGAACATAATATTTGCAACCACTGCGTCGTCCAAGATGAAAGTCAAAAGGCGAAACCTTTTTAAGTTTTTCATCTAAAGGACCGCAACAACCTCGTCGCGATAATCGACCAAGTTCAATCAGGTTAACATGTTGAATGGGACGTTTTTAGGGGACCAGGAGTTCGTTTTTAAAACGTTTTAGAGTAGGGTAACCTCTTTCAACCCTTGACCAACTTGACCTTATCGAACGCGACGCCGGGCGCCGCCAAGCGTCTATGCTCCAACTTACAACCCTAGAAGGGAGTCAACCCCAACCTCACAACGTGTTTATAAATGTGGCACTACTGCAGGATCTTAAATGTTGGTTTATTTATGTAATAACTTAAAGTGTAAGTGTGCGTCTAACGAAAATGTGTTTTACATTGATGTGTTTCTTACGTATCCTTCATTAATAAAGTTTTTAATAACCTGGTTGGAAATTCAAATTATGACAGCTTTATTACAGTGTTTTAATAATTAAACGAGTTTAAAATTCGCTTTATTATAAAATGGGATAGGAAGCGTCAAGTGTATTTTAAACCCACAAAGCAATTTTTTTTTAAGTTTAAAAAATATTAATTTAAGAAAAAATGCAAGAGTCCAGTATGAGCATAAAACCTGAAAAGCCTAAAATTCCGGGTCCAAAACCAGTGATTGCCTCGAAACCCAAATACGTTCCGCCAGTAAATTTGAAATGCCAAAAAGCGCTCCAAGACGAAGCTACCCAACCTACTCGTCGTAAAAATGTCAACGAATTTGCGATCCATAAACCACTTCATAGCGAGGAAACGTCTACTTTTTATACTAAAGGTCAAAGTAATTTCGAATACAGGGAAAGGCCTTGTAAGCAAACCGAGAAGTATAGCAGCGAGGCACTTCAAAGCTACACGCACGTACAAGGGCAAAAAACGAGCTTTTCTCGTGGAGAGTTTCCACAAGAAAGTTTCAGGGATAATTCGAGCCTAGAACGCGACCAGCCTTATAGTGATGTAGCCAAGGGTAACGAAAAATGTGATAAATTTAATTCTAGTACTGATAATCACCAGAAATCAGATGGTGGTCAAATCCTAAAAGCTCCCAACTCGCCCAGCACGGTTTGCTGTAGTATTTTATCAAACGTCGGCAACGACTGCTGCGGAATTATTGTCAACCCTAATAAAAAAGAGCTTGATGGTAAAGGTATGACGAAAATGGAATCGGTGGACTCCAACTCTTCGGACTCGGGAGGTTTCAAAGAGTTCGTCCAACGCGATATGTTAGCTGCGCAAGGCGAACTTAAAGCACACCAAAGAAAAGCTTCTCAGCCGGAGCTTTTCGAAAATTCTGGAATTCGGGACCAAATGTCGAAAAGTTTCACCCACCAAAGACAAGCTTCACAACCTGAGGAAGGAAGATCGTCGTTTGCACAAAACAGGCAAAATTTCGTGGCGAGCGCGCAGGCATTAGAACATTTCTTGCCCCAATCGGACTATAAAATGTGTTCGCCGAAACCAGCCTTAAGCTTAGATAGAACTGATGACCCCAATCTTAGATACATTCCCAAATTAAACGTGGCTCAGACTAGTCATTCGCTAATGGAAAAGAACGATGAGCTTCGGGGATCGCAAACTAAGTCCAAGGTGCCTCTTATTCCCCACAGTCAATTTCAAAATACAACCAAGAAGATAGAGGAGTTTCTCGCACAAAGACTCGAAAGGGAGAAAACAGGACGGAAAGGGTGTGCTATGGATGGAGAATCGAGTCAGGATGTAGAACAGAAGATGATGTTGCAGAAACAAATTCAACAAAAACTTCAAGCAGATTTACAACGAACTGTTAAACAGATTCAAGAAATCCAAAGTATCGAGTTGAGGTTGCCCCAAAACAGGAAATGGACTGAGGTTTGTAGTTTTCATGTTTACAGAATTAAAGGTAAATTTATGAAATAACACCTACTACAAAAAATGATGAATGACCACAACTCATTATTAAATTGGCGCCGGTAGAGATAACAATTTTTTTTTCTTTTGAGAAAATGTTTGTTTCCTGCAACAGTTTTGGTAATATTTTTCAATTATTTATTATTATTACTACACTTATTCATGGTAGAATAAAAACCTTGCTGTCTAAAATTCATTTTCAACTAGTGGTTTATACAGGGTGTAACAAAAATGGTGGTCTGGCTATACATAGACGTATTGTACTAACTGAAATTGTCAAAAAAGTTTATGTAAACATGTGTCCTAAAATGCTTCTGCTATGGCCCCATGAAGGAGGCGAATGTAATTTAAGTTTTAATTAATATCTCAGACACCCTTTAATATTAAATAATAAAATTTGGCATACTGTTTATTACAAATAAATTTATTAAATTTAAACCAAAGGCGTTCTAAACTGGGAGAAAGCATTTTTATTTATTATTGTTGTAATCTTTATTTTTTTACCAATTTGAGTCAGTAATATGATTCTACGTTAAACATGCATACAATTGGTACTTTTGATTTTTTTGTACGACTAACGATTTAAACATTTTTCTTCTTCGGAACAAGATAAAACTTTTTTTTGTTTTGCACCTCTTTATTAATTTTGGATACAAAAACTTGAATATAATGGATAACAACTAACTACTAACTATTAACAAAACGCAATTCTTACGGTTCTTAAACAATTATGGTTGTCCAAATAAAAATCGAAATCAAATTGCTAACAAAAAAGTGGCAACCATTATTGGTTAGGAACTTTAATAATTACGTTTTGTTATTAGTTAGTAGTTATTTGCTTACAGTATGTTCAAGTGTTCTGAATCCAAAGTTAATAAATAAGTACAAAATAAAAAAAGTGTTATCTCATTCTGCAGAAGAAAACTGTCTAAATCGATTTTTTTACAAAATGGGTAGTTGTACAAAAAAAATTAAGAGTACTATTTTTATGCATTGTTTAACGTATAATGCATTTTATATACACACAAATTGTAAAAAAATCGAAGATTACAAAAATAATAAGTAAAAATGGACCTAGCACTCCCAGTTTGGGACGCCTCTGGTTTAAATAATTTTATTTGGATCCTGTTAGATAGTAGTAAACCGTATGTCAAATTCCATTATTTTGTATTGAAGGGTTTCTGAGATATTAATTAAAACTAAAATTTTATTAGACCCTTTAGGCCTTAGCTCCCTTCAGAAGCATTTTAGGACACATGTTTACATGAATTGTTTTGATTGTTTCAGTGAGTACAATTCGTCTATGTATAGCCAGCCAACCATTTTTGTTGCACCCTGTATACAGGGTGTCTGTTTAATACTTCAATAAGGCAATTGGTCCAAAATTTTGTTATCCAAAAATGCATCCTTTAAACTTACAGCCCCTCAAAGTTGCTAAAGGAAAACAGTATAATAGTAAGTACCTACTACAAAACGGTTTGAGCTACAGCAATCAAATTTGGTAAACATTGTAGGACATCAATCATAGATAATTTGGTGAAATATGAAGAAAATTGCGTCACGAGAAGAGTGGTTGAGGGGTGGTGCATCCCCTTAACATTCCCAAAAAAATTTTGTTTTTATAAAAATTGAAATGACCACCCTTACAAAGAAAAGGAAAGAGACACAAAATGCTTGTTTCGAAACATACTTGTTAATGGTGTAACTATGTAAGACAAAAACATTTTGGGCGTAGTAATGAAGTATACCACCTGCAAACCACCCTTCTCGTGTCGCAATTTTGTTCATATTTTACCAAATTATCTGTGGAATATGTCCCAAAATTGTCACCAAATTTGATTGCTGTAACTCAAACCGTTTTGTGGTACTTGCTCTTATGCTGTTTTTCTTTTGCAACTTTAAGGGGCTGCATCTTTACAGGGATGCATTTTTGGTTGACAACATTTTGGGCCAGTTCCCTTTATTTTCACCGAGGAATTACCACCCACGCTTTTTTGAAGTATTAAACAGATACCATGTATATGATACCTTCCAGTAGAGAAAAGTTGACAGTTCTAGATCCACCACCCTAACTACTGACCTTGACTTTAATGCCACTCCTTAAAAGCCACTCCGTGTTTTTGTTATGTGCGTACAACAATTGAAGATGATATAATGTAGTTTATTTTATCTTCTGGTCTAACCTTGATAGTCAGAATGATCTTAAAGAACCGGTCTTGAATGAGCAAACGTGAATCTATAGTGCGTTTCATACTTAAAATTCAGTACAAGCGGTATAGGGCTATGTTATTCTTATATGGGAATTTTACACACCGTTGGCACTTTACTTTTGCCTGCGTACATTTGTACTAGGAACAAATTTGGGAATACATCTAGCAATACTACTCTCCATAAGCCCAATACTGAATATTAGCTATGAAACGTACTATAGAACTGTCTGTTTCCCCACTCCTTCCTCTCAACATTATGTTTTTATCTGGCCATTCTAACTACATTACATGTCCAATTATTTACATTTGAAATTGTAATAAACATATACAGGGTGGTTTCTATAAGAGTACGAGCCTGAAAGGTAAACAATATGCAACCCAACATCAATATCAACAAATCATGTAATTATCGAAAATGGCTACACATTACTGCATAACAATTATAGGTATCATTATTAGGTGTCCCTAAAATATTATTTTAAGTCTACAAAATTATAACTTATAATTGAACAAATAAATAATAATAAACATAACAGTTAATTGACAATTTTAGTTAATGGTATGCATTGTTTCTGACCATGTATTCAGGTATCTATGATCCACGATAATTATATTATTATCCTAAACATCAGAAAATCGTAGATATGTATATTTGGTTGCATATCGTTCAACTTTCAGACTCTTACTCTTACATGAATTACCCTGTATCTAAGACTTCTAATTTTTACATAAAAGTTTCATTTCAAATCGCATGACTTAGTTTCACCATTGATCTGTGTGGTATTTGCCGATCTATTAATATAAAATCGATGATCAAGTTTTGTTATTAAATAAATTAAAATAGTCAAATAAAGTACAGTAATAAAAACTAAATCTATTGAATTAGAAAAATATACAAACACGAGTTCTTTGAACATCATATATTAATTCGTCCTTTCCTGTACCGTTTATTATATATTTATTGCTATTACTACCTTTCGTGTGCTCGTGTGATGTTTTATTCATTTAATCAGTTGTTGGTATTTTTTCACTGTGTTTATTTTCCTCTTGTCGACAATTTAATTTGTTTATCTTTGTTCATATTGTTCGTGTATTGTTTCCTTTTTATGAATTATGTATTGGCATGATCATAAAACGAAGCATAATTATTACAAGCATTTTCAGTAGGAATTTCCATTTTTCATATTTTCTCTAGAGTGTATGCTGACCCACTTTTATTCGTATAAAAATATGTACATGTATAAACGTAAGGTGTATTTTCTTAAAAGCGTTTTGAGAAAATTCTCAAGTTTTTATACATCTTAACATTCTAGCTCTTTCTTTTTAAGGTGACTGTGACCGATAAGCTGTAACCAGATTTAGTCTATTGGGAGCTTATTATACCAGTTGCATGTTTCGTTTGATCATGTAATCTGTTACATATATTTTTAATTTAGCTGAAATACTTTCTGAAAGGATCCTTCATTTTCTATTAATAGAAAACATTTCAGCTGAAAAGGGAGAATTTTCAAATTTATAATTACCACCCTCTGCAGATAGGCTGTCCCGCCTGTGATTAGCGGAATGTTGCCAATTTGACTGCAGATTCTGATAAAAGATGCTAAGCGGAATCCTCTATTTTTGCTTTCCTTACGAGAGGCTGATTTCACGAAAATTTTTGAATTCGAAATTTTGACGGAAATACACGTTTTGGACCTCTAGGAACCCAAAAAAGGTCTTTCTGTGGATGGGTAGGTGAGTGGGTATGTGGGTGTCTGGTGCATCATAACTCTCGAACGGATGGTCCGATTTTGAAGAGCTTTGGAATGTGGGGGTACGGTACATTAAAAATTTACCGACAAAATAAGCTTTTTAAAAACTCTGAAAACGGAAGTTTTTTTGAAACCAAATTTTATAATTTTTAAAACGGAATTCAATTTAAGACTTCAGCGTAAATCTAACGCTTTTTTCCAAACTTTCAAGCTTCAAAATGGCGACCGCTTCGATGTTTTGAAAATGTTTACGAATACTAGACACGCGTTTGTTTTTTAATTTTGTAAGTTTATAGAGCTTAAGATGAGCTGCAACTTGGTTAGTGTCCCAGACTGCTAATTTTTCTGTGACGCTTTCTATGAATTTTTGAAAGTTTGAGATTTAACACCTATTTACTCAAAAACGAGTTATCCGATTGGGATAAAATTTTATATTGGAAATACTTTAGGGGTACATAATGTTACAAGCTGCTAGAACTTTTGGAACTACTAAAACTGTGAAGTAAAAAAAAAATATCAAAATTTTGACTTTCTCAAAAACATACTGCTTCAAAACTGGCCACAAGATGTTTTTCAATTTTAGTAGACTTATAGAGCTATGGATCAGCTACGATTTGGTTGGCGTCCTAGTTTTCTAACTGCTTTGTGACAGCTTCTATGAATTTTTAAATATCAACAATTCCAACCTTCTTATTTAATAAACGGGGGCCGATGAAAAACATCTGTTTAGGCTAAATTGCTCATGAGTGATAGTAGAGTAAAGTTCTCAGCTGAATTGTTAAATGCGGCAATATTTGGGGGGGGGGTTAATTTTTCCCTTACCGAATTTTTGGTGGATGAATTTGTCCTTCCGTTTTTGGCTTTTTTCAATTCCAAGCAATCATTTTCAAAGAAATGTTTTTTTCACAAAAAACTTTACTTTACAATATCCCTCGCTCTCTTTCTGTCCCCCATGCGTTGACCACAGTCTTTCGGCGCGTGACCGCAGTACACACGCACAGCTGATCACCTTTTGTTTCACTATTCTCACTTTGTAGTTAACATTGGGGAGTAACACTTTAATAATACTTTTGAATATAATTATGATGAGTAACAATATCTCAAGTATATGAAAGTCCAGGCGAAGTGCTTGGCTCATTTTTAATATGATGGTCGCTACAGTTTTTTTGTTAAAATTTAGTTGATGCATGTTTGCATAAAAAAGAATAACTAAGTCGGCTAAAATTTTGTATGGTAATAGCCCTAGTGAAACGTATTGTTTTCGTATATAAAGGTATTTTTGAAATCATAAAATATTTCAAAATTTAAAACGAATGTTTTTCAAAAACTGACTTTTGTTAAATTTGGTTAGGGAACAGGGCTTGGGATGAGCTACGTTGAGGTTGCTTAGTATTTCTTAAATATACAAAAAACTGTATGTATTTCGCAAAGACATTGCATATCCATAAAATAATCGTATTACTGTAGATAATTTCTTAATTGGTTAATTACAAAAAATGATTTAATTTATAATACAAATTTGAAAATGGATTATGGGAGGAATATGACGTCATTGAACGCTAAGGTTACAGTGTTACACACTGATAAATATTAAAACATAACCTATTACAATATCGTCAATGTCCAATATTCAATATTTAAAAAGTTAATTAATATTTACTTTAGACTGTTTGTAAGTGGAAATATTGAAATAAAATGGAAGAAACCGACATACCAATTAACTATACGTCGTCAGCCCAAAACCTTCACCACGGTCACGTGTTAATAGCAGGCAATATCCCAACAGCAGCAACTAAAACGACCAAAACAATAACAAATAAGTACTAAAACGCATATGTGTATGTAGCGTATGATAACGTCATATTTTTTGTATTTTAAGTACCTTCTAAAATACAAATTTCACTAATTAATTTTGCGGTTAATAAAACGTATGTTACTAGGACACTTTTATTCTTATGGCTTATTTCCGAGTTTACGCGAATAGTGCAACGATTAACAGCCTACGGCAGCCGAGCATGTCAGCAGTGTTCTAGTTGAGACTAGAACGTTGTAGTACACAGGATGTTTCGCGGATTACGTGCCATAGTATTTTATTCATGTTATTAATTAGTCAGAATCAAAGTAGGTTGTTTACAGAATTTATCACATTGTAATGTGATAAAATTATGTAAACAATCTGTATAATATAGAAAACAGAACGTACGGGAAAGCTCGTGCGAAGTGCTTTGATATATAAAATTTCTCCTTGACCTTTTATGTCACTATTACACGTTTTAAATATAATTAGCTAAAGGTAACTATTTAGAAAAAAAAATCATTAAAAAACATCTTTTGTGGCCATTTGAATTTAAAATATTTAACATTTATTAACATACTATTCAGGATATTTAAATATTCAATTTTCTAGTTTTTCAAACTCTAGAGCATTGTTCCATTGCGGTTCTAAATTTATTAAAGGTCTTATCGTAGTTAGCGTGTTATACAAACGTAAACAATGCTTAAATGCAAATTACTTCTTACTTTATATTGCATCTGTATGCTTAAGTTCCAAATTTGACTTTATAATTTGATATAACTGATATATACCGTCAAGAATGATTTTTTTATACATATAACTATCTAGATGGGAATGTTTAGAATTTTCTGAATAAGTTCCACCTAAAACTAATTTTGTTTCATATTTTACGTATTTTTTTGACTCGCTTTTTGTGTTTTATTTTGTAGTCATTATTCTTTTTTTTAATTACAGTATAATTAATTATTTCAGTTAAAATTAATGTGGATGTATTTGTTAAAACAAATATCTTGACGTTTACAAATTTACAACTCCATTTCATTTAGATGCTATGAATCTTAACAGGAAATTATGCGTTCTATACAAATTGCGTACAACGGTAGCACTTGCAATTTGTCACTGCTTACTGCGAACTTCCGCAATATAGTAGTAGCAAAGATCATTGATATGATACATTTCCTTCAATTATTCATTGCGGTTGCCATCCAATAAATGTGTCCATATCATTCACTATAACAGTAGAAACATTAAACTGAAAAAACTGTTATCATCTACAATTTTGTATTTTCACCAGTTTTACAATACATGGTGATTCATAACATTTGGGACGCACTCTGAGAACATGTTCAGAATCTGAAAACAAAAAACAAGTTCCTTTAAGCATGGGCCCAGGACACTTCGTTACAGAGTTACAGCCTTCCGTAGATGAAGTAGTTTAATCACTTTTTGTCGACAACTTTCGCAGTAGTTGCACTAAAATTTTGAAATTCTCTATCTGCTCAGTATTTTTACTAATTTTTGTTCGAATAAGTGCACCAGGGGTGGCTTAATATGTATTTGTTTTTTTTTTAATTTTACCCGAATATACAAAAATCGTTAAATCTAACAGTATTCAAGATAATTTAATTTTTGTGAAATAATCAAGTTGCCAGGAACGTCTCAGTGTTTCCTGAAGATGCAAAAATAGGTTACAAACATTGAGGATAAGTTCTGCACATCAAGGTAATAAAAATAGTTTTGTAAACATGGATCCGGAAACGCTTCGTTACTGAGTTATAGTCTCCGGAAGAAGCAACAGTCCGAATTATAGTAAACTCAGTAACGAAGCGTTTCCGGACGCATCACGCATGTTCATAGCAGTAGCGGCTCGTGGGTTTAGAAATAGGTGAAGCGTTTGTGTAAAAAATAAATTTGTTCTTCTCCAAACGGTGGGGGACGTGGAGGACCATTAGCCATGTCTCCGAAAAAGTTTTCTTGGTATTTCCTATTTTAATTTCTAATAACATCACCTCCAGATTCTCCAGAGCGGTGTAATAATCGGCAGTAAAAAGTAGTTAAAAAAATTGAAAAAAATGACGGTTTATAATTTATTTATAATATTTACATTTTAAAATACATAACCTCTGATTTTCTTTCAACGCATCGGCAGTAGTTTGAGTATCTTTCTGTTATATGATTTGCTGTTACTTTTAACATTAATAATTTTAGTTACTGCAAATGTCGACATCGGTCTTTCCAACCTCAAACTTCTTTTTAACCGACTTCAAAAAAAGAAGGAGGTTCTCAATTCGTCTGTATATATGTTTTTTTTTTTTTGTATGTATGTTCGGGCATAACTTTTTTGTTTATGAACCGATTTTAATGATTTTTTGGTGTTGGGTTCAGTATAGTTCCAAGGTGGTCCCATTATAATTTCATTGGTATTGGAGCTTGAACTTCGAAGATACTCCTCAAAATCTATTTTTTTAACGGACTTTTTTAGTGTTTCCGTATTTCATCTTCCGTTTCAACTAGCAATCGTTTCCTCATTCGAGAAACACCCTTACTAGGTCTACCCATCACTTAAAATTGTAAAATAATTAACTTTTAAAAAAAAGAAAACCGACTTCAAATAAAAACACAAAAGTAACACAAGTTAACTAAAAAGCAAAAAATAAATGTTTTTTATACAACAGTTTAATACTTATTTGTTGTTCCGTTTAATGTAATTAAGAAATTGTTGTTTATTATATAATTATTAATTGTTTTATAATTTTTAAGTCGGTGCCAAGTATAACATAGATATAACATTAGATTCGAATTTTTATGTTATACTTGGCACCGACTTAAAAATTATAAAACAATTAATAATTATATAATAAACAACAATTTCTTAATTACATTAAACGGAACAACAAATAAGTATTAAACTGTTGTATAAAAAACATTTATTTTTTGCCTTTTAGTTAACTTGTGTTACTTTTGTGTTTTTATTTGAAGTCGGTTTTCTTTTTTTTAAAAGTTAATTATTTATCTTCATTGTTAAATCTAGAGAAAGGCGTTTGAAGTAAAACGCTAGATGTCATTTAAAAGAAACATGTTTTTAAAATTTGCTCAGAATGCAACACCTCCACGGCCCACACGTGTGTGCGGACGGTGGGGAATACGTTGTCATGGTAAGCACGTAATTTGGTGCAGCAATAAAGGAATTGTCGCTTCACTTACAGTTGGCTATGTAATCGTATTGGCTGGCCGATAATAATGTTCGGTGGCGCTCGGCCTTCTAATTTTTATGACCCAAGTAACTTCAGAGGCATTTCTGGACTCATGTTTATGTCCCCCAATCACGCTGTATAAACATTAAAAAGTAGAAATGTAAAGTGGTGTCACTTGTACTTGACGCATTGAAAAATTTAAAACAAAGCGAAAGGTCAGATGAACATTGATCCAACTTCTCAATATTCGCAAGCTTCTGTGTTTGCATTTTCTGCGTATGCTGTTTTCAACTGTTAATATAGTTTGGCGTTATTATTTTTATTATTTTTGGTTGCCATGCAAGCTGTTTTCCGGCTTTGGAAGTAATAAAATAACTATTATTGTAATATTTTTATCTACGACTGCTTGGATAAAGACATATCATTCATTTGCGTTAGGTAATGAAGTTCATTATGGCACTAATGTAAAATGAGTTGGTAATGAATACATTACACAACTTATTTTATTTACACAAACAAAACTGAAGCATTGTTTATAAGAATACTGGCTAGTTGCCATAGTATTGAACAATCGAACCTATCTCGTTCCTTTGATTTTGAAGCAAAAGTATTTTAAAAGTGACTTGACATTTGCCAATAAATTAATGCGAAATGTCAAATATCATTTCAAGCAAAAAAATTCGATTTTTAACAAATTTTGGGCAGTTCTTGATAAAATTTTGTATGTCACACGTGGGATAATGCATTATTATGGCACTCGTTTGATTATACGACTCGGTTCACGACCTCGTCGTGCAACTTTCAAACTCGTGTTATAATAACGCCTTTATCCCACTAGTAACATAAATAACTATTGTAATCGTGATTTATGTTGTTACCCTGCGATAATTTAACAATTTGTTCAAATTTTCTTATTTTGTGTAATGTTGATATTTAATTTGCATTCCCTTATACCTCCGGAACGGCTAGTCCGATTTTGTCATTTTGATTTCGACTTAAAGAGCTGTTTACTCAAAACTGAATTTCTTAATTGAGACATATTCAGTCTTGTAAAAGTCCTAAGGGGACACAATGTTATTTTTTTTCGCTTTTCAACGATAGAAGGCGTATGTTCTTATTTTTTAAAACTTCGAAGATATTGAATAAGAAAGCAATGACAGATGTCATGGTGTGCCATAAACAAACACTAAAGAATAACTTTAAATTAATTTATTTTCTTACTGCAAACATTAAGTGAATACAATCCTACAAAGCGACCAAAGAAATCGCACTCGCCTATGAAACAAGCGCGGCATGTCGATGATTAGTTTGCAAATCTTATCACAATTGCGCCGTTTATTATTTTACCGTAATTGCTTATATTTAACATTTTTAAACAATTATCAAGTGAACATTGTAAATTGTTTTTAATATTAATTATTTTTATTTTAAAAACGTGCATGATACACCAATAACTTACACAATGGAAATATTTAAACAGTGACGTGGTTTAGAGATAAAGTCGTGGGCTTCTAATCTGGCGGCCTCAGTTCAAATCCCGCGACAGACCTATATTTTTTTTTAATTTACTTTTTTACATTTTCTACTGCTGTCTTATCTTGTACCATGTCTATAATTTATTTTAATTTTTATCTTTATTTAAAAATGAGGTTGTTTGAAATACGTTCTTATTTAATTTTAATTTAAAACACTAAACAATCAAAAGGACATAAAAAACCAAACATTTAAAAGTCACAATAAATGTTGAAAAGTTGGTTCTAGGCATAAACGAATTCGTTTCTTCAAATTTTTAAAGGCCCTTGTCAGAGATTCTGTCGTTATGTTTTCGATGTTTTAAATTTAAATTAAATAAAAACGTATTTCAAGTTACCTCTTTTTTACGTAAAAGGTATATAACTATTAAAATAAGTCATGGACATGCTGCAAGATAAGATAACAATAAGAGATGTAAAAAACATAAATAAAATAATGCCTTTACCGGAAGTCGCCCTATAAATGTTTTTCCTATTATGTGATTTAATTTAAGTTTGCCAACTGACATTTATCATGCACGTTTGTAAAACGAAAATGATAAATATTAAAAACAATTTACAATGTTTGCTAACTGTTTTAATAGATATTTATTATACTAGGGAAAAAAGTAATAGATTTTAGCTCGAGGTGTCTGTTTGTCTCCCGACACGAAGCGGAGGGAGACACTCACACCGAGAGCTAAAATCTTACTTTTTTCCTGTGTATAATACACTATTTTTTTCTGTGACGGGAAAAAATGTAATATATTGAAAAACATATATAATAAAGTCGGAAAATTGGTCAACGTGGAATTTGAATTTTTAAAGTAGTAAGCTGTTGTAGCGGGAAAAAAGTAATTATTTTTTTCCCCGGGGAAAAAGTAATTACTTTTTTCCCCGAGTAAATGGAAAAAAGTAATTTCATAAAAAGTGATACTTTAGTACCTGTCAAGAGAGACAAAATGTTAAACTTTTTTCCCGTCACAGAAAAAAATTGTTTAAATTACGCTAAAATAAGAATCATCGACATGCCGGTCTTGTTTCATAGGCGACTGCAATTATTTTTGTCGCTTCGTAGAACTGAATTCACTTAATTTTTGTAGTATTGAAATAAATTAATTTAAAGCAAAGTCTAAGCATAAATAAAAACACTTAATTATTCAATTACTTGTTGTATTGTTAGCGACATTTAGAAAGGTATTGTGTCAGTAATTGCTTTTTTATTGAATATCTTCGAAGTTTTTAAAAATAGGTACATAAACACTTATATCGTTGGAAAGAAAAAAGGAACGTTTTTTGTTGGTATAAAATTTAACCATGATTGCTATTTAAAAAATACAAGTTTATGGTATATTTCGAAAACTAAACAAAATAGAATCTTTAACTATTAGTAATAATAATATCTATTAATAATGTTTCACCACGTGCCTACCATTCAATCAATTTAAAATATCAAAAAAGAATCGCTTAAAAAGTATTATCTTATACAATATAAAAACTGTATACAACTTTTCATTTTAACTTTTTTTCTATTTTCATTAATAACTAACATATTTGAATGTAAAAAGTTGACGTTTACGTTATTTCCATATTATATGTAGTAAACAATGTATTATTTCAAAAAACAAAAAATGCTACTAAGCTACGCTGTAAAACATCTACGTCTTTCTCTATTTAACCGACTTTGTAGCTGTTAAGGTTTCCAAGATACCAATAATATGCATCTTCCATCGGGCACCCTGTATAAGGAATTATCAAAAGAAATAACTAGTAGGTCAGTCCGAGTTATATTATTGAGAATATTTTTAATGTCAACGACTAAACATGACAATTGACATTAATTACCAAGCCTCCCATTTGATAACTATAAATTACCAACAGACACGAATTTACCTTCATGACATTCCCTAAGGAGAAATATGTTGTTCATTACAGAAATGGAGTGTAAATAATTACACACAATGTAACATGTTTATTGGTAATGTTTAATGATTTTCTGTCACGTATTCAAACATATTACAAACACTAATTAATTCTACAATTGTTTCAGAGTAATAGAAGTCAACCTGCCATAGGACTAAAGCACACCCCTAAATCAAGGGTAAGTTTTTTTAATACTGAAATTAAAGAAAATATGTAGCGCGAAATATGTCACAAAAATGTTTCACTGCTGAACGAGAAAGAAGGAAGTGTGTTTTCGTAATTTTTATCTAGGCAATAAATTAAGTTCAGAATTTTTATGCTTTTTTAATTAAATGGAATTTGATTTTCAACTAATAAATGAACTGACGGTTCTTATTAAACACCTGATGTTTTTCAAACATTCCAAGCAGGAACAACAGGTTCTAAAAATGTACTGCTATTACACAGTTCTGTGTATATTTTTCTTGCCAACATTTGATAACTGCATGGGTGTGCCGAAGATAATATTTTAAAATGACAACCTTATCACTTTGTAATAGCTAATAAAAAAAGCTGTATACAAATAGCTAAAAGATATTAATTAATAATTACCATACAAAAAGCTTCTAGTTCACAATTAAAATGTGTATTGTTTAGAGTTATATAACTTAAACTTATTACTGTAGATAACTGCAGAAGAAAAATAAAATCAGGCAATAAATAATTATCATCTTACGGCATAAAATGGAAATGTAAGGTATTCTTGAGGGTTTATTAGGCAATAAAATGAATATTACTGTTTTTATTATAGCATGCCAAAAAAGCTTCTCTGTCGGTTTCAAAAGTAATAAAAATGCGCCTTTTGCTACCTTGCAGAGCGCATTAAACTAACCAATTTATAAAGATATAAATTTTTAATAAAATATAATTCTGAAACGATGAAATTTTTCATCTGAGCTTAATGAAGTTTTTAGCAAAGCTATCCAATGTGACAAAGCTATTAAACGTTTCACGACATATTTATGTTAAGCGCGGTAGAAAATAAAAAAAATTGTTTAAAAAACTGTTTCTTTAAACTTTCAATTATAATTTAATTTGAAAGTTAAAAGACAGACCGAGGTAGTTAATTAATTAAATTGAAATAAAAGTAAGTAGATTTCTATTTAATCTTAACCTTCTATGCAGGAAATTATTTTTATTTTAAAAAATGATAAAAAAAATATTTATTGCTTTCATAAATGTTAGTTAACTACAAAAACAACAAAGAGAAAGTTCCAAAGAAAACGACATAGGTATCTATATATATTTTTTCTAAATATGTTTCCAAGTTGGGAACATCATGCAAAACAAACATAAAATTGAAAATAAATACAACCTTGAAAAAATTTTATGTATATTCAAAATTTTTTTGCAACCCATTCTGATTTACTAAATTAAATACTGGCATTAAATTCTTAGAAACAATTGCTATTGAAATAGAAGCATAAGTTTCACATTTGATTGACACGTAGGTTTTGTTTTTTTTTTCACTTTAGGATTGGTTATTTTCCTTTGACTGGCTGTTTTTGGATGAACTTTTTTTTTGAGGTTGTTGGTGCTAATTTCGACGACGAAGTGATATCAGGATCGCCAAAAGAAACATCTTCATCACTAGGCTCGTCTTACGTATTTCCTAGGCGATGGTTCCAAAGAGAGTTCATAATGTAAACTTCTATTAGGAATGTCTCTTATATGCTGAACTTTAGCATAAAAAGATTTGGCAACAAAAAAGTTCATAATTCACCAAAAAAATTTTAAACAGAAAATCAAATTTTTGTAAACCTGTAAATGCCATGCACAAAAAAATCGTTTTTGTTTGAGGAAACTTACCTTATATTTATATAAACAATCGCTGCCTAGAACATAACCTATCATGAAAGCACACTAGAAAGAAAATTTTTTATTAGACATATGACGTTATCTACTGCCGAGTAGTTGTTTGCCAAGATTGCTACACGGTTCCCGTAAGGGAACATAGAATTTTATTGTATGTGTTCCCAATTGGGAACGCTGCCTAGAACATAACCTATCATGAAAGCACACTAGAAAGAAAATTTTTTATTAGACATATGACGTTATCTACTGCCGAGTAGTTGTTTGCCAAGATTGCTACACGGTTCCCGTAAGGGAACATAGAATTTTATAGTATGTGTTCCCAATTGGGAACGCTATGCAATAGAGGTTTAATCCATTAGGGCGATCCAATTTCACTAAACATTAGTGATTTGAAATAAAATGAAAATTTTAGATTTTGACGTGTATTGGGGTTCAGGTAACCCAAAAATGAGCTAATATTGCAAGGATTGGCTACATTAATGTCTTAACGTAATTTTATTTAATAATTGAGATACGATAAAAAATTGTGGTTGGGGCAAATTGCTTACTATTGACATCATAACGATATTCTCAATACAGTGATATTTAGGGAGGCTAATTATCCCTCTGTTTTTCACTTTTAATTCGGTAAATTTAATGTTTCATTCCAAGCAATTTTTCTCACAAAAAATCGATGTTTCTTTTCCTTTGTTATCGTGAAAAAGGTGTTATTTTCGCTTTTAACTATATGAGTTTTCCGAGTTTACACGAGCGGTGCAACGAGTTAGAGCCTATAGCAACCGAGAATTTATCATTTAAAATATTTTTTTAAATAAACAGGTGGTTCTAGAAAATAGCGTCATAGTTCACACAGTGGATTTCCGAAACCGAAAGCGGAAGCTAGACGTATTTTTTAGTAGTATTTTTTCCGGAATACGAGTTTTTTAAATTTGAAAACGGAATTTGGTAAAGGAACTTAAGA
The DNA here is from genome assembly GCA_958336395.1 of Ctenicera cuprea. Lineage (NCBI taxonomy): Eukaryota > Metazoa > Arthropoda > Insecta > Coleoptera > Elateridae > Ctenicera > Ctenicera cuprea. The sequence goes on along the minus strand of OY284495.1, from coordinate 15,841,643 downwards.
CCAATTTAACCCGAACGTTCTAACTTCAAAATGGCAGCAGCTACGATTTTTTGAAAATATTGATTTTAACGCCTTATTACTCAGTCGGCAGATCGGGATGAAATTTGGTATTGTAATAGCTTTAAGGGGACACAAAGTACTATGTAGCAAGAGTTGTGAAAAGATGAAAACTACAAAGTAGAACATTTTTCAAAAATTTTGGAAATTTTTAAATTAATAGTTTAGAACTTGGTTTGTGTCCCAGTTCGTTAATTTTTCCGTGGCGCGTTTTATGAATTTTAGAACATTTTTGAGTTTAACCCCTATTTACTCAAAAACGAGTTATCCGATAGGGATGAAATTTGATATTGTAAATGCCTAAGGAAAACGTTTCGAACTATTAAATTTGTGATATGAAAAAAATTGACGTTTTCAAAAAATATTGTTCAAATACTGGCCAGAAGATTACTTTTAAATTTTGTGCGATTATAGAGCTAGGAATGAGGTACAATTTCGTTCATGTCCCAATACGCTAATTTCTCTGTAACGTCTTCTATGAAATTTTAAAAATTGAAAATTTATGCCTTTTCTTGATTACAAGCGAAACGTTAACAAATTTCTGTTTAAGCTAAGTTGCTCATGATTGGCAGTAGAATAAGTTCACCATATAATTATTAGGCGCGGCAATATATTGGGGATTAATTCCCCCCCCCCTCCCCCCACCACCAAATTTTTGACGACGAATTTGTCTTTCCGTTTTTTGTTCCCTTTAACCCCAAAGCACCCTGAAAAAAATAAAATAAAACCAATTGTTCGCATTGTAATTCGGATTATACAGGCCAGACAATTAGAAATTTTAATATTAGGTATAAAGAACACGTACTTTGTTACAAATACAAACACCCACATAAATCCAATTACGCTAAACATTTATTACAACATACTCATTCAATGACATCTAATAGCATGATAAGATGTGTACACTTTTGTGATGATAGACGTAAATTAGATATACTAGGAGCTTTTGAAATTTACAAACACTTAAAAACTGCACCGTTAATGAATGAGCAAATTGATGTCTTAAATTCTCCTCTATTGGACATTTTGGAATAAGAAATCTGCAGACGATTACCGAGATCAAGTCACCAAGTTCTATTGCTATCTATAACAACACTAACTGTTTACTTTCTAATATAACCTTTGACAATGTAAACATTCCGAAATACGTATAAGGTTAAAATAAATAAATATTGTTGAAGTAATTAAGTATTTTATACACCTATAATCAACAAAATTTTAAGTTTGAATTTGTCTGCAAAGCAATCAAAACAATTCAATTAACTTATCCAATCTAGAAAGTTATCATCTTCAACGAACTTACAACAAATTGCTTTATACACCTTTTAATCTGAAATTGGCTGTCAACTTATTTGAGCTTATTATCCCTAGATTGTAATGACTATTTTATATTATATTTTATAGTACAATCCTGTCAAGTTAGAAATAGTTTTGTAAATAAAAGATAACGTATTATTTTATAAATTATAAGCACTTAGTTCATACCTACTAAAGTGGAAATGCGCCTAAGCAAGCAATTATCAGATAAAATTAAAATTATCAAGTAGATTAGACGATAGCAGATAACACATTCAATAAAAAGAGTTGAATGTTGGTTGCAATTATGATGTTTTGATGTTAATGCATTAAAAACTGGATTTATGCTTGTCAAATAATTCAAGTAATGAATCAATCATTTTTCTATAAATTAACCCATCACTTAACTAATCAATCAGTTTGTCAGAAGAGTAATTTGATTTTAACGAAATGTGTACTTTTTTCTTTTTGGTTTTCTTTAGTTCTTAAAAAATAAAATAAACAGCTCCATATAACAAAATGATTGTAGTTTGTTGTGACCACGAATAATTTTTTATATGTAAATTAATATAATAATTATAGTCCAGATTTCTAGTCTAGTATTTTGCCAGTATTTAAATTATGAGAAATCAATTATTAAGCAATTTTGTCATTATTCTTTTAAATGTATAGTTGGCGCATACCTAATATTTTAAACGAATTATCTACGAGCTCAGAATGGTAACACACCCATATGTTTGACCTTAATCTTGCTTGTGCAGGTAGTTATTATTTATTTGGTCAACTGGAATTGAAGCTTATGTAATAGTAAAATAAAATAAAACAGAGTTCATAAGCGTAGAATATGAATGGTCATGAGTTTTAATAGTACTTCACGAAACAATTTTATGAAACTGCAAAAATATTTTTTTTTAATTGAAATGTAAAATAGCAACCAGGAATTCATGAAAATTGAACGTGTAAATTCATTAATACAACGAGAATGTTCTACGAATCAAAATTTTGGACTATCAACATTCATAAGGGACAGAAAACCACCGTTGAATAAAAGCTTAAGAATTGCAGTACACATCAACAACTTTTTCTAAATACTTATCCAATATGTTTCACGTATAACTTAATGGATTTGAGTACGCCCATTACTTATTGAATTTTAACGAAATTTTTTGCTCTTTTGCTACTAAAGGTCCGGTCTTTAATAATAATTATATAAAATCCGAGATTATCAAATGTTTTGAATTTGATAAACAAAATAGAAAAAATGATGGTGTGAAGTTGATAACTATAAGTGATAACAGTTGTCAGAACTAAAAAAGGCTTGTTATCGGTTGACAAATATAGATTATACAGTCATACCTGAAAACGAAAACACAGGTGCTCGAACTGAAATATTAAACAACTAGAAAAATCACTAAATCCATCAGAATCTCTAGAGAGGAACCATAAATACAACTGATTTATAAATGAACCCACACACAGATACTACTATCGGCAATTTAAGCATACGTCAGTGTAATTTCCAGGCGTTAGTAACTGAAATACCCTTAAAAAGGTCAGCAGATTATATTTTTCCTCTAGATATTCAAATAAAAATTAAGCTCCAACTATTTTCATGTACCCAAATGAATCATTTTCTTAACAATTTCTTTATACACTCATAAGTAAATATATAACAACAGTTTGACGTTACCATTCAGTTTTCCCAAACAAAAGTTGTTAAGTATAAATAACGCCAAAATTTGATACTGTCTGTTAAATTTTTTCATTTGCTACATTTAACTGAATACTGTGTTATCATTAGTAACATTCTCTCAGTGGTAGATTATACTTTTCAACTAACCCCACAAAACGATTTAGGTTCGGAAATCTGGCTGGCCACAATATGCGCTCGCTTTTCGACCCATCTATTGGGAAACATTTTATCTAGGTGCTGGCGTATATTTGTTTATAAAGAAGGGGGTTGTACAATCTCGTAAGAAATTAATTTTTATTTGGAAATAAAGCAGCTCCGCAATAACAATATTAGTTTGCAAGCTTTGATTGGCGGTTATTGTCTCATAAGAAATAATAGTACCTTTGATTATTAGTCAATGCTAGTACCTATAGTATTTCTATACTTCAATAGAAATTAAAGGTGGCTTCGTACAAAAAAATGCTGTTCTATTTACAAAATTCCCAAATTCCCATGGTTATTGTCAATTTTGTATATCACTTGAAAGTTTGTTTCTTTACTTTATACAGAAGTTCGACTGATATTGTGGTTCAACGCAAATTCCCGAATTAAGGATCGTGGCCCCAAAATGTAAACTTTTTTGCTGTGTTATTATATTTGCAAGATCGACTTTTGAGTAAATTTTAGACATATCCAGTTTCTCTATGTTTACAGACAGTTTATTTATTATTTTACGCGAATGTTTACGTATCAGTCACATAGGGAGGCGCGGCACATATAAGGCAAAAACCAAACATATCTTTTTGCGTTTCTTAGTAGCGGCTTCACAAATATGAATATGCCTGTAATTATATGACAAGTAAAATCAATAATTGGACAGATACATAATTACTCATGCGGACAGAATAAATAGGCAGCAAGAGCAAAGTTACAGTAAAAACAGAATAACTATAGTTCTGCAGCAAGGGCTAAATCATGCACGCTGATAACAATGAATAGTAAAAAAATAATTACATCTGGTTCCTCTGGTCGCAAACAGTTTTAGGTTTATAACATCCTAATAAATACGTCAACGGATAATCAGCAAAATGGGCTAGACTCAAATATCTATCGGCTGTGTTTTGGTAATAAATTGAATAAACTAGGACAAGGACAGAAATGCACGAATTCCACTAAGCTCCAAACCAACTAATTTCAACCCTTACTACTGGAAATGAATATTAATTTTTCCTATAAAACAACAATTTCTGTATATCTGTCTGTATGTTGTTTTTAATACTACAATTTGGAATCTGTACAGTACTGTTATATATTACATAAAAGCAAATATGTTAAAAGTAGTTGTTTGTTGAATTTTAACTAACATACATATATTAACTTTTGGCGATTAATATTTTGTAATAATCTGAATTCTACAAATACTGCTTAATGCTCATCTACGGCAATATTGTGTCCAACCAACAACGCGTGTTCTTTAAATAATGATAAACTCATTAATAAATGTAAAGAAAAATTCTATGATTATTACATTAATGACGATCAGTCTGATTATGAACATTACACTACACAATTTCTAAACAGCTTAACACCTTTCGGTCTGCCACCCCATCATTTGCAGTTAAAAATTAATGCCTTTATAATTTTACTACGAAATTTAAATATTAAAAATGATTGAGTAATGATGTTAGATTGGCGCCAAAGGTCTCGAATTTAAATGCGGTACTGGATGCATGACGCGCGGGTGGCCTACCCAGTCACTTTTTAAAAATTGGAAACCTAACCCTTTGAGGGGTGAGGGAAGTAAGGCAGCCGCCTAAGGCGGGGTGCTTACCACCCCACCCCGTACTTGATAGAAACTGCGAGACGGCTAAGTTTCGGAAGCGATGATCGGTGACCCTGACCCACCCCATTGCAGGCCAAACTCCTCAATGGAGTGTAGTTTACTTTTAATTTCTCTAAATTTACTTAATTTTGCTCACAATAGAGTGTAGACTGGGGAATGGGATTGATACAATGCATTATACAAATCACATACATTTATTAAAAGATGTAAATTTCTATAAAGATAGAGTAAATGGTTAAAATTGGGCAGGTGGTGGAGTAGTGGTCAGAAGCTTTGGCGCTACGCTACTACTCCGCCAAAGGCAACGAGTTCGAATCCCACTTGCTGCTCTTCCCAGAGAGTCTGTAAACGTTTTTATAAAATAGAGTATGTTAGATAGAGGTCCTATGCCCTTAGTCAGACACAAAAAAACAAAAACAATGGAGAACAAGTTCTATTACTTGTAAGCAAGTCACGCAACAATTTGTGTTTTTCTAAGTTTTTTCACCCGGTTTATATTTCTAAAAGAACTTTTCTACACAACCTAAAATTAATTTCCTGGTCAAAAACTTCGCCTATGATCTAGAATCACACCCTGGTTTCGTTATATCGCATTACGCAGAATAAGCAAACAGTAACAGGTAACTCACAAACATTCTCCTCGGGGGTTCGGCAACTATTTATTTAGGTCTGGATCTTGGAGGAAATGTTTACTGGTTAATTATTTTGTAGGCTAACTAAACCACACGCAGAAGTTGTTCTGTTTTGAAAACTTGTAAAACTATGTGAAAATTTTAAAACTTTTATAAAAGTACGAAATCAGAAATGTTTAAATATTTATTGGGTACAAAATAAAAAAAAAGTTTAAAATCGTAGTCTAGCTTGAACATCATTAGTGCAAAAAAATATCTACCGGAAATCAGGCATATGTTGTTGGTTAGGTTAGATTAGAATTTTCGCCCCCCCCCCCTTCCCCACAGAAAAAAGTACTTCTTTCGCTACTGATTATACCGGGTGTCTGTGTGCGGTATGTCAAGAATGGTGCTGTTGATTCTTTACTCAAACGTATAAAACAGTGCCGATGGACATATGCCCTAACATGCTTTGTTAGATAAAAAATACAGGGTGTTGAAGGAGAGATCGATTTTTCAGAAAAATTTCTGGAACGGTTTAAGAAAAAATTATAAAATTTTGCAATTTGATATGTTGTGGCTGTTATTTAGGATATCCAACAAAGTTCGCACTAAGTGCACAGTGGCGTAGACACAGAGGTAGCATAGGCAATGTTATTTGTATCAACTTTCTGAAAAATTTTTTCAAAGTGCCCTAAAAAGGTAGTTTATCTCACGCCGTCTTTTAATAATTAAAAATCATCATAATATTTCATCTAGCTCGCCTGATATTTTAATGGTTTTAGGCAATTTTTTTCGAAAACGATTAATTCTGTCTAAATATCCAAGAGTGCCTTTTTTGGGTACTTCGAAGAACTTTAAGAACGTTGATACAGATTTTAAAAATAAGAAAAGGTAAAAGTTTGCGAAGCCCATTATCCATCTGTCTTAAGTGTCTACGTCACTATGCACTTAATATAACCATAAATATTAATTGTTTTTGGATATCCTAAATAACATTGCAATCAGCGCCGATTGATATAATGGTCTTGATACCGGGTTTGATTTCCGGGCAAAGTCATATTGAAATGTAAAAAATGGTGTGTTCCGTTGGAGTGCCTTGGACAGCCACCAACGTACTCTCGGTACCATCCTAACTATTAGGCCAATTGGGCTATGGCCCTGGGGGGCCAAGCCCAAAAAGGCGTTTAACGAAGTAATATCAAAATTTTAAAAATGGCGTGCTCCGTTGGAGGGCCTTGGACAGCCACCAACATACTTTCGGTACCATCCTGAGCATTGGGCTAATTGGGCTATAGCCATAGGGCGCAGGCCCAAAAATGTCAAGTAAAAATATCTTTTTTAGCTATATATTTTTTTTTCAATTTTTAACAATGATCCGCTTAGTGAATCATAAACATGTTGGTGCGCCCACTATAGTGGAAGCTATAAGTATATACCGCTAACATGGCTATCATCTACCAGGTCGGTAGACAAAACACATCAGGTTGTAAGGCAGCGTGAGTGCGCCTGCGCTGAGCGCCCGTTTGAGTGAAAATTGAAGTGTCACACATAGGGTGTCCTCATTAAAGAAAAAAAGTTTATATACCTCCCCCCACCCAGGGATGAGAGATAAATTCGATTTTTTGTTTAGTAAATGTGTGCCCTTTGCTGCCATTCCATATACTGTGCTCAAATTTACATCACCACAAGTGGCAGTCTAAATATTTGCTTGTAACAGTTCTCGCTGAACACACTGTATAACTTATAATAATATAAACCATGTATGATAGGTTACTTCAAAAAGAAACTCAAATTGATACAAAAAAACATACAACATATCAAAATTCAGTTGTGTCACGTGTCTACAAACGTGACGTTTTGAGTGATTGCAAAAGTACAGGCTAGTGACAACGCCCAGACATATCAACCCGTTGCATCACTAGACTAAAATTACAAGGGTTATTACTTATTAGCCCCCCATCTAATTCTAACATAAACAGACAAACACAAATACCCACGACACGAACGAGGGACCGGCTGGTTAGTAAACGTGTAAGCGGATATTCATCCTCTTAGCCACCGCGGCCTCTGAATAATATTTATAATTAGAATACCTACAAAATATGAAAGCATAGGAAAAGGTATCGACATATTTACGAGCTCAATTCTAATGAACGCAATGTAAATATGCAAAAAGTACTAAATAATACGTAATGTTTTGCGGCTAAAAAAAATAGCATTTAATTATGTATTTACGCTTATAAAATCTATTTTAAGAAAACCAGTAACCACCAATTTTCCTTAAATTACATTTCACCGCTCTCATACCTACAGTGATTTCTGATAATAATTTGGAATTTTGTAAATGCTAATAATAAATCATGGAAATTATTAATTATAATAGAATTTCAAATCAAGTAATGTCTAAAATTATTACTTGGAAAAGCTTATACATGTTGTGTAAACAAATTAAATACATACAGCGGTCAGTAAATAACATATAAGCAATTAATTACTACAGAAACGGAAGAACATTAGACAAATTCAAAAGGCTCAAATTTCTTGGATTGGCTTGTACATATAGTCCAGCCAAAATAAAGGCATACGGCCCATAGAGAAAAATCAATGCGTCTACCGCTGCGTTGTATGTTCCTCTAGTAAAGCAACCGACTCTACGTGATACAGTAGAGCCAATGGGACGTTCGTTTTAACAAAGTGACTCAGACCCAGGCCCCAAGCGGCCAGCATACATTCAGTCAGTTGTACGACGTTTGCTTGGAGAGGTAGCGTGTTTGAAATTTTCATAGATCCCATGCGTGTTTGTAAACAACAGATGAAGAGAAAAACGTGTTTTTCACATTAACTTAAAAGTAAATTACATCGTTTATCATCATGTGCGTGACGACAAGTGCGAAATATTCGAATTCGTTTGTTTTGTAATTGCGTTTTTGGCGCGCTCCGACTTATTGTTTTGGTTTTGTTTATTTTTGTGTTGCCGGCTTTTTTAAATATTAGGTGCGAGCAATGACTTAAGGCTTTTGTGTTGTTTTGAAACTTTTTCCACAAAGTTTGAGTAGTGTAAAGTGGTCAACTAGCACCTACTTTAATTATCCACTCGCTTCTCTCCTTAACCAAGGTTGATCAAGGCTATCAAGGTATTTAAAAGTTTGATTTCGTCAGCGTCTGTTACCTTTGTGTTGATTGTAATAAAGATAGGTGCAAGATAATACTGTTATATTGATGTAATCATTGCTTCCTGTACTGTATAATAGTGGTTTGGGAAAAGTTTTGATTCCAACGAACAAACGGGTAGGTACGAGCACGTTTTCTTGATAATGTGCTGCTTGGTATGTGTTACCTGAAGCCTGTTTTACACAAAAGCAAATAAAACAGTTGGCGGTAGCGGCTGTGATGTGTAGTCACTTGTTTGTACCTGCTTTAACAAATAAAATTCTTGCGGGATTTAAATCAACCCACCCCAAGGCATTTTTTTGTGTTAAATCGTCGTGTTGCTGAAAATAGTTTGTATTTTATGAAAGTAAAAAAATGTAAACAGTTTTTTTTATGGAATGAAAACAAAACGGTTGTTTTGGATTGAAATGCCAACCGAGATCATGGAAAAATAATTAATAAGTATACATAAAATACTTTATTACTTCAACAGTACTGTTGAAGTAACAAATAAGGCATTTTATGTATACTCAATAAATATGGACTTCAGCGAAGTAAAGCTAGAGCTTATAAATAAAATAACTTGACTAATAAACGAAGAACCCCAATGTAAGCAAATTAAACTTTATACAATTGAAATTAATGATTCATTTAAATAATGAATTTTTAATGTAATAAAAGAAACATTATGGTCCGATTTAACTCCGGGCAGAGTTGCGGTCGTAAACCCCATTCACTGATTCATCTAATTTTTGGCGCTACGTTATGGAAAGTTACCGGAAAATTAAATTCCAACCTTAATGATTACATTTATCAAAACTATTTTTATATGTTTATGTGGGTTGTAATAATACGGAAGTTATCGATATTATACATTGCGGATGTTATACAAAACCATGGCAAAAATTTGAAAAACAATTAAGGAAAAACCTTTATTGGATTTTCCTAGTTGTTCTTTTACGGGTGTTCTTAAATTGCGGACCTCGGGTAATCCTTTAATACTTTAAGCACTAATGTTTGTAAACAGCATGAGCACTAAATAACCGACCAGGACCAAGGCCACCTGGTAGTTTATATTTGCACCAAGACATATTGTTCCGCGAAAACGTTCCAAGTCGATATTGAACATTTGGTTTCTCGGTCAGACGGAAATCGCTTCGTAGCCAAAACGAGAAATTAATTGTCAATTCAGAAACAGGCAGATTTTGATCCAATCCAGTCGCTCTAAAAAGAAAACCTGAAGATGACATTTCCCAATATATACAGATTTTCATTAATTTACTGGAAACATGGACAAGTAATAAGTGCGACAAAAGAGATAATGGACGGCCAATTGGGGAAGCACGTAGCCATGGATACTTTAAATTTCAAATGAAAAGCAAATTTTTAAAATTAAATCGAGAGTATCCATGAGACCTCCCATTCTGTGTATATAAAATAATATATGTGTTATTGTGTTCTATCATAAATATCATTAAAAAATTTCTAGTTTTGTTTTTCAAATTTATTTTAAAACCGTTAGTTTATCTGTACCTGAAGATGGTAAAAATTTTAAAATGACTTAATCAATCTTACTGAAATCGTTTCCTTAAAACTTTGAAAAATATATTCGTTATAATTAAGAAAACAATTTTTTTTGCCAATGATATGGTTTGCAGAAAATTTTAAATTTTTTCCCGGATTGTTTTTGAAAATATACTTATAGATTTAAAAATTATAAGAGCTGATAAAAAAATATGGTGATTAGGTATTTTATAACATCAAACGTTAACTCTATCTAATCACTTAGGTCGAATATTTTTGGAGCTTGCCGAATATTCGGAAAAGCCGAATATTTTTGCTAGTCAGCCGAGTATTCGGGATTTTGTACAATAAAATAAAACAATACTAAATTAATTTTTCGTAAAATTTCATGATATAGTTGAGATTAAAATATAATGAACTAAGTTAGCCAAACCGGAACTCTATTCGCTTATGTGACAACTATCGTCGAATAATTGTCCGAGTTGGCTAATATTCGGTACTTTACCGAATAGTTCGCCTGATATTTTGTACAGGACCGAATAATTGGCGTAATTGTCACCACTTGACCGAATACTGGTGCAAAATTCGGTACTTGGCCGAATATTCGTTACCGAGCAGTGAGAGATTGACCGAATTCGCTAAATATCTACTAATCATCATGGGCTTGGTTTTGTAAAAGGTCTACTCTAGCACTGAGACCATAATATACACCATTTATTGAAACTAAATTGAAATGTATGTACACTGTTTTCCTAACAGACCTCCTTAACGAAAGCCAGAAAGTTGAAAATGCAAAAGATTGAAGTTCTTGTCAGTTTCCCGTATTTCCAATTGTATGGGACTGTAAGTTTTCTATTGTGAGGTCTTAGGGAGATGCAAGTTTTGCACCATTTTGAAATCCCCAAAAAAGTAGTTTTTGAAAAATATGCTTGTATGACGTATCGATGTTAGGGAGTTACCGAATAGTGATTTAGGACACTAATAACGAATATTCGCGTACTGTTCGGCGAATATTCTGCCAAATAATCGGCACATACTGAATATTTGGCCAAATATTTATCCAAGTACTAGATATTAGTAGGGATGCAGCGAGCAGTACTTTTTCAAAATGCCGGATAACGGATATTCGGTATCCGGTTGCTCAGCCGGATACCGGATTATCCGGCATAGTTTTTACTATCGAAGTAGTTTCAGCTTTAACGCAGTAAAATTTAGGTTTTAATCACAGGGCAGAATATATACTTAACGAGTATGCAATACACGAACCCTATGGTCTTATTCTGTAGTGTTTTAGAGAGAGAGGGAGCACAGAGACAAGGAAACTACTAAATGTACTATTTCAAGGATGTGCTAATTCGCGCATATTGTTATTTTTTTCACAATTAAGATTTGAAATCTGTCAACGAATTTGACTGTAATTACAAAAATTAATAATTTTGTAACAATGGTTAAAGCTAAAATATGTTCTGTTTTGATAGATCCGACACCGTACGAGAAATCAACTGATTAAATCTAACATATACGGTCTTTGTCGACATTTAAAATAAAATATTGACGATTGAGTACTTTTTGTAGGTTCCTTGTCTCGGATCTCTCTGTCACATGTACTGCAAAATTGAGACATGCACATCATAGCAACAAGCGGTTCATGCATCTTCCTTATGTTATATATTACTTGGTGATTTTAATAAATAGCACTTGTTCATGTTGCTTGAAATCATTTCAAATTTTTAACTCGCATAAATGCTGATCTCAATAATATAAATTTAGTAATTTTATGCAGATCTGCAAAATACTGGGCTTATGGGGGTTTTTTGCTCTCTTACTTCCAATTATTTTAGTCTAGACTTTCAAATCAAATTGCATGCATAATCTCTTTTACTTGAAGAAAAATCTCCGGCGGATAATTCATATTATCCGGCCAAACCGAATATTCGGTGAAATGGCCGGATAACGGATAAAAACCGAATATCCGTTGCATCCCTAGATATTAGACCAACTGTTCGACTAAATATTATCAATTGGAGCCAACTATTTGGCCGAGTGCCGAATACTCGCATAGAAAATGAACGTGTATGCTGCATCGCATAAGCGGATAGTGTTCCTGTTTCGCTACCGAAATGTGCTGCAATGCATACTCTTAATGATACCATCAATTTTTCACGATAACTTTGCAGTTTACTATTGATTTCATGCGCAAAATGCCGAATTTTTGGCGAATATGCGGCAGATTCGAAAAAACATCCAAACGACTAAATATTCGGCCAGTTATTTGGTCTTTTGAATATTCTGTGCATGCCATTGAACTCCCTCTGTAGTTCAATGGTGCATCCCTAATATATCGAAATACAAAAAGTTTGGCTTTAACTGAGGCTTTCCCAAATTTTGTGATGCCGAAATAGTACTTCAAGGCGTGTAAAATGTAAGAAACGGTATTTGGAAAAGCGTAGAAAAAGTCAAAGAAATTTTAAATTATCGTTTAGGTATTGGGATTTTTTTTAATTTTGTCATTTTATAAAATTAGGGAAAGGCATAGTTTTCCCGTGCCCCCCTCCTTCCTATGTTTGTAATGATCCTCCCTTTCTTTAGACATCGAAGGACCAAATAATTTAAGTACTAAGTTAAGACTTGTTGGCGACTGAAGATCTTGTAATAGATATCATAAAAAAATTGCGTTGCTTACTTAGAAGTAAAACCTAGCCCTTGCCATTTCTTTTGACGTAAAGACATAATCTTACAACTTTATAAACCTAAGTGCCTAGCTCTCTATAAACATCTGCGCCCTCCTTTGTTACAACATTAATTCGGCGTCTACCTGTAGCTTTATGAAATTTTAAAAAGGATTGTGGTAAACCGAACCCCCGTGTATTTTAAAAGTTATTACTTTTTTTTAATCTTTTATTTAGTAAACAGTGGTGGGGGGGGGGGGAGCATCATCTGATTATTTAAATTTAAAACGTTTTTTGTTCCTAAATAGTTTATATTATATTGATATATTTGTTCACATAGTTTTTAATGTATCTTTTTTAATTAGGTATATTGTTATTATATTTTCGTTTGTTGCAAGGCACAAGGCTGTGTATTATCACTATTTAAAAAGGTTTTTTTTTTGTTTTTTATTTTGTAGCTTTGTTGTCTATTTGTGTGAAATAATGGTTATTTGTGCAACTATTGTGCGAAATAATACTTGAGCGCACGAGAGCGAAAGTTTATTGACGAGGCGTTAGCAGAGTCAAAAAATCATTCGCAGGCGCTAAAGGCATTTCTGGCAGGAGTTGCACACAATGTTTTTTCTACGACTGTATTCCAATAAAAGACATCGAGGTAAAACGAGTGCAGGAAGTGGCGGGAAGTAATCATTCCCGCACGAAAGTGAAAAAATTGAACTATTATTTGTAATTTGTCAATATTTATATCCATCTCTACGGCGGCAAAATTATTCTATTTCGATATTTTCTGTTTCCTATACGATTGTAGAAAAAACGCTGTTCATAACACGTTCGGGAAGTGTGTTTTTCACACTCGTTTCACTACAGAACTCGCTATCGTTAGAAAACGTTAGAAAAACAGCCACCGTTAAAAAACGACGTAGCAAAAACTAACCTGAAAAAGATACTTTTTTTGATAGTTATAGAAATAAATGTTTTAATCCAATTTTGTTTATGTGTTGTACTGCTTGTACTGTGTTCAACAAATTAGGTCTTAAAAAATGGCCTATTTGGCGTTTAAAATTGTGTATTTAGCCTCAACTTTTAAAGAATTTTCCGGGGATCCCCCTTCCCAGACCTCCGGTCAGTGGTTTGCCTAAAGTGACCATACGTCCCGTTTTCAACGGGACAGTACCGTTTTTAAGCCATCGTCCCGTTGTCCCCGAGAAATTACTCGGGACGCAAAAATGTCCCGTTATGCAAAATTAAGCTATACTATCCGTATTCATTTGTTTGCAAATTGAAATGAAGGCCAATAATGTTTTCATACAGATAACCAAACTATATGATTGCCAGTTCGGTAGCAAGCGTAAGTCTATGGGGCGCCAAGTGTAAAGTGAAAATTTGCTGTGCATTTCACGGTATTTAAGGCAATTTGTCCCAATATTTATTATACATATATACAATTATACACATTTAGCTAAATGCTTTTTATTTTAATAAATCGTTGTAGATTTAAATAAATCCTTAAACATTTGGTTTAAAGATTCCAATATTTAATAAAGCACTAAAGATTTAATTAAATCTTGAAACATTTACTTTAAATTTTCAATTATTTAGTAAATCTTTATGTATTTATGTAACTCTGCACATATTTGTTTTAAATCTTGCAATATTTAATAAATATTCGCAGATTTAAATAAATTTCGATATAAATAAATCTTTACAGATTTAAATAAATGTTTCCACATTTAATTTTAAACTGTCACATTTAATGTTCAACGTTTAAACAAAACAGACTGAAAATTACATTCTCAAGGGAATGTTGAGGAAATTTTATTGTATGAATAATAAATTATGCAATGTTTATGTTGTTATTAATGATTGAACCAACATTAATTGTATAAATTCTTGAAATACAGAAAACGTGTTCATAATTGTTGGACGTTACCACCAGTTTAAACGGTCTTGGTCTTCTATGTAGGTTGGGTCTACCAAGGTCAAATAAATATGACAAGTTAACATTAAATATGACAGCTTAAAATTAAATGTTGAAATATTTATTTAAATCTGCAAGGATTTATTTATATCGGTAAAGATTTATTTAAATCTGCGAAAATTTATTAAACATTACAAGATCTAAAACACATATGTGCAGATTTATCTAAATACATAGAGATTTACTAAATAGTTGAAAATTCAAAGAAAATGTTTTAAGATTTATTTAAATCTCTAATGCTTTTTTAAATATTGGAATATTCAAACCAAATGTTTAAGGATTTATTTAAATCTACAACGATTTATTAAAATAAAAAGCATTTAGCTAAATGTGGGTATATATAATAAATATTGGGACAAATTGCCTTAAATACCTACCGTGGAAATGCACAGCAAATTTTTACTTTACACTTGGCGCCCCATATAAGTCGACGCTGGAATCTGCTAAGATTGCATTTGGCATTTCGCAGTAGCACAACTCGTCTAAAAGCAATGTTAATAACTAAAGGCATTATAAATCAGTCTTGTCAAGAGTTTTATACTTATTTGAAGTCGTCACCTGCACTATTAAAACAAATTTGTTCTTCAGAGAAATATAAATGAGTTTAAAATATTGATAGTTATTTTATATTTGTTTTTCTTTTTTTGTTTATTTGAATGTATAAGTATAACATTAATAAACCAATAAACTTAATGTGTTCTTTAATATTTTATTGACAATAAAACCAATAAACTGTGTTTCCTACAATATTTTGTGTTTTTATCGATTTTTATTTAATTTTTAAAACACGTCCCGTTTTTGAAAGAATAATAAATGGTCACTTTAGGTTTGCCCCCCCCCCCCCCGTGCTGGAAAAATACTGGATATGTTATAAAATATATACAGTGCGAGTGGAAAACCTGGAACTAACTCGATTAAATTGAAACTGGCGCTATTTTCAAATACTCCTCGTAAACGTCAAACCTATTTTTTTAAATGTGCATCTTTTCTGATAATAATTGTCATTTTTCGATCGTCTTTTGTTTTCGAAGTATGACGTCATCGTCCATTTTTTTAAATGGCATTCCATATTTTTGCCCTCATATTTGGATAGAGGTTGAAATTCCGAATTCAGACATAATATATCAAAGTATGACATTGACAGTTTTCGAGATATCAAGTTTAAAGTAAAAAAAGCGCATCAAAAATTGAGTTAGCCATGGAATATTGACAATTAATCATTGTTTCAAAATGCAAACAAATGAAAAAATTCTGACAGTCCAACATTATTTTGTACGTTTCCGTTTGTTACTTCGATATTTTGTTGATTATTGATTGTTTATTACTGATAAAAATGGTGCGAAATTTAAGCGAAAAACAAAGAATTGGAATTTTGATGATGGTTGGATTTAATTGTTATTTTTAGCTAATTAATGTTAGTTTATCAAACTTAGATCGTTTCCAAACAATTAAGCTATCAATATTCCATGGCTAACTTAATTCTTTGTTTTTTTTGCTGACTCGATTATCTCGAAAGCTGAGTTAGTAATTTCAACCTCTATCCAAGTATGACGGTAAAAATATGGGGTGCCATAAACTTGATTATCTCGAAAACTGTCAATATAAATCATATTTTGGCATATGGTAGAGTTAGTAATCAACCTCTATCCAAATATGACGGTAAAAATACGGGGGGTGCCATTTAAAGAAATTGTCGATGGCGTCGTAGTTTGAAAACAAAAGACCATCGAAAAATTATCAGAAAAGATGCACTTTTGAAAAATAAGGTTGACGTGTACGAGGATTTTTGAAAAATTCGACAATTTCAGTTTTATCGAATTGGTTTCAGACTTTACACTCGCATACTGTAGAGGTATCTATAAAATATCGGATTTGAGGCTAATTTGCTCGTCATTGTTTGTAAAATACGGGCCTTAACATGCTTTTTAGATACAATTACTTCTCCCCCACCTGAATTTGGGTTCAATAAATTTTATTATCTGTTTTTTGATGTTTTTTAACATGAAACACCCCTTTTTCGTAAAAAAGTTTTTGTATTGATTAAGATACATGGTTGGAGACATGTTGGCAACATTGTAATATTTTTGAAAAATAACAACTTGTGAAATGTGGGGAAGTCCGAGTGGTAAAGAGTTCGGATTTTTTTTAATTAAATTGTTTTTTTTTAGGTTTTTCCTAAACCAACTTAACGTTAATAAAAGCAAAAAGGAAAAACACTTTCAGAGGTTTAGATTTTTTATATTTTGTCCCCTCTCTCGTAATGTTTGTAAAATTCTGTCTATTAGTGTTGTACCACATTACCTATGTTTATATAATTCTGGTAATTAAACTGCTGTTTATTTTTAGTAACAAGCTTGATTACTTATCTAAAAGATGAAGCAACATCGACACCACAGTTAACAAGTCTGCCTACTCTTTTATAACTTTCTAACCGCAAATGTGCAAATTTATTTTGAATGTCACGAAAAGTCAATGTTCTGTTAACAAAAGCGAATTTATTCGTCTGCTGATTTTAACGGTAATATTTAACATTGGCAGTTATTGTTCAGGTCCTTTTTGACCCCCTGACCTCATCGTTTAATTTAACCATTTCCGAGATCTACTATCAAAGATTCTATGAACGTCCTTTAAATTAGCAATTGGGAAAAAAGGCTTTAATTACTCGTCCTAAACCTAAACCCAAATACAGCATTAACTTTCACATGGCATATCAAATTTGCTCCAAACATACATGAATCATACATTTTAATGTTTACCAGCAGAACTAATGCATCCTGTAATTGTATGTTGTCGCGCATTGTGATTTGAGCTCCACACACATTAAACTTCTTGACCATGGGCATAAGGAGTCGAATCGTCTGCAAGATTTTTGTGTCCAGATGTAAAATAGGCCTTGGGATTGATTACTTGCTAAAGTGATATGAACTTTACAGTGTCATTCTAGATGACGTCATGCGTGGGTGTAAGACGATTACGTCACGTGTGCTAGTTTTTGTGTATATGATAATGCTTGGTGTTTATTACTTTTGAAAGTTATTATTTGGGAAGATGATTCATTAGTTTGTATTTGTCGAACTTGAGTCTTCTAGTAGGTGCTAAATATTTGAGTTGAGGTGTGGCTTTGTTCCCATGGTTTACCTTTACACAAGGAAGCAGGGCCGTAATCAGGAGTTAAAAATTTGCCTAATAAATGGAAGAGTTTGCATGTTAAAAATACATACTCGGTACAAGACAGAGGTTGGTCTAAATTTTAAAATTATAGTGCTGTACTCCCTGGCGTCGGGATTTAGCCTTAGCAGGACGATAAGGAAGCGTGTTCTGAAATTTGTTCATCCTCTAAGTATGCAATTTACAATGTAAAACAATCATGAAAACCGCTGACGATTTGGGAACTCGCACAAAGGACGAAACTGCAAGCGAGCGAAAGCATAGTTTCAGATATAGCTACCTATTTTACGTGGAGAATAAGAATAACTCCACGTTCGATGATATTGAGTTTGTTTATTTAGGCCGCGTGTAAAAGCCAGAAGCTTCGAAACGCCTGCAAATGTTCTGTGGCTGTGATTGGAAACCTAATGAGCTAGTTTTGTGTGGCCCGTAATTCATGGCTTCCATAACACACACGTCCAGTAAATTATTTTATTCAATGACGAGAAATCTGATACCCTGCCACATGCACCCAATATCCCAACGCCCATGATTCTAATGAATAAAAATAACAATAGTTCTTTGTATCCATCCGATCTACAGTGTTAAATGTTTGTTCGGTGAATTTGCAGTAATGGACGTTGGAAATTTGTTTGTAGCACGTAATGATATTGAATTTGGATTTAATGCGGTTTGTCCTTTGTGTCTAATCCGTTAATTATTTCGGTATTTGCAAATTAGCAGCGGGGATTAACGTCGTCGTTTAATTGTTACCGATCTCTGAAAGCTCCGGCAAATGTTGAGCTTTGAACTGACTAAGAGGGCTGTGGTCAAAATTGAAAAATTAAAATAAGTAGTCTCCAACCAATTAAAATTAAGCTGTTATTTTGAAGACAATTTAACGGTGAACCAAAAGAAGCATTAAAAATATAGTTACAAAATTTGAAATATCTGTTTTAGGTTTCGGTAAAATCAGAAACGGCATTAAACATACAGCAGGCCTAGAACAGCGTGCTTAGCTATATTCAGAAAACAATTACAAATGTCACGGTCGAGCTTAACTGTAATTTCCTGAATGTAGGATCTAAGCCGAAACCTACGCTGCTCTAATATGTTTTGATGTCGATCACTCGGTATACTGAACATACGATTACCGTTTCACAGCCATTTCAGAACTGGCCTTGCTTATTGCTCGAACCTACTAAAAACAAGCTTTTGTCAAGCAGTTTACACTACGGAAATATTTATCATTTTATGCAACACTGTATTGTTCAAACATTTTAAACAATTGCAGATATTTTAAAATTGCTTTGGGAATATAAATAGGTAAAAGAAAGCTGCAGCACCGTGTTATATACAAGGCCCACGAAAAATTACCTTGATCACCTCAGATTGCTTGATTATCTCGGTTTGGTTTACCCCTGGATTACCCCAAATTGCTTCTCGATTACCGTTGATAATATTACGACTTAATTAACGTAATCATTGTTTCAAAATTGTACAGCTTATTAACCCGTTTAAAAGCAAAGACAAAATAGGGGTATCCAACTGAGTACCACAGGGAAGAGGGTGGCAACTGATGATTGCGGCAGGGGAATGGTAGACAACTAATGATGCGACAGGGAAGGGATAGGCAACTACTGCACGCGACAGTGAAGAGGTAGGCAACTAATTAATACGACAGGGAAAAGGTAGGCAACTAATAAGTGCAACAAGGTAAAGGCACACGACTAATGACTGCGACAGGGAAGAAGTAGGCAACCAATTATTACGACAGGGAAAAGCTAGACAACTAACAAGTGCAACAACGAAGGGGCAGGCAACTAATAAGTTCGAAAGGGTAGAGGTAGGCAACTAATGAGTGCGACATGGAAGAGGTAGGCAAATAATGAGTGCGACAGTGAAAAGGTAGGCAACCAATTAACACGACAGGGAAAAGCTAGACAACTAATAAGTGCAACAACGAAGGGGCAGGCAACTAATGAGTGCGAAATGGTAGAGGTAGGCAATGAATGAGTGCGACATGGAATAGGTAAGTAAACAAATAATGAGCGCGACAGTGGAGAGGTAGGCAACCAGTTAGTACGACAGGGAAAAGCTAGACAACTAATAAATGCAACAACGAAGGGACAGGCAACTAATGAGTGCGAAAGGGTAGAGGTAGGCAAATAATGAGTGCGGCAGTGAAGAGGTAGGCAAGCAATTAATAGTATAGGGAAAAGCTAGACAACTAATAAATGCAACAACGAAGAGGCAGGCAACTAATGAGTGCGACAGGGTAGAGATAGACAACTAATGAATGCGGCAGTGGAGAGGTAGCTAATTAGTACGCCAGGGAAAAGGTAGGAAACTAATAAGTGCAACCAGGAAGGGGTAGACAATTAATGAGTGCGAAATGGTAGAGGTAGGCAATGAATGAGTGCGACATGGAAGAGGTAAACAAATAATGAGTGCGACAGTGGAGAGGTAGGCAACCAGTTAGTACGACAAGGAAAAGCTAGACAACTAATAAATGCAACAACGAAGGGACAGGCAACTAATGAGTGCGAAAGGGTAGAGGTAGGCAAATAATGAGTGCGGCAGTGAAGAGGTAGGCAAGCAATTAATAGTATAGGGAAAAGCTAGACAACTAATAAATGCAACAACGAAGAGGCAGGCAACTAATGAGTGCGACAGGGTAGAGATAGACAACTAATGAATGCGGCAGTGGAGAGGTAGCTAATTAGTACGCCAGGGAAAAGGTAGGAAACTAATAAGTGCAACCAGGAAGGGGTAGACAATTAATGAGTGCGAAATGGTAGAGGTAGGCAATGAATGAGTGCGACATGGAAGAGGTAAACAAATAATGAGTGCGACAGTGGAGAGGTAGGCAACCAGTTAGTACGACAAGGAAAAGCTAGACAACTAATAAATGCAACAACGAAGGGACAGGCAACTAATGAGTGCGAAATGGTAGAGGTAGGCAATGAATGAGTGCGACATGGAAGAGGTAAACAAATAATGAGTACGACAGTGGAGAGGAGAGGTAGGCAACCAGTTAGTACGACAGGGAAAAGCTAGACAACTACTAAATGCAACAACGAAGGGACAGGCAACTAATGAGTGCGAAAGGGTAGAGGTAGACAACTAATGAATGCGGCAGTGGAGAGGTAGCTAATTAGTACGCCAAGGAAAAGGTAGGAAACTAATAAGTGAAACTAGGAAGGGGTAGACAACTAATGAGTGCGACAACGAACGAACGAACGTTGGGAACTAATGAGTACTGCAGGGAAAACGCAGGCAACTAATGAGTGCGACATGGAAGAGGTAAGCAACTAATGATGGCGACATTGAAGGGGTAAGCAACTAATGAGTGCGACAGGGAAGAGGTAGCTAATTAATGAGTACCACAGGGAAACGCAGGCAGCTAATAAGTGTGACATGGAAGAGGTAAGCAACTAATCAGGGGTAGGCAACGAATGAGTGCGACAGGAAAACGGTAGGCAACTAATGAGTGCGACAGGAAAACGGTAGGCAACTAATGAGTGCCACAGGAAAGAGGTAGGCAGCTAATGAGTGCGACAGGGAAGTGGTAGGAAACTAGTGAGTGCCACAAGGAAGAAGAGACAAATAATTTAAGTTTAATAATAAGTACTCACTACATCACAAGTTTCTTCTGTAATTACATCAGAATCAGTTTCTTTTTCTCTGTCAACATGCAAATTTATGTTTTTGCATAACTATGCGCTTTCTCCTCCTCTTAAGTAATTTTAAAATTTTTAAAGATGTTGATGGGCATCTTGGTTAATTGGCAAAAATTGGATCAGGAGCTGTAGAGCCACAATTCATTACCTGTGACGAGTGAGTGTGTAATGGGTAATGATTGCCTCAGATTACCTCTAGATTACCCCGGATTGCCTTCAAATTTCCTTTAGATTATCCTGATTTTCACGATTGTCTACGTTACCCTGAGATTTTTTCAGTAGTGTACGAAAGGTCACCCCCGTGATTAACGGCTATGTGATGTCTAAACGGAACATCCTGTAGAATGACCAATAATTTTACATTATGCACTATAAGCAAAGAGTTTTTCTAATGACTGTTTTTTCTAGGTATTTCAAATAATTAAGGGAGATATCAAAAACATTATTATTTTTTATTCACCATGTAAAATTTGCCACAATTATAATGTTTATAATATAAGTTTCTAATAATTCTCAAAATTGCATGGTGTGCAAATTCAAACTGAACGTCTTGCACATTCACATTCAAACTTGGTGGTTTCGACTATCCAATATTATCCCTGACCGCTAATTAATTTAATTCCGAAACTGTTATCCAAAACTAGATCTACAAACCATCAATTTTCTTTCCGGGAACAATTAGGGGCTAAAATTCGGTTTATAAATGAAGTTACCGCAAATATGAAGTATTTATTCAGTGGTTAATGATCTCATTGTCGCTACATTTCATATAGCATGTTTGGTTGGTTTAATTTAATTTCCCTTGCTCTTTCCATTCTGCCAAAGTTCCTTTGCTTTCTCGTAGCTTTTCTCGACGATTTGAAATGTATATTCCCTTGACGTTATAATATATCGAGCCATAAATTCTTGTCTTTGCAATTTGTGGTTTGCATGGGAACAGCGCTTTTTACAAATATCTTTTCTGTTGATTTGAGAGTTACTTTATGGACTTGCAATTTGTTTTCATTACTGTCCTTGATTTCCTTCAACACAAATAAATTGTTGGGTTTGGATTTTTACAGACGATAACAGGTATTGTCTTAAGGGGGAGTTATTTAATATATGAACTTTGCCAATATACCTATTAATTATGAAATCAATTCTGGAAGTCGGATAAGCTACGCAGCAAACTTTTCCAACTGAATTATTGGAAAAATTTGATGTAAACAAAAAGGAAAACTTTTCCAGATTTGAAACATTGCCATAACAAACTTATTTAATTTGAGACAGTATATAAATCTGGCGTGGTTTCAAATTTCTCCGAAAACTGGCTTGGTTGTAGTAAACAAACCGATTAAGCTGATCCACTGAATTTGCAAAAAAAGAAATTGATGGGTTTTAAACTCGCATTTCATCGTTGGAGTGGAACAACTGTGTTGGCATTATTCCCTCCATCATGCGAGCATTTAAGAGTGTGCAGCACTCGTCTCACTAGAACAAGCACCCAATTAAATATGCAATACGGTAAATGAGCGTGGTGTGTGTATAGGGAGAGGAAAATGGTCGTAGAGGGTTAAACTAAAAGGGCTCTTCACTACTTCTCGGTACTTTATGTCTCGATTTTTTTTTTCGAAAAGTCGGTCTGTGTAAACCTGCCAGTTCAAACAAAAATATGCTTTGAAATCCGAACAAATTTACTATATTTTTCAAGCTGTTGGCAACGTTTCCTCTCACTTCCATCGATTTTAATTTCTGCTCATTCTCATTTATGGCCGGACATAAAAGAGAGTATTGAAAAGCTTCTTCCGTTATTAGCCAACAACATTTTCGGCATCTCCATAAAACCGACATGCTGTAAACAATAACTTCGGCGAACTAAAGTCTATAAACCGAGCAAATAAACCAAATTGTTATAAAATATCCGCAGGAAGTTGACTTAAGTCTGTAATTTATGGGCACGGTGAGGTCCATCCTGTTGGAGGTCCTACGTAATTTATAAACTCAGATTCCGATATGCATCTTGTCCATTTGCATGCAGATGAAAGGTTCTGGAGTTGCAAAGTATTGCTGTCCTTGTTAGTGAAGCGAGCCGATACTGTGGTGCTGATAATCTCAGCATTTTTCGAGTAGGTCTGGTTTGTAAGCCACGGAGCAATGCCTTGTAAAAATTTCGTTTTCCTATGCAAATTGGCCTCATTGTTCGGTTATAATTCGTCATTGTTCTCGACGTAAATTTGTTTATAAAGACTTTAACTTGGATTTTGCAAAGCTACTTAACTAGAAGCAGCTACAATGAACTTTTTGAATGAAACTGAAAGGGCACAAGCACAATGGGAAAATGTGGCGATACTATTTTTATATTAAAGTCGAATACCAGTTCAGAGATAAAATATTCAGGAAATTGGGTTTGATTCTGATCAAAGATAGAATCCGGCTTGGGGTTTCACCCTCCAGAAGCCCACTTTGAGCGAAAAATATTTTCTCTCTTTGATGTAATTTTACGTCTAGTGCTAGCTTATTGTTTAAAAATCACAAAATAACTTAATTATCCGACCTTGTGCTTAAAAACTACCAAAAATAAAAACTTGTCGGGTTTTCTTCTACCCGCACAAAAATGATTTAACTTTACAATTTTAATGAACATGAACAACTATAAAAATTATTAACAGTTATTAACAACAAGCTAATAAATCACATTTTAATTATAAACAACTAAACGATTTCATGGCAACGGAATTGGGGTTTGAATGGTGTGAAATATTTATGTATGTGTATACAAACCATTAAAAAAATAATTAATAAAATTGAAATATCGTATTTATTAAACTGAGCTGAGCTTTAAGAGCGGCGTCTAACTTTAAAATATTACCAAGAAAAAAAGTATCCGTACCCGTACCCGTTTGCCCCCAACACTTTTTCTCCCATTCTTTGCTTTAATTAATAACATTTTTACTTTTTTAGGGTTATTTGGAATGAAAATAATAGAACCTTTCGATTATTGAACTGAAATATCTTGAGATATTTCGAGAGGTTGCGTAAAATAATTCGATTGATTTTGCGATTTTAATTTTCGATTTTGTCTGCTTGGTAGGCGAACTTTTAAGCGATAGTCAAATGCAAAATATATGTACAATGCAGACAGAATTTGCAGACCATTGAATAATGGAAATTCGAATTTGGTAGCAGTAAAATCACTAAAATTGCCGAGCTTTGATATATTGCTCAGATGCGCGTGCATTTTGAACACGAATGATTGTTTCGTATGAATATATCGATTATTAACATCATTCGATTATTTAAATCGTTCGAATTTGCTTTATTACTAATTTCTATATTCTACGCAGTGATCTAAAATTGTAATTTACCCGGTAAATTACGAAATTATTTACCGTAATTTACGGCAATTAACATTTTTTTATTACCCCAAGTTACCTCGTAAATTACCGGTAAATTACCAACACTATATTAGTAAATTACTGTCTAGTTGCAACAATTTTTTAACAGTCTCAATTTATTTGACAATAATGCCGACAATAAAACACAAAAATATAAATAACCTGCAAAAATATAAATAACCTGGTAATTTACCAAAAATACGAAGGTAATCTATATTTTTGGTAAATTACTCAGTAATTTATCAAAAATATAAATTACCAGAGAATTTATTTTGGTAAAAGAAAAATGGTAAATTACCAAAAAAATAAATTAGGGTAATTTACAATAACAGATTCTAGGGTACGAATGGTATTCTATCAATTCAATTCAAGTGACGCCCCCTTTTTTCTTGAGTAATGAAACTGAACATTGAATTTTTGATCCCTTTACAGCTGTGGCTCTCAATCGTTCAATCTGTATAGTTTATCGACCAAAGTTAGACTTTCCAGAAGCTTCTTTGTAATGAAGAGTCATTCTTATGGTCATTGCACATAGTGATAGGCATAACTGAGTGATTTCAATAATCGAATAATTTGAATACTCGAATGATTTCAATACAGTAGTTTTAAAAAAATCATACGTATCCAAACTTTTACTGGTACCGCAAGCGAATTTCCATCCTTCAATGGTCGTAGGACTTTGGAATTTTGCAAATTCTGTCTGCGTTGTGCTTATATTTTGCATTTGCAGCTGGCTAACATTAAAAGCTCGCCTCTGAAGCAGATAAATTTAAAAATTTCTATCGCAAAATCATTCGAATTATTTTTCGTACCTGCTCCAGATACTTGGAGATATTTTAACAATTTAAATGTTTGATTATTTTCATTCGAAATATCCCATCACTAATTACACATCCGTATACCGAGTTTGAGGACCCATCTTTTTTAAAATAGGAAAAAATTAATGGTGGGAAGGAACAGGGTGTGGTAGAGATATTGCGCTTGCGCAAATTGGCAATTTTGTTACCAGGGAATACGAAGCTGAACTTATTTTTTTAGGTTTGCTTTAGGGTGCAAATAAATCACAATTGTTATAAAAAAGAATCAAAAAAATCGTTTTTTTTTTATTTAAATTAATTTTTCGTGTGCTTGAAACCTGTGTATATCTTCATCAGGGTGGCCACTTTTCTGGAAAACATGGAAAACCGGGAAAAGTCAGGGAATTTAGATTTTTTTTATTTTGGTCAGGGAAATCAGGGAATTCTACCAATTTCAACGTAAAGTCAGGGAATTTCACGAAACAGTCAGGGAAAATTCTGTAAAATGCAATTATTTTAATATTTTTATTTTTGCCTGCAAAACGAAAATTTTGTTACCTGGTATATGTTTATAAAAGTTATATTTGTTTCATTTAGTTTTTCTTTAAAGTTTAGATGTTGTATTTTGTTACGCTTGTTGAAAAATTTTCATTTGCTATAAAGTAATTTAAGTTTACTTTGCTAATTTTTATGTTGGGTTACAATTTTGTTTAAAAAAAGCAGTTCAAATTGAAAACAGTTTTGGTACCAATAAAATGAGTCAGGGAAAACTGAAGTTTATCAGTCAGGGAAGTCAGGGAAAAGTCAGGGAATTTGAAAAGCAGTTTTAAGTGGCCACCCTGTTCATGAAACAGTACATGTTTTTAAGTTTTCTGTCCACATCTGTGCATTTGTAAAACGTGTAAGACTAATATGTTTAAATATACCTAAATAAAGAAAAAGTGAACACGCAAACGGGAATTTATTTTGCATGTTTGTACGTTACAGAAATTAGTTTTAGACTGAAGACTTCTGCTTTTTAAGAAACTACTCGCATAAAATTGTTCTCAATTCTATTTTTAGCTTAGCAATAACTGAGAAAGCCGGAAAACTGGTGTTTTTATTTCGTTATTTTAACAATAAGTGTAATGTTGTATTTTACGACTAATTTTATGCTATGAGCATGAGCCATGTAATTCTTAGAATTTATCATTAATTTTATGTTTAATTTGTTTTATTTTTAATAAAAAATCATACATTTGCGTTTGATACTAAACTTGTAACTGCTTTTCCACATTTTTTTGTTTTTCTACAATAAACATTCGAAAAATTGACGTTTTTGATTTAAATCATTGATTAAAATAAAAAATCGCTGCGATTTAAATCGCGATTTAAATTTTAAATCTTGATTTAAATCAAGTTGATTTAAATCTTCGCACCTTGGTTTGCTTATATTTAAATAACGTTACCTTTCCTCTACTCGCCTATTTCTTTGCAGACCAACCTCGTTTTCGCCCGATTGCGATTACAAATTTTGAGTCTAGACTTCTTTTTTGTGTCAATGTCTGTAGAGTGTATAAACGCACAGACTGAGGTATACATACCCTATGATGTTTTCTGTTTTTATATCCTGGCGTACATATCCGTTAAAATTCAATAATATCTGGACAAATAAAAATAGTAGAAGTATTGCAAAGTCAAAATTAAGCAATCAATTGAGTAGCTCTGTTAGACACAAATGGCGTATATGAAGACTAATGTTTTGTGACAAAAAAGTGTGTTTGCTGACGCCAAATTATAGTAATTGTTACTTCCGTTGTAACCGAAAATATAAAATAATCCCGGCGTTGTCTCAAAATAAGTTCCTTGTTTGCCAGCTTAGAAAAAAAATCAACAGGATATGAATTTTGTAACATGTAACGTAAACTTTGCATTAGGTAAATTATTTCCAAATAAATAATAATTTTTAGTGATTAAATTAATTTTATATTTCGTATTGTACAATATTAACTTAATTTCTATTTATTTCGTATGACAACATTTATGTTTGTCATTGACTTTTACTTAACAGCTTTCACTTTTACCACATTTATCTAAATATTTATTTTTATACTCATTATGTAATACAAAAGTCTCATAACATGCTCGTTTTTAATTTATTTAATAATACATACAAAATTTAGTATGTGCAAACAATCTAAAACCCAAAACACATCCGCATTGCTAACCTTTGTGTTCCACTTCGAGCCTAGTGCATTACTCACACTTTGCAAAAGCAAAATAATCCCTAGGTGATTGAACATTGCCATCAAACTAATATGGACAGCATATTAGATAATAGTTTACAAATTGGAGCACTGCCAAATCGTCCGTGTATTAAAATATTTGAGCGCTTGCCAATATAAACTATACTTTGTGGTATATTGCACTTAAGTTATTGCTGATAACTTTCAACAAGATGCCCTTCGAAGTTTTTTGCGGCCATTCCCCCGAGTTCCCAGAGCTTTATGGTTTTTGACTACTCCCCTGGGAAATACCCAAGCGGCTGGAAAAGCTTGCTGTAGATAAATACAGTTCGACCCTTACCCAAAACTCTTCTTTTTAGGATAGGTCTACTAAAACCTTGGATAAATATGACACCGTGTCACTTGGGAAATCTGTGGTGATTTTTGTGTACTAAAGGAAGAAAATTTATTGGGATTAAGAAATTTGAAATTATTGAAAAATTCAATTTTTTATAACAAAGCGTTGCAGCAGCTTTAAAATATAACCGACTCGTAACGTAAAACACATAAATTAATGTTCACTCGCCGAAGGTCTTTATCAGATCGGTCGATGCGACTAGGTCGCATTCTCGAAAAACTCCGTGAAGGCTAAATCAAACTACGTACTGTTGTGAATACAAGGGTATTTCACGCCAAAATCTAAATTTACGCAGCGACATAGTGAATTTACTGATTTGTGCAATTATTTGGTATTTATTTCTTGCCACACGGGCTTTTCCGTGTTTTGTGCTTAGAGGCCGGTGTGATCGCTGATAACTGCTTTGCAGTCTCCGTTCACACTTTTACCGGTTTGTTGCTTTGCAACTTTTCCTCGACGCACATCATAAGGGGCGTTACTTGTGTACTCCCCCTTTAACGTTTTACTTTCTGGCATATATCTGCTTGTTTGCTTTTGGTTTCAATTACGGTTAGAATTATGTCCACCTACAAGTTCAAATAAGAACGAACCATTCTAACCATAGTTGAAACCAAATCTCTTCTTTTCTTATTTGGTATGCGTACTGAACGTACTCTACTCGGGAAACGATGCATAATCGTTGTCATGGAAACCGTCCACTTGATATTCGACATGGTCGATGTAAATATCAACTGTATTGTGAAACAGCGTATTATATATAATTCATTAATTAAGGCGAGAAAGCGGCTGAAATTTTACGCACACTCGGCTCATAGTTTCAGAATAATAAGCTCGAGAAGTCTCATTTATTTAAATGGACTAACTATTTTCAAGGGTTCAACTGCGACAAGAGTCAATTCTGCTGTCAATGATTTTTTCTACAATTTCAGAGACGGATACGCGGCCATTTGCATTGACCAAAGCTTCAACACGTTTCTCAACAGTAGGAAATACTTTTGTTGCAGTTGAACCTCCTCTTCCTGGATTGTCATGAACAGTCTCACGGCAATTTTTAAAAGGGTTATTGGCACATTCAAATACTTGCGATTTCATGGGTGTACTTTTTTGAAACTGTGCTCCTAGTCTGCCGCTGCCAGTACCGAGAATTTTTACTATAATACTTTGTTTCAAAGAACAAATGAGTTACAGATCGGCCATGTTGAATAACAAGTGAACGGTTATGTGTCGTTTCCTGTTTGTTTAACAAAATAATAACTTCACGGCTCACTAAATTCATTGTCACTGCTTATATTCCGGTTTTGGCGTGAACAACCCTCGTATGTTGCTGTTAGATACATCTAACATTCAGCTTTCAGAATATTACCAATATTTAGCATAAAACGCAAGCAGATATACGTAATTACGCTAGCAAAGCATGATCTGAAATTATTGTTTACGCTGGGTATGCCCCCTATGGAAATCTCGCGTATTTGGGTGTACGCCTCCAGAAACTTGTTAGAGAAGAATAGAAACGTATCGTGCTGAATGTCGCTCAACCAATTGCGTTAATCCGATCAATAGAAATCTCGGCCATGTCAGTGTGGTTACTATTCGGGATGCGCTCTTCCAGAAAGACACAACGCACATAGATTTGAAGGAAATGAGTTGGTCATACCGTACCACCCCAGTAGATGTACCTGAATCACTAGTTAATATTCTTTCAACTAATCAGGTCGGGGTATTTCTAACAATCACGCCCAACTAGTCTCGACGGGCTATATCAACTCTCATTTGGGCACTACAGCAATATTAACACAATAAAAGCAACGGCAATGTGAATTGACCAACCACTACCAATGATGTACCATTACCTATACACAGGTATCAACAGTTTATCAGTAAAAAAATACAGACAAAAACACAAGATTGTCATTTACATACTGTCAACACTTTTCAAATTCGAGACATTCTCTAGCTCATTGAAATTCCAGGGTGTTTAAAACCGATGCTCTGATTGTATTCTAATTTGCATGTGTGGTTAAAAATAAATTTAAATGTTGTCGTTTAAGGTATTTTTAAGCTTGTCTTCTTGATGTGAAATTAAAAATTGCATGGAATTTACGACAAAAATGTTGTAATATCAAGAACGGAAGTGCTGTCCATTCATTTTAAGTATGTTCATAGGTAAAATTTTGTACCAGAATTCTGAATCATCCTGTATATATATTGACAAAAAAATGACGGGTTGGCTTCCCCAACTTCACGCTTCCTCCCTTTTTGTAGCGATCGATCTGACGGCTTCTAACCTCTCCCTCCCCAAATCTGGTTGCCTGCACAGACCGTGTTTATTTTTAACACCCTCATCAAAGGACCGTAACTGTTTTGTGGTCGACCAATTAAACTTTTGACACATTCTTGGGCAGATGCAACATTTATTCAATAAAATTATAAAACTTAATGTAATGGAGTGTAAAGAGTACAATATAATAAAGTATAAGCTTTTCCAAAAAAAAAACCTGCAAATGTGTACATTTTTTTGGGTTACAGTACACCTTTCTCCAAGAATCGAAATTGTCTCGACAAGTACGAGTTGTTGATAAAACCTGAGTACTAAAATACTGCTGCTATGTTTTGACTTTTTTATAGAAAAAAAAAACGGATTAAATATTTGCGTTCTCATTGTTTAATTTAATAAATCTTCGGAAAGCTCAAAAATTTAAAACAGTCCATTCAACTGTATAAACATGGCAATTTATATGTTCCTGTTTATACGACACTATTTTTAGAAGATAATAGAAGAATTTTGTCACATTTAGGATGGGTATTATCTGTTATTAGCTTATTACTGACACCATTCCCGTTACAAGATTAGTGAAATGGGTAGGTAATGATGATTGTAATTATTTGTGGGGTCGTTGTTCCAATGTAATCAGCAATTGCCGTAATCTGC
Source organism: Ctenicera cuprea (assembly GCA_958336395.1). NCBI lineage: Eukaryota > Metazoa > Arthropoda > Insecta > Coleoptera > Elateridae > Ctenicera > Ctenicera cuprea. The sequence continues at coordinate 15,810,288 of OY284495.1, read as the reverse complement.
TTTTTGGTGTTCATTTAGAGCATTCCCCAAACGCTTCTTCGAGAGAGAAAAATACATTTTTTTTGTGATTTCCTAACTACAATGAACGAAAACGGAAGATGAAGCAGACCTTTACTCATCACTTTTTATTATTATCAATTTGCTTGTGAATGTCAAGTGCAGGCAATGCATAAATAATAATAAGGTCAAGTTTAAGAAAAGCCAGCGATAAATACTGATTATTGCACTTGTATTGTTCTGCGTATTTGCGCTGCTTGCGACTGCTGGGAAAAATATTTTATGTAAACCCATTATCGTTTAGTGCTTGCGTGTTTCTTAAAATAGCGTTTTAATAAATTCAATAATAATTTTCAAGCGCGTGCCAAGGTAAGTGTTTTTTCAATTGACAAAATTACCATTGGCGGCTCGTGGTGTGGTGTACTGGGAGGCATTTTAAAGTATTTTTTTGGAAAAAAATTTGTTCTTACCTAAGTTTTAGGTAGCCTTATATTTCAAACCCATACTTTACGTTGGCAAAATGATCCATTTTTACCAACATTTTCATTGAAGTCTTTAATAGACTTTCGATAAGCACTCTCTAATAAAATTATTGTAAATTGATATCTACATTGCCAGTGTGTCAAAATGCACAAAATTTTTCATGTGGTTTACCGATAAAAAATGTGTTTGAATTTTAGTTTCTAAATGTTTGCAGTCAATATCACACAATGAATTATCACAAAATAGCAGACAGTCGAAACAAGTGAAAGCATTTTCTTACATGGCATTCACAATCTAAAATTATTTTGCACGGACATAGTACAACACCACTAAATTATGATTACACAACCAACAACTGTTTTCACACTGCTACGTCGTGTACGTGCGAATCCCGCAAATTAGGCGGCTATTGGCATGCGCTTACCACGGACATCTGACAGCATAATTCTCGGAAGTTGTGGGTTCGTGACCCTGAAGTTTTTAATACGCAGATACTTCTATCCTCTTTTAGCTTGTGTAATATGAATTTTACCGCAATGAGTTTTCTATTTCACTCTTATTCATTTGAAGGCCTTTTACGCCGGCGGCTTTATTCGGTGGCGTATAGCTGAATTGGGGACTGACAGCCAAATGACCCTCGCATAGATTCGTTTATTGCGCGCGAAATACTCAGACATTCAAACGTTTTCGGATCCTGCCTGCGGCAGCTTTTTAATAAACCTTCTCGCACAGAAATCTCATACAAAAATTAACTATAAAGTATTTTATAAATATTATAGTGTATAATATGTGATGTACTCAAACAAAAAGTAATTATTTATTTTTTTCTATTTCATTGGGAGGTCAATGACCATTTGACCTAATGGAGAAAACCGCCACCGAAAATTACAATTACTTTTATTTCAACAAACGATCAAAATATCAGGAAAGCAATCAGCACCTTTTATTCTACTCTTTTGTCCCAGGATGCCTTTTAAATTCTACAAGAAACTAACTTGGTTAGCAACCGACACTTCTCGCTTCGCACACCTTAATTAAGTACAGTTGATTAACTCCAGCTAACTACACCATATATTAAAGTCTTTATGGTGTCGTTTGTGATCCGGGGATTTAGTTTCGGAAATACTAGAAGGATTAGCTGCAAGAAAGAGGATATCTACGTAACCTAATTGAAATTAGGTTCCGGTATGTAAAACCAAAACAAAGTGCTAAATCTCATGGAAATTCTCCACTCAATCTGCATATTCTGAGTGTCTGTGCAAATGAACTAACCATCTCATATGACATTCTCACGTCAAAAATAAAACATAATTTTACGCTTCTGCGTTATAATCTTCCCAGTTTACACAAGGAACCGAACAAGGCGCCGACACACACGGTGTCACATTTCTTTTTGATGTCTCATATGGAAGTGAAAGACAAGTGGCAGTTGAAGAAATGGTAATGCTGGTTCTAAAAAGGATATACAACTCGCTTTAGTACAGTTTGGTTCTGGTTCGGAAGGCTTTACTCAGTAAACATACTCGAACTTGATGGCGTCATACTTCAGTTCTTCGTAGTAATTAATGCTTTTAATTGGCAAAAACTTAGTTTACTAGAAAAATTAATATTTATTTTGTCTTTGTGCTAATATTAATACAGGCGGTTTTCTAAGGCCGGTACTTGATAACAGTTTTCCTTGGATGATTTCTTATAAGGCAATAACAAACAATACGGTATTGTAGCGCCTCCAGTTTCTAATTTTCATACTCAATAATTAATACTTGAATATTGCGAAAGCATAAGTAAGTAAAATTTGTGGTTTTATAAAACTTTTTACTGATGGGCTTTGAAATAAATGCTAAAAGTGGTTTAAAAATCATGCAGAAACAACACTGTTTGGAACTAATTTTTAGGCCAGCAAGTTCACGTGGCTAAGCACTTTTACCCAACATTTTTTACTGATTGTAATTTGAATAAAATGCTAAGAGTGGTTACAAAAGTATGATTTTAACAACGATAATTTGGAGAACCAAGTCACTTTTCTCATATTATAATCTTATCGTGAAATAATGATGTCGTAGCAACAACTTTTGTAACTGACTTTTTTGGCCAGCACGTTCACCCGACTTAAATGCTTTAACCGTGTCAAAGGTTTTTAATTTGAATTTGTTTGTTGTCCCATTATTAACATTACACTTGAACTACAGTTTATCTCACGGTGAGAATTCAATACAGGGTCTTGTGTAAGGCATAACTTCTCCATAAAATTGTTTTGAAGCAATTATGCACGTGTCGATCAAAACCTAATTCTTCTTTTGTGGTAGAGACCGCTTATCGGTGATCAGCCAAATAAATTGTCCTTTTAAGAACCAAGCCACAGAAATAATCTTACACATTAAAGTATACAGGGTGACTGAAATACGTTATTAAATTATTACTGTTTACTGTATCTAAAAACGATTTTATTCTAGCAGGGAACGTATAAAAACCAAAAGCCAACAGATAAAATTGAGAACGATTAATTGGATCTCGATACACAAAATTTGTTAAAATTGTTTCAATGAGTTGTTTCCATGTTAATAAAATTTAATACAATGCACTTGTTTGTAACTTATATTTTCAAAGTTGCAACTTTACACGTACGGTCGCAATGGCAATACCTTTTACGTAAGGGACTGTTGAGAACTTACTTCTGGATATACTTCATTTAAGAAAACTCGGTTAACAGCTTAGAATTGGCAACGTAGGACAGTAAACTGTCATAAGGTTTGCATTGCCCTATCTTACCTGTACTGACTTCTCACCGTGAGACGGACCATATCGATCGAATGTGTACAGCGCTCATCTTATTCCTTGAAGTAAATATGGGCATTTTTTTTATTACCCTACACCGCATGGAATTTCACGTCGTCCGCAAATTTAAATGAACTGTGACCTCATCTACCCCTTAGTTTCCTTCGTGGTTAAAAGCAAGGAATTCATTCCCCTTTTTATTGAGATAGCCCTTATACACACACCAAGTGACTACGAAAACATGTAACAACCGGCCATTTTCCCAATATTCAAAATTATTAATTTTAATTTTTTTTGGGTAATATACACATAAAAATGCATATTACGATGTAAAACGTTATTAATTTGGACTTCCGGTTTAACCTGAAGCGATAGCAATTTTTTTTATTTTTGCAAATTTAGATAGACCTTTAAATTTCCTTTACAGCTATGTATAATACTTATCCATTAAGTTTTAATTTTGATCACCAGAGGTCGTTTTAATCCAGTGTTCCTTATGTTTTCAACAATTCAAATGTTCAAAACTTTGGGCCGCTAGTATATTTACAATTTTGAAATTTCCAAAAATGTTTTTGCATCGCCTGATTATACTTATTAGGGGCTATCAAATAATATTATAATTTGTATCGATTGTATATTCTGTTTTTGAGTAATCGGGCATTAAAATTAAAATTTTGAAAAATTCGTAGCGGCCTTTATTTTGAAGATATTGAAAAAGTATTTGGTTTGTCCTTAAATGCACTACAACGCTATGTATTCATAATTTCAAAAAAACGTTAGAAAAAAATCTATACCAAAAACAGGTCTAGTTTCCGTTTTCGGTTCCGATTAGCGACCTTGCAAAGAACTACCTGCAACTAAAAAACTTCTACACACCAAATATTATAAAAATCGCTAAAGGAGTTTCGGAGATATAGGAAAACGAACGCATGCACAGACAGACATTTTTTAAAGCCACTTTTTTGGGTTCCTTGGACTCCAATCTGAAATTCGAAAATTTGCATGAAATCATAACTTTCCCTACTTCAGTAGAAGTATGGGAAAGTAAAAACGGGACTACGTGACAAGACAGGGACAAATACAAGAAAACCTCGACGTATGGACGCCTTGGTATAGGATATTATCGCAATTTTGCTTTAAGTACGCAGTTTTGCAGTGATTAGCAGTGCTGTTGTCTGTTGTATGCAGTAGGCTTATAGTGGTTGCAGTGTATGTACCAAGGGCGAATCCCGGGGGGGGGGTCTCCTCTTGGGCATCCAAATTTGAAAAAGATAATCGATCGATTTGCAAATAAAAAAAAATTGATTTTGTTATTTAATTAAATTTGAAATATAAGTACACTCTAGTTCAGTTCTTTTTTTAGAATAACGTTTTTGTTCCTAAATAGTTTATGTATATTGATATATTTTTTTACATAATTTTTAATGCATCTATTTTTAATTAGGTATATTGTTATTATATTTTTGTTTGTCGCAAGGCACAAGACTGTGTATTATCACCATTCAAAAAAGTTTTTTAACATCCTATTTTGTTGCATTGTGTTTTTTATATTTGTAAAATAATAGTTATTTGCGCAACTGGTGCGCGAAATGATACTCGAGCGGACGAGAACGAAAGTTTTTTCATTTGAAGGCGCTAAAGGCATTTCTCGCTCGAGTTGCACACAATGTTTTTTCTACGACTGTATTCTAATAAAAGAAATCGAGGTAAAATAGTTTTAATTTAATTGCAAAAGTAAATAGAATGGTTGACGTTGCGTTAAAAAAAGTCTTTAACAAATGGCCAATTTGGTGCGTAAAATTGTGTTATTAGCATCAAATGTTTTTTCCCTTCAGGTACGTAGTACCCCTCAGATTCCCCGGTCAGTGTTTTGCACCCCTTTGTTAAAATTCTGGATCCGCCACTGGCATGTAGAACTATTATTTACACCGCATATAAGTACAGGGTGTTTTGAAAAGCGCGGACCACTGTTCAGAGGCAGATTCCTTACATAAAATGAAACATCTTACTCGACATACAGTGTTAAAATTTTAATTTTTTAATGTTTATTATAAAAAATTTCAGAAACGGTTTGTAATACTATTCTATTGAAATTTCTCATGCCTTACAACCTTTTTGGCTATAATTAAATTCTAAAAATACCACCACGGGCTTACGTGTGGGTAATGGTGTCAACTTTTTCTAATTTACACCGTATAGGTAGGTATATAGTAACTTCTCAAGTCTAGGGACAATATTTATGAAAAACTTATAATACTAGGAGGGAATATGAAAACTGTAGAACTAAAACCTTTTAGTTACACATTCAGATTAATTTTTCTTTCTTTTAAAAAATTTAAATGCATTGCCATAATAAATATCAGTCAAGCGAGATCGTTCGAAAGGTTTCTTGCTGCGCATATCGTATAAGTACAACAAGCTATTGTTAATGTAGGTTGCAAATTGCATTGCAGATTGATTTTGCAATTTAATTATCAACAGTAGCCGTACAAACATTAAAACATTATACGTATTTTTATGCTTGCGTTCGCTTTCAACATTTACTGTCTTGCATGACTTACTAAAAGAAATTTCATGTATAGAATTTCGTGTTTAGACTGTGCGTGACAATATAACCTTTTTGCTACCAAATTCGTTTTCTATAACAATCTATTGGTGATCACAATTTCTGATGAACTATCACGAAATATCCTTAAAATGAGTAGAAAGAAACCTCTTAGAAATCCCTTACAATATTGTTAAACTCTTCAAATTTAACCAAATGTTTGACAGTTAGTAATAGTTTAAATTTATTGGTTACAGGTATATCAAATACTTAATCACTTCAACAATATTTATTTATTTTAACCCTATACGTATTTCGGCATGTTTACATGCCATTGTCAAAGGTTATATGAAAAGGTAAACAGTTAGTGTTGTTATAGCAATAGAACTTGGTCACTTGATCTCGGTAATCGTCTGCAGATGACTTGATTTCTTATTCCCAAATGTCCAATAGAGGTGAATTTAAAAGATCAATTTGCTCATTTATTAACGGTACAGTTTTTAAATGTTTGTAAATTTCAAAAGCTTCTAGTATATCTAATTTACGTTTATCATCACAAAAGTGTAAACATTTTATGGTGTTATTAGATGTCATTGTATGATTGTGGTCTAGTAAGTGTTTAGCGTAATTGGATTTATGTGGGTGTTTGTATTTGTAACAACGTACGTGTTCTTTATACCTAATATCAAAATTTCTAATTGTCTGGCCTATATAAAGTGAATTACAATGCGAACAATTTAATTTGTAAACCCCTGATTTTAGCAAATCATCTGTTCTTGATTTTGCATTAAACAAAGTGTTTAAGATGTTTCTAGTTGTTTTAAAACCAACTTTATATTTATTTGTTTTGTTTATAATTTTAGCAGTTTTTTATGATTTGTCACCAAAATATGGGATCGAGGCATATTTAATTGTATCGGATGAAGTTGGAGTATTAGGATACATTATTTGAATGGCTAATTTATAATCTTTTTCTTTAATTAATGTATCAATAAGTTTAGTATTATAACTATTACTATATGCAATTTGTTTAATATTTTAAATTGCCTCTCTGATTAAGTAGGATTATGTTACATTTGAGTGAATTTTAATTTAAACAATACACACACCCTAAATGCAAGCTGTATTTATAAATGCAAGGCATTCTGTTCGAACAGGATAGCAATTTGCTTTAAAGGACAATCAGTGGACCATGATTCCTGCTCACAACCAGTATTGTTGCAGGAGGCGTCGACATTTTTATTATTTTGTCGCATGTCGTGAACTTTACAAGTCTTTTTTCATAATTGTCCTATGCATTTGACATTAAATAACACCTTTACAAAATCTTTTTTTTCATTTAAAGTATTTACAAATAGGGCATATCAACATTTTAATATGTTAATTTTAAAGCCAGTCCTGTCGTAAATTTCCAGCTTAAATTTTTAGTGTTTTGGAAAGATTGATCGTAAAATGTTGCAAACAAAGTTGTAAAACGGTGGACGTAATCCTGACGTACTGCTGGTCATCAAAACTTTGTGGTGCATTGTTAACGTTGCCCGTATAGAATAATGTGATACAATTTTAGTAATAATTTTCTCGGAAGCGTTCCAGTTTTCTGCACTTGAAGTAGGAATTTGGCAACTTACCATGACAATGTCGGGCATCTGTTCGGAATTTCAAATTAGCAGGCACCGTACCGTTCATAAACCCACAATGAATGCACATTGCACTGATGAATTAGTTAATTATTCATACTACGACCGTACAAGGCGCTGTACGACATTGAAATTCACTAGTATTCGTTTGACTAAGTCTCCAACAAAGTATTGAAGGATGAGGAATAATTAGAACTATCATGCGGTTATTATTACTAAGACTCCTGTCGCTTTTCGATCTGTAAATGTCTCTTGAGCTTAATTTAGATCATGGTATAATGAGCATGATAATGCATTCCTCTAAGTCGGCAACCTGGATTTGTCGTTATTTCAGAAATGGTTACTTCTCATAATTTCGAAAGGATTTTTGTATCAACGGTTTGGACTCACGAATTGCTTTAAGATAATATGGTATAAGCAAATTAAGTTACATTGACGTACTCTTCGAATTCACTTGAACAAAAGTCGACTTTATATATTCGGTGGTGGTGGTGGTGGTGGTGGTGGTGGTACCTAGTAGTGAAGGGTGTTGTAGCTATATTGCGTGCGAGACGGATAGTGTGGTCACCTGCTCTCAGGTTTGCTGGTCGTGTTTAACGTGTGCTGGTTTTAGAGAATCTTGATACCCCCTTCCCCGATACAACCTGGTCACAACGTCCACCTCTAATTGTCCCCATAACTTCCACCTTGGTCACAACTTCCATCGTTACCGTTGGTTACAACGTCGCCGCCGCGTTTGGTCAAGTTCCAGCATGGTCACATCTGCTACTTTTGGAATTGGTTATATCACCCAACGTGGTAATAACGTCCACTAATTTTAATTAATACTCTTTTGTGGTGATAACACTCTACTTGGTTACAACTCCCACTGCCGCTTTTGGGGGACAATCAACTCTGGTCACAATTCTCATATAGACCTGGTCATAACGCCAACCATAGGGCATAATATTTTTTGTCGAAAAAAAATTAGAAACATCACCGTTTTTAAAGCTAAAATCTGATCCGGAAACATTATCTTTAGCCCGATATTCTTCCATGGATTTTTAGACTTTTTTTTTACTTTAAGAAAGTATTGATTTCGTCGAAACGCACGATTTTCAGAATAAAAAGTTGCAAGAAATGTAAGATAACATTTTTATTAGCTGTTTTGCTTTTAAAAAACAATTAAATTTTAGTATTTAGTATCACTTGAAAGGTAAAAATTTTTCCTATCGATTGATACGATTACCATTACGAGACGCGGCGTTAGTGTAGATGTCGCCTCAAGTGAAGCGCGTCTAGCAGACTTTCATATTATAAATTAAAATAATTATTATTGGAAAATCGACGTAGAATAAAAATATAGAAATGTTTCATGTTCCATCTGAGGATAGAGACCTTTCATTGAAAAAAAATGGTCCAAATTGGTGAAGTGGTAGCCGCTGGAGGAACCGGAGAAAGAAACCCTTTGAGCTTTTATATATGTATGGATTTTCGGCGGACCTGACCACAACGGCCGTTATGGCCATAGTCATAACGGCCACCCGTGCCATAACGGCCAATTTTTAAATTTGGTCATAACGACCACCTACGCTGGCCACAACGACCACCCACTTTTGCTGGTCACAACGACCACTAGCTTCTGCTTGTCACCCGCTTCTCCTGGTCACAACGACCGTACCACCTCTGCAGTGTGCTGGTCACAAGGGTTACTCAAGTTTTGCCCTCGAACAATTATTTTTGTGTTAAATACGAATAATACATTTATCAGCACGTGGGTGGCCGTTATAACCAGCATAGGTGAGTGGCCATTGTGACCAAGATGGCCGGTGTGACCAGCAGATGCGCGTGGCCGCTGTGACAAGCAGAGGCTAATGGCCGTTGTGAGCACCAAAGGCGAGTTGCCATTGTGACCACCGTGGCTATTGACCGGTGGCTTGGGTGGCTGTTGCGATCAAAGTTTATGGGTGGCCGTCATGACCATAGCCATAGCAGCCAAAATACTAGGTGGCCGTTGTGATGTACCCCTTTTCGGTTTAGGGGGGAGGGTGGGAGTAAAGTATATGTGATTTTCCATGTTCCCTATTTTTCAGATTAGCAGTATTTCTAACGGCAAGCAATATACCTTATGGTGGGCGGTACGACCAGGTCCTGGCGGGCGTTGTGACCAGAGCACACATTATAACCAAATGCGACAAAGTTGTGACCGGGTTGGTGGCTTTTGCCAGCAAGCGTTTTGATTAAGATGAGTGGACGTTGTTTCCACGGTAGATGTTATGCCCACTTTCAATACTGGATTTGTAACAAAAGCGGGCGTTGTAACCAAAGGCGGCGGTAAATGTTGTGACCAACGATAACGGTGGGATTTTTGACCAAGCTGGTTTTATAATTACAAACAGAAGTTTCCACGTTGTACTTCTGGGCGTTGTCTTAGACTCTTTTTAGCACCCTGGTATAACGGTACACGTGACCAGTGGCGTAGCGGAAGGGGCTACCAAAGTAATGCCCTCCTTCCCGAACTTTGATATTTTATTTTTCGCGAAATGAGGCAGGTTAGAACAGTCGTTTCAAAATTTAATGTACAGGTTGCCTATTTTATCGTGTAACTCCTGGAATTTTCCAGAGTTGCATGTTATACGTTAGTATTAAAATATAAATTTATAAATGAGAGCAAGGTTGCTGTGGTTATATCCCACTGTACATCTTTCCAGTAATAAAAAGTCAGGCGAGGTTTTTTTTTATCTACAGCAAACTGTCTTTCTCGTGTATAAATATATTTTAATAATAAGTACAACGATGACATGCAGCGGGTGTTACCTACTCTGAAGAGTCGAGGGGTTACACGACAAAATGGGCACCCTGTATGTTACGATTGCAATTTTTGGATAAATTGTTTAAAAATCAACAGTTTGTAGTCTTCCCCAGATACGATTCTTGGCCACGCGACGACGCTGTAGTTCAAAATAGAAATTTTCCATATTTTCATGGGGGAAAACAATTTTTTTGGGAAAAAAAGTTGTTTGGGATTAAAGAACACCAAAGACTAAATTCGTGATCAAAAAAATTGGACAGAGGGGAGAACAATCTTTGAAATATTATTAATAGCTCATGATTTTATTTCTCCCCACACTGTACAAATTTTTAAATTGCAAACTGCTTCGTCATTTGCATGTTTATTAAAATTAATAAGCTACCAGTATGGCCACTAGTTTTTTTTGTTAACGTGGGTGAGTTAATTTAAAACATACCATTAAAAAAGTAAAAGCAATTTCCTGTGGTAAAGTTCGATAATCTTACGGATTAGTTAAAGGTCACGTTTTTTCCTGGCAAGTACAGTTTTTTTAAAACGTCAATATTTAAAATCCGATTTGTTAGGTGAAACTGCGGATTACCTTAAAGCTAAAGTAAACTATTTGTATGTTGGTGCACGAAATTCAATTCTTTCTCTTGACATGAATGAAGCAAGGCAGATTAGATAAGACGTATCGTAGAACAACATTCTAATTTTCCGTTTTCTTAGAATTTTATTAGCGACAAATTCCGTTACGCCATATTTTTGATAAAAAAAAAGGGATTGAGATAATAAACACCGAGCCAAGTGTTCTGGTGACGCGCTTGTTTTAATTACAATTTTAGTCGAGTGGAATAAGTTGCTCAAAGCCTTTCCACTAAATCGGTGATTGTATATTAATTTTTTTTTGCAAAATTTTTTAATATAATTACAGCACGATATTGAAAGTAAATGCAGAAATTATTCGTGTCGTGTGGATTAAATTTTTTAGCCGAAACCGAAAGTGGCGATTATATAATTTATAACACGCGAGCATTAGAATTGAATGTTGAGGTCGTGAACTTATAAAATACATGTGGTTTAATCATCAAAAGAGCCGAAACCAAAAGTAGAAAAAAATTTAAACATGCAGAACTGAATTTTACGCTTGTTTCAAATATGTATTTAAAAAAAAATTACCCGTTCCACTGCTCGATTCGGGTAAACGAACCGTAGGAGTTTATTTTGAGGAGAGCTATACTAGCACTAGTGTGTTGTGATTTGCAATTGAATTTATTGTTAGATGTGGTTTCCAGTCTATCAAGTTGGAAAGCTTTTAGTTATGGTTTCTATCGATAGTTCAGATTACGCAACAGCTGCTCGGAAGTTTAGTTGCTTAACACTTAACAGTACCTAGCGAGAATGGTTCAGTGGCTTTTCATTATGTTAGGTTGTTTCAAGTTCTAAGTTTTAGCTAAATTGTTTAAGAAGAACAATTTAGAGCGTACATTATATGAATATCTTATCTCTAGCATACAGAAAACATTTTCCATACAAAACGGTTAAGTTATCGGCAGTGTCCGGATTTCTAGTTTAGTATTTAGTCAGTATTTAAATTATGAGGCAGTCAGTTAATAATAAATGTTGGCGCATATCTAAAATTTTAAACAAATTATCTATGAGCTTAGAATGGTAACACATCTATATGTTTGACCTTATGCTAGCTTGTGTAGATAGTTATTATTTATTTGGCCAACTGGAATTGATGCTTGTGTGATAGTAAAATAAAATAAAACAGGGTTCATAAGCATAGAACATGAATGGTCATGAGTTTTAACAGTACTTGACGAGAAAATGTTATGAAACTGCAAAAACATTTGTTTTGATTGAAATGTAAGATAGCAACCACGAATTAATGAAAATAGAACGTGTAGATTCATTAATACAACGAGAAAATACTCCGAAAGAAAAGTTTGGACTATTGACATTCTAAGGGACGGAAAACCACCGTTGAATAAAAAACAAAGAATTGCAGTACACAACAACTTTTTCTAAATTCTCAGCCGAAAAATTAGTTCTCTTGTCCGACAAAATGCCTTTAAACATTAAAAGTTGGCCGGTGAACAGCTGACTGGATTCTTTGTCGAGTTTAGTATATTTCCAATTTCTAATAATAGAATGAACGCGGCCAAATGATTCTAACAGCGACGAATCTATAGTGACAGCTATTAATACACGAGTAAGATTACGATTGTATTAATAGCTATTATATAACAGTTGCATACACTATTTTTTCTACGACTAGTTAATTAAAAAAAATATTCATTAAAACATTTTTTTGTGCAAAAAAACTCAAGCTGTTTTGCGATGTTAACTGTCAGCAACTCTTGTAACCATGGTTACCAATAAACAATGCTTTGCTGCTATTGGTCGGTTTTAACAATGTTTTGCTGCTAGTGGTCACTTTGGTTCATTTCATAATAAAGATCTGTATCGAAATGGGTATCATTTTAGTATAGGCAGCGCACACTTAATAAGTAAATTAAAACATGCGAGTAGAAAAATATTTTTTAGTCTTTAGATTCCGCAGATGCTATTTTTTATTTCCTTTTATAAGAAAATGAGAATTTTGATGGAATTGAGACAAGAGGGAGTGTACCTATAGGTCACACACACAAAAAGACTTTTACTGGCGGAGATGATATTTAAAAAAGTAATGGACACTTGAAAATCCCGAATACGGACACAAATGTCAACTTCACCATTCGTGTTCGCATGCACGGCGATGAACTCGGCAGCGGAATAACGTCGGCGAACAGCTAAAATGATACATTAATGGTGTACATGGATGTTTATTAATATTTTTATTGTGTACGTCGTATAATGCTGCTGATTATTATTATTTATGATATGTTTTTAAATACAATGGCCGTGTCTGGAGCGCAGCAGAAGGCGCAAGCTATAAGCGCGCAACTGTGTGCACATGGCATAATATAGAGTGTTATTAGATGTCATTGAATGATTGTGTTTTAATAAGTGTTTAGCGTAATTGGATTTATGTGGTTGTTTATATTCGTAACAACGTACGTGTTCTTTATACCTAATATCAAAATTTCTAATTGTTTGTCCTATATAAACCGAATTACAGTGCGAGCAATTTAATTTGTAGATGCCTGATTTTAGTAAATTAACTGTTTTATCTTTAGCATTAAACAAAGTGTTTAAAACGTTTATGTTGTTTTAAAAATTAGTTTACATTTACTTGTTTTGTTTATAATTTTCGGAATTTTTTCTGATTTATTGCCAAAATATTAGTTATTTTAGCCCATATCATGGTTTACCTAAAAATGGTCGGAATGTTGTAAGTTTTAAGCAACTCATAATATTTTGAGTAATTCCGTCTGATAGAAATGCTTCTTTTACTGCATTATTTTCGACTATTTACTTTAAAACGAAGATCATAATATCAAGTTTCAAATCAAAGTGTTAAGAAAATGCAAGTTCTAGACTTTAATTCTAATTTTTAACTGAGGTAGGTTAATGTGACTTATATTTCTACTGTACACTCAAAATGCGTGTGTGCAAACCATAAATCAAAAACGTAATCTTGTACGTATAGTAACTTTTAAGATTTTTATGTACAAAATCCATTTCATGCTATAAATTAAGCAAAAACACTCTTGTTCACCCACAAAAATCTGAACGATAATCTGTAGAAGATTAATTGACATGAGTCATGCTATTGTATTATCAATACAATCACGTCCCGTAATTCCAATTTACATTGCGTGCACGCCAGCTCCATATTCTGTAAAATAAAATCAAATTAATAAGAGTAAAATTGCAAGTTAATGCAGCCTGTATATGGGCAGTCTCGTATTTATTATTTTGTTCACGAAGCAGACGAAAGGCAGATGCTTTTTGCAGCTGTGCATGCACCATCACGGATAAAAAAGAAGGTGTCAGGCGCATTTGCACAATCACGAATTAACAGATTGGCAAATAAAGTAAACGAATACGTTCACTTGCGCGAAATCCATATGGAAAGAGTTGTATCAGCAAAACCGAACGTTGGTGATTGTTTATTTATTAAATCGTATGTATACCTGCATGTTACGCAAGAATTTGTATCTGATTTCAATGATGGGAAAATGTCTTTTATAGTAGAACATAGGCTGTCAAAGCTGAAGTTTTTATCAGATTAATTTGAAAACGTTTTAAACGTGGTATAAATATTTTTGGTTGGGATTTATAAACAAGTTTTTGCTCTCTTGGAAGTGGTCTAGTTTACACTAATTTGTGACCTCCCTTTGAGTTAACTATGCTATTGTTATCGATAATAAGATAATTAACGTATTATTATACTGGTAGTATTGTATATTTAGCCATCTACTATTTAGAAGCTGATTAAACCAAGTTTTTCTAAAAAAAATCTCTGTTTATTTTATAAAACTTCATTGTAATTGTATACCTATTCAAACCCACATAAAATGTATTTCGTACAACTTTCTCCTGTATCAAATCTCAATGTATAGTGAATAGGTGTATCAGATAGCCTTCTCTTGTTTTCCGTCTAATATAGTCCGTTCACTTTAAATCACTTCATCAATTTCCAATACATTGATGATTCAGTATGAAATTTTCAAGGAAGGTTTGCACAGTTTTAATAATTCCATAACGCTACACAAGGGTTTGAAATATTTCTTTTGAAGTTGTAAAAAGATCTATTTTACTTATATCTAATGAATTTTGCAAATCCGCAAAAATCAACGTATTCAAAGTGTATTTAAGTAGATAATTTACCTTTTTTTATAAGCCATTATTTCACCAATAATGCATCTATCTAGCATATTACTTTGCCGTTTTAACCGCCCTTAGAACAACCCGGATATTTTTGACGTACAAAGTTTTATCGCCAATAAATTTATAACTAATTTGGTGTAATTCCAAATGTTAGTTTTAAAAATGCAATTAATTTGGCAATTCGATGTATTATGCGAAAAATCATCTACTTGTATCCTTGTATGCAACTCATGAATCTGAAAAAGCAATCGGGGTAAGTTATTCCAATTTCCTGCATATCAAATCGTGTTTACTTTGAAATTGAAGTAAACTACTCATTTGTTTTATTTGTCAGTTCTAATAATATTTTAATTTGACCGTTCGATACATTGTTCGTGAAATAATCCAATCATACACCATTTGTGAATTGAAAAATAATCCGGAAAAATTACTCAAACTTTTTGCATGGTAGCTTATGTTTGTTTTGCGCGATAGTAATAGCATCTAGTAGAATTTTTGAGTAAAACTAGCACTCGTTGCAACGCAACAAGTTTTTGTAATTTATGCCCGGTTATTTTTCAATTCACTCGTGGTGTAAACTGGTATATGTTTTTTCCATCAATTCAGCTGATTTTTAATGTAGGTATTTTTGATATTTCGTTACTTGAAGTTGTTGGTATATCAATATTTTTAGTGTTTCGATAAAATAAGATACACATTATATTGAACAATTGCAATAAAAATCTAGAAAACTTTCTCTGGAGAAGAAGTGCTTGCACTTCCTGCGGTTCGGAGCCCGCGTTAAATAGTAGGTCTCCTATGTTTGTGTGATTCATTAAGCACGCTCACCACAGGCGTAGGAGAGAAAGTCACCACGCTCTTTTGAGAGCAAAGAGGACTCTAAAGAAAAATAAAAATCTAGCAAGTGCCGTTAGTAATAAAATAATTAAATCAGAAACAAAAAAGTGTTGTTGAACAAACAATAAAAGTTTTGTCATAATGTCTTATTAATAGTATTACTTTGAAAATAACGCTGTAAAATATTTACACACTATGAATTACAATGTGTATTTGAAATACTGTCCAGGTCTCGCCACTATGCCCTCTTCCCTCCGTGACATATGCACGCCTCTCTTCCTTCAAAAAATATGTACCTTCTTCTTCCCGCACCATAATATGCCTCCTCTCTCACTCTCTGCCTTCCGCTATTCCACGATCCACCGCCTTCTACCCAAAGAGGATATACCTAAGAGAGGCAAAGTTCCCTAAGAAACTGTTGGCGGCAAATGCACTAAAGCGACGCTTTGGGCGGGTGGGCGAACTAAACAAGTAAACACGAATTTTGGCGCCACTTTCAAATTTAAAATGTTTTACTTTAGAAATCAAATGTGATTATTCTGTTTAACTGAATGTATGTAATACTGCAGATGTAATTTCACATTTGTAATATCACATTTCATTCAGTTAAAAAAAATAATCGTTGGCAACCAATTTTATGAACTAACAAAAATTGTAATTCAAATCCGAGTTTATTCAAATAACATAAAAAAGTTACTAATGTGGTACATAGAAAAGTTTACAACA
Organism: Ctenicera cuprea; assembly: GCA_958336395.1. Lineage (NCBI taxonomy): Eukaryota > Metazoa > Arthropoda > Insecta > Coleoptera > Elateridae > Ctenicera > Ctenicera cuprea. The sequence goes on along the minus strand of OY284495.1, from coordinate 15,793,736 downwards.
GTTGTGTAGATAATCGACAAGTTAACTACAATTAGTATGCATGTTTTACAATTTCATTAATTATTTCGTTTTAGACTTTAGTACCAGTAGTGTTATTACATATTCGGAAAGTAGCCATGCTTAGGCCGACTCTGGGCAGGAGACCTCACACAAGTGTATAAAGAGGAGTGTTGCTGCAAAAAAGAGATTACAATAGTAATATTCTTGGGTGTATCTATAAACAGGTTAATATTGCTTGCAAATGTGTTTTTGTATTGACATAGCCACATTATATTCATTTGTACATCATTTGGAAATAATACATACGTCAGAAGAAGAAATCAATGAATTACATTATCTTACAATTTTTTTTTACTCAATAACTAGGTTTAGAACACTCTTGCACCATTTATTAAGTTGACTGAGTATAGTCAGAAATTAATGAAGTGGTTTAGTAAATTTAGGTGGTTATTTAATTGTGACGATATGTACACTAACTACAAACTTTAATATATAATTTGTAACTTATACCTAACAATAAAATATAAAAGTTCGAAGGTAAACTGTAAACAAAAAAATTCAAAAAAATAACATATAATATGCAAAATTAAACAACCGAACGTTTTATTTTTTTCAATTTAGAATTGTGGTACAAATCTGTATAATATTTTTTTATAATCAGATCTAATGCTATATCTAATAATTTACACTTTAAATCTACATGAACGCTGCATTTAAACCAGGACGTATCTATCTTATTTAAAACAAAAAACAGTTTTTTTCTTAAATTTAAAATATAACCATGATTCTTTAACACACCCACAATAAAATCGTATATACAAATAACATAGTTTATTAATTGTTTTGAAACATATTTTAATCGTTTTTTATCATCCACTTCCTTAAACATGGTGAAAGTATGTTCAAGATCCACTGTAGTCGATAATAATGAATTTTTACACATTACACAATCAGGTATATCTAATCTTTTTACAAAATAACCACAAACATAAGATACTGCTTGCATGTTGAAATCACTTTCGCACAAATTCTGTATTACTGGCACATTCACATCAGCAAGTTCATTTTCACTAGTACTTGTGCTAGCAATTTCTCGTTCATCAGACACGCTTAAAAGTAATTCTTGCATATTGTCTAAAATGGAACTCTGGTCTGCTTCACAGTTAGCCGTTTTACTATGCGGAGCAATAAGATTATTAAATACAGATGTCTTTAATGCTGAAATAAACTGGTAACAAGTAGGGTTTGCGTTCAATGCACCATATTGTCGTATCATTCCGAATAAATTTTCTACAGGATCCTGATTTAATGAACGAGGAGCTAAAAATTGCAAACCTTCTTGTTTACAAATTGTCCAAATATCTAGTATTGCTAGTATATTTGAAATCCAAGCCTTTTTAAATGGCATTACCGTTTTGATTTTGGTGGGCTTATTTATATCTACAAATGTCCAACTTTCTATCTTTGGTTTAATACTATTCCAAAATTCAATGTGGACTGATGCATCAGTTAAACAGCACCGTAATTTTTTACCCATGTCCGGGCGAAAAGAACGTCCATTGAAACTGTCGAAGAGGCTGTCTACATCATGGGCAAATTCTGCAGTGAATATGGCTTCAGCAGGAAGTCTCTTGGAAAGGCTGCACATCATCTCGATAGTTGCTGCTACTGTGTGACTCAACGTTTGAGCTGCTATGGATACCCTCATTTTACGCTTGGGATTTTTTTCTAATTCGAAGTGATGATCTTGTAATTTGTACAAACAATGAAATCTTTTGGTTTTGTCTATCTTGTAACAGTTAAATATATGTTCTAATTTTGCTGTTTTTGTCTTGTCAAACCTAATGTTGTATTTTAAAAGAGCATTTCTAGTTAATTTAAGTAAATGTGGTGGGTCATATAAAATTATAATTTTTTCATTATTGACAAAAAAGTGTGGGCCTAGTCGATCTGACGTTTCTTGATTTAATTGACGTAATGCTGCCCTATTTGTACCTCCCAGATCACAAATAGTACACACTACCTTTAGGCCCACTACTTGTAAAGTTGTTATAATCTCCTTTAATATTGATTTTAAGTGGGACGTCTGAACAGTGTCTTTCGTAAAGTAGTAGGCTATGGGTTGTTTCCATTTTTTTCTGATACCATGAATCATAAAGGCCAATGCATGATTTGCCTCAGCATTCCTTCTTCCCAAGGAACCCATATCTACATAGCCTACTACTTTATCTGACGATTTAATGTAACTTAATTGATTTGAAAGTTTAATTTCGTCAAATATTAAACTGCATAATCTATCTGACGGATGAAGCTTTTTTACTTTCAACCCGACACGGTCTATTAATGAATGGTTTATGCCAGTTTCAAAACGGAACAATTTTAAATATCTCTGTAATGTAGTTTGTGATGGTAATTTTAAAAATTTACTTAAAAATTTGTAACACTTTGGACCCCTTTTATACAATGCCAAGGCAAATACTTTATTTTTAACAGTCCACTGGGGACGTTTTCTTGGGGCATTGCTAACTTGTGAAATAAGAAATTCTACTCCAGCAGGATCTAAATTACTCTCCAAAGTTTTAAACATATTTGTGTTGCTTAATTTATTTGCAGTGGTTATCCTATTTTTTGATTTAAATAAAGCAGTTTTTAGTTTTGAAAGTCTTTTTTGTTGAGCCCTATGCAACATGTACAGTTTATGTTTGCGTGGTGTCAATTCTGCCACCTTTCTTGCATTAATGGCAGCTAAAATTGATTTTTTAGCTGACACTGCAGTTTGAGTAACTTTTCGGTTTTTGAACGAAACACTTTTAGAACTGAAAGTTTGAGGTAAAGAAGATATACCAGAAGTAGAAGGTTGATCCATCGGTAGGGACGAAGGCATGCCAGAAGTCGAAAGTAGATCCATGAGATGTGCGGAAGACATTGTAGAAGTCAAAGGTTGATCCATTGGTTGTGAGGAAGACATGCTAGAGGTAGACGGTTGACTGTTGGATTTTTCTAACTGCAATTCAATGATAGCAGTAGTGTCCTCAGCTGGCGCCTCAACTGGTACATATAACTCCGGAACCGAATTTGGTAGAAGTCTTACTTTCAATGAATTTGTAAAACAACTTTCTCTGAAATGTTCTTCACAAATACGAAATTCTTCTTCTGAGTATACTAAATGTCCAACAGGTAAGAATTTATTGATAGCTTCAAACCATTTTCTTTTGTATTGAACTTCTTTAGGACATTTAAAAAAGTGTTTATTTTTATAGTTTATGTTGGTAATGTTGGTGTAGTACACATTTTTACAACCAGGTACTTTGCAATTGTATCCGTATTTTCCAGGAGGTGACATTTTAAAATTTAAATTAAAATATAAAATAAAATTTAGCACTTATCGTCTCACTTCACTCACTTCTCATGCCAAGGAAAGCACCAAGCAAACTGAACAAACCAGTGAAACTAACTCAAAACTGTGATTCTGTTTTAAAACTGAGAAAATACAGTTTAGTCAGCTGCAGTCATATATTTGAAATTAAGTGCTAACAAAACAAACCTATATACCACACATAGACCAACAATGTTTATCATTTCATTCAAAATACACAAGCAACTAACATAGGTTCTCTTTAGATATAATTAAAATTTCTGCTGTAAAATTAAAAAACAAACACTGTTTGGTCAGCTGCAATCATGTATTTGAAACAAAGTTTAACAAAAAAACAAATCTGAGAACCACACAGAGAGCTATGTTTATCATCCTTTTTAAAATACACAAACACCCTCTTTGACTACAAATAAAAATCTAAGAAATAACTACATCAAATTAGCTGTTGATTTTTCATCATAAATTAGGAGTTTTAAAAAAAAAGACTAAAATAATATTATTTCATTTTAAGATTATTTAGAAGTTAATTAAATACCACTGTTTAAATGTATTATTTCCAAACTAATATTTTAAATACTAATACTGGGCACACAATTTTTTGCTTGCAATACCAACCACATTCTTTAATTTTAGTGTTATTTGTCTTAATTTCTTACCTTTACGTTTGATATCTAACACTAACATAAGGCAATCCATAAAATCGGCAGGCAGTGCATTTCATTGTAAGAGATCGACAAGATATTTCCATTCCAAAATCACACACCATTCTACCAAGGAAACGTCCAAACACGAAAAGACAATGCTGTGTATTTAACGAATGGATAAATTAATGTTTTCTGCAGCAACCTTTTCATTTCTGTAATAACATCAACAGATCAACTCATACCAATGTGAACACAAAATGAAACTTTTACCATCACACCAGGATTTTTGTACATCCTGCTCCACACCAAAGTTGTTTTGCAGTGTCGAGGATGTTCCGTGGGATATTTGCATGTTCGATAATTCCAATCACGATGCAGTTTCAGTCCTGAAAGTGAAAAGATGGAATATTTACATTATCAGTTACTAAATGATGTTTGTTGTTGTTACTTACACTAATCAACAATACACTACAAGGGCATTTGTGTAGCTTGTCTCCATTAGTATCTTTTTCCACATATACTCTTTCAAAGTGAATCTCTCATGGGTTTCTAATTCACACACTAATATACAAGTCTTTTAGATCTGATGTTTCCTATGGGCGACTATTAACTTATTTACTCTTGTAAAACGAATTCTGCAAACTAACCTCTTTAACAAACAAAGTTTCAATTTTGCAAACTGTCAAAGTTAGTTCCGAAAAATTAAAAATTGCTAATGAACGCGCAGCCCACCCGCGCATAGCGGCGCTGGTGTTGTTTGTTTCCTTGTCTGGCTATGCTTTTGGTTACTCTCTTAGGTATATCCTCTTTGCTTCTACCATTCCCAGTTCCGTCGCCGTCGCGCACGCTCGTCCTTTCCATCATTTCTCCTCGCTCCTCGTTAGTGATGTGAGCTTGGTCATAATGAAAATGACCGTTGTTCTCATTCTGACTGAAACAAACTTGTCAAAACCTGCATAATAATTGTCACTTTTTGATGTTTCCTTCAAAGTGCACAAAATAATGGAAATAACTAATAATATATGAGTGCAATTTTTCCCTTAAAATGTAGTAAAGCATGCCAGAAGGCTGGTACAACATTTAGTAACATGTAATGTGTGTAAAGATTTGGTAAAAAATTAAATTACAAAGGAAATTTAAGAAAGCGGTGAGGATCAAATGGCGTTATTTATTGCTTTGAGTGCTTCAACATTGATTTCTGGAACTGACTCAGTTTTGTCACAATCAGAGACAATAAGTCACAAAATTTACATAAAAGTTGCAAAAATTAAAGATGACGAAAACGACAGAATGTGACCATAAATGACGGTCAGATGTCATAATGTTTAAATGACCGTCATTTTACGTTACTACTCCTCGTTCCACCACTCTTTACCACCCCACGTTCCACCCCAGCCTCTCTTATTCCAGGTTACACCATCTTCCCACCCCATGTTCTATCACCTTTCCTCACTCCCAAGATCTACAACTCTCCTCTATCCCATTTCCACCAGCGGCACCCACTCTACATGCCACCACCATATCATAACGTTTTCTCTTTCCACGTTCTGTAGAATGTTGTAATTCTTCCCCACTCCACGTTTCGCCACGCTCCCCTACCCTACGTTTTCTTCTACCTTTTTTAACTCCACATTGTACTAATCTTACGTACCGCACGTTCCACTACCTTCCCAAACCTCATGCCTTCCCTCACTTCACATTTCACAACTCTTGACCACTCCACGTTTCATAACCTTTCCCCTTCATCCCTCCACGTTCAACAATCTCCCCCCTCCTTCTCGCCTTACGTTCCACAACTTTTCACCACCTTACGTTCCACTAGCGTCAATCAGTCCACGTTCCACCGGCTTCCCCCACTGAACTTTTCTCCTCCCCTAATTCACCTCCTACTATACTACTGTATCGTTGAAAATCGCGGCAATTATGCCAATAACCTCGGCTATCACCGCAATAACTTGGTAATCATGTCAATCAGACAGTATCTATAGCAAACCTCGACAATCATCGGCAATCAAGGCAACACGGTACAAGGTGAACAAATAGGCAGTGGTCGTGCCTAACCTAATACCTCCTATAGACTTGTTTTTAGATCTAGATGATTCATTTCACCTTTCATTTTTCCTAATTTTGCGATTTTAATTCATTGGAATTTCCACATTTTTGGACTCGAGTGGTTTATTTTAGCTAGTATTATTGGAATTTTTGGAAAATTGTTATAGATGGAATCTAGACAGTTCAAACCCAGCGATGTTTCGTTTAGAATTACAATTACAATTTCAATGTCTTTTGTAGCAAAAATGGAATCTTACATGTATACACAAATTTCTGAAACAATATTTGAATTTTGAGAATAGTTTGCACACAAGCTTTGGTGTACTTTTACCAATTATGGATATTTTTACTTTTATTTATGAAAATATTCAAATGTATACTTTTCAAAATGCAGCTACGTGATACCACGGAACCGGACTTTGGGCACGGCCGTTTAGGCGCAAGGCCGTTTGGGCGCAGAGTGATTTGGGCGCAAGCGTATTGTAGGTTATTTTATAGAAAATTGTAATAATATCGCTGAACTATGCAATTTGAAGAAGAAACGTTAAATGTTAAGTAGAGGAAGTGAGACATTTTCAGTTTTTTTTTAATAAAAATTTTGTATCAGAAAAGTTGTTAATTTTGTTAATTATGTTTATCTAAAAATTCTGAGCCTCATGTTAAATGTTAATAAATAATTGAGTTATTAAAATGTTAATTAATTAAAGAAAAAGACAAAATCAGATAATTACCTTTATTGCGCCGAAACGTCTCTGCGCCCAAACGCTCCTGCGCTTAAACGTCCTTGCGCCCAAACGGCCTAAATCGTTAAAACCACAATTTAGGAAAAAATCAACTACATGGATTTCTTTTAATATTTAAAAGCGTGCATCTGGTGTGATAACGACCATGTTTTTACACTTCTTTTTTCAACGAAAGCTGATGTTATCAGTCGAGTATGCTGTCAACAATTTCACATATTTATAAAAATTCTTCGTGCGTGACGATACACAGAAATTCCGCTGCCAGTATTTTTTACATAAACTAACGTAAAAAATGTTGCTACAGATGTTAACAGTTAGTTTAATGTAAAAGCAAAAAAAGAAAAAACATTCTACATCTGTGGTTTTACCAACTACTTGCTTCCTCCATATGATATTTTACCCACCTGTAGTTGTAGTAACATCACGCAAGTCCTAGTAAACACAAAACTAGATTAGAAGTTTTCCTGACATAACCAGTGACGTAGTAAGTGAAATTCATAACGGCAAATATAGCAGACCAACGTCCTGACATGTCCCAATTTGATGAATTATATTTACAGCAGCTTTACCATTTAATAAGAACACATCTGTTCCCAGCATGCTTAACGATGAGCCAACATTTTATTTGTTAGTTGACACCACGTGCTGAATTTAATCACAATTTCCTTAAAAAAAAAGCTTACAACCGCTTGTTTATGTTTATTGCCAACCACTTGTTTACGGAAACTCTCGAAAATTTTCTGCCATGATTATTTCCCTTGTGGCAAACCCTTCTCGTTAAGTTTTGATTATTTTCTTTACAGACGATAGAGCTTGGGAGTTTATTTATAGAACAAAAAATTAACTCAGTTCCATGGTAGGGGTGTATTATTCTCTTCGAACGAAGTTCGTTAACTTGACTCCCGTCGAGACCAAATAGATTTCTCGTGTTCGCACCGGAAAAAAGTTGGGAAAAGTTGTCGTCTACGGCTGCACAATAAGTCCGATGCAGTAAGAAATGAAGGAAATTCCAATCTTGCATAGGAAAATCCAATATAGCACGTCACTTTGGGGTTTGCGCCCTCAAGCATTTGACTTTACGAACTCAAACCCAAACATAATAATGCAAAAGATAGCTTGACGTAATGTTCAACAAGTACGTAAGCAAATGAGAAAACCACATTCTCTGACGGAATGTAATAAATCCGGCGGAATTAAGAGGATGCGCTCCCACTTTCCCCCTGAAATTTCCCTATGTATGACGGCTCTGAATGAGGATAGAGCATTAATTTGCCACGAGGGCTGCTCTGAGTGATTATCTGATGAATGGAGATGAGGCGGATAGCAATTTCATGTGCTAGTACGTGGCTCGTTGACATTAATTAAATGATGCACGGTTTGATCATAGAAATAGCCGGAATGCTCTTTCAAATTGAATTTTATTTGAATCGTTAGTTGATTTAACGAACCTTGTTCATGTCTGAACCGGGACAAGGCTGATAACACAATAGAAAAAAAAAGTACATGAAGAGTGTTTATCATGCCCCAACTATCAGTGGCAGAACTTCAGATTTTGAGCCCGGGGGCGAGATACCTGAAGGGCCCTGGCCCCATTCTCAAAAAAATCTACAATAATAATAAAGTAATTGATAATAAGAAAAGAACAATTTCTTCAATAGGAAAATAATTATTTGCAGTCTAGTAAATGAAAACAAATATATTAAAGCCGTGTCTAATTAAGATAAGCAAATCTTAAATTTTCTGAAGGTTATTTGTCTGGGTCGGTACCAAAAAGTGTGGGTGTTGTGTTATTACTAAATATAATCTCACTTCAATATTTTTCATTGTATAAGTACATACTTACTACATGGAATTTAAATGTTTTTTGTTGAATATAAAAATAAAGACTGTCGAAAATCAAAAATTTTTATTGAAAAAACTTCGTAATAGAGAAATAAATAAAATAAAAACTCGTAGCTCGTGGCAGGGCCCCCTAAGGCCTCGGTTGGCCCCTCTGCCCCATGGTAGTTACGCCACTGCTAACTATCTAGGAAGCACTGCTGTAACAAAAAGTTTCCCTCTACAAAAATAAACTAATTAAATCTCCGTCAATTTAAAATTATACAGCAACTTTCGCTAAAAGTACAAAAAAAGTACCAAAAATAAATGATTAGAAGTGTCAGGAAGGATTCAAGTAGAAAATTTTTAGCTTAGCCTGCCGGATGAACGTTACAGCTTCAAATTTCAAGGCGTCTAAATATATGGCAGCATAAATAAAATATGAGCATATTTTCATAATGAGTTTTCAAGAGGATTAACGAATTAGTAGTTTTATAAATACATATCAAGTACTTTAATGAATTTATAATGAACGTCTCGAGTGTCCGACCTAAAAGCAGGCGCGGAAGTTCAAAGTTTACAGACCTCTAATTAATTCAAGGGCCCTGCAAAACTTCTAATTAGAAATCTCTTAGGTGTATTATGCTGTGCTGAGCGTCTTTAAAATCTTTTTAAGCTCTTTCTTAAAATTAGGCACGTTAAGGACAGTTTGAACTAGTTGTAAAAGAAATAAGAAGGTAATGGTGCTTTATACACTTTCTGTATCGAGGAAATTTCACTACTTTAATTTTAATGTTTACCCTTCCAGCAGTTCATAAATGTAAAATATATTTACAACATAGAGCTTTAACGGTCCCTTTAGATGAAATTAATTATAATAGAGAAATTTCAATTATTAAACAAATTGCATACAGTAATGGTTATAATACTAAACTTATTGATACATTAATTAAAGAAAAAGATTATAACTTAGCCATCCAAGAAAAAATTTATCCGAATACTCTAACTTCATTCGATACAATTAAATATGCTTCAATCCCATATTTTGGTGACAAATCAGAAAAAATTGCTAAAATTATAAACAAAACAAATAACTATAAAGTAAGCTTTAAAACAACTAGAAGCATCTTAAACACTTTGTTTAATGCAATATCAAAAACAGACGATTTGCTAAAATCAGGCATTTACAAATTAAATAGTTCGCATTGTAATTCGGTTTATATAGGCCAGACAATTACAAATTTTGATATAAGGTATAAAGAACACGTACGTTGTTACAAATACAAACACCCACATAAATCCAATTACGCTAAACCCTTACTAGAACACAATCATTCAATGACATCTAATAACACCATAAAATGTTTACACTTTTGTTATGATAAGCGTAAATTAGATATACTAGAAGCTTTATGAAATTCACAAGCATTTAAAAACTGTACCGTTAATGAATGAGCAAATTGATCTCTTAAATCTCGTCTATTGGAGATTTTGGAATAAGAAATCAAGCCGATCAAACGATTACCGAGATCAAGTCACCAAGTTCTATTACTATAACAACACTAACTGTTTACTTTTTCATACAACCTTTGACAATGGCACGTAAACATGCCGAAATACGTACAAGGTTAAAATAAATAAATATTGTTAAAGTAATTAAGTATTTTATATACAGATAATTATAAAATATGGACTTTAACGAAGTAAAGCTAGAATTTATAAATAAAATATTTACAACAATTTGATGCATAAAATAAATTCAATTTTCAATAAAAAAAGAAGGTTCATTTTTTGCATAAAATAAAATAGCTTTCAGTCTAATTTTGTGGAGTTAGGTAAAGGCCCTAAATCCATAGATTTAAATATGAAATTAGTTTTGTTATGCACAATGTTGAAACTTTGAGTTAATTTTTGTTTTTCTTAAAAATTCAATTAAAACCGCACAACTTTCTCACGTTATGTTATGCTAGGCCAAGATTGTATGGTTTCAGGTTTTCGGTTTTTATTTATACAACACTTTATAATTGCAGTTCAATTTTTCAGTTATAAAATCGTCGTTTTAACAATCAATTTTCATAAATTCGATTTTCTGGATATTCAGTTTAATTTACAAAACTAAAAAAGTAGTAATATTACGCTAATTAAAAAAGAATATAAATTATGCTAATTTAATCATTTAATTTTTTACCTGCCTTATACTTTTACTATAGTAAAATACTTTTACTATAGGTAGTAAAATTCCTATTGATTTCCTGAAAATTTTATATTTCTAAAAGAAAATGCAAAAATCTGGTTTATAAAATGTCTTCTGTGAGTGTTGGCGCGGGGTGGGGGTCATTTGTTCGTATCCTCTTTTCTTCTCAACGGACCCCGATTTCGATTATCTGGGGGTGGGGGATTACTCGACAAAATAAACCAAGAGATCCAGGTTGTGTCCTAAAAATTCTAAAATTCGTTGAAAAACGCGTATTGTCTCAAAATTGATGTTAAATTTATTTTCATGTCTTAAAAATCAATTTAGTTACTGTTCAATATAGTTTAATTGATGTTTAGTAGTTTTAAACAATGTTAATTACAAATTTAGCCGAAGTTTATTCAGTTTAATTGAAATTCTTGTATAAGTATTGACGAATTTATTTACTATTATTCGAATTCTGCTTTTATCGATTCAACAAATTACTAAAAAAAAATTTGCCAAATATGATTTGTTTAAATTAAGAAAGAAAGAAAAAAGGGAAGTTCTGTTCCGTTTACACCCGGCATGTACAAAAGTCGTAAAATGTCCTAAAATCAAGTAAATTTTGCCGTAAAATCCTAACAACATTTATAACAAAATCTGCTGGGATGGGATTTCTGTAAATCTAAACCAGAATTCAGAAACGGGAAGGGGAAGGAAGTTACAGCTATTTTTTCAGTAGCCTTTTATTCAGGTACTGAATTTTGCGGAATTATAACTGGAATCTCGATAGAATTTTAGGACAAATCCAACGCTGTTTAGATACAACATAGCGACCGCTTTGATATTTAAAAAATTTTGAATTTAGCACTTTATTACCCAAAAATGAGTTGCCAGATCGACATAAACTTAAATTATTGTACTACAGCCCTAAGGGACACAATGTTACATTGTACGAAAATTTATGGAAAAATGAAATATGTGGAGTAAAAAATATTTCCGAAATTGGGAATTTTCTAACAAAATTAGCTCAAAAACAGTTCATGTGATTTGTTTTTAATTCTCGCCTCATACGGCTGCGGATTATGGGGCGCCAAGTGTAAAGTGAAAATTTGCTGTGCATTTCACGGTATTTAAGGCAATTTGTTCCAATATTTATTATATATACAAACATTTAGTTAAATGCTTTTAATTTTAATAAATCGTTGTAGATTTAAATATATCCTTAAACATTTGGGTTTAAATATTCCAACATTTAATAAAGCATTAGAGATTTAAATAAAGCATTAGAGATTTAAATAAATCTTAAAACATTTACTTTAAATTTTCAAATATTTAGTACATCTTTAAGTATTTAGATAAATCTGCACATATTTGTTTTAAATTTTTTAATATTGAATAAATATTCGCAGATTTAAATAAATCTTTACCGATATAAATAAATCTTTACCGATATAAATAGATCTTTACAGATTTAAATAAATATTTCAACATTTAATTTTAAGCTGTCATATTTAACGTTAACTTGTCTTATTTATTTGACCTTGGTAGACCCAGCCTACATAGAAGACCAAGACCGTTTACACTGGTGGTAACGTTCAACAAATATGAACACGTTTTCCGTATTTCAAAAATTTGTACAATTAATGTTAGTTTAATCATCAATAACAACATAAACATTGCATAATTTATTATTCATACAATGAAAGTATCCTCCACATTCCCTTGAGAATGTAATTATTGTTAGTCTGTATTTTTTAAGCGTCGAACGCTCCCACCATGACCCTGCCTTGCACCTTACTACCGATATAAACGGTCTTGGTGTCCTAAGTCGACTGGGCTTACCAAGGTCAAATAAATATGACAGGTTAACATTGAATATGACAGCTTAGAATTAAATGTTGAAACATTTATTTAAATCTGTAAGGATTTATTTATATCGGTAAAAATTTATTTAAATCTTCGAATATTTATTAAATATTAAAAATCCCCATAGGGGAAGAGCTACATTTTGGTTCGTGTCTCCACTCGCTAATTTGTCTGTGACGCCTTCTATGCATTTTTGAAAATCAAGTATTCATAACCCTTTATGGAAGTTTTAGTTTTTGGATACAGTAATATTGAGTGGAATTAATTTGCCCCTTTTTAACTAACGAAAATTCTCATTTTTTTTCGTTTCTTTAATCCCGAGCAATCTTCTACTAAATAATCAAATAACCTATTTTTTTTTATTTTCCCATTAAAATAGTCGTTTAGCAACTGAATGGTATGCAGCTGACCGTGCCCGCATCTCTGCTGCCGCGATGTGCCGTACGCTCTCGTTAGGGGGGAGAGGAGTACTGCGGTCTTATAGTCTCTGTGAGCACGTAAAACGTACATACCAAAATACTTTTTTTTAAATATAATTCTTTCTGAAATACAGAAAAATCCAGGCGACGTATTTTCTTCATTCTTGTCACAGTTCTTTATATTCCCTTTAAATTTAATTTAAAATTTAAAATTTGTAATTGAAAATGTTTACTGCATTGCTTGCTGCATGTTTTTTTATAAAACAACTAATGATTGGATTAAGTACAATTTGTAATACGTGCTGTATAAATTATAGAAAGTTTTATATCTTTAATTCAAATTTTAAAATTAAGGAATCGTAGCTCCAATTAGTTGAACTCGAAAAACCCCTAACAAGACAAGCTTAGTTATAAGAGTCTGCAATTTTCCAAGCTTTTCACGTCAATAAAGGCAAGAAGATCAGTATTTGATTTTTACGGAAGTTGTTTGGAATTAAAGATAAGCAGAAACCAAAAAATAAAATAATTAGTCAGCCAAAAGTGAAGAGGACGATTAGCCGCTCTTAATTAAAAAGCTTTCTTAATGGATTTCTTTAATAATCCCACATCTCAAATTTCATCAAAATGGAAGTATTCGTTTTGGAATTTTTTTTCCCGCTGATTATCATAAAATCGATAATTTTTCGGAAAATATACTTTCTTACACTGGAAGTATGGTAAAGGAAAAACCGTAAACGTAAAACACTTGAAAATTTGTCTCCGATATCTCTGTTCAAAAGTTATGGAAATTTAATACCTTCTTTTTTCAGGCAATTCCTGATTTTTACAGGAAAAGCAAATTTGCTCAAATCCATAATGTACCCTTAAATCTCACTCATAACTTTACTTCCACCAATAAATATGTCTAAATCATCCATTAATATAAAACGTGTTCCATTCTTCCTGTCCCTAATGGCCCCTCTTCGCTCAGAGATCAATCTTTTGGAATTTACCACTAACAACCAAACTGCAGTTCTAATACTTGCCACAGAATCCTCCCCATCCCACTCTAACCCTTGGAATTTTGGTATCTTATTCGCTTCTTGGGTAACGCTAGAGGGGTTGTTGCACTTTATATAAGAAGGAAGAAATGGAAGGTTGGAATATCGTATCGATGACTCAGAAGAGGGTGTATTTTTGTGTAGTGTAATCAGGGGTGGGATTCTAAGGGTGGCGACTTGCATGATTGAGATGACCGAGGGCAGAAATCCGGACCGTGTTATAAAAATCCGAATTTATTTGGTTTTCTGATAGTATATATGTTTTTTATTGTTATTGTAATATACGCCACACACGCACAGTATACTTGAATTTATTATTATTTTTATTAGGGCTGCTCCTAAAAATGTGTTAACGTTGATGAAATATTATAAGAGATAATAAACTTGAGTTCTGGTCATTATTTTGTTAGAAAAAATTGCCTAAATTGTCGTTTTTACTAGTGATATTACTCGCAATTTCTAAAAAGGAAAGTAGAGAATGTCAAAAGGCAAAGTTAAAATTTATTCATATTACCTTATTAAAGCAAGGGTCATCGATGTCGCGAATGATAAAAGGGTTTTAGAACGTCTATTTTTTCCGCCCCATTGTTCTCAGCAATATTAATAAAATGTTTGCATCCCCAGCTCGTATTTTTGGAATAACTCGTTTTATAAGGCTTTAAGGGAAGAAAATGAAAAAGTGTCGCCACGTTATTTTTATATTCATTGTTTTAGACGCTTTTTGCGTTTCAGTAGATTTATGAAGAAAGTAATATGTTTGTCCTTTTAGAGACACTAAAACCTCCTGAATGTTTTGTAATTTAGGAGGTAGAATATAAAACTGAAAAAACAGATTAATATCGAATATAGTTTTAATATGTGTTTTAAAACATTAACACGTCGAATACGTCATGCACATAACAGGTAAGGCCGATAAGAGTAGGGGTAGCAGTAATTAGTAATTAGCGCTGAATATTTATAATAAATTTTAAATTAATATAATCGATACGTAAAATAATTTAAATAACTTAAGAGGCGATTTTAATCATAGATTCTAAGCATAAAATTATTTTGCTAGTAGGAAGGGGTTAAGTGAGGTTGTATATTTCTAAAAACCGGTAAATTTAATTTGGTACCAAACTAATGTTAGTCCTTTACAACTTATGCAATAATAGCACACGTTATGTTAAAAAATCGATAGCATAACCGGCTATCGATTATAATCGATTCTGATTGTCAAAAAAATCGAGGAATAGCTTCAATATTTTAATTGAATTTTTAAAATCTGTTTTTAATTGGAATCAATTCTTCATATTTTAATCAAAAACTAGTGCTTAGTAAAATGTATTTGTTTTGTAATCGATTTTTGTTCCTTTATTTTTTTTAATTGAACATATAATAGTAGATCTTTTGCGTGTAATCGATTTTAACTTCGCATTTGATGCCAACACTGTACAACGTTTTAAATTCATTATAATTTTTTATACCCAGGTGGGCTATTTGGAAATGCTTTTTTAATAACCGATCAATAAAATTGATTTTTTAATCTCTTAATATAACCGATGAGTACTAAACTTGATTCTCATAGGATTTATAATTTCACAAAAATGCATCTTTCCGCGATATGGCGAAACTAGCCGTTATCTTACTTTGCTTACTATCGGAAGCGGTTATTTTTTTGCTGCAATTGACGCGAATTGACGTAATAATAATAATAATCAGATATGACGATGTTCATACGCGTACGTAAATATTTAGTGATTACAATGATTGTGATTTAAATCAAGTGTATTACCCAATTGCATTTACTTTATTATAAAGCGGTAGAACGGTAATAGAGCTATGCCAGCATTATATTGATTTTCTTGATGCATATTTTTTATATGTTGTAGGCAGATTGTAAAATCTCTCAGTTTTGTAAAACGGAAAGATACCATATACAGCACTTGATAAGTACAAATATATTGCTTTAAATAAATTATTTAATAATAGTCAAGCCACTACTGCATTGATATAATCGATAGCAAATTTCATTTGCAGATATTTCCATACAACTAAACGTAAACATTTAATTGGAGTTATAAGCTTATAACACCAAATAGATTTAAATTTACCCAATTAGTTATAAAAAGTCGATCGTAAACTTTTTCTGTTTTCACCTGAATAATTTTGTTATGAAGCGCTTCAAAATAATAATTATACATTTAGAATGAAATAATATAAACCGGATTGTCTTTTTACAGTAACTATAAAATATATAAAAAAAAGCAGACCCTCATGACGGTTTGAACTCATGATCTCTGGTGTACGAAGCAGCCTCTCTACCTGCGCGCCACGGAAACTTCTGTAAATAGACTTTAAAACCGATTATGTCAATGCACTAATGGTTTGGCTATTACTAAAGATTCTATTCAAACTATTATTTATATTAAATTTCCATTATATTAAATTATATTAAACAATTATGGGTGGGTTTTGATCATATTTGATCATCCTATTCAACTCCATTTTGAATACCTATCATGGGCCGGCCGGCAGTTCCATTGACAAAGTTCAGAACCAAAATTTAAAGCAAAGAACAAAATTAGTCAACGCAGTTCAAAGTTTCTCAAAGATTTTTTTTATTATTGGCCTCCGTTATTTATAGTCGATTTGTTGTATACTTCGCTTGAAATTCTGCATGGAACTCCTTGGAATAAATTGCCATCAGTCTTTCTAATTTCCTTTTTAGGAAATCTTGAATGAACTTGATAAGATCGGGCGATGTGGTTGGCCATAGGAGCTCGTCCGGATATGAGAATGAAACGGTTTGGAAACATTTCTCTTAAAATATTCAGTTTGTGCCGTTGTCACATTTTCCTGCCTCAGCCTTCGCATTTCTCTGTAGGTATATTAAGTTGCACTCGAAAAGGTTTTACGCCTACACAATTGATACTTCTCCAGACAAGTTTAAACACGCTAAAATCAAGTTATACACAGCGATAGGTTTCCTGCGCAACGTAAACACAACGTCGCATACCCGTGGTTTGCCCTGTGTGAATTTAATATCCGATACATCCTGAACGCTGTCGATTCTTGTAGCCATGATTAGTCATCATAATTGTGATTAAACAGACTTGCATTTAATCAGAAATTTCTAATCAAGCTTCCTATTATTCATTATATTATCGGCATTGCATGTGATCAATACCTTCTCTGGCTTCTCTTTACATGTTAATGTTACCACACTTTCTAGTGCTTGCATTCAGTGGCGTAACTTACAGATTTTGGGCCCGGGGGCGAAATACCTGAAGCGCCCCATCCTCCAAAAAACTTCAATATTAAAGTAAACTAAAAATAAGAAAAATTTGTTGAATAGGAAATAAATCATTTGCAGTCTAGTAAATGAAAATAAATATATTAAAGCCGTGTCTAATTAAGATAAGCAAATCTTAAATTTTTTGAAGTTAATTTGTTTGGGTCGGTACCAAAAAGTGTGGGTGTTGTGTTATTACTAAATATAATCTCACTTCAGTATGTTTCATTGTATAAGTACATACTTTACTTACATGGAATTTAAAATGTTTTTTGTTGAATATAAAAATAAGGGCTGTCGAAAATCAAAAATTTTTAATGAAAAACTTGTGATAGAGAAATAAAAAAATTAAAACTTGTACCTCGTGGCTGGGCTTCCTAAAGCTTCGTTCGTGTCCGGGGCGGGGGCGTTGCCCCCTCTGCCCTATGGTAGTTACGCCACTGCTTGCATTAAAATTGCAGTTGGGCATTGGGCTGCATGCTAGAGCGCATAGTTGGCGTTGTATGGATTGGATTGTCAACTACACACCCTCCTGAAAGCAAAATACAACGTATCAGTTTCTACATACTCTAATTTAGGGGGTAAAATAAACAATACTATTTTTTGTAAATCCGTTTAAGCCTTGTTAGTATTATTTTAACCTACAAAGCGTTTTTCGGTCCAACGATTTCGAAATACATCAGCGCACAAAATCCAATTTACATTTCAAGTTAAATTTGTCGGAAATCAGATTCGCCGCTTCTATTTATTTTGAAAATCAGATGTACGACCTCATTCTGCAATCGTAGATCCATCTGTGTCTGACACCAAACATAAACTATTATTAATTTAAAAAGCTTTCGTTTAAAATGCAAAAAAACCGAAAGCATGCGGAACAAAGTCGATCTTCATGTGTTCGCGTTCTTCCTGCAACTCTGCTTCCAGTTTTATCACTCGTCGTCGTCTTTTTATTTTTAAACTCGAGGAAATTTATTGAAGCTCGTAATAGGCGCTTGAAATATTAAAGAGAGCTTTTTGTGCATCTCTGGTAATCTAAATATACAAAGGCGTTGGGAAACTGAAAACTGTTTCAGCACTATACAATTTCAAACTCAAACACAAAGGCGTGGAATGTTTTGCTTGCAATTAGAAGTTTTATGCCATCATGCTTTTATATGAATTAAGACCGGAGAAGAACTTTTGGTTCCATTTTTTGCCTTGAAAAATGAGCGGTGCAATTTGATATTTCCTGGTTTATATTCTTAATGATCATATTAAAAAAGAATTTGCATTTGCATTCGGCGAAAAGGTCGTTTCAAATGTTGTTAGTTGTGTGAATCAGCTCTAGTTCGCAGATAGTATAAAAAGAAACATATGAAGTCTTTTTGACCTCAATGTGTCGCTGTAACAAGATTTTATTTTGAATTTTGGATGTTATGGTTGCCAAAAGTCATAAAAATTATTTTAGCTTTTATCTTTAATTTAACTATAAATTATACTCCATTGACCATTCCATTATAAAATATTTAGCGTTCTGTAGGATGGTGAAAAAACGATTTACCTCAACAGGGCGATGCAATTTCAAAATATTAAAAACGCGTCTTAATGTAAATGCGGCCGCAGCTCAGTGGTAAGAGCGCGGACTACCAATGCAGCGGATCTGGGTTCGATCCCCGACCCGGTCGTTCTCTCTCGCAAGGCAACGGGAAACCAGCGAGGTGGATTTTTCCCCAGGAAAACCTTTCTGGAGAAGAAGTGCATCCACTTCCCGTGGTTCGGAGCCCACGTTAAACTGTAGGTTTCCTATGTACGTCTGCGCAAATTATGTATCGCCGCGCACCAAACACGGACATAAAAGAGAGGTAACCAACGCCCTGAATAGGGTATGGCACTATAAGAAGAGGAATGTAAACGCGCACTCACCAAACTCTGTCTCAAAAACTCTGTGCAGTATCAGGGCCGCTGCCAAAAATTGTTTAGGGGGTGGGGGGGGGGGGCAAACTCAATGGGGGCTTCTTTGACCCGGAGGTCGGTACCACCCCAACCGGTGTATAAGAGACTCAGAGCGTCAGATCGTCCTAGGCAAAGTTAAAAAATAAAACTGTTAAAGAAAGTATTCAAATACAGATTTTCTAGAAATATTTACAGAGTTTCATCCGTGGCCAGTGGCGGATTAAGATACTTGGCGCAATAGTATTGAGGCCTTTCAACTTTGTTTGGCACGGAAAAGGACGCTACTAAAAATTTAAAATGAACTGATGCTCTGCAGCACTGTAGATCAGCAGCACTGTCTCAGCAATCATCGTCTTGCACGTGCACTATAAGCGTAGCGAGGCCCAGATTGGATTTTCAGCCCTATGTACTAGACAAAGTGCGTTTACGTTTTTCTGATTTCGAGCAGCCACGCCTGTGTAGTAATCAGCCACTGTTCATGACCATCTGAAGCTTTACACCTAACAACAGTAGGCACTTTTAGTGCGAGAAGCGAGATTTCGTGAGAGCTAGAAAAGTGCGATATCACGAATGCAAACTGTTAGAATTGCTAAAATATCGCGCACGCTTAGTCTTGCTGAAGCACTATTTCTAGCAAGTAGTAGACATTAATTGTTTTGAGGATACGTTAATTTTTTTTAATGACCAAATTCAGTACAGATACTGGAGTATTCCAAGGGGGAGGGCAGTTGCCTCCCTTTGCTCCAGATGTACATTACTACGCTAGCAAAACCTGATCACCAAAGACCGGACTTTTAGTCCAAGAACAGCAAACAATTTCGGCAAAATTCAGTTAGTAAACAAAAAGAATGGGCTTACGCAAATCCATTCGGTTATACGTTCAGTGTTACTTTCTTGTTGAGCTAAGCCGGAGGTTCTGCACTCCAAAATATTTTTGCAAAGTTTCATAAAATTGTTTCGTGTATTATTTTTGAAACCCCGACCATGCATATTCTAGGCTTATCAACTCCGCTATCAAATAGCTCGAGATAATAAGCCAGCTGGCCAGATGAATAATACGTATCTAAGTAAGCTCCATAAGGTCAAACATGTGAGTCTGTTACTATTTTAAGCCCGCAAATAATTCGTTTAAAATTGCATATATGCGCCAACTATTATATTTAAAGGAATTATGCCAAGATTTATTATTAATAATTATATACTGACTAATTACTCCGGACACTGCTGATAAAAATACATTGCTTATCGTCGTAGAATTTCCCCATGTGGAATTCCATATAGCCTCTTCACCCTTTGAGTGTGCTACATTATCTTGTATACTAACTCGATATGCCTAAAAACTTTTTAATGGATAATTAGGATACTTGCTACATGGGATACCGGTTAACCGATTGGTAACCCGATCAATGGAAAACACACCCATTGTTTTTTTTGTTTTAAAAATACATTTAAGACACGTGGACGCGTCCATCGCCGCCTTGTCTGACTTACATCTCTCCGCGAAAGCGGTTTAGTGACAGGGGCAGGCCATGTTGTGCAGCCAGTAAAGGACGGAACGTCGGCGGCACGCAATGCAGTCAAAGTGGAAGGGGGCTGCGTTTAATATATAGATTTATTTGTAAAATATGTAATCATGAAGTTTTCAGGCTACTATTTATTTTTGGTTATTAGAAGCTTTGGATAATTTTATTAAAAATTTATCTTTTTTGCACTAATTACGTACCAAGTGCATGTCGTCTTAGAGTAGTTCCTTACTTTGGTAAATGTGATTTTTCTATTATATTGTAGAACCTGCATTCATCCGTCATCCGTACTCCACGGCGTCTATGAACACACTCACCAATAGAACGTAACCATTTAGTAGTCGACATACATGTATTCAATACTTAATATAATGAAATGTAAAGAGACATAATAAAGTAATTCGCCTTTCTAAATGCACCATAATATTCTACAATTCACATTAATTTTAATAAAACTTAGTTTCACTGTCTGAACTTTCTTGAGCAAAGGCCAAGAACAGCTTTAACGCTTCATTAAGAAATACGGGACGGGACGTCTGTTTGGACCTAAATCACTTTCCCCGTTTGTACCGTATTATAAATCAACTTTGACCTTCGTACCTACGTCAATTTGCATGCCGTTTACCAAAACATGAATAACCTGTAATTACCACCAGCATCATCATGTGACCTCACAAAGTGAGTTCAACGATCTTGCTTAATTAGTGACCGTTTCTTGCATGATGTTTTATTGATTTATTGTCAATTATTCTCTGTAATTGATTTGCGAAGTCGAACAGAGCGTTTAACTGTGTTGTGACAATATTGGTTATATTGAGTTTTTTTTTATTATTTGTGTAAGTTGCGTAATTAGAGGCCAAAATAACGAAATATGAATTTTATTTATTTTTGTTGTAAAAGTCGTTTAACCATTTAACCAAAGCGTGGGAGTGGGACGAAGCGAAAATGATACGATAATAAAATACAACTAAATATTATTATTAGCGCTTTTCATGTACCAATTTGCAAGTTGAATTTAGCACCTCCTTCACTAATATTGTGTATACCTTAGTTTATTTATTTAAGTTAAATAAGCAGAAAAGCAGCGTGAGAAAGTCACGGAAAATTTGATGTAAAGGGCGGCTATAGGTAACATTTTACATGCAGTTAAAAATTCGGAAAACGCACACACACGTTATTTGCATCCCTACTGGCATGTACGGCGATGAATTTGGTGCCGCTGTGACGTCATCGGACAGCTGTAATGAAACTGCATCATTTTTGAAGTGAAACTTCTTTGTCGGCGGGTGGAACATGCGTGGTATCGGACTTCATAACGGATGTAATGTAACGGATACACAGCCGCGGCTATATTCCCGGTAACCAACTGTTTAAGCTTCTAGCAGCCGGCAGTCGTGAGTACGCACATGATCGCGAAGTGGGTTGTACACGTTTAGGTAGGCGGAAGAAAGGAATAAAGGATACTTTGTACGTAGAACTCTCAAAGCTCTAGATTGATAATTAAAAGACGTACTGACTTGATTTTATAAAACATGTAGCCCAATAATGGCCCTTTATTTTGGTATATAAGGTATCAGAAAAAAATAAATAATTTTTTTTATGTGACTAACAGGCTTTCCCTTACTCATTGCACCAAAATTATTCGTGTTTTTGTCCAGGCTGTTTATCTGCATTGGGGAATACAATCCTGGGTTCTCGACTAGTTTTGTCGCGATTGGAGCTCTTGCAATTCCGGGATTTTCGGGACAAAAACTTGTCGGTTTTTTACTGCAGAGAATGCAGCTGACATGACAATTGACATGACAATTCAGCCAACAATCTGCATATTTGCCTTGCATTCATAATTTGCACAAGAATAAAAATAAGACGTTCGACCATAGCTTAGTCGAATGTTTGGCTCTGCACGTACCAAACTCGGTTATATTATGGGGATGGGGTAATCTGACCAAAGTTAATGAGTGTACGTCTTTAGTGCTAAAGAGTTCTCTCGAAATGCAACCGGTACTGGCAACAGTAACGCTTCCAGTGGTTCGAAATTGATCTAAAGATGTAGACTGCTTTATCTAGATATTACTGTTACAAACATATCTGATAGAAGATTTTCGGGTAAATCTAATGCTTTTTTTTTCCAAACTTCTAGCTTTAAAATGACGCTTGCTACATTTGTTTGAAAATTTTCTTTTTAGTGTCTTATTACTCAAAAACGAGTTGACAGATCGGAATCAAATTCTCTGTCGTAATAGCTCTATAGAGACCCAATGTTGCTGGGCACACATATTTTCCCCCATTAAAAATTTTGAAGTGAAACATATTTTAAAATTTCGGAACTTTTCAAAAAAAATGTTGCTAAAAAACTGGCCACGCGATGTTATTTAAATTTTGTAGGCTCGTAGAACTAGGTATGAGCTACAATTTGATTTGTGTCCCATTTCGACAATTTCTCTGTGGCACCTTCTATGAATTTTTGAAAATCAAAAGTTCTCACCCCTGCATTTAATAAACGAGGGCCGATAAACAATTTTGTTTAGATTAAATTGCTCATAAGTGATAGTAGAATAAAGTCTACAAGTTAAGTTTTAAGTTTAGCAGTATTTGGGGGCGGGGATAGTTTTTCTTACCCCGTCCAATTAATGGCGGAATCTTTCCAACAAAATTAATTTTTTTTTCTAAAAAAGCCAAGTGAAATTGTCGGTTGTAACTTACTCAGGTATATTGAGCAAGTTACTATGCCCTAGGCAATTCCGGTTACGGTTGTTAAAACAAGTCGGCCTTTAAAAATGGCAATGATATTCTCAACGATATTGTTTTCAAAATTTAAAATATACTTTCTACGTATAACATCAAAATAGCGAAATTTTTATGGTCTGTTATCTTGAAATCATCTACAATTCCAGTTTTAGATGTATTAATTAATGTAAACTAAACATTTTCATTGGCACAAAGCTAAAAGCTATTACTCAAACTTCTAATAAATTAAAAATTCATATTAAAAATTTAAAAAGCTAAAATATTTGTCCCAAATTGAATATTTATTATATTTTCTTGTGAATTCTGATAACCTTATAATAACCTTTTTATCATTTTAGAACAGAATTGATAGATAATTGGCAAATCGTAAAGCAATATTTTCGTTTACTTAATTTGCAATGTTGATGCATAAAATGTTTTTAATAAACACAGTTAAAATTAATTTTTAATTGTTTTATTAAATTATTATATATTTTGTCTAAATTACTTCTATTTGTTGGAGGGGATCCGGAAAAACGTCCACTGGTCACAATGCCCACCAGGTATTTTGCGGGTCCATATCGCTGGGGACATTTTCATATTGGCCGCTGACCGCTGTGCCCACAACGACCACAATTGAAAGTAGTTTATTATTTACCGCTACACCAACTCATGTCTGGTGGTCACAACGTCCACCGAGTCTATAACGCCTACCAGTACGGGTCCCCGTAACTGCCACTTAGGACTTACGATCACTTTCAGTAAAGGCCGTTGTGGATATGGTGATGTGGTCTTTGCGGTCATTATGCAAAGTGGACGTTTTGTCCCCCGTGCGCGATATGGGCCGACATAGTACATGGTGGGTGTCGTGTCTTGTTGACCTAGTAAGCCGTGGGTCGCCGATTCAATATTGTTAACAGTCTGAAATCTTTTTGATATTAAAAGGTATAGATTTTGTGAGGTCCAGGGAATAAATTGCTGGCCCATCGCGATATAACCTTAGCTGTTGAGCCGCAAATAAACCATTGGAATTATATTTTATTCTTGTGGTTTAGAAAATATTTTAATCAACTAGATTGTTTTTTAATAATTTCTCATTCGAATGTTTTCCATGCGACTGTGAAATGTTATGAAGTTATTCAGATCAAATTTGCATATTCAGGTTAAGTGTCGTATAATAAATATTAGTGACAGAATACAACTGAATAATTGCAAATGCAAAATAGTTTGAGAGCGGATAAATTTACGTCACGTAATTCTTGTATCGCCGATGTTAATCAAGAACGTAAAGTCTGTCCTGAATAAAAAAAATTGTGGTTGTTTTACCGCTAAGAACTGTGAGATTGTTGGCAATTCTCATTGTTCCATGCTGCCGAACCCACTGTCGCACGCTGGTTGAATCTTCAATCAATTTGTTTACATTCGAATTGTTACAAAACCGGCTCCCGCGTGCACATGTTACAAAAGTGATTATTTCCCCGTCACTGTACGAAGCACAAAGCGAACTTGCTCTAATCGGGAATATGCAGTAGGAAAATCGAACATCGAAGTCTGAGGAATTCGTGTCTGGATCTATTATTAAATTACCATCAGCAAACTAAAATAGAAAATTATAAATAAATAAACTTATTTTACAATTGGATGAACTTTGCGTAGTTAACTATTTATTTGCCGCCGTTTACATATGTTTTAATACGACATTAGAACAGACACGTCCAGCAAGTTCGAACCCAACAACCGTAGCAGTTCGCACTGGAAGTTTTATTATAAGACAATTATATTTGTATATGTGCAAGATAATAAGTAACTACTTTAATAAATTGGTTTGCATTTAGTTACGCTGAAAATATCTAAAGTAGTTCCTGAAGCAATAGCAGCAAATTACACCGTAAGTAATACATATATTTGCATAAATCTGATTGCGAGAAGCATTTAATATCTTTACTTATGAGTTTGTTTGTTTGCACATCATGCATTATAAAGTCAAACGAGACTTAAAACAGAACTTCTAAAGTTCATTAATCAAAACTCCAGCACGCGATGCTTCCGATTCCGTTTAGACATCGCAATGTAAATATACATTAGATATCTCCGCATTTTCCGCTAAATAAACGTGTAATTTATGATCAAAGTAATACATTCTGATATAACCCACTAAATACTAATACTTGTCGGAACCCCGGAAACTTAAGAAGATTTACGCGAAACTGAGATTAGACTTTCTGAAAAATCCGGTGATGTATGAAAAATCGTTAAGCTAGAGGCTACTATTGAATGGGAAAGAGATTATCTTTGCCCTTTTACTTCCCATACCTTCGGTACAGGGAAGTATTGATTTCATAAAAATTTCGAAATCTAGATTTTAACGTAAATACACGTTTTGGGCCTCGGGGAACCCAAAAAAGTTGTTTTTAAAAAAAAGTCTGTCTGTGGGTGTGTGGCTAGGCGTGTGTGGGTGGGTGACGCCTCTACAGGCGAAAGTACTGGACCGATTTTGATGAAATTTTAAATCAAAAGGTATATCTAAAATTTTACTTCTAGTTAAGCTTTTAAAGAAATCCAAAACCGGAAACTGAACTGAAAACTGCCATGTTTTTTTTGTAGCGTTTTTTTCCAAAACAAAATTTTAAGAATTTGAGCACGGAATCTGAGAGAAGTACTTAAGGCAAATCGAAATCTTTTTTACCGAACTTTCTAGCTTCAAAATGACGGCCGCTACAGCTTTTTGAAAATCTCGACTTTAACGCCCATTTACTCAAAAAGAAGTTGTCTGATTGGGATCAGCTACTACTTGTTTGAAAGCCCTTCCTAGGTAGTATACGATGAAATAAAATTAATTTCGAAAATCCGAAAACGATTGCAATGGCGCTGCTTCAAAATTTTGAAAATTATCAAAAAAATTTTTTTGAAAAACTGTATACACGATTGTTTTTAAACTTTTTGAGCCGATAGAGCTTGCATTAAACTGCAAATTTGTTTTTTACTTATCTATTTTTTCATTCTTTTGCATATTTTTGATAACTTCTCAAATAAAGCTATTATAGCCATTTTTGTCCAACTTCCGAAGCGGAATTTCTAATTCGTCGAAGCGTTTCGGCGGGCGCTTACCTTGCTTTCGTGCAGTAGTCGCTGCTCCTATGGGTAGAGTTACGGTACGGAAACCAATTGAACAGACTCGCAAATTCAAATTCTCGCTGCTTGATTTCTTAAACAGTGTTCCCACTGACCCTGGATCACCTGGAAGTCATGGAAAAGTCAGGGAATTAAAATTTTAACCTGGAAGTCATGGATTTTATGCAAAATTTGCCAAAAGTCTTGATTTTTCTCTTGATTTACAGTAAAAAACCTAATTTTCTTGCAATAGTGTTGACATAATTTTAAAAAATTAAAAATTTTCCGATTGGATTGTTAAAACTGCCGCTTATAAAACTTTTGCTGCTGAAGGTTTTTAAAATATTGAGGTACTTTTCTTTTCCTTGTTAAATTCCAAGGAACGTAATATGGCTTATGATTAGGTGCAAGTGACACCGCCATACTGTCTTGTGAATTGATACAAAACGCATAAACGTGACTATTTTTGCGTCTCCTGTTTTATTGATTTTTTTCGTCGAGAGTCATGGGTAAGTATGATTTTTGGTCATGGATATCTTGGAAAAGTCATGGATTCTAGTTCTTGATAGTTAGTGGGAACACTGTTAGAAATCTAATACTCGCTGAACTGTACAACGTTATAATTATTAAAAGCTAAACTTTTGCAAATACGGCAACGGCAAGTATTAGTATCTAGTATTGGCTACAAATTGTTTTTTTTTGAAAACTATAATTTTACTGTGGTGCTTTCTATGAATTTGGATAGATGGAATGAAAGGTTATAATTATAAAATTTACACTTTTGCAAATACGATTAGTAAGTCTACTCCAAGTCCACACTTCAGCTTTTTTTATTGGTTCTAAATCTTTCGGGGAAATTGTAGGTTTAGAGAGTCCGACGTTATTGGAAGTCGTATTTAGTAGATGTTGAAAGCGGGATGTTTTTATACGTTGGAATAAATACATATTTATAAAATTACATTTATGGAATAAATACATGGAACGGTGTCATGATTTTATCTCAAAAAATTCAAATTGTAACAATTTTATTTTACTCAGTTTAGATGTATTCAGAGAAGGATAGGTAGTACCCTGAGCTTCATTACGTACCAGTGAACATTGTATGAACATGACAGTTTCTATAGAAAACTTCTTCGTATCTTGAATGAAGCCTTTGTAGAATTTTATTTCCAACTTGTTAAATTGACCTATTTTTCTCAAGCATCTACTTGAACACTGATATACGAGTATACTAGCTTTCTTGAAGTTTTAAAGTTGCACCTCCTGATTTGAAATCTAAAAACTCCATGCTTAAAACATGGACGACAGGCCAGATTTAATAAATAATTATATGTTTATATTTCTCTAAATATAACCCTAAGGTGAAGTCAAAATTCATTTTTCAAACACGAATTTTCTGCTTGTATGAGTCGATAAGGGTTGAGAAATCAAAGTTCGAAGGGTTCCCTCCTTTCTCTTTTAGCCCTCGGAAATAACTTCATTCAGAAAAGATGGGAGCAGTGCAGGATCGGCTTAATGTGATTCCGGAAGATTTGATTTGTCTATGGCCAAATTGCAACGGAAGTGACGGTGCAAGGCGGTGAAAGTATTAACGAACTAACCGGAAATATTGGTGGAAGTATGTAAAAACACGTAACGATAAAATAAAGGTTGTGGGACGAAATTATTGGTAGACGTATAAGCAACAGGGTCGAATAAAATTCGTCTATTATGGCCAGCAAAATTTTATGGCAATAATCCATGTTTGTTTAACTTTTTGGAGTCCTTAATGGGTTTTGTTGACAGTCGCTAGGATATTACGACCTAACTTCGAGTTTTTTGAGCAGAAAACACCAAGGTGCTGTTTTCTCAGTTAATAACGGCGTGTTGCCGTTGTATCCGTTAAAAGCGGATCTGATTGACAGACATTTTATTAATTGTAGGAGAAGAATAGGACGCTTATCACGCCGTGTATCGGTTAACAGATTTATAACCCGATCAATATACATTTAATCCATGTCATTGTGCTCACCGCTTGTCAAACTTGAGAAACAAGGAATCATTCTAGTGGGAATTACAATGCTAGCGCAAGATATAATTCTAGGGTCAATGTTTAATACTTTTTCAGTTTGAGGTATTTTAACTATAATCCTACTGAACTAGCTAGATTCCAAGAAAACAGCTAGTTGTATCGACGAGCCTAATCAATGCTCGACACAAGAAGAAAAATCGACAATAATATTACATCAAGAATAGTGAAACATCGAAAATTGCTTAAAAAATAGATTTTCAACAGAAGCAATTTTTTATTTACCACTACATTTACACAGGTATCAACAGTTTAACATTAAACAATCAATTACAACCAATACGAAATAGATATTTTGCTAACTGGCAACGCTTCTCAACTTCACACATGCATTCGTTGTCTGCGATTCTTAAGTACTGCCTGCTCGCCCCTCATATTTATCCAGTAGCGTCCGGCATCTTCTGCCGTAGCGTGTTTTTACTTTTTACATTCCAGAAGCTTGATGAATCGTAACTATTTTCTAGTAAGCCAATTAAACTTTTAACACAATCTTCGGCATTTGTACTATTAGACTACAAAACTTATAATAATGAACTGTACATTATAGTAAAGTAATTAGGGCTGTGCGATACGATAATTTCTGTATCGATATTTCTAAATATCGATACGTATCGTTATATCGATTCTATACTAAAACAGCTGTGTCCCTGATAGAGTGATAGGGGTAGGTGCAATCGTAGTCTTTATTAGCGCGTAATTTTTTTTGAAAATATGATAACGCTAAGTAACAATTTCTAAAGTATAGGAAAGTCCAGGCGAAGTGCTTGGCTCATTTTTCTCTTTGTTCCTTAAATTCTCGGCCCACAGCGTAAAACATAAGAACTTGAAATATAAAAACTTGAATTTTTATCAGGTACTAAACGTGTTGTTGGTAGCTGACGACGCAACACAGCGCATTCGAGTACGTTATATGATATCGTAAAACCCTCAGATCCTTAACATTTCTCACACAGTCTAGATTTCGAATGGAATGCGTTTTATGTGTCTCCGGCGAACCCCGAACGCGTTGTAATGGTCCTACACGTGGTTTCTGTTACAGCTTTTGCCGAAGGAATCGACCCGAAGCGATGAGTGAAATCGTTCATATGCTTTTTTAACCACAGGCTTCACTCACGATACAGAATTACTAATATTAGGGTCAGAGCAAAAGGTTTCTACATGTGTGTGAACGAACTTCTTACGAACCGCAACGCCCCGGGAAAAAACATTTACACGAAATTGAAATCGTCTTGAGACAAAGTTTTCTCTTTTCGATTGTACTTTTGTTCTCCTTCCACTTTGTTGTTTTAAATAAATTAAATCTTCATATTTATTTAAAAAAATAACATAAGTTTTTCCTCAATTTTTGCTGTAAAGGTCCAAAGTCATTCCTCAACTTCAGCTTGACATAATCGTCACTTTCCACTTGTCCGCCCGCATCCACTGAATTCCATGACTTTGCCTGGAGCTTCGTCCACTTATCGCTTCCATTTGTTTGATTCCAGTCATTTCCGTTTCGTGAGCTTTTTGGTCAAACTACACCCACGCTCGATCACAATTTGTTGTCTTTGAGAGGCTACGCTGAATTAAATTTCTGAAACCGCT
This sequence comes from Ctenicera cuprea, assembly GCA_958336395.1. Taxonomy (NCBI): domain Eukaryota; kingdom Metazoa; phylum Arthropoda; class Insecta; order Coleoptera; family Elateridae; genus Ctenicera; species Ctenicera cuprea. Next base: position 15,763,380 of record OY284495.1, on the reverse strand, counting down.
CGCGTGCGGTTGACATGATTTCAACGAGAGATACGCCTCGCATGTGAATTTAGATTTTCTACCTTATCTTTCATTGAACAGAAACTAAATAACATCAGCCTTGACTGTGTCTAGTTGAAAGATTACGAGGATGTAGTAAATAATGACGATGCAACTTCCTTCATGCTGATAAGGCACTGTCCTTTCCAGAGGCGTACGTTCAAGCCGCAAAGCTCCTTAAAACTTAGAAACTTAATTTAGAAATAGCATATAATTCGTCACCTGAATTAAATTACTGAAAATGCCTTGCAAGCTAAGTGCATTGGATTTATACGAACTTCACAAAAACAACATTCAATCTCGTTTTCAGACACAAAGCTTTTAAGTGCATTGAACTACACAAAAAGTAGGAATTTCTGGAAATTTCCTCACATTACCTACAGAGGGGTTGGTTTTCGCGTTGTCAGTTGTTGGGTGAAAGCGTCTCTGAAACACTCTCCCCCACGCACTATCTCCAGCGAGATAGCCAGATAAATGTTTGTTGAAGGAAGCATTGCAATATTTTCTTTTGAAGTTCTCACTTTATTAAGCATTTTTTCAAACTGCAGCGTGGTCTGAATAAAATAAATCTCTATAAGGTAAATAAACACCAAAACACACACAGAACTGGAATACAACTTTACAGTATGAATAGAATGGGTTTGAAAAACCGGAAAAATATACAATTGGAATAAAAATTGTAACCTACTTAAACTAAAGTTTTAGTTATGTATTTAATTTGCAATATTTGAAATCAAAGATATGGAAATATTTTAAATTTATTTAATAAAGTTTATTCATAATAATTCTGCAAGCAACGTGCAAATTTACTAAAATGAGGTGGAAAATTCGTTTACATTAAATTGTCAGATAAATAGAAATATCGCAATTAATTATCAGATATTTTTATGGAACACTGTTTTACTTTTTTTCTTGAAGTATGGAAAACAAAATTACATTTTCCTCAATCGCTTAATAATTTCTGACATCAAAAACTGATTTTTGAACTGTTGCTAATCATTAAATGCAGCCGTCGGGAATTGATTGTTTTTACGTCATGAAATTAATTTTTGCGTCAATAAACGGAGTCTGATCAGAATTCGAAAACATTTTTTTTGTCGTCATAAAACGAATTTTTGACTTAATTATGAATAAATGAAGTTTGAAGTCAAAGAAACCCTCTGAAAATGATTTTTGGCGTCAAACAATTAATTATTTATCGACGTCAAATGTTAATTTTTTGGAGTCAAAATAAATTATTGACGTTGAGAAATTATTTTGTGACGAAAAAAATTTATTTTCTGGCATCTCTAAATATTTTTGACGTGAATAAACGAAATTAATTTCAAACTTCAGCAAATAAATGATTTTTGGCGTCAAAACATTCATTATCGACGTCAAATGTTATTTTTGACACCAAAAAATCAATTATTGGCGTCAAAACGTCGATAAATGTTTAATAAGCAAAATAGCGTTTTATGTATTTTTCAGTTTAGCACATCTTTTGAAAATGATATTTGACGTCATAAAACAAAGTCTTGACTTCAATAAAAGAAGCCTGAAGTCAATAAATGAATTATCGATATTATATTATGTTATTTTTATAGCGTCAAAAAAATTATTCACTCCAGAAAATCATTTTATGGCGTTAAAAAATTATTTTTTGTCGTAAACAAATTATTTTCTGGCATCACAACTATTTTTACGTCCATAAATGTTTAACACTAAGCAATATGCCGTTGTATATATTTCCCAGATTTTAAGATCTTCAGAAAATGATTTTTGGCGTCAATAATATTCTTTTGACGTCATGAAGTGAATTTTAGACTTCTATAAATGACTGACTTTTGGCGTCGAAACATGAATTATCGATGTCAAATTTTATTTTTTTTGCGTCAAAAATTCAATTAATGACTTTAAAAAATCACTTTATGGCGTCAAAAGTTATTTTAAGCGTAAAACTAATTTTTTTCATCCCTATATGTTTTTGACATCAATAAATGTTGAATAATAAGCAAAATGACTTTTTATGTATTTTTCAGTTTAGCAAATTCGAAAATGATTTTTGACGTCAATAATATTACTTTAACCCCATAAAATGAATTCTTGACTTCAATATATGAAGTCTGAAGTCAAAGAAACCTGAAAATGATTGGTGTCAAACATACATTTATCGACGCCAAAAGTTATTTTTTTGGAATCAACGATGAATTATACACGTCAAACAATCATTTTTTGAATAATAAGCAAAATGGCGTTTTATTGATATTTCAGTATGGAAAATGATTTTTGAAAAAACAATTTACCAGCATTTTTATTTTTGACGTCAAAAGATCATTTTATGGCGGCAAAAAATATTTTTTTTTAAAGCAAATTCACAAACAATTATTTCACCTACCAAACTGACTTCTGGCCAACAATAAATATTGGTAGTAGTATAATTTGCACACATTAAAAGTTGGATTTTTTTAAATTAAATTGCAATTTAAAAAATATATAAAACGCCATTTTGCCGGTATCAAACATTTTCATATTGACGAAAAAAATATTTTTTTGACGTCAATCAATGTTTGATACCGGCAAAATGACGTTTTATATATTTAGTTTTGAATTTGATTTATTTAAAAAAATCCAATTTTTAATGTCCGCAAATTATGCTACCAATATTTATTGTTGGCCGGAAGTCAGTTTGGTAGATAAATTAATTGTTTGTCAATTTGCCAATTTTGAACACATCATTTTCAAGCAATAGTACATCGGGAAACATTATACTCTGAAACATCTTTAAATAAATAGGACCTACTTCTTAGATGATGATGACGATGATACCCCTGGAGCTTTAATTAATCTTTTAGAAATTGTACTTGGGAATATCATGTGTGAACCTACGCATCGTTTATGTTATGTATTTTTCGTGTCTGCCTTAAGTTATTCGTGCTGTTCAAACTTCACCCAAGAAAATTATGATACCTTGTTATTAAAGTAAATGCGAGAGTAAATGGCAAAATGCTTCATCTTTGGCCATAATTACTTGTAAAGGTTGGGGTTACTAATAAACGCTGAATTGTTAAAAAAAACATTTGGATGACTCACGAAGCGTGTGAAAATATGCATTAACAGCTTTGTACGCAGCAAAAAAAAATTTTGAATATAAAATTATCTAGTGCAAATACTACGACATAATTATATAAATAAATACTACCACATGCAATCTAACAGCTGTTAACCTAATAATAGGGTTTATCGACAATTCAAAATCTAGGGTCGTGCATGTCGTGTCTACACTCAACAATCTAAGCAGGAAAAACCGGATAAACATATGTGCGATTCGTTTGTTTAAATTGTCATCAAGCAAAAAAACGGTGGTTTGGCAAAAGATGTGTGTTCAATCCTTAATTCAAGGAAATTTTAAGTAATTGCTTTATTTGTCAGAGTCGAAGGAAAAAAATGTTTTTTTTTTATTTCGTGAAGTGACGAAAATATGTCATTTTTTCGGTAAGTAGGTGGTATTTGTCAGGAAGTTAATAAATTATTATAATAGCCGAGTTCTGTGGGTATAGAAAAACGTTGTCGTCGCCTTTGATTGTCAAACTTTGTCATTCCGGAAAACGATACGCCAGAAATAATTTACGATTTCTGTTAACCCAGAATAGATCCCGGGTTGGCGCAGCTAGGATACCCATTCACGTACGATCGCGAAGTGCAGTCCGCGGTCAGTAGATGAATCGGTGTCCTAAGGCTGTGCTAACAAGGCCCCTAGTGCTATCGGATGGGCACGTAAATAGTCGGTCTCGGCTGCCATACTAACACCATGGCAGTCGTTAGAGGGGTTGCAAGTCTTCTTCAGTATAAATGAAATGAATGAATGGCTTATAATGAACGTGGAAAAAAACTGCGGGGGCATACTGGTTAAAAGGCTATAGGGCTCCACTACCCCCTGAAACGTAGCGAAAAAGTCAAACCCGGAGTGAAAGTGACCTATCCTCGCCACCTGGTAAAGGTAAAAAAGGTATTTTATATGGAGATTAAGTAAGTAAGTAAGTTAACTCAGAAACCTGTTATTTTCAAAAACAATGTAACCATAACAAAACGATGTTGCCGAATTTTTAGATTTTCTTATTAATGTTTACATAAATAGAAAAAAATGTTTTCTTTCTGCCAGAAAAGTTTTCAAAAAAAAGGGGGCGCTGCTCAGTTAGACGAATGTGTGACTCTGAGCTGAGCACCTCCGGTTATATTCCGGGAACGTCATTCAAATGACGCCCTCGGAAGGTTTATTTGCTGCAGAATACAACTCACAGCAGTAGAGAGTTCGGTGATTTGTGCTAAAGCTGTAGGTCCCCTTCATCTAGAGTACTACTGTTATGCTCAAACTAGATAGAAACCACAGAATGCTAACTAGCGTCAGATGTAGAAAACAGTTCATACAGTTTTCAAGCGGAAATAAATATATAATGTTCGTTCCTAATTATTAAGACTTCCTGAGTTCAGAAAACTTGCTGGTAAGTTCTGTTTGTTTTTAGAAAAGGACATTGTTATATTAAAATCTGTTAACATCTCTCTTGACCCCAGAAAAATATTATCAGTTTATTGACAATTTTATTGTATGACCAACATTTCTTTTAAAAATCTACTTCCCTAGTCGGAACAACAAGTTGCCACTGACATTTTTAGTTATCCAGAAAAACATCGGAGATGTCTTATAATGTCTAGATAGATAAAATCTGGTTTTGAAATATCGTTTGCAAGAAAGAAATATATCAGGACAATCTTACTGCAGCGAACGACTCATTCAGAAAAGTAATAAACTTTCAGACATATGGCCAATTCTAAGAATAAGAAATTGCCATCAATTTCCCGCAGTTCGCTAATTTCCAGGAAATTAAAGTTATATCCATATACCGAGCGACATACAATAAAATCATAAGAACAGGCCCTTGCTTAGCTGTATTCAGAAAACAATTACAATTATGGTCCGTGTCAATCTTAATTATGTTTTCGGAATATATCTAAGACCACGCCGCTCAACACCTTCTCTAATGTATTTTTTTATGGATCGCTCGGTATGTGAATTCAAAAAAAATATGCTATTTTGTAGATAAATTATACACATTGTCACGAGGGGGGGGGGACAAAAAGTTAGTTTTTAAATAATAGTAGCAGAACCCGTGGTCTACGCCCTTCGATGTTTTCTATGGTACCTTCATATCCGGCGGTTGCCGCTCCGAAGGTTTCTGAGTCGGGCTCAAGAAGAGTTGCACTCGGAAATAAAATCCCTGAAAAAATTGAAAAAACCGGAACAAAAGCCTGGAAAAAATCTTATCAGAACTCCAGAAATTCTTTAATAAGAAGCAGGAAAACAATTAGTTAAATTTATCACTTGTCTTCATTTCCACGTACGTGCCTTTACGGAGATTTACAAAATGTTTTTGTAACTAATAAATACGCACTAACAAATGTTGTTGGCCATTTGCATATAATTCCAAAATTAAATTCGCTCTTATTCATATAAATCAGAGATGTAATGATCCAATTAATATACATTCCTCCGATATCGGCGAACTTCGTGGCCCAATCATCCTACGCGATTTTAACGTAAAAATCAGAACCCGCAAACAATAAATAATAAAGCTGCTTCGAGATGTAAGAACAATGAATACAACGTCAGTAAAATTGTGGTGCCTAGAATTTGTAGTAAATAGTTTTGTAGTAAACATTTTGTAATAGTAAGCGGAACCTAATCCGGATCTCAATTTGTAGCTGGCGAATGGTGAAATTCCCCTGACATACATTTGTTTGTTGTCAGCGCGATAAATGCACATTTCTGACCCTCTAAAAGACATGGGCAGTAAGTAATTGTCAATTCTTAAGATCAATATTAAAACTCTCGAAATCGATTATTCTGTTGTGCTTCTCGGTTTTTGTGAGTACTCGGGTAATTTATTCAGGTAATCGACCAAACTAAAGCTCCCTCCCTCCTATTTCACAATGTGAGATGGTACTGCTGCGATTATATCGCAATATAAGGCCAAGTTTACAGCTGAAATTTCGATATTATTATTATTAACGAAAAATCACCGAGTTTACGGAAATCTATTATGTTGTAATCGTAGAACACGAATCTAGAGTATTTTCTGGTTTTCTAATTAATTTTGACGGACTAACCTTGTTTCCCCGTGGTTTTATGTGTACATGTAACTTTCCGTTACGATCAATCAAAATTTACATCTTTAAACATTTTGCTGTAATTTTGAAAAATAGTAACGAAAATGCACCTTACAGCCACTAGGAGAAAACTAGATTAAATTTTGCTCGGGGCAAACAACTGCATTTCCTCTCTTGTTTGTCTCCTACAAACATCCCCAACTACATTTTCGTTCCGGCGCCGGCGTCTGACAGGTTTCACGTTGTCGTTTTCCCATTTCTATTCGCGTGGAATCACATTCAAATCCCTTTATTGCAACCGCCTTTTCCTGCATCTAATGAGATAGCCATGATGGTGTTGTTCGAGCGGGCACAATTATTACGTAGTATCAGCCAAAAAACTTCAATTAAAGCGACAAGTGCTTGGAACATTTCGTGCCTGCGGTGAATTAGCAAATTACCGTCCCTGAAACAAAGGACATTTACTAGACACAAAGCAGATTACTCAAAGAAAATGGAAAATAAACAGGCCGACTGGGGCGAGCAGATAGGGGAAGATAGGCACTCTTCTTAGCTTAATTGATGAATTAGAAGGGTGCAGGATGAAAGATGAGCATGGGGACAACACATGAGAAACTATAGCTCAACCGAATTTGCATTTGATTGATTATTTTTCTGTAGCGTGTTGCTCCGTGGGGTGTGGACTTATCTGGATGAAGAAGTACATCCTATAAATTCATCTGTTAGAACATGCTTATCTCGTGACAAAAATGAATTTTGAAGGGAATTAATGGGCAGAGATTTTCTGGTGAATTTTTTATCTTCAATCTGATTATGTCGTGGTTACCCTCGTAATTATTCTTTTTTCTTTTGTGGCTGAACTGCGTGAGTTTTGTTTGGTAACTTTGATATTTTGGGTTTGGAAACATGCAACGGTGATAGTGAAAACGAACAAAGTAAAATCGTTGGAATGAGTTTTAGCTCGTTAACTTCATCAGCTATAACGCTCCAGCGAAATTACGAGAGGAATATAGAAAGTTTAAGAACATATAATTACTGTTTTTTTGTTGTTGTGGCAAAATTATCGGAAGTATTTAAAACAGATTTTCTTAATGATTGTTAATTCTAGCAGGTGCCACAACGTTGTTTCTAGAGAAAATACGAATGTGAGTCAGCAAATCTATGAACATTTAATTACGTTTTTCTATTGAAGGATATCGGAAATTGTTAAATTTGATTTTTTTACATGATCGCAAGTGCCATAACGTTCTAGAGACAACAAGAAAATAATACGAGGGAGGTTCAGAAAGTCAAAAGATCATACAATTGTGTATAGTATGGGGGGCCGGGTGAGAGTGCGACTATCCAACGGTACGAACGTGCTGTATTTCCTATTCTCTGTTCAAACGTACTGCACTGCACTGCAAAAAATTTGCCGGCAACTATTAAACGACAAAGGAGTCGTCTACATAAAAAATTCTACAATAAAATTGCGCCTTTTAAATCGTTACGCCTGGGGGCAAACTCCTCTCGCCCCACCCTAATTCCGGGACTGGTCACAACTATTTTTGGGTTTTTACCGTTCTGAGATATTTTGAATTTTAATTTATTAGTCTGTATACTAAACCCGGATCTCTTCTATCTCAACATTTAGCGGTGAGGGGCCTCCGCTACTAGAACTTACATATTTACGCGTGCATGATATAAGGCGCGAATTCATTTGTACATTGAACCGTTACACTTTTCAATGCAAATAAGCAAATGCAGGTTCACAGAATATGTTCGGCTTATTAGCAGCTTGATTTGTTTAGTGTGTATTTATTAGTTTCAAACACATTTTGAAAATTTCTGTTACGGCACTCTCCTGGATATGGGGAAAAGTGCCAAGTTTCGCTAAGTTTAATTAACTTTTATCCCGATTTTTTTTCAAAGAAATTTCTCTGGGGATGTTATAGGAATTTTTTTGATGGTTCTTTTCCTCAAATTTGTTTTTCGGTGTTTTTTTTCGAGGACTTATGCGCTTTTTTACGGGATTTTCTTTGTGGAAATTTTTTTGCTCTTTTTTTCTAGATTTGCAGATTCATAAAGTCCTTACAACATTTAAGTAAGCACTTTGCTTTAGGCAACCAATCTATTTATATATTAAATCCGAATCCTTTTATCATGTCTCAATTTTTGGTGACGACGGACTATGCTCTTACATCTCGACGCAGTTTATTTATTATTACGTTTGCTGGTTCCGATGTTTATGTAACACGTAGGGCGGCACGGTACTTCATTTCAAAAGTTTGCATACAATAAAAACATGGTGCGTAGCCCACGGGGTTTGCTATTTTACTAAGGTGTATGGATAGGCACTTGTTTAGTTGTATACATGTTCATTTACGTTTGAGCTGTCAGATTTTGCATCGGTATTATTCTACATGCAGAATAAGCAGGCAAAGGGCTTTGTATTCTCCAATCTACATGCAGAATAACCATGTCTAATAAGTATATTTTACATGTAATATTCTACATGCCCATTGTCCAACCCTGATTGTTATTGTGACATAATTATCCGAATTATTTAAATATTGAAATTTTCTTTGTGATTGTAAACTGTAGAGGTGACAAAATATTCTTTTTAGAGAAAATACGAGGTTGATTCAGAAAGTCGAAACACAAACAATTAACTTTTGTGTTGTGACATTATCCGAAATTTTTACATGATCGTACGCTCTAAAAACTGCCGCAACGTGATAGAGAAAACAGGAAAATACGTGGATGAGTCAGGAAAGTTCCTGACAGTAACTAAAGTGTGTAATTTGAAAAATGAATTTAGCATTTTGTTCCAAGATATAATATTGTTAAATCAGATATAATAGTACAGATATTCTACCGAAAATTGATGAAATGAATTTAATATATTATTAGTGTGATACTTTACTGCTTTTTTTTTCATTTGTCCCGTATTGTCACTATGAAAACTTGTATTAAGTTACTTGTGTAATATTCCTCAGTGACGGGGCCGTTAGAACTCTTTTGTAAATACGCTTGACAGCAATTAATTACTCAACGTCTAAAACGAATTAACAATCTTACTGAAAATATTTTTTTCTGCAGATACACATAATTTACTTCGTAAATTAAAAGCTATGGTCCATTTACGTGACATTTTCGGAAATGTGCCAAGTTGGAAAAATTTAGGCCGTCTCGTCAAAGTTGCCGAAGTGTATAAATATTCTAAGTGTGGTCCTTTTAGTTTTGTTTTGTATCACAAACAATGCGGGATAGTGAAATTTTTCTTGTGCGTCTTAATGATTAGGTGGGTCGGAACGCGTTAAAGCAAAACGCGAGGGAACACGGCTATTAATATCCTTACACATCCTCATCATTCACCCATAGAAATGGTCGAAGTCCCCACATTCTTCAACGATCCACCTGTGCTTTTATTTATATATTAGAAGTGTCTGCTCTTCTTTATTAACAAATGGGTGTAAAAGAAATGCGAGATTGTGACGTGAAGTACAAAGGTGTTCATAACGTCTGAGAACTTGTCGTTTTAGTTTTACTCTTCTTATTTTAGATTTCCCATTAGTAGTAGTTGAGGTAGGCTACGTTGCTTTACCGTCTGCTTTTTGTCTTCCTTTTAATCTGGTTATGTAAATTTAAATAAGACGTACAAGACTGTTAGGCGTCGTTTTCTTCTTATTGGAACTTAAATTGAATTTGCCTCGAACAGTTATCTGGGACTAAATTGATTTTGTTTGTAATTCACGATGAGATTTCTCCGGATGAGGTGGAAAGTTGCTGCGAGGCGACGGAATTGACAATTTTAAATGCATTAATGTTCTTGAAATCATTATTTTATAATACTAAAAAAAACAGTACCGCTTTTGTATGTATTTTTGGAATGTTCGTATTCGTAATTTTTTTTCGTTTTGTTAATATTTTTGCATTTAAACCAGTCTGTATTACGTATTTTTAAATTTTTTGAACGTTGTCGTGGTGTTTAAAGAGTGGTGTTTTTAGTGCACCATCTCGATGTACCTAAAAGCTAGGAAGTGAAGGATAGGACGCTTGTCACGTCGGATACCGACTTTTAACCTGATTAATGGCGATTAATCCATGTTATGCTCGCAATTTAGGGTCTAACTTCCCTGAAATACTTGACACGCAAGGAATCTAATGGAAAAGTGGGCATCCCTAAGCACCCCAAGATATATGTACTAAGGTCACTGGTTAATTCTTTTCAATTCACCACGTCGAGGAGTCTCAACTAGTCCCGCCGAACTATCTAGATTCCAAGAAAGCACGTAGTATCGGGGGGCTTAACCATTTCTTAACAACAATAATAGATATCAACAGACAAAAAATAATTGTATAAATAGTTTAACTTTAACACATTTTTAAACATTCATTCATTAAAATAAGATAAATCATGAAATGTAAAGGGGGCAATACAATAAAGTAATACGCCTCTCAAAAATAAGCACGCAGAGTAGTTTAGGGTATTTTTCGTTTTTTATAGTTGAGAAACATTTCCAGAGAAAAATGCTTTAAAACTATCTTACTTTTCCTTATTTAGCAAAGAACTAGGTTGGATTCTTCACATACGCAATTTCACGATTCCAAATTGGCCACGTTTAAGCAATTGGTCACAAGCTCTGTAGGCCTTTCCCATTAAAACGTTGGCCATAAATCTTTTTTACGTACGCAGCTTCAGGTTCGAGTAACTCATGTGGGAATACATACATCTACTCGTCCGGCAGACTCAATCACGTTCCAAAAGGGAATTCAAATTTCACACACTTTACAAGCTGCACAAAGAGCAGCCATTTCTAGCTAACAATCGAGTAGTAAATTATATGAATTAACGGACAGACAGTCTGAATGACCACGTCGTATTGCCAATTCGTGACAATCACAGGGCTTTAGTGCTGTCGATTGCGCGATTACTCCAACTGCAAATTACGAGAATTGCAGGCTAGAGTCCTGTATATGCAAAGCAACCTGCTCTTCAGGTTTTTACTCGTATTTGCCGCCTCAACTTCATTTTCATTTGAATGTGGCGTTAAATAACCTCGGAGAATGATCCTCAAGTGGAGATTTGCAATTTAACCTGTTACGTTAAGCCTTCTTATAGTGCGCAGTGAATGCTATTTATTGAAAGCAAATTCATACTCTGATGAACTTTATTTGAATACGCAACCGAATATTTATGTATGCTTTAATGTAAAGTGGTTTTCTGCAAAATTAAGAGAAATCGTAAATTCTTAAAATACGTCTCAGCAATTCTTAAAAGGATTCTGCTTTTTGTGACAGCTGGATCTTGAGGAACCTGACACATTTCATGCGCTGTCTCGTCAGATAATTTTATTACTTACTGCCTACCAGTAGAAAGAAAATTATATAGAATAAATCGCTGTTGGTTGGGGGAATATCGTAAAATGTTGTAAATTCCAGTAGCATATACTCACCGGGCTAGTACACTTATCAGTAGTACTTGTGATTTCTTATTAATATCATTTAATAAAAATGCCATTGAGAATACTGCTGCAAAAAACCTTAATTTTTAACATTTTGCACATACAAACTACTTTTCAAACTTTCGATCATTAAAAGAAATCAAAGTCCTCACTGAATACTTATCTTAAGATACCACCCGTTAACAAAGTGTTTCCGTACGTTTAAATGTTATGGGTTAGATCTGTTAAATCATCGGCTATTTACAAAAAGAAAATTGTTTTGCAGAAACCCGAAACGCGGTACTGTTTAATATGTCAGAAAAAGGTATCGTTTCTGTTAAAAGAAATGTGAAGCTTCGCGTGTTTTTACATACAAGAAATGTATTAACTACAAGAAACTCAAATATAGCCCAACCTTACGTTGCGTTAGCTGGTCCTTATCTTACCTGACCATAGTTTACCTTACTTTATCGCAACTTACCATGTCTTACTTTAACATGGTTTACCTTACCTTACCTAACCTCAACTTAAAAACGTTACTCAACTTTGGTTTGTCTTGCCGTACTATATTGTACGTATATTTACCTCAGCTTTTTGCGTATTACCTGAACATATCTCCTCTCACCGTACTTTTCCATATCTTACCTCACACATCTTACCTTACCTTGCTTAACACATCTTACTCAACTTCGCTTCGTCTTGCCGTACTGTGTCATATATTACCTCAGCTGGTCGTATATTAGCTTAACATAATATCTTGTATCGTCTTACTTGTTCATACCGTAGTGTACCTTATCATACTTTACCATTGGTTACCCTATCACAACTTACCTAACCTTACGTTGTTTTAGATTATTTTATCTTACTTCACGTTGCCATAGCTTACCTTAAGTTACCGTGTCTTATTGTAGCTTGTCGCAGCAAACACCTTACCCTACCATAGATTTTTTTAGCATATTTCACTTTACTATACCTTACCTTAGCTTATCTTACATTATTGTAGCGTCCTTTACCTTATTTTAGTTTACCTTACGTTACCTAAGTTTCTCCTTTCTTACCATAGTTTATCTTATCTTTCCTCATCGTAGCAAACATCTTATTGTACAATAGATTTTCTTAACATACTTCACTTTACCATACCTTACCTTAGCTGAGCCTACCATATCTTACCTTGTCTTACCTTAAACGTCTTCTTTCATACCATACTTTACCTTTTCGTAGCATACGTTGTCTTAGCATACTTCACTTTACCATAGCTTAGCTTATCTTATCTTACCTTACATTATCGTAGCGTAGTTTACCTTACCTTACCCAAACTTCTACTTTCTCACCATACTTTACCTTATCTAACTTGTAGTAGGAAACAGCTTACCGTAACGTACGTGTTTTAGCATACTTTTCTTTACCATGCCTTACTTTAGCCTAGCTTACCTTTTCTTACCTTACATTATCGTAACGTAGTTTACCTTACCTTACCTAACTTTCTGCTTTCATACCATACTTTACCTTATCTAAGCTTGTTGTAGGAAACAGCTTACCGTAACGTACGTTTTCTTAGCATACTTCACTTCACCATACCTTAGCCTAGCTTACATTATCTTACATTATGGTAGAGTAGCTTACGTTGTCTTAGTTTACCTTACCTTACCTAAACTTTTCCTTATCATAGTTTGCTGTATCTTAACTTGTCGTAGCAAACACCTTACCGTACCATACATTTTCTTACTATACGCTCACTTACTGTACCGTACCTTACATTAACTTGTGTCAACATATCTTACCTTACCTTATTTTAGCTTATAATTGGTTAAACCTCATTGTACCTCACTTTCAAATCAATGATAGCGAAATCTATTACAATATTGCGGAGAAAAAGTTTAAATCGTTCTGAATTATTAACCTCAATTTTGATATACTCGTTCAAACATGTATACTGTACGTTGCATACATAATGTATTAAAAGCTGATTGTATAACCTTGCTGTATTAAGTAAATGAATAACGTGACGGTTTAATAAGATTTTACATACTGCGTGACACATTTTCATCAGTCATCGCTGTTTCATTTACATTAATTGAATTCAGTAAAAGGCCTTTCCACGTTAATCGTCTGTAATTTTACGACAGCTGCCATAGGTATGATTAAAGCGATTGTATGTAATGACCTCCTGATAAGTCACAATTAACAGGGTAATTAAAACATAAGCGCGCTTTGTTCCAGCTAGCACATGACAAGAATATTTTTCCCTGCGTACCTACGTGTATTCTCCAATAATTACAAGCTTTAATTACATTGTCGTGATAAGCTACTAAAGTGTAACTAATTTCAGCGGCGCTCTTCCGCAGGCCATTTCAAGCCAAGCACGATAAGAGAAAGTGAAAATTACTGATCCGTGATCCATGATCTGCTCACAATCAAGAGAAATTTAATCGATAGGTTGGTCAAAACACAAAGAACTAATGTTATGTAACTTTGGTAATTTGTCTGCTATTGTGTTCCGTTTTAGTATTTTTTGTTGGATGTTAGTAATTTTGCTGCGACGTTTGCAAACTTTGGAACTTTTTTTTTATTTATCGTTGGGTCGTTTCTGCTGCTGTAATTACATAAATTAGTTGCGTAAATGTCTTACATATTTATGAGAAATTTAAAAATTTTTTAATCAAAAATGTTATTAAACTTTATAATTTTAAAATTTGATTGTTTAATAAATCCCCCTTAATAAATCAGTGAAATTGACAGAAAACAAATAATTAATTTTCTGTAAAATATATTTTTTTAATTTTCCAATTATTCAAAAATTACTAAATTGCAGGAAAACTTCAAATTAATAAAATAAAACGTGAGAAAAAACTTCTACCGTGAAAATGCGAGTTGTTGGAAACAAAGGAGCGCTAAAAACCTGCAAGTCATTGAAAAGCCAGAAAATAACCCTATCGTAAAAAAACACCCTATTGTGACAAACAGTTTCCTTCTTTTACAGGACATTGATGAAGTAGTTATTTAGCTGCTTCGAAAGTTTTGAATTTTTCGACTTGGAAATTATGCTATGTTGTTAGTTTAAGACAATCATGTCAGAAAAATAAATTTAATATACTGCCATCACCATAGCAACCAAATAACAAAACGTATACAAAATCGACAAAGTATCCGCTGAAACAACTTTGATTATGGCTATTTTTGCATAGAAGTTACAACCCTTATGAGTTACTTTGCAATCACCCTGTATAAGCGCAGACTTGAATTCGAACTGTAATAATCGAGTGTAATTCGACAGGCCAAAAAATGGAAGCAGCAAAAATAGTAGCCCCCTTAAAAATTACTGCATTTAATAAAACAAGTTGAGGATCTTATTCTGCTGCTACTGATCTAGAATCTATCTGTATAGTAAATCCGGAACTGTCTCAACTTTACGCGACGACGTAATAATGTTGAATAAGTGGGTCCCCCTACTAGGAGCCATATCTTATCCGCTGCTACCGCTCATTACCAAACAAACTCCACAAGTTGCGGTGGCGGGGGGGGGGGGGGGCGTTGCGCACGGGAAATAGGACATTGGGGAGCTCGCACACTATAGAAAAATTCGTCTTAATTTTTTGAAGATGTATTTTATTTGAAAATTTTCAAAATTGTATCACAATCGACAAAAGAAGTTGAATTCTTTCTAACTTTACATGTTGCCAAGGACAACTACCAGGCAGTAATTCGTTGCATATTAAAAGAAATTGTAACTAAATTATTCTATTAATTGCCAGGAATGTGTCGTAAATTATATAAAATTTGTCAGGGTGCAAAAGAATCACTAATTTTATAAAAGAAATTTAAAAAAATCGATTTTTTTTTGATTTAAATAAATTTTTCTGGTGTCTTGAAACCTGTGTTTATCTTTATAAAACAGTACATGTTTTTAAGTTTTCCATCTACATCTGTAGATTTGTAATACGTGTAAGACATATGTTTAGATATACCTAAATAAAGAAAAAGTGAAACAAACGGGAATTTATTTTGCACATCTGTACGTTACAGAAATTAGTTTTAGACTGAAGACTTCTGCCTTTTAAGAAACTACTCACATAAAAATGTTCTTAATTCTATTTTTCTATTTAACAATAATTGTAATGTTGTATTTGACTACTAATTTTATGCTATGGGCATGAGCCATGTAATCCCTAGAATTGACCATTTATTTTAAGTTTAATTTGTTTTATTTTTATTTAAAAGAAATCATTTGCGTTTGATACTAAACTTGTAATTGCTTTTTCACATTTTTTTATTATTCTACAATACACATTCGAAAAATTGACGTTTTTGATTTAAATCATTGATTAAAATGAAAACATCGCAACGATTTAAATCGCGATTTAAATCTTAATTTAAATCAAGTTGATTTAAATCTTCACACCCTGAAATTTGTCCAAAACCTTTGGCTGCCAGTGGACGAGTGTACCCAATATCTGTCACAAAAACATTCCCATTTATTACAAAAATTGCCGTGTTTTTTAGAACGCGTGAATTGCTGCAAATTTCGAAGTATGAAATATAAAAAAATGTTTTGTTTGTGGGAAATTTTTTCTTCCTTCTAATTCTCACATACTTTTGCGGAATCGATCGTATCTTTTCCAGGAGGCATGTTTTGTTTTTTAAATTCTTGGATATTTTTTCAAGATTACTATGTTTAACAAACATGCAAATGTCAACAAGGAAAACGTCCGTTCTAAGAAATACATGTGTACTTACATGTTTGAATAAAAGATATGCAAAAATGTACGCAATTCTATTGCATTTTAAAACACTAAGCATTGTAAGAATGCTAATTGACAGCAATAATTACAGATAATTGTACGACAAAAAAATTCCGAACTTAATGTTGCAGCTTTACTTTGTGAATTGCTAAATTTGCAAGGTAAATTAATTGCATAAAATGCTACGAACTTGAAAATTAAATACCTGTTGGGCCACGACCAGTTCGCTTGTAAAACGTAGAATTCAAGCACGTGGCGTCATTTTAAATTCATTTTCCAGCTTTTACTCGCGAGTTCAATAACTGCATTAAAATAATATCACCTGTTTATCTGCATATCTCGGCGTGTTCATATGACATATGATGTATGTTTCCTGCTCTGCGAGGATAACTTAGCGATGCTCAAGAATAATTAACTTTTTTACAAGAAAAATTAAAAGGCATACTAGTTTTCCATATAATTTTCCAATTGTAAAATTCATTCAATGCGTGCAGTGATTCTAACGCTCTTTCTTCCTTGACATGGCCTTCATTATGTAAAATGGTTAATTTATGCGTTTAAACATCTGGTTGTCATAATCTAAAGTCGTTGGAATATTGAAACTCGGCCAAGAGTAATGAATACGCATGTTTGTTCGATTTTGAGTAATTTACATATCAATGTATGTTGTACGGGAAAGATTGTGGTACAAAATTTGAATTTGCATAGAATTATTTGTTTGTGTTTTTTGTATTCACATCATCCAATTTCAATTTTATAAATTATGAGTTATGTAAAAATTAGAGTAGGTTATATTAAGCATTATTAATACATCTTATGTGCAGCTGTAGATATAAAAACTATACTGCCTGAACAACTTTTATCAGTTATTAATTTATTATATATTTTAATATTTATATGCTATTCGGTTATACCATAACTTTTCTAAAAAACATCGCAAGCAATCTACATAATACAACATAATATCGATAAATAATATCATAAATCACGCCTACTTTTTCATTTCCTGGTGTTCCCATTCTATAATTGTCCAATAAGTGAACATTTTTCCAATATATCGTTTTATCATTAGTACAACTAATTTTCATAGGGAAATAATAATCGGATTAGTTTTTCCGACCGATTCTTAGATAGTTTACTTTTAACTATAAAACAGAGATCAATCAAAGTTAATATTTTAATATTTCTACAAATACATATCAACGGTGTATACAAATGTTAGAAATAGAATGGCCTGTTTCCTTGGTTAATTGCGTCTTTCCTAGGGCTCATTTACAATACCCCCCTCCCCTCCTCAGGAGGTCACGTAGGTCGGCGATTCACTGTCGCTCGATTCGGGTTAGGATGTTCACACCAACCACATTTTTTTAAAGAATCATGAGGCCGTGCGTGAGCACGGCTCCATGATTCCCATCCCATCCCCTTACCCGGGCTCAGCGGACTTGCGCTATACACCGGTCTAACATGCCCCACCCCTGAAAGACATGCAACCCAACATACACACCACACACACTATCCATGGACACGCCGGATTTAACACATTCAGAAAAAATTCCGACGGGCAGAGGACTCGAACCTACTGCCGTTGGAAGTCTAGTTTCAATGCCTGGGACTTTCACCACTAGACCACCCGCTGGCCCTACCAACCAAATACCAGCCGCTGAGCAATAGTTCCTTACACGATAATTTTTATTATTATTATTTTTTTATCCTTACACTTACTGGAAGGGGGTGAGGTCATATGGCCCTCCATCTAACATGCGCAAGACCATACAATCACCCACGTCCTGGCGGGGATTTAAACCCCAAACCTCTGCACTGCTAGCTGTTCGTTCAACGGACCGAGCCACTACCCTACGAAGGCCGGCGTCGATAATTTAGCATTAAATATTTAATTTCACTGAGAAAAAAGGTTAATAGTGGTAATGAGAAATCCAATACCCTTAATGAAATTTTCTCATACCTATGGTGACAGCAAAGCTGTTTAATTACCTTTAGTATTCGCGTTTTTTACCCAACGAATCATAATAGATATGAATTACAGGTTAATAACCATTACAAGAAAGTAGCCTATAAAAAGTATTAACATGCTTTATACAGATTATTAAACATAACTAATAAATAGTATCATTTGTTATTGCTACTGCTAAAAAAACAGCTTTATGCGGAATATGATCTAGAACTGTTGTAGAAATTAAACCGTTTCATATTTAATCCAAATCCACATTATTTTCTGCCATAATGAATATAAATCGCTTCATATCAATTATGAGATCTACTTCATTGTCCATAACAAACATTTCATTGTAGTTATAATACTTCTCATAGTCAGTATAAAAAAGAATGTATATGAAATAAAAAGCAATTATCATTAAAAAAATTTATTTATATATATTTATAGAACAATAAGAAATATACTTATAAAAAAACTTATATATAGTGACATAAATGACAAAGTTTATATAAAGCATTTTCGAATTTCCCATTGTTAAACTGCCATGTTCCGTTTGCGTTGAGATACACGGTATAAAATAACATATTACATATTTAAAAAAGAAAAATACTTATTTAAAAACTTATTTATAATAATAACATAAATGACTCCCCCTATACAATTCAGGGTAGAACTGTTTTAAAATGGGTAACTTTGTCATCATTTATGATAAAAAAAATATGTAAAACAAGCAGCCAACTTCTATTTCCTATGCCTATTTAATACTAAATTCTGAAAAACAAAGTACCAAAGTTTCTGTTATTCAAGGCATACGAGATATTCGGACATTTTGAAATTTCTAAATGTTGAATAAATTGACAGATTTATATTAACAAAGTTGACACACATCTGGATTATTATCGATTGTAGCTGGATAGGCATATTACCATTTTTATAAGAGCAAAACATTTGATTCTGTGACAACTTCAACACATTTTGAGCATAAGAGTAAAAATAATTTATGTAGTGCAAATCTGTTAGGTATTTTGATGTTCGACGGTTTTTCAGGTGTTCGTGCCAAAAATGCATCAAACTTTTCAGGATTATTTAGAAATATAAAGTGAATTAGATGTAAAAAAATTCACACCATTTACCAAAAGCAACACATGAAAAAAAAACTACAAATTCCAATCATATTGCGAGTTTTACGTAAATTTAAATTGGTTGCGTTCAACGACTGTACCAGTTCAATAATAAAGTCAGTTTTCACAATATTGATTTAAAGAAGCTTAGACTTATAGTCCTCTTTAACCCCTTCCAGTTCGCCCAAGTTTACTCAGGTAAGCAAAAATGTACCTACTGCACTAACCCAAGGTAACTCGAAGGGGTTAAAGAAGACTTTTAAGCTATTTTAAAGTCTATATTGTGAAACATTCTAACAATTTTGTATAGTTTAGGGTTGTTTAGTTAATTTAGTTATTTTATTACAGTTAGGTGCAGCATAAAACACTCCTGAACTTCAAGTTTTGAAGGCCTCCATCGTTTACGGGTTTTCTCGTTGTACACAGTGGTAGATGTGAATAAATACGGCAATATTTTCAAAGCTGCAAATGTAGTGTCTATGACAAACAAAAAATAAAATTACATTTTTTTACAAGAGCTTCGCTAAATCTAAGAGAAAAACCTACCAGCAATATTACCAAGTTCTTCCAACAATTTTAGTTTTCTATATTTTGCCAAACTTATAATTGCTTTTTCAATTTTAGGCCATTCCATGTATAAAATACTTTCTTTGTCTGAATATGCCCTGTTGAAATCAGCTTCAATCTGAAAAAGAAATGACCATTCATTTTTTTATACAAAATTAATACTTTTTTGGGTATTTAAATAAAAATTAAAAATAAGTATACCAATTTATGTCCATCTTGTAACTTTAATGCCGGGTATTGCTGGAAATACGCGGTGATGCTTATAGTGGATGTTTGATTCTTCCTTATTTGGCATGTGTTACTCCAGAACTCATTAATTTTATCAAATGGCTCCACAGAATTTTCTAAAAACTGTAGAGCAGTTTGATTTTCTGAGTCCTGTAGATCTGAAATAATTACAATCGTACAATATGTATTAAATGAGTACCTAATAATATTTACTTCACTATTCTAATGGTTGCTTACCAATATCTTGAGAAGCAACTTCAACTACTTTATCCTCTTCTGCATTATAAGTTTTTATCATTCTTTTTGTGTTAACATATTTGGACCATAATTTTTCCCGAGCAGGGATTTTTTTACTTGTGCTAGTTTTTGGACAATAAGGTATATAATAGGTTTCTTTTCTTTCGTTAGGAAATAATTTAATTATTTCTGACTTCTTCCCGGTATTCTAGATAAAACAAAGTATAAACGTCAAAACCAAAGAAACATTAGTAAACCAACTTACGATGTGTGGTCATCGTCTTTCATATACTCGTTTATTATCAATGTAACAAGTTTTTGACGAGTATCATTCTCAAGATTGGATTTATGAGCAAGTATCAATCTTCCATCATTATTGCGTTGTAAAAATGCTGCAAGTCCCTAAAAATGTACATACATGTAGGTATGTAATGGTATATCAGCAGATAAGTTATGTATCAGGTATTAGCTACTTTAAGCAAAAGGGGTATATCGGTGGCTGTTACTACACAAACAACGAATTATCTCATAATTATATAGTTTTAAAAGGCACCCATTGTAAAATTATCTGCTGTTTACTACAAGTTCTAACATGAATAATTCAATACTCAAAAAAACTAACTTACAAGTGGAACAACTTTGGTGCACTAGATGTTGGAGAAATTAGTTCTTCAACACCAGTTTCACCCTTAATTGGTGTTGGGACAAATAGTACGTCAACGCCAGTTTCACCTTCAATTGGTTCTTCGTTTGGTCCCACCGCTACTAGTATTTCTGAATCATTCTTTTCAAGTAAATCAGTATCTACTGAATCGTAATCTATAATTGAAATAGTATCTGCATTTGATGACGTTACTGACGCGTTTGACAATACTACAACTCAGGAGCTTATTTTCAAAACTGAACATGTCCATGGACGTTAATTTTACAGGAAGTCTAAAAAACAATTTATGTTGGTAGCCAAAGCACTTTGTTTTTTTCTTTTAATGGAAAATAAATGCAGTTAACCTGTGAATTATAATACCAATGTTTGCAAACGTTGGACCTGTTCAGTTTTGAAAATAAAGACAACAGGACATGTTCACTTTTGATAAAAAAATTTAAATTAACTCGTTTAGAACTTGAACTTTATTTCAAAAACAATACGTAATGTACATGTTTGGTAAAAAAATATTTTGAAAGTGCAGTGCTAGCTTACAAGAACATGTTAAGATTTGACCGAAAATATACAGATGAATTTCATATAAAGGACTTGCTAACTTTTGTACAAGACGTTGATGTTTGCCATTAATTTACCATAACATTTGTACAGTTTTGAACAAAAATAATGTCAAAATCGTGTTCAATTCAGGTATTTCACATAGAAATAAAGTAAAACTAATTTTTCGTCATAGGTGGACATATTCAGTTTTGAAAATGAGCTCCTCATACTGCTCTCAATACTTGCTTTACCGTTTAACACGACATACGTTAAATTTTAGATTTATTATTGAGTACTTTTTATATAAATGAAATGCTGTTGCAAACTAGGCGTCTTTGTTGCTGAAAATACCTGCCTCTCTAAATTAGCCCAGATTCGCCCCTGTTCAACAGTTTATTATACTTCATGATAAATTGCAAAACAAATGTTAACACTTTTGCTATCGTCAAAATGCTGACTATCGCGTTACGGAGCTACTATTCAAGAGCAGACGTGGCGTCACTCTTGTCGGTCCTTCCCCGGCGCAATGAAAACTCATACAAGCATATGATCATCGTGCAGGTCATTTGTTTCTCATAAATAATAGATACATAATTAAAAGAAAAATAAAAGTCTACAGGACATTAAAAACAGCATCTGGATGTACGATTACCCCGGGCATCTTCATATAACTCGTGTCCGGTTATAACAAAACGCGATTGATCACCCTAAATTTAGTAATACGTGTAGGACATTACCTAACGTAGATCCTTACTACGTTAAGATTACAAAATAACGTTTGTTAGTACGATAGCTTACACGTATTAGGCACTATACAATACACATTTATAAGTATATACCTCGAAAGTTTTGTACATAGTTTCCAAGACCCCAGTCGTGAAGTACCTCCGTCATGTAGGTGTCAACCATTATATTATAGCTATAAAAACTAATACTCACTTCTTCACAGATCCTAACAACACAGACACAAGTCACTGCTAGCACCGATTGCACCATATTAAAAAAACCGTTGATGTAGTATATTTGATGGAGGGGGTTATCTTCCGCTTTATACTTGTTATGGTATATGAAATCATGTAATACCCACAAATAAGCGGATTATTTATACGACTAAAATCTAACAGTCTATAACTTCAATAAAACGGATTTATTGATGGTAGTATCTGCATCATTACAGTTAAAAAAACCCTTTCATGAAACCTACATTGCAACCACGATAATTTGCTTTATTGCAGATAAGCAGTTATACCATTAAATGTATGAAACAGATAATATCCTTAATTATCCATATTTTAATGAAACAGTTTCATAAACGCTTTTTTCTCAGTGTTGCATTATCATTAAAATATTTCCTAAAATTTTCATAAATTTGTGTAGTGTATAATTTCTTGTGGTTGTTTCTTTTGGATTTGAATTTATCAAAATATCAAATTCAGTGTTTCATATTTTTGTTGCGTTTTTTAATAAATCTACTTTCCCATGCATCTAGTTGGTGTGGTTTGTTGACTGTCTTTAAAACTTTTAAGACTATCGAAAGTGATAGGAAGGCCGTTCTCTAACATGTGAGAAGCCACAGAAGATTGTTCAGGTCTGTTGAATCTGAAGTCGGCTATATTTTCTTTAAAACATGTGGAGAAATTTCGTTTAGTTTGACCTATGTAAAGTCGAGTGCAAGTGGAGCAATTAATTTGGTAAATTCCAGATTTCTGTTTAGAGATTGGATCTTTAGTATTAGGGATTACATTTCAACCAAAATAATTTGATTAATTTTGACAAAAAAATCTATAAACTTTACCGCCTAGGAGGAAAACAAGTGATGAATACATATAGACAGAGGGTAGGGAGAGAGAGGTAACCAGAAGGTGGATGGATACCTTTCCAACACCTTTCTCTTAGATATGCCAGCTAGGTTAACAGTAAATTAAACCTTGATGTTATTGAAACTGAAGGGAAGGGGATGAGAGGGGGTAAAATAGTGAAGAAGAGTGGTAGACTGGCCAGAAGGAGTGGAAATTTTAAATATTAAGGTTTATTTTTTGTAAACAAAACTTTTTTCCTAGATATCCCAGCGTAGTTAAGAGTACCTTAAACCTCCACGTTCTCGCAGCTAAAGGAAAGAGGGTGAGAGAGGGAAACGGGGGGTTGGAATAGTGAGCGAGAGAGATAGACATAGAAGTGGGGTAGAGAGAATCGGAAGGAAAGGATATCCTGCGACACTAACACGTGTGTTTACCTCAAAGTGTTCAGGTTTTTTTTGGCAAATGCAATACCTTTCTCTTAAATACGCCAGCTAGGTTAAACCTTCATGTTATTGAAGCCGAAGGGAAGAGGATGACAGGGAGGGGGGGTGAACTAGTGAAGAAAAATGATTAGACTGATCAGAAGCAGTAGGTATTTTGGATACTTAACGCGTGGTTTTTTCTCAAAATATTAAGGTTTACTTTTTTTAGTAAAAACAATATTTTTTCCACGTTCTCGCAGCTAAAGGGAAGAGGGTGGGAGTGAAATAGTAAGAAAGAGAGATAGACATAGAAGTGGGGGAGAAAGAATCGGAAGGAAAGGATATCCTGGGACACCTAGACGTGTTTTTTCCTTATAATATTGAGGTTGATTTTTTTGGTAAATACAATACCTTTTCGTTAGATATGTCAGCGCGGTTAAGGAGGTCATTGAAGGAAGGAGATAAGAGAGGGTATTGAAAAAGTGAAGAAAAGAGATAGACAGGGATAGGCAAGAGATAACCGGAAGGAACGGCTATCCTGCTCGTGGGACACTTAACACGTTTTTTTACTAAAAATTTGGAACATGTTTTTTTTGGTAAATACAATACCTTTCTCCCTTCTATATTGGCTACATAAATTAAATCAAATTCTAAAAATATTCTTTGGTTTCGTAAAATACTAACAAGATATATGTATTTTCAAAAATATTTTATTTTTTCCACTTCCGTTTTCCTGAAGTAATTTATTACTCCTTTGAACTTTATTGTCTTGGGCTTAACTTCGCAAAGAGAAAATTAAGCGTCGCTGTTATTGAAGCTAAAACGGTTTCTTACAACTTAACGCTGATTGAAGTCTGGTTATTGGCGCCAAACTGTCAATGACTTCGTGGCCTTTTATTATTAATTTTTATTGCGAGAACGAACAGTTCAGAAGTTTTCGGGACTCGTTTGAGAGACTCAAGTGTTTGTGAGTAATACTTAGAAATGTAATGGTGGATAATTTTAACACTTTCTATGCTCTGCATGGTTAAAAGATATTCAAAGGAAACACACTTTTAGTATAGCAGAAGTATGCAAACAAAACAAGTTGTGATGGAAGTGGAACTGCGACTTGAATTATAAAGATGTCATTAAAAAGAATATACAAAAATAGACTTAAACTTGATTTGCTCAAAATTTGCAATAGGATAAAAAATTTCGAAAACTTGTCGAGGAATCTTCCCCAGTTAACTCAAATGGCTTTTATGCTTTCCGGCAAAAGACAACCGTCTGCAGTCTCTTCCTAAAAGTCGAAAATTGTCCAACATGTAAGCATACTGTAATAAAAAGCGGAAATAATTTTATTTTTAAAAACATCGCGTGATAATGTTTCTCCAGCACCTAATTACGCTCAATTTACTGCTAATTTTACCTTACTTGATACTTGTACGTGACAGGTGTTTGCAGGCCTTTGTACTTAGAAACGCACAAGCGTATAATCAAGTTCTTTCGGTATTTTATAACAATATTTTATCTTAACCCTGTGTTAGTGCGGTGGCTAACTGGAACACCAGTAGTGCGGCGGGGTGTGTCAAACCCCATCAAATAATTTACTTATTATGCAAGCCTATTAAATAATAATTTTATGTTTGTGGTCAAGGCATGGAAGTAATAAATTAAATACATTATTTAATTGGTTTATTTGATATTAAACAAGCAAAAAACGAAATTAATACATAAAAAAATGAAAAGAATATAGATGTTTTTCGTAAACACAAGTACATATTGAAATTAATCGCTTTCCTCAATCTGGGATACACAAGCATTACACAAAGGCACAATATGTTCTAAACACAAAAAAACCGAACATGATTGACAACTATACTTCGTTTTGCGATCCCTTTTTCGGGGACATTCTGAGCAGCGCTGTGGTGTGTCAAGTCTGGGGCGTTTTGTTGGATTGTGAATTTCTTTGAAATTTGTAAGGCGTTTTATTGTTCCCCTAAGTTCTTTTTTTAGGTGAACATTTGATTCCCTTTGTTGTAAACCGTCACTTATCAAATCCAAAGCTAGTTTTTTTAGAAATAGCCTACGCTTTACGTTGTTTAGGTTGTTCAAAGTATAAATTACTCGAGAGTTTATACCGGCAACATTTAGCAAAGTAAAAAATATTGTCAAGGGCCACCTCCTGCTGTTTCTTGACGTATTATAACTTGCGCAAAGCTGATCTACTGTATCTACACCTCCTTTAGTGCGATTGTATAGAGTGATAATTTCAGGTTTAGCTTGTTCCCCAGAGTCTGCATCTATAGTGGCATCATGGTGCATCGTACTAAACAAAATAACATTTCTACCCTTTTTTGGTACATATGATACAATGGTTATTTCTTTTCGAAAACCAAAAACGCTAGTGTGATTTTCGCGGCTGCTCGTTTGCACAAAGTTTGGGGGAATTTCCTTTTTGTTTTTTTTAACTGTTCCGACAATCGTTATCTTACACCGATTTAGTAAATCGATTGCAAGTGGAAAACTTGTAAACCAGTTGTCTATGGTTACATTTCTCCAAGTACCGGAAATTGGGGTAACTAGTCTCCTGACAACTTCTTGGGCCGAATAACTTAGCTCAAAAGGACCTGGTGGCTGTTTTCCCAGGTACACCTCCATTTTTGAAACGTAGTAGGTCTTGCTATCGGCCAAGGCAAAAATTTTTATTCCATACTTTGATGGCTTGTTGGGAAGATATTGCCTAAAAGAACATCTTCCCAGAAATGCTGGTAGCATTTCATCAATCGTTACATATTCGCACGGAGTGTAATTTTCAGTGCAATTACTAACAAACCTTTCAAAAAACACTCTAATTGGAGCAAATTTGTCCATAAGTTTTCTGTCGTCACGAGTATTTACATCATCAAACCTAAAGCTGGTTAGGAGAAAACGAAAGCGCTGAAGGCTCATTGTGGCACGAAAAATTTCAATCCCCGTACCATCTGTTTCCCATAAATCTTCGAGATTTTGTCGATTAGATTTAAAAATAGCAGCTAAATACAATAAACCTATCACAGCCTTTATTTCGCATTCATTTGTGTCTCTGGTACGACACGGTTCTTTATATTTGCCTTTTTGTTTTTGAATGTAGATGTTTGTGCAATCGACTAATATTTTTAGAAGATCTGGAGTAAAGAAGCAAGACCAGCATTCTAGTTCCGACTTGGCATTTCTGCCATCATTTTTAGGGCCAGGTAAATGAGTAACAATATTATGTCGACGTGTACGAATATTACTAGGTTGTGGAACATTTTGTAACCACTTAGTTTGTTGATCCTTTCCGATAAAATACTTATTTTTAGATTGGGGTCTCACCGTTTCGCTACTTGTGCTATCTTCTGATTCTTCTTGCATCTCGTCAAGTTCTTCGTCATCGGCACTCTCTTCGCTGTCGGTATTATGATCGCTTTCTTCTAAAAAGTCTTCATCGGCCTCTTCGTCGTCATCGCTAAACTCGACATCATCTTCAACAATTGGATTGTCTTTCTCGGCTTCTAATTCGGCTTGAACTACGTCCATGTACTTTTGTAAAATTGCTTGGCCTTTCTCATAATTTCCACACGCCATTTCTATCTTGCGCAACTGTGTATATAGTAGGATTTTAAAAAATACACAAAATAAAGTAAAAACTCACATTACCTTGCCTAAAAACGATAAAATAAAGCAGATTTGCACTAGCACAAAAGTTACGCGATTAGTGCGGCGGGGTCAGTGGCACCCCAGTGGCAGAATATTACGTATACAACAAGTTCAAGACACAGGCAAGACGAAACTGATGAAGCATTGGGTCGAGCCGAATGCCCTTGAAAGGTATACAAGCCTGTGAGACTCCCTCTACAAAAATGTTAAAAATATACACAAAAATATGGCGCAGGGGTTTACCACACCCCACCGCACTAACGCAGGGTTAAGAGAATTTTACATTTTGCTTATCATGAACCAAAGTATGAAGTCATCTTAAAATTGCTTATAAATTAAATTGAAAGCCTGGTTTGAATACAGTTTTATATAATTACGAAATGCGTCTTAATGAAACAAATTTGTACATTTAAATTACCTAATTAAATAAAATTACTGCTCTTTGAACCCTCGAACCTCGCTCTGCTCGTCGTTACTAATTACAACAAAAAATTTAACAAACTGCGCCATAAAAGTGCATTTTTAGAATTTCTAGAACCTTAGTCTCTTCTCACAAGTGTATTCACTTAGAGGCAATAAACATTGCACTTGCGTCTATAACTTACGATTTACCTATACTATGTCTGCTGAAGTCACCAGATCAAGGTAAACAGCAATTGTCTCAGTTTTATTTACGATTTCTCGGTGCACCAAGTGCATTGTATGGATGTTTTTATTGACTAACACACTGACGTTCTGTATAAATATGTACTTGTTAGGCATTTTGATTTTGTTTTTCTTGTTCTTTGGTAAAGCTTAAGTTCGTGATATTATCTTGTACGAAAGGAACTATTGTAAATTTAAAATGCCGACATCAATGTTCACGTTAACGAAGGAACAGTTTTTGAATTGTATGGTACTTTAGCAGTTAATTTATTGCTTAGAAATCAACTTTTAATTATGTAGTTTCATGATCAAGTGTTGCATATTTTTGGACATTGTAAATGCAACAGGAAAAAAGCGGAAATCATTTTTGTGTTATTGTATTTATATACCGACTGCTTATTTCTGCTAAGGCTTATCACCGACACCAGACGGTATACCACTCCAATCTCAAAATTTGCTCAACCTCTGCCTTTCACAATTTAAGTTGTTCTAAAGTCAATTCGAGCAAAAGTTTGATGGTTTTACCATCAATTTCGAAATCCACCTAAAGCTGTAGGTCCCTTTTGTAAAAAAGGGTCACTTACATTATTTTTTTAAATATACCAGGTGACCACGAGAATAGGTAACAACCGGCCATTTTCTCAATTTTTACACTAAGTTTAAATTGTTTTTGGGTAATATACATTAAAAAATGCATATTACGACGTAAAACGGTGTTCATTTGGACTTCCGGTTTAACCGGAAGTGATAGCAATTTTTTTAATTTTAATGGAACACTCTGTATATTTTGCATAATTGGATATACCTTTACATTTCCTTTACAGCCATGTATAATACTTAGCCGTTAACTTTTAATTTTGGGCGCCAGGGGGCGTTTAAAAAAGTTATTGAAATGCTTATTAATGCCATTAATAATTATTTTTTTTTAAATTGATATTGGAAACAGAAGAATTAAGACCTTGAAGTGTTTTTTTTATTAATTTGTGTAGAAATTTTGTTGTCGCTAGAAGATATTAAAAAAAGTCTCAATTTTTAAGCGGCCATAACTTATCTTTGTTAATTTTCCTACTTTCAGTTTTATTACAATTTTTAAATTGCCATTTTATTTGTTGTAATTTAATACCAATACCATACCTGATTATTGTTAAAATAACAAGAAAAATTTAAATTGTGTATGAATAATGTATATTAAAAATGGCACAATTTTATTTTTTCTTGCTATTTTAAAAATAATCAGGTATGTTATTGGTATTAAATTACAGAAAATAAAATGGTTATTTAGAAATTGCTATAAAACTGAAGTAGGGGAATTACAAAAACTAAATTATGCCCGTTTAAAAATTGAGAATTTTTTTAATATCTTCTATCCACATTAAATTTTAAAAAGAATTAATATAAAAGAAACATGAGTTTATTATTCTTTTGTTTACAAAGTCAACTTTAAAAGAAAAATAATTATTAATGGCATTAATGGGCATTTAAATAATTGTTAAAAACGACCCCTGGCGGCCAAAATTAAAAGTTAATGGGTAAGTATTATACATGGTTGTAAAGGAAATGTAAAGGTCTATCCAAATATGAAAAAATTATACAGAGTGTTCCATTAGAAGAAATAAAATAAATTGCTATCACTTTCGGTTAAACCGCAAGTCCAAATTAACACTGTTTTACGCCGGAGTATGCATGTTTATGTGTTTATTACCCAAAAAATTTTAATTAATAATGCAAAAATATAGAAAATGGCCACTTGTTACATGTTCACGTGGTCACCTGGATATGCGAACATTTTCGAGCATTACACTGCATCGAATTTCATGTGGCCCGTCAATTTCGATGACCTGTGACCTCATCTACCCCTCAGTTTTCCTAAAAGCAAGGAATTCGTCCAGTATAAAGCTCTTTTTGGTGTCACATTGAAAACAGTTGTATAAAAACTCTGACGTGACGTGACGCGTTGAGAATTTGTTACATATTTTTGAACAATAAACACTTTTTACAATTTCCTAGTTGGGGTGTCAAAATAAAAGTCCAACAACTATAGCATATTTCAAATTAATAAAATAGCAATAATAAATGTCGTTTAAGCGGATTAACTTTAAGCATAAAGACGTGTATGGTACGGTCTATTTATCCAACAATTTATTTACACTTTGTGACCCACATTTAGGACGACTACCACAAAACAATATAACAATAAAAACAGTACCCACGTTGAATATCCTTAATAGAAAATTTTACGGAACACAGAAGAGTAGGCCAAAATGGCGTGACCGTGTGGGGGTTCCCAATATGGGTAGGGTAGACCTTCCACATATCCTGAACAAAATAAAGACGTAAATTCTCAATTTTATGAAGATAACGTAGGTGAAAAGTGGTACTTTTTTTATTTTTGTCTAACGGGTGGTCTGCTCGAATAAGAAGGGTGATTGTTTTTTTCTATAAAACTAGATTTAAATAACTGCGTGCTAACTGTGCTCTAAAATATTAAGAACGTGTTTAAGTTTTTAATAATAAGTAGGTGTTGTACTTTTGCGCCTTGATTTTAAATTTAATAGCTTCGCCAATAATATAACTTAACAAGCTGACTTTCTAGTTTCTAATCCTACTGAGATAATGTACAAACCATTATATAAAATTATTTCTAAGGATCACAATTTTAAAAATCAAAACCAATCTAAACCCACATTTCTTCCAATGGAAAGTTTTACGTCATTAATTTTAATGCGTTCGAGCTAGAACAATCTACTTTCCCATAATTTTTTCTCGGTTAGGTTTTTACGCCTCAAACTATGCATAAAATCAAGAAGTCACTTAAACAAATTTCTGTTCTAAATAAGTTAATAAAACGCCGGGAAACCTTGAACTACGATTGCGCCCTGAATATCAAACAACCTCTTAAATATGAAACTCGTAAAAATAAATTTGGGTCATCAGACCACATGAAGAAAATGGCCTTTAATTAGGAACATTATTAAATTTGGATCCATTAAAACCAAAAACCCACATTACCGCGCATTTACGAGCTACATACGCAGGAACGTGGGATCTTTAAGCAAGACATTAGCTGTTGATTGAAACTGAATGCGTGTAGGAAATCTGCACTATGAAGGTCACATTTAAACTGCCATTTATCTCATTTAACATGTAATGAGCAGCAATTTTCCGAACGTTTATGTAATGTGTAACTAGCTAATCTAGAATACTGTGAAGAGCTTTTGTAGAGTGAAGGACATACAATTATCTGTTTTTACGATTGACAAAATCGCTAAATTGGAATTCGTGTCACACCCTGTATATGACGTAATTATTTTATTAGAGTTCGAGTCTGGTTAGAATATTGAATAATTAATGTTTTTCATTGTTACATCAGGTCAGGCGATACGGAAAATTTCGTATCGATACGTATCGCTATACCGATATATTAATACGTATCACCGTATTGATACGGTGGCTTATCAATATGTTATCGATATATCAATTTTTAATACATTGCGGCAGATCTAAGTAGGTGTTGCATTATTAAATGCTTTATACGCAAATGATTAAGCAACTATCGATGGTTGGGTATTTTGTGTTGTTACCTAAGTTCGGCCGCAGATGGCTCTGCTTCTGCAATTGAGGTTAAGTATTCAATTTGTTTCTTTAAATCTCTGCGTTGAATCACTCTTTTAAAATGATTTTAGATGAACGTTTTCAAAATCAAATTTAAACTCAAATGTCAACAAATTTATTACCTAACCTTGATCGCAGAGCCATTTGCTAAAATTGGCAACTTATACTCTCAAACCTTTTTTGTTGATCAATTTTACCTAAATACGTGTACTTAGAACCTTCACTACTTCACTTTTTGACAGGCGCCGGTCCTGCTGGCCACGTGCGATTCTAACAACGTTGCCAAAAAAAAATTATATGAAAAATATTTATATGGTATAATTTTAAACGACATGTGGCGGGTTGAAGTAGGTTGAAGTATTACTTTGCTACGTTTGGCAATATTTTTAGGATCACATGTGGTCAGCGGGATCGGCGCCTTTCAAAACGTGAAGTGGTGAATGTGATAGGTACACGCTTTTAGGTGACCTACTAGATAACATATACTTTCAAACAGATGTTTTGACAAGTGCCGGTCCTGCTGACCACGTGTGACACTAACAACCTTGTTAAATAAATTGTCTAAAAAATAAACTTGTACAATAAAAAATTTGTGAATAATAAAAATCCTTATGATAACAAATTTTGTGGAAAATAGATATCTTCCTGATGAACGAATTTTTCTGTTATAATTTGAATCAACAGATGGCGATTTTACTTTGCTACAGGAAGTGCCATTTAACCTTGCAAAAAAAATGACGATAAGTTTAAAAGGCGAGAAGCCGTTACACTCTCAAGCAAAAGCAAGGTTTTTTATTACATTTCTAGTTTCTTTGCTGTATTTTTTATACGTAACCTAAATTATCGTTAATCCCTTCTCAAAGCAAACTGTTTCTAACCTTATGGCGCACGGCCTTTTAATTTGTCAAAAAATCCACAATTATTCGTAAACCATAAATAAATTGACTTTCACTTTTTAGTAGAGTGTACCACACTGTCCAACAGCCAATTAGAGCTAGTTTAAGTTACGACTACCGACGAAACAAAGCGTAAGTAGCCGAATCAAAGCCCACTAAAATTTGCAAGGTTAGGTGGCACTTGCTGTACGTTTGGCAATGTTTTTAGGATCACACGTGATCAGCAGGACCGGCGCCTGTCAAAACTTGAAGTGGTGAATGTGACTAACTAATACGATCAAACGTTTTTTATCAATTTCACCTGTAAGTATATACAATACAGCTATAAACTTTACCACCAAGTTTATTATTTTCAAAGCCACTCAAGTTTAGATACATCAAAAGTTATATTTTAATAACAGAATAATTTAATAGAAACTTCAAAAATTACTACTATGCAGTATTTTATTTAATTCCATAAAATAATTGAATATTGTCACGTCCGAACGAAACAGTCTGTAGAATAATCAATAACTTTGCATTATCCACTATGAGCAACCAAACATTTTTTTTAATTTACATTTTTTCTACGATTAGTCATTAATGAAATCAAAGAATATCGCACCACTGACTCACTCGGTATATAATAGATTTTTTAAAAAACGTTTTTTTCTCTTTACTTTTACGTGAAATTTCGTTCCCAAAATTTGTGCTCGCACTTTCAATGGTTTAGTTTGCTTAGATTTACAAATATGATATTTTTTTTTCGAAATTATATTACTATTATTTTTACCCAAGCTTGATCTTTAACTTAGTTACAACATCTTTAAAGGCGTTATTTTATAATTCTTCAATGGAAATGTAAAATTATATAATAGGCTAGAAGAATTACACATTCTTCAAGTATGCTAATCGAAAGCTCAAAATCTTTCAAAACTGGCCACGTCTATGCTAATTAAACCAGTACCAAGAAAAAGAAAATTAAACCTCAAATTTGCGTAAACAAACGAAAGGTGCTAAGAACTTGCTCAAAAGCACTGTAAATTACTGTAAAACCACGTTTTAATAAAACAAATTAAAAAATCTTGGCACTAGTTGCAAAGAAATTGCAGAATTGCAGCTAACCGGTGTTGCGGAAAATTTCAGATTTTAAATTTCAAAGCAAACAGGCATAAACAGTGAAAATGCTAAAAATAGACCGACTGCTTATTGAACTCGCGCTGATCATTACGCTTTGTTGTTTCAACAATTATTTCAGTTTCCCTTGTTATTCTTCTATGTACGACGTTCGATGAATATTGTAGGGCTTTCTTTGTTGATATTTATTAAAAATAAGGCACGCTGAAAGAGTTGAATTTTCCTTAATTTATCAGCACATAGCTCAATTACTTCTGGGTGTAGCTATGAGTGAGGTGACCTCCGAAACGGTGCAGCCCATCTTCTGGTAGTTTGCAATTCACCTGAACTTGTAGGTCCCCTCTATCTAGATTACTACTATTGTGTGCAAACTAGATACAGGACCAACGAAGACCCCCCAATTGCATCAGCTTTAAAAATTGGGCACCTACTACGTATACACTTTATTTTTGCGCAGGGTAATATTTAAATCAAATTGTTTAAATCGTGATTTAAATCGAACGATTTATTAAAAAAAATCAGTGATTTAAATCAATTGGTTGTTGAGTGAGGTGACGTTTTCATGTGAAATTTTCCAATTAGTACAATAAAATTCACAATTTGGCAGAAACCTTAGAATAGAATTACACAAAATTTTAGATAATTATATAGTTTATTTGAACTGCATCTATTGTAAAGTAATTTTTACTCCTACGCAAATCCAAATATAAAAGAAAAAATCATTCTGCACAACAATTTAAAGGCTTTGTTGTTAGTTCACACATACGCATCGTGTGCACTTTACTGGGCGTATACGCTGCCATTATTTCTAAAAATTATGTAGGGGTCATAAATAGTAGCATTCTACCATGTACACACAATATCAAAAAAAATAACAATAAGTTTTTAATGATTGTTCAATATTTACTCTCTTCTATTTTGTAGATCGTGGAAATCTACTATTTATACTCCCTGGAATGATTTTTATGATAGTGGCAGCGCCGCAGAGTGCACACGTGGTTGGGGTAACGGGGTACCCCGTTGTATAGCTGTTATGCGCTGATTTAGGCTAAATGGGAAAGATCATGGAATTGCTTTCTTAAGAACAATAATTCAAAATAATAAATAAGATACATAACATTTACCACTTATTAAAATATTTGAACAAAAACACTGCAGATAGTGCTTTATTACTTTATTAGTTTGTGCAAGTAAACAAGGGTACTTAAATTATTAAATCGATTTAAATCAAAAAAATCAGATTTAAATCGAATAAATGGAATTATTGCATTTTTTAAAATAAAAATTTCGATTTTTTTGCACCCTGTTTTAGCGAAACAATTCTAATTAAAACATTATAATATATTAATAACTGTAACGTTATAAATTTTATCGGCCACAGAAAGATCCAGAAAAGGCAAACAAAGCAATTAAATTTACTCCCACCAGGCCCTCCAAATTTAATATAATAATTGCATTCGGTTTTATTCAACAATGGAGCGCATGTATTTACATTTTCTGTTTTCTACACTTGCGCCATCTGCAATCTGCAAATAAAATTCTCCCTATTTCCCCTAATCCTTAACACGCTTCCCTAAATATTTGCAGGTTTTATCTACGCTATTATTCATTTTGTTGCATAACTTAGCATTGGGCATATTCTGCTCCAAAGATAAGCGGACTGCGATGACTTCCGTTAATCGCGCGAGCTCGCTGGAAAGTGGGTGCTACAACCCGGAAATTCAATTTCCGGAAATATCCCGTTTTTAAACAGGTTATTATCATTTATTGTGATAGCCCTACATTCCTGCTAATACTGTGACCTACAATCATGTTTTGTGTATATGTTAAGTGATGCGTTTCAAAGACCCTTTGTATATATAAAAATAGAAACGAGGCCGATTTGCAGTTTTTGTAAGAGCTGTTTGTTGTTGGAAAACATCAACGTGGTGCTTTAACCCATTTCAAGTTTAATATACTAAATAGAAATGTGTATCTTTTGTTCGGAATTATTTTAGGAAGTTTTTCCCCCAAGAATTTTTTTCAACTGAGTCAGAAATATTAAACGGTATGACAGTTTAATTTTTGTTCTTCTATCTCTTTTCCACAAGTACGTTTTTATTGGAAGTCGGGAGTGAGGGGTGAATAATCGGATAATTACAAGAAAATCCTTCAAACTTTTCCATATTTTCGCAACGCGCAGAAAACTTATGCAATTTCCATAATTTCATTTTTATTCTAACCAGAACAGTATCATTTAATTTAATGTACGAAACAGTTTTAACTTGTGCTATAAAAACATTCTCAACCAGCACCGTGGGCTGCAAACTGCAATTTGTTAGAAGCAAACCGTTTTTATTGCAGATACTTGAATTTTATAATCCGCAGATTATGATTACGACGCAAAAACGACCGTCTTATAGCACGTTAATATGATCGTGGATTTATAACTGTATGCATATTAACGATTTTGCAAGGAAATGACCGGTAATATTCTTTTATAGTCTGCTTTAAGTTGCTCTTGCGTTTTCTACATAGCTACTGTAATATCTATGTTTATTGGATTTTATTTATTTTAAGACCAAATTTACCGCTTGTTACAAGAATGTTTATTGCAGGAGAAAGTCTAATTAACTGCCACCATTTCGCGTAACGCTGATCTATAAAATTGTTCGTGCAGACTGCGGTAAAGCTTACATCCTCCTAACCATATGTAAATATTTCATAAACGCACATGAATTTCCAATCAATTAACATATCTGGATGTATTTGCTTTTGGGTTTTCATTCTTACTATTCTTGCAACAAGGGTAAAAAATTGTTACATTCACAGCTACAGCTTAAAATTAGTGATAGGCATAATCGAATGATTGCCATTCGAATAAATTTAAAAATCGAACTATTAAATCAAATAAAATCATTCAGATGTACCTGTACAGTAAAAAGTAGTAAAAATGCTCTCTGATTGCTTCTCGAATGATCTGATGAAAAATGCTCGTTCTCATCGTCTTTCCTCGGGCCGTTTTGCAAAACAAAAGGGTAAACCGCCGACTTCGAAATATAAAAATGTAATGTCCTAATATTCAAATCAAAGAAAAGCGCCGGTTTTATTCATTCGGATTCCGCGAATTCTTTCTGCATTGGGCATTTGCAGCTGGCTAATGTAAATGGCTATCGCTTCAAAGCTCCCCTCCGAAGCAGTTAAACCTAAAATCATTCGAATGCATTTCCGTAACCTCTTCACGATATTTCGATAATCGAATGGTTCAATTATTTCCATTCGAAATATCCCATCACTATTTAAAATTAAACGGTAACATCATTGACCTTTAAAGAAATCTTAAATATTTTTGTAAAATTTGACCAGTTCTGTAAAGCTTTATTAAGAAACTTTATAAATACAACATTTGCTTTGAATCAAAGCTGATTCACGATAATTCAATAAAGTAGCATTATTGATTAATATTATCTTGCACCTATTCGTACAACAAATAAATACGATTCATTAAATCAACACAACTATCACACAAAGGTAGCAAATTCCACCAATTATTCTTAACCTAACCATTCATAATTGTATCAACAGTTGAAATGGATGATCCAGAAATCCAAGAGACAGTGGAGCAAATTCTAGGCAAAGGTGTTAAAGTTGTGGACTGTGAGAAAAAATCATCCATAAAAGAAGAAGAAGTTCTGTTAATCAACGGAATTCCGGTAACCCTGGAAGGAAAAGACGGACGTGCCATAAAAGAAGCATTGATAACCGGACAAGTACCGCCATGCGATCTCTTAAACACACTTCTAATAAAGACTGGAATTTTGAAAGCTCCCGTCAAGTTGGATACCTCGCTGAGCGTCAAATCCACCACAGTCACCAAAGAGGAAGTCACGGTATCCAGGGATGGGAAGGTCGTGGACGAAAGGAGCAGAGAAACGAAGGAGCACAACTTCTTCACCAGTGCCATCAGCGAGGTGTACGAACCGGTAAGGGTAATTCCAACCTCAGACCTTTTGAACGGGCAATATGTGAATGAGAAGTATTCCGCGAATGGGACGTTTCCAGTAAACGGCAAGCACACCGAGAATGGACGGTATGCCGAAAATGGAAAGTACAGCGATAACAACGGATATGAAACTGGAAGTGATCACAAGTTCAGTTCATTTTCGAGCGCATCGAGTTACGAATCGGATGGA
Source organism: Ctenicera cuprea (assembly GCA_958336395.1). NCBI lineage: Eukaryota > Metazoa > Arthropoda > Insecta > Coleoptera > Elateridae > Ctenicera > Ctenicera cuprea. Next base: position 15,725,399 of record OY284495.1, on the reverse strand, counting down.
CCAGGACCAGTGTATAACAAACAAAGGAACACCACTCTTAGCAAGGACTCCGGGAATTTGAGCAACTCCATGTCATCAACCACCAAAGTTGATTTTACCCCCAGCTCTATAGACTCATTAAGCTCTCTTGACGAACCGGACTTTAAGAATGATTTGGTCGACAAATTTCGAAAATGCGGATTTAACAGTAATGGGTACAAGAAAGAGTTCACGGTAAGCCTAGAAATAATCTCAACCTATTTTCTTTCTTTTTCCTCATTTCCTTCTTAGTAATGGGAATTTATTGCCACAACTTCCGTTATAAAAAGATCAGATCATTTAGAAATATTTTTAAGTGACTTTAAATTATCTCTAAAGTATGGAATGAAATGCAAATATTTTTGTGACATATCGCGCTTAATGTGTTATTTTGAATGCCAAGTACGCCTACTCCATTTGAACTTATTAAAATAGACTAATATGTGATTTTTTTTCTTATTTATTTTTAGCCTACAATTTTTGGAACTGTTGCATCGGACCACACACCAAAAGACGGCTCAAATAGACGGGTGAGTTATTTTTACCAACATCCCTTGGTTAATGATATGGAAAAATTTAGTGCATCATGCTTCACGCATTGTTGGTTTCCCATATGAATGTGAAAGTCGGCAGAAAGAATCTGTATTTATTATTATTATTAACTGCAATATACTGGTTTTAAGTCGTACTAAAAATTATTTGTTATTATTTATTATATTTTAAGTTCAGTTTTTTCAATATTATTAATTCTTAATAATGACAAAAAATTTAATACAAGAATAGTGGACAAAATTTCCTAACCATAAATTATTAATTCAGTCGTTTGAAAAAGGCAATATTATTATTATTATTATTATTTTATTTTTAATGACGCTTAAAATTTTGGGATAACATTAATATATACGTAGTAGGTACAAACACAATTTCTATGACGAAAGCAGCAATTTTTAAGAACTGGGTATCATTAATAATCAGCATTCTTATGAAAAAATGGTTAGCTAAAAGACAACAGTTTTTGGTTTAATATATAAGTAATATAAGTAAAAAAAGTTTGTAACATTTAACGTTTGACGTCTGATAATTAATCGTTCAGGCAATTTAAAATAAAATAATAACAACCAAATTTTTGGTTGATTCGTAAACTATGTATTTGTAGACGTCAAAAATAATTGTTCGACGCCTATAAATGAATTTTTGGCGGCAAAAAATCAATTTTGACGACAAAAATGTGAATTTTTGCTGTCCGAAAAAGCTGCCACACAACGCAATACTTATGGTAGTAGTGCGGACTTTTGACTGCAATTTTGACCGATGTCAAAAGAGGACGCATTAGAGATATGTACTAAATGAAGCGCGACTTTCGTGATTAGCGAGACTTGCTCTAAAGTATCTCGGCAGTGGAAAGAATATTTAGGACAATATATTTTATTGTCAATAAATTATAAGGAAGTAATAACCTCACCCATTTTGTATCGGTCCAGCATAAAGGGCATTCTTGTGGTAACTAGATTAAATTAATTTGGTGTGTCGACCGACTAAAATTTCGCTCTTACGCCATCTGCGGCGGTATATGGCAGCATTTTCTGACGTCAATAAATATGTTTTTAAGGCAAATATGTTTTTTAATTGTGCAAGCTATTTTTATACTTCAAAAAATAATTTTTTGACATAAAGAAATATTTTTTGACGTCAAAAAATCAGTGTTATTTATTAATAACGGGTATTTTTTATTTACTACAATAAAAATGATTTTTTTGACGTCTGCAATGATTTTTTTACCTCAAAATAACAATTATTGGCGTCAAATATTATTTATTGACAGCTCAAAATACTTTTTTTTGTAATTTTTGACGTCAATAAATACTGCTTGACGTGAATAATAATTTTTTGACCATAACGCGTATTTGACATTTTTAGTAAAAACAAACCATTTCCAATTTTTGCAGGAAATATTAAGGAACAATTATTAAGTTTTTTATAATATGCCCCAGTTCCGTAATACTCAAGAGATTAAATGTAAAATTACAAGTGGAGATGGCCAAGCAGTTGCTGTTTTTAAATCAAAAACTGCGAAATATTTTCTTTCTTCAAATAATTGTAGATGATTTGAATTTACTGGCAGTTTTTGAAATTACTTAACTTCAAGGACATTAGTATCAAAATTTAATAGAAAATAATTGTTTTAAGCTAAAATATGAGAATTGAAACTACGATGTGCAGAAATAAAAATGAAAATAGTGTCTGTTATATACAAGGTGCAAAGAAACGTAATTTTTATTTTAAAAAATCAAAAAATAGTTATATTTGATTGAAGTCGGTTTTATTTTGATTTAAATCTATTTTTTGATTTTAAAGATTTTTCATTATAAATATTGAACTGTTCCTGGTTATTTGCACAAAGCAATAAAGTATTATCCGCAAAATCAGTGTTTTGTTTAAATATCTTAGTAACAACTGTAACGATCATTTTTATTATGTATCAGTATCTTATTTTATTATTTTTAATTATTGTGCTGAATTAAATTTTTATTACTTCTGCGGATTTGTGTATAGGTAAAAATTACTTTATAATGTATGCAGTTCACATATAATACACAGGGTGAGTAAAAAGTAAAGCATAATGTTTGTAACTTCGTAAAAATTGGTTCTATGAAAAAAAAAACTTTAATAAAAGTTAATATAAATAAAATAATAATGAATCACTTCTACAATTATTGTTTTTCTTTCGGGTACAGTACTTTTTTTCATAGAATTACATTACAAAACTTTTGAATTATATACGTATTAAAAATTTCCTAGTTACTATAGCAACCAAGTAATAACACATAATAAATTGAACATTGACAAAGTATAATTATGCTAAAATTTAGCAAACAACTCTTATTAAGGAAGGCTATATTTTTATAGAATCAATATTTACACTGTTAGACATTATGCATTACTTTATAGTCACCCTGTATAATTGTTTAACACTCTACTTCTAAGCATACTGCCAAATTATGCGTGTTATTGTACTAATTGGAACATTTGATATGAAAACGACACCCTCACTCAAAAAGCAATTGATTTAAATCAATGATTTTTGTATGTAAATCGTTTGACTTAAATTACGGTTTAAGTTAACTTGATTTAAATCCTCGCACCCTGGTTATATCATACTACAGTTTTATATATTGTTTTTGTATTATTTATATTATTATTATAGATAAAGGTTAAAGTATTATTCACTCTTGAATAAATGTTTATACAGCAATAATATATGATTGTGTGCTACCTGTTACTTGGAAATTTACTTAGAATGCAAAATATTCTGTTACAATCTTGTATTTTGATTTTTTTCTTTGTCTTCGAATATTTAATAATTCTTAATTAATAATAGGTTTGGTGATAAATGTATTAATGTGCCAAGGACAGTTATGTTTGTCTGCCTACCAATAAAACAATAATCAATAACATCTATAAAATGAATTAAATAATGATGTGACTAACACTTTATGTTTGCTTAGAGCTTACCACAAACCCCACAAACTGGAAAGAATTTTTCTTCGATATATAATGGAGAAGCTGTTTCTGAAAATGCTGCAAATCCTGACTTGCACCACGACAATGTAAGCATATAACTTACTACTAATCTTGCATAATTTCACCAATACACTAAAATCAATGCTTATTCACTTATTAATTTTAAAATAGTACTCAACAGCACGTTAATTTTTCTTTATAGGCGTTAGTATACAGGGATGGTAACTTGGTTTCCGGTCCATTAGAAGCTTTGATACAGCACATGGTTCCTACAGACGTATATTATCCAGACAGAGCCTACTTATTTGCATTTTTACTGTCTTCAAGGCTTTTTATAAAACCCCATGATTTGCTGGCCAGGGTGCGCAGTCTCTGTGAGACACAACAGGGTTTAGGAAGCTCAACAAGTGGAGCAACACAACCAGGACTTTTTCGATTTGCTGAACATCTTGTCCAACTTCTTGCAGAGTGGACAGAAACATTTCCCTATGACTTTCGGTGAGTGAAATTTGTGCAGATTTCTTACGCATTTTTAAAAGATGACCTAAAAATGTTGAAATTGAAATAATCTTAATTATATTTATAGCAAATATGTTATCGCTAGGGATCTTCCGCAATTTATGTTTGTTAATTGTATTGCAGAGATGAACGTGTTATGCAACATGTTCGTACAATCACACAGCAATGTTGCTCACTGAGTTCCAGTTTAAGAGCCAATGTTTCATCTCTACTACATAATCTTCTACAAAGGTTAACAGCACTGGAGGCTTACGAAAAGTTTTTGGAAGAATCATTGCCTATTGATGAAAACACCGACATTACCGAAACTTGTCCAAAACCAGAAGTTCTTGCTCAACAGCTAACACATGTAGAATTAGAACGATTGTCCTATATAGGACCTGAGGAATTTGTTCAGGCTTTTGCTAAAGAAAATCCGCATATAGAAACTTCCTTTAAAGATATGAAGAAGACGCACAATTTGGAACAGTATGTTCAGTGGTTCAACAGATTGAGCTATTTTGTTGCAACACAAGTTATCAGGGTAAATATTGTTCACAAGTTTTTCTAGATTTTTTTTGATGAAGAATAATCAATAATTAATATTAAAAATAAATTCATGAAGTATTTGTGCAATGGATAAGGTTTTATCACAACATCGGTTTTGATGTTAATTTTTTTTGCAGCATTTAAAGAAAAAACAAAGAGTTCGAGTTGTGGAATTTTGGATTGAAACTGGAAGGGAATGCTTCAATATTGGGAACTTTAATAGTCTCATGGCTATTATTGCTGGCCTAAATATGTCTCCAGTGTCAAGATTGAAAAAGACAGTAAGTGCCAAATTATGTGTTCATTTGTTGAAAAATAATTATTTAAAAATTATCTAAATTTTTAGTTTATTTAATTTGAGCAATTTTCAAGATTTTGAAAAACACTTTCATAATACTATTTTACCCTTTCAGGGCTATTGCGGTACCAAATTGTATGTCCTGCAACGAGTAATTCGTTTTTTGAGTTTGCAGAAAGTCAAAATATCCAAAAATTCGCCAGTTGGAAATTAGGGAGTTAAAAAAATCATTTGATTAATCTCGGAGTCTTGTAAGATTTAGGTATTGACAATTTTCCCTGTGTTAATAAAATGATAACAAAAAACATGTGCAACTTTCAGTTCTGGATTTAAAATATTGTTTTACTATCATAGTCCAGTCAAATTAGACTTTCTATGGGAAATAATTTAATAAAGAGTTTAAACTTGGCATACATACGCGTGAATACTGTACAAATAAATCCCTAAAGAGTTCCTCTCCGTCCGATAGTGGCTTCATCGCCTAAATTGCAAATTAAAATAGGCGTGCTTAAAAAAATATATATATTTTATAACCTTTCAAAAGTGCCACCCTCCCTACCTAAACTATTGAGAATTTTATAATGTTTCAAAAGTGCCATCCTCCCTACCTAAACTATTGAGAATATCAATTTTTTTTTTATGAAGGTTGTTTATTGCCTTATAAACTACTTTGTGGTATTCCTAAACATTGAGCAGTGATATCATCCGCAATTTTCTTAAATGGCAATATAGATTAAATATTTTCTTAGGTACTTAGATATTTTTTCTCGTTTCAATGATATACAACATTCATTCTCTTACATGAAAAAAAATTAAAAAAAGTGTAAAATCTGATTCAAGTAAGCCGGCCAAGGATTTAAACAAAAAAACTTAAAAAGTGTTTTTGTTTAGCAAAGTATCACTTTCAAGATGACTGGAAGGTACAGTGTTGTCACTCGAGTTTGATAGGGGCGTCACGAAATGTTTTGGGGAGAGATGGCGCAGTAGATACTAAAAGGACGTTTGCGCGTCAAATTTGAAATCCGCACGCAATGCTATTCTAACCTGACTTTGTTCATACTGTGATATTATACTGTCATAACTCAAGAATTATAAGAACATTATAGTGACAACTATTCTCGACCATATTTTTCTATTATAATTCAATATTTATTGCAATATTGAAAAGGTTAATATTTAATATAGCCTGAAAATTTATATCTTCACACTGATTATCACTGTAGCGAGCACTGTAGTTATGGAATTCAACTTCGGGAAAACGATCGTTAATGCGAGGAAGCGGTAAAACTTGCTTTTGATTTTCTTGGGAAATATGAAAAAAAAACAGATTTCAATGCACTCAGTTTTGACATCGATAAGGCCCCCAAAAGGCTTATTGCAAAGCAAAAACACAAAAAAAAAACGAAAACAGAATTGGTTCTGTAAAGCAATTTGATGCGCCCGATTTGATGTTTATTATGTGCATGGGTCATGGTGGAGTGCTACAGTTTATGTAGTTATAGAATGGAATGATTGTAAGGCATTGTAATTAAAAAAAGAAACATAAAAAAAATTAATAATTGACCCATATGAATCATGCTTTATTGCTTACTCTACATATTTCCTTAAATACTATAGAGTACTAATTTTTATTGCAATATTTAGTGAAAATAGGCAATAGCAGTAGTAAAGTATAAAGATGTAATCGAATTAGAAGACAACGAAGTAACTGCGCAATTTTATCGTAGAATTAATGCAGTGCTTTAATGTCGTTTCGGTTAACAGTTGCCTACGAGGGTACCATCTACCTGCACATATTATAATTGTGTAACATACAAACCGCATAAGCACAAAATGATAAACATAATTTAAAACATTAAAAATAGAATAGAATAAAAAATCAGTACATAATAATACATTAAAATTGTACTGTATTGACAAAATCTATGCGGACAGTCACTCTAGACATAGTGCATCTCTTTAACATTATAATTAGTAATAAAAACAAGTATTTTAAGTACTTCACAAGTTTATTGTTTACTTTTGTGCGGATAGCGATTATCTTACAAAATTTCAGAAGGACTCCTGCTTATTATACAGATCACAATAAACATTGTATAATATTCATCTCTAACCTAAGATTTAAATATCTAAGGGTAGCTTGTATAAACCAGGATTAAAACACATAAAATACGTAAAAACATGAAAATATTAAAATCTACGTTAACTAATTTAGTACTTTTTTTTATCATGTTAACTTAAGCATTAGACAAGCATTCCAATAAAAAAACTTGTACATTATAAAACAATTAAAGCGTTTTGCAAGCCTGCAAAAAATTATAATTAAACCATAAACCATACATTACTGCATGTCTGTACGCTTTGAATAAATACAAATGCAGCTTTCACTGAACAAGTAGTCACTATTATATTTGTCGTTGTCCTACTATGATGGCACGTCGACAAGGAAATCATAACACGGGGTCCTCGACCTGGTAATTCTGCCACTGGGATGGTGACATACAAGTTGCAGTTGAGGAATCACTGCATATTTTTGTGATTATATGTGGTGATGCACACAGGATCATTGATAACATGTTGGGATGCACTTTCAGTACAGATAAAGAATCTGAAAATAATAAAAAGTTCCTATAAATATTTGCGCAAAAACGCTTCCTTACCAGGCAAGTTGCAGTCTACAGAAGTGGGAACAGTATTACCTCTTCCATAGGTTTAATTTCATAAGCAGCTTTTATGGACGCATGTTTATAGAATTTACTCTCACAGTTTTCTGTAAACTATTCTATTCTATCGTATTAAGAAAACACTTATTCGACCTTCGTGGCAATTTAATTTTAGAAAAGCATGGTATTATCTCGAAAACTGTTAGATTTAGAAATTTTCAACAGGAGTACATTTTGTTGCACAATTTTGTATGGAGAATAAGACTTTATATCCAAAAGTTTAAAAACATGCTAAAATCTAAAATATGTAGAAGAAAATATTACGTGACCCCCCCCCCTCCGTATGAGACATCTCTAGTGTTCTTATTCAAACCAAAATTATTACAAATACATGAATTACTAAATTACATGAATAATGCTCACAAATGAAATTTTAAAATTTGAGTGCAATTACTGCAAAAGTTATCTACAAAAAGTGATTAGCCTGGTTCATCTTCAAGAAGCTGTAACCCTATAATGAAGGGTTTTCAGTTTTCGATTATATTTAGATTCTGAATCTATCCTGAAAATTCGTTCCACATGTTATGAATCACACTGTATACCATTGGTTTGGGAAACGAAAATTGTGCAGACTTCATCCAAATGAAGTAAAGGGGCTCTTTTAACTTTTCCTTCATTCGTGTTGTTATGAATCCTAAAAATATTGCAATAATTATAAGACATAGTTAAATATGATCTGAAAAGAAATACTATTTAGAAATCGAGTATGCTAGAGTATGCTACATTGTTGTTATTTTAGCATTAGTGTAACTTTAAATTAAACCATCTTTTTCCATTGCAACATGTAGCTGCGTACTAAAATACAAACGATGATTGTTTAAATTACATCAAAAGAAAATTTTTATATGTTGTGATTATTATCAACAGTGATCGGAAGTACAATTCTTTTAACTGCCTGAAAATAATTAATTTAAGTATTTCTCAACTTCTTAACTGTGTTTTTACTAGTTAATTGTTATTCTACATACATATTTGATTAAAATTAAAACAGTACTTACTCGTCTTTAATTTTCTGCTGGTATGTCTTTTTACTAAGCTGAAGCTTCTAATAAATTGAGTTTTGTGAATTACATCGGTGTGTTAATTAATAAATCACCGAAGTATGCTTTTATTCGTTATTATTTTACTTTTTGAACGAATCGAATTGTCTCGTCAACTGCCAGAACATTTCAGGAGGATTAGGTTAAAATTCACGGACACTGTCAAAGAGATAAACCGTCACTGCTGCCCTCTCGCGGCAATACATTTGTGGGTCCCTCCCAAAACAATGTAAATATTAAAAAGTGAAAACACCAATATGTTTATATTAGCTATCCATGCATCGTGATCACTTTCTTCCCATGTTACACAAATAATTATAATTTAAAAATAAAAATCATAGTTTTTAACATGCAATTTCACACTTACCAATCGCTACAAATAGCAATTTTTAAACAACCTAAAGATGGGATATTGTTCGATTTGATCAAATCGAATTAAAAAACTATTTTCAGTAAGGTTATGCTCTCAGACAGTAAAGCACATAAGGTTTAAATGACAGTTTTGATATTTACATTAAAATTTGATTAGGTATGAACTGTTTTATATGAGTCTTGGCACTCTTGATGTAAAACATAATTTTGGCCCTAAAAATTTTGTATCTTAAAGATTTATTGACACGAGATTAATCTACATATAATTTTATTTTGATCCCAAAAAGTTAAAGTATATAAGGTGTTCCATTCAAGTTAAGAAATCTACGATCAATTACCATGAAACCAGAAGTGCAAAAGTCATATAACAGTAATTTATGTTTATATTAACCACTTCACATTTCATTTGTTTAATTTAATAAATATAGAAAATAAAGGGGTGGCGAGCCATGATTCACATACACCCGGTATAGATGAGGTGTCCGAATTAAATAGCAAAGCTTGAATAGCTTGGTTATTATTGATAGAGATTCGGTTAAATGGACAATGTTTTGTAGTTTTTATACTGATTTACATTCCTAGCAACCATTATTTGATACTTTTTCATAAATATTATAGTTGCGCATATATTTCACTAACAAAAAAATTCATTTTTCAGTTGTGTCATACCATTTAATTGGCTGAAATATTGTTTCTAAACGGGATATAAATCGGTATGAAAAACTGCAAAATATCAAATATCAAAATATATTTAACTCAATCTCCATCTTCAATATAATACCAAATAGCCATGCCATGTTACTCAGTTTGAGACACACTGTATTATAAGTTTTGCATTATCTGTCTGGAATGATTTCGGAAAATCAAAATAAGTCGAAAGTAAAGAACGAGCTAATTGCTATTGAGTCTTATAAAAAGAGTTACAATCAAAACAGACTAAAATATTGCATCGTTTTGTAATAGCGTTGTTAGTGATCATTAATTTATTTTTAAAATTTACAGTGGCACAAAATTCAATCTGGAAAATTTGCAATACTGGAACACCAGATGGACCCAAGCAGTAATTTCAGTAGCTATCGAAGTACACTGAAGGCCGCCATGTGGCGCAGTGCTGGTGCAACGGACCAAAGACAACGCATTGTTATCCCATTCTTCAGCCTTTTAGTTAAGGATCTCTACTTTTTAAATCAAGGATGCTCTAATAAGTAAGCTGTTTTCAAATTTAATTAAACAAGCATTACTAATATTTATTTTTGTTCATAAAGGCTTTTAAATGGACACATAAACTTCGATAAATTCTGGCAACTAGCTAAACAAGTAACAGAATTCATGGCCTGGAAGCAAGTAACATGTCCATTTGAAAAGGATCCGAAAATAATAGCAATTCTTCAGCATGGACCTGTTCTCAGTGAAAATGCTATTGCACTTGCAAGTTTTGAATGTGAACCGCCTGAAAATAACCAAGAAAAGGAAAGGTGTAAAAGCTTAAAAGCTGAAGGAACTGCAGCTTAATTCCTTCAGCTTGATAGGTACGATTCTTGTTTAAACAAAAGCTATGCCCACTGTACAAATTTTTGATTTATTATGTACCTCCATGTACAACTTTTTACTATGATAAAACTCCAGTGAGTAATTTAAATTGTTTATTGTAATTTTTCTGTAAATGTACGAAAGATGCGATAGTTTTATGATCTTTTCCTTTTATACATTTGCCAGATATTTTGCCATAATTGTTTTTATAATATTGTATGTATATAATTTAAATTTTAGAATCTCACATTTAACTGTTGGTACCGAATTTTCTACCAGAGTTATTTTAATAATGTTTCATTTAAATTATAATTTTATCATACTTTCAAACTCATTTTATTATTTTCAGAAACTTTTGTGATATCAATGAGTTAGTTTTTTTTTGATACTTTTTCCAGAGCGTTTTTTAATTTTTATACTGTTTATTATTGTGAACTCTTCCATATGTTATTTTTTATCAGAAGCTTTGTAGTGTAGTTTAAAATTTAGCGTTTTGCAGTAAACGCTGTAAGCATTTGCTTGCATGTCCAAAGTTATAACTTAGGATTAAATTTTGTCAATTTTCTTGTTTTTGTGTGAAGCACAAATGTGTTGGCTATTAATTTTAACTTTTTTCTTGTGTTAAACTGAGAAAGAAGACTAAATTTTATGACAAAATTAATGTTAGTAATTTGAACACTCATTTTCATATGTGTGCTAATGTAACTGCAAAAATTTAAAATAATATTATATTTTAAATATTGTTTTGTTGATTGGATATTAAAACTTTTTGATACGGATGTGGTTAATATACTCGATTAATGGAACTAAACTTCACTGTAGAATTTTGTACTATTTGTAATTTTTCATACCTCAGTGTTTTTTACAAGTATTTAAATGACGTACTTAATTTCTATGGTTAATATAATCATTCTGATTATTTACATTAAGTAAGAAGTTATTAACAGTATTCGATGCAAGTATGATCGCTGGTTTCATATTAAATCACGTTTGTTTTTGTATTATTGTCGTAACACACGTGCTTCTTTCATTGTTCACCAACTATTTTACATGCACAAGATTTAAATAAAGTTAATGTAATCGAAACGTAACAAATGTGATATAATTTGAAACTTGGGCAGTTTAAGAAGATTCCTACATGCTTTGCTTTATTGCTATTAGATGTAATACAAACAAAAGACTTAATTTAATCAGTATTCTAGTCATTAGGAAATAGAAAACATTACTAATTAGGTATATGTTGTAATTGTAGCCCTGCAAGTTGTAAAAATAATTTGTAACATGTACCAATTTGTTTTATGTAAAAAAAATGTATGAACTCATTTTGTGTATTTTCTTCCTTTCCACACTCCGACATTTAAAAGATATTTTTATAAAACACCTGTTGTGGCACAGTAGTATTTTATATTTGTGTTTCAAGAGCCCTACCACGTCTGAAATAATATAATAACATCCCAAAGATAAATGTAGGTAAGTTTGTTTCCAATTTATAAGGGACTAGTCTACCCTATTTGTACCGTTTTGATGCTATTCACAAATGCTCTTCACTATACTGAATGTTTCAGATTATTTTCGGTAATTATATCCAGGGTTGCCAGGTCTCTGGCATTGTGCCGAAATTGTAGGATTTTCAGGACCATCGAGGCCTGTGCCTATGCTATGAAATTGAAAGAAAATTAAATTTCTTACTAGTTGTCACCATAACATACAAGGTGGTTCATTTAAAGTAAATGATATATCCCCAATTGCATTTTCTACAAAATAACACATAAAACACGCTATGTAGTCAAAAAAGATTTCAATGGGCATTTATTACGAAACACCCTATGTAGTCAAAAAAAATTTCAATGGGCATTTATTACGTTAAAACCATACCCATTCATGGTCTAATAGGTAACACTAAAAATTTATATTGTTTCTAAATTTGACTGCGGCTGCCAATTTTTTTTGAAATTATTTATACAATCTTATATAGAGAATTAAATAGTACATTCAAAAATATAATATATAGGGTGTGTCATTTAAAATAAGTTGTCTATGGTTTCTTGATAAGTAAACAACCTGTATAAATGAAACTAATTTACCGTGATGTAGAATCATGGTAGAACTATGCACCGAGAACTTTTCTGTATAACTTTTCTACTTTCCCAGGTGGCTTAGGGTTGGAGCTCTCTTGATGAGAAAAATCAAAGGGAGCAGAGTGACCTCTGAGAAAAAGCAAGGGTGACCCCTAAACACGTTGACTGTCGCATGAATCGCAAATGACTCTTTCTATATCCCATGTACACTGAACTTCTAATATATCAAGGATTTGTTGTATGCCCGCCCTTCTTGGAAGCCTAAAAGTGATACGTTAGGTGAAGAATCACATGTGATCATTAGATGCAGTATAAAGGACAGCAAATGAGAGGATAATGTTTTTTTTATTTCATCTATAGTAAAGATACAATCCTAGCAAATAGCTTTGAAAACCTAGGGGCAACAAAACTGTAAAACCAGCGCTGAGTTTAAGCTAAGAAATAATAACAATTCAGCAAAATTTATATCAAAAGCATCCAATAATCAAGCTGGTAAATGTGACTTTTACTCAGCCCACTGTTCCTCATGGTTATCAAATTCCTACCTCTTATCAGTATGGTCATTAAAGCTCAACAGTATTAGTAAGTGGTGGCTATCAACATCAAAAAAATAAAACGCAACAGAATGAAGACAATTTATACCACATCTTAAATTGAAGGTTCGATTATTTTTGTACATTACTGCAAGAAAACAAAATATTTAATTACAATATGCTAAAAAAGGGCATTATGCCTTTGTTGATAAGACAGCTGGTTCATAGTAAATTTCCTGGGCGGCATCGATACTGCCTATGTTCTGTTTTTATATTAATCATTTGAAGCACATCACATAAGACTGCCTGAAAAGGACAGTAAAGTTCCCTGCTACTGCTATGGTTTGGGTCTGCATATCAGCAAAAAGTGGGGGACAATTACATTTTATTCATGAGACAGTCAATACCGAAAAATATAATAATAATAAGAACGTTTATTATACATTCTTTTTGGTATATATATTTTAAAGGTTGAGACACCAGAATAACTGGAAAAAATTATTCCAAAGATTGTATAAAAGGTAGAGTTCATCCACAAGGATAACAACTCTACCTGTTCCCTATAACTAATCAATCAATCTTGACAATAAACCTATCATATTGACATTTTACAGAGTACTCTTATTTCATCAGTAGATGTAGGTAAGTAGGTAGGGAGGACGAGAATGGACCTTCCAGTAGGACGGTGCATTTTGACAAATATAACAAAAAATGAATATAGCACAATAATACTGACGTTCTGTAAGCCCAAAGTCTATGGGGAATTATAAAAACAATTTGCGCAACCAGCTTCAAAGGACCGTTGAGGGACTACGGCAAAAACTATAGCAGTTTGTAATTCTATAACACCAGAACACTGCCATAAATTATTAAAGTCAATGCCAGCTATAATGAAAGCTGTTATTAAAGCCAGAGAAGATGTCATAGAGTATTAGGATTAAAATTTCAAGAAATTTACTTGACAGTTATTTTCCGTTTATTTGATATACTTTTGCCTAAAAAGCTGGCATTGTCTTTCTTTTATGTGATTCAAAGCAAATATTAATTGTAATTATTATAAATATTTTGATATAATTTTCGTTGAGAAACACGAAAAACAGTATCCGAACCTAAAGTTGTTGAGGTTCGTAGGTATGTCCTTTTAGGTGCTACAATAAATTTTATATTTTTCTACGGTGTTGAAGATTGGGCACCTGCTATCTTCATAATAATTAGATGGCTATTACGTAATATTATACACTTTATCAATTTCCTTCAATCCAATTTTAAATATGCGTGTGCATTCAATAATACTATATGTCTAGATTCCAATTCTATATGTAAAACAAAAACTATGTTAAATAATTGTTTTTAAATTCTAATTTTTAAGAGTGTCTGCTTATTATTATTACCTTACATAATGTTGCGTATTCTTCTTCTTCCTATATACGTGTTTTGGCTTTAAGCCTGTTACGTTGTGCTACATCTGGTCTTTCCATCTTATAAATTTATAATGGATCTCCCTGTACATTGCCTCCCTGTGAGTATTATATAATTTTCGTTAAGAGTTTTTATTGTTATTCAAGAAACCTTTTGTCTTTGTGTAAAATTCATAGTTTATAACAAAATATAGCTTGTAATTTTTCACTAATAATTGGCGGGCTTTTTGAATCGTCCATCTATGAAAAAAGACAAGAATCTAGTACGAAAATGTCGGTGTAGAAGTCAACTGTTTATGTCATTCTGAAACTATCAAAAATGTGTTCTCTCCAACTTTATCAATAATTAAAGTTCTTCAAGCATTTTGCGCCCCATGTGCATTTAGATTTTTGTGTGAGTGTAAAAAACTAGTGTATTTAATTGTAAAAACATATATAAATTAAGTGTGAAATAATGGGTAACGTACATGCATATTCGAGCGCACCGCCTCCGCCTCCACCAACAGGCATATCTACCTGTGACCCAGAAACTCAACAAGGAACAGATATAGAAAATCCTGGTCCTCTAGAGGAATTACACCAAAAGTGTAAAAGTAAGCAATCCTTTAAAAAATTTTCAAACATAACCTCAAATAATATGATGTCATACTTTGTAGATGTGTTTCCTACATGTTTCGAAGGAGCCCGGGTTATGCTTACCAGAGGTCTTAGTAATCATTTTCAGATATCTCACACTATTAATATGAGCTCCGTTACTCCTAGCGGTTATAGATTTGGAGCTACGTATGTAGGAACAAAACAAATATCACCCTCAGAGGCTTACCCTATCATGCTTGGAGACATTGATCCTTCAGGAAACTTAAATGCTACTATAATTCATCAACTAAGGCCTCATCTTCAGGCTAAGTTTGGAGCACAGGTAATTTAGAACAATCGTCAAGAATTCGTTATAAATTAAATGGTGAACTTTAATAATAGTTCAGTCATCAGGTAGTGCTGTAGGGAAATACCTCACTCATCGAATTTTTTTGCTTAAATTTCTAATTCCATTCCCGAGTTGCTCCCTACAACTCCTATTTTTGCAAACGTGATGACGGGACTATAATAGTCAAATTAACAAATGAAGTTGTGGAACACTCTGTATATTGTGCATGAAAAAAAAAAATTTTATTTAGGTTCAAAACTCCAAGTTCACAGTAAGCCAATTTACAATGAACTATAAAGGTTCAGATTACACTGCCAGTATGACTGTAGCCAATCCTGATTTAATTAATGGGTCTGGCGTTGTTGTTCTCCATTACCTCCAGGCCATAACTAATCGTTTTGCGTTGGGTACAGAACTTGCCTATCAAAAGGGTTCCGCTATTCCTGGAGGAGAGATTGCGTTGCTCAGCGCAGCTGCTAAGTAAATTTTATTGAAATGTAAAAATCTAGTAATAATACGTTTTATTCAGGTATTCATCAGAAAACTGGCAAATGACAGGCACAGTAGGAGTATCTGGAGTACATCTATGTTATTATCAAAAAGCAAGCAAGCAGTTGCAAGTTGGAGTAGAATTAGAAGCTAATAGTCGAATGCAAGAGGCTGTGGCTTCAATCGGTTATCAAGTTGATATACCTAAAAGTGATGTTGTCTTTAAAGGTAAATATAATTAGGGAGGTTGCTGTTTTAAAGCAGTTTTAATTGTTGCAAATATTTCTTTTAGGTCATATCGACTCAAATTGGTCTGTAGGTGCAGTTTTAGAGAAAAAGTTATGCCCTTTACCATTCACACTTGCACTTAGTGGTCTAATGAACCACACTAAAAACCAATTCCGTCTTGGAGTTGGAATCATTATTGGTTAAGGTCGCCACATTACCCTCATTAGAAAAATTCATGTCTCTCAGATGCATAAACAGCAATAGGCTGGTCGATTACATCTCTGCCCATTCACATAATGCACCACTTGTTATTGTGAGCATCGGAGTAGGGATTTTGTGACTTTGTAGTGTACATAACGAGTTTGCATAGTTTGTTATGAACTGTATAAATAAATTAAATTTAATAGAATCACTTTTACATGCTTTGTTTTAAGTTTATATTGTTTTTTAAAAATGTTCCTAAATATGGATTTGTAATTATTTCCCATTATCTGCATTTTGTTTACAATAAAAGTTGCTATTTAAGGAATTTTAAGTAGAAGATTAGTAAAGGAGGAGCCAGGACTAACTGACTTCACATTACCTACAGTAGAACAACCTCTCCTGAACAGAATAATTTTTATGTACGCAAAAATAAACAACTTTTGTAATATTTCTTATGAAATTTAGTTCAAACCACTTGTACTAAACATGTAGCAAATTCTATTTCTCTTTGTGAGTTTGATATAGAAAATTGGGAAATGTGAATTTTCCTCTGGCCTTGTTACGTTATACATGTAAAATAATTAACACTTAAAAACTGTACCGTTAATGAATGAGCAAATTGATCTCTTAACCCTTTCGCTGCGTACGGTGAAAACGCTTCCATGCCCAGGAGCGGACTGGTTTTTTGGCTTTTTTATTAACTTCATTTAGCTAGACCGAACAAAAAAATCCGAAACGACGGCTATTTTTAGATTTCCGAATGCCTTAGCTACGTGCTGACCTGCGCACAGGATCGATTGCCACACGCTGGCTTTGTACAGGCAATGTAAATGCAAAGCAGCGTCCGACACGGATCCGTGCCGGGCGCACTGAGCAAAGGACACCTGTGTCACGAATCCATGACACGCAGCGAAAGGGTTAAATTCTCCTCTGTTGGATATTTTGGAATAAGAAATCAGGTCATCTGCAGACGATTACCAAGATCAAGTCACCAAGTTTTATTGCTATAACAACACTAATTGTTTACTTTTTATAACCTTTGAAAATGGCATGTAAACATGCCGAAATAGGTATAAGGTTAAAATAAATAAATATTGTTGATGTAATTAAGTATTTTATATACCTATAACCAAAAAATAATAATTTGCTTTATTTATAAATTCTAGCCTTACTTCGTTGATGTCCATATTTAATGATTATAGGTATATAAAATACTTAATTACTTCAGCAATATTGTTGAAGTAATTAAGTATTTTTTCTACTTCTGTCTTTAAAATGCCATTTATCGCATATGTTTCCATGACGCTAAGTGACCTTTTAAACACACCTCGACAAGCCGTGACTTTGTGCGCTTTAGTCACGGGCTGAAGTTAGCTCTAGGTTTTTAATCGCAAAAATCAATTGAAAATCAAGTTAGCTGTCACTTGTCATCAATCTGTCAAAATAATTAATACTAGTGTTACCCCAGCACACAATGCACTGACAGACCGGCGAAATGTCAATTCACGTGATGCATTAGTTCCATTAAAGACACGCGACGTTATTGTAGATGGCGCCCCAAGTGACGCGCGTCTAGCCGACCTTCATATATATTATAAATTAAAATACTTATTAATAAAAAATCGACGTAGAATAAAAATGTTTCATGTTCCATCTGTGGATAGAGACCTTTCATTTAAAAAAAAATGGTGCAAATTGGTGAACCGGTAGCCGCTGGAGGAAGGGGAGAAAAAAAACCTTTGTGCTTTTATACATGTATATATGTATGGATTGCTTAAGATAATAAAATAATTTCCAAATTTTAGTATTTTTGAGATGGTCGTAGAAAAAGTATAGTATGCAATTCGTTTTATAAACTTCTCTAGACACTCGTTTTAATAAACACTCGCTCCGCTCGTGCCTAATAAAACTCGTGACTAAAATGTCGTTTCTAAAACTTGTTGCATAATACACTATTATATACCTATAATCATTTAATAATAATTTGCTTTTAGTAAGGGGTCAAAAACTGGCAGACTGCAGATTTGAAAATAAAATCTATTAAGCATGCATCCATTAGCACCTCCATACAAGGTACGATGGTCTGATCGTACCTGCTGCGTGAAAGGTGCATATCTGTTGCAATAAATTCAAGCTGGGTTCGATAAGTTGAAATATTAATGTTAGATATTCTCAGCCCTAGTGACAACCCAAACTTACATTTTTTTTAAATAGAACACCTTGTACATTTTGCATCCTCTGCATATGTTTTGTTTTTTAAATTACGTTGCCAAGTAATTTAACTTTTCTTCATTTGCCACCATGCTAATTAAAGTGGAATTTGATTATACAGGGTATTTATTTGCAACAGTGCAAAAGTTTCTAATTCCAATGTGTCATAACTCGTTTTTTTAAATGGAACACTATACGCAGTGCACAGTGGTCTAAAACTACCGTTTTTTGGCCAAATCGTCAAATTTCGAATATGAATCGATCGTTTTAAAATTGCATATGGGGGCTGTTTAATAACCAAATTGACTATCGCGGTTCGTAACTCATATGTCTTGTAGTAAATTGTTGTACGTTTTTATATTGTTATTTAAGGTACTAAAACACCATTTACTTCAACTATAAATGATGGAAGTTACTTCTACAAGTAAGTTTGTTGGCTTTATGTAACATTTAAACAATTTTTGTATCATTACACAAATTTAGGAAAAATGCAAATAAATATTCTTAAATAAAAGTTCAGGTTAACTTTTAAAACATTGTTACACTTTGATACACTTATATATGTCGGAAAGTGTTTCACAAAGTCTTCTCTGTAATAGCTGGTTACATTTTAGCTTAATAAAAATGAATTAGCTCATACACAAACCCACTACTTGTCTTATACATATGTAAATTAGACAGATTATGTTGAACTAAAAAAGTCACCCTGAAATCGCTTTAAAATCTTCGTATCCTAATGAATTGGCTTATTGAATAGCTTTTTCCTTAATAATTACACCAGACAATGGTAAATTTCTATCCCTAGCCATCGTAAACCATTTAAACATTGCAGAATCCAAATCCGTGTATGTCAGCTTTGCATTTCTTTTACACCTTTGGTTAATAATGGACGATTCCGCAAATTTTAAAATTGCAGGTTTATTTTTTATTATCGTT
Source organism: Ctenicera cuprea (assembly GCA_958336395.1). Lineage (NCBI taxonomy): Eukaryota > Metazoa > Arthropoda > Insecta > Coleoptera > Elateridae > Ctenicera > Ctenicera cuprea. The sequence continues at coordinate 15,705,827 of OY284495.1, read as the reverse complement.
GACAAAGTACTCTTTGGGATACCATACTTTTCGGCAATATATGTTTTCTTCATCACGCCACTGTCTACTTCACTTAATATTTAAATTTTGTCCTGAAATTTTAAAGTTTTTAATTCGTCTTTTAGGCGCCATTTTAATATGGGAATGATTAATTAACAGACTGTTAGCACAAGCATATAACTGAACATGTTTTCGTACTAATAAGAATAACGCACCTATAAGCTATTTAGAGTTTTATACATGTAGTTATAGTTCTCAGAAAGCTGAAATATTGCTTACATGGGCATCGCCTTACATACAGGAAAATTCCCCAAATATTCGACTTGTAGAAATCAATGTTCACCCTAATAACGGGAAAAAAGTTCCGAGTTGAAGAAATTTTCGACTTGTAGAAATTCGAGTTAGCGAAACAAATTGTCACACAAACTGCATTACAGCTGCTACTGCCAAAGAAAAAATTCGAGTTGAAGAGAGTTGCGAGTTGGGGAAGTTAGAGGAGTTCGACTGTATTTGATGTACCATAGGTATAAGTAATAAACAAAATTGTGCTTGTTTAACGTTATTTCAATATATTTATAATTGGATCCACATAGCTATAAAAAAATGGTTTAAGTTAACGAGAAACACATTCGAAAAATAGGTTGTTGCTTATAAAGTTATAAATAAAAAATAATCAGTTTATAGTATTCTTCATAATCATTCTTCTATTTTAATTTTAAATTACTTTCGCGGTCTACCAGCACCTTTTTTTCCACCACCAACACCCTGCTTGTCTTTTACTTTGTTGCTTAGCAATGGATGGACTTCTGCAAAAACGTTTTTAAATTATTATAACAATAAATAGTTGTTGCTGAAGGATTTACCACCATCACTAGTATTTTCTATTGCAATATCATAGGATCTATATTTGCTTTTCTTAGGTGGTGGTGGACTAGAACCTGACATTGGAACTTGTCCAGCTGTTTCTCCTGTCCAATTTTCTTCAGGTTCTTCAATCTGAAATAAAAAATTAGTATTTTACTTTACTAAGCTGTTTAATACAAATCAAAAATTCTCACCTCAGGTGCTATTGGCAAAAACTGTAAAACATCGGGATTTTCCTGTTCTTCGTCTGAACTGCAAAACGCTGCAACTGGTTCAACTGTGTTTACATCTACCTGCACAAAAACATTTTGCTAATATGCCCACTACTGTTAGAATTTACACCGTACCTCCAAATCAGTTTCTTCCTTATCATCTCCACCACTTGCAATAGATTTGTCTTCGTCTGTTAAGTCAAATTCACTTTCCCTTTCATCGTATTCAACGTTTTCATCAAGCTCTTTAAAATCTGGGGCAAAAGCCGACCAATTTTCGACTTGATTCTGTGCCCATACACTCACAACACCTTAAAAGTATTAAAACCATTTAAAAAATATATTTCTTGGCGTTAGAAAATCATTCAGGAAATTTTAAATAAAATAAAAGAACAAAAAATTTATTTGTAAATTAGGTATCAAGAAATTGTTTTCAGACGCTAATAAATAATTTTTTGACGTAAAAAAAGAGAAGGATTATTTGATGTCGAAAAATGCTGGCACTAGGTGGTCTAGAACCATACTGCAGTATTGACCGATGGGGGAGCCACTTGCCAAAAGAGAGCGCATTAAAGATATGTGGTAAAAATCTGGAAATAAGTTACTATTGTATGTAAAGTAGTCACAAAAAACAATTTTTTGCCATCTTAGATTCTTAGTGTTTGTATTATTTGGCAACGAAAGTAAATGCATTTCAAAAGTGTATGCAACAACCTAACCTGACCCCTAACGTATCTACAGACTTTGGTATGATAGTGGTACAGCATTGTCATTTTGAAGCATGTACTTCTTGATTAGCAAAACATGCTCTGAAGTATCTATGGTAGTGGAAAGAATATTTAGGATACTACATTTTATTATTAAAAAATCATAAGCACGCACTGTTGCACATGTCCATTTTGTATAAAACCAGAATAAAACGCACCCTTGTGGCAACTGGATCACACATAGGTAAATAATTTGGTGTGGCGACCAACCAAGATTTTGCGACGACGCTAGCTGTGTCATTAAATGGCAGCATTTTGCAAAGTCAATAAATGTTTTTTTAAAGTCGGCTGAATTTTACGCAGAAAATTGATTTTTGAGTCAAAAAAATCGTTATATAACGTCTGAAAATAATTAATTATGGTTGACAAATAGCATTGATGCTGATTTATTATTTAATTCTAAACTGAGTAAGCAGTTTTCATTCGTCTGAAAAAAAATAATTTTTTGACGTAAAAAAATTGTTTATTAACGTATAAAATTCGTTTTAATACATTCCTACAATAAAGGATTATTTTCAGAAAGCAAAAAAATAATTTGTGACTTTAGAAAATCTAATTTTGACGTCACAAAATGAATATTAAATGTCTGAAAGGATTTTTTTACACCAAAACCATAATTATTAACAACTAATATTATTTATCTTAACTTTAACATCTCAAAACAATTCGAGTTTTAGTATTTGGGGACGGAGATGCGGGCGATAGCTGTAGATAATCCGTGATGCATATACATAAGGCAATTAAAAATTAATTAACTAGTTGTAGTAATAATAGTGTATGCAACTCATATAGTGGCTATTAATACACTCGTTTGAATCTCACTCATATATTAATAGCTATCATTATAGATTGGTTGTATAATATACTATTTTGACATCAAAAATTTATTATCCGACGTCAATATATATACTATTTGACGGCAATAAATGATTAATATAAAGTAAAACGACGATTCATACTTAGGTGTTTATCAGAAGACCGCAAATTAAAACAACGATAATATGCAATCCACTTAACTGTTCATGGATAATAAAAAATATTACCTGAAGAAATACTGGCAATTATAGGCCGTACAGGATGCCATGCCACATCGAGCAATAGTTCGCCTTTCGTTCCATGAAGAATTTTTACCAAATTACCAATTGATTTTTCCCAAATATACAATGCATGTTGTCGTGCTGATCCTGCACAAATGTATTCTCCATCGCCCGAGAAGCAACATTTTTTCCACATTGTTCTACATTAATAATAAAGTATGTCTTTGCTTTTTAAACACAATAACATTATGTCATACTTATTTACAAGATCCTGTAGTTTTTGGATAGGTTCTGGTTCGCCATCTTTACCACAAGTTAATACTTCTTTGCTGTCATATACTCTTATTACACGATCTGCTGTGTTAACTAGAAAACAACTAAACTTTTTTATTAGTAAATACATAACGGGAAATTTATTACAACTTACTCTCCTCTTCTAGCAAATTCTATACTTTTTATAGCTGTGGCACTAGAACTACCCAATGTTATTCGAAAACTTGCTCTTACTTCAAGTGTGTCTGCATTTAAAACAAGTATTTTCCCTTTAGCATTTCCTGTAAATACATGTTCGCCTCTTCTATCATATGATGCTACAATATTTAGGTCTGCCTGGAAATTTTAAATAGAATAAATCAAAATGGCATCAAAAATTAATATTTACATCATCATCAATAGGTAAAACACGATGTTGACCGTTTGTGTCCACCAAAACGGCTGCGTGTCTCATAGGACATACAAGAAGTCTTTCTAAATTCCTTGGTTGAAATTGTACTTTCAAGATCGGGCATGGAAACCTGAATTTCTGCTCGCATTCACCGGACAAAACATCCCATATGCAAACCGTGTTATCTGTAGAAGCTGAGGCGATTTTATGCCCATTTCTCGACCAACTTACACTACATACAGGATGTACATGAGCGGATATTATTTTAGCTATACCACGGGTTAAGAAATCCCAAATAACTATTCGACCATCGTTACAACCTACAGCTAACAGTGTTCCTCTTTTATTAAATGCACAAGTCACGGCAATCGATAAGCAGTCAAGAGCTCCATCAAACTCCTACAAATCAGAAAATTATAATTTGTTTCCCGATTAAAGAAGTGAAAATTTGTTACCTCTGGATAATTTTGACCAAAGGATTCTATAAACAAATAACAGGTTAAATATGAATTAGGAATATATAATAAAGAGTAACTACAAAATTTTTATAAAACTTACCTAGTAACTCTAAATTCATTTTTTGGAAGGAAATAAATTCCTTATATCTTGAAAATTTACAGGTTATGTTTGCAATGTTGACAGTTTCGTTGTTGTTGGTAGTTTACAATGTTGCCACTTTCCCTTACAATTGTATACAGGATGGTGAGAAATTGTGTTGTAAAAACTAGGTATTGTCATTGTGTTCAGTTTCCTATGTAACGCAGTTTTACTTTTTATCCTAAATTATGGAAAACAGAATCAGATTTTCCTCAAATCTCGAAATAATTTCAGACGCCAAAATTGGAATTTAAGACCACAAATTCAATTGAATTTTTGACATCTAAAAATTATTGTGTTTTGGTTAAAATATTTACCTATTAGGTATATCCTGTAATCAAATTTTTGACGTCAGGTTTATTAACGTCAAACATCCAATTCCGGTGTCTTAAAATCATTTCGTGACGTCTGAAAACCAATCAGGCGATTTAATATAAAATAATAAAAAAAAACGAAATTATTTTCAAACCTTAATAAATAATTTATAATTTTATGATCAATAAATAAATTATTGACGTCGAAAAATACTGCCGCCTAACGCGCTAGGTACTTATAATAGTAGTGTGGACTAGAACCATACTGTATTATTGATCGATAAAGAAACCTGCCAATAGAGAACGCACGTGTGTCTACACCGGCAAAGTCAATAGATATACTAAAATATCGTCACGATTTGACGTTCCTGAAAAGGCAATACTAACGATCTATTCTCCGCAAAAGGCTTTGCAACTGCTGTTACATTTCATATTTTGTTATGTTATTTTGAGTATTTGAATTTCTCTCTTGAACCAATCAAATAGTCATTTCTGTCGTTGCGTTATCAATTGTTACAAACTAAATGGTTTACCATTTTACCGCTTACCCTAAAATAACATAATAAAAACGCAGGAAGGTACCAACAATAATGAATAAGAAAGATCTGTACAAAAGGTAAGTTTATAACAAAATATATGCTGCTATACCAAGTATTGATAATACTATAAGAAAACAGAGAACCGAGATTTTATTGAAAAAAAAAACTCATACTTCCTCTAATTGTAAAGCATTTTGCAGAAGAATAATAAACCTGACAATAAGAAATATAGGAAGGTGTTTAGGTGTAGCGGATTAGCGTCACCTGGTGGGCGGTCAATCGTTACTGTTGCCTTTTGATGTTTGTGGCAGTGTCGCACCGGTTTGTGACACAAGACAATAATGTGACATATGCACTACACAAAATAGTTCTTCGGGTGGGAGCCATAAACGTTCTTAGGTGTAAACTTTGCATAAAATCAGCATAAAGCACATACTTGTGGCAACTGGATCAAATGCGGGCAAATAATTGTTTGGTGAACGAAGAACGACTAACAAGACTGCGCATCTACACCAGCTGCGCCGTTAAATTTTTAAAAATATTTCGACGTTAATAAACGATTCTTTGTTGCAAAAATTATCGTTTTGGCGAAAAACAAGGCCAAAAAAACATTTATTGACGTTTGAAAATAATTATGCTTAAACAACATTGATGATTATTTATTATTGAGTTCTAAGTTGTGTAAGCGGTTATCGGACATACAAAAATGATTTTTTTACCAAAAAAATCTATTTTTGACGTCAAAAAAATATTTAATAACGTCACACAATCTGTTTTATTTAGTAAAAATTAATAAGTTTTTTTTTTAAATTTCTACATTTAAAAAATCATTTGGGTGGGTAGATTATAGAAATCACTCGTATTATTCTTTTTTTTGCTGATGAAAACGTAATGTTGAATTTTGCAATATGTTTATTATAAAACTTTAAATTATATTGTCAGAACGACCTTTTACATTGAATGCATATTAACAACTAACTTAAAACTACAGCACTATTAATATTTGAAGTCGCAAAATCAAATTTTGGCATTAAAGGAATTAATTTTAGGCGTCTGTAATTGATTTTTGGCGCCAGAAAACCAATTATTAGCGTCGCAATAGATTTTTTTACTTTAAAAGTGAATTTTTGATTTCAATAAATGATGTTTTGGCATAAACAATCATTTTGTAACGTTAAAAACCGTTTCTTGTTGTAAAAAGCTAAGATCAAGAAATATATTTTGACGTCAATAGATGTTTAATAAAATATAAAACGGCGGCGTTCCATATGTTTCAGTTGTTACATAGTTTGGGGTAAAATATTTATATTTGGTGTACTCACACATACTATGGTCAAGTTCTAAAAATAGCAGATTTTCTCCTTTTCATCAATCATAAATTCATTTCATGCAAAATCTATTTTGTTAGTTTTTGATCACCCTGTATATCATTAACATTTAAATTGTGGTGTATTATGACGTTAATAAACGAGGTAAGTTGGCTACATTGAATTTTTATCGTCAAACGTCAAATCTATTTAATTGTTATAAACACGTGTAAAACATCGATCATGCAGGTACAAGAAATATCAAAAGAAGATGAATTAAAACCCTCAACGAGCGGTGGTGTTGTTTTCCCAAATGAAAATAAATATTCCCACATAAAGAACAAACAAGTACGCAACCAACGATTCCTGAAAATAAAGCGTGAGCAGAAAAAGGTTTGTGAGGTTACGTCTTTGTGTTACGTATTTTTTAATCCTAAAGTTTTCAGGCCAAAAAACAGGAAAAGGCTCAAAGGCGAGATGAAGGCGCACCCAAACAGGTACCTCATACTATCGATAGCTTAAGAGAAAAGGATGAAACTACTGTAGGCGACTTAGCTTCAGAAGATAATGCACCAGTTCGAGCCGATCTCGAGCAAGATGAATTTAGTGAATATTACAAAAGTTCGTATGAACCTAAAGTCCTTATTACTTATTCTGATAATCCAATGAAGAAGACAAGAATTTTTGGCAGGGAACTAACTCGTATAATTCCGAACTCGAAGTTTATGTACCGTAACAGATCAGGAGTTAAAAAAATTGTTAAAAGCGCCAAAAAAGAAAACTATACAGATATAGTAATAATAAATGAAAACCGCAAAGAACCAGATGGTTTGTTAGTCATCCATCTACCCGACGGGCCTACTGCATATTTCAAAGTTAGTAATGTACGAATAACGACAGAATTACGAAAATCCCACAAAGCCATCACTGAACATCGTCCAGAAGTAATACTAAATAATTTCTCGACGAGACTTGGACTTACAATAGGTCGTATGCTTGGTGCATTATTCCATTACAGTCCGGAGTTCGAAGGACAAAGAGCAGTAACATTTCACAATCAACGAGATTATGTATTCTTTAGGCATTATAAGTACGATTTTGATTCCGAAGGTAAAAAGGCAAAACTAAGGGAGTTGGGGCCTAGATTTACTTTAAAATTAAGGTCGTTGCAAAAAGGAACATTTGATAGTAAATATGGACAATATGAATGGATTATTGAAGGTAGAAGACACGCTATGGAGACAAGTCGAAGAAAGTTTTTCTTGTAGTGTTTAATTTGTATTAAATTTGTTAGGTAATAAAATTTTCTTAATTCAAGAAAAAGTATACCTCTAAAAGGTTATCTGACTTGTTATTTATAGATTTACATACAGGACGATTCGTCGAGGTGTCCAACCCACAGTTCTTTATTTAAATCGACTTTTGTCTTTAATAAAAATTGCCTGACGCCTGAACTATTCTTTGATGTACTTATTTTTCTTACATTTTAATGGAAGAAGTAAATAAACTATGACAATATTCATAATTCTTTAAATGTTGGGTGTACGTTTTCCTCTCGTACACTAATCGGAGATGTTTACTTATTTTAATGATGCCTATAAAAGGTATATAATAGTCTAGTGTAATAACGACAGCTGCAATGCTTTTAACAGAAATAAAGTAGAGGTTAAAAAATAAATCAAATCGTTGTGAACCAGCTTCTATACTATGTGAATAACGTTTGTGTGGTAAAAATTATGACAGAAATTAATTGGTTAATTAATATCTGTAAAAAAGACTAGAAATTATGGCTCGAGTTTTAATCTGCCTATTGAAAAACTTTGGTCAGTCTTTTTTGTAGAACGGGACGTTTTCTATCTTCCGAGATTAGGAAGTATATTTCTAAATTTAATAATTTGGGCTGTAGAAATTTATCAAATATGTCTTCGGAATGCTTTGTTTGCGGTGGCTATAGGCATCGACTCCTCTGCACCGTTTAATAAATAATTAGGTAAAAATATCTAAAAGTTGTATAAAATTTAAAAAAAAATTACGCATTATCTACAGATAATAAAGAATTTTTTCATTAATTTATTGAAAATTTGTGAAAAAATTAAAAATTTAAGGGTTTGTATGTTTTTATTTTGGAAGCTTTATTACTCATTAAATAATTATCGTAAAATTATGTATTTTGTTTAATGTGTAGCTTTTTTATTCTCTTTATCGAGAAATCTAAAAAATCTTTTAAGTGCCACCAACTAGAAAAAAAAATTTTGTTTGTTTAAAACATGATAATTCTGTCACCTTAAATCATTGCAAAAAAGGAGTCGATATTTTAAATGATGTTTTTCTGGCCTCCCACTTAAATGTTTTAAATGTCGCCGTGCAGGATAAAACGGAGATTTTTACAATTTTATACAAATAAAGCACTTCGCACCTGCAACGTGATATTGGTGTTAATAAACTTCACATCTATTGATCTCTGTTTCTATTGTCAGTTTGATAAATTTGTATGTTAGAATGGACTGACTACATATTTTTTATTTAAAGCTGCACTTCCTAAAGTAAACTGCTGCAGATCGTTTTTTCCCTCAAAATATTGTTTACCACACCTTTTTGTAGCAAATGTTTTTTAATATAGTTAATTGGAAAATTGAATTGGCTAGCGTTTAATGAATAATAAATCGCTGTTATGACATAAATTACCCCTGATAGAGAATTGTTATGTTTTCTCTCGTTTGTTCACAAAGATGCCTGCCTGGGCCGCGCTTATCTGAATTTTTGCCAGCTTACAATTCTTTACAAAAACATCACTCTCCTGAAGTAGAACTTAAATAGTAGTATACAGCAAAATGGAGTATGTTATATATAATATTGTTTGCTAGAGAGGGCGTTGCCCAAGTTGCCTTTCTTACAACCTGCCACCGTTTTCTATCAGTTCTACTATTATAACATATTTATGCACAGCATATAACACATTGCAAAGTCAAGCAAATATCTTGTCAGTTTATATTGCGCCTGCAACGTGTTCAGACCACACTTTCAAAGTTGTGTGAGAGGGAAAGAGAGCAAGAACTTTTATATTTTAGACAGACGCACATTTTTATACCTCAGATTTTCCAGTGGGGTACATAAGCACCCGAACTATAAGCCTTGGTTAGAGTGCTGCTATTTTCATAAATGTATTTTTGCGTGTGTTTTATTGAAATCATTTTAGTAGTATATTTTAATCAAGTGGCTTACAAAGGCACCTTAAATATAAACATTAGCAATAGTGCCGTTAATTGTATAAATGGCAAATATTTTTGCTTATGTGTTTTATTGAAATCATATTACTATATTTTATTCCAGTGGGTGGGGTGCGAAGGGACCCCAACTATAAACCTTGCTAATAATTGTTATTTGCATTATCGTATTTACTTAACGAGAACATCTTTCACAAACTCTTGTGTTTCAACACAAACAAATTTGTGAATTCAATATTGCATATTTTTCGTATCTTTCTATTGATCTTCGATCTTGAAAGAGGTTGTTGAGCTGGAGTGTAATGCACCTCAAGATAGACTAAAATTTATAAAAAACAATTTAGGCAATATAGTAAATTTAAGGCTATAGTATATAGAAGAAGAACTATAAATAAAATTCCTAGTATGATTGAAGTAGTAATTAAAAATCGAAGCGGTAATTAAAAATCTAATAGAAGAAATAGGCGTGGGGTGCAGTTGTACCCCAGTGTGTGTCCAACAACAGCCTGCCGTGATCACAGAGGCCATAATTCATACAGTGTATCCATGATTTAATAAAAATGAGATGTATATAGTTATATGTCGATGTTATTATTTATATAATAATGTTCTAAATTGCACCACACCAAATAGTCCTTAATAATATTTTTAACGCAACCTTCAATTTGTAATCAATACAACTGTAGGTAAACATGACATTCTACCAGCACAGAGAGCAGGTAAGTAAATGTAGATAACCATTAAACTTTCCATTGTGTTATTGTTTTCGTTTAGCAGCGCTTCTGACAGGTTGGGGAAAATTAAAACCGCGAGTGTAATTTAAAGTGATAATTTTAAATATGCTGTTGATTTTTTTAGTTTATTTTGCCTAAATCGTAGTTTTTATAAATTTCTGTCTGGACATTGGCAATTTTTGTTGCACCAGAAGACTTCAAATAAATATTAGTAGTTATGATAAGACAACATGATAGCAACAAGCAACTCCACAAGCATACAGTTATAGAAACTGACATAGCTAGGATGTTCCATTTAAAAAAATCATTTCTTGTGAAACCGGAAGTAAAAGTCGTTAAATTTTATAGTCTATAAAACGTACTAAAATTTGTTTGTCATAAATAAAGAAAAAAAAAGGAAATGCGCTATCTTCTATGAACACCCTTTATATAACTTTTATATAGAGTTAAAAAAATCTATAATCTATCCGTAATCCGATATTTCGATATATTTATTTATTTTTACCAATAGCCCCAGCGGGCCCCTAGATGTTCGGGGTCCCATCGTCTTGCGACCATTGGCGGTATGATAGCTACGCCACTGGCTATAGAAACTTTCAGGGAGGCCAACGAAAAAATAATGGGACTGTTGGACATCATCATTACAATTACAAGAACCGACTTGATATAAATGGTTAAATAACAGGTCTAAGACCTAATCAGATGAAGATGGGCGAGAAAACATGTTCTTAAAAATAACCATGTCTCAGCTTGCTTTATTGCTGACGCACTGGGTACAATGTACTTTATGAATGAACCGACCATTTATGAATCAAGCAAATGAACTACTTTAATTAGGGCGGGACTTTAATCATTTTAAGATTATAAAACGCACATTGGGTTGCATTAGTAGTTGTTTATCATTTCATTAAACACTGAAATATATATTTTAAAGGTAGTCATGAATTAGAAGAGAAATTGTAATCACTGAAATAATATGAACTGAATTTTTTTATGTATCTATTTAGTTTGCAAAAATGTATTGTCTTAACTGACTTGCATACTTACACACACAGATAAACATGCTTACACACTTACACTTTTCAATTTCAGATAAAGTGCTAAGATATTCCTGTACAGGTAAATAATATAGTTGTCGGTTTTCTTAAAAGATGGCAACGTGGTGCGCTACTTTTGAAATAAAACAACATGGCGAGGGTAACCCTTGAAGATCTGCATTTTATGTCATTATTTAAGTGTTTTAGAGTTTTGGTTCGAACTGTTTAAGTTTTAGAAATTTTCGTGTGTTATGTTTGAAAACTGAGTTAAATTCGCGAGTGATCCTTGTGGCGAAGTGTCCTCGAGTCGCAAGATAACTTAGAAAGTTGTGTTTTTAATGGGAATATTTCAGTAGGATTTCAATATTAACCGAATTTTCCATTCAAAGAGCAATTTTGGTGAGTTATTCTTTATATTTGCGTAGGTTTTTGTTAGCAACTTGGTTTATTATTAGCTTGTCTGCTTGCTGTAAATGGTTATTTCAGTCACCCCAAATGACTGAAATTTCTCTTAAATATCCCGTTATATCACTATTTTAACTCCTATTTACCTTTGGGGTTTCTTGAACTTACCGTAAACTCGAAGTTTGCATGTGTTTTAATTGAAATATCGAGTAAAATAACCTGAAGTTTAAATTTTGTATTTACGTGACGTAAGAAACTGGCAGTGGACCAGCTCGTTTATCAGGTGCAGGGCGGCATTTAAAAAGACCACGTTCAAAAACGAACTGGCCAGATAATTTTTCTAAATGCCTTATGATTGTACCGTAATAAGAGCGTGTACTGCAGTGCACCTGTTTATAGTTTAGTAGTATTTTATTAACAACATGATTATGAATGCTTAACATCATGTTTTGCCTGCTTTAAAGGCATTCTGATGTAATTTAATTCCTTGATATTTTTATTTTCATTTGCTCGTAATAGTAATTAATTATTTAAAATTTGTCTACACATTTTAAGCGATATTGACAGTGTTATTATTTTTTACCTTTGTCACAGTGGCGGCTCGTGAATGTTTACGGCGAGAGAGCCTTTCAAATCTTGTCTTTTAATTAGCAATTCTTGTTCTGCAAATGAAATCCATACTCCTGTTTTTTCCGATTAACAAAATGGTTAATCACCAAACCATTCAAAATTGTCGTTTTTTTATCTTCTCGGGAAAAGGCGGACACCACATTATATTATCAGTCAATAAAAAAAAAAATAAAGCACTTTCGAGCACTTTTCAACTCGCACCCCAAATCCAGTTCGGAGATGCATATAGAGTGGTCGAAATCAGTAGCGGCTCGTGGTGTGGCATAGTGGTAGGGTAATTTATGAAAGCATGTGAAAAAAGCGCCCGCCTTTTTTTAAAGGTGGGCGTGGCCTATTTTAGCGTGTTTTAAGAGCACATAAGATATTAGGGTATCTTTAAAAAATGCATAGTTTTACGTTTCTTCAGGAGTAAAATTTAAAATTTTAACAGTAAAGTGACAGGTAATAACCATTTTGATCATGTTAACACTTTTTTAAGCTTTTAAGCTATATAACTAGTTTGGCGAATTAAACTAAGACAAACTGCATAAATAGAGTCTAATAATGTCTACCCTGTTGTTGGTTTTCTAAATGTGCTGTCAATTTCAGCTATTAAATTTTTTCATCCTCGACCAATACCCGTATTTTCGTTTTCATTGTGGCCGCATAAAGCAATTTCACACATACCGCAAACTTTTTGATTATTTTACTAAGAATGTGTCGATTTTTTCTTACATTCTCATTATGTTCAATGATATTCAAACGATATGTGGGTGGTTAGGTGATACATCTATATATATTAATTCCCTAACTGTCTCACCATAACAAAAACTCGAAACATAATATTTATGACTAATGTTTATATGTTTACCACGTAAAGCAGAGCGGTAAGGAGAAATGATCAAAACAGTCTAAGGCAGGGGTCTTCGACATTCATTCTTAACAGCTGTTTGTAATTTCCCGTCGCATATTCGTAAATACTAGCAGTACCGGTTATAGCCGACTGACATTTTATATATCTTAGACACGTTTGTTAATTTGTTTAATGAACGTGTCAGCACTTTACGACATTTCTTTTCAAAGGTGATGTAATGGCAAATTACATTTCTGTTTGCTATCTGTTTAATGGAAATCGATATTTATAAATGCATTCACAAAGTGCGGGTGGTTTGTGTACTATTTTTCCATTATTTCTACATCAGCAAGTAATTATTAAAACGTCTCTGTTACCGCTTGATGGGATAAATAAAACATTTAATCTTTAACTGACTTTTGTGTAAGCTTGCCGACCAGCTACGAGCTAATGCGTTTCATTTATGTAAACACATTAAGATTTATTACATATTGAGAGATTTGAAATAATTGTTTCACTTAAATTAAGCCCGTGGACTACGATTTTTAGCATATTCTTCAAAAAATTAATAAATAAGCTGTTTCGAGCTCTAATACATGTGCTTACTTAATGCGTGCACAGTGTTAACTGTGACAACTCAGCTAATGCAGTTGCATTTGGGCCCAAGTTCGAAGTGTTTTTGTTACAATGATGAAAGCAAATTTATCTAGAATAGCCCTAAGTACCTATTGAATAGAAGAAAGATATTAAAAATTGTTTTAATTAGTGAGTGCATTGGACAAATTTTTTATTCAACAATAGTATTATAATCTATGGCTAAATTATGTAGTATATATTTACCCACGCAAGAGCTCCTTATAATTAAATGAAGTGTGTTGGTTGTTTCAGTAGTGCACCCATGTGGGTTTTGCTTTTTGGAACCTCCTCTCTCCCCACCCTGAAATTGATCAATGTACAATATTGCTACCAAATGTGACAACAACACTGCATATTATATTAGCGATACTTTTGAATATATTACGTAATCTATATGTATTTTAAACAAAAATTATTAGTTTTCTTCTATTGAATACATTTGCTTTTGTTACTACAACAAATATGTGCTATGAACTTGGACCCCTCTCAATTACGGGCCCCAATGCAACTGCATTGGCTGCATTGACGCAGTTACGCCACTGTGCACGCATTAAGTACATGCTTTATGCAGCTGAAAACAGTTTATTTTTTGTTGTTTTAAAGAAATTACCAAAATAAAGCGTGCAGCGTAGCCCACGGGTTCTACTAGTTATACTTATTTTGCCAAGCATTGTAAATTCGACAAACTTATTTAATTTAAACTTACTTTGTGTCTTTTTACTTTTTCGCCAAAATGCGTAACGTTGGTGGTTTCCCTTAAATTCCAGGATCACTTCTTGGAGTGTTTACTATCAAACACCCGCATAAACAATTCGTTAAATCATACGATCGTTGTTAAACTTTCTTGTAACACTTTTATTTGTTTCACACTGTGATATTAATAAATCTGGCCTTGGAGGTTCTCGGTCTTAAATGTTATTTTAACATCATAAATCCATATATTTTGATTAATCAACTCGATCACACTGTTTACCGAATTGTCCGTAGCCAGTTTTGTTTCAATTCGGAACAAACTACTCCGGCGCATAATACGTAAAACAAACCCACACGGCAACTTATTTAATGCCCCCGTAACCCTATTGAAACGTTGTAAATCCTCCTATCTCTCAATGCTCGTGCAGTTTCTATATCGTTTCGTATATGCCCCGGCCAGAGTCTCGTTCCAACCTCAAGGTCACGCTTTACTCGCTGTTCTAAAAACATTTGTTTAATTTTGACTAATTCAAACTAACTTCGTGCAACTAACGATCTCAACAAAATTTGTTTATGGGATTTTCAATTATATAAAATTTTAAAACAGTAAAAATTGAAAGAAAAATACGGAACCGCAACAAATAGCTGGGAGGGCAGTGCCCCGCCTCTTTTCCACCACAAGTCATGTGACTTCTCCACCTTTCTTTAATTGTAGTAAAAGCATTTACTTAACTTTATGCATTCGGGCCATTGGTGTTAAACATTCGCAACACATGCTTTACTTGGCTTTATATTTTCTATTGCCTGAGAAGGAGAATGGGCTCATATTTTTTGTTTGAAGCTTTACCTCGCTACTACTTTTTAAGCAATTCTTTTTTAACCTGAGAGTATTGTTTGCGGAACTTACCACAACCGAACACCGCAAACGGTATTGCTTTATTAACACATTACACATGCATTTCAGGGCGCTATTGATAACCCGCGGGAAGGTTGTTTATGCTATATCATCTAACATTCTAACATATAATAAGAATGCCAGACAAAACTGCAGCATTGTTAAGTTCATTTGTTTATGACCCACGGCAGTTTGTTTTATCTTATTTGTTTACATAGCCGTTGTTCCGTTCTAAAAACAACGGTGCCAGCCTGAGATGTGCATATCTAAACTTTCACCACTTTGAAATCTTTTATAACAACATAGTTGTCCTGTAGTTGCAAAACTTAAATGCAGAAAGGTAGATAAATATGCGTTAAATAACTTTCGTATACAGTATTTTTTTGTAAAACTCATATTTACGTCATCAGAACCAATATGCTATACTTTTGAAAGATCCTGTAATGCTATATTGGTTGCTGGGAAGAAAATCGCCAAGTTGCTTTCTTTACGAGCCGCCACTGCGTCCTCACCGGCTGAAACAAAGTACTGTGGCGCAAAACAAATTAATTTTCGAGATTTTGACGAACAAACACGCTTTAGTATATAAAAATAATAGCTTTTGTCATAGTGTGTGCTAAAAGATTGGTATAATGGCACATGCATGAAACTGCAAGAAATGAGGTTGGTCCACTAATTATTACAGGTCTGCCTAAAGATTGTCACATCCGAAACAGAAAATCAGAATGATACTTTGCGGTTACTATTACCATTTTATTTCAATCACATCACTGATTTTTCGTATTTTCAAAAATTTCGAAATTTGAGTTGTAGTGCATCTAAAGACAAATTAAATATGATTTTTTTTCAAATGCCGAATCTTCAAAATGAAGGCCGCTACGAATTTTTGAAAATTTTAACTTTAATGATCTAAAAAATTTATGAAAATATGAAAATTGTAAATATACTAGCGGTTTAAGACATTTTCAAAAAAAATTCCTCCAAAACTGCTTACACCATTTTTTAAACTTTTCCAGCCGATAGAGCTTGCAATGAACTACAAATTTGTTTTTTATTAATCTTCCAATTATTACTCTGACGCCCTCTAGGAATTTTTGAAACATTTTGAAATTGATTAATTTTTTATTCAAAACCGCAAACGCCGATCGCTATAAATTTTTATCAGTTCGATAGACTATTTGAAGCACTTTATTAGGGTCAGCAAGAATTTTCAACTGTTTTAAAAATTAAGAAAAATCGATACTTGTTAATACCAACAAAGTGTTTTTCGGCAGTTACGTGATTTTAACTACGCCTATTAATTAGCTCTAGTAATAAAAAATATTTTTCATTCTTTGCATAATTTTGATAACTCTATAAATAAAGTTATTATAACTATTGTCGTGAGCGCATTAACTATCTTAGCGCCTTTTACGCAGTAGGAGTGCGCGCCTCCCATAAGTAACCAACGCCTTGAGTCTGCAGCGGGCTTGTACTAGACAGGATTTTCATCATTTCTTGACGCGAGAATATTTAAAACGTAAAAAGTATGGGAAAGTACCAGCGACCTATTTCGCCCATTTTTTTTAAGTTAATCTGTTTATTTCAGTTTCTTTTAAAATTGTTTGTACATTTTTACTATCCCATACTTCTACTAAATAAAGGAAATTTATGATTTCATGCAAATTTTCGAATTTCAGATTTTAACGGAAATACGCGTTTTGGGGTTCAAGGAACCCTAAAAAGTGGTTTTTAAAAAATGTCTGTCTGTTGGTGTGTGAGTGGATGCGTGTACAGTAATTTGATGACATGCAAATTGTTTTGGTATACTAATTTGTATTACATGCAAATTCTTATGGAATTCGAATATCGATTACATCCACATTCTTATGGTTAACATTTTAACTTATTTTAACAATTTCTTTGATATACGAAAGTTTAAAAATTTGTAGTAAGTAAACTGTACCTACTAAATGGTGATGGTTTTATGGACCTAATTATAGAATTGATTTTATTTTCACTTTAAGTTGGAAAAACTGTATGTTGACTGTTAGTGTAATAAATGGTAATTATTGATTCGGTAGATATATCGCGGTATACGGCGATTACAGTATTACATTGGACATAATATCGCTTAGTGATTTTGAATAATGTAGGACACACTTTTGTCAGGTAACACTTATGTGTAATACCCAGCAAGTGCCTCGTAGTTTATAATAAGCAGGTTTTTGTTTCCAATTTAAAACGAAATTTTTAACCCCTGTAAATAATGTAATACGTAATACGTATAGAAAAACAGCGAATACTTTTCGGATGGATTTTAGGAAAAATTAATTTGTTATTAATTCTTGGTGCCATTTCCGTAGCTGCGACAGGAAGATAATATAACAACTGTATAGGATTTTACTTGAGTATTTTTTTTGGTTTTTGATGTTATTGTTATTGTTCCGTGCATAATTTACAATACGTGTACTGTGTTGTTTACATTGTTATCTTTACCAAAACTCGCATGTCATTGTTAATAGTTATAATGGATGTCCTATTCGATTATTTCGCCATTTGTTAGTTCATAATGGCTATTTTTCTACAAATGCCATGCTTGTATTATCTTTATTGATATTTTTATTTTTAGTGGATTGTAGTCTTGACCTACCGAGCGATCCAAAACAAAATGCATTAGAGCAGGCCTTGACCAGTGTACGTCACGTGTTTCGTCTTAGATATTTTTAGAAATCAATTATAAATATTACTAGTGTTACCCCAGCGCACAATGCACTGACAGACTGAGCGTTTGACAGAACCGGCATTAGTTCCATAAGGGAGACGCGACGTTGGTGTAGATGTCGCCTCAAGTAAAGCGCGTTTAGCAGACTTTTATATATATTATAAATTAAAATAATTATTATTGAAAAATCGACGTAGAATAAAAATATAAAAATGTTTCATGTTCCATCTGAGGATAGAGACCTTTCATTGAAAAAAAAATGGTCCAAATTGGTGAAGCGGTAGCCGCTGGAGGAACCGGAGAAAAAAACCCTTTGAGCTTTTATATATGTATGGATGGATTGTCAGTCTTAATTGTAGTTTTCTGAATATATCTAAGCCCGCACGCTGGTCAGGACCTGCTTTAAAGAATTTTGTTTTCGCTTCGTTTTTATGTATTTGCAATATTTTAAATGCTCTCTGTCGTGTAGTCTGCGGTAATATGTAGTTCCTATGTAGTACATGTGTATTATCATATAGTCCTTATTGTAGTGTTGTTCTTATCAGATGTCATTAAATTGTTTTGGTGGTTGTTTCAAAATAGGTATAAACTTATACGAAATAAATATTGTTGAAGTAATAAAGTATTTTATTCATACAACAATAGTACTTATGCACTTTTATATAATATTTATGCAGTTCAACTTAGCCTCTTGTAGCCCTCATGTAGTCTCATTCTGATTCCTGCGTGCGTATTCTCTATGTAGTCCAATGTGAAGGGGCGGACTGGGGAGGAAAGCAGGTCCAGCACATACCGAGGGCAGGGCGCTATTAGTAAATCAGCCTCGTCGTAGCCAAAATGTTGTACAAAAAAGGGTGTGATATAATTTAGCACATTTTGTAAACATCTCAAAGCATCTTAAAATTTGTAACGTATGCAAAACCATTACTATATTTAGCGTATATACGATCTTTAGCTCTTTTCATAGAACTCATGATATAAAAGAATTTTTTCGAATTATTAAAAAACTTTCTCAAATTACGTAGAAACATAGAAACCCTGGAACATAACGTTGTTTAAAAAAGTCATGAAATAGTTATTTAAGGTACAAGGAATGTAAGGAAGTATTAAATTCAAGGAAGGGTAATATAAACCCCGGCTCCGTCTTGGTTTATATTACCATCCGAGAATGTTATATCCTTACATTACGTGTTGCTTATTATATTCTCCACTACCGGCAGCATTTAGCTTAAAATAATAACATAATATTTGTAAAATACGGTGCCATTTGAACATCTGTCATCAGAATTATCATCAAATTTGTTTTCAATTATTTCTATTTCATAAGTAGTTAGCTATAAATCGATATTGCTATATTATTTTCCTAGGAAATGTAAGTGACTCTATTAAGTTCCTTAGTCGAGTGTAACCAATAAACAAATGTTATGAGGCGTTTACATCTCTTGTAGCCATGAATTTATGACGTACTTACATTGCCGGTATAATAACATCCAAGGTAGGCGAATACGAGCTGAGGCGCAGCCGAAGCTTGTCGCCTGCCGAGGATGTTATTAGTCGATACATTTCGTGTTACTTATTAAATTTTTTACGCTACCGGCAATGTAAGTAGGCCTACAGGTAGAAATTTGATCATATTTTTAAAAGTTCGTTTTGACAGCTGTCATCGGAATTATTTTTTACAAGCCCCATTATTCTAAGCTGTCTGTGCTTGTTACCATATCAACGAACAGTTAAAATCAACATTATTTTCCTAGGGATGTAAGTGACACTATTAAGTTCCGTCGTCAAGGGTAACTAGTACACGAATGTTATCAGCCATTTACGATCCCTGTAGCTATGGATGTAAGGTCTACTTACATTGCCGGTAGCGTGAAAAGTAAATTACTCTATGTGATTGAGACCATGCCTGGACTTTTCATGAAATGCTCACTATCTCCTTACCATATATCACACTAACTAGCCGGCAGGTACCGGCTGGCAACATTTTGCCGGTATA
The DNA here is from genome assembly GCA_958336395.1 of Ctenicera cuprea. NCBI lineage: Eukaryota > Metazoa > Arthropoda > Insecta > Coleoptera > Elateridae > Ctenicera > Ctenicera cuprea. Next base: position 15,685,740 of record OY284495.1, on the reverse strand, counting down.
CAGTATATCGTCATCGGATAACACGCAGCGTAGTGAAGCAAAAGGGCTGAACATGCCAAATGTGAAGATAATATAATAAATACTTATCGTTACTTGCTATAATAAACAAATGTCGGTTCTACACTTGTCGGAATGAAAAAATACCGGTATTTTCTTAAAATATATACGGTTATGGTTTTCGGTTACAGTACAAGAAAAATTTCAATTTCGGTTTTCGTTGCGGTTACGGTTCGGAAAATTCTGCGGTTTTTCCGGTTACGGTGCACGTTCCTGCTAAATAAAAACTTGAACAGCAGAGCTAGATTACAAGCATGTCAGATTGAGCGATTTATCGCAAACTGAGCAAATTCCTATTTACATCCTAATTTTTTTACCAATGCAATGCCTGTTGAAAACGCAACTTTTCGACTGGAATCACACGATAATAATAAGTAAATTTATTAAAAACAACACTCTTTGTCTTGTCGCTTAATTAGTAATTAATTTTGTTTTGGTCTCTGCCAGGCCATCAGGCAATTGCATCGCTTGTCAGCGGGCCAGTACGTCCCGAGTGATGCTTGAAGCACCTCAGTAGTCCTTATGCAGTTCGTTGTGGTCTCATGTTTTTTCTGGGTACTTCCTATATAGACCAATACAGTCACGTGTAATATGGTGGTAATATGTAGTTGCATATGGTGTCTGTGGAGTCCCTAAGTAGTTCGATGTTTTCTCATGTCGTCTCCAGATAGTCTGGTATAGTCGCTATGTATTCCTTATATTATACATGCACGAATCGAGCCACGTGTAGTCAGATGTAGTGTTATGTGTTTTCTGAGTTGTCTCTGTATATACCAATGTGATCAGTTGTAGTTTTTATACAGTCCAATGTAGTTTCATATACTCTCTGTGGAGTCTGTTAGCAGTTCGTTGTTTTTCATGTCGTCTTCGCGTAGTTTGTAGTCTTACGTAGTACCTATGGGTCATGTGTAGTCCGATGTAGTCTTATGTTTGGGCGATATAGTTTGATGTAGTCTTGTGTAAGTCTTATGTGGTTTTTGCGCACATCAACATAGGCACGTGTTATGTTTATGTGGTCCGATGTAGTTTCATATAGTCTCTGTGGAGGTTTCGAGCAGTTAGATGTTACTCATGTCGTCTCCGTGTTGTCTAATGCAGTACCTATGTAGTCTTTATGTAAGCATATACATAAACTAACATAGTCACGTGTAGTTCAGTGTAGTCTTATATGTGTATCCCGCTTAGGCCCTATTTACCCCAATGAAGTCACTTGTAGTCTTCATGTAGTCCAATGTAGTTTCATATAGTCTTTGTGGAGTCCACGAACAGTTAGATGTTTTCTTATGTCGACATGAGAAAACATTTAAGTGCTCGTGTTCATGTAGTTTGATGTAGTCGCTGTGTAGTCCCAATGTGCATTGACTAATCGAGTCAGGAGTAGTCAGATCTAGCCTAATGTGTTTTCTGCACAGTTTTCATACAGACTAATGTAGTCATGTAGTTTCTATGTGTACAGACTACAAAACATTTTAGTTACATCTAGTTCTTGTGTAGTCCCTATGTAGTCTTATAAAGTCTCATATAGTTTCTGTGTAGTCCTTATGCTGTCCGCTGTCGTATACTTCGTATGTAGTCGGTATGTATTGTCTAGCCTGAAATGCGGTAATTTTTGAAGTAAGTTATTACCTCTTCCTTTATCAATGACGAAAGCTGACTGTTTTGTCAATAGAAGTATTGCATTAAAAATAATTTGTTAATAATTGCCTGCAGTTTGTGTAAATATTTCTATATTGAAGATATATACGAATATAATAACAGGACCCGTAACTTCAATTTAAATTCGTAAAATACAATAGATAACCTAAAGTAAATCTTAAAATAAAGAACTTTCCGCTCTGCCATGTTCTTTCTAATTAATTAAATTTGCTTAATTTAAATACATTTATTATCTACGTAGTATCAAAGCTGTTTAATGTTATAGTTCACCTGACAAGTGTTTAAAACATCTTGTAGAATAATACCAGTTATCTTAATGTTTGACTACTAAACGTATATACCTACCACGCCTGGTTTAAATTCGTTTTCCTGACCTGAATAATTGCGCTAAATTGTCGGTACCACCTAGATACCACCCCTTCTGTTTCTGTTTGTGTAAGAAAAGTAATGTGTTTTGCGTGTGGTAACGTCCTTGGGTCTCCGCCTTTATATTGAAAGCTTTTATTAACGGTCATATTCTCCACCTTTTCATTGAGCGGCGAGTCCGTCCACAATTTAAATATTAATTTGACGCTGTACAACCTTTCAGACCTATCGATAATAATAATTCAGTAAAGGTTAATATGAATGTTAGAGTGAATTTTTAATTAATAAATTCGATACCTTATTTACACGAAGAAATATCAAGCAATATTTAATCCGTAGGGTTCTTCGTATATCAGAAGATCAAGCGATCGATCTTGCGATGTTGAAGTGTTTGTCTTACTAATGTACATATATTTTAATAAAGGCGTTTTGAGACTACTGTATATGAAGGACTGTTTGAAGTTACCGTACGGCGTGTGAATTTATTATAGTAGAGTGCTCGAGGGATTTCATTTACACTTTCGTGAGCATTTTGAGTTAAAAGCAAGGAAACACCCAGATTTGTAGAGCATGCTTTTCTTACTCTAAAACTAAAATCTGTCCAAAATTGTTCTTTTAATTTCTGTTTTAATTTAAAACAATGTTCAAAAGGATTGGAATTTCTAGTGGTTTCTTATAACTTAGTTTTATGAGCAGCTTTTAAAAGCTTACCTTTAAAAGATCCAAAATTCAAAAATGTTATAGTACTATTTTGTTTTTAATTTTAGAGCACCTCTGTAAACGTTATTTAATTTTAAATAATTCACTGAAACACATGCAGTGTTTGTGATAATAGACGTATTCGGCGTAAGGTGCGGTAAGCGGGATGGAAGAATGTATTGGGCACTCTACGTTAGTCATAATAGAAGTACAGCGAGCGTATTTATGCTGGACAACCACCGTAATTAATGCAGTATGTACTTTGAATTTTTGCCTTTTTTCCGTTTATCATTAGTCTTAAACACCTAAAATACAAACTTTTAATATCCTCGATGTTGAAGATATTAAAAAGGAAGAGGTAAATTTTTCGGTAGAAACAGCTATCGAGAATAGTTTGGAAAGCAGAAATTAGCTAACAACAATTGATTTCTGAAGTCATCGTTGCTTATAAGCTGCTACGGATTTTTGATTTTTTCAAATATTAAAACAAAATATAACCGCCGCAACACATACTTTCCGGCTATGTACGTAACTTTTTGAATTGTCTATTTTCGGCCAGCATAATATTGGACCAACTTTAGTTTTAGAGTAAGCCTAAGGAAAACATGCTCTGTAAATCTGGCTACTTCGTAGCTTTTAAGTTCAAAGTGCCTACGAATTCGCTTCTTTGAAGAGTTTTGTTGTTTCGGGCACTGTACTAACATAGAACTATAGGATTTTTGAAAAAACAATCGGGAACGATTATACAGAAATGTTTGTGCTATAAGGACTATTTTTTAACATCCGCTCTGCTTTATCTGCAGATTTGAATCTACCTAATTTATTGCTGTAAGACTTTGTCAGCATTGCGTTGCTTCTTAAATACAAAATTGTAAATAAATTTACTTTGTGGAATTATACAGATTTTCACTATTTCACTGGAACATGGGCAACTGATGAGTGCCACAAGGAAGGGAGATAACCGCTGGGTTTTAAATTAAATTTAAAATTATTTATTGATACGTGAATCGTTACTTGGTCCGCACATTATTTTGCTTCCTTGTCGCATCTTTCCTTGTCGCACTTATTAGTTGCCCATTTTCCAGTAAAATATGTATATGTGTAGACCCATGCAGTTTCGTATAGTTTTTACGTAGTCTTTATGTAGTTTCATAGTCCTTAAGTATTCCCTATGTATTTCCGATGTAGTCTTATACATAAAATTTGTCCCGAGCACTAGCCGAATATTGGCAAATAACAGGCGAAACTGAAAATCTCTTATAATGTCTCCCTGAAGTGCGCATACCAATTCTAGACATACTGATAAAGAACGGATATTTTGGTATGAATTGGCAGAAATGTTGGTAAGCTTCCTGGTTAACTTTCGGCTTCAATTTATTATTATAAGGTTGCAATTCACAATTTCGGCTTATAACTCCGAAATTACGCTCTTCCTCCACATGCGTTTGTTGGTAACCCAGTTGGCAAGTGAGGCAACGGTACCGAAGGTGCAGCGGTTCAAATTCCGCTTAATACCATTTTTTTTAAATAAGTTCATTGTTTTGAATTATCAGTTTTATTTTATAAGAGCTAAATATTGTTTTTGTACTGCGTTTTGTTTAATAAAATTGTTAAATTAACAAATCATTATTTTGAGTTTCTTATTAGTCATGTATTTTATTATGCAACGACGACTCAATGTAGATAGATTTAGTTAAATATAATAATTTTGTTGATTTTAACATTTTTTTAACAAAATGCAGCTAAAAATAATATTTATCTCTTATAAAATAAAACTGACAATTATAAATTAATAAAAAATAATAAAAAAAATGGCGGCGACCGGGATTTGAACCGATGCACTGTCAGTAACGTTATTGTGTTGCGAGTGTGTAACACCCGCTTGCCAACTGGGCTACCGACATACGCATACGTGTATTGCAATCGTAAATGAATGAATTAAAGCCGATTAAAGCTGTAATGAAGCAGAAAGCTTACCCAAATTTCTACTGAATAATACAAATAAATCCGATCTTTATCATTATGACGTCTAAAATTGACGTGCGCATTTCAGGGTGCTATTATACGATATTTTTAGTTTCCTCATGTTATCTGCCTATGTGCGGCTAATCTTGGGACACATTGTATATTGCCTAGGATGTCCGATGTAAGTTCCTATGCAGTCCCTTTGTAGTCCAATAAATCATATAGTCTATGTACTATTATGTAGTGTTTTGTAATTTTATTCTGGGCTTATGTAGTTTCATGTGATGGAACGCTCTGTAGACGTAGGTAGTTCGATCAAAAAGTTATAAGCAATCATTATTATTATTATTATTATTAAATTCACCGTTATTGGACGTTTTGGAATGAGAAATCAAGTCATCTGGACGTAGATATAGAACACCAAGATCAAGTTATGAAGATTTATTGTTCCTATAGCAACACCAACTGTTTACTTTCAATCTTGCCTCTGAAAATGGCATGTCAACATGTCGAAATACGTATAAGGCTAAAATATAAAACTTGTTAAAGTTAAGAATTGTTTTATTTACAATAAACCTGAATTATAGGTTCGATTGACCTCCAATGTTTGTAATATTCTACACCTATACTCGTTTGATGTAAAATTTACACCACCAATTTGTATTTTAATTACTTTTTGTAAGACATCCTGTTTTTAATTATTGTCGCTTAAGAAGCGGCAAACGTTTTAAACTCTTAGTCTTAAAATTAACCCTAATCACCCTCGATTTTTCCAGTGGGACTTTTTTTCTGGTTCGCGGAATGTTCATTAGCAACAAATAAGTGTCTGGTACGTTGTTCGTCTTTTGAAACAACGATTTCTATTAATTTCAATTTGTGAGTGCTAACTTCAAAGGATGCTTCTTTATGTCTTTGGCAGTGGTAGATCGCGTGTCTGCGGCGCAGCTTTGAATAATGATAGACCTTGCTTCTTAACTGGGCCAGGTATAAATCAGAATGACCGCTCCTTACACCGCAAAACATGGCTGCATTGTGTGTTGCGGATGGTTATTTCTTTACTATTGCCATTAATAATGTTTTTTGTTTTCCTAGACAGGATTGGCGATGCGTGTAGGTTTTTATTGCGCTATTTGCTGCAGATATTATCACCTTTTGAGTTCAATGTGATTTATCATTATCACTGTTAAGCGATTCCCTAAAAACTGACTAGGAATGAAATACAGTGTGTATTATTATTGAAGGTCGGAGGAAGAATCTACTTTTGTAACCCACATCATAGAAGGAAAAGCTCAGGACATTTCATTAATTTATTTTTTGAATTGAATTGCACATGTTCGTAGCATTTTTTTAATATGGAAGTTAAGTGGCGGTTAAGTTGAAAAGTGCAATATGGAAGTGGCTAACAATGTAGTAACGATTTTTTTTAAAGTGGTCAAGTTTACTAGCGTTAAATTTTGTTTACGTGAAGTCTGGGTTGGGCATGTAGAAGATTACATGTAAAATTCAGAGTGTTCATTTTAAAACTCCGAGCCTAAATTTTTTTAAATAGGCAACACACAATGCAACCTCCAGATCACTATGCATTTCTACCATTTTTTTTAAATTGAGATCAGAGTTGTTTTACAGTACACGTATCTACTAATGATTAAGTACAAATTTGAGGTTACTTTAATAACTCAAATTTAATATTAGACAACAATAACTACAATAATTTAATAGGAACATAGTACAAAAACTAACGAAGCAGGTGTTCAAATTGCCTTCCCCCTTCGTTTTCGCAGAGTATAATTCTTCTACGCATCGAACCTCTAACACGACCTAACATTTCCGGTGTGATAGAGCGACAACATTGAATTATCCTTTCGCGTTGATGTTCTTCATTTCGAATGGGCACTTCATAGACATAATTTTTTACTTTGCCCCACAAAAAGAAGTCTAGTGGAGTCAAATCGGGACTACGGGCAGGCCAAAAGGATGCAATGCACCTCGTCCAATTACGCGTCCCTCAAAACGTTGGTTAACATAATTTCTCACATCCCTCGCATGAAAATTCGGAGGTGCACCATCATTTAAAAACCACATGCTATTCCGTACGTTTTGAGGAACTGTTTGGAGGAGAGCCGGTAGTTCATTAATTAAGAAATTTAAATACATTTCACCATCTAAATTTGCATTAAAGAAATGTGGACCTATTACAAAATCGCCAATAATACCGCACCACACATTAAGAGAAACAAATCTCTGAAAATGAGTTATCCTGATCCAGCGGGGATTGTCTTGGGCGGAATAGTGGCACTTATGTCGATTAACCATGCCGTTGTTTGAAAACCTCGCTTCATCACAGAATAATACCATACTTAAAAATTCCGCATTGCCGTTTAATTGCCGTCTAAGAAATTGACAATACTGAACACGATGCTCATAATCCCTATCTTCAAGATGGTGTATGGTATAAACATGGTAGGGGTGAAATTTGTTCGCCTTAAGAATATTGAAAACAGAACCTTTGCTAATGTTTAAGGCATTTGCAATCGCTCTTTGACTTGTATGGGGATTATCCGTAACCATTTCAATTACAGCTACTTCGTTATGTTCAACCGTAACTTGCCGTGCCCTTACTTTTGGTTTTAAAAATTGCCCATATTGTTGTAAATTCAGAAGAAGCATTCTAAATGTTTTGTCTGTTGAAATTCGTCTACCTGGAAAGCGTTGCGCATACAAAGTACTGGCAGCACTCGCATTTTTTCGACATTCACCCAGAATTAGAAGCATGTCCACTTTGTCAGCGTTGGAATACATTTTGCACCAAAGATTAGTGATCATAATCTTTGTTTTGCACCGTTCAAGTAATGTGGCTTAACGAATTGGATTAGTAAACTGTCAAGTTAATGCAAACATGATTGCCCTGATCTTAATTATAGAAATATTTTGTTTTAAAATAATAGTCGCCAGTGACTTGTATTGTGTGTTGCCTATTTAAAAAAATTTAGGCTTGGTGTTTTAAAATGGGCACTCTGTATACTTATTATACATGGTTATTCCGTACGTAGAATATTAAGCTGCTTTTTTTGCATATTCTACATGTAGAATAATACCTATGCAAAATTAGACAGTTTAAACGTAAAAAATGAAAACTTCTTTGTCCAGAAAAACCACGGAAAAACTTGAGCCAGCACAGCTGACCACACCGGCAAATCAAATCCAATCAAAGCCGGTCGCGCTTACCGCGAAGCCACCTCTCTCGGTTTTAAACGAGAATGAACACATATACAACTAAACAAGTGCCTCCCCTTACACCTAAGTAAAATAAACAATATTAAATAAAAATTTAAAGTATCTCAAAACAGTAAAAAATTAAAAACTTAAAATAATTGCGGGGCCTTTTGCTCCAGACGTAACGATTTAAAGGGCGCAATTTTATTTCATAATTTATTTGGAGCCGACTGCTTCGTCGTTTGATAGTTGCCGACAATTAAAAGTTTTTTGCAGTGCGGTATGTTTGAATAGAGAAAAGGAGGCGCGTTTGTACCGTTGGATAGTCGCATCTCTCACCCTCCTTCCACTGTGTACACACGCGTTGATATCTGCATAGTAAAGTAATCACAATATAGGTATGCAGGTGTTTGTCTAAAATCTATCGTGCATATTTTACTTATTCTACATACTTTACATGTATAGTATGTAAAAAAAGGTAGATATACCAGTTTTATTTAACATACACATCAGCTATAAAAAGAAGTCATATGGAGTTAAATGACATGACCTCGCAGGCATTAAAAATTCACGTTTAAGTATGGCCAACGTTTCTTGTGTACAGTGGGGTGTTGCTCCGGCTCGCTGAAAATTACCCTGCTGTAGTTCATCATCGTGTCATTCCTCCAAAAATGATTTAAAATTTCATGCAGCTAACTGGGCTGCGTTAAAGTTACCTAAAAATTCCAAATTTTAATCTAATTTTTGATTTTGTAGAATGTTTTATTACTCAAAGAAAACTAGTCTGATTAATCTCCTTCCGCCAAGGGTTACCCAAACGTTAACCTTTTTATGGTGCAAAGAAATCTCAACAATATGATGATGTTTTCAGTAGTCCAAGTTGTCATATTTTGCGGATTCGCATAGCCCGCTCTCGTCCGTTAAAACAGTTTTCTTTAGTGTAGCTTCATCATTATTGTGCAGTGGCGGCTTCGGGCGGTAGGCAAGTAGCAGCCGCCTAAGGCGGCAAAATTTCAGGCCGGTTGAAAATAAAATTAAATAAAAAAACTTAATACAAGTATACAAGATTAACAAAATTAGCCTACGATTACTTTCCATTTTTCTTGTTTCGTATTCCACTAATTACATTTAATAACTGCGCAAGTTTGCGCCGCGCTTGTTGGTACGTTGAAGTTGACAATTCGGGGTCGCAATTCGTAGCCAACGTTTGAACTGAGAAACAAAAAAAATCTTTTTTCTGAATTTTAGGTTCCTTTTTTTAAGAAACTTGGTTTATTTTACTGTTATATACAGTGTGTTTCACTTTCTTGGAAACACCCCAATAAAAGATTAATTTGTGCCCCAATTAAAATATTTTTTTTTGTATAGTATGGAGGAAAAGAAGTTGTATGTATCTTAGGATAATATTAAATGTTACAAAATGTAAAACCCAGCTTACTGCGATTTTTTTACTTTGCTAAAACTCGAAAAGTTATATATTAGTGATTTTTTTATTGAAAACCCGATTGCATATCCTTGTTAGGGTTTATGTGAGGGGGGGGGGGGTTGCACTTTATATAGCATTGCCTAGGGCGGCAAAATGTATATAGCCGCCACTGTTAGTTTGTTTAAAAACCATTTACAAACGTGCACTTTTTGCGGGGGATAAAAGCAATTCATGAACCAAAGTCAGTCGATAGGGAAATGAATGCAGATTCTTCTTTAATATTGTGTGACATGGCCCTACATGGCCATAAGTCACCAATAGAAGTTTTACCCTTATTTTCTATAACTTCTATAGCATCACCGATAGCTTCTTCACTACGGTATGGTGGTCGTCCGCTACCCTATTCTCTACCGATGCTTTCGGTGTCATGAAAAACTTTAGCACACCGATGCAGAGTATGTTCAGACTGTTTGTAGTCAACAGTAATTTCAGGAAATTTGGTTTTAAATTCTTCTAGGCGGAATGTACGAAATATGTCCAAATTTCGTCCACCTTACGTCCGTTACCAAAAAATATTCAATGAAAAATGCCTTCTGCTCTAACATGTAAACCATTTTGCAACAATTAATGCAAGTGAATTGTGAAACTACTCGTATAGTAGTTACTTAAAAATGTTTTTTTTTCGTATTTAATAAAATTACTACAAAAACACAGATTTTTGTTTAATTAGTGGTAACTATCAAAGTTATTTAAAGTTATAAAACTAAGGAGAATATGGTTACTTGCAACTTAAGCTGAAAATTGAAACTAAAGTGAGGTGTGGATAACTGAAGCTTATTTGAACTTGAGGCTAACCTTTTGTGTATTCTTACTAAATGTCTTTGACTTCATGAGGTGTTGATTTCGTTCTTATTGGCCACATGCACAAATCAAATTAAGCACAAATATATATTTTGTTATTTACAGTTAGCATGAAATATACCAATATTTCTAAGAATTTCGAATTATTCGTGACATTTTTATGTAAATCCAAAAGGGCACCTTGATGAATCGGCAGCTAAGTTTAGTAATTGTGGAAGTGGAAAAACTGATAATTAAGTTTTGGCACAAATATATTTTTTTTAAACCAATAAGTGTTAATTTTTAAAAGTGTTAATGATTTTTCAATATCTTCGTGTTGGTTGACCCGATTTGAATGACCTTTCCTATGTCAATTCGTCACGAACTGATTATAAAGTTCAAAGATGAAATTAGTTGTATTGGTTTAGCAGGTACTTATTAATCATTGCTTTTCTATTAAACTTTTTTATTCTGTTTTCAGAAAACTTAATGTAACAATAGAAAAACCGATTTGTCTAACAGTTATACAGGGTGAGTCACGAGTAACGGGACGGTCTCTGACGTATAAACGGCGCCATATAATAAAATTCTATTGTAGCAGTTTTGTGAAGGGCTGTAGAGACTACATTGTAAAAATATTTTCTAGTATACAGGGTGCTCCACAAGAGTGTGGCATATCAAAGTTGCATTTTTTCTTACGAAACACCCTGTATTTTATTGAATTTTTGGATTCTATGTAATAAATAAGATCAACTTCCATCAAGCTTCACTATACCTAACTCTTACTGTTTTTGATATAATTCTATTTTTATCAAAATTGTAAGGTTTTGAAAATAATTAATATCGGCAAAGTCGATCAATTTAGATCAAACTTTTTTTAACAGAAACTACCGGTTATTTTACCTAATTGATCAATGTATTTAGTATTATTAAATACTCTACAGGGTGTTTGCAATATTACATTTTACTATTACCACATTCAAATTGATATATCTTGTTTATTTTAAATACAACACCCTGTATTTTACTTATTCATCATGTTCCTATTTTAATTCTCTTTCGAACTGTATTAGGTTTCCCTATACCTAGATATGTATAGAAGTAAAACTTGTTTGTAAAGGGGCGAAAGAACGTCTTTTTCTTTACAGCACGTAATATTTTTAGAAGGAAAATTATACTAAAATTAATTTCCTCGAGTTTTTGGCAAACAAACAAGAAAATTTAATTGAATATCACGGTGATTCCCTGAAAACATGATGAATATTGTAAAAATGCGTTGTTCGGCAAAATGTGAATATATTTTGAGGTGGTTTTGAGTTAGAGAATGAAAAAATTGGGTTGAAATATCGTTATAACTGCTTCTGTGTATCACAACTATTAGTTATTTAGTTTCTTACTTCTAAGTATTCAACAAAATATTTTATTTAATTCTAAACAAGAAAATCCGCACTAAATGCCAAATTCGAGCGACTGAACTGGTACATCACAAAGCGACAACTCTTTAAACTCAAACAAGTAATGAAAATAATCGCTAAATTTTAATTTAATACGAATGTCTCCCTCTTCCCCCCTTTAACATTTAACAATTTGTTAATCAAATTGGATAGTTCAACGATTTTAATTACAACTAGTAGAATCTGTGGGCTATGCCCCTTGATGCTTTGAAATCTTGAAAAAAATAAACTAAAAGAAGCCCTGAAGAAAAGTCGGAAAAAAGGCCGCGGAAAGCACTGAAAAGAAAATCGAAAGAAAAGCCAGAAAGAACAGCCTCGTAAAAAAATTTAAGTAAGAAAATCCCCCGTAAGTTCTTCGAGGAAAATATTCCCCGAAAAAAAAATGCTATCATATCCCTGATCCTCCTACGTGTTGTAGCAAACGCTTTTTAATATTAAGCGGAACCTAGTCGAGCTGTCTATTTGTAGGACAATGAATGGTGAAATTTGTCTGGTGTGTATTAGTTTGTCGTCGGCGCCATGAATACACATTTCCGACCCGCTAGAATTAAAGTAAGCTATAAATTGTACCAACAAAAGCGACAGCAACATCAACTTTCACTGAAAACAATCGATAAACTGAGCCGACATGCAAGAGCCCGCCGTTGTGTTATAGTGCTGAAATCTTTCCGAGATGAAAATATAAGTCAGCTTGTTATGGTGAGACAGTTACGGATATGGTATATAGATACTGAATTCCTTATTAAGATTAACTACAATAGGTTAGGCTTGCGGCCAAACGTCTCTGCATCCAAACGACTATCGCCAAAACGTCCCTACGCTCTAACGCCCCTGCGCTTTAAGGTTCATGCATCGATACGTTCCTGCACCGCCGCTGCGTATGTTCATATACATTTTTGTGCTTATTGTACACGTCATCAACTGTTGTCCCTGTAGTTCTAAAACACCCTGCATATTATAAAAACAAGTTTGAGCGATTTAAACACAGAAAATTGGCGTATAAAAAATTCGTCACGAAATAAAAGCCGTCTACTGTTATGCAGCAATTAGCGTCAGCAATTATATGCAGATACGTCGCGACGCCTAGTGCCGTTAAGATTTTTATTGCTTTCAAAATAACTAATCGTTTGTATTCGTGTTTGCCTTAGAAGATATCCTTCAAAATAATTTATATAAGTTAGGTACAGTTTTATTCGTGCAATTTATTTATTCCCTTTTCTAATATTTTGTTTGTGCAAACAAAAACTATTATAGAAGATACGGTTGTTGGTATAGACCTCACAGAACAAGACGCATTTTTGTCAAATTCTTATTTGTTTACTCAGGCCCAACACAAAAATAAAATAAAATTAGTTTCAACGGCTTGTCAGTGGTGATGGAAATTTCTGAAGGCGTCTCGACGCTTAGCGTCGTAATGTTTAACATTACGTTTTTATTGAAACATGTATTTTGCCGAACTAGTAAAGTATTGGAATTATAATATTTTGATTTTCTCATACTTTCAGTGTAGGTAAAAAAAAGTTTTTTAAGACCCGGAACGGCAATCGAAAAAAAAAGATTTATCAGATCGGTATAAACTTTGGGTTTTGTAATAGTCCTAGCGGTACACAATGTTGCTATTTATGAGAATTTTTGGAACCATGAAATATGTGACGTGAATATTCAAAATTTTGGACGTTTTCGAAACGCATTGCTTAATAACTGGTTACACGATTTTGTTTTTAATTTTAGAGCTGGTGCAGCTAAGGATGGGCTGGCTACGTTTTGTTTGGTGTCCCAATCCGCTAATTTTCCTAAAACGCCTTCTATGTATTTTGGAAATTTCTGCTTCTTTATTTAATGAACGGAGGACGATAAAATATTTCTGTTTATGCCAAATTACTCATGTTTGATTCTAAAATAGAATTCTAAACCTAATTTTTAGGTGCAACAACATTTGGGGGGCTCACTCTTTTTTTTTACGATTTTTTGAAAATTTTGAATTCAACGCCTTATTACTCAAAAACTATTTGATGGGGATCAAATTCTATATCGTAATAGACGTATAGAGACACATTGTTATTGTGCACAAAAATTGCGAAACGATGAAATAAATTTTCAAAATTTTGTAATTATTAAAAAAAATATTGGTCAAAAACTGGCCACACGAGTTTTTTTAACCTTTTGTAGGCTTATAGAAGTATGGATGAGCTACAGTTCGGTTCGTGTCCAAGTTCGCTAATTTCTATGTGACACCTTGTATGCATTTTTGAAGATCAAAAATTCCCTCTCTTCATTTTATAAACGGGGGTCGATAAAATATTTCTGCTTAGACTAAATTGCTCATGAGTGATAGTAGAATACAATTCTCAACTTAATTTTTAAGCATTTTAGGGGGGGGGGTAATTTTCTTCCTTCTATCCAACTCCGCAATGGAGTGTAGTGCCTCCGACTGTACTTTACTTTACCCAATTTTTGATGGACAAATTTGTTATTTTCTTTTTAGTTTTATCTAATTTCAAGGAATCGTTTCACAAAAAAATGTAGGTCGAAATAAACAGATACCTGTTAAAACATGTAATATGTTTTTATAATATTTTACTACTATACACCTATGCTCTTGGTACAGTAGTAAGAGTAGCGGAATGTTGTAGTCAACGTTGGGGCGTAAAACAGTAATAATAAAATATTTATGAATAAATGATAATAGGAAAGTCCGATTTTTTAAACTTCATCCACAAAGAAATTGGTGGGTTTAGATTAATATCAAAGTCTGTATTTAGATACCTAGTGTCTAAAGAATGGTGCCATTTGAAAAAAATGACTAATTTACAAAAAGGTGTTGTTTTCAAATATGAATGGTCTCTAGCTACCAGAATACTCTTAAACAAATCATGTTTGTATTGTTTTGTTATCGTCTTCGTTTCTTAGAGTGATTTGATCCTCGTCACAGCACTTTATAGATTTAAAATAAAAATTAACAACCAAAGAAATCAAGTGGGTTTAAAAATTTTCAAAATAGTGCAGGTGTACTCATAATTGTCTCCGAATTCTAGAAATGTCAATATATACAGGGTGTTCTATTTTTCATAGTTCCAAATGTTTTTCCATAAGTTAGTTTTGCGAAAATGTAACAGTTCTTGCCATACTCTTAATGTTTTGGGAAGTTTATATAATTTTCACAAAAAACCTTTTTTAAGAATCATGGGCCTGTGCGTGAGTACAACTCCATGATTCTCGTCCCACTCTCTTACTCGGGCTCAGCGCACTTAGCGCTATTCACCGGTTTAACATGCCCCACCCGAAAATACATGCAACCCAACATACACATATACAACGTCTATGGACACGCCGGGTTTAACGTATTCAGAACAATTTTCGACATGCAGAGGATTCGAACCTTCTACCGGTCGTTGGAAATCTCTGGAGCCTGAGTCTCTAACCACTAAACCACCCGCTGTCACTAAAAAAAAACTTAGTTGACTGTGAGTATTTGTAATAAACGTTTATTGTGCAGTTATGATAGAATGGTAGTTTTCCCAACAAAACCATAATTTCTGTTTTTGAATTTTTTAAAATATTTTATTAGAAATACATTCCTAGTAACCACAGTAACATAAACAACCTGAATAGTAGACTGAAATTACTCTGATGTCTTAGCTCCACTATATTTAATTGCGGATTAATAACATTCATTGTATCGATATCACAGTGATATTATCCTCATTTAGAACGTCCTTGCCCAGTTTATCTTTCTAATTTACTTTTAATGATTATTTGTCGATTTTGATGGCTTCAGGGTTTTTGTTCTTGTGCGGTTGTCTCTCTTTTGTGTTTATGCACAGACGTATTAACTTGAGAACTCGGGCGCTTCCTGTATACTGTTTTTTTTACAAAAGGCAACTCAATTAATTTGTTTCTCCTTTGAACCGCCGTGCTCTACAATAGTTCTTTCAAACCATTTGCTCCTCGCTCTTTATCCCATTTACGACCAGGTATTTCCAAACCACATTGTATGTCCAATTAGGAGTTCGGTCTGATTGTGAAAGAACGGCGAATTTTAAATAGCCATTAAAAGCGTTTAAAAATCCACGCTCGAGGAGCTTTAGTTTATGTGGTCCATTAGTCGGAAACAAAAGATGTGTGCCTCCTCGAGCAGCAGTCTTTCTACTTCTTTGCGGTTTCATGGGCCGATGCCGCTGGAGTCGGCGAGTGCCGCAGTACGCTTGAGCTGTTTCTTCGCCATCTGCCCTTCTGTCGCTATCCGGATTATCTCGCATTTTCCTTTGATGCCTTCAACACTTGCTCTATAAAATTGTTAAATTACTTTCTGCGGCGAGACTGAAGACCTCCTTGCTCTTCATTAAACGTTGAGAGTAAACCATTCTTCATAAACTGAGATTACAGTCGACGTTAATTACCTGCTGGATATTAAATCACTTTATACTCTCATATTCCTACATCTAGTTGGGTTCAATCTACCTTATTTTGCAAGCAAATTCGCCAAGTCCGATTGATGGATTAATGACTCTGTGAATGAAGGTAAGTTATCTTCTGTAACCGCTTCTTTAATGAATATCTTAGTTTTTTAACATCATAGAAATACAACTGCGAAAATTAATAAGAACCATAGCCATGGCATGGGTTATTTCAATTCTAAGCATAGTAGTTTCTGTAACCTCTATCTATAATCACATGGATTGAGGTCAGGGGACTAAGGTGGCCAGGACCGCTTTGTTTTTAAATTGGGCAAAATGATTGCGGCCTAAATAACTCTGCCTTGGAAGTACTGCTTTCACATACCCAGGAAGTTGTTGGTAGTGTGTAGTCGAGCTCTTCCTTGTTAGATTGATAGTTACTCCGTAACTGTCTCACCATAACACGACGACGGACGCTTACATCGCGGCAACATTTATTTATTGCTTTGAGCGAATGTTTATGCAGCAGTCACGTGGGGCGGCGTTTCTTAGTAGCGACTTCATAGTTTGCCACGAGTTGTGTGAGGCTATGTTTTGGTAATAAATTTTATAATCGTCAAAATTAAACTAAGCTTTAATTAAGGAATTTTAACACTTACAGCGGGAACAAAGTATTAATTTTTACTATGAAATAACGTCTGTCTGTTTGTTTCTAATGCTAATACTAAGCGGATCTGCACAGTACTATTACATATTCCAACAAGGAAATTCGGCTAACAATATTTGTTTGTATAATTGCTACATAATCTGCTGCTTCCTGTCAAATACACCACCGAGCAGCACTACATCGGCGGCCGATGCTGCTGTTTGTTTCGTATTTTTGTAAAAAAATTCAGGAAAAAGAGTCGATTTTTTTAATTTTTTGGAAAAAGATTTCTCAAGAGTAAACGAAACCCAAAAACGGAAAGACAATTTTGTTCGCTAAAATTAGGGAGGGGGGATTTAACTTTTTTAAATATTGCTGCACCCAAAAAATAACTTCTAAATCTTATTCTACTATTACTCATGAGCACTTTAGCTTAAACAAACATTTATTGTCGTCAACTGTTTATTAAAAAGGGGGGCCTGAATCTTCGATTTTCAGAGATTTATAAAAAGCGTCACAGAAAAATTATGGGACTGGGACACATACCAAATTGTAACCTATTCCTAGTTCTATAAACATACAAATGTTTAAAAAAATCGCATTTTTAATTTTTGAGCAATATTTTTTTGAAAATTTTTGAAATTTTGGAATTCTCTTCACTTCATATCTTTTAACATTTCGAAATTTTTTGTACAGAGTAACATTGTGTCTCTGCAGGGCTATTACGATACAATTTTTGAACCCGATCTGCCAACCTGTTTTTGAGTAATAAGGCGCTAAACTTAAAATTTTCAAAAATTTGTAGAGACCGCCATTTTGAAGCTAGAAAGTTCGATAAAAAGCATTCGCTTTGACGTAAGGTTTTCTATTAAATTCCGTGTTCATATTTAAAAAAATCGTTTTTGGAAAACATTTTTTTTTAATCTAAGAATTGTTTTACCGTTACATCTCTACGCACACTCCGACACACACACAGACCGACATTTTTTAAAAAACTTTTTTTGGGTTCCTAAAAACCTTTTGTATGAAACAGGTTTTTAGTTTTCTTGGTGGGGGAGGTTTTATCCTACAGATTCGTAGTTAATTTATTTCACGAGATTTTTCCATTAGTCCAGTCAAACGAGCACGAAAAGGGCAAATAGCGGAAATAATTTACAAAGAGTTTAAAAACTTAGTATAAGTGTTCTTGAATACTGTACAAATAAATACCTAAAAAATTCCCGGCCATCCGAGGCTGGCTTCATCCCCTAAATTCTAAGACTATCCTCCCTCCGAGCGGTGACTCAGAATTGGTTTTTCACAATCATCTCGTAAACGGTGCATCGTATGAAAACTTTTACATAAGGCAAAACAGTAGGGAATAAAATTTTTAACAAAAAAGTGCGTATACATTCTTTAGCGTTTTCTTCCAAAACTAAATTTTGAAAATTTGAGCACGGAATCCGAAAGAAGAGCTTAAGGGGAAATCGAAAATTTTTTACTGAATTCTCTAGCTTTAAAATGGCGGCCGCTACAACTTTTTCAAAATCTAGACTTTGACGCCTATTTACTCAAAAAGTTGTTGTCTGATCGGGATCAGGTACCACTTGTTTAAGAGCACTTTGTTGAATTAAAATTAATTTCGTAAATCCGAAACCAATCGGATGGCGCTGCTTCAAAATTTTGAAAATTTTCAAAAAACATTTTATCAAAAACTGCCCATACAATTTTTTTAAAACTTTCTAAGCCGATAGAGCTTGCACTGAACTACAAATTTATTTTTTATTCATCTCTCAAATTTTACACTGACGCTTTTCAGGAATTTTTGAAAACTTTGTAATTGATTAATTATTTATTCAAAAACGCAAACGCCGATCGTTATAAACTTTTATCAGTTCCATAGACTATTTAAAATACTTAATTAGGATTCGCAAGAATTTTCAACTATTTTAAAAACTAAGGAAGAAAACGATACTTTTTAATATTAACAACGCGTTTTTCGCCATTTGCGTGATTTTAACCACGCCTATCAATTAGCTCTAGTTAAAAAATCTATTTATATTTTTTGCTTTTTTTTTTGACAAATTCTCAAATAAAGCTATTATAGCCATTTTTTCTATGGGTAGAGTTACGGTAGGGAAACTAATTCTTAGAAATCTAATACTTGCTGAACCGTACAACGTTATAATTATTAAAATTTACACGTTTGCAAATACGGCAAGTATTAATATCCAGTAAAGGAAAGTCCACTCGAAGTACTAGAGTAGAATCCATCTTTAAGTGGAGTTGGATATGATCCGGTGAAAGGAAACACAAAGTCTTCTCCACAGTAAAATGTTTGTTTAATCAACAATTATAAAAAAGCGACATGTTTCGGCCACAAACAATTTAAATTTGGCCATCCTCAGGCTACTAACGGTTCCAACATAGAGAAAAAAAAACCAGGTTATAAAAAACTTTTTTGGGCAACAAATGCCGTAAAAAATATTTTTAACTTAACAACCTACCATCTCAAACTTTTTAAATTTATACTTTATGCCTGACCCCCTCATACTACGAAGGGGGGAAAGGAAAAAAACCCACAAAGGGAAAATACAGTAAACTGGTAAACACTAAGCGACTACATCCGACACAATTTTGCAAATGAAAAAAAAAAAGAATTTCATATGCAAAATTGTGTCGGATGTAGTCGCTTAGTGTTTACCAGTTTACTGTATTTTCCCTTTGTGGGTTTTTTTCCTTTCCCCTCTTCGTAGTATGAGGGGGTCAGGCATAAAGTGCAAATTTAAAAAGTTTGATGGTAGTTTATGTAAAAAAATTTTTTTCGGCATTTGTTGCCCAAAAAAGTTTTTTATAACCTGTTTTTTTTCTCTATGTTGGAACCGTTAGTAGCCTGAGGATGGCCAAATTTAAATTGTTTGTGGCCGAAACATGTCGGTTTTTTATAATTGTTGATTAAACAAACATTTTACTGTGGAGAAGACTTTGTGTTTCCTTTCACCGGATCCACTCGAAGTCTACACTTCAGCTTTTTTTAAATATTTTGAAGGATTTCAATAATACAATTAGTTTTCTTTGATTTTATCTACAAATTTGACGAATTGATGGATTAAAACGCCATGCAATTAGCCATGCAGAAATTGCACACAGGAATTACGTAATTAAATTAAGACAACGTTTCCTACATTTAGCAATTAAAAAAATAACAGGTAGTAATTAATCTTCTTGTCACTTTCTGAGTGACACATTTCTTCTATTTAAAGACGTTTGTACATCTGTGTACGAGATTTGTAGGTACTTAGCGTCGTTACTGAGTCGTCGAATACGCTGCTTTAAGAACTTTAATTATATTTGTTCAATTAAAATCTGGTTTTCGTATACGACTAATTATAGGCAGGTAGTTGACTTATACACGCATTTATAGGTGGTTTTATCGTTTTTCGCTGATTAAAATTTTACTTATAATTAGAAAATTGAACGTTCTACTACTTTACTTAGTGCCGGAGTGGCGCACTTATGTGTTATTATAATTTTCACCACGAGGTATTGCGATATCTAAGTAATTATTAATTATATGCAAACTGCTCTTGTGCATTCGTGAGATAAGTCAATTTTCTTCAAAGTGGTATCAATTTACTCCAGTAATGTTATCTTGATCCGATAGTAAATATTGGCAAGTAATTGAAATGCTAATAAGGTAACAAAATTACTGGTTTGAATATCTTTCTCCACAGCAATGTACTGCTTATTATTTTATTAGAGCCCCTATCAACGATATGTAGTTAAAAATGAAAGGAAAGCTACTGGTTCTCAAACTACCGTTTATTTTTTAACAGTACCCAAATAAAATTGTATGGTGGTACAAATAGGGTAAATTTTTTAGTAAAACCTTTTTTATACCTATACACGGAATTTCTAAAATGATAGTAATCACTTTGAAGACAGATCGCTGTTCAAAAATCATTAGGAAAAGCTCATACAAGCCTAGATCCAAAAATACTGTTTTACGGAGTTACAGCCTCCCGAAAATGGAACAGTTTAATCACGCTTGCGTTTTATCTTCGCTATAAATTGAGATATTTGCAATTTTGTTTAACTATTTTACTATCGATGATTAACATTTTTACTTGTTTTTGTTTAAATCAATTAATAAATGGGGGAAGAAGTGCTTGACATATGTCTTCCATTTAGAAAAATTACGCGATAACAATTTTTTCAAAAGGCGATTATTCATAAATGAAAATTTTACGAAAAAACAAATAAAACCATTTAATTACAATAAAATGGTCAATGATGGTAAAAATAAAATCAAAATATAAGCGAATATTTAAAAATATATATTTTGCTGAGCTGTTGTTGTTTTAATAGGAAAAGTTGAAAGCAATTGCATCCACGCATACCAACCCAGTCTAACCTATTTCAAAAATTGCTTTTCGATAAGTTGTTATAAAAAAGTTGTCCGTATACCGTATATCTCTAAACACATTTTTTTACACAATTAAGATTTTCTCTTGGTTTGAAAATCTCTATACAAAAATACATAAAAAGGTATTCTCTGAAAGTCGCTAATCGAACGATTTTCTAAATAAATTTATTTTTGTGTAAAAATCGTTGCCATGTAGGTCTGAGTGTTTTTTTTAATATATGGAAATAGTTTGTACAGATTCTGAGAATTAGTTCTACAAATCAAAACAAATAAAAGTTCTGATAAACATGTGCCTGGAAATGCTTCTTTACGGAGTTAGAGCTTCCGGAAGGCGACTGATTTTTGGGACATTTAAATCATTTTTGGAATATAAATTTATTTGCAGTTCTTGGAGCTTATAAAAATTGAGCATTTACAAGTAGTTATTTAGAAGGCTTCAAAAATTTCAGTTTTTAACAATGTATATGCTAAATCCGGATCCTTTCCGCCTGTCTCAATTTTTAGTGGTAATGGGCCTTGCTAGAAACCGCATCTTTTGCGCGTCTATTATATAAGGCGCAAATTCCTATGTAGAGCGGTTCGCTACACTATTCGATAGAAATAAGTCACATTGGATGTATACGGTTTGTTTGTATTGTTGGAATATAATCTGCTGCTGTTATTTGGAACACAAACATAGAAAACAACGCATGCAGGCAGAGCTATGGGCTGTTTATGTAACCGGTTGCCGCAGCACTTGATTTCAACAGCTTGCGTAAAGTTATTGTTAAAGATACGAAGCCGTACGCGGCATATTTAACTATTAAAATCGATAACTAAGGCGTAATACAAGAAAATCAATCATATTACCAAAGATTTACCGTATTACACAATATTCCGTAACACAAAAAAACGCTAAATAAAATTTCATTTAGGAAATACATTTAAATATTTTACAAGAACTTTTAGTGCGTATTTATCAGTTCCAAAAACATTTTCAAAATCTCCGTTAAAGACACTCCTCTGGAAATGAGGAAAAGTGCTAAGCTTTTTCCCGCTTCTTGTTAACGATTTTTCTGCGGCCACGATAAAGTTTTCTCTCTGACATTTTACGGACCTTTTTCTTTCTTAAATTGTTTTTCGGAATTGTTTGTTCCTGGCCTTATTTTCGTTTTTTTTTTACGGGAGTTTATTTTCGAGTCCCGAGTTGGCGCGGTTAGAATGCCCGTTCGAGTGCGATCAGCAGAGTTAAGCATAGCTCTGCCTGGTCAGTACTTGGATGGGTGTCCGAAAGCCGAGTCAACACGGCGCTTGGTGCTCTCGGAATGGCACCCTAATAGGTGGTCCTGGATGTCGCATTAACAACGCGGCAGTCCTTAGTGGGGTTGGAATCCTCCACGAAGTATAGATGGATGAGTAAATGTAATGACTGGGGTTTGGCGTAAGCTGAGGGGGCGTAGTGGTTAAAGGCCCAAAGGGCCCCACTACCCTTCATTCGGAGCGATCAGTGCCGAATAGGACGCCACCAACAAAGCTGGGCGTAGCCCACGGGTTCTGCTACTTTAAGATAATTGGCTTATTTTTCTAAAGCATGCAATTAAATACAACTGCAAAACACTAATGTTGACGATTTTTTGAAAATTTTAGCTTCAACTGCAGTTTACTGATACTGATTAAGTTCTCAGATAGGTAGAAATTTTGGATCGTAATTGTTTGGGAGGGTACCTAGGTAATATTGTGATGATAAATAAGGGTATTTGTGAAATTGTGAAATTTAATTTTTTTAAAACTTATTGGTTTCTAAAAAGGGATCGCATTACTTTTTTAATTTAATATTTGTCATCTGATAGCGATAGGCATAGGCTGTGAATTGATTTTCCGTAACGGGCTAATCCTCTAAGCTCTTTTGGACAACCTGTATGAATTTTTTTAGTAAATTGATACTTTTTGACTGAGAACATTTCCGGCTAAACTTGCATTGTTATAAGCGTCCTGAGTCTAAGGGCTATACGAGTGTTGATTTTACAGATCAGTTTTTCGTGGTCTTAATTTTCAAAATATTTTTTTAAACGATTTCCATTTGATTTTTGTACAGTATTTGAAATAATATCTCCCAAATACGATTCAGTTTTAAATTAAATATTTAGCTTGAAAATTCAATTTTAAGTTGAGTTCTAACTTGTGTTTCCCAAAACAAATTTAAACTTCAATCAATTAAAATTATTGGTTGTGTGGTGCTACAATTTTAAACTTAATAACTTTTTAATTTGGATGAAGGTACTAAGTCGGAAATTTGGTTGTTTTACACAGCTAAAAAAACAAATAAATGGCCTCAAGTTTATCTTTTCTGCGCAAAGTTATGCAATTTGTTTTATGTATTTACACTATGTAAAATGAACCTTTCAAGAGCCGAGAAATGAAAGCTCCATTTAACCACAGCGCCTAATTTGTCGCATAATTATAATATTTCTAAATCCGGCATTAAAATACAATTATTATCCAGCGGTTAACCTAATTAACAAGTAAAATAACATTGCAGTAATTTGCCGCATTGTAGAAAATAATAAAACGGAATGCAGTTGTCGCCATCGGTTGCGTGGGACTCGTTTAAACTCTGGTGCGTGCACATTCCCACGAATTAACAAAGCCGGAGAGCGATCATGCGAGCAGCTCACTGCTAAGTGCTAACCCCTTTCACCAACTAAAATGTCAGCTTTTGTCCACGCAATAAGTAAAATAATAAAGCAAATTAGGAAAAAATACACCTCGAAATTTCGGAAGTGCCGCCGTTGCGAGTAATTAAAATAATTAGTTGCGTTCGGCCAAATTTTTCTAATTGCCCAGACACGGACTCTTAAATTGTCATACAACGATGGGAATCTTAATCATTTTTTGAAAGTAATTGGTTCATTTCGCTTTTGCAATCACGAAAGCCAAAAGATTCGCCTAAACTTACTCAACCGATTTTCGGACAATACTTTATTAGCGAATTTTGGTCGTGATGACAATACAGACATTATTATAATTATTATTATTATTATCAGTAACAGCGGCATCTTGAAAGATTTAAGGATAAAACTAATTATTTTTTACATTAAATAATTAGTACTTACAGATATTTGTAAAACGTTATAAGGAAGAATTAATACACAAGAAAAGACGCCTACGGTGAAAGAAAACCAAAGCGAAAGGAAAATAATAAACGTGAGCGAAGCACTTCGCCTGGACCTTCCTATACTTTAGATATTGTTATCTATTCAAAAGTATTTTATCATTGCATGGGAGTCAGGAAGAGAGAGAAGAAAAGAGTGAAGAAAATCCATATTTTATTTTTTTTGGAAAAAGATTTCTTGGAATTAAAAAAACCCAAAAACGAAAGGACAAATTCGTCCACCAAAAATTGGGCGGGGGAGGAAAATACTTTCCCCCCTCAAACATTGCCGTATTAAACAATTAAGTTGAGAACTTTAATTCTACTATCACTCATGAGCAATTTAACCTAAACAGAAATTTTTTATCGGCTTTCGCTTCTTAAATAAGGGGGAAGAAGTTTCGATTTTTGAAAATTCAAAGGGAATAGCTGATCTATAGCCCTATAAGTGTATACAATTAAAAAGAAATAGTGCTGCCAGTTTTTCAGCGGTGTTTCTGAAAAGTCAAAATTTTGATATTTTTTTCACTTTACAGTTTTAGTAGTTTCAAAAGTTCTAGTAGCTTGTAACATTATTTAGCCTTAAAACATTTGCATTATTAAATTTCATCCCTATCTGATAACTCATTTTTCAGTAAATAGACGTTAAAACTCAAATTTTCAAAAATTTATAGAAGGCGTTGCAGAAAAATTAGTGGGCTGAAACACGAACCAAATTGTAGCTCATCTCAAGCTCTGAGCTTACAAAATTTAAAACAGTTGCATGGCTAGTTTTTGAGCAATTTTTTTTTTAAATACTTATACGAAATTTTGGAAATTTTTTCACTTCATAACTTTTAACTTTTCGAAAATTTTTCTGCACAGTAACATTGTGTCTCTATAGGGCTACTACGATAAAGTATTTGTCTGTTTTTGTGTAATAAGGCGCTAAATAAAAGCTTTGGATTTGCCCTAAAGTCTTCTATTGGATTCTCTTTTCAAATTTATACAATTTAGTTTTGGAAAAAAAATGATACCAAAAACATGTCTAACTTCCGCTTCCGGTTTCAGATTTTTTGAAAGCTTATTTTATCGGTGAATTTTTGATATACCCCCATATTCCAAAGCTTATCAAAATCGGACCATCCTTTCGGTAGTTATAATGCACCACACACATACATACATACCTACCCATCCAACGCAGACAGACATTTAAAAAAAAACATTTATTTGGGTTGCTGGTGATCCAAAACGTCAAAATCTCGAATTTAAAAATTTTTAGTAAATAAATACTTCCCTATACAAATAAATATAAATCTAAATATATCATTTGCAAATAAATTAATGCGATATATCTAATATCATTTGAAGCAAAAAAATTCGATTTTTAACAAATTGTGAGCACTCGTAGATAAAATTTCGTATGTCACACGTGGGATAATGCACTATTATGGCACTCGTTTGATTACACGACTGTGTCTACGACCTCGTCGTGCAACTTTCCAACTCGTGTTATAATAACGCCTTTATCCCACTAGTAACATAAATAACTATTGAGTCATAACTTGTAAACGGATTGTCTGATTTTAATTTTTATTTTACTGTTGGGTAATATTTTTTAATCGTTTTGACTTGATCTATTACAAGCAATAGATTGCCATTTACAGTTTTAGGTTGGGGTGGCTGAAGGCGAGGGGACATTCAACAATTCTAATGCCATATTGTGGCTTTCGACAACTGCCACCATGCAACTACACGTTTACCGCAATTCAGTATCTTTTATTATTCTTCTGATATTTAGTGTGAATCGTTGGATAAAGGACCCCCGGTATTTCAAAATCAAGTTTAGATTGCTTTGAATGTCACTACGCTGTTACTGATGATCAATTGTATTAAAAAATTGTATCATCGCATTCTTTTATTAAGTATATAGTTACAATGAGGAGCCGAATGTTCTATGTTATTTTGATGTGGCGGCACCTAATTTACGGCTTTGTCCGTCACGGCCACCATTGGCGAGGGATTGAGATATGCTCAATCAACGTCCGATTCTACAAGAACAAGCTACCAGTACGATATCAGGCTGCGAGCTCTAGTTTTCACTGGTGGAAGGACTACCCAAATCCTTACCGATTCTGTATATCAGTACCTGAAGCCTACCACTGGCACTACGAGTTCTTCTCGGAGCCAGGCCGAGGGCAGCAGTTCTCTCGGGGCTATCTTGGCATCCGCGGAACCAGTCAAAGTACTGGTCGGTCTTTTCGGGACTTTTTCAAAAAGTTGACTAACTTCACATCTTCTTTCAAAATTGTCTTAGTACCGAAGACATTATTTTTGACGGTACTGAACCATCAAGAACCTCAAGATCACCAAATTGAAACCATTTTTTTTCTAAAGCACAGTTAAAATCCTGCAGGTATTGGGATTAACTGCGAATATCAGTCATTATTGGTTTGAAAATTGTCATAGAAAAAAAATTCATACAAGCAAAAGAATTTCCAGGCACATTTTTACTGACCTCTTAATTGAAATTCTGAAAATTCTCTGAAAAAAAAAGTTGTGCTCAAGCCGCCATTTTGGAAAATGTCGGCCAAAATTCGTGTTTTGGTCATTTTAAAGAAAACCGTGCATTTTATCAAAAAAAACTTCAAATAAAAATTGTTCGCCAGAAAAGTTTCTACAATATTGCCATTTTTCGATTCGACCAATCGTGGAACCACGAAATGGCATCGAACCTATTTCAAATCTGCATTCTCTCGGGTCTATCTTGGCACTTGCGGAACCAGTCAAAGCACTGGTCGGGCTTGTCGGGACAGCTAAAGTTGCTACCCCTATTTAAGGTAACTTGCAGTCCTTAGCATTTGTCGACAACGCACTACCCAGATAAATCGGTAACAGGTCTGATAATAGCGACTGACACCTGAACAATGTCGGTAAAACGATACCGTACGCCTAGGATCAAGGTTCCTGATTCAACAACCACACGACTCTTTTCTTGACGACACTTTTACCTGTTTTCAAATGGTCTCCAACCACCCAGTACATTGCCTAGTCAAATTTTTAACTCGTTGGGTCTCTTCGACATAGTGAATGGCTGGTAGCCACGGCCACGGTCTTTATGAAAACTGTAATCAATATGTTTTATTGTCTTAACATTTCCTATCAGATCTTTTTTTCAGACAAATATTGTATTCACAGCCAAAATTTTGAAAAGAAATGTAATTTTGTTTGAATTCTTTGTAATTTTCTGCGTACATAAAACAAAAAGAATTACGAATACTGCTAATAAGTTTCCAAACTACGGTTGATGATTACAAAGATATGATTAAGAATTTTTGTTGTAGCAATACAGCCAAGAAAACATAGTAAACAAATGTTTGTTTAAAATTTAATTTCTAGAGTCTATTTAATAACGCCTGTAATTAGATCTTCGTGACGTAAACACTTAAATTACTATGTTTTTCTGCCACAATGCAAATTTTGTGACTACTGATATTAATAATATATTTCTTAATCTCTTATGACTACGAGCATCTCGTTAGTACTGTTAATATACTCAGTCTTTCACTCTAGAGGAGGCAACATTCTGCCTTATCACACGCTATATATCTGTATAAATAATTGTCTGGCGAGCCACTGATGAGGTATTAATTATTGTGTACCTATGTTAATTCTAATTGTACTTTGTTTTCCAGAAGTGACCCAACGGGACGCTACCATGGTTGCTCTATCTTCATATTTTCAAGAGGTAAGATTTGAAAATTTTGTAGGTTAAATTACTTCATCTTTGTATCTATCTGTATTTCGATTGGAAAATATGAAACGTTACAAAATATGTAAGCGAATAAATATAACTTTATTGTAGAAAACGGAAGTGAATTGTGAAGCGCCTGGAATACCATGAAAGCGGCGTATTCTGAAATCGTAAAAGCGGTTTAAGGGGGTGGAAACCGCATTTTATTGCTCGGAAATAGGGTTTTTACGAGCGTTTTATGATTATTATGAAAGAAAGGAATTGTTCGGTTATAGTAACACATATCGAGATACGCACCACCGACTCGTAAAAAGGTACGCATATACACGACTGCCTTTGAAGTTTTGTGGCTGTTTTTCGTTTATATACGTTTATATTGTACATAAATTTTAGATTTAAACAGTAGTTGACTAAACATGAAGTTATAAGACACGCAAGCGTTATTTAACGGCGTTGTTTGTACTTTTTGGTTACTTATTAAATAACCATCTTTTCGTTGGAATTTAATTAGATCTATTTTTGAGATTTTTAATACATAGAAGACTTAGCGGCCGTAGCTCAGTGGTAAGCGCGCGGGCTACCAATGCAGGTGAATTTTTTCCCAGGAAAACCTCCCTGGAGAAGAAGTGCATGCACTTCCTGTGGTTCGGAGCCCACGTTAAACTGTAGGTCTCCTATGTCTGTCTGTGCAAATTTTCTAACCAAACACAGACATAGGAGAGAGGTAGCCAACGCCCTGAATAGAGTATGGCACTATAAGAAGAACAGAAGAAGACTTAAAAATCGTAATCTATGTAAGAAATTAACGGGAGAATCAACTTTCACGTTAATTTATAGAAAGATAAACTTTTGTGGTGGTCGAGTAGTTGAGTATTGTTTGTTGGTTAAATGTATAAATAAGAAATATGTGCCGAACATGCAAGTTTTAAGTGAAAATTAATAACCTGTTCTCACTGAAAGTGTTTTTTGAATTCTATGATTTAACGGAAACCGAATACGGTTTCAGTTACAAATCTAGCATTCAAGTCATCTTCCAAATATTAATTTAGAAACTCCAAACAAACATAGATGGACCTTTGCTTAAAAGAGAAACTGAAATGCTGCAACGAATGCAGTTGTGAAGATTGTAACAATAGTTTATTTTTACTCGAACATTCTGATTCAGAAACAGAACAAACTCTTTAAGAAAATGTTACTCGTTTATTTACACGTCATTAATTTTATATTACGTCACATACCGGGAGGTTACTTTCAAGTGTGGTCATAAATACTATCAGTACCTACCGATAAAAAATATACACCATGGAAACCATCGCCATACCATATCTATTTTATGCTTTTATAATATTTCTAACAGTTTATTATGAATTTTGTTCGCCTCGTTAAAATTTACAAAGATAAATGTTTGTCGTTTATTAAAAATGTTACGGCCTCGAAAGTAAAAATTCATATTGCTAATTTGCTTGGTCAAAGAATCAAATAAGATCATAGACAGCGCTGATGCATTTATTTAAACAAAAAAAATTAAGTTAATATGCCAAGTACTGCTCGAGATATTACGTTATATTTGTTAATAAACGCTTAATTTGAAAATTGGCGATTTGAGCATAGTTATATTAATAAAAAAAATTCGGTACCGGTCAAAAAGATCGTAAGTGGTTATTTTATACAGCAAATAACAAGTATACGTCGGTAAGATCTAGTTGTACGAAGAAAAATATTTGTTGATGGAAGAGAATTTTACCGTTTACCGAATTTACATATAAATTTCATCAATTTCTAATTTATTTTCATATGTAGATGTTATTAATGTTCTAAATGTCAATATTTAAAGTAAATTTGATATATTCTTTGTTTTTGTAGAAAGGAAATAAAATTCGCAAGTAATTCAATCTTCAATCTAATATATTATAAATCATGTCCTTTTCTTGATAAGCTGTGCGTAGGATGGGTGTATAAGCAAAGCAACAAAATACACTCGTTCAGAGTTGTGTGTCTGTAATGGCACAGCTGAACATTGATCGCTTCAGTTTACATCTAGGCGACCTCATTTTCGTTTCTTTATTTTTGTTCCCTCACTTCCGTTCCCTCACTTCTATTCCCATTCCGTCACTTACGTTTCTCACTTTGTTCCGTCACTTCCGTTCAATCACTTTTATGTCAGAATTCGCATGTAATGGCGGCCAAAATTCGTGTTTTGGTCATTTTATTGAAAACCGTTCGTTTATCAAAAAAAGCAGCAAATAAAAGTTGTTCACCAGACAAGTATCTACAATTTTTGTTATTGTCAGTTTTCGATTGGGGCCAATCCTGAAGCCACAAAATGGCATCGAACCTAGATCAAATCTGAATAACACCATGCATGCAAACGTTATGGCCGCTTCTACGTAGGTATATAGCGAATACCTTACTCTAAATATGAAAAGGCAGAAAGTTGTAGAGCAAGAAAATTTGAGTATTGCACATTAGTTTCTATTTTATTTACCATAAATGTAAAAAATTATAAATAAAAAAAGTTGGAAATACATTGGCAACATGCTATGTTACGTCGTTGCGTATTCTTGCATGTTTAGTTCTTTTAGGCATATGTTTTCGTAAAGAGTCTCCTTATCAATGTTGTCCTCATCATCATCGACCAGAGTTCAGTTTTCAAATGGGGTATCTTGTGGGCAAATTTTGTTTGGCGTACGTAATTAATTTGTAGTTTTTCAACGTTAACGCAGTAAAACGGCGCGGCGTGCCCGGAAAACACAGACTTAGTTTTAGCTGTTAGCAATATTTAACCAAGAAATTACTATCAACCATACGCACTCATCGAATTTAATGAGTTAGTATAAAAATTATTCAACAAAAATTTAACTCTTTTTGACTAAATTTAGTTTTGAAATTTTTTGGGCTACTACTAAAGACTTTAAAAACAAATAGAAGCTACTCTATGAAAAAAAGTTCGAGAAGCACTGTATCCGGACTAATTTTTAGCGGGAGTGTTTCAAGAAATGATCGTAGTTATTATACGTTTTCTAACACCTGTGGTATATGTAGTTGACCTATAATGCCGAAAATTAGTATTATTACGACTGTATAGAATACTTCAAAATTTGTGCGCTGGGACAAAAGGGTTCTTTAATTTTTACCTTCAACCAACGGCAAATTAAGATGCTATTAGCAGCTGTATTTCAGTTATAACTAACTACATCATGTTGCTGTCCTTGACGTTTATTAAATTAGTCTGGTAACCTCTTGGGACCGAACTAAAGAAATTGACATGATATCAGCTTTGTTGCATCTATCAGTCAACATGCGTTTTACCATCATCTAGTTTACCAGGAGACGCGGTGCTGGTTTGCCTGTGCAGGACAATCGTTTCATGAACTGTACCATATTAGGAAACTGGCGAAACAGCAGTTGAGGTATCATAGTAACTCGGCTACTCCGCTGCAAGGAATGCGAAACATAAGTTTTAGTGATAGGACAATTCCAACAAGGTTGAAAGAAGAAGGAGTCAAAGCCTCCAGGTCAGTTAAAGGTTGCACAAGTGCTACCTCTATCGTACATCATGTTGCTCGCTTGCAGTTTGCCCATTTGTATATCTACTCAATTGTTCAGCAGTGGAACAGGTTCAGGTTCTTCTCATTACTTCTCGATAAACGAAAAAGAGAGTGAAGAGAACGAGGGGAACGACTGTTTGAATGCAACTTGTCACAGGAGCTCAGGGATGTTAAGGACTGTTAATAATGTGATCAGGTTTGTCATTAGAAACCCGAACTCATCTTACCTTCATCGATGTATGTTTGATGACGACCACAAGTTACATTAAAGAGGCCAATGTGCGCAAGTGTTAGGAGTCACATAAATGGTTTAGCCAGCAAACATCTCAGACTTAAACCCATGTGTGGAACATTTTAGAAACGCGCATTAAGAGTCGAGGCCGTCTTTCTGAGAACGTCAGCCAGTTGTAAACTGCTAAGACAAAAAAATGAACAGGATTTCCAAGACGTACGTCCAATATCTTACAAAACCAATTTTCCCGTTAAATAGAGAACGTTATTACAGTAATAGGAAATCATACGAGCTGCTAGTAACCCTACGCCTGATTTATACAATTTTTAAATTTTTTTGCTATTTCCATGTTTAATTTCTTAATTTATGCATTGATTCAATGTCGCCCAAACTGCTACAGGTCCATGAAGCTCAATGTGTCCACAACGCCCAATTAAGTTATAGGACCACAACGACTAAAAAAAGCTCATAATACCTAGTTGCGCTCGTGTAATGTCGTTCGTCTTAATCAAAGTCAGGGGACACAACGCCCAACATTTCCGCATTATATTATTGGTATATTTCAAAAAGCATTTTATCCTGTAAAGTTACCTCCAAAAATTACAAAAGAAATAATAGAGAGTTATTAAATCGTCGCAAAAATTGCTTTTAGTCACTTTTAGTCGCTAAAATAGAAAATAGTTCAATAAATTTCGTTTTAGGCTATTTAGGCGATAATAAATAGAGTTTAAATTGACCCATTTTATATAAAAACCATATTGTGTAATTCTTAAAGGCATGCCTAAAAAACAAGAAAAGTCCATTTTGCCTAAAACCCAGACTCGGCCCATATCTCAATTTTTTGACCAGCTAGCTCCGGTAAAAGTTTGGTATAAGATTTTCATAAAAAGACGATTCTTTACTTCAAATTTTGTTAATTACATTGGTATTCAAAATATTGAAATTTGTGTCAATCAAAAAAAAACTTTTCTTGTTCTTTTCATTAAAGCACGCTTGAAAACGCTTCGATGCGTGAATGTTAAGCGCTGTGTCCCTCATTAGTTCTGATTGACAAGACCGATTTTACACGAGCGGAAATGGGCATTATAAGTTGTTTTTGGGCGGTACAGTCCTATTATGGACACATTATGGGCACATTGGGCATTCTGCCTCTAGCTATTTTAGGCTTTGTGGCCGTCGTTGTCGATGTGTCCCTTGGGCGTTGTGGACATTGGACATTCTTTGGGCACTGTGAGCTTTTTATCGCGTTGGGCGTTGTGGTGTCTAGAACCCATCCACACATCACACACACAGACACCATGGCGAAACCTGGTTTTTTGATATTCACGAACCTTAAAACGTATATTTTTGAAATTTTGACGCTAACAATACCTTACTCTAGCTATACTATACCGAAGAAGGTAATAAGAAGTTAAGAAGAAATGCGCAATTGTATTATTAACAGAGGGGGAGAATTTAATTTAAAAAAAAACTACAGTCGCTGTTGCTTAGCAATATAAACAAACATCTACTTCGAACCATAGGTGGCAAAGGGCATAAAATTCGTAAATCATGTCACCATAACATTTCTGAACCTGTTAAGTTAAATACAAAATAATTTTCAATGATTTGAACTGGTTTCACTGTCGCTTAAGAAACAAAAAACATTTTTTCTACTCCCATGTTTTAATTTACTTATTAAGTGTGCGCTGCCTATACTAAAATGATACCCATTTTTATACAGATTTTCGTTATGAAATGACCCAAACTGACCAATAGCAGCATTGTGCGTGGTAACCATGGTTACAAGAGTTGTTGACAGTTAACATCGCAAAACAGTTTGAGTTTTTTTGCATAAAAAAAACTTTTTTAATGAATATTTTTTTTAAATTAACTAGTCGTAGACAAAATAGTGTATGCAACTCTTATTTAATGGCTATTAATACACTCGTGTATTAATAGCTATTATTATAGATTCGTTGCATAATATGCTATTTTAATTAACGAAAATTTTCGAATATACAAACGGTTTATCATAACCATACCTACCAAACATTTCTTTTATATGTTACTAGTGTTTCAGCTTAACTCCTATTTGGCTACTTAAAATTAATATATTTTTAGAGCACGCGTCTAGCTTGAATTAAGTCTTTTAATGGCGATTATAATAATGTACCAAGCGGAAGTGGAGGTGTCCATATATTCAGCCTCATCAAGACAGATTGAATGCAAGCAAAAACTTGTTCCAAAGCACGAGTTTCAGGAACTACCACCTGCCTTCTGCAAATAGAACTCAGGGGTGCACCATAGAATTTTATAAGAACCAAGATCGACATTTGTTTTATTGTAAAGTTTTTGGAGTTGTGCTTTTTTTTACATTTTTGTTTTTATATCATTATTTCTGTAAGTACAAATTTGTTAGCAAACAAATCTGTTGTACTTCTAAGGGTTTCTATGAAATACTTCAACAAAATAATATATTTGTTGCTGTTTTCTTAAACTAAATTAATAAAATCACAAAAACGAAAAACATATTTTATGTTTTTGAAATAAATTAAAAGTTTTTAATGACTTGATGAGTTTGGGCAAATTATTGGAAATAAAACTTATTATCGTCAATCTTCTATTTTTATTACAGTTCATGGTTGGTCCTGATCTGAGGGTATTGGGGTGGCCCGCAAACCAGAACTGGAAAGTGCTTGTGGATTATGAATACATAGCTGTTCTTTATACCCAATGTACGCCTCTTCCGGCGCGTATCTGAATCGAAACTAGACTTTTTACAAAGATGGTCTGGCTTTGTATCTGGGGACTTCGAATTTTGACGGTGATGTCATCAGCGCGGTTCGTTTTAGCAGATGTTTTAATATGTTACCGCCATTTGAGATGTCTTTCGTCTGCTTACACAATTTTTCAACATTAACCATGTGCTTGTTACACGTAATTAGATATCAAGGCGAAAGAGGCCCAAGGGGTACAAATTATGAAATGATTTGATTTTGGCGGCTGCCTTTCTAAAAGTTAAACTTTGCCCTTGAAAATTCACTTGATGATTTGTTATAATAAGTTCTAAATGATTTGACTACACACTACAATGGAAAATGAATCACCTTTGAAGATGTTCGTAATGATAAATTCATTATTTTTATTATAGTCGGCATTTTTCAATGTTCTGAAAACAGTGTAACTTTTCCAAAATTAGATTTTTCAGAGCCGAAGTGTGTTCAAGAGGCCCATTTTTATTGCTTTATACTCTTAGTATAGGGAAGTAGTGAGTTCATGAAAATGTTCGAAATCGAGATTTTGACAGAAATGAATGTTTTGCACCTGTAGGAACCCAAAAGGTTTTTAAAAAATGTCTGTCTATGGGTATGTATGTGGGTATGTACACAATAAGCTTTAAAAAAAAATTCTAAACCGAAAGCGGAAGTTAACCATGTTTTTTGGTAGCAATTTTTTCTAAAACAAAATTTTATAAATTTGAAAATGGAATCCAATAGAAGACTTTAAGGCAAATCAATGGATCAGCTATAGTTTGGTTCGTATCCCAGTCAATATTCGTAGTTTTTCACGTTTGAGTGTTTGGAAAAAAGCTTTCTATTCGTCTGCACTCTATCACAGTCTATTCTCAAATTAAAAAATTTTGTTTTCGAAACTACTGATACCATGGGAAAGTTTTAAAACGACTTTTTTACTCGATGAGTTTTAGTTGTTTTTAGGTATTCTAACTTTCATTAAAATCGTTTTGGTAGTTTCTGAGATTTCAAGCATTACATACGAATACATATTACACGGATACACATTGCCCAAAAATAATGATTTTTGGGTTCTCGAAACAAGTGTTTCCGCAAAATGTCATTTTTACAGTTACAGTACATGTCCGTAATGGTAATGTAGAAATTGCGCTTTTAAAAGTGGACGTTAATTAGAAGTGAAATTTCTTTGGCGGCGGCGGCTGCAACATGCGAGCACTGTAACGGAAGTCATTTAAAGGATGCGCTGCCATCTTTCCAGCAAGTAAGCTTCTAGATTTTATCATCGGTGCGTCCGTTGTTCAGTACGAAATTGGTCACGAAGTAGGTTGCACGCCCTTAATAATATTAATATTGTTGAAGTAAGAAGTATTTTATTGCTACTCAATAATTATTTTCAATTTAAATATTGACATTTGAAACATTAATAACATTTGTATATGAAAATAAATTAGACATTGATAAAATTTTTATGTACGTCGTTTCCTTCACAAATAAATAATTTCTGTGCACAACTAGATCATACCGACATATTCTTGTTAAGTATGTTATTTGCTATAGAAAATTCACGACCTTTTTGATCGGTACTGTACTTTTTATTAATAAAAGAAATGACCAAGTTACCAATTTTCAAATTAAGCGCTTTTTAACACATATGACGTAATATCTCGAGAAGTACTTGGCATGTCGACTTGATTTTTTTTGTTTAAAAGCAGATGCATCGGCGTTGTCTATGATTTCATTTTAATTTTAGAAAAAGAAATATTTTTTGCCGAACTTTTACTAAGCGAGAAATATTTTTTATCTGTAGGTTTTAACATATACATGCAGCAAAAATTTTAAGAATAAAATAATATTATAAAGCAAAATATAGATAAATATATATCATATGGCCACGATTTTGATGGTATGAATTTTTTAATGAAACGCTGCGACGCACACACTACCCACTGCTATTACGCGCAGACTGCGTTTATACATCTGGTGGCACATTTTAATAGCGATTTTTACAGCCCACTAGAACATGCCATAACCGTTTTCGTTTTTTGTTAAATCATATAATTTAAAAACTTTTTCAGTGAGAACACTTTAAGAAGTTTCACTTTGAACTTGCGTGCTCGGCACACATTTCTTTTTTTTTACTTTAATTCTCTAGAGCCCTCTCTGGAATTGAATGGTAATAAAGTACATCTGTCCTACTAATAAAATTACGCTTTATTATATCATTGCTATAACTGTCGCAAATTTAATAATGACCATCTAAAATTTGAATTGCGTAGTAATTCAGGCATGAATTTTAAAACTAAAGCTATAACAGTTTAAATATTTCGAAAATAGACCTTAAGGCCTTCCAGACGTGCAATAAATTTAATGGTGAATTCGAGGATCAATGCTGAGTCTAAAATACCCTGTACGTGTACATGTAGGTTAGAATATGCTTCGTTATAAAGTTATTCCGCTTTTTAGGATGAATTTGGTAATTATGTTTAAACCAATTAAAATCGTGGTTTGATATAAATTTCTTAGTTGAAATGTTTGTTCTCATAGAAATAACAAGTTAAATAATAATTGCAAAAAAAAAATTAAAAGTAGGGTGTTGTTAAACACTTTATTGTTATCCTACCGTCTTTAAAAGTTTAATCAATTTTTTAATCTTGTTCAATACTAATGAAAGAAGTCACGATAGCTACGATATTAAAAACGTATTTACAAAAATCATTCTAAAATATGGAATATCTTTGTAACGAAGTCTTTTCGGACCTATATGTACTGGGGGTTTTAGACTCACTAGTGATGGTAGAATACACCATTACATTTATTGCATATCCATCTGGAACACCCTGTATAATACCAAACACGGCTGGTATCGGATTAAATTTTAGCCAGGGGCGGCCATGACTTTGTTAATCGCCGTGGAATGCACAATTAACTTTTTTTGGCCAAAACCCCGCAGACTCTTATTCAGAGGACAAAACTACATAGGAAAAGGCACATTAGATTTTAGAAGAGCTACCACATAAATGCCACAAAACTAGGTTTCTAGAGCATCAGTAATCAGCCTTTACGTCCCACTGCTAGGCACCGGCACTCTTCTCTGCCACGTACTCTCCTTAGCGCTAAGGTGGAGTACGGGGGACCTACAGTTTAACGTCGAATCCGAACGACTAAATTCCAGAGAAGGTTTCAGGCATTAAGACCCCACGGCTGCCTACAGCGGATTGGGGAATGTGAGTGGCGGGTTGCGGCATAGATTTTTATTGCTGCATGGCTTCGGCGGGGAATCGAACCCTAGACCTTCAGCGTTAGAGACTGAGCGTCCAACCTTTGAGCTACCGCCAGTCACTTTTTTAGAGCATACTATTGCTTAATCCAGAGTTCAGAGAATTTAGGACTTTTCCTGTTTATGTAAAATATAAGTTTTACGCGAAGCTGTTTTAATTTTTAGTGGAAGCGAATTTCAAGAAAATAAAATGACATATTGACATGTTTTAAAAATATTTTGGAGATGTTATTAATTTATTATAAATATCTTAAAGAATTATAGGTTTGTACCCAAAATATATTTGAATTAAAAGCATCTTAGATATTTTTAATTAAATTTGTTTTCCGGTATCTTAGATATTTTAAATTTAAATTATGCAATAAGTTAAATTAAAAATATCTTAGATGGTTTAACGTGAAATAATTGTCGAATATCTAAGATATTCGGAAATTACTCGAACAAGATGTGGCAACGTTGCGACTTGCATGGTTATATTATAACCTCATTTAATAATGCATTTATTGACGTGGTACCCCGCACAAACTGAGCTGCTAAGTAATAGAGAATAGACAAATGGTATTTGTAATGTTTTGTGACTGCAACAACAATTTACAACGACCTTGTTTTGTAGGTTATGTGTTATTGTGTACCTACCAAACACGTGATCACTTGCGTCACAAGTCCGACCCTAATTTTCAAGTAGGCGACAGACATATTTTTAAGTATTTATGAATATCGCAGATAGTTTGGAATAATTACAAATATCTACGATATTTTTATTTAAATACAAATATCCATGAGATATTTTTAAATTATGTAAATTTTTGCTTTTATTTTGCAAAAGTCGCTATTAATAAAAAGTAAATTTTATTAAATATTTTCTCATTCGAGAAGTTTTTGAAGATTTTGCAAATAAAATCCTGATTTGTATATAAGTTTTTAAAAATTTTGCTGTTAACATTTTGATCTTTTTCTGTATGTGTTTACAAGTATAGCAGAAAATGTTTATAGGAAAACGGACGCCAATAACAATATTTCTTCTGCAGAGCAAAACATGTATCGTAATTTAATTATTTAATTAAAGGC
Organism: Ctenicera cuprea; assembly: GCA_958336395.1. Classification (NCBI taxonomy): domain Eukaryota; kingdom Metazoa; phylum Arthropoda; class Insecta; order Coleoptera; family Elateridae; genus Ctenicera; species Ctenicera cuprea. The sequence goes on along the minus strand of OY284495.1, from coordinate 15,646,893 downwards.
AGGCATGTGTTTAGAGGTAGGTACTTCCTGCATTCGTAAGCTGTACATATCAGTAAAATTTGACCGAACAATGCGTTTAATTCAATTCGCTCATATCCATATATTAGTATTAGAGTCGAATATACTCCAGTAAGCGTGCCGGAGCACGTGACTCCCTGTCTGGGCGGCGGATATCCTCGCGGATCGCAAGCTCCGACTGCTGATGAGCACAAGAAAACCCACTTTCAGAGGAGACACTGCCGGCTATGAATGACTCATTCATACTGTCTGTTAACACCCATTCACACATACAAATACGCTCTGTACACACCCTTGCTATTGCAATAAATGCACTACTCGAGAAATTTATAGTCTTGAAGAAATGCAATTTAACCTACACCTTCGAGTCTTCGATCTTTAGAATGTTGAGATACAAATTATACTCACCTGAGTTTAAACGCTATATTTAGCACATAAAATGAATGATTTATTATACCCATAATAGCTATTTTATTATGATCTTTTTATGTACTAAAAGCTAGTTTTTATTTAATATGATGAACGACCTGATTCAAGTTGAAGGCACATTCTGATAGAGTGATAGACTATTAACTCCTAAATGGAAGAAAGTGAGTCTTATAAGTGCAAGCTTGAGACCGAATGCACAACGATGGCGTTATCAACTTGATTTTGATGTCAAAAGAGAGCAAATTAGTAATTAATCCAACGAAAAACTGCCACAAAGTTAAAAGTTCACACAACTGTTTTCAAAATTCTTTGAAATTTTAATTGTGACTGTTTTTACGATTTTAGAGAGTTTGGAACATGAGTTTCCGGCAAAATTTCAAAATCGATCTTTGTCACGATCACCATACTGAAACTAGAAAAAAATAAATATTGAAATTTTTTGTCACTGATATTTAAAAGAAGTTGAAGTGGAGCATATAATTTTGATAAATGCCTTTAAATTGTTTTTTATAATTTTAGGTAATTCTGAATACATTCCTAAAGCTATCATGTAAATTTTAAAAAAGTGTTACATATCATATTTTCACTGGTATATTTGTACGGACGTTGTAGGCCCAAGAGATGATGTGAAAACACATGGTTAAATTAGACTGACTTATATTAACATAATATTGTTATTGCAGCTATGTAAATAAATAGCGCTTTATTTATAATAGCGGCACAGAGCGGAGGGTTTTGTATCTGTATCGCGCAATTAGATTAACAGTCACTTGCTATTGTGGTGTTGTGCGTTGATCGAAATATTTGTTTAAAAAAAAGGAAACGTTAAGGGACGCGTTGAAGCTGTAGCTAGAAATCGAATTTTTAAGATGCTTGTCAGGAAAGGAAATTTTTGGGTAAAGGATGTCTTGGTATGTAGAAAAAACCTGTCATCAAACAGAAATTAGAGGAGAAGGGGAAACTGCTACTATCGCTCATGAGCAATTAAACATGTTATATAGAAATGTTTTATAAATTTTCGATTTTTTGGCGTTGGCGTCGCAGAGATTTTGACACTTAGCAAACTTTAACACATCTTTAGCTCTATGAGCTTGGTCTGTTTTTGAACTAGCCCCTAGCCCCTTGGGCTTACAGTCGATCCTGAATTGCGCAATATCTAATATTGGCTCGCATATGTGCGAGTGTGATATTTACCTCGAGATTTGCATTGCTAAACCCGACTTTTTCATTGCTAATAAATTGCGTTCAATAGAAAACAACAAATCTTTTTTTTTAATTTATTATCAGACTTGCGTGTTAGTATGCCGTCAATCAGTGAGTGAATGCAAATTTGTCTTCGTATTTTTTCTTTAAACATATAACTGCTCTTAACAAGTAACCTCGCGTAAACAGCAAAACGCAACAACAGTATTTTAAAAAGAACTATAAAATAAAAAAAAAATTTGGTCCCAACCGAGATGCGATCCCACAACTACTTATGCAGTAAAAAAGTAGTACACCCGACCACACCCGCACGAACTTGTGGTTTACACACATTCCAGCTGCATGTAAAGGAGGTGCAAGTCATGTGAGGTAGGATCGGCTGTTTGCCCAAGGGGCTAGACGCTAGTTGTTTTTGATCAATAATCTTTGATAATCTCCCACATTTTGAAAATAGTTTGACTTGACAGTTTTAATGCTTTTAAAAATAATAGATGTGTACTATTTCTAGGACTATTACAATACCAATTTCTATCCCGACCTGTCTTGTTGTTTTTTGATTATTAGAGCAAAAAATCTAAAGTTTTCAAAGTTAGAGAAGTAAAAAAGCGTTACATTGGCTTAGGGCATTGATTGACCTATACCCACGCTTAACGTCTTTTAGCAGGTTCCGTTTTTAGATTTAGAAAATTTGGTCAATGAATGGGGTTCATAATACGAATTAACGTATAAATCTTGAAACTGAACGTTTTCATGAAAAGTATAGAAAAAAAGACTGTTGAGAGTGACTTTCTGTTTTTTTATCCCAAGAAATTTTTTTCGTACTATATTATTTCTCATCTGAATATCCTGGCAAGGTGTTAGCATACATTCAGTTTATTTTACATCTCTCTCGGAAGCTTACGAAAGATATTCTGCGGGCCGAAACATTTAGTCTAATGGTGCATTGGCGCATGACTGAATCATACCGACCAAGCTACTATTACAACGAGATTGCTACTGCTTCATCACTTTTCTGTTTATAGCCAGCAATCGAAACATGAATTATTTCCAAATAAAGTATAGTATTATTTTTACACAAGTTTATTATCAATAAGTAAAATAAATGAAACTGAAAGATTTCCAAGGGAAGAAGTTGTAGTTAATTAAAATTTGAAGAAAAACATTGTGTTTAAGGGCTACATGTTTTGGGCAAACGCTGTCAACAGGCTATGTTAACTAATTAATTGATCTAAAAGGAAGAAAAACAATTAATAAATTAGTATACAATAATGATTACGGTTGCACCTACCCCTACCACTCTATCGGGGGCACGGCTGTTTTATTATAGTTGGGGTCAACATTATCCGCTTCTTACAATCTGCTTAAGTTGGCTTAAAAGTACAGACTGTATGTATTTACGAAAATTGTTGATACGACACAAATTTATCTCTTAATGGTTAACTTGAGTGAATTATAAGTTATTTAAGGCCTTAAATGCCTATTCTAAATGAAATGTGCGTTTAATTCCTTCCTGGGCTTTAACCTTTAACCAGGGATTGCCAGAAACCCCTCGGAGAGATAATAAGGAATTTTTTTGTCCAAAATAATCACAACAAATATTGGAATACATACCGACCTTTCGTATATCTCACATGGATGGACATCACAGCTAAGGGCATCATCAGCTAGTTGCACGCCTTTATTGTCAAATCTTATTTTCGCAATGGTCAACAATTAGAAAACGGAATTTGGAATTATTCCATCAATGCGTGTAAACAAGAATTTCGACAAAGATAGACATAGGTTACACAATCAATAGCCGCTCAGGACTAAAAGACTTTCTGGACACCCGTTATTAAATTGTGACTCTTATTCTACCACTCGAGCAATTAATCTTAAACAGAAATTTTTATCGTCCGCCGTTTATTAAACAAAGTTGCATGAATTATTGTTATTCTTATGATTTAATAAAGGGACCGAAGCCCGAAACGTCTTAAGAATTTTTAATTATTGTAAAGTTACATGAATTTCAGATTTTCAAAAATTCATAGAATGCATCACAGACAAACTAGCCGACACGGGGACTCGAACTAAATTATAGCCCATATCTATGGTTTTGAAAAAGTCAAAATTTTGATATTTTTATTACTTCACAGTTTTAGTAGTTCTAAAAGTTGTAGTAGCTTGTAACATTATATACCCTTAAAGCATTTTTAATAACAAATTTCATCCTGATCTGATAACGCGTGTTTAAGTAAATATAGGCGTTAAAACACAAATTTTCAAAAATTCATAAAATGCGTGAGAAAGAATTTTGCGAGCTGGGAAACGAACAAAATTGTAGCTCATCCTCAGCTCTACGAGCTTATCAAATTAAAAAAAGCGTCATGTGGGCAATTTTCATGCAATGTTTTGAAAATTTCCGAAATTTTTGAATTTTGTTTGACTTAATAGCATTTAACTTTTTGAAAATTTTTGTGCACAGTAACATTGTGTCTCTATAGGGCTATAACGATAAAATATTTAAACTTAATCTGTCAACTTGTTTTTGAGTAATAAGGCGCTAATGTCAACATGCCCAAAAAAACGTATCGGCCGCTTTTTTTTCCTATAAAATATGCTATCGGATTCAGTTATCAAATTGATAAAATTTCTTGGTTTCAGAGAAAAAAACATGGCAACTTTCGTTTCCGGTTTCGGATTTTTTAATAGTAAAAAGCTTATTTCTCCGATGAATTTTTGATATACCCCCGCATTCGTAAGCTCATTGGAATTGCACTATATACCCAAAGACACACATTTCTAAAAACCACTTGTTTGTGTTTCCGAAGGCCCAAAACGTGTGTTTCAAGCAAAATCTCGATTTGTACAGTTTTTATGAAAGCAGTACTTCCCTATACTGAAAGCATAGGACAGCAAAAAATATTATAAACATAAAAGACACCATACACAACCACAAAGGGCGTTTACGGAAATTTGTCGGTTGAAATACTTCGAGTTTCGTGTATCCAATACTTCAACCCTCTAGGGGATGAATCAACCCAATCTCAATTTTATATCAGTATCATTTCCTTTTATAATATGACTACCATGAGTCATGCTCCCGGGTGCGTGATCTTATAGCCACTGTTGGCGCGTAAAACTCCACAAAAATACGATGATTAGCAGTTTGTAAAGTATAGGAAAGTTCGGTGTTTAGCTCATTTTTGTTGTTTTGATAGCTTGGATTGCTCTAATCTGGCATTTCTATTAAATTGGCTTATTAATCTATCCATAAAACGGCATGTGAATGTGAAAATGTACAGTAATCTGTACACTTTATCTTTAATGCGTGATTTTAATTAAAAACAAATATAAGTTATCAAAAATTCACTTTATTTCAAATAATGTGCAAGTACATACAAATACAAGTACGTCTAATAATAATAAGTCTTAATAATATATTTACGAGGGCAACAAAATAATGACAGAGTAATCCTCCATACATATATAAAAGCTCAAAGGGTTTTTTCTCCGGTTCCTCAAGCGGCTACCGCTTCACCAATTTGGACCATTTTTTTTCAATGAAAGGTCTCTATCCTCAGATTGAACATGAAACATTTTTATATTTTTATTCTACGTCGATTTTTCAATAATGATTATTTTAATTTATAATATATATGAAAGTATGCTAGACGCGCTTCACTTGAGGCGACATCTACACTAACGCCGCGTTTCATTATTGGAACTAATGCATCACGGGACTTAGCATTTCGCCAGGTCGGTCTGCCGTCGAATTTCGGCGGGGAAACACTAGTGTTTTATTTAACATATTTGTTTGCTGGTACTCAAAAATAGGAAGGTCAAGGCGATTTCTGAATTTGAAACATGTAAAGTCTAGAAAAATTAAACCAATTTAATTTTTGAAACTCGGTGTATGCTTCGTTTGACATTTTTCTCGTTTTTGGTTGTTTAATTCAAATAGCTGAATTACTTCAGGTGCGATGCAGCTAATGAGCGTGTTCTGAAATAGATATCTTACTTTTAACTACTCAAACTTGAACCCCAACACGTGATGTCACGCTACTCGTACATTTCTATTTGTAACCAATTTTTCAAAAGGTTGTCCAAACTTACCACCTATTAACCATTCACTTTAGTACAACTTGTTTTAATTTTTCCCTACGTCCACATCCATTTTACTCATTCGCCTTGGTTTTTACACGGTAAAAGTGAATTGTTCAAAATAGAAATGGAAGCATGACTGCGTATGGTAGCAGTAGTGTTGTGGTGATTTAAAGTAGCATGTGGATAAAATAATGTGAAGTGTTTAAAATGTGCACGAGATCTCCATGGAGCAGATGCTGTCAGTTTTGCGGCGTGTGGGTTAGCATATGTGCAGATCCTCTATTCTGAAGTTCGTGCCGCATCTTCCGATTTCCTCTTCCACTTGAGTTTAGTTACCTGTTTAGATCAGGGGTGGACCATTTGTATTTCTTAATGATTTTTTATATTTATGATTTTACCATAATTTGGGCTTAAAATGGAACTAATAAAAGAAATGAAATGAAATTAATTATAATAGAGAAATTTCAATTCTTAAACAAATTGCATACAGTAATGGTTATAATACTAAACTTATTGATACATTAATTAAAGAAAAAGATTATAAATTAGCTATTAAAAAAATTTATCCGAATACCCTAACTTCATTCGATACAATTAAATATGCTTCGATCCCATATTTTGGTGACAAATCAGAAAAAATTGCTAAAATTATAAACAAAACAAATAAATATAACGTTGGTTTTAAAACAACTAGAAACATCTTAAACACTTTGTTTACTGCAAAATCAAAAACAGGCGATTTGCTAAAATCAGGCATTTACAAATTAAATTGTCCGCATTGTAATTTGGTTTATATAGGCCAGACAATTAGAAATTTTGATATTAAGTATTGCTATGATATTTAGCGGTGTTTGATTTGTCTGGAGTATTGTGATTCCTGGAGAGCAGTTTTTTTGAAATACTTGCTGCAATTCTATTTGTGATTGGAGATTTATGTAAGATTTTGATTTTGTAACTTTTAAAATCAGGGTTGCGTATTTTTGCTATAATTCTTGTTATAAATTCTAATAATTGTAATTTTTCATATGGTTTGTTTTTACTGAAAGAAAAGAAAAACACAATCAGATTGATACGATTTTTATTTATGTTAATTGTAATTATAATTTAGTTTAGAATTGTTCAAAGAAGGAAGACAAAAGATATAAAGAAATTTGTTTAGTTAGTTACGGCTCGTCTGTGTAAATAAATACAGAGAATTGAGATCCTCTGAAAGAAAAAAGAGGAAAAACGGGTCTAAAAGTTATATAAAAGTAATTACGAGAATAAAAGAGAAAAATACAAAGAAGTAACAACGAATTATTAAAAAAACCAGAAGTATTACAAGTAAAAGGCGATCGAGGAAGTTTGTTCGTTTGTGATGGTGGTAAAACCAATTTGGAAATAAAATAAAACAGAGCAGAAGAAGATTCAGAGTAAAGGCGAGTATCTGTGGTTACTTGAGAAACCAGCAGAGCGAAATAGAAGTTGGACACAGCGTTTTGCTCGAGCGAAGAATATCCTAAGAAGGAGACGCTAAGATGAGTGTTCTAGATTTAAAAAATAAAGGACGATAGTAATTAGTAAAATTCATTTAATTTTTCGGAAACCACATTTAGAAATTCAGTTATTTAATAAAATCTTATTTTGTAAAGTTGATATCGTTGTGTGTGTTTATTTCTATTTAAAATTAATTTAAATAACTTATTTTACAAGCTAAATAACGACCCTGAGAAAGTTAGAAGAGTCTCATAGAAAGTTTAATTTAATTGCGTGAATTGCAAACAGTTTAGGGAATTGTTTTCTAGTAGTCACAAGACCACGCATATCATTGCAGTATAAAGAACGCGTACGTCGTTACAAATACAAACACCAACATAAATCCAATTCCGCAAAACACTTACTAGAACACAATCATTCAATGACATCTAATAACACCATAAAATGTTTACACTTTTGTGATGATAAACGTAAATTAGATATACTAGAAGCTTTTGAAATTCACAAACATTTAAAAACGGTACGTTAATGAATGAGCAAATTGATCTCTTAAATTTTCCTCTATTGGACATTTTGGAATAATAAATCAAGTCATCTGCAGACGCTTACCGAGATCAAGTCACTCAGTTCTATTTGCTATAACAACACTAACTGTTTACTTTTTAATATAACCTTTGACACTGGCATGTAAACATGCCGAAATCAATTAAGGTTGAAATAAATAAATATTCTTGAAGTAATTAAGTATTTTATATACCTATAATCAATAATAAAAGAAAATTTATTTCTTTTGAAATATGCAAGTTGAAGTGTGGAAATGTTAAACATACCAATTTTATGTGTTAAAATTGTCAAAGTTATAGATAAAATAGGTGATAAAAATGTATTCGAAGAATATTCTTTTGCAGAAAACGTGAATTCTGTGAAACTTAAAAATTTAAGGATTTTTGAAAGAATCTCAAGAAATCTTAAAAGTATCAGCGAGCGTTCGAAGAACTAATTTAATAATGAACTTCCATAATTCGGTTTTGTAATTACTATTCATAAAACTTAAGAACAATGTAATCAAAAATAATATTTTTGAAGTCTGATAAATATATTTTCTACACATAAAAGCTTATATACGTTCACACGAGGTGGCGCGATCGCGTTAGCATTTTACTCGAACAAAGTCGCCATGCACCAAAGGATGTGAGGCAAATAGGATCATAGTCTTTTTTTTAAATAAATGAAACAATTATAGCCAATCATTAGCTTCAAGGCAATTAAATATCTCATTTTTACCTTAATTTGGCTAATTGATTGTTTTCAGTAGTGGTGTATTAGCTAACATTTCGGTTTCTCCTTGTTATATGTACGTGCAATCCGCGTAAAATTTAACGCGGTGGCACCATCTTCTGTGAATGAGTAGAAGCTTATATGTCCACAAAATATATTTGTCAGGCTTCGGTAAAATAATCTTTTTTCACTACTAGTCTAGTAATATGGCGTAGCGTTTTGACACATAATAGAATGCTGTGAAATTCAATTTCTCTACCCTTACCTACAGGTAACTAATTTTTCATTATTAACCACTGGAAATAATGAACAAATTTATATTTTTTGATAATCCTGTGACAGTTTTAAAGACAACGTTTTTATAGCACGATTTAATATAATGGAGAGATTCTATTTAATGGTATTTTATGCATAAAATAGTTGTTTAAATAAATTAATTTAATTTTAAAAACTTTGGTGTATTTGAATATACGTTTTTCGCGCCGTAATAAATGACAACTCCGTCAATATCAATTTCGCCTATAATACAACCACACAAAGTAAAAAAGAAAAAATTGTTAATAATTTCAGTATTTTAGATGAAACCAGTTCTTAAAAACAATATTTTTGAATACCAATGATGATTTAACAATTTTCAAACAACTGTCATGCCAGCAAAACCAAAAACTGTCATTTGTTTTATAATTTGAAATAAACGGGGATTTAAGTTAAAATAGTTATTTTTCGACAATTATAATGGTTTATATCACTAGTAGTGAAAAAAAAAGTATATACGCCTCGGTAGAAAAGTCTTATAGCCCTCGGGCCTTACATCTAACCTTAGCCCTCAGGCTATACGAGTAGACTTTTCTACCTTGGTGTATAATATACTATTTTAGACTGTAAGAAGATTATTTTATAAATTTAAAAAAATGTTTTTTTTTCGTCGACAAAAAATATTTCAATCGCATAATTATTTTTTGGGATTTTACACATAAAATTCAATTATTTGTGCGCCAGAAAAATATTTTTTTTAAATTGACAACAATAAAAAAATTTCTACATAGAAAAAAATTATTTATACTAACATAAATTATGATTATATTTAATGAAAAAAATTTTTGCTCCAAACCGAGCACAGGCCACTAGTAAACAGGAATAGGTTTGAGTCATTAGTCGTCTGGGCCAGTACAACTAAGTTACAACAGCTTCATTTTCTTTTATCCACTTTTTCTTTTTTTTTCTTGGCGTCTCTTTCCACAGCTTTGGTATCCCAAATTCCGAAATTCTATATTTCTATTTCCTTACATTTTTGACGTAAGAAAGATAATTGATTTTATGCAAAGTTTCTAATAAAAAAACAAAGTTATCAGCCAAAAATTGGGGAGGCGGAAACATTACTCTCCCAAAATATTGCTGCACCTAAATATGTATAAGAGCTTAAACTGAAATGTTTTATTGCTCCCCGTCTGTTAAACAAAAAGAGTTTAGAATTTTTGATGCTCATAATTTATAGAAGACGCGAAATTAGCGGCTTTCCTTAGCTCTATTAGCCCATAGAGTATTAAAATATCCCGCGGCCAGTTTTTAATGAATATTGTTTTGAAAATTCAATGGTAAAAATGTTACAATTCATAGGTTACAAAAATTCTCGTAGATTGTAACATTGTGTGGTTACAAAAAGCAACGTTTATACCGATCTGATAACTTATTTTTGAATAAAACCGGCGCGCGTTTAATCTAAAATTGTCAAAAACGCTAGTGTTTGGAAAAAAACTTTCGATTTGTCTTAACCACTGAACTATACTTATACTGGAACGCGCACTGGCGGTCTCTGCCATAGAAAAGAAGCGAGCCGAGAGAGATAGCGCGTAAGGATCGTTCCTGTCCTTTTCGTACCGCTCCGCGCATGCGCTGCGGGAGGGAGAAGACTGCGACATGACACTCGACTGCTCTACGCATGCGCATACTCTCGAGAGTGGGACAGAGATGATCCTTGCGGCTCTCTCTCTCGGATCGGGCTGGCGGGCCGAGCGCGCGTTCCAGTATAAGTATAGTTCAGTGGTCTTAACGCTCTCTGTCATACTTTCATGCTACGTTTCTAAGGTTGTTAATTAAGTTTAAGAAATTGTACCAAAAAATGCATTTAACTTCTATTTCCGGTTCTGGATCGTAGGAAAAACGTTTCAAGTTTTAACCCGATTGATTTTCGTTGCATTTAAAGGTATTACAAAAATGCCTTTTTTTCTTCTCTCTTTTTCGTCCTCCGCATTCTGTTTCTTTCTGTTTCTCCCCTTTCTTCTCATCAATGTCAAATACTTTTGCGAATGACCTTTGCAAATTTTAATTGTAGAACATGAATCCCATGTTATTTTCTGACAGAACAGAATATACTCCTGCGTCTCTGAATTTGTCACAGCCTACAGGTTCCTAAAATTATTCTGAAGAAAAACGCAATTTTACTTACTCGATTCTAGGTAGTATAAAAACTATAACGATCATAATCGAAAAGGCGGTTTTGAAATTATCGTTACAAAAATTTATAGCTTGTCCCCCTACTGATCCTTGTTAAGCGCAGTATAAAAAGCATTTATTAAATAGAAGGTTAAAAAAGCTAAACTACAATCATTTTTTTGAATTATTGCCAACACCTGAAAAAAAAACTTACATTATTTTCGCAATACGCAAAGAAAGTTTTCGAACGGAAATTTCTGTTTTTCGTAAACGTTTCCCATTTTTAGTGTACAGAGTACTATGATAGGTACCGATTTTCATATGAAAATTTTTGTAGTCGTCGTTCACAAAGTTTTTATAGGAATGTGATAATGATATCATCTCTTCTTTCCCCAAATTCAGCACTGTCCATGTCAAATCATCAATTTGCATATATAAAATGGCGTTCGCACGACCATTCACTCCTATAATGTCTTTCATATTTGGGTACTTTCATATAAACATCTATTTTTAGTGATGTCAAGTCAGACGGGAAATGAGCCAGAGGAAGGTGACAGACAGGAGGTGTCTAGCACAGCACACTCGGGCAGTTTGCATGCCGGCCGCGCGCAGACCGCCTGTCTGCCGGGCCTTCCGGTCCATATCACATCCGCTACCACTACTCTCATCTAATAAACATAAAATTATATGCGTGATCAACTGAAGCCGACAAAAGATGCCAAATGAGCCACGAAACCACACCGTCCTACTCATTCCGGTCCAGAGCTCTTTTAAACGGACACGGGACAGTTCGTTTGCCTGAAACACTTATTAACAAATTACTTAATTTAAAAAATACATTAGAGAACTTACGTACATCAATGAAAATTTGAACAAATAGATGGGGCAATAACGGCAGTATTGGTAAAAGGTAAATATTGTGCATCCAGAATTGTTAAGAATACATACAGGGTGTTTACTATAAATTTTGCACACCACTGGGATCTCGGAAGCTGTAACAGATAAGAAGTCGATTAAAATGCAAAAACGTTTCGATCTTGCAGAAATCCATAATTCCATAAATCAATCTATTCCTGAAATATTCGAACAAAACAAAACTATTCTTCAATATTTTACGTAATGTCGAAATATTAAAACTTTTAATATGTGAATTGTTTGCAAAGCAGCAGAATGTAATGACATATTCAAAACCACTAAAGTTTCTTTGTATTTTAAGATGCTATATGCATTTTTTTGTCATGAGCGTCATATTTATTTTTATACCATTTGATAGAGAAACAAATGACCTGAAAGTGATATGTCAGTAGAACAAAAAAATGTTTCAATTATTGTCAGAATTACAAGAAAATCTTTTTTTTTTCGAAATCATGTCATGAAACACGTAAACACCTGCGTTAGGTTACATTTCGCAAAACATTCTAGTTTGCATCTTCAAAGTGAACAAGGTAGTTGCAATCAGCCATGGCCACCTTGCTCGCCATGTTTAACCTCCTTATACTCAAATCAAATATACACGAAGGCGTGTTCAAGATTCTTGTGAAAATGTAATACAAAGGTCAGAAATGCGCTAACGGGTAGAAACTAATATGTTCAATGGTGCGTCGCGCCAACAAAAACTATTCTAGGTTGTTTCTTGATCCTACGTAGAAATATTCTGTGATTTCCGCGAAGTTCTTTGTAATAAGAATCAGTATAAAATTAATATTTCCTAATTTTAACGTCTGTAACTGTTCAACATTTAATAAATGCAATCTTTGGTTTAAATACGTTAAAGCGTTGAAACATAAGCGAAAATTAGTATACATTTTCAAAATTTTTCAAAATTTTCCAAAAATGTCAATTTTGAAAAACTAATATTTTTCAAGTTTTCATTTTTTTCAAAAATTTTCCAAATTTTGAAATTTCAAAATATTCAAAAGTTAGAAAAACAGAATTTTTTAAATTTTTAATAAACACCTGGTATGAAATATAAAATTAAAAATTATAAGAATTATGAGAATTAAAAAAAAATATAAATAAATACTTACAAAATTAGAATAACTGCCAGGAAAGTCCCGTGGCCGTTGCCCGAACGGCATTTTTAAAATACCCTGAATACAATAATATTAAATATCCTACATAATAATGCAAATTTCTTGCATTTTGTGCCAGTGGCGGCTCGTGAACATATTTTAACGCAACATATATTAACGGACTGCTCAAAAATATTGTAGAGGAAATACCGTGCGATTAGAAATACAATAAATTTAAGCAGGCCTTGATCGGCGAGCAGAACGTTTTTGATATATCCAGATAACTACATTATTAAGATTGACATTGATATTTTTAATTGCGTTTTCTGAATATTGCTAAGACGTGATGAAGGCTGATCAAAACCTGCTCTAATTAATTGTTTTTAGTCGCACGTTATTAATTTTGCAATAAAACGAAACAAGGTTAATATTCGCCACTAAATATTTTTTTAAAATTTAATAACAATGTAGCAAGTGACCTTGGTACATTACTATCAAAAATATTACAAGAATTAAAAGAATTTTACATAGCTTTAAAAGTTTCCAAAATTTTTATAAAATTACATAATTATGATAAACTGGAAATTAGTGTAATAACTTTTAAACATTTTTGATGACGTCGCCGTCTGTCAATTCTGCCTGTGCATATTTTATGTTAAACTTTCAAATACTTCTATTAGTCGTTCTGTTGTTAGATTGATTAATTTGTAACTTATAGCGATAGTCGTCTCATGTTTTGCATTTGAAGCTTTGTATCGTTAGTAAACTGTTGCGAATTGGTTTTTAAATCAAAATATTGCTTAACGTATACATCACAACCGATCGCTACAAATGATTTATTAAAGCTAACCAATATTGACATAAGCATTTTAGGCATGATTGGGATGTGACATTCACTCCGCGGGAAGGTTTGTTGATACGATAACATAAACATACCGCGAAGAACGTCAGACAAAACTGCATCATTAATAAGTTTTTTTGTTTCCGACCCACAATATTGCTGCACACATTCACCTGCCACAATAGTTTTGTTTGTTTTATTTTCGTTTGTCTACATAGCTGGTATTTTGTTTCAGAAACAAATGTACCAGTCCGAGATACGCATATCTAAATTTTTGCCACCTCACGACCTTAAAACTTTATTAATAAATAAGTTCCAGCTTTACTTTTAAAGTGATGTATGAATCAGATAATAGCTTCAAAAATATTTATTTCTATTACCCTTATACCTACATATTTCGACATGTTCACACGTCATTATCACAGGTAATATTAAAAACTAAACAGTTGGTGTTGCTATAGAAATAATAGAACATAATGACTTGATCTTGGTTATCTATGTCTGCAAATAACTATATTTCTTATTCTAAAATGGTGAATTCAAGAGGTTCATTAAAGGTGCAGTTTTTAAATGTTTGTTAATTTCAAATGCCTTAATTATATCTAATTTACGTTTATCGTCACATAAGTAAAAAAACAATTATAGTATTATTACTAGATTGCATTCCAGTAAGAGCTTAGCACAAATGGATTTATGCGCGTGTTGATGTTTGTAACAAAAAACATTTAAAAACTGTACCTTTAATCATTGAACAAATTATTAATCTCTCAAATTCACCATTATTGGAAGTTTCGGAATAAGAAGTCAAGTCATATGCAGATGTGGATAATCAAGATCAAATCGTCTAGTTTTATTATTGCCAGAGCAACACCGACTGTTTACTTTTAATCTTAGCTTTAATGATGATGCGACGTGTCAACATGTCACAATACGTATAAGGTTAAAATAAATAAATATTGTTGAAGTTGTTGCTTATTTTATTTATACATTTAAATAAATACATCGCTTTTATGTAGCAGTAAAATTTAAACGATATGATGTGTTTTTTAAGTGGTGTATGTCATATCACAGATAAGGTTAACACTACAGATATACGGTAAATATGGGAGCTATCGGCAGCTTGTTTTATATGATTAATAATCTGCAAATAGATGGCGCTACAATGACAATTTATAATTAAGTCACAGATGACTGTAATTTAGCAGATTACTTAGCACATATTCAAACCAAAAAACATCTGCCATGCTTAAATAATTAATATTGACGCCAATTCTACTTAAACTATATTCATGATGTGTACCTAGTTTTTTAATTTATTGCAAATAAATTTATTTATCAAGCATTAATCATACACATTTATTGCACAGTCTAATTTTAAAACTTTATTTTCTGTTTGTGGTGAATTAAATTTAATAATAATTCCAAAATCATCTACATATTTTTATAGGACTCATATAAATCATAATAATCGAGCACTTGCCACTTAACAGGCAAAAGCTTTAATAAGTTGTTCTAAAAATGTTGTACCCTTTGCCATGTCCTTATCTGTACTATTAGGCACAACCATGCACAACGAACCAGCCCATTACGGTTTATTCTAAGCCCAAATATTCACTATTTTTTTTCTGTTACCATTTCAATGAAAATATAAAATACGCGCTTTAACCAGATCCCAGATAAGGTCAGGTTTTTAACGTCATCTGTGACAGATGCATTCAAATTCGCAATAAAACAGTTTCCAACACATTTCAACAGTAATAAACAAATAGAGATAGCAGCGCCCTAAAATTGGTCTGGTGCGCTGTAGCCATACTAACGCTAATTTCGTTTCCAAATATGGGCGGACATTTTTTATAAGGGGTCGTATATCTGTAGTGTTAACCTTATCTGTGGTCATATGTAATATTTTTTGCTGGGAAGGGCGTCACCTACTTTTTTTCGTTTTTGGGCCGTTCCTGTTCAAGTGTTTATTACTTAAATTAATAAAGCATGAATGGTCTAAATCTAGAAAAGAAACGTTCTTTTCTATGGCTAACTTCTTTCCAAGCATTCTATTGCTGTGGTATTTTGCATACTTCAGGCCTAATAGTTAGGCTTACAATATGGCAGCAAAACAGTATTTAAGACATGTTAAAAAAATAACTAATAGCTCAAGTAATCTAGTCTTAAGCTATTCAAAACACACGTGAAGATGGCAATTATCAGTGTAAAAATTTATATTTATATGATTAAACGTTTTACAAAACTGGGGTGTTACAATAAATAAATTTATGCAAAATACCACTTGTAATGAATCATTAGGAACAGAATTTCAAGGACTTTCAGAAAATTCTCAAATATGTTTAAAATGGTATGCTAATTGTACAACTGAAGTTGCATAATATCTAACCGCAGACGGCCTTTGGAAAAACTATTTACTCTATAAAATATTTTATCCCATTTGATTGAAGCAAATTTCTTCTCTCTTGTTTTTCGACATTAAAATTAAAAATTGGTCATAATAAACCAGACTTTGTTGTACGTACGGTATAGTTTTACCAAAAATTTACGTTCTTTTGCCAGGTTTACAGATTCTGCTCCAATCTTCCGCCCTAATTTGTCAAAGGCGATTTATTTTTACTCTCATATTTAAATTGACGTTTGGGGTTGTTTTTGTTTGGTGATTTATATGTACGGGATTTACGCAAAATAGCTTTTAAATCCCTAAATTTGTGGATCTGTTTCTGGCATGGGGTGTACAATATGTTACGTTCGGTGTTTTTTTTCTTTAAATTTTTAATGCACAATTTATATTAAAAATTAAAATTAATACAATGGAAATTATCTGTAGAAATATACAAGGTGTATCAAACATATTGTATTTTAACATTAAAACCCACAGTGATTACAGTATATAGAAACCAAAAACACATTTGTTTTTTAACCCTAGGAACCCTAAATGTACAAGAAAATGATTATTAAAAATTTGACCCGGAATTGTTTGAGCAGGATAGTAACAAAATTTTTAGTTCAAAAACATGTCATCCCGCGTAATTTACGTAATAACATGGTAGAGTTTAAATAAATTTTCTATCAATATTAGCTGTTCTCAAACAGAATATTAATTTATGTTTTCTTAATTTAAAAAAAATCAATTTTTTTTTGAAAAATGAATGGTACCTCTGGGATTCGATGTTTGGGCTAATCTATTATTGGTTTGAATATTTGTACCTATTTTTGATACATCCCGTATAAAGATTCAAACCGCATTTTAAATTGTGAAATTTAAAGCATGCGGTTGGAGTCATGCAGTTGCCGAATTAATATTCTTAAAACGTGAATGTTCCAAATCTCCTCAAAGCGCCGCTGTCCAGTCAAAAACGATTATATTCGGCGAACAATGGCAAATTATCTTATTGCAGGCTGTTCTTAGTTTACATTCATTTAAAACAATGGCTGTCGGTGGGATTAGCTTTTGTGCTGTTCGTGAGGTTTTCATTGTATTTTTTATCGTTTAATCCGCCGTTTCAATTACTCACATGTTTGATTTTTAATATTTTTATTTGGAGCTTATTTCAAATCAGATATTTAGTATGACGCGAACATAACGGGAGGTTTTTTAGAGTTAAATATTTTTGAGTCACGCTAGTACTGTTAAATATGGTGTTTGATACTGATGTTGGGAATACTTTTAGTGCAAGAACTATTTCGTAAAATACTTGCGAACTAACAAAGAACTTCTTTTTTCGTTGACCTTGTTAGAAAGTAGGCTTTTCGACTCTCATTGGTGGTCGAAAGTTGACAATTGCCGCTTAGCGGGAACAAAAATCAATTTTCGTCTCAAGGGACGAAAACGCGATTTTCTTCCCGCTTTTAAATGCGAATGTTGGTTACGTTTTGTTTATTTTACTTGGATACGTATTGGATACCATGGTTACCGTGGATAATAAAGACATCTTATTTGCAAAAGTCAATTTTCACACAATTGTCAAATTAAATAATTTAATTTATATTAATTTCGAAATTAGTGTTTTTTAATACATTTCTCAAGGTCGACGAAAAAATCATAGTATGTTCTTATTGCACCAGTAAAGAGGACCAGACACAGCAGCCAGTGGGCACAACGATTAGCTGGACACAATGCCCATCTGGTATCTTGCGTGTCCATATCGACCACATTGCTGCAGTTAACACAACGTAACGACCACCGATACTAGGCATCGGTGGCCGTTGCTCTCAATATCATATTTGTGTCCAGGGAGGCCATTGTGTTCGCTAGACAAATGTAGCCGATATGGAAACGCGAAGTACCAAGTGGCCGTTACATCAGCGTTGCGTCGCGTGGGAGGGCAGCTGCCTCCTTGAAATGCTTCAAAAAATGTACTGAATTTAAGAATATAATAATAAACGTATTTTCAAAATATTTAAACGCGCTAGACATTTTAGCAATTCTTGCAGAATAATTTTGAGAATCACAAATTTTTAGCTCCGCGCAAGATCTCGCTTCTCGCACTGAAGTTTCCTTATGCCGTGCAAACTACAAACGTTTGTTGCTGGTATAAAGCTTTAGAAGACCCAGGACAGCGGTGGATTACTGCACATGCGCATAAGGCACTCGCCTCAAAACACATAAAACACAAACTATTTATGTTATCTTAAAACTTTCTTTGTAATTATTTAAAGCCAGGTGGCTTTTCGAAGTCAGGCAAACGCCAGGCAAACGCACTTTGTCTAGTACACAGGATTGAAAATTCGACCTGGGCCTCGCTACGCTTATAATGCACCTGTAAGTTTACATTAACATTAAATATCTATATTTTTCGACAATATTGAAGGTTTTTTGACCTAATTTTACTATATCTATGTAATTTAGTACCAAGGTTACGATTTTATATACGCAGAAGCGGAAAAAAGTACGGTATTCTTGGGAAATGCGGAACTCTATCTACTTAATTTTATCGGTTTCCGATTATATAAAGCAGTAACTGAACGTTATTGCACTAGTAAAGTAGAAATAATGCCCTACGAAGGATAAACTACCCAAAAAAGCAGAAAACACTGAAAATTGCAGTATTTTTACACTACCACGACATAAATAACGTAGACATAGGCGCCGAATACGGGGGGCTCCGGGGCTTAAGCCCCCCCAGAAAATTATCAGAGGGGGCTGCGCCCCCCCTCATATTTTTTGCGTTTAAAAAATCGGATGGTGCAAATGTAATACGCGACCTTTTGCCGCAATTTGTTAAATTTATTAAAGTAGCATTAACGATTCCTGTATCTTCGTGTAGCGCAGGGCGGTCGTTTTCTGCTTTACGAAGGTTAAAGACATATTTAAGGTCAACTATGTCACAAAAAAGACTTAATGATTTGGCTCTACTTCATATTCATAGAAACCAAGATACAGATTTAAATATAAACACAATTGAAAATTATTTATCGCCAAGACAGAAGTGAGGCGAAATACTTTCTTTGTGGAGTAAGTTTTGTTTTCTTCTTGTTACTTTTTGTTTCTAATTAGATTTACTGTTCATTTTTTGTTTTTTTGTTATGAAAATATGTACTTAAAATAACGCGTTTCAAAACCATTGGAGTACAAAATAGCTTATTTCTGTTAAATTCCTACAAAATCAATATGCAATAAGCAATACTACATTTTTTAACAAATAAAGCATAAAAACAGTAGAAAATCGAAAACTTGTGCCCACGAAACCTATTTTTCCAAGGCAATATAATTTAACACAAATCCTAACTTTTAATTTAAGACGGTTTGACCTTGAAAAATTCAAAAATTTTGCTTGCGGCTCATTTTCATTAAGCCCCCCCCCGAGAATTCAACAACCCGGCGCCTATGAACGTGGGCAAATGTTTGCTGATTGCGTGATTAATTTGGCAGATGTCCACTGACGTTAAAGTATTTGTAGTTTTGGAAAAACAACTTTTCACAGCTTATAACCTAACGTACAACTAAGTACAACTGAAAAAACGACATTTTTTACAAACAAATCGCACTACAATTATCGTGCAACCGCTATTTTGTAAATTTTCTTTAATATTTTTAAAAGTAAGAGTCAATCTAATACATTCTGTAAATTTATGACATTGTTTAACATATTGGTAACGCGATGGTGTTAATAAACAATCGAGAAATGTCAAAATGCAGCAGTTTCGTAAGTTTTTCCACGTGTTTCTTATTTCCTACTAAAGCCATCGTTTTTTTCGCTTTCCCACATGCAAAATCATAATGCCCTAGTTGAATACCGTAACATTAATAACAATTTCGCGAAAGAACTTTAATTTTGATGAAAAATTCGAATTTTTGACGTTACTGGCGTTAAAAAATAATTATCTACTCTGCTGCGGGGCATCAGTATATGTGTTGATTTTTAAATTTTTAGTGCCGTCTTTCCCTGTGGTAAAGTGGGGGGGGGGGGGTCTCACAATCGAATTGCGCCCAGAAACTCTAGAAATTTATTAATCAAAAAAGGTGATATGTGTATCTGTATATGCCGAGAAAGTAAAACTTAAGTAGCTTAAAAAAGCGTGGTAGCTGCTTAGCAGGATATCCGAATTGGAGAGACAGCTCCTTCCTACGCCTCTCGTTGAAATTTGTCAAACTCCTCAAAAAAGTCGTGTAATCTCTGCGTGTGGCTGTAAACTGATACACTCGTTTTCCTAAAACGAGGGTAGAATTAGCATAAAAACTGTCATTTTGTGGTGCCTTCAAAATGTGCTGGGGTGGCGCATCTTTCGCAAAAACAACAATTTTAAATCTCTGTTAATGGGTTTTTTCTCCTTTTACGGAAGGGGCCGAAAATTATGCATTTTTAGATGTTTTGGTTTGGCTTTACCACAGCTGCCTACTATCACCATAAATTGTATTGAAAATATTGTTCTTACTCGGTAAATTGTTAATGGTAAGCTGTGTTAAAATCGCCAATTAACTGGTATCTCTAATGTCTTCAAGTTCGCACCGAGTTTCTATGTTATAAATGGTGCCATTAGCGTATGACGCATTAACATACTTAGAATCTAATAGTTTAATGATAGATAAGTGAGATAATGTACTTACACCATGCAAAGTTAATAGGGATGCAGCTGACAAATTAATATATGGATGCGGTTTTCACCGCAATTTTAATTTAACTACGGTGCGTGCCCCAAGTTTTCCCAGAAAATCTGCTTTAAACTTATTTGTCTTGATACGTTTTGTTAGGGTTTCCAAGTTTCTTGGTACCGCCCGATGTCTATCATTTTTTTAACAGCACGGGTCAAATTGAAGTGTTTATAACATTGTCCCGTTAGTTGCACGTGCTGCTTGTAAAGCTCCATAAGTAGCTCATCCTACATCCCTTTTATTCACAGGGACTAGACAGATTACAAGATAGACCCTCAGATAGCTTCGTTATCGGACTGTGCCATCAGGGCGTGGATGTGCTTCATTTTAATTTTTTCTTTTCTCTAAATTTTTTTTTAATATTGTTGTGAGGTTTGCCTTTGCAGTGCAGATCAAAAATAATGTTAATAGAAAATTTTCCAAAATTAACAAATCAGAAGTGGGATACAAGTTATGACTGTATAGGTTAAATAATGTAGCCGTGTCTCTTGGGATCAGACAGATCCGGACCATATCATCAAAGCAGCAGCAACAAGAGTTTATGGCAGACACCTTGTGCCACTTCCGAATGTGGGTGTTGAGTTTCAGTTTACGATGTTTGCACTCTGACAGATGCGAGTGAGGACATTATGTTGCGCGTGCCTCCCTCTTAAAATTATTTTCCGCTACTTACACCCGTGCTACATTGTCAACAAAAGCTTCTTTTGTTGAACGGGACCTTTTTAAGCTTTTATCAAAACTGCAACTTTAAATGATAGATAATAATAGAAAAATACGGCAATTGATAAAACGGCAAAATGGCGAACTTTTTGTAATTAGGGGAATTCTCAATTAACAAAACCATATGTTTTGGTAACCAATGAGCTTTTTTCCGTTTTCTATTTTTCCATTCTGTGTAGCTAAACATTTTTGATCTTTGGCCTCAAGTGTCACGAACAAGCTCTCACAAAAAAGTTAAAGATGTGCTGATAACTTTTGGAGATTTGCATAGGTCCTCGAGGACTACCGCTAGGTTTATTACCAACCATCGTATGAAATGAGCTTTTTTGTGTAGGTATAAGGTAGGGGATGAAACGCGTCTTTCGGCGGATGTGGCACCGGCCGGCAGCTGCAGCGTGCAAGGTTCGGGTTACCACCGTTATATGTTTGAAGTAGTATACGTGCTGTTATGGTCTACTTTTGGTTACATTAATCCAATAATGATGATCTGCCAATACGTGATACAGAATAAATTGTAGGTCTCGTATAGAAAAAAAAAGTTATATGGACTGTATAGAAATGGCAAAAAGATGAAAAGGTTGCAATTAAGTAAAAACTGTAGAATAGATGTCCAGCAACAATGCTGAAGTTCAATTGCCTTAACTTTACAAGATCTTTAGAGTAGGGTTACTTGTAAAAAAATTTATAAATATCGTATGAGCTAAAAAATTAAGTTACAAGGCTTAGTCATAAAAAACAAAGCTCTTTTCGGAATTTTTAGTTCATTTTTCACATGGAAAATTATTTTTAAATGGCAGTTTGCAATTGTATGAAGTAAGTTTTGACATGCATTTTGTTTTTCATGTCCAAACCTTACGACGTTTTTCCGCTGCTTAATGATAACATTCAAAGTTTAATATTATTTCAACTAAAGCAGCCGACAAATTAATGTATTATGGGTTTGGTGGAGTTTACAGATAAGGTGGGCTTATTCTCTGACGTCGGTCTTCAGTCTTAGCAGCAGAAATAGGCCGATGTCAAATAAAATAAATACATTAATAAAACAAAAAAAAGTTTCTGGTTAAGAAGAAACGCGTATCCTATTTTTAAAAGGCATTCATTCTTATTTTCAAAAATGTATAATAATTTACAAAATATCAAAACTATATTCACGACTTTGCATAAAAGAAACTACTACTGTTATGAGTTAGTATGAGACCCATGTGTCTAAATCAAATTTTTTTTAAGAAAACAAACCTTGTGTATAGAAACAGAAACTTATTAAAGAAAAATATAGTTTTTGAACGAAAAATCAAATATCTTAAAGGAAGAAAAATTGTTTTTTAAAAGAAACTAATTTTTGTTTCTTTCTTATTTTCTATTTTTTTCATTAAATTAATTTTTCTTTTTTTAAAAATCCCTTTCTTTTTTTTTTTACAAAAAAGTGAAGTTGTCCGACGAGCTCACAAGATGCTAATTAATTAAGAATTTCGAAAATTTAGAGATTATGTGGAATAAAACTTTTTAAAAGCAGCGTTTTTTGTATTTTATCGGTCTTATTAAAAATAAAAACAAATTAGGGTACGGCCTTAAATAATTAATAATAGTATTAAGCACTAGCTAAAAATCATATTGCCTAAAAAGAAATTTTAGTTGGAACAAAAGGAAAATATAAAATACGAAAAAAGTAAAAAAAGTTTCTTTTTTTAAACAATTTTATCTTCTAATTTATTGTAAATAAAACAATTCTTAACTTCAACGGGTATTTTATTTTAGCCTTATAAGTATTTCAACGTGTTTACACGTCATTATCAAAGGCAAGATTAAAAGTAAACAGTTGGTGTTGCTATAGCAAAAATAAATCTTCATAACTTGATCTTTGTTTCTTATATCTGCTTCCAGATGACTTGATTTCTCATTCCAAAACGTCCAATAACGGTGAATTTAAGCGATCAATATGCTCATTCATTAGAGGTATAGCTTTTAAATGTTTGTCAATTTTATATTTATGTGTGTTATGATGACAAGAATCGTGTGGTATTGTAATGTCTGTTTATGTAGGTTTCCTATAAACAGAATATTCAAGTTTATTGTTTGAATTATTTTTTTTACTTTACACAGACAGATATTACAATACCACACGATTCTTGTCATCGTGAAATATACAGAGTGGCTAGGAAAACCCCGGCCACTTTTCTTGCGGCGGTCAAGAGATGGCGCTGTAGTAAAGACGAAATAAATTAAAATACTGGCAACAACGCAGAATCCAAGACGTTTTAGTTATTAAATACGCCCCATTTTAAATCAAACCAACTAAAACGCCTTGGATTCTGCGTTGTATTTTAATTTAATTTTTCTTTACTAAAGCGCCATCTCTTGACCGCCGCAAGAAAAGTGGCCGGGGTTTTGCTAGCCACTCTGTATAAATTAACAGCATACAGGTCCATGATACATATGGCTTTAACGGTCCCTTTAGATGAAATTAATTATAATAGAGAAATTTCATTAATAAACAAATTGCATACGACATTGGTTCTAATACTCAACTTACTGATACGCTAATTAAAGAGAAACATTATAAATTAGTTATTCAGAAAATTTATCAAACTACTTCATCAGATAAAATGAAATACGTGTCAATTCCATAGGTTGGCAATAAATCAGAAAATATTGCCAAAATTTAAACAACTTTTAAAACAACCAAAATCATTTTAAACATTTTGTTTAATGCTAGAGAAAAAACAGACAATTTACTAAAATCAGGCTTTTACAAATTAAATTGCTCGTACTGTAATTCGGTTTATATGGGACAAACAATTAGAATATTTGATATTAGGTACAAGGAACACCTACGTTGTTACAAGTATAAACACCCCCATAAATCCAATTACGCTAAACACTCACTAGAACACAATCATTCAATGACATCTAATAACACTATAAAATGTTTATACTTTTGTGATGACAAACGTAAATTAGACATACTAGAAGCATTTGAAATTCATAAACATTTAAAATTTGCACCTTTAATGAATGAACAAATTGATCTCTTAAATTCACCATT
Organism: Ctenicera cuprea; assembly: GCA_958336395.1. Classification (NCBI taxonomy): domain Eukaryota; kingdom Metazoa; phylum Arthropoda; class Insecta; order Coleoptera; family Elateridae; genus Ctenicera; species Ctenicera cuprea. Next base: position 15,622,258 of record OY284495.1, on the reverse strand, counting down.
ATTAGACGCTTTGGAATGAGAAATCAAGTCATCTGGACGCAGATATAGAAAACCAAGATCAAGTTATGAAGATTTATTGTTCCTATAGCAACACCAACTGTTTACTTTTAATGTTATGCCTCTGAAATGAAATCTCAACACGTCGAAATATAGGGATAAAATAAAAAACCTGTTGAAATTAAAAATTAAAATGAACTTCAACGAAGTAAAGCTCGAACTTATAAATAAAATTTATTCTCCTTATAAGAAATTTTATGTTTAGCTAATAGACTACTTTTTTTTGAGTTCTATTTTACTTTACACAAACTGTGGTTTTCTTTACGAAATTTCAATTTCGACAGCTCATAGGTGTTACTAGACATGGAAAAATCACCTATGAGACTATCCACATTGACATATATTTTCCAAAACTATCATTGCATTGATTTACTACCGCTCTAAAATATGTTACCAAGAACTGTGGAATCTTAAAATGGTCACTTATTTTTTCTAAAAGTAAAACATGAAATAACTTTTTGGAACAGCTTTTCCAATGTTTGTGCCTGCTTTAAACCATATGGATTACGTCTTGTCAACTTTAGAAACTTCATCAAACAGCAAATGGAATGTAACATTTTCAAATCGTAAATTGAGTTGTTACCTTGTAGGTACCCTCGTTAAACTAGCGGGTGGTTTATGTGTTTTGACGGCCCTTGTGAATTACCACTGAGGCGTGCATGGGGCCTTAACATCGGGTGCGTCGGGGTGAAATTGGCTTGTACGAGGTGGTCAGCTTTGGCCATGGTCTGACCGATTATCGTATTAGGGGTTTAATATGACAGTGACCCGCCCCGAATTATCGAATTAGCGTGGGCATGTCGACCAAATTGGCCACCGAGGGTACATTTATTATTTAGTGTAGTAATTCTGTTGATGTTATTGAAGGTAGGTAAAGTTTTCCAAATGTTTGTCAGCTACCGACATCAAATGTGCAGGAAAGAGAAGTTATGGGTTAGGTTTTTATTCTACCGATATTGTTGCTTGGAGTTTTTTAAGATTTTTTGTTACACCGTCTGTCTATAAAGTAACCCCCCCCCCCCCCCAACTAACCTTTCGAACGACTTCATATTTTACCACAAAATTTAGTGGGCTTTAATGGGAAATTAAATACTATTTTTTAGCCAATAATTAAATTTTGTATTATTCAAAATGGCGGCTGGGGCCCATTAAAATTTTTTTTAATGGAAAGGAGGGTTGAGTGACACCTCATTAGAAACGTCTTTTAGTTCTGCGTCTGATTCTAGAGTATCAAAGAAAAATATTTGGCCATAATAAAATGGGGGATTTTAAACAAATGGAGTTACTCAATTTAAAATTGTTTTGATTTTTTTATCCAGTAGTCCACTTTTTCATTTGCAGGACAAAATTTTCTCAGAAATATCTCAGGTAACTGGAAATAATATTGAAAACGTTATGTTCCAGCAAGACGGTGCGCCGCTTCATTATTATAGGCCTATTTCTGACTTTCTCAACGGACATTTTCTTGGAAGATGGGTTGGTAGGCGGGGGCCTGTCGAATAGTCGGCTTGCTCCCCAAATTTAACCCCTTTAGATTTTTTTTTCTATGGGGATATCTGAAATCGAAAGTGTATAGAACCCGTCCAGAAACAATTGAAGAACTGGAGCAACGCATTACAGAAGTTTGCAGAAATATCACTCCAGAAACGTATGAAAATGTAAGGCAGGAATTTCATAACCGACTTTTTATGTGCCAAGAAGTGAATGGTAAACATTTCGAACACTTAATTTAATTTCTTTTTGCTTTAATTCTTAGTTTTTTTAAATAGACTTCTTTACCTTCAAACATTGTCATTTTGTTATGGCTTAATATTTTTCTTTGAAGCGGATCAGACGTAGAACTAAAAGAACTTTCCAATGAGGTGTCATTTGACCCCCTATCCATTTAAAAAAAATTCAAAATGGCGCCCAGCCGCCATTTTGAATGATACAAAATTTAATTATTGGTTAAAAATAGTATTAATTTTCTCATTAAAGCACACCAAATTTTGTGGTAAAATATCAAGTTAGTTGGGGGGGGGGGGGGGGGTAACTTTATAGACACAGTGTATAATTTTAATTCTATGTCAATCGCTGATCATGGGCTTTTTTAAATTTGGGAACAAATGTCGGTAGGAATAAAGGTAAATCGGTTATTTTTCCATCGGTGTAATTTTGAATTAAAATGAGTACTTTAAATATATGTGTTGACGTTTGAGGGTTTTCTCCAACCAGCTAGGTTACAGTTGCAGACCTGCACATAGTTGGTCCCTAATATACAATTCTGAAATTGGGGTTGAAGAACTTAAATATGTTGGTGGTGTCTAAATTTAGCATCTCCTCAGACACCGCAACACCCTGACCCGCTGACCCCGTGTCGTGTCGCCGCATTTCCGCCATCCTAATGGCTCTGATCACCCTTCAAAATATTATTTTGGTAACACCGTCATAGGTTCGCCAATGTCTGGGGAACCGCGACATTACCAGATTTGACCACATGTGGTTTCTAAATGCACTAACTTGAACCCATACCGCTTTGTGACGGGTTTATGAGTTTAACAACAAATAAACACGTGCGGATTGCACTCGATTTGCCTATACGCTTCCGTACTTCTTGCAACGTGTGCTGGTGCTGTCGTGCAACGTCACCGCAGACCTTCCTCGCATAAACCCGCTGTTTTCGTTCCTAATCTCTGATTCAAAACTTTATATTACTTTTAAAATTTGGAAAATATTCGAAAATTTAGTACAATTTAAAAACATTTTGAATCCGTTATATATGAAAATTTAAAATTTTCAAAACTTTGAATATTTTGAGATTTTTGAAAATCATATTTTTTTTGAAAATTTTCTATCTGATTAATTGGGAAATTTCGTATATTCGATATTTAAAAGACAAATTTTTAAATTTTGAAGTTTCTAAAATTAATGAAACTTTTGAGGATTTCTGAAATATTATGTTTTTGTTTTTAGTATTTATCTGTTGAAATATGCAAATCAATTTTTTGAAGTTTAATTAACGTGTAAGTGACCCAGTTTTTGCTATTGTCATTTAACACCTTCTTACCTAGTTTGGAGCTGAAAATGGCGTAGGTATATTAAAAAAAAAAGACAAAATAATTGGAGAGGATTGGCGGGTAGGTTCAATATCGCGCTTGCCCAAATCGGCTTTTTGACATACGTAGAATACGTCTGTGACTTCTTTTTTTAGTACGCATATATTGAAAAAGAGCTTTCTTTCACACCACTCCCTCCCTATTTTGAGGCAGTATTCTGGTTTTTAGGATTTTTAGTACTTTCTAATTGCAAAAACTGGTTATCCGTATCTCATCATTAATTTTGTAATTTGGTCGTTATTATGCGAATTATTCATCAATGTTGAATGTTCATGCCGATTTTGAAACCGAAATTCGTAAATTATTTGAAATAGATAAAAATCGATGGGAGGTGGTGGCAGATCGCGTCATCTATTCGACACGCGTAGAATACGAATCTATACTTCTTTTTTAGTGCGCATGTAATCAATGGAGTACCCTACTCCTAAAACTCTGTTTTGGCGGATCAATCTCGTTTTCTTGGAGGATTATACCAGATACCAGTGTGATTACTAATCTTATAGATCTAATTTGATTTTTCTGTGTTAAATGGCGTCTGGGCTGTTAGGTGTATGTAGACATACAGACACAAAGAGATGTTTTTGGAATTTTTGTAAATGGAAATTGTTGCTTTCGCTAAAAGAAATTTGAAAATAGTTTTGAAATATATACGAACGATGAAAAGTGTTTCTTCGGCATTGGCCTTCAGTTTGCAGCAGAGATGTAAATAAAGTTGACCCCAGTCCTAGTCCTTACACGGCCCAACCCGTAAAAGGGTTGTAGTGCATACAAAGGCAAATCAAAACAAAAGCCGCTTTACATTATGGTGCTACTTTCACGGTTTGTGCTCTCTCACTCACACTCGTAGCTGGCAGGCGCCGCAAACCTGACAGCGCGAAAGGTGGCGACAGAGACAAGAGCTCAGAAGATGCGAGTGCGCAAGTCTTTAAAAAAAGTATTTATAGCTATTTTTGGTCCGAATTCGGGAGCGCAATATCTAGCTATTGTCTTCCTTGGGTAGGTAATCCCCACTGCTGTGTCTTAGGGTTAGAGCGTCCCCGTTTTAGATTTCTTGTACCTACCAGGCGTAGATGTAAATTTCAATCACTTATTGGCGCGAGAATATTTAAAACGTAAAAAGTACCAGTGAAGTGTTTTGTCCACGTTTTTACTGTCCTGACGGGCTTGGGCTCGAACATTTATATGGTTTATTAAACAGAGCGACAAAGGTTCTACAAACTGTACATCTCTATAGTTTACAGAGTACTTAAATCTACTAAATTTAGTTCAAATCCTGGCACAAACAGATTACTTCACAAAAGCGTTAAATTTGTAATTTTTTTCCGACAACGTATATTTTAGAATAGGTATTTGTGCAACAAGCATGGAAAAGTGTCATTGTTCCCTACAAGGCGCGAGATTTTTGATCGAGGCGAAGGCGAGAACAAAAAGCTCCGAGTCGGAAATAGTTATTTACAAACCAAATGCGGGAAAGCAATGTTCCCGCATGAGCGCTGCGTTGAAGCATGAGCGAGCGCTAGCGAGCGAATGCCTTCATATGCCCGAATGCGCGGATTAAGCTTTCTCGCATTAGGTTTGTACAATATTTTTTTGTATCGAACAGAAATACATTAATAAAGTAAAATAATTAGTAATTTAGAATTTCAAGCGAATGCTTGTATTTTCAAGCCAATAGAGGTAGCTAAAAAACAAAGTAGGTTGATAGCAATTGTTTTATGCAGTTTTCGACTGACATTTCATATTTTTAATTTTGAAGAATTTTATTATTAATGATTAGTCTTCAATTTGTAACATTTAATAAATGAAAATCGCGGAAATGGTACTTTATAAATTAAATTTTATTATTGTAAAGACGATTATTTTGTAAAATGCCTGAGAGGTCCAGTGCTTTTTGCTATTTTTCCTGGGTAAGTAGATCGGGAAATTGACGTTTCGCTTTGCCACTAGAGTGCGCGAAATGTCATTTCCTACGCAGTGAGTACAAAAAATAATTTTTTCCTACGTGTTGCACACACCATTTATTCGTAGGTGCATTAGCCATCAAGTAAACTGCAAAAAATAGCTTTCGTGACTTTTGACTTAAAATGTCGGCTTTAGCAATCAGCTGATCAACGGTGTGGTTGTTACCAATGCTGAACTAAAGGGTCTTCAGTTTATTATCACTTTTTTCCTAGACATGAAAATTTGAAAGCTATATTGACTGAACTAGTAGCGATGGTATACAATATTGGCCTTCTCACAGGCCTGACCTTAGTTCTCTCGTCATTTCTTGCGGAGGGGACAGTAAAAGAACGAGTATACCAAACCCCTGTTGAAGTTTTACGAAACAGAATAATAACGGCTGGCAGGTTCATTAGCCCTGAAGTATTACATCGCGAATGTCTTGGTAATTTAACCAAAAATGTTTTATTACCTATTTTCTTTAATATGTAACAAATAATCCTTTAGTTGGCCAATTGTTTTATTTAAAAAAATAAGTAGATTAGCACCTAGAAACTCAAAAGTCACGAGAGCAGCAGCTGTCGGTGATCAGTTCTTATTATTACATTAAATAGATGATCCAGCCAGCCTTTTAATATGTAATTTGCTTTTCATTTTCTACTCGTCGGGGTCGCACTTACTCGTGCATAACCCTGTACTATTATATAACAGTACTTTTCGAGACTTCAAACTGCTATAGTGCAGAGGCAGCCTTATTGCGAAATAATCTTTAACTAGCGAAACCTGTGGGCTATGCCTCACGCTGTTTAAAAATAATAAATAAAATACTTAAGTTGCTAGTGTAGCGGACTATGGATCGAAGTCCTAGTTGTATGAATTTTATATATAGATTGCTTTAATTCTATGTAAATCGATTTTTACAAATTTGTTCGCCAAAATTAGAGGGGGGGAAGTTAACCTTTCTCTGAATCTTATTGTACTATTACTCATGAGCACTTTAGTCTAAACATAAGTTTTTTTATCGTCCTCCGTTTACTAAAGAGAGGAGCATGAATTTACGTTTTTCAAAAATTTATAGTAGGCATCACGGATAAATTAGTGGATTGGGACACGACACACATAGTAGCCTATCCTTAGCTTTATAAGCTTAAAAAGTTTTAAAAATATCGTATAGTCAGTTTTGGAGCAATACTTTTTGGTCACGCCCAAACTTTTGAAAATATTTTACTTTACAGTTTTCATTTTTAAAAAAACTTGTCTTATATAGTAACATTGTGTTCCTAGGGCTATTTTAATACCAATGTTTAACCGTCAACTCGTTTTTGAGTTAATATGCGTTAAAGCTGAAAATTACAAACACTCTAGCCATTTTAAAGTTAGAGTGCTCAGAATAAAACTTTGGATTTGTCTGCACGCCCTCTATCTTATTCCAAACCTTCGTTTAAAACTTAATAGTTCGACAACTTTCCGTTGTGTAGGTATACCAAATTTTATTAAAATCTGTCCTGTTCCTGAGATTTCGCGTGACATACACACGCCCACATACACACCGTCAATTTTTTAAAACCACTCATTTGTGTTCCCGAAGGCCTACAACATGTATTTCCTTTAAAATGTCACAAACATTTTTGCGATCACAATATATTTTCATAAGTACTGGAAGTATGGGAAAGTAGAACACCGTGCGGATTCAGCTAGTTTTTCATGAAATGCGAGCTAGTAATGTAGGTACACGCAGCAGTTTTCTACGCGAAAGTTTATTTTATGACTATTTCCAATGTGTACTTCAGTGGAGCGTGGAATCCGTAGCGTATATTTGCTTATTTTGTAAAATGTGTGTGAGAAGACCTTTACTGTGGCTGCTTCCCGGCATCTTTTTAATATTAAAAGTGGCAAAATATAGCAGTTTTGGTAATAAAAATTGTAATAATGTTCCGTGTGCAAAGGTATTTATTATATTAATTGTGTGTTACTAAAAGAAATTATATAAAATTACGTCTCTTTTTTTTCTTTCTCCAAGTGTTTCCTCCGCTGAGTCGGTCTCAGAATTGAAAACCGCTCCCGGAAAGAAAATCTCTTGGCATAAATATGAAAGAAAAAACAGCCGCAAAAAAGTAACCGGAAGGAAATCCCGGCAAACAGGCTCTTAGAAAATGTCGAAAACAAACAGGAACCCCCGTAAACTCATCACGAAAACAATTCTCGATAAAAAATTAATCATAGCAGATAAATTCTTTAAATGATAAGCGGAAAAGAGTTAGTTAAACTTTCTTATTACTTTTCGTCAGTTCCCGAGGGTTGCCGTAACAGAGGTTTCCTAACTGCTACTCAGAAAAAAAAGGCTCGTTACTTTTTTGCATCTAAGTCAAAAATGAAATTCTCCATTATTTATTGAAATTGATCAACAAGGAAAAAACACGGTATCTATTTAAGGGAAAGCTCTTTCCTAATTATACAACGATCCATCCACCAGCAGGTTTTTCTGGACAATAACATAATCCGTAATAATTGAGGCTTAGTTGCTAGTAATCGTTAAGGGATGTATGAAACCGTACGTTCCAACAATAAAGAGTGCGTCTCTGTAGTGTCTATGTATTAGTAGTGTAAACTAAAGCAATGCGTAAGAACGACTCTACCGAAGCTATTCGCTGGGCCAGCTTACGTGGACCCTCGCCGAGGCTCTGTTGAGTGGTTCGCGTTACGAAAGCTGTCAGCAGATTATGTTACAATAATACAAATTAATACTCTTTTATGAACGTGTCTAAAATAGGGTTAATTTTTTAACTTTGTCTCACGCGAGGCTTGTCTTTGTTAAGAAAACAGAATACGTTGGCATTCTGATAATCACAATTAGACAAACAAAGCGTGCTTACTCAAAAAGTGATCTTTGCTGCTTATGTGCATGGAAAAATTAACTAGCGGAATGTATACACGATTATAGCACTTACATACAGCTTACATAGATCAATTTTTATAGTCTAAACCTTAGACACTCCACGCCTTTAATATATAGAAGATGGTTACTTAGTGCTGCCCTCTGGTGGTTAAAGATCAAGATGTCTTCAATAGGGTGCTAGTGGTGATATCGATATGCGCGAGTAATCTGTTTCTTTGTATATGTCGACCTAAAGACGATGTCTTTTGTTTTTTTCGTGTTTTACCAGTGAATGTCAATATGGATATGCCAAACGACAACGACACAAGTGACATGATGTTTCATGCCACCTGTGATGAATAATATCATCCACTCTCATGAATAAATTATGAGGCGCGGCCAATTTCTAACAATTAATGTTTGCCTAATTTTAATTCGGATTCGATTGAATTTTGGTCATGAATTTGTAATGGCTCCCGTCATGCCATTATTTATTATTCAGTCTGTACGTGGAGAAGTTCTTTACCTGCGTTTGCTTTGTGATAGCCGCACGTGTATCCGATTTCAATCTAATTTATTACAGGAAGCAATTGAAAATTTCAACTTTAAGGTTAATATAAATTTACAAGTTGGTAATTTGAGAGGGTGTTGCAGTTGCGCTGGAAGTAGTGATTTTCCTTTTTTTTAAGGTGTTCGTGTGTAGTTGAGAAACTACTTTAAGCCTGTAATTTATTACTGCGGCCAAGTGTAGGGAGACTTTTTGCTTTATTAGTATAATTTATAGTTACAGTAACGCAAAGAATTTCCATTTGCAAATTTTTATATCAAAAGTGCCAGTAATTTTTTTTTATGAAGGTCACACCGCCTGACGAATTTCATATTTTTTTTTCGTACACTCGAAGCAAAATGTTACGTGATCGAATTGATCAAAAACAACACCGAAGTAGTTACACGATAACGAAGTAAAACCTTTGAAATGTTGAACCTATCAATAATGTATTTTTCCAATACTCGATTCTTTTGTTACATCCCTCAATTTGGCACACGTAAAAACAATAGCTATAACCTTGACCTTCGCAGCGCAAACACAATAAATATAACAAAACACAATGGAAGAGCAAAATACGCATTACAATAAATTACTGAATGGGCCAACTGAGGCAATGGGCTACCTTGGTAGGGGTCGCCCAGTGCCGGAAACTAAAGTGCTGACGGACAAATTAGGGACAATGTCCGGCAATATTAATTCCGATTTCGGCAACTAATTTATGGTGATGTAAGCGCCTCTATTATCGATCCCTATCAGTCTCACCATAACAACACCATTAAATCTTGCGTCTCGGAAAGATTTATAAGAAATCCCTAACTGTCTCACCATAACAACACCACTAAATCTTGCATTTCGGAAAGATTAACCACTAGATCACTTCGGCGGCCCTTTGCCTGTCGGGTCAGTTTATTCTTTTTGTTGTACTGTTACTGTCACTTATAGTGGTATAATTTGGCTATTTATGGGTTATTTTAATTTTAGCGGTTGGGAAATGTGTATTTATCGCACTGACAACAAACAAATACATACCACACGAGTTCGACGATTCACTGTAGCCAGTTTGTAACTGCAGGCTCGAAACTGTTTACTAGAAATTATAAATGCTTTTCCAAGAACTCATTTTAGTGACGCATTCTTGCATTATTCAGACAGCTTAGATATTGGAGGGTACTTGGCGGGTTTCGATATTTACTTTTAAAATCACGTATGAATTAATTATATCATTATCTCGCACAGCGTTTTCTTCTTCTATGTAATACATCAGACTATAAAATCTCGAAGCAGTGTTATTGTTATGAGCGAATGTTTATGAACCCATAATCAATAAACTCGGCCAGACCTAAACAGTTTACTGTGTTAGGATAGTTGATTTTAGAAACATCTACAAGGACGAAAATGCACGAATACCGGTAAGTTCAAAACAAGGCAACGAGTTGTAACACTTTCGGGAACAAAAAAATCCCCTAAACAGAAGATTACTGTATAATGAAGAAAGAGCTTTTCCTGAAAAAGTTACGTATTTTTTGCTAGCTGATCGATTTATATGAATCCGGCAAATTTTATTTTGGAATTTTATGCAAGTGTCTAACAAAATTTTGTTGGGCTTATTTATTAGATCCAAAAACAGTTTGAACATCTCTGTAAGGCACTCCTCTGAAAATAAGGAAAAGTGATAAGTTTAACTAACATCTTTTTCGCTGTTTTTAACGGTTTTTTATGAGGCTATGGAAGGATTTTTCCAGTTTTTTTAGGGTTGTTTTTGAGCTTTCTCTAATTTTTTTCATGGGATTCTCTTTCCGGGAGCACCTCTCAATCTCAAAACCAATTCAGCGGAGGAAACATTTAGAGTTACCAACAAAACTGGGGCGTAATCCACGGGTTCTGCTAATACCTATTTTGTGACCATGTGAATATTATCATCACGTTTGGTTAAATGTTATGGAAAAACCAGTCAACTGAGAAATTTGGCGATGTTTCAAAAAAAGCTCCGATCACAGGACTGGCAGTAAAAGTTAATAAACTAATAAATAATTCTTGTATTATCAAAGAATTTCCAATTAGAATGAGAGAGTATTACGGACGAAGACGTATGTTTTTGATTTTCGCACAGTGGTGTTTGACGTTTGGTATTTTAACACATATTACGCTGATCTGGTAACTCTGTTTGACTAATATGTGTTAAACATAAAATTTCAACAAAATCTTAGCGGCTGCCATTTTGAAGCTAGAAAGTTTGGGGAAGAAGTATCCATATTCCTAGATCTATGAAATTTGCCCTTCAACATCAAAAAGCTTCTGGTTTTAATGTTTTTTGAAAACGTATTCTTTCGAAGGATTTACGATTATTTATATACTACTTTTTTAAGGTACCTTGAGCCCTAAAACGTGTAGTTTATTTGTTAAAATCAGTACATTTACGTATTGAAAGTACTTCTTCTTCTTCTTCTTTAGCCATCCCCTTTTGCCCTTGGGGCGTTTGGTGTCGAAGTCTTTCACTCCGGGTAGGCTCTTTGCTTGTGTAATAGGAGGTAGTGGGGATTAATGGCCTTTAAACCAATACGCTCATGCAGCTTATGTCACCCTTCGTGCACATTCATTCAATGCCAATCACACGTGTGTTTATTTGTGTGTGACTTTGTTACTTGTCTTGTTCAGCCAGTAATCAAGGCAAGCGCCGTTAATTGTAACTTAACGTCGAATGGTTACCGAGCTCGATACCGATCCACAGAATTACAGAAAAACTTTCTGCTTCTTCCGGTATTCGAACCGAGTACTCACGCATTGTGAGTCTGGTCTTCTTACCACAAGACCACTCGGACACTTGTATTGAAAGTACAAGAAGGTAATAATAATAAAACAGTCAACGAAGGCTTCACAAATCCAAAAATAAAACTTAGTTTTTTAGATACTGTAATGCTGTAGAATATTTTTGACAAATGTGCTCGACTTCATTTGATTTTTAGATTACACGGACAAAATTATGCGCGCCGTTTTGGGGTGTCCATATCTATTACCACCTGCCACCAATAAAGAGAATGCATTTGTACATATTCAGTAGCAACGCCCAATTTAAGCTACTGTAAGTTTCCTAAAAATCATGTTAATTGTTTTGTTCACAGTTAACCGTTGAAACATTTATAAGATGTTAGGTTTAATATGGGGGAACATACATAGTAGGAAAAATGGAATTTCATGAAAATATATTTTATTAATTTCTTTGTTTTAGCACACTGCCTTGAAATTAGTAGTGTCGCGTTTAAGAACAGCACCTGAATGCATTCAGAGTACTTCTGACCATACAGGACATTATGCCCTATATGGTATGTTTTTTATTGGTATTAAAAAGATTATTGCAACGTACAGTGCCTATAAACATTATATTGGGTCTGATCAAAAATACAAGGAATTGATGTGCTATGGAATGAGTCTTGACTAGAGTTTAGCCCCTTGGGCTGTCAGCCGATCCTGAATTGCGCAATATCATCCAATATTGGCTCGCATATGGGCGAGTGTGTTATTTACATCGAGATTTGCATTGTTAAAGCCCATTTTTTCATTGCTAATAAATTGCATTCAATAGAAAGCAACAAATCTTTTTTTTTACTTTATTACCAGACTTGCGTGTTAGTATGCCGTCAATCAGTGAGTGAATGCAAATTTGTCTTCGTATTTTTTCTTTTAAATATAACTGCTCTTAACAAATAACCTCGCGTAAACAGCAAAACGCAACAACAGTGTTTTAAAGAAACTATAAAATAAAAAAAAATTGGTCCCAACCGAGATTCGACCCCACAACAACGTATGCAGTAAGAAAGTAGTACACCCGCATATCCATCTGTGCCACTGCGAACTTGTAGTTTACACACATTCCAGCTGCATGCAGAGGAGGTGCGCAAGTCATGTAAGGTAGGATCGGCTGAACGCCCAACGGGCTAGACGCTAATTGAGTCTTGCATCTAAACGGTCTAAAATAAAACCTGGATCGATGAATTTTTTTTGCTTATGGTTTTCGGCTTTGTTTTAAAACCCGAAGGAAATAAAATCATTTGAAGCTTTCTTTTAATTTTTTCGCCTTTTCTCTGTGCATTTATTACTACATGATTTACGTATTATGAACCCTCAATCACACGTCGAGCGTATTTAACGATTAGAGCATATTGGTCGCCTGCGCAGTGCGCACATGCCCCTTCCCTGCGGGACGACCAGCTGACCTTGAAGAGCCGAGCACTGCACTTCAAAACAGGTGCCGATTATTATTTAGCATGCGTTTATTCTTTTTCTTGGCGTGAAAAATATTGACAATCATAAAAGTCAGCTGTTAGGTATATAGTAATCCCATTTGTGCTACTATGTTACAAAGAAGTAAAAATTAACAAATTGCAACATGTTATTGTTTTCAGCTATTGAACAGTTAGTTTTATTTGCAGACACTGCTTTAAAACAACTCAAAAACATTTTCAGCTGGTTTTTCTTTTTCTCAACTGTCTTACGTTTGGTTGTCAGGCAAGTTTGTTGAAATTTTAGGTCGTGGATAAAAAATGTTGGAAATCTATAATGTAGACGCTGCTATACAACGGCTACTTTTGTTCGTTAATTATTAAGTTTGCTCCTTCTGTTACAGTAAGTTGTGAATGTTTGTTTGTATTGCGCAGGCATTACTAAGCAACTGCAACTTAGTCATATTTGTGAGTACCGCATTTCTACAGGAATATAGTCAAGGTACGAGTGGTGGTAGCTCAGAGGTTAGGCAAAGGTCTAGGGTTCGATTTCCCGCCGAAGCCATGCAGCAATAAAAATCTATGCCGCAACCCGCCACTCACATTCCCCAATCCGGTGTAGGCATCCGTGGGGTCTTAATGCCTGAATCATTTTCTGGAATTTAGTCGTTCGTATTCGACGTTAAACTGTAGGTCCCGTGTACTCCACCTTAGCGCTAAGGAGAGTATGTGACAGAGAAGAGTGCCGGTGCCCAGCAGTGGGACGTAAAGGCTGGTTGCGATAGTCAAGGTAGCAAATTTGATTTCTGCGGACCTTGAGAAATAGTCGATTGATTTTAAGATCATGCAAGGCTCAGCTTCTTTCGGTCCAAAAACCAACATCTGAGAATTTGCTTGCGGATTGAGCATAGGCTTAAGTCCGAAGCGAATCAACCCATCAAGCTCCTCCTAGAGCTCTGCTTCCAGATCTAGCGCTAGCTTTTTGTTCGGAGCAACGCAGTGCAGCCATCTTTTTGTAGAGCTCAGCGGCTTCTCGTAATTTTTTTTCTGATTATGCAAGCAACGGCTGAGGATTTGCCTTCATATTGAGCAACAGCTAACGATTCCGATCTCCAACTAGAGCCCTGATCTTAAATCATGCGTAAGTTTCTAATCTGGTCAAACCACAATAGCAAGCTCTTGTTAGAGCTTCGCATCAGCGGTCTTTTTCTAGAGTCCCGCAGCACCTCGACAGAACCAACAGGAGCTGCCAGCCCCCTGTTAGATGTCTGATCGGCTCCCAGAGCACTGGATTTTGATTAAGCATTATCTTGATTACAACTGAATGGAACTCAATCTTGACTAAATGTACAACTGACCTCCAATCCCTAATGGTTGACTATTTAAAGTCAGTGGCAAGAAGTTTTGATTGTAACAATTAACTTGCATTGGAAATTGGAGTACGTTATCTAAACTTATTTTTATATATAAAATTATTACCTACTTAATAACTAAGCAATGCAATACATAAATGCAACATTGCAAGAATTTGTATTACATTCTGCTCTACTTTTATGAAACTATGTTGATTTTGCAGAGTTTGATATTTTCTCATGAAACATGTTCTGAGTTAATATTACAAACACTTAAAATAAATTTATCTTTTAAATAATGATTTTTGAATTTGGAAGTTTGTCTGATAACGTAAGAAGAAGATTTGTGTGAAAGGTTGGAATTAAATTGTGTTACAGTAAATACTAATTTAGTTGTTTGTTAATTATTTGGATTGTGCAGAAATGGTCAGAAAGGTATGCGGGCATGTCAAATTTTTGGTAGCTGTGGGTGGTGGTTTCTGTTGAGACTAACGACTGCGTTTAATCAGGCCTAGTGCGCGATCTATTTTCGTTGATTTCGTGACTGCAGAGTCTTAATTTTAGCGCGTGAATAGAATGTAATTTACGATGTGCAGTGGTGCATTCCCTTGCGAACTTCTCTGAAAAGGTTATTTATAAGTGTTGCATATTCTCTTGCAAAATCCTTCATTGGTTCCTTCTTCGTGGATATTTTTGAATTTCATGATCATAAATAACTAATTGTTCTTCTAGAATCTAGATTGATCTCTCAGTTTTCCGGGACTTTTGTTATAAGTCTGTTGTGAGCCTCAGTGTTTTAACCTGAAGGTCTCAGCTTGGGATATAAATCGAGTACGTATGTATTTAAGTGAGTCTGATTTATCTGTTTAGTTTCTCTTTTTCGTCTTACATCCCTCTTGACTAACGTATTTGCCTTGTACCTGATCGTTCAAGTAATTCGACTCATATATCTGAAGCACTCGAAGCGTTTTCGTATTACTGGAGGCGATAGATGCAATCCATTCGTTCTCTAATTGTGAAGAATCGCCTGTTAGTTTTTAGCGTTCTTATATTGCAGAATTTTGAGCGGTTGCGAAATACATTCGTAACCGAAAATATATCTTTAAGTGCCTTGAAACTACTCCTGTCGAAAGCAATTGAATATCAAGGGTGTAGGTATACAATTATGCATAATATGTTATTCCAAAAAACTAGAGTTAGTATTATTTAAAAACCGTCTACTGTTTTTTTCTATTTTCTTACCGGCACATGAAGTATAATTGCAAGGCAACAAACCCGCATCACTTTGTGATGATAAGAATGCGGATTGCACTAATACAGACATAATTCCTGGAATGCAAACGCATAAAGATGCGCCGCCCTGCGGCGGGAAGCAAAGAGACAAGAATATTTTAATTTGAACATTTCGATAATGCTGTTGTCACTGGTTTCATTTAAAAAAATTATTTATTTTAAAACAAAAATGTATCCACTTTTGCCGTTGCTGCTTCGTTTGAGGCGGAACTTGTGGAGTTGAGGGCGGCTTCGTCGAGTCCTGCGGTGTGTAGGTATTGTTTTGCCTTGGAGGTGAGTGCTGATTGGCCTGTGTTAGTTTATACGACTTTAGGAAAATGGTTTCCGGAAGCTAGTTTTCGATCTGGGGGTAGTGCTGGTGACCAGAAGCTTGAGCTCGGTTTAGTGACCGTAGGCTAGAGCTCGATTTGGGGGTGGCAGCAGGCTGGAATTCAATCTGGAGATGACTGGAAGCTGAAATTCGATCCGAGGACCGAAAGTTATAGCTCGATAGTTCTCAAGCGTTTATCTTGTGACCAGTCTAATTGATCCTAAAGTTAAACTGATTTTTATGCTTTCTTCAGTTTGCTTTTTGTACGCTTTTGTTGGTATGGGTGGTCCCTATCAACATTCTGCGGCGCTTTTGTAACTCTCAGAGCGAATTTTGCTTTCACATTCCTCTTAATTCAACATTTAGGTATAGCTTCCTGGGGTCAAAGTAGACCAATTAAACCTAACATGCCTTAGTAAAAAGTGCTTCGTTAAGAAGTTATAGGGCCTTAAAGGCAAACATTTTATTTCTATTTTTGACTAAATAACCGTAACCTGCTAATCAGATTGAGTTGAAACTCGGTATGGTTATATGTTTTAGGTCTACAAACACAATGGTATTGCTTATTTTTGTTGTTGTTTGTAGAGGACGCTAGTTACGCCACTTCAGCTTAATATTTTGGCATTAACTTTTTTACTGTTAAGTTGTTGGTGGATTTTTCGTTTGTTTACTCAAAATGACACATCATTACGCGATAAAATGCATTCAGTGATTGTATTTTCTGATGTGCACTGACACTTTTAAATAGTATTACTCGAAAATGGTTTATTTTATCGACTTTTAACAAGTATGTATACTTTTTTGTAAAATTAAATTCTTCATCTGAGTTTATGTTCAAAATCTCCAAAAAGTTACAAACAGCCAAAAAATAAGTAACACCGTCGTGTTTGTAGACTTTTTGAGTTAGCAGAGTTTGTTATTTTCTTATGAAACATGTCCGGAATTAATATAAGTATAACAATATAACAATTAAAATAAATTTATTTTTTAAATTAAATAATGATTTTTTTTCAAAGTCAAAAATTTCAACTTTAGTCAAAAATAGAGTTTTAAGGCCTTATAACTTCTTAGGGAAACACTGTTTATCAAGACATGCTTCGTAATTTCAACGCAGACCCTTGTGAGACGTATGTAAAGAGCCGTTCTTCGTTTAAAAAAATAAAATATATTTTTACCTCAAAGCAGTAGGTCACGAAAAAAGAAATTTCACTATATCTTAAATCAGGTTAGATTGAAAACCTTTTCTTATTATTTTTTCTTTAATTTCTAATATTACAGCAAATATATGCGGGTCAATGAAAACTGAACTATCCTATGTGTATTCGTATCTCTAAATTCTAACATTTTCAGAAACCTGAATTTTGAAGTTTGTGCGTAATACGTGTTCAGGTAAAGTACTTGAAGTAATAAATAAATTAGAAAAGCTGATTGGTCACATTACTGCACTTGTAATCATAAGAAAGATTATGGAAATCTTACAAAGTATATTAGTTACCTATTAATATTCGTGTGCTGGAACGCAACATATTGGTATACGGTAACATGACGATCCAACCTGGTAAAAAATTAATAGCAACCTAAATTTCCAATCAATTACTTTTTTGAGAGGGGTCGTGCAACTGTTCGCAGTGGCCATATGTGCAATGCACCCGCTGCTTGACACCCAGCAAGCAAACCTGTAACGTTATACTACTGCAACGTTGATTTTGTTATTCTTCTTCGTTTTTTAATAGTAGACAAAACGTAAAAAGCGTTATAAGGTTATGGCAGCATATACCCTTTTGTTAAACGACAGTTTACCATACCAAAAGCTTAAATTTCACGACTTGGATCCCTCGCGGATAAGTCAACTGCCACCCACAACTACTTAACATATTAATTAGTATAATAATAAGAAATGGCTTGGGACTTTCGGTGGTGAGATGAGGAACCGGAAGGGAACTGCGACGTCTAGACGCGTGGCTGCCTCGTGCCGGGCAGCTGGCAAAGCGGTTCGTTCTTCCTGCTCGCCCTTCTTGCCCAAGAACTCCAAGGAAGGTCAGAGGGCACCGGGGCAGCGTGACTTATGACCGTCTGAACGCGCACCTGGCTAATGTCTGCATTACATATAGAGTCACCCTTGCGAACACGGGGTGGTTTGTGTTTGCTCGCAACCATATTTGCTTTAGTAATCAGAACTTACAAGATTTACACACAAGCTGGAAGATTCGTTCCAAGCTTATAGCAATTCGTTTTAAAACTACCAAATTGGTAGGTGGCACAGGGGTTGGCTTATTTAATTTTTTTTTACTTTATTATACGTACTTGTGAATTCAATACTTTTCGCTTTTTAATGAGAAACTGCTGAGATTTAGACATTGTGGAAAAATATCTACAAAAAGGCTTGTAATATATAAATAAATATTTTTTAAGGCTTTTTTGAAACGAGTTTTGAATTGTTAGTTAGGGAATATTTACTCTAGGAATATTTTCAGAATTGTATAATTTTTTTTCTTCGGTTCTACCCATGGTTTTCAGTGGGTCTTCAAGAGTATTTTTATACAGTACTTCTTTACTCGACATTTACAAGTACTTTTGTATAAAGGATTTTTTATAGGTCAGATTTTCTGACTTTTTAGAACATTTATATAGTAAATCCGGATCCCTTCCCCCTGTCGCAAATTTTTAGTGGTGTGGGGCCTCTATTACTACAACCCACATATTTACACGGCTCTTATATAAAGCTCGTTTTTTTTGTACAGTAGGCCGCTGTAACATTTCATAGAAATGCGCTCTCTTTATGTAGAATATTTGTTTGCATTATTGCAGTACAATCTGCCGATACCTCATTGCGACAAAAAACTCGAACGAAAATACATCGCAACACGGCCGCGGCTACAGCAACAGGCCGGCCAGACACCGCCAGCGGGTAGGTCACGCGACATTTCACTTTAAAAGCCTGCGTAGAGCGGTTTGCGAATGCCTTCTGCTTTCTACTATTACTACATAAAAGTGACAACAATGACAACGATGGCTAAATACACTAACCAAATAGAAAATAGAAGAAAATATAATATCATACCATTATTTCATAGAATACAATCAAAGTTGTACACTAAAGAAGTAGTATATATTTAGGTTGTTGCGAAAAAGTTGTCTTGCGTAATATTACATCTTGGGCCCAAATTTTGTTCGCTGCTTGTATATCTCTGAAAATATACAAATAAAAAAGTTTGTCGCTTAGTAAAACTTCACTTCATCGAAAGCAAAGAGTCATATTCGTAATTTCTTTGGGTACATAATAATTTTTTTAGCGGAAATTAAAATGAGATCATGCTGATGCATCTAGTTTTAAACGAAAAGAATCAAATCGATATGCCAAGTACTTTTCGAGATATTACGTTATATGTCTTAAAAAACGCTTAATTTGAAAATTGGCCATTTGGGCATTTCTTTAGTCATAAAAAAGTTCGGCACCGATCAAAAGGTCGTAAATGGCCATTTTGTATAGCAAATAGTTGTACGCAGAAATTTTTTTTATGAAGGAAGCGACTTTTGCCGTTTATTTAATTTACATGTTAATTTCTTCATTTTCTAATTTATTTTTATATACAAAGGTTATTATTGTTTCAAATGTCAACATTTAAATTGAAAACGAGTATTTTTTTTGTTTTTGTAGAAGAGCTATATTATTCGAAAGAAATTCAATCTTCAATCAAATATATTATAATTTATAAACCATGTCTTACTATATGTGCCGTACGAATCTGGTTATAACTATAAGTAAAGCAACATACTACACTCGTTTAATGTTGTTTGATGCGCGTGCAATCCACTTTGTAACCAATTCAGCACTGATATACTAATGCACCGATGCTAGAATCTAGAAGCTTACTTGCTGGAAAGATGATGGCGCATTCGTTACAGGACCTCCGTTACAGTGCTCTCGCATTTTGCACTCGCCGCCAAAGAAGTTTCACTTCAAACACTTTATTACAAGCACGCATTTATTTGCTATCACCTCTTCAACTTCTCAGTTCTTCACCGCTTTACCTCTTCACCTGTTCACCCTTTCACTCCTTCCCCATTCATTTATCTTCCCTCTTCAGCCAGTCACCCCTTCACCTCTTCACTTTTTCACCTTTTCACCTCATCACCATAATGAATGTGTTTTTTGTGGGATATAAATATAATGTGCTAAATGCACATAGGCATAACAAATTTTTCGTAATTTTGTCCTCATTTCAAAAGTGATTAAAATTATCATCGAAATTTTCTTACGAACTTGTAATATTGCTACAGACTACATCGTCTTATCACCACTTCGAAAAATTGTATCCCGACTATTTTTATTTTTATCGCGATAAAATTTAAGCAAACTACTCATCTGCTTTAGTTGATAGTTTTAAAAATAAAGTTAATTTGACATATTATGCATGAACTTACCATATACCACTCGTGAATTGAAATACAATCGGAGTAAATTCCTCCAACTTTAACCCGACCATTTTTCAATCCACTCCTGCTATAATTGTTGAATGTTTGGTTATTTACAATCAGTGTAATAAATAATATTTATAAACAAAATACGATTTGTTTCATGATCGCTTTAGCTTGATTTCACGACCGACGTTCTATAGGTTTTTTTTAAAATAATTTTTAAGGTCTCATTACACAGGTAATTTCTTTGTTCTTTATTATGCATGTTTGGAATAACTTCATGCCAATTGATTTTCTTTTTTCGCGTAATATTTTAGTGTTAAATATAAATAAAATTATTTTTGTCTTGACTCAGTAAAGATTCGACACGTGGAAGTTGGGTTGGGGCTGAAGTTGTTTAATGTGAAGCAATTCCCGAACATTTACCCAAAGTCGGGGGTGTTTGAGCAGGTGTATTTGCAAGCAGTGATCCGCGTGGCCGCCAGCCAGCTGTCACCGTGACTACCCGCGAATCAACCTTAAATGAACTACCGCTATCTTTAAATATCCAGCAATGAAAGTTTTAAATGTCGTCTAGTATAAGTACGACATAAATATCTTCCAGAAAATGTGTCTATAAATATGGAAATTTCAAAGTTTACCAGATATTTTCGTTATTTTTTACAGTTCATGATTGATTATTACCCATATATTGTGAAATAATGTATGAAAGACTTAATTGTATTTTTTATATTTTATTTATAATGTAATTGCTGCACCTGGGCTTTATTAGAATTAATCAACTGATTAAGATGCTCATTTAATTATTTTAGGCTATTAATGCGTATGTTGATTATTAACGCCAAACCAACATAGAGGATTTTTGTTTAACTAATGACCTGTTTATCTAAAGCTGCTGTCGGTGTGCTTCAATTGAATTTATTATGTTTATAATTAATCTATCGTGCTATGCTGAAAATTAACGACTTTTTAGTTGGTCACATTATTCCTATGCGTATTACGATTCACACCGAGCGCCGTTTGGAAAGGTATATTAAATTTTAAGTAGTAGTAGTAGTAGAGTACATTTTTAATGGAACCGTATAAATTTTGCGTGCATGCTTTGGATTTCGAATTTACACTTCGGTACCGTAGATTAATACAGGATGAGTAAATGGTAATGCATAATGTCTGTAACTTCCGAAAATATTGATTAAAAATGAAAATTTCGGTTACGGTTTAAATTGTAATATTTTTAGTTACGTTTTGGTTATACGGTATTTTTTTAAAGATTTTGCAGACGTAAGAATACAAAACATTAAAAGAGCTGATGGATTACGCACCTCTTTGAAAGTTCAAATTTTAACGAACTTTGAGTTGACAAATACGTAGAATGATGTAGAGTACAGTTTGATCAACAAAAACGCAAACTAATTGTAATAAACATTATTATGAAGTGATCACATGTTGCGCAGAACTATTACATATCTATGAAGTGCTTGAACGAAATTTTAAATCAGAAAAAAGATTATGATGGTAAACCGATTACGCGTAAAATTTAATATGGGTAAGTATCTCGTACATCGAAAAGACCGAGTCATTAATAGTTCGCGCTTTCCACTATGCTCCGGGCACGGCAATTTGATTAAAGACATACAAGTACAGCACCAATGGGAAAATTCATCTTCATAAAATTTTACGCTCCGAATGGCAACAAGAACGCTGTACGACTTTCGTAATTTTCAAGTGCGCATAACATTTTAAAAAATCATTTCTGCAACAAAATTATTTGTTTGTGTGTCCTATAGGCCTCCTACACACTGCAATCTTTTCTTGGAGTTTTACCTAAGCTACTCATCTCATCTGCATATTTTCCAAATGCTGAACACTCTATTACGCAAATGGAACATTTTTGTGTAAACACGTTCGCAACATTTTCCCCCACAAAGTTAAGTAACTTCTGAAAAGGAATCAGACATTTATTATATAGAATATGTTTTATGTACTTCATTTATGTATGAGGTTTCACCTTTTTCTTTTTATTTGGCATAATTTATATTAACACAAATTACTGTCGCTGATTCTGACACACTCGCTCAATACAAGTTCACAGTACATAACAGGACATTTTGCCTACCCTCTAATGTCTGCGGCAACGTAAATAATTCTATTGGCCAACAATAGTCCTAACGACGTGTTATATAAAGGGTACGTACTTTTGCCAATTTTGCGCCGAAACAAAACAATCGAAAAAAATTAGGGTTGCGGTTAAGTTAATTGTTAATTACTTACATACCGTTTTTGTTTCGATTACGATGCAGAAAATGAGTATTGCGGTTTATTTCCGGTTTTCGCTACATTTCGGTGCACGTTTCTTTTTAAACAATATTATTGTTAGTTTTTTGAGTTTATCGAGAGTTTGACCGTTTTTAAATTTCTTAGGCATCATTTGTTATCAAATAAACAATTCTTTTCAATTCTAATAGTCGGGCTGTTTACGTTGCTGCGTTCGAGTTGGCCCGTTTTATGACTAATATCCTGGACCGTATTGGTCAGCCAGTCCGGCCCTGGATACTTGGTTCGAATTTACGTAAAATGATTTTTAAGTTTTAATATACAGGGTGCTCCGCAATAGGATGTCCCTAGAACGAGGACGTGTTTTCGAGTTCAATTCAATTTAAAAATTAAATGTACAGAGTGCTTCACGAAGTACGGGCCAATTTTATCTGTTTTGGAGTTTGACTCATGTCGTAATATGCATGAAATACCAGCGAAGATATCTATGCAGTAGAAGTAGCTTTTATGTTTCCTCAGGGGTGCTCAAATATTTTTTTTCAAAATCTGACAAAAGGCAATAGCTAGTTATTTATTGATCACAGTAACATTATTAATGAAAAATAAATTAAATTTGTGTTGTATTTGCGTATGAATTGTTAACTGGAGAAAGGAGACATGTTCATTTTTGCGATAATAGAATTTACCGGCATTTTATTGTCGTATTTATAGGCAAAAAATCGTTTACAGAAAAAATGACAGATGTCCCCTGTGTAAGTAAGTACTCATAGGTATGTAAAATATGAAAATGTTACTGAATACAACGTAGCTGTCTTTATTGTCATTCAGAACGTAAATCTGAGCAGTTATATAGTTGAAAAATAATCTTGTTGAAAATTACGAAAACTTGTTGCAGGGAAAAATTTTCTTAGCAAAACAAATACCAGTTGGTATACAGAAAGTTTGACTGATTTTTTTCTGATTATTTTTCAATTCACGAGTGGTATATGATTGGTTTTTTTCACAATAATATATCGAACTGTCAAATTGTCAAATGTGTTTGTATTATATCGTCTGGTTTACGTAACTGGAAAAAAATCTGCACTGCTTTTTTTTCGTAAGAAATTAACCAAACACGACCTAATTTTTGATCATTTTTGATGTAATTTTGCAAACCAATGAGATGAATACTTACATACCAAAAATCTCTAAAATACGATAATTTATTCTAGAAATATTTGAGGATTTTTTAATAAAAATGTGAGATTTCCAAATTCTTTATGTAAAACTTTTAACTAGACTAGTAGATTTCGACGCAAAGCAAATGACTTTGAATACAGGACATTTCTCCCATTTTTAAATGTCTGGCCAACTGCACGTAGTCGCGCGGTATAAATGGCGTATAATCAGAAAGTGTTTGCGGTGGCGGTCTGGCTGCAGTTATAAAGTAAGGCACCGCTGGCTGAATAAACAAAGCCGCGACAATTGAACCATTTCGGACACCTGCCGAGGACACCTGCCCTGCTACTGCGGGCTCCCAAACACCAAATTTCTTTCATCGCCACATAGACTCGGTGATAACACTTATCTGTGCTAACGAACAGTAATTCACAAAGTTCATCAAGATTTTGTCGAAATTTGTTTGAAATTGTAAGGCAAGATGCCGACTCTGCCAGCTTACCTGGTCTCATTCAATTAAGCACGGTTAGCTTAGTTATGCCGAGGTTTATGTAGAATTTTGCTGTTGAGAAATGTATTTTGTAAAACATTTTAAACACTGTTTAATGCTAACGAAAAAACAGACAATTTACTAAAATCAGGCGTTTACGAATTAAATTGCTCGCACTGTAATTCGGTTTATATAGGACAAACAATTAGAAATTTTGATATTAGGTACAAGGAACACGTACGTTGTTTCAAATATAAACACCCACATAAATCCAATTGCGCTAAACACTTATTAGAACACAGTCATTCAATGACATCTAAATAACACTATAAAATGTTTACACTTTTGCGATGATAAACGTAAGTTGGCTGTACTAAACTCATTTGAAATTCATAAACATTTAAAATCTGTACCTTTAATGAATGAGCAAATTGATCACTTAAATTCATTATTATTGGACGTTTTGGAATGAGATAATAAGTCATCCGGACACAGATATAGAAAACCAAGATCAAGTTATCAAGATTTACTGTTCCTATAGTAACACCAACTGTTTACTTTTAATATTGCCTCTGAAAATGACATGTTAACATGTCGAAATACGTATAAGGGTAAAACTAAAATAAAAAACCTGTTGAAGTTACGAACTGTTTTATTTACAAAAAAGTTTTTGTGACGTTTTTTTCTTGTTTAAATTCTACACTTTTGTATGGCTCTGGAGGTTTTGGTGCTACTTCCTTGTAACTGATCTGACCCCCTTTCTGTACAAAGATTTTCTACTTTTGTGTCCAAAGATTTGAGTGTTCATCGTCAAAGCGCATATTTTTCTTATAACTTCCCCCCCCCCCCTACCAAATCATAAGTATACGGAAAAACTTAAAATTCGTGGCATGTACTGTTAGGTCGCATTCTTCAAATTTATAAAAAAATAATTGTTACAATGTTTTTCCAAAAATTAACAAAAGCGGTAATAATGATATCAGTTACCTCCTCATACATCGGAATCGGAAGCTATAAATGGCACGATGATAACAAGAAGCTATCGAATTAAAGTGGCAAGGAGATGACGAGGGCTATCAGTGTAATCAAAGAGTAATTTGAGTACCTTCTTGAGAAGCACGCGGCACTTAGCACGTGCATAAATTTAAGGCCACCCGCGCTTTAGCACGTGCTTTCAGCAGCGATTTCATTAACCGATAAATTTCTCTTCATCTGTGCGAGGCGAGATATCGTCACATTTCATCTATATTTATAGTCTTATGGATTTGATGTGGTTTAATAGCAAAGAAAACGGATCCATGCACAACTTACTCATAAGTTAAGATGACAAGTTATCGGTTTGTGATTATCTGAAGTACATTATGATAACTGAAACCGCGTGTGTGTACAAACAACATGTAAGTGCTTGCTTCTTTAACAAACATAAGGAGTATCTGTCTATCTATATATTAAATGCGGATCCCTTCCATTTGTCTCACCTTTTACTGTCGTGGGCCCCCGCAGCAACAATCCAGGTCTGCACGCATCGACTATTAAGGCGCATATGCTGATGGCTGCTACACCACTACAGTTACCGATATTAATTAGCCAATAGATTTGCATGGTAAGCTTGCTCGACAATGCAGCTAGCGCAGGAAATATTCAATTGCGAAAATGCGGAATCACGGCAAGTGGACGCGTACAGAACTCTGTTACTAGACACTCCACTTGCACAATACTTACAACATTTTTAAAGAAAAGTAAAGGCAGTAATTGGCCAAACAGATTATCGTTAAAATTAACAAGCTAGGAATCTGTATATATTACATTCCTTACGAAAACACTTTTATAGTAACAGCTTTTATAACTTTTTATTATTTCAATAAGAATAGTCTAAGTGCATTTTTAGTAAACAAATAATAACGTAGCTGATGCCGCTGTTTCGAAACATACGCTGGCTCAATCGTGGACAAAGCACGCCAGTATTTTATTAAATTGTGGTGTATATTCTATTAACTTTTTATAATAACAAAAATATTATACCTGCCTACTAGATTCAACAAAATAAACAATTGCGTAAGTACTCTAATTGAAATTTACGTAGACTTTCATAAGTTGTGCTGCCTAGAACGCTATAATTTAACAATAGTAGAATGAACAGAACAAGTGTGTTTATTTCTGTTTTGCTTGGTTGTTAGGATAATTTCACATAAACATGTATAAATCGCAGACGTGTTTCAAGAACACAAGAGAGAATAAACATTTTTAATATGCTTTGTTGGTTACATTTATTAAGGTAATATTGCTGTACGAACAGTGGTGTAACTTTAGAAAATATACACTATTAAATAAGCCTCTCCGACACTTATTTTATTATTTTTTATTTATTTAAATTATTTGACAGGTATTCATGAGGCGAGTTTAAAATATAAAACAAATTGTACCGAGAAAATTATTACAATTCTAATAGCTGTACGAACAGTGACGTAATTTCCGAAAATAGGCAGCAATTGAGAGCCCCTCAACTATTTTATTGTATTTATTGCAAGAGCCGAAGTCTTATTCATGTAAATACGTTCACATTTTTAAATATTTTAATAATATTTTATTTATAAAGGTCCCTCGTACTCCACCTTAGCGCTAAGGTGGCGTATGTGACGGAGAAGAGCCCAGCTGTGGGAGGCTGTATAAGGCTGATTGCGATAATTGTCATTACACCTAACAGCTGGTAATCAAACAATTCAGTGTTTTATTCCAAATTTTAGTTAATATTTATTTTGAATATTTGGAATTTTTCTCCACATAGTTTAGAGTAGCAAGATTAGATTTGTGTTGTTCAGTGTTAACGCAATTTAGCACGTCGCGTCATGGCTAATATTGTTTATACTCAAAAACAGTGGTTAATTTATTTTAAATGACAAGGTTTTGATATTAGTCAGTTCGATTGTTATGCTACGTTCTGCGTTTTGTTAGCATTTTCCTGTTAAGGGAAACAATATATTTGGTTATTCTGGCTACATTATTGAACTGTATTGTTGTTTGCATGTATTTTCTGACACATTTTAGCGTAATTATCTTATTTGTTTTGTGCATCTTTATAATTCTGCGTTGCGATATCTACATAATTATTTTTATTTTATTTTATTAAATTCGCACTTTATTTTACCATAATTTATTCGATTTGGCTACGGTGGTTTTGTATCATATTTTGATTATACAGGAATGTAATCTATTGGTTGCGTACGCAATTTGTTCGTGCTTATTTAATAATTTGTTTATAGCTAATCCGGTTGTTCCGTTTATAGCTAATCCTCGTGTTATTAAATTACGAAAACTTGTTGTTGCACAGCTGAGAGTGTATTGCTTCTCAAAATTACAATAAATTAAATGGTATTTTACGGTATATCGTAGGTACATATGATTGAATGTATAAATACAATACCATAAATTATTTCGTGTTTCTATTTTGGTTCTTAACTACACCAAGACAGGTTTTATGTAACAAGTGTAGGACTTATTTTCTAAGAGACATGGGTACTTCAGCTTTATCTAAAATCTAGATAATACATGAATTATTTCTCTATATGTTGCATCTTACAAGGTCAACCCATTTTTGCATTAAAACAATACTTAAACTAACTGTAATATAAAAAATGTATTACAACGATAATTTGTAATAATAAAATGTTTTGCAAAACAGTGGCTCACCAATAAAATACTGCACAGTTCAGTGATATCTAGTATGTACACGTAAATATAACTAGTACAATTTATTTTCAGATTGCTGGTTGTCGGTATAGTCACGCGAAAGGCCACGATGTATGTTAATACATAGCATTTTATATTCGAAGAATTAAATGCATGTAATTACATGTATCTAACAGATCGGATTCATTCTAATTAGCTCAGATGTCAGTTTATGTTTTCTGAAATATTTTCTTAATTGCCTGCATGCTTTGCATTGTCCAATTGTAGATAATTGCAAAATATCTCATTCATACTCGAAATTTGAGATACTTCCATTTTTAGACAAGCAGTCCGGTGTTTGGTTTGCAGTTAGTCGAATGCGTGGCTCTAACCTAAGCAAGGCGCATCAGCTAGATCGGGGGTCAAGCTCAGTAGATTCTGGTGGTTCGGAGTCTACTTGTAGGTCTCATTGGTTTAGGTACTACCGTTACGCATAAATTGGATAGAAACCAAAAGTCCTCTGATAAAAGGGGCACAATTATTCAATTTAAGTCAATAACTAAAGACAGTTTATTTTGGAGATTGTATTTAACATTAATTTTTATGCAAAATCTGTATTGTTAAGTAATTATATAATTTTTTTACAGGTGAGAGACGTTTTTGCTATTCCTGTTGGGTGAGTTTAACCCTTTTTAATGTTCCTATAAAATACAGGGTGTCTGTTTAATATTATTAAATAAATAAAAAGCTGAGCTTCTTTGAATAACATTTTTGGTCAATCAACCAACATTTTGGTTTTTTAAATATTAAGCAGATACTCTGTATATACTAGTAAATGCATATCAGCATTTTATTTGCTGCGCTTTTTTTTTATTAATTTTCTGTTGCCTTAGCAATTGTTTTCTTAACGTTTCTTCATTGCGAAGTCGTCTGCAGTAAAATTGTGCCTTTTTCAGAAACCCATTTGCTGTTAGTTAGATATATTTCAGTTGTGATGTAAATAACCTTTAAAGAGCAAAATTATTTTGTAATTGCCATCAAAACAGTAATTTAAAGTTTATATAGTTTTACTTTTAAGGCAGCTCAGTTATAATTATTATTTTATAATAACCACCGTTGCAAGTCGAGCACTTGCCACATGCAAATGTATTACATACTCAGAAACCCGGTAATAATATAATCTTGCATAACGAGTTCATGTTAAAACAAGGCTTATTTGCGTATCAAAACCAACATTTCCACACACAACTCTTGCAAGTGTTACCGAAAGCAAACAAGCATAGTAACAAGACTGGTACATTAGACAAAATTACCATTTTAAAAACCCTAAATTAGTACATAAGTCAGCTAATTTAGTGAAAAAAAGTTGCCTAATGGTTCATATCAATCTCTTCTGAATGCACGTGCGGGTTCAGCGCGCCAAGGTATCAAAGGGATTACCTGTTCTGCAACCTACCAACGGGTTCATAATATATATAAATAAATCTACAATTCTGATGTTCAAGTTCAATTTTAATTAAACTCCGCCAAGCATGAAGCTCAGAGAGCGTAACCGCCGATTGCAGCACCGCAAACGTATCGATGATGAACTACACACCGCGGAAACAGGTGCGGACTGCACATTTTTGTGGTTATTAGATAATATAAAATAAAAAATATATTTATTGGAAAATTGATTGGAAATTTTATTGTGTATATTAACAATTGCATACAAACAGGGTGTTTATAAAAGGTTTGATGTATTTAAACACATAGCGTAATTAGTACGTACCCCTTTGCATGGAAGCCCGAAGAGTGCGGTAATTCCCTCCCCCTGTTGGAATTAGAACTCAAAAAGAATTTTGCACTGGAACTTCTAGTGCACAAACATAGTCGGCCCTGTATCTATTTTCTTTAGTAACTTGTAACTACCTGCTGCCTACAGGGTGGGCTACGAAATGGCGAACAGTTTTTTTGGTTTTATTCAAATGTCAGCATTATTTGGCAAATATGACAGTGGGAAAGTGTAGCTTACTCCCTGGAAAAGCTAATACCTAAAATTTTTGACGCGATTAACTATGCAAACAGAAACAGAGTGAAAAATATGTATTTCTATTGGTGGCGTAATTGATTAGACATAAACACACAATGGTTTATGTGGGATGTAGCTACACCTCTTACTGCACGGGATTATTTGACTTTTCTTCTCGAGACATTCAACAATCATTGTGTGTTTTATAATAATTATCCGCGAACAATATTGTAACATATCTTGGCCGCCCTGGAGTCCAGACTTGAACCTCTGCAATTACTTTCATCTGCTATGGCGGTTTGTGGGTTACAAAGGAAGCTGTTCAGCACAGAAGAGCACGTGAAAATACTTTGGCAAAAAAGGCGTTATCTGTTTGAAAACTATAACAACGATATGTTTGAGTCCAAAATCGTTATTTGTTTATGGATTAATTTTCTTAATAATAATTCCGGAAGTTTTTAAAGTAACTGATGCGTCATGCAATGTTTGGTAGATTAGTTAAAATACGAAAATTTTCAGTCTCGCGAAAAGATCGACAACGTGTTGCATAGAAGAGCCTAAATTTTCTAATTTCAATTTACCAAGACAATTAGGGTATTAAGGGTCCAATCGCAATTATGCCTCACCCTTACCTCATCAGATGACAAAATTAAAAAATTTGTATTGTTAGTTTTTAAAGAATCATTTTTGAACATTTGGAAAATGTTAATTTTGATAGGTTTTATGGTTTTGTAAATACTTTTGCATTATAACATTTTATCTCACTACCACTATTACGATACTAATATTTATATCGATTTACTGATTTTCAAGTAAACATACAGGGCAAGCGGGCGGTTTGGTGGTAGGAGTGTTGGGCTCTAGAGCTAGATTCTCAACGGCAGTAGGTTTTATTCTTCTGCACGTCGGAAATTTTGCGAATAAGTTAAACTCGGGGTGTACATGGATGTTGTGTGTAGTGTGTATGTTGGGTTGCATGTCTTATCGGGGTGGAGCATGTTAGACCGGTGAAAAGCGCTAAGTGCGCTGAGTTCGGGTAAGGACGATAGTCATGAAGTTGTGCTCACGCACAGCTCCATGATTGTCAAAAGAAAAGGTAAACATACGTAACATACGTTAAAGACGAGGAAAACACAATTAGTTCTCTCTTTTCCTAAAAGTTAATTGCTATAAACATGTTTATGTAGTTTATACAGGAGGCTAAATAGATTAATCTCTTTTATATATTACAATATTTGGTTTAAACTACTTTTGTATTTTTCAGTGCGATGTTATAACAACAAATTGCTCATGCATATAGTAAGGCTAGATACGAAGTCACCCAAAAAAAAATTAAATTATTGTTTACGAAATCTTCGGAAAATTAAAAATTTACCCGTCCATTAATTCGTTATATTACAATTATGCTGAAGAACTAAAATTAAGGTAAGTTTACTTGAAACTAAACATAAATTAATTAATTTTTTAACCACGCGTATAAGGTACTTAAAGATTAACTTTTGGGACAAAGTAGAAATTTATTGCAGCATACTTTTTTTTTCGTCAAATTTAATATAAAGAAATTACTCAAAAACGGCAGTGATTTCTGTGACAGTTCCAGTGTTACCTTTTGCTTGCCTGATTATATTTTCATGTTTACATATAAAAAGACTGTCGTTATTTTAGTAGAAACATTGGCAACTAATGAGCTGGACAAGGAAAGTAGATAATGGGTAAGCCAAATGGGGATTTATGTATCAATAGTCACTTATGAATTTAATTGAAAAAATTATATGCATTTCAACTGTATTTATGGAGACATGAATCCCTACATGGCCAATTTCGTGTCCCACGTTTTTTGTAAAATAATGATAATTTGTATTTACAAAATTGTTTCGCATGGACGGAATAATTTTATACTAGGTAAGTTACGTTGATATTCAATGTAAGGTAAGACGCGGTTCACCTTTTGTTTGGCCTGGCAGCGGCCCGGTTTACCAAAAGACTCCAGTTACGTTCTTGGATCTTGGGGTAAATTCCAATGCCAAATATGAAGGATTTTGAAAGTCCAAAATACACGTCTGTTATTAAATAAACGGGGGACGAAAGAAAATTTCTGTTTGTTCTAAAATGCTCGTGAGTGATAGTAGAATAGCATTTTTAAGGTAAATTTTAAGTGCAGCAATTTTTACCATATTTTGACTAACGAATTTTCTCTTCGATCTATTTTTATTTTTTAATCCCAAGAAATCGTTTTTCTAAAACTCAAAAAGTGATATTTCCTATCTCACAAATTTTGGTTTCTAACTGCAGTACGACATGCCAGTGCCCGTCCACTGTATTTTTAGGAATCCAGGGGGGGGGGACGCGATTGTTTGCTTTATATCTACGTAAAAGCGCAAAGCGGCTATTCGTCCTGCTTGCACTGTTGGTGCAAAAACGTTGATGCAAAAATACTTTTGTAAATAGGATAAGCAACCATTTCAAAAGGACAGGGGAGTCCAGCAGTCTAGGGAAAGTGTTTTGCTAATTCTTTTTCCCTGAGTTTCCGTCTTAAGTATTTTCTGACTTATTTTTTTTTCACTGTTTTTGGAAACATCCTTCTGAAGCGTTTTCCCTTTTTATGTTCATTTTGTACCGCGCTGTTGACAAATAACAAAATTATGGTATTTTATTGACTCCAAAGGGCTTCAATAAATCAAAATTACTAGAACTGGAATCTTGGAAAACGTCTTTAGCTTTAGAAAATCTGCAAAATGATTTTTTTGCCAAGCGTGTAACAAGTTCTTAAGTTTTATGTTTGTAATAATGGCAGAATTCTGGTTCACATTTTACTTTAATAAAAAGAAAATGAGAACAATTATGTCAATTTACCAAGTTTTAAAAATTATTTTTTCATTTTGCTGTTACCTTGAATTGGTTTACAAAAGATGTTTTCTTTTCTCTGCCAACTGCATAATTAATGTGAAAAACAAACCCCCCTGTACTGAATAAGAACCGAAAATAAAATCTTTTATGTAACGTACACCAAAAAATAAATAATTTGATTTTATTGCGTTTTTAAAACTGCTTTTTCGCAGAAGTGTTTGGAACGGAAATGCCAGTGAATGCGTTTTTCTATTTGTAAAATTTCTGACACTTCGGCGGAGGGCCAAAAAATTATTATTTTGGCACAAGGTATATTTGAACGTTAAACGCTCTTGTAGTTTTGGGTAGTGATGTAATGTTGACTAACAATTTGGAACAAGATTGGGTCTGGTCAGCGCAGTGTCGTGTTTCTCTTTGAATCAGAAGTGACCTATTTTCACGCAGCGATTTATCAGTTTTGTTGCACCGTCAAGACGTTTTTAGTTTTTCCAGCCACCTAACGAGAAGTCGAGCGAATAATGAACATGTGTATAGATAGCATTTCTATTTCGGTATCATCATCTTTAAGCAGAGAGACAGGAAGTCTAGTGATTTTTTGACGTTTATAAAGCAGGTATTTTTGTGAGCTTTTTCCAGTCGTTTCTTGTTTGAAATTCTGAATTACCGGACATTTTTTTTATTGCTTTTAGCAGAGCAAGAGGAAATTTATAATTAAAAATTTTACCGATTATGTTTGTTATCAAATTTAAGCAAATTAATTCCAGTTTTTGTAACAGCTTGTCGTGTTTATACTTTTTATGTTACTTTTTTCCGCTTTTTATGTTTTCTTACCAAAAGTGTTATTAAATTTTCTCGGAATTAGCCCATAAGCATATTAAAAAATTGCTCCTTATTGAAGGTGTCTAATGTATTTTGTGTGTAGTTATTTATGGTATGTATTTTATGAGCCTTGTTATTATTGTAAGACAATTAGAATCTAGTAGCGATAGCGAATTCCTTGTTGTCAACACCCGAAACGTGATGCTTTTTATTACCGTGTTTGATGGTAATCTTGCAATTTCTCGTCAATGTCTGTTTAAAAACTCCTTTGTTTTTCTGGCGGTCTTTTAAAAAAACCGAAGATTAACTTTTTCATATTTTAATACCATTCAGTCTTCTTTCAGATGAAGAAGTCCTTTTAAGATGTCTTTTACAAGCCGAGAGTATTTCTGCCAAATTTTAACAATCGGCATGCCTTACATACTTTAGTCGAGCAAAATATTTAAATCCCTTTACAATCTTGTTATACGACAAAAGAAGTTGCTGAATGAACTAGTCTATTCACCTTTTTGCTGCAGGTAAATTCTTCTTTCAGTTCTTGTTGCTGTTAAGACCATTTTAAAACCAATTTTAAGCCATTTACGGCTTAAATCAAAGTGATAGCGTATTTTGGTTGTTATATTTTTGTGAGACTTAAAATATTAATAAAGCCATGAATTTTTCTGTAATCTGTATCCTACTTTTGTATTAGTTATGGTGGAATTTTTTCGTTCCCCTAAAATTTCTGACGGTTCTCACCTGGGCGAAATAACAGAAATTCGTGGAGGCCTACGTGCTTCGAAATATTCTTTCGGTATTAGTAAACCAATTCAATAGGTGGGCAATTTACCAATTCTCCAAGATTATCCATGAAAATATTATTGGGATGATAAATTGCTTAAAATCAGTGCTTCTCAAAAGTTTGTTTTGCTATGTCTGATATCATAGAGGAACTTTAATTGAAGTTGTCGCGCATAAAATTGTTGCAAAAAAGAGCTTAGTTCTACAATAACTAATTACAGTAGGAGGAAGGAATGGGATTCTGAAAACACAAAAAAATCCGGAAGTGACTGTAACTTGCTTAAATATAATGGGTCTCCTTTTGGAATTGAAAATAAACGAAGTATGTCATCAGCAGTTTTCCACATTTTAAAGATTTTTGTACCTCCAACAGTTACTATAGAATTAAAATACTCCTAACAGTTAGCCGCTAGCACACATATAGCGATAGGCTCGACACGCTTATAAGAATGTAGGCTCGACACGCTTATAAGAATGTAATCTTCTTCTTCTATATATTAAATCTCTAACTGTCTCACCATAACACGACAATGGGCTCTAACATTTCGATACAGTTTATCGGCCGTGTTTAGGTAATAAATTGTATACATTTCCAGTCTATCGGCCGTGTTTTGGTAATAAATCGTTTGTTGCTAAAATACCAGGCCGCGCGCGGCAAGTTTAAAATAATGATCAATCATATTTTACTCAGAAAAGACGTTATACAAGAGCATCAATCCTATTAACAAATATTTACAGTATTACACAATATTACGTAACACGGAAGAACGCTAAATGCTCTCGACGTCAGCACTGTTAGTCAAGATTCTGGCCTCTCGCAAATGGCGCGGTAGCGGCACGAAATAGCCCAAACATTATACTAATAACGTTGCGATAAAAAACTGCTTTTATTATGGGGCTATTTTTGGTTTACGGTGAAAAACTGTCCAGAATAAATTCGAAAAACTGGGAAAAACATTGAAGGAGAAAACACCCGACGACAGACATCGTCCGAAAAAAAACTCCGATAAAAATATCCTCCAGTACACATTT
Source organism: Ctenicera cuprea (assembly GCA_958336395.1). Taxonomy (NCBI): domain Eukaryota; kingdom Metazoa; phylum Arthropoda; class Insecta; order Coleoptera; family Elateridae; genus Ctenicera; species Ctenicera cuprea. Next base: position 15,587,072 of record OY284495.1, on the reverse strand, counting down.
TTCCCAAAAACAAACCGATAAAATTATTTTCCGGAGCAAACAACTACCAAGAAAACGTCACCTAAACAAAAGCACGTGTATATATTCTTGCTAGTGGAGCTTTCCCTGAAAAAGGTACATGTTTTTTTCGTTGCTGGTGCTTTTAATAAGGGCGAATTGCATTTTGGAATAATATGCAAATGTTAACAAAATTTTTTAATGAACTTATTTTCCGCTGTTTTTTTTTTCTGGGACTATGAAAGAATTTTTTCAGGGATGTTTTCTTTAAAATTTTACGAGGGTTTTTCTTTTCTTTCATCTTTTTTTCTGGTTTTTCACGGAATTTTCTTTTCGGGAGCAGCTTTCAATTCCGGGACCGACTCACTGAAGAAAAGATTCGGAGTTACAAAAAAACGGGGGACGTAACTCACGGGTTCTGATAGTTAAAGTTGAAAGTCGAAAAAGCTCCTACCTCCCGCGATATAAAAGCAAAATATCGATAGTTTTGTTTTTAATAATAATAAAAAAATAGATTGAAATTAAAGTACGCCACCACAACATAAAATTAGTCAAAAAATGGGATTTGGGGGGGGGTCTCTCGAAATATTGCTAGATCTAAAAATTAAGTTTAGAATTTTGTTACTTAGGAGTAATTTAGCGTAAATGCATTAATATACCAATTGGAAAAAAATTCAAATCGCAAAATTCTAAACTAAATTTTTAGATGTCCTAATATTTTAAAGGAACTCCCCTCCTCTTTAAATTCTATTTTTAGACCGACGAATTTTTTGATTTGACTTAATTTTAAATCTACCTTTTTTTCTTATTAAAAATAAAAACATCGATCCTTTGCTTTTATATCGGGAGAGGAAGAAACATTTTAGACTTCTAACTTAACAGAACCCGTGGGCTATGCCCCCGTTTGTTTTGGAATTCTGAATGTTTTCTCCGCTGAGTTGGTTTCGCGATTGAGAGTAGCTCTCGAAAAGAAATTCTGGTAAAGAAAACGAAGAAAAGCACGAAAAAACAGCCCCGGAAAAAAACTGGAAAAACGGTCGCAGAACAGCCTGGTAAAAAAATCTAAGAAAAAAGAAACAGTTAAAATTTTCAGGAAAAATTGCGTCATATAAAGTTTGCACCATAATTCTGAATCACCCTGCATATAGTATTTCGTCTTCCTACGACTATATCGTTACCAAATTTCCTAACTGGTAAATAGGCGTTAAAAATTAAAATTTTGAGCATTCAATTTGTCTTAACCTCCTATCAGATGGTTTAAATGTTGTACTTTTTAATATCGTTACAATAAATACATCCAAATTTCAAAATTTCATAGAGGGGATTACATAAAATTTGGAAATAAACTAAATCATAGCTCACTCCTGTTTTTATTAGCTTGCATAATTTTATAAAAGCGGTTTTTGGGTATTTTGAGAAAAAATAATTTTACCAAGTTTTTCGTGTGTTTGTTTTTGAATAACATAACAGTACAATGTAGTAAAGACATGTTTAACTTCTACTTCTAGTGTACATTTTTCCCCGTTGTATTGGCTGTACCCACCAACTTTCATCAAAATCAAAACAACCGCCCTAGAGGCCAATGAATCCAAGACAGACCGACAGACATTTCCCAGAAACTTCAGTTGAGTTTTGTTTTAGGTGGATTAAATGCATCTTCTGTTAAAATCTCGAAACCAAAAAAATTAATCTTCTCTTATATTGGCATGAGAATGTAAAATTGTAACTTTATAAATACTGTGATTGAAGTAGGTTTTTTTTTTAGAAAATATGTTTGCAACAGATGTATAAGCAGTAAATAACATACTGGTACAATAATAATACACATGCTACATTGCAAATGAGCGTTGTTGCCAAAAGAATCAGTTTACAGTTTAAAATTATACTAATTCGCAAATCTTTCAGATTTTTTTTAAATTTTTGAAATTGTATTAATTTTAAAATGAGGAATATTGTTTTGTATTGGCTTGTATTATTTTAGTTTATTAATTGCAAATCAATACAAAATTACATTTCCATCAGTATTTTATAGTTATATCTGTTTTGGAGCATAAATTTAAGCTAAAACCGAAACTTTCCGGCTTTTGTTGTTCGTTTGGTGGTTTAGTTATAGAAATGATATATTTTGTAGGGCTCTTGGTGAAGGTTTTAAGACCGTATGTCACATCACTTTGACTGTGAAAAGTGACTCTGTTAGGAATATTTTCAACTTTATTTTGCTAGAATATGTCGGACAAGTAACGAACTCGTAGGAAATTTAAATTTTATTGAATTTATCGTCTTTCCCAACTTGTTGAAGACCTCTGGTTGATGGATGTGCTCCGTCGTGGTCGTGTTTATATTCTGTTACTATTACAGGGACGTGTCCGCCCGCCAACCATTTTATTTAGTGCCTACCTTTAAGGGTATTATGAACATTTTGTACTAAAAGTATTGCTACCGGCAGGTTTCCATTTTTTGATTCTCGTGTTTTTTAGAACATATATCTACGATATTTATTTTACTGTATAGAAAAGCGCGTGGCGTAGCTGGAACAATTAATAGGGAACACAATTATTAAAGAAGCCGCGGTGATTAAGTATCCGCTTATCAACGAACCGGTCTCGGGTTTGAATTCCGAATTTCTCATGGATATTAATCTCCCCCCCCCCGCAATGTTTGATATAAAGAATTTAAATACAGTGGAATTTCCCTAACTCGAATCACAAGGGACAAGAAATAAAATTCGAGTAAGGGAAACTTCGAGTTACAGAAAATACACCAAAAAACATACGAAAAAAATTATTTGTTTATTTCAAAGTAGTATTCGGTATTTTTTTTGTGATTTACATAACCACGTCTCCTTCTCTACAAAATCTTCCACCAAATTTAAAGACATAAATATTATGAGGTACATTATCTTGAAACTCCATAAAAGTTCTTAGCTTTTCAACCGAAGAATAAATTTGTTCAAATGTGGGCATGACATTAGATTCGCCTTTGCCTTCGTCCGCGTCCTCATCTTCGTCTGATTCTACAAAAAATATTTTCTTTAATTTTTAATTTATCGTAAAATTTGACTTTTTAAACTACAGTTAATGTGTCTGAATTACATACCTTTTGCATTGGGAATACGACTGTCTAAGATGCTTGCTAAAATATCTTCATCAGTAGGATAATCCATTGTACGTGTACCATCATCAACACTTACGTAACCTTCAAATGTTACATCATCCATACTTGCTGCGGTTCTATATGAAGCCCATAGAACATTTAATTCGGACAGTGGAAGAAACTCTTCTTCATCCCAATAATCAATATCTTGCAACAATTTATCTTTAACGAACCCTGCTTTCCGGAAACAATTGGCAGTTGTTTGTTCTTTTACATTCACATCCCATGTTTTACTGAGGTCCCTAATTGCGTCAAGTAACATCACAGTTGTAGGGGCATCCTCCTCCATATTGATCAAAACTTTCTTTACAATCCGTTTTCTATAATGTTGTTTTAGATTTTTGATTATGCCCTAGTCCATTGGCTGTAATAAGGACGTCATAATGGGAGGAAAGTATGCAAGTTTAATGTTTTTTAGTTTATCCTCTACATCCGTTGGGTGGGTGTGCAGGACAGTTATCAACAAACAGTAAAATGTTCCTTTTCTGAGAACGAAACTTTTTATCTAGCTTTAAAAGCCACTTCTCATAAATTTCACTTGTCATTCATGCCTTTTTGTTATTTTCGTAATCCACATCAAGTGATTTGACCCTTGAAACAGCGTGGATTTTTTGATTTACCATTAACGAGCAATTTTAGCTTTTCGGACCCAGTCATATTGCTTCCAAGCATAACAGTTATTCTCTCTTTGCTACTTTTTCCACCATAACATTTTTCATTTTTAAATGCAAGTGTTTTATTTGGTAAACATTTGAAAAAGAACCCCGTCTTATCGGCTTTAAAAATGTCGTGTTTATCGTACTGACCTATTAAATTGGGCAAAACATTTTGAAGCCAATGGTCACGAGTTTGCAAATCCGATGCAGCACTTTCACCACATATTGCCTTATGGACAATATTATGCCGTTTTTTAAATTTATCTAACCATCCTACACTAGCTGAAAAATCTTCATGTCCCAAAGCATCAGCGAATTCTTTAGCTTTTTCTCTAATTATGGTTCCCGACAGGGGTAGATTCTTATTACGTGCCATGGTTGTCCATTTGATCATAGCTTCGTCAATATCATCATAGACACAGGTGGTAAGTCTCTTGCGTTTACTGCTAACACCATAGTCTTTGATTTTTTCTAAAAGTGCATCCTTGTTTTTTAAAATGGTCGATAGAGTGTTAGGGGGAATACCAAATTGTGCAGCAATATTTTTTTTCTTTATTCCGCCCTTTTCTACCTCGGCAATTAACAAACATTTTTGCTCAAGTGATAAGCACTTTAAATTTCACTTTGTCATTTTAGATATGAATGCACTTTCACAATGCACTAGCAAATTTACCACTGGTACTTATCTTTCACGTAATCTTCGAAAAAAAATTGACCGCACGCGAGAAAACTCTGGTTGCCACTGAACATATCTAAGAAATACCACAGAAATACTCGTCACTGTGCGTAACTAGGGACTTCCCCTAAATATTCGAATTATATGTTTAGCGAATACTTGTAACTAAGGACTTACCGGAAAAAAATCGAGTTACGAGTGAACTATCAGTTCGACTTATAGAAATATTCGAGTTATAGAAATTCGACTTATGGAGTTAAAAATACATTAAAAAGACAACGAAACATGTGTTCATGACAAAAATTCGACTTGGAGAATAATTCGAGTTACAGAAGTTCGAGTTCCACTGTATTAAAGTTTAAATAATTATTTTACAAAATATGTCTATGTGCTTTTTTTTATTAGGAAAACGTAGATATAATTTTGAATTTCTAAGCTTTATTCCAATTTAAAAATATCCTCTCTGACACGCCTCTTTCCTTTTCATTGATATTTATTTCATTAAAACTATCTGAAAGGTTTAAATGTAGAAAATCCTTCTAAAATCCATAAGCAAGCATAGTATAAGCTCGTTCATGTCGAAAAATAACCAATGTATTTAGAAATAATATTATTGTTATATACTCGGGTTTGGGATTCGGATGAGTAACCACACACAATATACACAAAATGTGAATGAAAGGTGCGAAAGAGTTTTCCAAAAGGGATTATTTCGACAATAGCGCAGCGGGAGCTGCACACAGAAATTATAATAAACACTGCAAAAATGTCAACAATGTCCCTTTTGCTTATCGGAGGGCCTGAGATATTTACTTTTGTCACAGATATTAACTTGACGTACAGGTATGCATTTCAACTGTATTTCAAGGTTTGTTCGTTTCACATTTTTGTAGCTCTCGCATTCATTGAATTTGTGGAACTTCACATTGCATACCGAAATTTTGAAATTGTACCAAATTTATGACCATTTCGGACAATAATGATAAATAGTTACTTTCTCGAAATAAACTTTTATAAGAAGGTGCAGAAGCATGTTTGCATTCGCCTGGACTTTCAAACAATTTACAAAATGCATTTTATATATTGCAATGATATGCGTGTGCATGTACCTACTAGAAAACAATTCCCTAAATGCCCGCAATTCACTCAATTCTAAATTATATTTTCTATGAGACTCTTTATTAACTTTCTCAGGGTCGTTATTTGGCTTGTAAGACAAGTTATTAATAAATAAATTTGAGATAGGATAAACACCAAACAATATCAACGTTACAAAAAAAAAAGGTTTTATTTTATAAATCAATTTTCTAATGAAATTTGCGAAAAATCAAATAAATTTTACTAAATACTATCGTCCTTTAAAAAGAGAACACTTATCTTAACGTCTCCTTATTGGGATATCCTTCACTCGAGCAAACGATGAATGTCCAACTTCTACTTCACTAGTTTGCAGGTTCCTCAAGTAACCACAAACACTCGCCTTTAGTTTGAATCTTCCTCTGGTCTGTTTTATATTATTTTAAACTTGGTTTTACCACCATAACAACTGGAAAAACTTTCTGGATCGCTTTATACTTGTTATTCTTCTGGACTTTTCACAATTCGTTGATAATTAGTTGTATTTTCTTCTTTTATATTCAGAATCACTTTTACATTACTTTTAAACTCGTTTTCCCTCTTTATTCATCCAGAGGATATAAAATTCTCTGTCTTTGTTTACAAAGACGAGTCGTAACTACCTAAACAAATTTTCCATTCTTTTGTCTTCCTTCTTGATTCCCATTTTTTTGAACAAACAAATAAATCTCATGACAATGAGTATTCTTTTATACGTTTGTGACATTGACACTGACATCCATAATGACATTAATCGATGCACAAAACAAGTAAGTCTAAAACTTCTTATAAATTAAACCTTTTGAACAATTCTGAACTAAATTATAATTAAAACTAACATAAATAAAAATCGTATCAATCTGATTGTGTTTTTCTTTTCTTTCAGTAAAAACAAACCTGACAAATATGAAAAATATAAATTATTAGAATTTATAACAAGAAATTACAGCAATAATACGCAACCCTGAGTTTAAAAGTTAGAATATCAAAACCTTACAGCCTTCACAAACCTCCAATCTCAAATTGAATTGTAGCAAGCATTCCAAAAATTGCCTTCCAGGAACTACAATACCCCAGCAAAAACATACACCGACAAATATCATAGCAATATATAGGGTGTCCATTTAGTGCGGGCTTTTTCTAGGCTAGGCTTCAAAAATAACTGTGTAGTGGTAAACCCTCTGGCGTCGGAAATAATTTGGCTGAGTTAAGTCCGATGATTCAGGTGGCTAAGAAACTGGTCTTAGTTACCAATAAGATCAACAACGATAGGTGTCAGTATCAATCATAACTGTTAGAAAAATGACCTACCTTCTAAGAATTTCATTATTTTTTCCCAACCGCAAGTTTTAAAGCCGCCGTAGAAAAATCTCGCAGTAATGCTGGAGATAAATTATATCAAGTCAAAGGTTTTTCCAATAGCTTCAGCTACAGTGGAAATATTTTCTTTTAATCATAATAAATTTGTTAATAATACTTGTATTTATTCACTTTTTCATTTTGAGTCTGTACACCATAACTGACTAACAATACAAACTAATAAATTTTATAGCAACATTTATTGCTTTTAGAACACGCTAAAGTTCAAAATTAACTTGGGAACTCTATTAAATCACACCGCTTTCCTCTTTTATTCTATTTTACACGCCATATAGGAATAATTATCTCTAGAGAAGGTCACCCATGCAATCTGATAAATGGCCGATAAGCAAAAGCAAAAATAACAGAGAATTATTTCGAGCAAGTCTAAGAAATACACTGTGGTGAAATTATATACAAAGATCTAGCACGATTCATCGACAGTTAATTTTTTTGCCATATCGTGTGAATCTCTGGTTAAAAAAACTCGTCCTGCTTCACCGAATTTTACTAAATCTGTAACGATAACCGACATTGCAATGTAGAGCGCAAAAATTGAACAATTCGTGTGAACCAACTTCTATGTTTTTTATTAACCACTGTGACTATCTAAATTGTTTAATTAAGATTTAACATTTTTGAATTTCTTAAATTGTGTGCAATAAAATTGAGATATTTTAGATGTTAATTTTTTTAACCAAAAATATATGTAAATTAAGTACTTTTATACAAAATAATTACTTTTATATATCGAATCACAACAATTAAATCACATCTAACTAACTTTTTTCAGTTGTAGGGTTTTAAATACACTGTGTCTATAAAGTCCCCCCCCCCCACCCCACTAACTTTTGAACGACTTGATATTTTACCACAAAATTTGGTGTGCTGTAATGGGAAATTAAATACTATTTTTCAGCCCATATTAAAATTTTGTATCATCCAAAATGGCGACTAGGCGCCATTTTGAATTTTTTCGAGTAACACCTCATTGGAGAGGTCTTTTAGTTCTGCGTCTGATCCTAGAGTTTCAAAGAAAAATATTCAGCCATGAAAATGACAATGTTTGAAGATAAAGAAGTCTATTTAAAAACACTAAGAATTAAAGCAAAAAGAAGTTAAATTAAGTGTTCGAAATGTTCTCCATTCACTTGTTGGCACATAAAAAGTCGGTTTTGAAATTCCTGCCTTACATTTTCATAAGTTTCTGGAGTGATATTTCTGCAAACTTCTGTAATGCGTTGCTCCAGTTCTTCAATGGTTTCTGGACGGGTTCTGTACGCTTTCGATTTCAGATATTCCCATAGAAAATTATCTAAGGAAGTTAAATCTGGGGAGCAAGCCGGTTATTCTACAGGCCCCCGCCTAACAATCGATCTTCTAAGAAAATGTCCGTTGAGAAAGTCAGAAACAGGCCTATAATAATGAGGCGGCGGTGCACCGTCTTGTTGAAACATAACGTTTTCAATATTATATCCAGCCACCTTTATTTCTGTGAAAATTTTGTCCTGCAAATGAAAAAGTGGATAAAAAAATTAAAACAATTTGGAATTGAGTGAGTCCATTTGTTTAAAATTCGCCATTTTGTTATGGCTGAATATTTTTCTTTGAAACTCTAGGAAAACATTTCAAAATGGCGCCCAGTCGCCATTTTGAATGATACAAAATTTAATTTTTGGCTAAAAAATAGTATTTCATTTCCCATTAAAGCACACCAAATTTTGTGGTAAAATATCAAGTCGTTCAAAAGTGGGTTGGGGGGGGGGGGGGGGTTACTTTATAGACAGACGGTATAAAACCCTTTTAATCCCTCATTGCAAGGACAACTAAATCACCTCCTGGGTAGAAATTTTAGGCTCATGCTTTAGCTTAAACAGAAATTTGTATCGTCATCTGTTTATTAAAGATAGAGGCAAGAATTTTCGGTTTTCAAAAATTCATAGGATGCGTCACAGTGAAATTAGGGACTGGCACGTAAACTAAACTGTAGGTAGCTCATTTCTAGCTCTACTATCCTATAAAATTAAAAAAATTGTGTGGCCAGTTTTTGATAGTATATGTTTTTAAAAAAGTCAAAATTTTGATATTTTTTTCATTTCACAGTTTAAGTAGTTTAAAAACTTCCAGTGGCTTGTAACACTGTGTACTCTTAGGGCATAACCATTATCAAATTTTATCCCGATTTGATAACTACGTTGTTTTGAGTAAATATGCATTAAAACTCGTCAGGGAGAATTTTGCGAGCTAGGACACGAACCAAATTGTAGCTCATCTTCAGCTCTATGAGATCACAAAATTTGAAAAAAGAAATTGTGTTGGCAGTTTGTGTTGAGCAATATGTTTCAGAATATTTCCGAAATTTTATAATTGTTTTCACTTTATAGCTGTGTCTCATAGGGCTGTTACGATAAAATATTTAAACGCGATCTGTTAACCTGTTTTTGAGCAGTAATTAAGGCGTGAAATTTTCAAAAACTCTTTAAAGTTAGAAAGTTTCGAAAAAAAGCGTTGGATTTGCCTAAACTGTTCTATCAGATTCCGTTTTCATATTCATAAAATTTGGCTAGGAAACAATGCTACCAAAAAAACATGTCTAACTTCCGCTTTCGGTTTCGGATTTATTTCAAAGTTTATTTTGTCGGTGAATTTTTGATATAGTTGCAGATTCCATAGCTTATCGAAATCCGACCATCCGTTCGGTAGTTATAATACACTATACACATACCCACCCACAAACATACATTTTTTAAAAACTACTGTTTTGGGTTCCTGGAAGCCCAAAACATGCATTTCCGTCAAAATCTCGAATTCTAAAACTTTTATGAAATCAGTACTTCCCTATGCTGAATGTATAGGAAAGTAAAAATAGTTACTGGTTTTATTCGTACGTGTTTAGGCTGTCGAAAAAGAGTCGGTGCTTTCATGGGCGGAAAATTAACTTCACAACCCCCTCCCTTTTACAACATTATGTAAATCTCCTATTAAATATGTTTGGCTAGGCGAAATATGGAACTTTTCCGCAGCGGTTTGCTACATCTGGCTATATTTCGACGAGCTCTTTCGAATGGCGAAAACCGCATTTCGCTATCTGGTCTTTCTCTTGAAATATATAAGCTCTCGAAAATCCGAAAAATTTCAAAAAGCCGCCAAAAATTCGTCTGCATTCTCAACTTTGGCCGTGAATAACGCAAAAACTACGCGAGTTATTTAGATGCTGTTTGTGCAGTACGTCTTTGTATATGGTCAAGAATCGATCTGTATGTTTTTTTTTATGTACATATCGATTCTTAGCGCTGCGTTCCGTAGAGGAACGCGTTTCGACATTTTTGACCCTGAAGATAACTTTTTTCGAATTTGGTTTTTATTACAAAAATTATTAAGCAACGAAAGTTCTACCCGAAGCTACCGTTCCTGAGGCCGTCCATAACACGTAAATGTTCGTAGTTGTGCGCCAAACATGTTGAATTTAACACTTTTTTTGAGGGGTTTGTACGGTTTTACGGCTTTAAAAAAATTATTAACCTATTTGAGTCACAATAGGCTTTTAGATCGTTTTTTGGGCTACCAACAAAAAAAGTTTGACTGCCGTAACTGAACGTAGAGCTGAGATATGATATATTCGTCCAAAGTCCGATTTTGCGAGCGTCATTCAAAGCAGTGCCGTTCGTGAACGGGTGGACCGATCCAGTTCTGCCTTCGACATGCTATAGTCATGAATGGGGACTAAAGCGTCATCAAGTTTGAAAGCTCTCCGTTGATAAATGTAAATTACCGACTTGTGCTAATTTGTTTCTTCTAAAATTTTGTTTCCGCCCGCGACCATAGCAAAAGATTTTGGGCTTCAACTTCTCTTATAAGCCTTTATGTCCGGTCATTTTGCGCGTCGAATGGCGCGAGTATCGTTTCTCTAGCTCAGTTTGGGACCTAACAATTGGGAAAAGAAAGAAGAAAGTTTGGAGGCTTCTAGCGGTGTTACGGAAAAGCTTTCTAGCCCCCCACGACTACCCTTTCCCATCCTTGTAGGTTCAATGGTTTAGCCGTAAAAGATAGTGCGTGCGTGGGTGGTCTGTTACACAGTGTATGAACTTCAAATTCGAGGCACACCATTGATATCTCGCTTATTTAAAGAGGGTGTCGATTAAGTTTTGTCTAATTTGCAAAATTTTATACACAAGAAATTTAACCTTAATTTACAGTTTTCTGATATTTGAAAAAAATGAAAATTTTAGCATTCGTTTGTGACCTGCAACGCCTTTATTTTGCAAATTCTGTAGGTAAATTTTTGTGTCAATTATAGGGTGCAGCACCAAGATCAGATTTTACGAATTATGGAAAACCACCATCAGGTTTGTTTGTCTCTAAAAACAACCTGATTTATGATTTTCGTTTGATGTTAATACTATAAAAATTGAGCGTTTTCTGCTATTTGACAAGTTTTAAAATTAATTTTAAAAACCTACAACAAATGTTCGAACAGCCCTTTATTTTCAATCAAACACATTTGCATTATTCCTCTTACGTTATTTATCGCACGTCTAATGTGTCTTGTTCGTATTCTTTGTAATTCATTAACTATCATTAGTTTATTGATTATCCTTGTTTAAAATTCCTACAAAAATTATTCCAGTGGAGTAAGATCCGGCGATCGTGCCGGCCCTTTGATATAAACTCATCATCACCATCATAATCTATCTTCATATACCTGAAGGTGTCGAGGTCTTTCATTCCGGGTAGGCTCTTCGCTTGTGTAGTAGGAGGTAGTTGGGCTTTTGGTTTTTAAACCACCACGCTCCTGAAGCTTATGCCACCCTTCATGCTCATTCATTTAAGCCATACGCACATGTGTTTTATTTGTATGTTAATGTTGTGTGTGGCTTTGTTACTTGTCCTGGTCAGCCAGTAATCAAGGCAAGCGCCGTTTATTGTAACCCAACGTCGAATGATTACCGAGCTCAATACCGAACCACAGAATTGCAGAAAAAGTTTCTACTTCTTCCGGGATTCGAACCGAGTACTCCGCATTGTGAGCCTGATCCTCTTACCACTGGACCACACGAACATTTGATATAAACTCAAATAAAAATATCATTTTGCTAGCAAAATCTTAATTTAAATACAGCAGTTTTGGATAATTAGCGAAATCAAAAAAAGTTGAAAGAAATTAAATCTGATGAACGTGGAGGCCAGTAGAAAAATTCTGAAATAAATTTAGCCCTAAAAATAAATTGCAACTATCTAATAAAACAAACTTATCATACAATGTGACGCCACCGCAAAAGTTTTACCAGAGAAAGCCAAACAGGGACGCCTAAAAGTCAAACAAGTTTAGCATTAAATATTACGCAAGCGTTCTTCCAGTAATGGCATTGTACTATCATGGCACACATTACCTAAATTCGACAATTGGCGATATCCGTGATAAGAGCAACGCTTTTTATCAAATTAGCGATGGCGTCACGCCGGAGTAGAGATGTTAGAAGCGGGCGCCGGTTGTAATTGTGCAATTGCTGTCAGTCGTGAGTCAGTGCATGTAAATGTGTTAGTTATGTTTGCTGATTGCTTGATTGCCTACTTGTTACCTCTACGTGTGTAACCTTCCCTGGAATTAATCTGTGCGATCCATTAAATAATATTATAAACCCTTCCTGGCTTATTTTTTTAACCTGCTGATGCAGAGTTCCTGTTTTTCAAAGCTCAGTCACAGTGATTGACGAAAATGTTGTTCGCAGAACCTTTTAAATCTATTTTTTTAACAGTATTACGCATTAACCTTAAGTCATTGTTAGATTATTATATTAAATGAGAAAATTGTGAGTTTTATCAAACATTTTAACTTCGGGCGCGTTTTGTAAATGTGTATACCCAGCAGGTCTTAGAATAATCAGTTCAAGATATTTATTGTTTTCTGCTCCATTTTAATTTTTTGCCAGTGAAATTCGTATGGTGTAACGGCATAATCCTAAAGAATGCACTTTCCGATTAAAACCGTAGCTGCAAGGAGTTATAATAAAGGGCTTAGGGACGAGTAGGTTCATAATTCATTAAAACAATAACTTTCAGGCAGCATTCCAGAGCTGCAAGAAGTGCAACAGGTGTATCTACCTACTGGAATCAAACGAGATTACTTTTGTCTGCTTGAACGAAAACTGGACCTTCCCTTTGCTAAACCAGCAATCTCGTACCAAAACGAGATGTTTTTACTGTTCCATACCTCCAGTATATTTTTAATACGTTATATTATAGTATAGTTGTTTGAGATGTATAACCAATGACATTATCGAAATTAACATATTTATTATTTTATATTATGTCCCACGATGTTTTCGTTTTGGTTTTTTAATAATAAATAACTAATTAAGTAGTTAATATAGCGGAAGGCGGATCAAAGTCCTAGTTTTATGAATTATATAGCAATTGCTCTAATTTTTTCTATATATATATATATTAAATCCGGATCTCTCCGACTTGTCTCAACTCGAGAGGAATACGGCTGCAGCTGAGATTATGCATATTATTTTTTAACAGTTACTAAAAACTGAGCGAAGTACTTCGCCTGGACTTTCCAATCAATACATAGCAATGGCGGTTCAAAACAAACCCGCATTGATATTACTCCGCAAAAGACAAATAAAACAGGCCATTTTAAAGGCAGAAAGTTCGGAAAAAAACTTTGGATTTATTACCAGGTTCTGTTTTCAGATTTAGAAAATTCAATTTCTGAAAAATACTACCAAAAAACATGTCTAACTTCGGCTTCCGGTTTCGGATTTTTTTAAAAAGCTTATTTTCTCGCTGATATTTTGATATATCCTCACATTCCGAAGCTCGTTGAAATCGGAACATTCGTTTCGTGAAAATTCTTGTTTTAAAATAGTCATTTTCTGCCACTTATTTTAATGATTCTAGATAGTGTGGGTTGTAACACTTTTACCTCGTTAGCAATATTATTGTGCTTTTTCTGTACCCATTTGGCGTACGAATACCGTTTAATATTTTGTTTTTTATAATCAACATAACCCATCTAATGTAGCTTTTGCAGCGAAAAGTTTGAATTTTTGGAATGTATTCACTGCGGAAATTTTTCGGGCTTACTAAGTTAATAAAAATTCGTACTTCATAATACAGTAGGAGATACTCTTGAAACGTGTATCTGTTAAGTTTTGCTACTACTAGTATAGTAAGCCCGCAATATAAAATGCGTATCCGTTGACTCAGCCTGTATAACAAAAGGTTTTTTAACGCTTTATGTTTAAATTATTTACTGTGACACCTGCCAACCGTTTCACAAACAAAATACGCTGTAATAGGGAAAAGAATGAAATATAAAACTCTCGATAGATGTTCATATTTTAATTATACAATCTACAGGGCTATTCAAAACTAGGTACAATAATTTTCTAAAAAAAGGGCGAAAACACAACAATAGTTATTCATACATACCTAAATAACTCAAAATATATGCTCAGCGGCATCAGCTTTGTTTTATTTTCCAGTTTCAAAAATACCATTAATTTGACAATTCGATATGTTATGCGAAAAATAATCAACTCATATACCACTCGTGAACCCGAAATGACAATCGGAGTGTTACCCATACTTCCTGCATAGCAAATCGTGTTTATTTTGCTTAAGAAATTTTTTTTGACTTGCGCAATTATATCGCGAATATATTTAAGCAGAGTACTAACTTTTATTACTTGTTAGTTTTAAAATTAGAAAATGGGCGGCACTTTGCCTGTACTTTTCCATACTTTTATACAAAATAATTACTTTTCTACATCTAATCTCAACAATGACAGCACATCTAAGAACTGTTTTGGGCATAATACTACAAGGTATCTCTATCTATCACTATCACATAAGCAATTTAGCTTAAACAGAATTTTTTACGTCCCACGTTTATAGAAAAGAGAGCATGAATTAACGATCTTCAAAAATTCATAGAAGGCGTCACAGAGAAATTAGCGAACTGGGACAAGAAATAAATTCTAGCTGCCAACCTAGCTCTACAAGCCTACAAAGTTAAAAAAAACATCGTGTTGCCAGTTTAGGAGTAACATTTTGTTTTAAATATTAACATTATATTCCCCTAGGGCTATTGTAATACCAAATTCAATCTCGATCTGTCAATTCGTTTTTGAGTAAATACGCAATAAAGTCAAACTTTTCAAAAATTCATAGAAGGCGACACAGAAATATTAGCCAGCTGAGACACGAACCAAATTATAGCTCACTTTTAGCTCTGAGTATACAGAATTTAAAAAAATCGTCAAAACAGTTTTCAACCAATATTAATTCGAAAATTTACATTTTGAAAATATTTTTCATCGAGGTTTTCATAAATTCAACAAATTTCGAACATAGTAACACTGTGTCCCCCTGGAGCTAGTGCAGTAACAATTTTTATTCCGAACTGTCAACTTACTTGCAACATACATAGGATTCATTTTTATGTGCCTCGTGAAAATTCCTGAAATCGCTGTGTAGGTCGTTTTTGAAAATGTTTGTAGATTGATGTGCATCTTCCGTCTTTATTGCCTTCAGATTGTATTTATTTTACATTTTACAGAAGCAACGTTACTTTGTGTTTTGGCGGGTAATAGAGCGCCGCGCCAGTTCCGGCTACCAACATTTTGCCGGTATGACGTAATCCTATAATGTAGCGGTATACATTTTTTTCTTTTTACTCCTAAGTACTTAATTTATTGCGTTACTGGCAGTCGGTGAGCTGACGTGTACTTTACTGCGCCTGCGGTTCTGACGCTATCGCTTTAAACATTCCAGGGCATAAACAGACCATCATGTACACATAAACCATTGTAATAATACACTATTCAAAAAAGTAGTGGAATTAAAAAAATGTAACCTGCACGGGATTCGAACTCATCAGCAACCTATGCTTCAAAACCCTGTGCACGCATTCGACCACTCGGTCGTGGCGTCTGTTGGTAGCAGATGCTACAGTATGCAACACATACATAAACTAACCCAACACGTTATCCGATGACATACGCAACGTGCTGGCAACCGGCACCGATGCTTTGGTAATTTTGTTGAGTTTTTCTGATTTGTCTATATATCAGTAACTGAACTCTGTGTTCAAGGCGCTCTTAGTAAAAGGATCATTTTCTATTATCAAATACGTCATAACAATTGGATATTTCGTGATATATTAGTTTTCCCAAGGCATACATTTTTTTCTCTATATAAAATATGTAAGCTGTAGCTCCCAGGCATTACGTTTACATGTTGTCACGTCATCACATGTAAATAACGGTGCTGGTAGTAGGTACGGAATTCTTGTTGATTTTGCATTGCAGACTGTCCCATCGGTCATCACATCGCATTCTTAACCGAAAACATAAACAAGGGACTTTTTCGTCAAGTGATATTTAATTGAATCACGCAAATTTATACAGCATCAAATAAGGACTCTCCTTTATTACGAGGATAACGACAATGTTTGTAATTTGTATGCGATAATACTTCTTTTATTGGGAATTATCATTGAGCCAACTGTAGGTATTTGTGTACGCGTGGGAACGGGATTGCATTTGCTTTATTAGCAACATTGAAAACGCCTTATCGGTCGTAATTACCGCATAATTACCGCGCATAACTTCTTAATAGGTGTTCAAATAAACTTTAGACATTTTAATTCTTTCCCATTTACTTGTTAGTAGTTGTTAGTAATGAAAGTACAAATGTTATGCTGTTAATCCTGAAATGTGATCAAATGAAAGCAATAATAAGCGTAATTTTGTTTAAAAGGTAAAACTAGGTGAGAACTGCTAAGTAAACAATCATTTCAACATTAATCTTTTACTAAGTTGATTTGGGATTACCTGAAATACCACTTTATCTCGATCTAGATTTGTTATTTTGATGGGCTTTTCCAAAAACGTAACGGGTTTATGTTTGTTCGGTTCGTTTCCATTATGGTTGTCTAGCCATCTTCTTACGATCGCTGGTATTGTTGTTTCAGTGGGCGTGTGGAGAATAAATAGACGGTTTTCCTCATTTCTTATCTTTTTGACGAATCTATTGAACAATAGTCCACTTGCGTCGGTGTAGGTGTTGTACAGGTATGCATTTCTGGAATGATTCACGCCATAAACGTAACCTGCATGTGAATTACGCTAGACGTAACAGAGTTTCTGCGATATCTACGGTTTTTTGGTGGTTTTCGCAATTTGCGAATGCCACACTTGTGATTCGAATTATTTGTTTAGTTATTACGAAGCAGAAATTTCTTTAATAGGTGTGGGATCCAATTTTGTTATTTTTCTTAATAGTGCCATACTGGTTAATTTGATTTTCAATTTCGTTTTTATGTTTATTGCCTGGGTAATTTTTCTTTTGTAATTTCATGTAACGAAGAAACTGTTTAAAGCAAGCCAGAAATATATTTTTTTTAAGAATCATGAGGCCGTGCGTGTGCACGACTCCATCTCACCCCCAAACGCTGACTCAGCGCACTTCAGCGCTATTCACCGGTCTAACATGCCCCACCCCGAAAGACATGCAACCCAACATACACACCACTCACACCGTCCATGGACACGCCGGATTTAACTTATTCAGAAAAATTTCCGACGGGCAGAGGATTCGTACCTACTGCCGTTGGGAGTCTAGTTTTAGAGGTTGGGACTCTAACCACTAAACCACCCGCTGGCCCAGAAATATTTATACATGAAAACATTTGAATATATTTTTTAGATCTTTGCAGGGCCGCATTAGCCAGTAAGCAGAGTAAGCAGCTGCTTACAGCGGCAAATTTCCATGAGCGGAAAAAAAAGTTAAGGGGAAGGTATTTGTACTTTCGTTTGGTGAAAAATTATTTGTACTAAGCACGACGCGCATCGCACCTAAGATAAATATTGTTGTATAACATCTCACATAGATTAAGAGACGTTTTAAAGGCGCCGATAAAAGAATATATCCAATCCTTCGTTAGGGGTTTTCTGGCGGGCGCGGTGGTATGAGGCACCCCGACACTTAATAGTATTTATTAAATGAAAAATTTTTACAAGAGTGAATTTTTTTGACAAACAGAGAAAAGCTTTTCTTTAAGAAAATTTTCGTTCTGCCAGAAAAATATTTCTCTCTGGAAAAAAGTTCTCTTATAAATATATTCCTATATTAAAAAAAGTTTACTCATAAAAATATTTCTCCCTTGAAAAATGTTCTTTCCTAAAAACGTTTATCTCACTACTAAAAATTTCTCTCAGAATCACGGTTTCCGTATGATACAAAGAGATGGCGCTATTACATTGCGACCGCGGGAGCTTATAACGGCGGACTACGGAACAATAAATTCATTGCAAAGCTGCAACGCCAATGCTTTCGAGCTAGAACCATTTTGATTTTGTTTCAGTTCGAGTAACAGAATGAGATAAAGGTCGAGTACTTTTAACTAATATACTTTGTTGTTGCATGTATAAACCATATTTACCTTTACTGTTTTCACCTTTCTGTGTCTGTGCAGAGCGTTCCAGGTCTACATTAAATTTATTATTCCCCTGTTCCAAGCACCAGCCCGAATGTAGTAGCGCCTTGTGTTTGTCTCATACGAAAACCGTGATTCGTAGAGAAACGTTATTATGAGAGAACTTTTTTAAAAGGGAAATATTCTTCTGCGAGATTTTATATATATTTTGTTTTCGTTGAAACAAAGTTCTCATTTAATAAATAATATTGAGACACAACGCGCTTCGTACGGCGACCCCCTACTATAGCGTCTCACTCTGTAACAAGTAAGTCTTGATGTTAAATTTTGCAGAAGATTTCGTGGAATGTTTACAAATTTTTAGGAAATTAAGAAAATGAAAAAGAAATAAGCTCATGTTAAATTTGTCGATTTTTTCCCTATTAGGATACGCAATCATACTAAATTTTACGTATAATGAAATTTTGTAGATATTAAATTACCTAAATTTAACATTTCTCGCAGTCTTATCCGGTCGATCCGAGTTCGGACCTAGCTGTACCGGACTTTTATAAATTCGGTGTAGCGGGGACGGGTATAGTATGAAAATAAATTAATATAAAATTATATGAAGCGCACAATTAGATGAAGCGATGCATCACTTGCTTCATCAGATGAGCCGCCACTGATATTTAAAACGTGTAGCCATTTCTTTCAACATCTATTCCCAGAGTTCTATTAAGCCGATTTTGATCATTTTTTTTAAATAAAAGCTATTTCTGTGCAAATGTGCACAAAAATCCTAAATCTAAAAAAAAATAAAAAAAAAACATAGCAACGTTTCAATTTAAACGAACACATGAATCATTAACTTGCAGCTTCCATCTGTTTCTTCCCGGTGTCGTTTTTCGGAACTATATACCCTCTCTTTATACATTCACCAGCAAATAAAATATAACTAAACCGCACAGATGGTCTTTCTACTTAACATTGTCTAGAAAGAAGTGTTGCAAGTTGCAAATTATTTTGCAATGGGTCCCACTAGTTTGTTTTATTTGCTATGTATAACATACAATAAATTTGACAATTCTATATATTATGCGAAAAATAGTCGACCCATATACCACTCGTCAATCTGAAAGAGCAATCGGGATAAGTTACTCAAACTTCTTGGATAGAGCAAATTGTATTTATTTTGTATAAAAGGATTTTTAGACGTACAAAATTTTATCCGGAATAAATTTAAGCGAACTGCTCTTTTGTTGTATTTTTTGTTTTAAAAACTAAATTCATTTGACAGTTCGATATTATATTCGTGAAATGACTGAATTATATAACATTTGCGAATTGCGAAATATTCGGAAAATATTGCTCCAGCGTCCTGCGTAGCAACTCGTGGTAGTTTAACTTGAGAAAATTTTCAAACAAAGCAAACACTCGTTGCCACATAACACGTTTTGTAATTTTTGTCCGGTTATTTTTTTTCAACTCGCTCATGGTGTTTTAGAATAATGCCGATAATAATTTTGATAAACCCAATTGTTTTTCGAGTCAGCCGGATATTCACCGAATTTTCAACATTTTGTGTACTAAATAAAAACAATGTTAAATTGCAAGTTTTTCAAAAATTGTATATGGTTTTTGGACGTACGCGCACAATAAAGGGTTGGTGTCTACATTATCTGAAGTTTGGGGTGAGTAACGTAACCTCAAAAAATAGGTGTTCATAGTCGTGGAAATTTCAGTAGTAACTTTCTTGCTGGTTTTTTCCTATACCTACGCTGAATATGGTATACCTCAAAACCAAAATTACTGCTATCTACTTATCATTGTAAAGTATTAAGGAAAAAAAATTATATATTAGTCTACAGGAAGCCGCAAGAACGTGCGCACATTCTCCTGAACGTGTCCATAAATGGCAAGCAGTGACTCATTCATGGTTTATACATCTTATCGACTCGGAACGCCTATAAAAATACGAGTGTGGTTACAAGCCTATCCCTCTACTAAAATAAAGGTAAACATTCAGTTTTTTAATTTTGCGGAAAGATTGTATTTGGATTGCAATGAAATATCAAAAAAACAAAATTGTTCAGCTCAAAATATGTGGGGGGGGGGGGAGATGGAAAAGTAGCACCTAAACAATTAGATCTAATAATAAATTTAGAATCATATCCTCCTGTTATGCATAAGCTTAACAGGGCTCCTTATTGCTACGTTTATTAAATAGAATTTCTAATTCACTGACTTCAAAGTTTGAAAAAACTGCAATTCTGACAGCTTTAAAAATTTCGCTAATAATTTTGCCCTCCTAGGGCTATACTATTTCATAACAATCCGACTCATTTTTGAATAAACGGGCTTTAAAAGTCAATATTTTCTAAACATCGTAGTGCTCATTTTGAAACTAGGAAGCTTTGAAGAAATGAAATCGATTTCTGTTTTTAAAATACTTGGTGTCATAAGCAAACATATTACACGTAATAATAGGCATATTATTCGTCGTTGAAAGCAATGTTTGAAATAACAGTTTCTCGTAAGATTGTGTATTCATTAAGAATTTTAATTCATTTCCGATTTAAGATGACAGATTTTTGTGCGTTTATATCACAGTATAATTTGTTTGTACAAAAGTGTATGTTTTTATATGACGGTTAGATAAAAAGCAGTATTTGAGACAATTAAATGACCCGCTTAGTTTTAGTATCAGAAACAAACAGACGGGCAGACATAATTTCATAAAAGAAATTAGTATTCTATTTCTGTTACAAGTGGTGAAATTTGTTGATTTAATTGTTATTCTATTACTTATTTGTTTGTCTATTTATTTTGTCCGCTTGAACGATTATTTGTCCAATTATTGCTTTTACTTGTCATAGCGTTTCAATTATATTCATATTTGTATTCACACAACTCGTGATAAACAAATGCTGTTTATAATAAAGTTCTGACCGCAATGCTTTTATTATATTAATTGTCTGTTAGTGACATGAATGACACCAAATGTGTTGTGCGAGATTCCCGACCGCTAGAATAGAAGTAAGCCATAAATAAACAAATTATAGCAACAGTAGTGACTGTAACATAAAAAATCATCAAAGCAATCAATAAACTGATCGGAGATCTAAGAGCCCGTGGTCGTGTTATAGACAGTTAGGGATTTAGTATAATGAAAAGAAATTTATTTCAAATATTTTTTTCTAATACCTCATTCTAGTGTTTTCAACATCGTACCCGTTGTTCCAGAAATATGAAATCGATTAATCGTTGAATCGATTATTTGATCAATCGATTATTTGATTAAGCGATTATTTAATTAAGCGATTGTTTGATTAATCGATATTTGTTTTATCGAGTGTTTGCTAATAGGCTTTTTGATTAGCTGATATTTCAATTTTTTTTAAATTTTTTTATAGAAATGAGATAAATTTTTATTAAAAAAATTTTCTTGATGAAAGAACGGTGTTTTTCTTTAATCGATTGCTTGTTTATTTCATTGTGTAATTAATTGATTGTGCGATTAATATACTGTTTTTTCAGTCAATAGTTCGAATATAAATATTATATATAGGTTTTGTTTTGTTTTGGAATACTTAGTCTATATTCTAGATATATAATAGTATTAAAAAAAATTAACTTGATTTTAAAAGAGGGGCCGAGCACAAATTGAACCAAAGGGGGCCAAGGAGTTGATAATTTAAAGGACATTTCTTAAAGAAAGTCTTTTCCTCTCCAATTAGTCAGTGTTAGTTAGTCTAGACTTATTGTCGCTCTAGGCAATGCCTAGGCCCCTCCATAATCCCTAGCACGGATAGGTTTTTACAGAAAAGTCAAAAGTCCATGTTTCTGCCCGCATAGACAATTATATGTATAAATTTCACAAAGTAACAAGAAAATCAAAAAAAAATCTAAAAAACTAATATACGACGTACAAACGGAAGTGAAATGCGCATCTAACAAAAAGATAAAAATTCCATAAAATTCAATGAAACAGAAACAGACGCTAATATTCTTGATATTCGTCCATGTCACTTTCATATTTGCTATCATTCTCTAAAGACAATATTTCGTAGCGGCACTACTTTCGGTTTTTTCGTTGGTTCCGTCGGAAAAAAGCTCAGGCACTGACGGCTCTAAAGTGTTTCCACTGGCAAACTGAATTTCGTGTACTCATTTGGAAATAGCGCATCAATATCAGGGCCGGCAAAAATAGCGGCATCAATAATAGCGCCTAGTAGAAATAGCGACGGTTAAAAATGTCGCCGGCAAAAATAGAGCTCCGGTTAAACATGTTGCCGACAAAATAACCGCCGGCAAAATTTATTGCCGCAAAAACGGCGCCGTCGAATATATCGTCGGCAAGAATAGCGCCTATCAATAATGTAGCCGCCAAAAAAAGCGCCGTTCAAAAATATTGCCACGAAAAACAGCGGCGTTAAAAATAGCGCCGGTCAATTATGTCGCCGGCAAAAAAGTGCCGGTTAAAAATGTCGCCGGCAATAATAGCGCCGGTCCAAAATGTCGCCGCAAAAATAGCGCTTATTATTAATGTAGCCAAATACCCGCCTATAAATAATGTCACCGACAAATAAAGCGCCGAATTAAACATTTCGCTGGCAAAAATTGCGTAGTCAAAAATGTCGCTAGTAAAAATTGCTCTGGTCAAAAATGTCACCGGCGGAAATAGCGCCGAGTAAATATGTCGCTCGTAAAACACGCAATAATAGCGCCGGTCAAAAATGTCGCCGCAAAAATAGCGCCTGTTATTAATGTCGCCAAATACCGCCTATTAATAATGTCACCGGCAAAAAGAGCGTTGCTCAAAAAAGTCGCCGGCAAAAATTGCGTAGTCAAAAATGTCGCTAGTAAAAATAGCGCTGGTCAAAACTGTCACCGGCGGAAATAGCGCCGGGTAAATATATCGCTCGCAAAATAAGCACCGTCTAAAATGTCGCCGCAAAAATAGCGCCGTCCAAAAAATATCGTCGGCAAAAATAGCGCCTCAAAATGGACGCCATAAGCAACTTCGCCGTACTTTTGATGAAAGTTTGATTTAAGGTTTACACAAATTAAATCAATCTTTTATCAAAATGCAAAGTATTTGTACGGCGACGCTTCTTTAATTATTATTGTTATTATTATAGTATTAAATTTTAGCCGCTATTTTGGCCAGCGACATACCTATTTGACTGGGGCACTATTTTTGCCGGCGACATTCTTGTCCTGTGCTATTTTTGACGGTTAAAATAAAAAACCGGCTAAGAATTGTTTTATTTAAATAATTTAAAATGAACTTCAACGGCGTAGAGCTACAGCTTATTAATTATTGATAGGCACTATTTTTGACTGGTTTTTTTCTGAGCGGCGCTAATTTTGCAGGCGCTATATTTACAGACGACATTTTTGCATCGCTATTTTTGGCGGCGCTACTATCGTGTCGCTATTATTAGCGTTACCCCCAACTTCAATGCGTACCAACAAGCGCGGCGCCAACTTGCGCAGTTAGAAGGAAAAGTTGTTTAAAACAAAATAAATTTCTTTAATATTTTTGTCAGTTTTTAACTGGTTTCGCCGCCCTTGAAGTTTTGCCCCCTACCGCCTGAACCCGCCACTGCTGATTAGGACGTTTGATCGCTTTAACATAATAATCATTTGGAAAGTTTGGATAAAACAGTCGGATAACAAGTTCGTTTATTAATTTATTAATATAAAGAACGATTAATCGATTATTTACTTGTTTTATTAATTAATTTGATTAATAGTCCGTCATTAATCGGAAATTTCATTTTTTCTCGGATTTCGCAATCATTAGGGTAATCGATAGTTTAACAAATTAATTATTTTATTAATCGAATATTTTGTTAACCGACTAGGTATGTGATTAATACCTACATCATTTGAATAAATAATTTTTGTATAATCAATTGATCGATTAATCGAATTGATTTATTAATTGACACAATCGATTAATCGCTTATTTTTAGTATTTTGCTCGCTAGCCATCTAATGGGCAACTGGAGCAAAATTGAAGTTGCGTACATCTTACACAAAAATGTAGATACATCAAAATAAAATTGACATCATTGAAACTCCCACCATAAAAACCTTTTTTTTTAAACCAAATATGGCAAATTACCGATTTACTCATCCCATATTACAGAGGCTGGGAAAGCAGCGGAAAACATACGTAGAAATTTTTTGTATGGGAACGGTAGCTATGACTAATCACCATCATCAAATTTTTTTATACTTTCGGTGCAAATAATCGAAAGTGATAAACTATTTATATCCCAAGTCCGCAGGTAGCATTTCGTGGTTAGGTTTTGTTGGACGGTGATAGTATTCAGGTGACAAAACTGCGTCCGCCTTCGCTCGTTCCCGTCGAGATCGTTCACCGTCGCCGGTAATCGTCGGCCTCTTTGGCACGCTGCTCTCTGGCCGTCAGTTCAAGTACAACCAGGTAGTGTGTTGGTCGTGGCGATTCTATTCGCGTGCCGAATCTCGCTTTACTACTAATTTTTTCGCAAACTGTACGCTAATTAGCTTTCTTTTACACGTTGACTGCGTGTTTTATTAATCCGACTACACTATCAGAAAGTACGCGCTCGCGATTTCAACGAAAATAGTGTTCATCCTTCATTTTATCATTAAATATTTAGTGGTGCAGTGTGCGCGTTCGGTTTATATTTTCACTTTTGTGTTCGATTTATTTTTGTTTTTGTCGGCGAATGATGTACAAGTGACCCGAGGATATGTGACTTAATTTTCTTTATTTGAGTGATTGCGTTTTGCTACGATGCTTTTTCGAACGGAGCCGATTTCGAAAAGTTATCATCAATGGTAGACTCCTAGAGCCCACGTCCATGTTTTTGAGGTCTATTTCACGTAGGTATTATGACTGAGAGTGGATTCGTGGGTGTCCTAGCTTTAGAATATTATTATATGCTGGCTCTTTGCTGTTCGTTATATGTAGATTTTTCTATGTCTACGCTGTTTTATTCGTTGGATGAGAGAACAACGGCCGAGCACATGTTGGTGCATTTAATTCTTGATTTAATCGCAATCCTGTGTGGTCTTATTGCATCCTTGCTAAATCGATCCAAAGAAATGTGCTTGAATTGCACTCTGCGACTTCGTCGAAGATTCTCCACATTCCGAGAGATTTTGGCAAATTTGGAAATTTCGTTAAATCATTTGCTTCATTGCACAATCGGATTTAGAAAGTAACAGAAAAACCTATTTAATCAATAAACAAATAAAACGTTTTTTATTTCGGTGTTGCCAAGTTTTACCAGTTCGTAAATAAATTATGTTTAGTTGAGCTTAAATTTATCTGAAAAAAAATATGAAATAGATTTCTAATGTGTAATTTTGGACGGCATCTACAAAAAAAGCTATATTTTTTACTTAAAATCACCGAAGAAATTTTAATATTTAAGTACCTAGTACAACGTGAGTCGTCAAAGAATTATTAACAACTGACAATTATATTTTTAGTTTATTAAAAATTGGTACAGTTGATGTATTTTTTTCTAATTTCAATGTAGGTTTCTTTACAACTTTTTCGACTTTTAAAAATCCAAGGGTCTTATGTTTTTTAAAAATAATTATCATATTGGTATGAAATGACTAAAATCACAATTATGCAATATTTAGAGCGTACTTACTGGTGAAATTTCAAATTTTGAGACAAAAAAAATCAAAAATTATCAATTTAAAAAAAAATCATCAATGTTATGGAATTAAAAAAAACATTTTGTGTTTATTTAATCAAATTTGGACTAGTTAAAAGTGTGCAATATTAGTTTTTTGTGATCTAAAGATTATTGTGGTTTTAGTAAATAACTTTATGAAATCGACAATAATACAGTAACTTTTAATTTTAAAATATCCCTATAAAAAACCGCAACGGAAAATGTTTTGATTTTTGATCTTACAATCTTCATCTTCTTCGATTTTAGGTTTTTTTTCACCTAAGTTTGTTGTTAAAAATCTGCAATATTATTTTTTTTAATAAATCACTTTTAGTTATTTAGAATTAGTTATTTAATTACTTGAAGGCCTTCGGCAGTGACAGTCAGTCAGTTACGAAAAGAAATTGAAAATGGTAAACTATAGTGCGTAGCTTGGAAAGTAAAAAAAAAATATTATTGTCTAGGAATACCTCACAAATAAAAACAAATAAAATTTCGAGGATTGCAAAAAAATCACTTATACTTATTTTCTTTTAATGGGAACCGCCTAAGAATTATTCCCTTTTATTTAAAACTTTAATTGTTTCATCCTTATCATGTTCCCTTCCTTTGTAGTAAAGATTTGTATAAAATCACAATAAAATTTTCGAAAATTTTAATAATAAACTTCTTATACGTGCTTGAACTGACTTAACCGAAAAAACAGGCAAATTTTTGTTTAAATTGAGTTATTTTTTTAATTAATTATAGTTAAAATTATTTTATGCAACCAGATGCAAACAATTACGCGGTATCAAAATTGCACTGCAAGATGCCAATCTACGAAAAACTAGAAACTGAATAGTTCATTAAAATAAGAAATTGACCTTGATTTTACTTTTACATCATGGCCAAAACCGTAATTTAAAGCAAGTGATTTAAATCATGCAAAATAATCGTGGTTATCTCGTTTTGGAATATCCAGGATGCATTAGCTCGTTCAATCGTTTAAATCAGACTTCAGTCTACAGAAAATTTACAAAAATCATTAGAATTAATATAATAATAAACTGATTTAAATAATTTTTTTAGTCAATTTATTCATACCTTTTTTTTAAATTACTTAGCATTAAGTGATATAAGATGGTTGTACTAAATATCGTGGGTATCTTTAAAATTGTCTGAAAGAAACCCAATCAACTGCGAAAGTAGACGTTCAGAGTACCTACCTGAAATTATTTCAAATTCATTAAATATCAGCATTTTGCTTGAAATGTGAAATACAGAAATAGCACAAAACTTCCGACTTTTTCAAACTGATATACCTACTCAAAATGTATAAAATACGGATTTGAAATTTGTTTGAAATTGTTGAGTTACAGATTAATTATGAAAATCACATGAAATTGAAATCGCCTGAATCCTCCAGAAGTTTTGCTTATCTGCTAAAATTATTGTCGTGGGTAGGATCGAGTAGGATTGTTACTCGAATAATTATTAAAATTTACAGTTACATATGTAGTTAGTTGAATTAATTTTTAGTCAAGCTAGAAAAGGTTGTAATTGCCCGGAAAACCTGAAGCGGATGGGGCTGCTCGAGGGGTAAACCGCACTTAAAAATTTTGTACACCTACTTCCACTAACACAGGTATTCCACATACTTCTACTTGTAGTTCAGCATAATTGTATGTGCTTCCACTTAATTCCACCTTACTTCCACGTACTTCCACCGTACTTTCATTTACTTCCACGTACTTCCACCGCACTTCCACATACTTCCACCGCACTTCCACTTACTTCCACCGTACTTTCACTTATTTCCACCGTACTTCCACTTACTTCCACATACTTCCACTGCTACTTACTTCCACTTTTACTTCCAGATACTTCCACATGATTCCATTTACTTCCGTAGACTTCCAGTGCACTTCCACCGTATTTCTATTACCTTGTACACCTACTTCCACTTGCGGTTTAGCCTTCGGGGTTGCCTGAAATGTCTGAAATCTACTGAAATTCAGTAAAAGCCAAACATAACTGTACATGAAAATTACAATTGAAGCCTTCCCTAGTATAAGGGTGTTACAAATTTATCATATTGAGATTATTGCGGAAAAGGGCCTCTGTCGAACCATGCACATGGGCTATTAGCAAAATTCCACGATTGTTTATTATTTCATAGTAATATTTAATTTTAAAATGTATTCTGGAAAAAATGTAGATGTGTAGGATATATATTTCTTTAAAATATGCATAATTATTAATTTTACGAAAATCTTGGTGCAAAAGAACCGCGTAAAGGGTTAAAATAAAATTACGTATGTACGTAGTCTATGTGTATTTTTTGTCAGTCAAAATAAGAATAACATTTTGGTTACATGTACCCTTTTCCATGATAATGCTGCGTTTTTAATTTTCCTGCATAAGTATGCCAAGGGCACAGGCACAGACGACTACTTCTGTAAAACAATTGCAAATAAAAGTTCAAGTAAACACAAAATAATATTTTGTTGTTTTTGAAAATTCTCAAAATGTAACATAAACCCTTATTCTAGGAAAGCTGCTAGTTACCATCAAAAAAACTGCTTCAAATTGAAATATTGGAAAATATCGAAAATCCAACAGAAAGTCAAGTTATTATCCAAATTGAAATTAATTTTATCGTTTCCGATGATTTTAGTATCATGTAAAATTTGTTTTGAAATTTTTGAGTTTTAAAGTAATTTATATGGAATCACCCAATCATCTTTTTTTTAATTTAAGTATTCTGAAATTGTTTATAAAATTAATGTTGTGTTAGTAGGATTCGTTAATAAATTTTACAATTACGTAACTTGGGTGAAATAATCTTAAATTGGTCACAATCAGCTTGATTTAATATCACAAAAAGAATACGTAGTCGTTTTATGTAACGTTTTATTGAAATTACTGTACTAAAAGTTTACGTACAATCCATAAATAGCTAAATTGTCTGGATTATTTCAGCCATCAATATATCGACCATTTGCCGTTTCAGCAGCCGGTAGAAAAGTTTAACCTGATTATTTTTGTGGTACAAATTTTATCATCAAAAAATTTAAGCAAACTGCTTATTTGTTTTGTTTGGTGGTTTTAAAAATGAAATTAATTTGACAGTTTGATATATTATTCTTAATATATGTAATCCAATTATATACCACTCGTGAATTAAAAAATAATCGGTTTAAACTAGATACTCAAAATTCTTACATAGATATACTTATGGTTATGTACATTTTGCTTAAAAAGTTTTTTATCAGTTGAATCACAAAAAAAAATTAAACAAAACAACACGCGCTGCTATGCAAGAAGTATAATATGATAACAAATTGCAGCAAAAACATTATTTTTTTTAAATTTATTAGGTTGCTTCAAGTAGATATGAAATCGTTTGATATTCCATGAAATTGTAAATTTATTTAAATAATTTAATAGAGTAAAATTCGCTGAATGCTCGGGTTTACTGAGTTCCCTTAGAAAACTATTTAAATAAATTTTTATGTGTAATATTTAATCTTATGTCAGTAGGATCCTTAATAAATATGTATTTACTATACACTGTGCGGCAATAAAATGTAGCCCTTTTTTAAATATTTATAAATTTTGTTTTCTTCTAAATATCTACTCATTTATCGTCTATTGCATACCACAACTCTGTTTCAAAATCCATGGATAACTTGTTAATTGCAAATTTATATCAAATGATGAATATACATTTATTTTATATACATTAATTCAATTTATGTGGCTCACAGTGTTGTTTTATTTGTTTTCGATTAGAAGATAAGAATATCTTCTCAATTCTAAAAATCTTGACCACGAAACTGATGAGTTCAGTCTGTGATTATTCATACTACACTAATTAGTAATTATACTAAGGTACGTACATCCCTTGATAGTGAATTCGGTAATCGCGGAAACAGCTTATAAAGTTTTACGACTATTGAATCATTAAATTTCTTTAGACTTGTGACGCTTATAGATAAAATTTTACATAATACTGAGCAATAGTGAAACCGCATTTCATCGTCTTATCAAAATTTAAATTTAAGTAAAATATGGTAATCCTAAAACATCCGAGCTATTAAATACTACGCACTTGCCTTCCTTTGTTTGTTTTGATAAGATAAATCGAATTCTTAATTTTCTTATGAAGTTACGTATCCAAGATATTTTTTTTTTGGAAAAGCTTCAAGTTTCAAACCGGTGTTATCGTTACTTTTTATGAATTTATGTAAATATCTATGCAGTATTAATTTATCATTGGTTATCTGGAATTGGTAATTTTTTGCAAGTACAATGTTATTGATCGAAACAAAAAACCCACAAATTGCATTTTTAGGGATTTCTGTGATGTAACATTTATGGCAAAATTTCCACAATAAATTGAATTAAATCAGGATGAGGATAATTATTCACGGGGCTTTCATTTTTTACTAATATTTAAAATCTGTTAAAAACAAAGTTAATTTATTTTGAAGCTATCTATCATTCTAAAGATATTTTTTAAATCCCGAATGGCTGTGCAAATATTTCAAGCATTACGTAAATATTCTAAAATGTTGCTTCGAAATGCAGTTCACGTGAGAAGAAACATATTCAAGTCGGCGCCTGAATACCTCCATTGATGTAGGTATTTACAATTCCAAATATTTTGCCAAGATAAGATTATTTTATTTTACCTTCATGGAACAAAGGTTTACCTGAGGTTAAACTTCAATACATAATCATGCCAATTTTTCATTTTTATAGTTTACATAAATAATTTAACATTTTTCCAAGGAGTTATAAGTTTTAATTCACACATTAAAAGACTTTTCGCCTGTGTGACTGCACATATGCATTTTAAGGGCTTTTACCAATTTGGTTTAAGTTATGAGCTTAACTGTAAAATCATGCATTACAGTTAAGCACACTAGTCGAACATCTTGCTGAAAATAAAATAAAACTTCATAATTACTGCCTCATTATTTGTGTACGTTTAAATAATTATTGTCCAAATTAAATGGCGTGTTAAATCTTAAATTGAATACCTCTTGTGAAAAGCCTCGCGTGATTTCTCACAGTCCTCTCGGCTTTGTTCTGCGTTTGCAGAACACTTCTTTTTGTTACTTGAGGCCGCGTTTTCTTTCGGCTTTGATGATACTCTGTGAAGCAGCCGTCTCCTAATTTAACAGCTCGGTAATAACGTGACAATTCGATGTCGATTTAATGTTCATCAATCGAGCCGCGAATGCGGTCCGGACCGGTAGGCGCCGTGTGGGTGATCTTTATTATCGCATGACTAGCATAAATATTACAACATATTTGTTGGTTCTTATTTTCGTTGCCTGTTAGCAACATCCCGTGACGTATGGTTATTGCTAATCTTGTTAGTTTTAATTTTCTGTCGAGATCGAACGTAATTCGACGTGAAGGCGGTATGAAAGCAGTAGTTGGCATTGCAGCGAGAGGTTGGCGTCTAATTGTTCGAATATATTTAATTTCATACTAACGCAAAAATTCATTTGTATGTTTGTATGGCTTTTCTCTTTGAAATATTTTTAATTAATTTAAAATATCTGAGTTATTTTTAAATATCTAACTAGAAATATACAATAGTTATTTTAAAATATTTAAACGCAATTTGAATTAAAAAATATCTTAGATATTTGCAATTAAATTTATTTTCTCAATATCTTAGATATTAAAATTATACGATAAATTTAATTTAAAATATCTTAGATGTTTTAAAATAAAAGAATTGTTGAATATCTAAGACATTTGGAAATTACCGCCATCTACATATAAGGTTTGTACTACTGCTAAGTCGCACTACGTCCGGCAACCACTTGCGTGGTTATATTATAACCATATTCAAAAATGAATTTATTTATGTGTTACCCTGCTCAAACTGCTCTGCTAAGTAATAGAGAATAGACAAATGGTATATGTTTTCTGACTGGAAAAACAGTTTACATCGATGTTATGTGCACTAGCCATGTGTAAACCTAAACAAACATTTTATTTTCATCAGCGTGCAGTGTCCGCGTTTAAGTCTGCAGCTGTTCACTGTTGCCAGATTTAAGATTAAAAGTCGGCGGACGTACAAACTTTGTAAATATTTTTTTAGGTTTTAAAATATCTAAGAATTTTTAAAATAGACTTATATTCAAATATCTAAGATATAAATTTTTTTTGATGCTTAAGATATTTTAAATTAAAACTGTTTTAAAATACCTACAATATTATCCAACTTTTTGAGCTTAATAATTCGCAATATCCTAAACACATTTTTAATTATTTATTAATATCCTATAGATATTTTGAAGCCATTACAAATTTAAAGAGGTTTTTTTCAAGTAAAATTTTAATATCTTAAGATATTTGTAATATAATCGACAGAAACAAATTAGTTGTAAAAGACATTTTTAACGACATAGAACTACTTCTTGCCTAATTTTATCAACAACGAAAACATTTCAAGAATATTTTTAATTAATTAATTTACTAATATATTATAGATAATATTTTTTTATATTGAAAATAACCAAGTCATTGTTAAAATAAAAATATATCTAAGATATTATTATTAAAATTAGTATTAAAATTATTTCAAACAAATTTGTAAATATTTATGAATATCGAAGGTAGTTTGGAACAAGATAATTTTAATTAAATTCAAATATCTATGAGATATTTTTAAATCATGTAAATTTTAACTTTAATTTTGCAAAAATTGCTGCCATTAAAAAGTAAAATGGCGCTCCATACATGACTTTAACGTGAAAATAGAAACCCAAGATAAGAAAATGATATGGGAATTGATGCACATAAAACAATTTTAATTTAGAGCAATGACAGTGATTAACCGGTAAACATAAATGATCTAATTGATTATTAATAGGGATTTACCGAGTAGTGATTTTGGTCACTGGCGAAATACGGAATACGCATATTCGGAGAACAATTCGGTGTATATCCGACAAACTATTCCGACAAATACTGAATCTCTCACGGCCAATCCCTCTCGGTCCAATAACTAATATTCGGACAACTATTCGGCTATATATTCGATATTCAATCGATTACCGATTTATTCGGTCAGTCTCTCTCGGGCTAATAAAGAATATTCGCGAAACTGTTCAACCAAATGTTTGGTCTATATTCCGAATATTCGGCCACACACACTTGCGATATAACGTTAGCTGTTGAGTTGTCTATAAACCTTATGCATTTTAAGACGGTTGCTTTGAGAAACGGTAAAGATTAAATATGTAGAATTTGTTATATAGTTAACTATACAGGGTGTTTTACGGAGTACAAGCCAACCATGTTGCAATTTGGTCAGGATCAAGATAGCTAATTTACGGAATTTATCACATTGCACGTTTGTCTTTAAATAGATGAAATAAGACCCGATCACAGGTTTGGGGTAGGATCTTGCTACAGAGCACTCTCTCACAAATGGGTTCAATTCCCATAAAATTATGCTTTTCAAAATTATCTTTATTTTTTATTTATTTTCGTGTCATACTTTTATTAACAAGGAAGCGATCTGCGTATTTTTTTAGATTACTTGAAGATGTACATTTACAAAAACATTTATATACGTATTGTAAATAACCTCGGCAATACGGTATAAATATGAACGATTTTAAATATAAATAAAAATACTTTTATCACATAATACTTACCAAAAATGTCGTAAGAACATAAATAAAAAAATAATGAAAAAAAAAGAGAATTTCATGGGAATTGAACCCGGGATCATTGCATTGTCGTGCGAGTGCGAATACACAGACGAAACGTCTGAATTGCCCTTATTTCATGGATGAAATCCATAACAAACGTTTATAGTTATTTTGCATTTCTGTAGCAATTTTTGCAACGGCGGATTCTGTAATATAAATAACGGACGTTCTCTCTAGGCATCTTACTTCAACATTTTCTTAAACAACGTCGCCCTCTCATGTGCCAAAGGCAGGTCTGTAGCGATATAATGCTAAATTAATTTCAGTTTTTTTTTTAAGAAATTGTGATTCTAAAAATTTCCTAAATTTCATTATTTTAAGTTTTCTGTTTTTAAATAAAAAATGCGCACAATTTATAAATTTCTTACAGCAAAATCATAGCTTTACTAACTAGCTAGTAAACAATTCTGCACCAACTTTTTTTTAACTTCTGAATTGTGTAAAAATACCATACTCATGCAGTTAGTTAATAAATAGATACATTAGTGTAAAGTACTTCCTCATTCCTACTTGGAAACATGGATGTTAATGTGTTCCGTGTATTTTCACATTGCATTCACACAGTGGGCAAGTAAAGTGCCAAAACTGAAGTTTTGCGATATGTCTTAAGACGGTCGAAATTTACATGAGTAATGGAAAGTTAATCCGGAACAGAACGTTGCATCCATTGTTTCCTTACTTATTCACACTTTTACATGTAACTATTTTACGTGGGTACTTTCTAATAATTCCGAGATGTGTATCGCATGTAACAGTCTAATAAGGTTCTCTGGTTGCAGTGGCGCACGTGATGTGGGCAGCATGGGGCTGGGGGCGGCGCCCTCCCGGCAGCTCAACTCCTCTGCTCCTCGTTCTCCGGTGCCTGGCGCAAGCCCTCGCCACCGGCTTCCACCGTTTCCTCGCCAGGTTCTCAGGTCAGTCACCTTTCACCTATATTTTTCGTTCTCTATTGTAAATACTATGATAATCACGTTACGCTTTAGAAAAAAAAAAACATTTTTATTATTAGCATTACAAATTTCATCGCGGAATTTCCTACATCTTCTTCATGAGTGCATTTGTAGACTATGGCACGTAAAGTGACCATCCACTTGTGAATCATAGGTAAACACACCTAGTTATAAAAGAGAAATATTAAATACTAAGCTTTATAGTTAACACACCTTCACAATATAGTTTTGTTTGATCATGACTTTGTTTACACCAAGATGTTAGTTAAATTTTGACAAGAAGAATATTCAGCACAAAATGTAATTGTTATTAGAATTCGAATATGAGATAAAATCGTGGAGACATTTAACTAATTATTTTCAAAAGGTGTCAATATAAAGGTGTGGAGCAAGCACGCCACTGCACTATTTTGTACTATTTTGAAGATAAGGTGGTGTAATAAAAATTTATTGAAGACGGTTATTTAGGCCAAGATAGCTAATTTTAAAAGATATTTTTGTAGTGGTAGCTCTAACTATTGACAATTGTTGGTTACAGACGAGATTACGCTTTTGATCATATAAAATTGCAAAAACTTTTCGTGTTTTAGCCGAAATAAAGAAATTTGTTTGTATACAGTTATAAAATTGTTTAGGTTTACTTAAAAGTGCGCTTTCATAGACATCATTATAATGTTCACATTCTGGACATTTAACAGTTACATCACACTCCTCGCGTACTCATACTCCCTGTTCTCAGTTTTTGTTTCGTATGTGTAAGAAATGAACAGGTTTCCTTGATCGGACATTGTTCAGGAGAAGCACTTTTTTGTGTCCCAGCGGCGAATAGTGCGGTACCGACTGCCTGAAACACGAGAAAATTTCGTTCCGCCATGGGGGTTTGAACCTGTCACTAGTCACTACATTGCATGACTATTCTTACAAAATTAAATCCACAAATTTAGGAGTTGAGTTTCTAAGTTTAGAAGCTACAGTTCCCCACCTGGTGGATCTGCCTCGGGATTTAAAATTTTTTTGCATAAATTTTCGTTTTTCTAAAATTCTTAGAAGCCGTCGCAGAAGAAATCGGCGGACTGGAAGAAGAACCAAATCGTACTGTATCCATAGCTCTATGAGGCTACAGAATTTAAAAGAAGCGTGTGGCCTCTTTTTGAAAATTTGTAAATAATTTTGACTTCACAGTTTTCATTTCTATCAAAATTTTTCAACATTGTACCATTTTCGACTCCTAGAGCTGAATACAATGTGAAATATGATCTCGATCTGTCAACATTGAGCAATGACGCGTTATAGTCAAAATTTCAAAATTAAAATTGCAAGCGGCCGCCATTTTGTTGCATTTACCTTTGTATCACATTGCGTTTTCAAATTTACAAAAATCCAATTCTGAAAAAGATGCTACCAAAAAACATGATGTCTAACTTCCGTTTTTGGTTTTTATTTTATTTTAATTTTAAAATTTTATTAGTGAATGTTTCATATATCTCCAGATCACAAAGCTCATCCGTTCGGGGCGTCATTCATTCGCACCCACCCACCCACATATACAGTCTCTGGCCACATTAATGCACCCCAACCCCTAAATTTTAATAATTTTGAAAAATAGCGATAATAATCACTTTTATTAAAGAAATGTTTCTAAACGCAAACTACCCTCTCGTGAACCCTAATTCCGAAAAATGAAATATATTTAACATAAGGAGTATAAGTTCCTTTATAAATCGACACCCTTAAATCGCCTCCAAATGCACCTCCAAATCGTAGGGAAAAATTAGAAAAATTATAGAAGACAAGAATCATTTCCATATATTAAAATAAGCTATTCATATTTGAAAGCAAATTGGGGGGGGGGGGGGTCATGTTGCAGTGTTGACAAATGATTATTTTTAACGTAACTATATACGAGGGTAACGCCGTAATTATTGAGAATAAGAAACACGATTAATGTTTTTAAAATTTTATTTTAAATATGTTCAAAGTAATTCCCTTCAGCAATAATGCACTTCACCATTCTTTCTTTCCACTTCTTGAAAGCCCCCAACCCATCTTCTTTTGGAATGCCTTCAAAATGGTCGTTATTTGCAGTATCAATTTCTTCCTCGGACAAAAATCTTCTACCCCGTAGATTTCTTTTAAGCCCATAAAATAGCCAAAAGTTGCACATGGCTAAATCAGGCGAATAAGGCGGATGTTCTATTACTTTTATGTTTTTTCTTGCCAAAAACTGGCAAGTCTGTTCTTTGCTTAATTCCATTTTTTCAGCAACAACACTACTTAAAAACTGAATAGCCTTCAACTATCGTAACTTCGCAAACTAAACGTCAAGTGACAGCTAGAGAAATATGTAAAATGAATGTGTAAATTTTGTTTTTCTTGGCATACTAGATTTTTTGATTCTCAACAATTTTAGCGTTACCCTCGTATATATGAACACTATATCACACGGTTCAATAGTGCGTCTATTAATGTGGCCAAGGACTGTAAGTATTTGTAAAAAAATCTATTTTTTTGGGTTTTTGGAGATCTAAAACATGTATTTGCGTCAAAATCTCAAACTAAGCGAGATAACCCAGTGCATAAAAGATGATGAGCAGAAAAGCAGTAAGCGAAGAGCGGTTTTGTACAAACTCGGAAACAACGAGATATGAATGATTTGATTTTTTTTTTCATTCTTATATTGTTTTTGTCCCTATACTAATTTAAAAAAAATAACTGAATTATAAACAGAACAATGTATCCACTTTTGCGGTTTATGGAAATAGTACTCAAAAGACCCGGAATTAACGATGAAATGTGATGAAATTAAAAATAGTATTCGAAGCCGAAGGTTTATGCTGCTTATGGCAAGCGGCCCGATGAAAGAAGAAGAGAACGAAAATTTATTTATAAATAAGGGAATTCGAAAAGCAGGCGGAGAGCTTTGTTACTGCTTTGTTCCGCATAGCTAGGTACATCCGAACGGTTTTATGCGAATGAATCATTCGATTATTAAAACCATTCGAACAGCAATCATTCGATTATTAAATCATTGATTATGTCCATCACTAGTTTTATAGCTGGCTGTTTTTGTAATACTCGTAGTCTTACTTGTCGATGGTATATTATAGATGTGACAATTTTTCATTCTTTCTTTTCATTATTCCTTCTTCGTATTTGCAGATTCTCCTTATTTGTTTGCGATTTTGCTTATTCAAAATTGATTGTAGTTTGTACCTAATTTCTATGTAATTTGCTATCACTAATTTAAGCACAATTATTGCTATTGATGCCCTGTATTACCTTGTATTTCTAATCCGCCTTGTTCTGTTTTGATTTCCTTTACCTCCATGGAAACTAGTTGCTATGGTTCAGCATTTATCGTTCTGGATATTTACGCATTGATTCGCTGCATGCAATAATTTAGATTTAAAATGGTTTCTTGTTGCGTTAATAATTTATACATTCTCTCAAGTTGCTTCTCCGATGATTGAATTCTCCTTCTCATCGTCTTTACACGGGTCGCTTGGCAAGAACAGGATCAGGCATTGGTTTCATCGTTTATGTGGCCTCTGTCGTAGCTTACTACCTTACCTTGTTTATTTACTTATGCAAGCTAAACTTCCGATGTCTCCTTTAAAACAAAGTTAATATCTTACGTCTTACGGTATTTTTTAATTTAATCACATTTCATCGCCAATTCTGGCCTGTTTTTTAAGTAATATTTCCATAAACCGCAAAAGTGGATAGATTTTTCTGTTTTATAACTAAATTATATTTTTAAAATGTGATCAGAGACAAAAGCATTGTCCGAAAATTTTAAAATCATCCAATCGTTCAAATGATTTTTTGTAACCCATCGAAATATTTCATAATCGAACAGTTAGATTATTTTTATCGAAACATCCCATTACTAAGTAAAACCGTTGACCAAGTACGCTACGGGTTTCCGGTTTAATACTGATAACATTAAAATTGCGAAGGACTATGCTGGTCCTGGAAAATAAATTATTTAAATTGTTAATGTAGGCGTTATAACTTTTGCGTGTTAGTTCAGTTGTCTATAAATTCTAACAATTTATTTATTATTACTATTATCCCCCTAGGAAATTAGAAATAGTTAATCCTGGGAAAATACCTCAATTCCATAACAAGAAAAGACGCGCACCGTTTTATATCGTAATTAGTGGTGGGTTGGAACTTCAATCTCTCCATTGGGAGCCTCCAAATACGTTTTAATCCAGAAATGAATCTTTAATTGAAAACCACTGAGAATTTTATTCAAATTCAAATTTATTCTCGAAAATTGTGACATACCAGAAAGTTTTGTCGATATTGTCTGAATATTTTCATGTTTTCTATTTATCAGCAAATAACGTGGATTTATTGGAAACTTGCTGAAAGTAGTGTTAATTAAACTGAAAAATTTGTTGATTTCCAAAAAAATCGGCTCAGCTGGGATAGGATTTTATCGCACACCAAAACTATCCCACGATTCCAAAAGCATATGTAAGTAGCCAAAGGAATCACTAATTATCAAGCTCCTTTTAAGACAGTTCCAAATTTGTTGTCTGAAACTATTCTTTGCCCAAGAACAATAATTTTGAGTTACCCAAAGCACTTAACGATGCCTTCTAAATTCCCAGTTCCTTAAAAGGCTCTTTTAGCATGTTACGTCTTTATCTGTTGGAAATAAACTCGAGTTAATTGCTTGGCATTAATTATTTTCCCATTAGGAGGGCGGCGCTTTCCCGGTTTGCCTCAAAATGCAACTCTTGTTACACAATATGGTGGTAAACACCAATTTCACCATTAGTAAGTATTCATTTCTAAGTAGGTCAAATTGTGTCAACTTGTTCGCAAATTACCGGTTTCCAGTGTGGCGTTTAAAGTATTAACGCGCAAGTGGTGGACTAATAAGAAGTCCCACGGGTGGATGTGTGTGTGTTATGTACGTGTACGTGGTAATTCGGAAAGGAAGTGTCCAATTGTGGTCGTGAGTAGGAGGAACCGCTCACGCGTGCCGTGTACTTTTAATTTTCTTTCGAGTTGTGCACGCTCTCGGCCACATATTTATTATATACTTATTGTAGGAACAGTATTTTTAAATAACCATTCAGTTAGTGTTTGATTTCTGATGCCCGAAACCACACACAATGGGAGGAGTTCGCGAAGAAACAAAAATGGTTGGCCAAGAGCATTTGCAAATATAGTCACTTTGTAAAGCTTTTTTTAAGTGGTTTATTCTAGTCTTACAGATAGAGGTTGGCACTTTTAGTCCGGACCGTTTGGCCCGTCACGAATCTCGACTGTGGAGATCAGGGTAAACCAAAATGGTTTGCTTGGTACTTACTCAATTTCGTTTATTATTGTTAGAGTCCTAGAATTCAAAAAGCTTATCTTTCAGTGTTTAGGGTAAATTCGATCTAGATTTCTTTGAAATTAAATTTTATAGGTTAGATGTAGCTGTGGGCAGAAAATAATTACCAAAGCTCTGCTGTTCAATATTTTGAACAATGCTATTCCTGTAAGATCATTTAAAGTCATTGTTGTTTCTTTTTATAACGAACTGTCTTGGTAACAAACTATTCTTTTTTTAAGAAAACAAGAGAAACGAACTATGGCTGACAAGGAAAAATACCAAGAAATGGTAAAATACAGGGTGGTTAAGAAAACAAAACATCACACGTTGTTGCATTTTATTCAATAAAAATTGAGTAATCGTGCGTTAATAACAATCAAATTGTCACCATTTTACTGGAAACTTACACAATTATTGGGTGCGACAAGGAAAGGATACGCAACTAATGAGTG
The DNA here is from genome assembly GCA_958336395.1 of Ctenicera cuprea. NCBI lineage: Eukaryota > Metazoa > Arthropoda > Insecta > Coleoptera > Elateridae > Ctenicera > Ctenicera cuprea. The sequence goes on along the minus strand of OY284495.1, from coordinate 15,546,523 downwards.
CGACAAGGGATGAAGATAAAAAAAGGCCTTAACTTGGTCCTCTCATTATTTTTGTTCCATGTCGCACTTATTAGTTTCCAGTAAAATAGCGACAATATTTATGCCAAACCGGGTGGAATCGGCAGAAGTGGGGCATCCATGGGTCGACTCTTTTGTTTTTGAACGCACATACATGTTTTGTTACGTACTTTCAAGTACTTTACCTTGGTATGTGAGAAGAGGAAATTAGTTGTGTCAAATCCGGTATAATTTGAAATGTGTTGTTTTTTATTTTGATAGTTTTCGTTTGTTATTTTATTTTTTGCATTTGTTCGAATTGAAAGACAATCTCAAATACAGATCCATAATATAATATTCTACATCTGAATCATAGTAGAAGATCCATGTTTGTAATTAACACAAAATGGGGAAAGTTTCTAAAAAACCGGGAAAATTGTTCTTTAAAGTTTTCACGTAAATATAATAACTTCAAATTAATCACTTGATCGTTTGTTTTGGCAGTAATAAGTGTCGGGCGATTTATATCGGAGATTCCCTAGGGGTTCGTCCCCATATATCTCTGGAACAACTTGTACGATTTTTATCAAATTAGTTAAGTGGAAGTTCTGTACATATTTCTGAGAATCTTCAAATAAAGTATCTATAACGATTTTTAGTCTGAAATCTGAAGCGCATCTAATCTGCCACGGGGCGAAAGGTTACCGTGCTGCCATGCGGTTTAGCCGAAGTTATCGTCGCTTACTGTTCTTATACGGTATGAGACTACGTATTGCATAGGCTTTAGCAAGTTCAAATTCCCTCTGGGACGGTACCTGTTTTAGATTCTTTTTCTTGTTTTAATTTTTGTTATAACAATATTATTCATTAATTTATTGGCTCGAGAATATTTACAACGTAAACAGTATGGGAAAGTACCAGCGTATATTAACTTACTCCTGTAATGTCAAATTTATCGATTAAAATTTTGTACATCTGCAGACTTGATCATTATCTGTTTTAATTACACTTTCCCTTTACTTTCCCATGTATGAGAATCTTTTCGGGAACTATGACCTAAAACTACTTTCCGGGAAAGTGCCGATCACTGCAATCGGATAATACAATTAAAAAAAAATGAAATTTAATATAATTAAACCAGTGTGCGAAGATTTTAATCAAATTGATTTAAATCGTGATTTAAATCATGATTTAAAGCACATGATTTATATATAAACAATTATTGATTTAAATCGTCAACTGGTCTTGTTTCCATGTTAAATTTTCCAATTAGTACAATAATGTGCAGTAAGCTTAAAACAGTATAGAATTACGTGAAACTGTTAACATACTTCGAGCTGCATAAGCTGCTAAAGTAAGCTTTACTTCTGCAGAAATCCATACATATAATAAAAATTTAATTCCGGTGCTGCCACGCTGTTGGACACGGGTTCATAACTCGAGCAGTAACAAAGTTTTACAAAATTCTGTGCCGTTCAGGAATAAGGGGGTGGATCAGGTGTACAGCCGTTATGTGCCGATTCATGGTGGGTAGGGTGGGGGAGATCAGAGTCGTTTATATGCGACTTTATGATTTAAAAAAATAATACAAAAGAAAAAATAGGGTACACATACCGGGTGTAACAGAGAATCGATCCTTCCTCCCTTTATTTTTATTTATTAAGATAATAATCAATTAAAATTTGGAACTGCTAATATGTAGGTGGGGCCCTAATATTTGACGTAGTTTACGACTTTCTAGAACTTCCGATTTTGCCGAAAGTTATACCGACTTTCTTAGTTGAAATGTAACACCCTATATATTTTTGACATTTTTAAATTCGGCCGAAATTCTGCATATGGTGGCGTAGTTTAACTTAATGTTTAGTTAAATATAACAATATCTAGGGCCCTGCATTTAAAATACAAGAAAATTGGTGTCGGTTCTGGTGAAAGCTTCAGTAAGTCGTAATCTACATCAAATAATATATGCCCATGCTTATATTAACCATTCTAAAATTAAACTGATTATATTAATAAATAACCAAGAAAATGGGACTGGACCGAACACCCGGTATGACATGTGTATGTCAAACATTTTGTTAGACTTGATATAAAAATATTTAGACAAAAATACTTAATACTGGCGACAATACGTTATTAGTTTGTGCAAGTAAACAGGGGTATTTAAATTTTTTTTAAGAAAAAAATGTTTTATTCACAAAAATCTTTTTAAATCAAAAATTCCAATTTAAATCAAATAAATCGATTTAAATCAAATAAATCGATTTAAATGAAATAAATCGATTTGTTTATAAAAATCACGATTTTTGCACCCTGCAATAAACTGAGAAATGAGACAATAATGAAGTTTTAACTAAATAACTGCGCTCAAACAAAGTCACACGTTCTTGCTTTTAAAGCTGCAAAGTCTTACAAGTTTACGTTTACCAGTGTTAGTTTTTAAATATTTCGTCAGTCTTTTCGCAAGGTATGTATTGAAACTCTTGGTAATTTTTTGGTTTATTCGTATGGCAGAGCTGCCAGGTTTCACATGCGCCACATACAGCTGTGCGATTTCAGCGTAGTGTGCGTATTATAAAGAGATGATGGTAACAATTGAGTCGTCAACCAATAGTTATTTAAGTAACAAGGAATGTAAAGACGTAATAACATTCGAGGTAGGTAAATACGACCCGAGGCGAAGCCGAGGCTTGTGGCCTGCCGAGAATGTTAATAGTCGATACATTCCATGTTACTTATTAAATTTTTCACGCTACCGGCAATGTAAGTAGGCCTACAGATAGAAATTTAATCATATTTTAAAAGTTCGTTTTGACAGCTGTCATCGGAATTATTTTTTAAAAGCCCCATAAGTTGTCAGTGCTTGTTACCATATCAACGAACAGTTAAAAGCAACATTGTAGTATTCTGTTTGAAATAAAATATTGGAATCTGTACCTTGTTGCTTTAATTATTATCCTAGGAATGTAAATGACACTATTAAGTTCCGTCGTCATGTGTAACTAGTACACGAATGTTATCAGCCATTTACAATCCCTGTAGCTATGGATGTAAGGCCTACTTACATTGCCGGTAGCGTGAAAATTTATTTTAAATGTTTTTATTTATAGTTATCATTTTTTCTCTTTTCAGTATTATTTAGACCGCTAATAGAGCGCTGCATTCTGCATTTTAAAATAGACTGCAAGAGACAATTAATTAGATAAATAACATATAGGTCTAAATTATACAATTTAATTAATGCTAAATGGTAAAACTATTTTAAGGATGAAAAAAAATTATTGTAATAACGAAAAAAATTTGATTAATGCCGCCCCTAAGCCGCCGCCGCTCCTGAGCGGTTACCTTGCCGCCTACCCGGTTACCACGGCCCTGATACTTTCCGATTCACACGATAAACAAATTATGTATAGTGCTGGAGAAATGCAGATTTAACTGACAATTTCCGCAAGCATAGAAGACAGAAACTCCCGGAATTTGTAACGTAACAACTTATTCCTCGGCGCTACACTGTTTATCTTCTGAAGTTTTTCCAGTAGTATTTCGGTATTTGGTAGGAAGAGTTATACAATACCTTAACTTATCAGATCTGACTAACAAGGTCGGTATGTACTATACAGATGAAAAAAAAGCAGAAAAATACGCAGGTAGTATCAACAACGAATAAATTCCGTTAGTCATGTAATCGGTATACCAAACAACAATATTTATTTAATTTAATTTTAGTAGTTCAAAAATAGTTGATCCACTCCATTTTAGGCAAAGAAAAATTTAAAGACAGTTTTTCTCTGCAAATTGTTAAATTTTGCGTCTATTTTTTCACGTGTCGAATTGTATCATCCCTTATATAGTTTTTCGCAAGCAATTCCAGCTCATTGTTTAAAATTTCTGAATACTTTCTATTCTTAGTTGGTACCAGCCTTTCATTTATTCCTGTGCAATATTACGAAATGCGTTCATTTCGCTGTCGTATCCTTATTATTGTTATTTCTTAATGTGTGTAAACATGTTAGGACTGATGTAGGTAGCGGATCTGTAGGTATATAATGATTTAGTGTCGGTGTCAACCTAAGTAGGATCGCTACACATGGTTGACGGTATTACACAATAAAAGCGATATGTGACGGCATTTCTTAAAATAATACCCATTTTCCTTTTCGGTGTCGCCTCGAGTTAATATTATAATAATGAATTGTTTGTTTGCGGATGAGCTTACTGCATTATTGCTCTATTATGCGTTATTTTTAGATTGCCATGGCGCGCCTAATAAATTAGACTTGATATTTTTACGATGCCTGGATTAATAGGCAAGTTTTCCTACATCAGCTTTTGTTTTTGTACATTAAGTCTTTAAATACTATTCGTAGGTAATATAATTATTTTTTATTCCATCATTTTCGCTTTATGATCATGAAACAGCTGACAACAGGTGCCAGATGTGTTTTACAAATGCGTTTGTTCTACTAGGCACAATCATTTGTTGCAATTAAAAAGCTAGTAGAAACAACTTTTCATTTGGAGTGAAATCTGTTGACAAGTAACATTTGCAGTTATTGAATAATACTATTTATTATAAAGTGAAGTTAAAGTTTATAAATTAGCCATTCAAAAAATTTATCCAAATACCCTAACTTCATTCGATACAATTAAATATGCTTCCATCCCATATTTTGGTAAGAAATCAGAAAAAATTGCCAAAGTTATAAACAAAACAAATAAATATAAAGTAAGTTTTAAAACAACTAGAAACATCTTGAACAGTTTGTTTAATGCAAAATCAAAAACAGACAATTTGCTAAAATCAGGCATTTACAAATTAAATTGTTCGCATTGTAATTCGGTTTATATAGGCCAGACAATTAGAAATTTTGATATTAGGTATAAAGAACACGTACGTTGTTACAAATACAAACACCCACATAAATCCAATTACGCCAAACACTTACTAGAACAAAATCATTCAATGACATCTAATAATACCATAAAATGTTTACACTTTTGTGATGATAAACGTAAATTAGATATACTAGAAGCTTTTGAAATTCACAAACATTTAAAAACTGTACCGTTAATGAATGAGCAAATTGATCTCTTAAATTCTCCTCTATTGGACATTTTGGAATAAGAAATCAAGTCATCTGCAGACGATTACCGAGATCAAGTCACCAAGTTCTATTGCTATAACAACACTAACTGTTTACTTGTTCATATAACCTTTGACAATGGCATGTAAACATGCCGAAATACGTATAAGGTTAAAATAAATAAATATTGTTATAGTAATTAAGTATTTTATATACAGATAATCGTCATTTATTGAAAATGCCTTTCGCCAGTTCAAGATAATTTGGGCATGAGCTGAAAATATCCCGATTTTTAACTTTTGGACCAATTACGTCATTAGTTTTTCGTGGTCATTGCTTCCCTCTGAAGATTAGGATTTGACGAGTTCAAGGAGCTGTTGGTGGTAAATGAATGTGGCTATTCTTGTTTCTGCAATTCCCATGGTTGTTGCTCCGTTTCGTTGTTTGAAATTAACGGCATTTAACACAACATGGTAATTAGTTTGTCGCCGTTTGTTGCTCGAGGCGACCACTGCATGGAAATTAGATTCAATATTTTGAAATGTATCAATCTCTTTTTTCTTGAGCGTGGGAAATAATAACTTGGCGCAATACTAGGATCGGTGTAAAAGCGTAATTATGGCGTAATCAGTTTGTGCGAGCGTTTTATTTGTCTTTATTATAATTATGTGGATTATGATTTTTTAACGGCGTGCCAAGTCCTGTTCACCTTGTCTTGTTCTGATACTTGATATTTGCTACCGTGCCTGTTGTAATTTTAAACGCAATTAGACTTTTTGTAATTTACTGTTTGCTTAAGAGTAGTGATGTAAACTTCTCGAGCATGTATTTTTTGAGAACGTTCTCCGATCATGAACGACCATTTACGAGAATAAACGAGCATTAACTGGTATATTATGAGAATTTATGTTTGGGATTACAACACAAACGTTTTTTTCTAAAAATGCTAAAACTTCTCAAATTTTGTCGTAAATTTTGGAAAAATCTCAATTTTGTGCTTTAAATTTGAGTAAATAAGGATTTTTATTAAATCTCAATTTTTATCTATTCAACCGAACTCATTAATTAAAAACGGCCGAAGCAGGTCGCTGGTACTTTCTCATACTTTTTACATTTTGAATATTCTGGCGCCAGTATATGACCGAATAACACTGTTTTAACAAAAATTGAAGAAAAACAATTTAAAAGAGTAAGGGCGAGCAGGAATTTGAACTTGCGATAGTCTGTGCAATAGGTTTTCGTATCGTAGCTGTACGCGTAGTAGCAGCGACTAAACTGCACGAAAGCAAAGTGCGATTAATTAGAATCCACTTTAGACATCGGATGAAAAATCGCTATAAATGCTTTATTTGAAGAGTTACCAGAAATATGCAAAGATCAAAAATATATTTTTTAACTAGAGCTTATTAATAAGTATATTAATAAAAGTTTTGGATAATTCATAAAAACTACTCTTTTGCAGTTTTGCTTCTTTTATTATTATTATTATTATAACAGTCTGATGTGGGATGTAGTACCTAAGTCCAGCTTGATTTTCTGGCTCTATCTTCATGTATTGTAAATTTATGTATTATTCCATAAATTTATTTCTGCTACATCTGACTATTAATTTGCAACCCTTTGCATTCTTGCAAAGTGTCTGATAGCATTCATCTATGTAAGTTCCAGGTACAAAAAACTTAAGAAAGCATATACGTATGTAAGCTTCTCATAATTACTATAGTTGATAACCATTCATAGCATAGGATACGAAAATTGTATATATTTAAGATTTTCCGCCACGTGAAAAAGTTTTCACATATGCAAAAACAGAAGTATCCGTAAAAGATTTTAGAACGGCATAACAACCTAATGGATATGGCGGTGTTGATGGTTAAACGTCTATTATACTGTGTTTTCGTGTTACTCGGAAAATAACTTCGGATTCGTGTTTGGAAATCGGAAAGCCCATGAAATGACACTTGCTGTTTGCAATTAAAAATTGAACTGTGTTATAGTTCTAATCTTGATTCAAATCGTATGATTCTTTCTTCTTTGTACCTGTGCAGATCCACCTTTTTAACTTGTTAATTACAAAACTGACCATACCATTAAACCAACATTGCAAATTTTTTTTTGTACGTTGTTTTCTAATATAAAAGCTTTTGATACAACGACAAATCCCAAGGCAGCAGACTATTTTTCTTGCGTTAGTGCCAAGTTCACCACGTAGACCAAAGCTCATCCAGTCCAACTCCGTAAATGGCATGCCTAATCAGACATAATCAGCCTGGCATGCTTTACGCACCCGAAGAAGTCAACAGCAGTTCGGCACGCTATACTCCATTTCTTTACCTGGTGGTTCGCGCGTCCTTGCCGGCAGCGCTAGACAAAGCGCGGACCACCCACTCCTCCGCGGTGCACATTCCACGGGGGCCCCCGCGTCATCGCCGCGGTGAATCTTCTTCGAACTAGTTTGGAATTATACTGTCGTTGTCCTGATCTTGATCCTGATTCTGCATGTGCGTTTGTCGAGAAAAACAAGAACTTATCTTGAGATGTTCGTCTTTTCTCTGCAGGGTTGTGTTGAATCCAGTATGTAGAAAAATAATACAGGATTTAGAGAAATATTTTTATAAGATCTCGATTGAGTGTTTTGAGTGGAAATACGTCAGGGAAAGTGAATTTCACTTACTGAAGAGTTTTGGGTAAAGGAAAAACACGTTTTACGAAGAAAAAAGGAAAGTAAAAAGATGGTTTATTCAAAGAAACGTTTTGGTTGAAAGGTTTTACTGATTTCTCTGATTGTTGTTGTAAATATTTAATGCAAAACATTTTGTGATGCGTCGTTGTTAAAATTAGTTGGTTACACCTATACGCTGTCTCTGAAGTTACTCCACAATTGGTTTAACAAATTATAATAGACGACTCAACAGCTAAGGTTACATCGCTTCTGTTCAACAGTCGATGCAATTGTTTTTTTGAGCTTACTAGGTCAACGGCTTTACCGCTCGCCAAATAAGGCATTTTCATAAGAGGGTTAGCTAAATATCGGAACTTTTTATTATAACTAAAAGTTTCGCTTTTGGTTGCCACAAAACCTACTCAGGCCATTTCCTGTTTTTTGAAAATTAATAATCAATCAACTGTCCGATGTTTCATTGACACAGCCAATCATTTAACATTTTAGTGATTATATTCTGTCTCTCCTAGTAGCGGATTATGATCGCTAGTTTCGTAGCGGTAATAAACCATTACCATGTAAAAAGAAAATTAAAATTGTAAAAAAAATTAATTTCAAATAAGATGCAAAAAATTTTTCATTCTTGAAATAATCGTTTTTTTTTGTCATCTAAACTGCTAAAACCAATCGGTGGCGGGCCAGACCCACGTGTCACTCGGGTTCTTGTTACATTACTACTGATAATTTTGTCTTGGTCATAGACATGTTTTTACAAAATCTTGTTATCGCTGGCTGATCCAATACTTTCACGGTATGGACAGTTCACTGGTGAGGTTTTATTTATAAAAAAGGTTTGTTGGCCTTCTCGGATACACTATAAAATCTCGCTCGCGACCATACATCGTCACTACTTTACTGGAAACATGTGCCAATAGTGAGTGCAACAACTAAGCGAGATAATGGGCGTGCCAAGTGGGGATTCACGTATCCACGTCTACTTTTAATTTTAAAACGGTCACTCAGTACTCGTGGATATGTGAATGTGTATTTTATACTTCCCTTCATTGCCGTAGTCATTAGTTGCTTATCCGTCTTTGTCGCACCCGTTAGTTGCCCATGTTTTCAAGAAAACAGCGTATATCTGTATACGCGCACTTTATCATTTCTGTTTTTAGACACCTTCTGCCTGTTTTATATTAAGTGATTACAAATCCGGCATATGTTTAGCAAATGACCATTTTAGGAATACAATTGGGATTTGAATCATCCTACACCTACTTCAGTTCTGTGAAATTGAATTCCAGAACTATCTCCTCGCATTATGTTCATAATGGGGTGTATTTGTATTTTATTTAACTTGGATTCAGTGAATAAAATTATTTAGTTAGTGCTCGGATCTGGTTATTTTTGTATCTGCCGTTTTCGCCTAATGAGATTTTCCAACTTTCCTGTCGGAGAGTGCAGTTAAAAATATTTTGTTTTATGAAGCTTATCTTGTTTGAAATGCAACGGTTTGTTTTTTCATGTAAGTAATAATACAGATTTTGAGTTAAAAAAAAGATATCGATAATTATATTTGTATTTTGTTTTTAACACAAGGAGGAGTGTACATGTTTATTTTTTTAAAATTTTATTAAACTAATAAGGAAAATTATTTTCAAAATTAGAATCTGTGATTTGGGCCGGAGACAACAAAGATTTTTTAAATATTAATGGTTCCACGTGTACTTTGCTAAAATTATTTTTTATTTAAGATTAGTTTATTTAAATCCTTTCAACTATTGGTAGTTCGTCGTTCACTACCCACCGTATGACGTTTGAAGCCAAAGTTTTTTCAGTCAGTCCGAGGTGAATGACATTTATACTTTTTCCCATGAAATTGTTGTATTAAGCAATATTAATTTCTTTTTCATTATATGCAAATTTAATCGTTAGTGAAATTATTGACAGGACATTTGGTATTCTTAACCTAGATTATCTTGGAAAACATTGCACAACTTTTTTAAAGATATGCAGGGATTTTTTTACACAATTTTTTGTTAACTTTTTCAGCGCCAATAATAAAAACTTAATGAAGAAACTGTAAGGATAGATTTAATTTCTGCTATATTTGGCTATAGTATGAACGAAACGGCTTTGTACATTTAGTTGTTTTAAACTATTTAATTTTTATTGTATTTGTCTTTTGCCGTCATAACGTGTACAACCGTTATTATGTTCTAAATTTAGGTGGCATTGAAATTTTTTCTAACATTACGCAATCTGCTAGTAATTACATTGTTCCTTCAGTAGTCATAGTATTTTTTAATTGTTCGATATGGTTTTATGGTTGCATTTTATTCTAAATCCGGTTCGGCACAATAAAATAATGTTTTATTATTTATTGTTAACATAATGACGTGACACCAAAGTAGTTATCGTTGCAATATTCATTTGTACTGACTGTACGCAAAAACCTGTCGACCTTAGTAATGACAATAACAGTACACGTACTCTCTCGTACTTACTGATAAGTAATAACAGTATGACTTTCCTACATTACGCGATTATTTATATCAATATTTGCATATCAACAGGTGTGAACAGCTAATAAAGAGAAACGTATGTCTCAATTTATGAATCAGAGATTCGCTTGGAATCTCTCCAACCTTATTTAAAAATAGACGCGTAGACACGTATATTTAACGCGATTTGCTCGGATTTTTTTATTGTATTGCCCCTGTTTTAAATCTTACCGCTCTCTTGTAAACGAGAAAATCGTAAATTTTTAGATGGGCGTTTTTTTATATATTTATAACTGAAAAACCGGCCCCAATTTATTATATTTTCCGCATTTTCTTTCTTCAGATCTAAACATGTTAAACTCAAACAAGTCGCAATATATTCCGCTAAAAAATTACTTTATGGATGTATTAAATAGCAGTGGTCCACGCAACGTAACCTTGAGACACTCCTCCCGCCACTCCAAACTGCCGATCAATAAGATTATGACTACATTACCTAGTAGTGGTCCATGTAACGTAATCTTGAGATGCTCCCTCCATACCAGACAGGAACTGCCGACCAATACATCAAAAATGGTTTTAATTTTACTAAAATATGGAGTATAATACATATGTTGCACTTTGTGTCTGTTTGCATGTGATAATTTTTAATGTATTTTTCGTGCGATGCCAACTTTTAAATAATTACTCCACAAACTTTCTTTGTGTGACGTAGCGTGATGTCTCTTACTGACGAAATTGTCTGAGATCTTGGGGACTTTTAAATTCGGCGCTAATTACTTATTAAGGTGCATGTTTATTACGGTCGTGTAAACGACCCATAATGGCGGCGGAGATGTTGGTCTCAAATATTAGATAACGTTAAGGTAACAATTTGAAAGTCGCGTGGGGTGAAATTATTATTTTTTTTTGCTGCTTGTGATGACTATTTTAACGACGTCGGCGTTATGGCACTTTTAAAATTTGGATTTGAATTTTAAATTTAGATGACGAATTAATTAAATAAATAGAATAGCTTAATTAAAGATAGAAAAATGATGAGAATTTTTTACAAATGTGAATTTTTATCATTCCCGATAGTTCTAAACTTAAATAGAGGTCTGTCGGATTAACACTCCTCTCTCCTCAACAATAAAAAGTTGAAAACTTCTGAAACTCGCGAAAGCAAATTATCACTTTCTGCTGACGTTTCCAAGTAAAGTTTTTTCTTAATACAACACCCAGTTTTAAGTCGCTTATTAGGAACCCGTAAATAACAAATTATGAACATCACACGGACTGTTACGGTATATTGATGGGGGCGCTGAGAGGCAGCGACCGCTTAGATTATTACTGTAACTGCTCGGGGAGTCTTGCGGATATCAGGCGCAAGATAGTGCTCCAAAACGTTGCGTCTGCGTAGAGATCGGGCAGGGGGCTGGTAGGTCTTGCTTGTGTCTTGCTTTCTTTGTATGGACTGATAGAGACTGGTACCGGGTTGGCGAAGGACGATTTGATGACCAATCTGGGTCTTGCGTCCACGCTGGAAAGATTGCTATTGAGCGGGAACAGTTATTTTGTAGCCTCAAAGAGGGCGCGGAACTTTTTATCAACAATCGGGCTGGAAGAAAGAATAATGTGGGCTTGTTGCCGGTGTTCTTGCCTGGATGAAGGGGGGGGGGGGGCTTTGGAAAATGAACATTACTTCGCGGTTATTTACAATACGTGTTGGGATTTGGGCTTCGTTTTGTCGGGTTGCATTCTGAGCCTAGTTGGTTTTTATTTAACCTGGTAGTGGCTGCAGGGCTCTAGAAAGAACTTGCTGCGCAGGGCTGATCTAGTTTGCTTAGGTCCGGAAGGCTTACGTTCGATCAGTATGAGTAGGGTTTATTACGAGTTTGCTTCAGATCGCAAGCTAATCCCGAAGCAAATTCTCAAATGTTATTTTTGGACTGTTAGCTTATACTAGATCTGAAAGTCGACTTGTTTTCCTGTGCAAATGCGCTGTTTCTATAGCGTTTTTGAAGTCACTGTAGAATGTCCACACAGTACAAATAAAAAACATTGTTTTTGACGGATAGGCGAAGAATTGATAATTTAATGAGTATCTGTATATAAAATACTTAATCACTTTAACAATTTCTAGAAATTGTTAAAGTGATTAAGTATTTTATATACAGATACTCATTAAATATGGACTTTAACGAAGTAAAGCTGGAATTGATAAATAAATTGATAATTTACTTTTCAACGTCATATGAGAAAGTGGGACGGACTGTGGTTGTTGTGCAGAGAGAACGGTATCCGGCGTGTCCATAGCAAAACAGAAGTCGCCGTTTTAAAAGACCCCCCCCCCCCCCCCATGGCGCCGATTGGCTGATGAGTTTAGTCGTACACGGACAGCGCGTAGTAAGGATTTACGGCTGGTTGGGGACATGAAATTTGCTAATTTTGTCATACTTATCAAAGGTTTTACACTAGGTTTTTCGACTTCAAGGGAGGCACTGATAGTCTTTTCTAAATAACTATTTTTGCTGTACTTTGTTTTATGCTATATTCGGGAACACTCTAATTTATAATAATACGTCTAATAGAATTTATTAGAGGGCGGATTAAGGTTTTCCCAGATTATTTCTTGGGTTACTTCAAGAATAAACGAGCCTTTTTAAGATTTATTAGGTATCGAGGAAATATATTTCTGTACAAAATTAAATAAAAAAGATTTCTACCTAAATGCATGGTTTAACGGGTTGACTGAATATTCTTAATTTTTACGTACATTAGTATTCTATTTTTTTCTCAAAATTCGTATAAGACAGTAACTATAACATGAAATATCAAACAGTGGTGTAGTATAAGCAGTTTTGCTGTTTTTTCCCTATGTAAGTTATACTTTGATGTCATTGACTCTTCTTGGAATTCAATTTGCGAATTGCTTAAGGGTAATAACCAGTCCGACATTAGCACTCAGTTGAGGGTGTGACATGACTTGCTCAAATTCTAACATTAATTCCTTTCGGATTACAAATGCATGTTGTTCATTACGAATTGTGTTTTAAAAATTGATTCTTTACCAACGGTGACGTACCAGTGCTGCTCCAGTGCATAACTTGGCAAACATTGAAAACTGCAGTAAAGCATAAATTTATTTAAATAATTTGTGCGAAAAAAAAACTATTTCACTGACACAATACCTAAGCGACATGCTGCAGCAAGTAATAAGTAAATAATGGCAAGCAACATATATAAAATACAGCTATGATCGCTTATTGACTGACTAACAATAACGATGTTATCTTTTTTATTTGCTACTAAAATTATTGCCAAGATTGTATCATTTAATGAATTCGTGCAAATTTTTTAGCTTTCATGTCAACCCTTATATATTATTACTTCTAGCATTCGTGCAATTTGCGTATTAAAATAACTAAAATAATCCTTGTGGTTCCCAGACATGTAACAACCTTGAACCTTGACCAAAAATAGATACGGACAGACAGCCCCATCCCCTTTTTATATTATCAGAATTAAAACGCAATTGTTGTAAAGGCTTAATTAAATTAACATATTTACGTAATTATTTTTTCACTTACCTAATTAAAGCGAGTTGATTTTACAATATAACCACAGATTTCCGTCACGAAACAATTCAGCACGAAATTTTCTCCCTGTTTGATCAGGCACGCACTTCACCAAGTTAATCTTTGCGACCTTATCTGCTCCACCACGATTATAATTTATATTCTGATATTTGCAATTTTCCTGCCCCATTACAATTTTTTATCCCCAGTAAGTAGCTGTACCGATCCATCATGCAAAATTCAGCCGATATCGGTTATAGCCAAATGGGAGCAAAATGTAAACGACAAGCACGCGATCCGGCAGTCCTGCAATAAATAATGAATTCCTGTACTTTGGTGGTATCGCTTTGCTGTGACAGGTTCATGCTTGTGTTCCTTCCTCTTTAATTTGTCACAATAATTGTGACTGAAACTAATTGCTTTATTAAAGTTAGTACGGTCGGGAAAAATTTGGCGAAATTTTCACAAGCAATTTGATGTAGGATAACTAAAAATTTACTTAATAGCCACCATTTAAAAAAAACTAGTGTTACCCCAGCACACAATGCACTGACAGACAGCGTTGACAGAACCGGCGAAATGTCAAGTCACGAGATGAATTAGTTCAAATAATGACACGCGACGTTATTGTAGATGGCGCCCCAAGTGACGCGCGTCTAGCCGACCTTCATATATATTATAAATTAAAATAATTATTATTAAAAAATCGACGTAGAATAAAAATATAAAAATGTTCCATGTTCCATCTGTGGATAGAGACCTTTCATTTAAAAAAAATGGTCCAAATTGGTGAAGTGGTAGCCGCTGGAGGAACCGGAGAAAAAACCCTTTGTGCTTTTATATATGTATGGATATGGGAGTTAATGAAATTTACCATAAAATTCATCTAAAATATGAGATTTGACCATTAAGGATTGCAGGAAATGTATATTGTGTTTCACTGCATATTATTGAATTTCAGTGGTGTGGCTAATGGGGTACAAACAATTTAAAAATTAATACTGCTTGCTGACTTCAACTTCCATCCCGTTTCGTGGCTTAAAACTGATCTCATTTGACCACTCCACTGAAATTTCTAGAAAGTTCCGAATTAATAAAAATAACCAGGGCCAGCAAATGGCTATCTTCCTCCACCAATTCGCCTTTATCAAAAATATTGATTATTATTGATCCACATATTTGACCTCGACTCCCGTGTTTAAATGGAAGTAATAATTTTAAAACTTCGAAAATTCAAAACTCCTTGATGAAATCAATAAACCACTAATGGGCGATTCCAGGGTTGACCAAATGGGCATGTAGAACATTACATGTAAAATATACTTACTACATGGTTATTCTGCATGTAGAATTTTAAGTCCTTTTTTTGCACATACTGCATGTAGAACTGACGCAAAATCAGACACGTATTAAACTAAACAAGTGTCTCCCTCTACACCTAAGTAAACTCGTGAGCTGCGCCTCGCGCTTTTATTGATGACTTCTTTAAAAATCGCAAACTTGTGAAATGAAGTGCCGCGCCGGCCTACGTGACTATTACATAAACATCCGGCAAAAATAATGATAATTAAGCTGTGTCGAGATGTACGAGCGTAGTCCGTTGTCGCCAAAAGTTGAGACGGGATAAAGGGATTCGGATTTAGTATATAGATTGGTTGCCTATGGCGCAAGTGCTTACTTCAATGTTGTAAGGACCTTGCAAATCTGGAAATCTAGAAAAAACAGGGCAATACAATTCTCTGAAATAAAATCCCGTAAAACGCCACCGAATAAACCACCGGAAAAAGGTTTTAAGAAAAAGAAACCCTTGTAAAAAAGCATCAAATGCTCTTCGTTTTCTATAGAATGTCGTTATTTTTAAAAACAAGGTTTTCTAACTACATATTCTTTATTATTTTGTTTATTTAATAATTAACCAATGAGCGAGCTTTAAATTACAGGGAAATTGCATAGCATAAAATAATGTTCTTCACACTTGGGCATTTTTCATGACACCAAGCATTCGTGCTGAATGATTTACCAATAAAACTGCTAAGCGTGCGAGGCATTACTACAGAGTATTTAATACGTACATCTAAACACGAATTACACAAGTTCCGCTTTTAAAGTTTACTGCACTCGCATGTCATCAAATCAATCACAACGCTCGACTATGGAGCGCTCCACCAATCAAGTCAGAATTACAGCGATACTTTGCACTAGTGAATATGAATTTAAAATGTTGAATAATTCTGTCGCCTAATTGGCTACCAAGATTGTGTTGCTAGGAAACACCACGTGTTCAGAAGTATGAGGTGGTGTTGCCTCGCAGCAACACGATTGCGTTAGCCAATGCAGGACGGAATTGTTTAGAACATTTTTAATTCACTAGTGGGATTTTTTTAGAATTATTTACGAATCAAAAATTAACATTGCTGCTTACTGATGTATACCAAGGTGTTGTTGTAATTATTATTAAAAGCTACAAATAAAAACAATTTGTTGACGTTGTGGCTGTGGTTATAAATCTGATAAACACACCGCTACAAACAGGGTGCAAAAGATCACGATTTTTTTTAAATCAAAAGAATAAATCGATTTTTTTTATTTAAATCAAGATTTTTTTTGATTTAAATCAATTTTTCTGGTGTCTTGAAACCTGTGTTTATCTTAATAAAACAGTACATGTTTTTAAGTGTTCCGTCCACATCTGTGCATTTGTAATACGTGTAAGACTAATATGTTTTAATATACCTAAATAAAGAAAAAGTAAAACACAAACGAGAATTTATTTTGCACATCTGTACGTTACAGAAATTAGTTTTAGACTGAAGACTTCTGCCTGTTGTTTTTATTTCGTTATTTTAACAATAAGTATAATGTTGTATTTGACGACTAATTTTATGGTATGAGCATGAGCCATGTAATCCCTAGAATTGACCATTTATTTTATGTTTAATTTGTTTTGTTTTTAATAAAAAGTCATACATTTGCGTTTGATAATAAACTTGTAATTGCCTTTTCACATTTTTTTGTTTTTCTACAATAAACATTCGAAAAATCGACGTTTATGATTTAAATCATTGATTAAAATAAAAAAATCGCAAAGATTTAAATCGTTATTTAAATCTTGATTTAAATCAAGTTGATTTAAATTTTCGCACCCGGGCTAGAAAGCATTATCGCAATAATCTTCGGTGTGATTGGTTAAGAGTCTTAAATCGGTCAGTCGGCCTGTAGTCGGTTGTTATAAAATGAATGGTATATTTGCTATACTTTTTTATTTATTACGTTGCCATGGTGGTTGCTTATGGCTACTGTCATAATTTTCCAATAAAATGTAAAATGACTGAAAGTTAGTTGCAAAAATTTACAAAATATTTCTCTTGCTTACGATTTTTTCAAATAATATTGACTAGTCAAAACCATCGGTAAAGTAGCTAAAGCACTTGATATGTTACTACAGAGACAACCACATGCTGCAGTATTATCACAGTGGGCTAGTTACACCTAGTTACCCAGTAAACATACGCTGTTTTGATACTTCTGTAATAGAATTCTACTTTTAATCTTTAATAATAAAATTGCCAACTAAATGTGTAAAGTTCTGCAAAGCTCAAAATTTGTAATTGAACTTGAAATATACGGTATATTTACTAAGCAAAGTCGTTATTGTGTTATATACATAAGTTTTAATTATAAACAGTATTCTGTAGTTTTAAAAACTTAACTCAAGTAATCATGACCTCTGTCTGAATTGACAGACTCGCTTGTTATATTATATGTGACGACGATATCACATAACTTTCTATTTAGCCAATCAAAGTGTTCGATTTCCGTGTCGACCAATCATATCAATTCGTTTAACGAGCATAAACCATGGCGATAGTGGTGAGTAATAGGTGAAAAAAACATGGAAAACTACTACTGACAAGGCGACAAATTAATATGGTAGCAGCGATACAGCACGCGAAAAATGATGATTATTTTCGATATGATTCGCTGTAATTGAAAACAATCAAAATACCATGTAATTAATTGTGTGTCATATAAACATTACAAATATAACGCGTAAACACGATTTTCGTCAAACCATATCTATCTGAAAATCGGGATCACTAGTTATCTTACTTGTGATGAATTTTTAAACCGTTCCTATCGTTGTTTAAGTACCCAAACTTAAACCTTACAGTGAAAAATGCCTTATCCTTCTTCATTGAAACATGTGTACTAAAACTGTTCAAAGACTATACGATAATCAACGTCGTTGAAGTAATTAAAGTTGGTACACTTTGTAAAAATGATTTCATCATCGTAACCAAGTGGTGTTAGTCTATGTGAAATAATCAGCTGTTTGGGTGCATTAGACGCATTTTGACTACCATTGAAAGCGTATGGTTGCCGCTTTAAAACAGCAAGTCATTCGATCACACTTTGGCAGTGCTAAATGTTCAATATTTTGTTCAAAAAGTACGCCTCTGACGTAAATTTTAAAAACGAAAGTGAAAAACTTGCCAACGTCGATCTGAATCTGATCATGTGGGTTGAAAGATCACCGCAACCCAGCAATTCGAGCAATGTTGTTGCGGCTGCAAGTGAACGTTTTACCAATGTTAGAATTCTTTTCGTCTGGAACTCCAGTTGTTCGGTCACACAGAGCCAGAGAGATAAATACCTGTACGGTGAAGAATGCGAAGTGTGGGCGCCTATTTGAATATAAACGGGCCCAGGTCTAGTTGGTCACGCCGAAGGAGCATCTACGCACCAATCTTCAAATCTTAATTGTTTGTGGTTCCTAATTCCACGTAATGTACGAGAATTACTAAAAACTAAAGCCCACTAAATACCGCTACTTAGTTTGGTCTCGTGCTGTGAAATAATTTACTGCGTTCGTGTACGCTTGCTTAACGAATAAAATTTTAATTTTTTTTCCTCTGTGAAATTTGATCTTGTTTGTGGAGAAGGTGGGCCCTGTAATATGTCATTAACAACAACATATGGAACGATTAAGATAAACATGACATAACGATGGTTATGGATTGAGGTAACTGACTATTAAATGAAGATGACGTGAAGTTTGTTTTTAAAATTGCATGATGGTTAATTAAGAGTTGTATTAAGTTAATTGTGGATTTGATAATGACAGCAATGCTGTTTGGCCAAATTGTGCTGTCACACCGCTTTGTTGA
Organism: Ctenicera cuprea; assembly: GCA_958336395.1. Taxonomy (NCBI): domain Eukaryota; kingdom Metazoa; phylum Arthropoda; class Insecta; order Coleoptera; family Elateridae; genus Ctenicera; species Ctenicera cuprea. The sequence goes on along the minus strand of OY284495.1, from coordinate 15,527,545 downwards.
AAACAATTTATGCAAGGAAAGGCTTAAGAACTTTCATTGTTTTTACAGCATCGTGAAAGACTTATTAAAGAATTACTTTAGTTGATTGGGTATGTATTCTTAAACGTGACAATGCCACCCAAACACTCACTTATACTCAACGAGCAGGATCTTCTTTAGACTCATTATTGTCTGTTTTCCACGTTCTGCGAGTGTGTGAATTTTTGGTGCAACAATAGTTTGCCTGGGAAGAACCTACTATTTAATGCTTCATCGTCTTTTAGATTATTTAAGTACTAGTATTTAATTGTTTTAGTGTAATTACGCGAAAGCAATTTCAAAGATATAATTACTGTCTAAAAGAAATGTTAATGTCAAGTATCTTTAGAGCAAACATTGTTCTATCTAAAATTGATCTGATTCGTGAGGTACATTTTATTTAAGAAGAATCGTCTATTTACAGTTGGCTGGGTATGTGGGTGCGTGGTGCATCATAACTATTGAACGGATAGTCGGATTTCGATGAACTTTGAAATCTGGGGGTGTATAAAAATTTCACCAACAAAAAAAACCTTTTCAAAAAACCGAAACCGCAAACGGAAGTTAGAAATGTTTTTTGGTAGAATTTTTTCCTTAAACCAAATTTTATAAATTTGGCAAATCCAACGCTTTTTCCCGAACTTTCTAGCTTTTAAATGGCGGTCGCTACGAATTTTTGAAAATTTTCAAATAAAAGCGCCTTATTATACTCAAAGTTATAAAATTTTGGAAATTTTCAAAAAAATATTGCTCAAAAACTGTCCAGCCGTTTTTTTATGAATTTTATAGGCTGTTAGAGCTGAAGATGATGCCTTCTATGAATTTTTGAAAATTTCAGTTTTATTACATATTTACCCAAAAACGAGTTGCCACATCCGGATGAAACTTGATAATTGAAATGCCCCAAAGGTACACAATGTTGCAAGCTACTTGAACTTTGGAAGTACATGCTGAAATTGTGAAATGTAAAAAATACCAAAATTTTGACTTTTTCTTAAACATACTGCTCATTAAACTGTCCACATGCTTCGTTTTAACTTTGTGCAATTTGGTTCGTATCTCAGTCTGCTGGGCGTCACTTCTTTGTGACACCTGCTATGAATTTTTGAAAACCCAAAATATCTACCTCTCTATTTAATAAACGGGGGCTGATTAAAAAAAATCTGTTTAGGCTAAATTGCTCGTGAGTGATAGTAGAATCAAGTTCTCAACTTAATTTTTACATACGGCAATATTGGGGACGGGTGTAATTTTCCCTTCCCACCCAATGTTTGGTGGACAAATTTGCCTTTCCGTTTTTGGGTTTCTTTAATTCCAAGAAATATAGTTCCAAAAAATCAAGAAATTGATTTTTTTCACAAAAATTTCAGCGTACTATCAGTTTACTTTACAATAACACGCGTTCTCTCTCTAACTGACTCCCATGCGTTGACCGGTCTTTCGACGTGTGACCGAAGTAAAGGTACATACACACAGCTACCTGTCGACCTTTCTCTATTCTTTCTTTCTAGTCAGTAGAATAAATGAAAAGTTGATACCATTATTTTTGTATGAAAGCTTTAGTTTATGTTATTACTATTATGCAGCTGTGCCCTCGGTACAGTGGTAAGAGTAGAGATATGTTATTTTAGTCAATGTTGTGGCGTAACACATTAATAATAAGATACTTTTAAATATATGATAAGTAACAATATTTAAAGTATAGGAAAGTCCAGGCGAAGTGATTCGCTGATTTTTTAAGTAATTATCGAAAAGCTGTTGGTTTCTGTATAAAAATTTCCTTCAAATTATTAGAAGTATTGAAATGTGGATAAATGTTTTTATGAGAATTTAACATTTCCAAAAAAACGGTATCACTAGTTGTATTACTTGTGAAAACAATGTGCGTTTAGTATTTTGATTTTTTTTTTCTTCAATATAAACTTTTTTCATAATTATATATAAAATGGAATGGACCCGATAGGGATATTTAAGAGAATTTGACAAAAAAAAAAGTATTGGCAACACTGCTTACATATGCGTATGCAGTTATACATTGTGTTTCAATTTTATTGTTGGTACGTATTGGTATTGGTGGGGTACGTTCCGCACCGAAATTTAAGAGACGCGTGTTATTTTGTTTTCCTGAATTTCGATTTTTAATGGGCGTACAAAAGGTGGTCCCACAAAATAGTTTTTGGTGCATACTTAAAGACGCTCTTGACCGATTTGCATAAAATTTGGTATGCATACTAACCAAGTGAATTTACATGTATGCCAAACGATAATTTTATAAAATTTGTTCGAGGGCGCTAGTTACGGGCAGAAGCCCTTAGTTTTTCTCTAGTAAATTATTTTTCTTTATCTGAAAGAAAACGAATTTTTTGAATTAAAAAAATTATTTTTTCTTTTTTTTTTAATTAAATCGATTTCTTAACTTTAATTGATTCTTTTAATTCAAGTCAAATTTATGATTTTTCTAATTAAAACTCATTATTTACAATTCAAGTGACTTTGTGTATTTCGCAAATCGATGGTGAATAACAAAAATATGCCAGTGCTGCATTTTAAACTTTCAATGCGAATTAAATCAAATGAGAAATTTTAAATGAGCTCAACCAGGGTTAGTTCATAATACATCACGTGACCAAATAGCAGCTGCCCGCAGTGGTCCGTGGATGACTAAAGGCGGCTTAATGTTAACGGTTTGTGTCGTGTTTATTAGTTTATACATCTTCCTGGTAGGTAAAATCGGTAATCGACGTAAATGAAAAAGTGTTAATCGTTGTAACATGACCTACCTAGGAAAATATAAACTCTAGTAGGCTGTGTTTAACTGTAATTGTACTTCTTCACATACTTATTCGCACCGCAGGGATTACCCCCTTAATATCATTAGTTTTACCAAACATTAAAAAAAACACCAAACTTTGGAGAGTACAAATATGATCATAAGTATATACACAAACACATTAGTGCAGTGTGTGCTCTTCTTACAAACCAATTGCCAAACCAAGAGAGCAGCAAGCTCTTACATCACGGCTGAATGATGTATCCCTTGCTTCGTGCATGGTGGCGGCATGTGGTGTCTGTAGAGTGTACATTTTTGAGATTAAAAAATTCCTCAATTCAAATCGCGATTTAAATCATAATTTATTTCCTGGATTCCACCCACCTACTCTAAAATTCTTATTTCAAAAAAATTGCAAAGAGAAGTGTTATTTTTTAGAATACTTTATAGTTTATCTATACTGTAGAGGTATTGGCTCCAAAAATATGTAATAAATAATTAGTTTGCTACAGTCAGTAACATAAATAGAAAAATATGAATTGCTCATCCTCGTACTGAACAATTAAACATGTTGGTCAAATACAAAAAAAAGACGTCCCTTACTACTTATCAAATCATACAACTTATCTTTCTGGAATTCCATAACTATAATCCTAAATCAAATGATATCAAATTAATTAACTTCCTTTGATTTCCTGTTGATAGAAGGATGTCCCCCACGGCGAAACTGTCATTTTATTTTCTCCATGCACTTATCTTCTCCCCGTTTGGCAATAAAATACCCGTCTGCAAAAATAAATCTTTAATTCCGATTCCACTTATTCTAATTAATCTCATCGTATCAATTAAAACGATTAGAATTCCTTGTTTTTTGAAGAAAACCTATTTCACTATTATTCGAACAACGCGAGACGCAATTTATATAATGGTTATTATATTTACATTCCAAAGCTCTCCCAGAATAAAAGCCACTCGCTGCCGAAAAGTTTATCTGATATGGAGCACGAAAATAAGGGTCGTTGCCCCAAATTTTCTCTCTCTACTAGATTAAACTTTATATCATTGTATGCTCGCACTTGAGGAACCCTTCACAACTCTCTGTGTGCTCGTAAATATATATATAGAGGAGATACAAAAAAACTTATAACGGAAATGGAACGCAAATAGATTGTCACAAAAAATGACAGTGAATTGGAAAGGTTAGTAAGCAGTTACTATATGGATGGGTATTTTCTTGAATGGAATTTGAAGAATAACTTGCGTAGAATTATTGTGCAAATTTAGGACCGCCATTGTTTATTTGTCATTTTCAGTCTTCATGGTTTATTCCATTCTGGTTTCTAAAAAGATGTAAAATTTTGAAATATTGCATTTAAGGAATGTTCAAGTACTTGCGTGTGGGAATTTCATAATTGCATCACATATCTCCTATATAAAACAAAATAAATTACTGCGCCATTAATGATTCAGTCGATAATTAGTACCTTCTTTATTAAAAATAAATAGAACGAAATACGTATAAGAGGAAGAAGATTTTTTAACTATTTCATGCATTATTTATTAGACTTTCAAGACTTTCTAGACATCTAATTATCAAATAAAACAATGATTTAATATCACTGCACATCATGTAAGGAAATGAACGTGTGAGACGAGACAACATACTTTCAAAGAGACCAGGGAAAAATTCCTTATGTCTTGGATGCAACAATAATGGCCTTGTTGGTCCTCTTTTTAAAAATAAATGGTTCGTGTGAGTTTTGCTCAGACTTATTATTTTTATCCATCCGTTGTGGGCTGTTATCTAATATGGCGCGGTCCTATGCGACAAGTCGTTAAAGAGATGGATTTATATGAAGAGGTGTAACGAAACTAGGGCGGATCTCCTTAGCTTTGACGCAAATTTTCTGAAAAGTTGATTGCGTGATGAGTTAGATGTAGGCTATCGGTTTACGTTTTTGGAAGCTGACGATATGGTTATAAAAAGCGTTTATTAACGCTTAAACGCTTGCCAACTCTGATGTATGTTCATGGAAAATTCGATTTGTTTTTTAAATATTTAGAGAGAGGGATGGGCTTTATAAAAATACCCAAATGCATGGGTGCAAACGTAGCCGCCTTGAGTTAAGCTAGCTGGAGAAGTTAGTTCGGAATTATGAGGCGGGGCGAGATTTCCAAATTTGAAAATTTAATGTTAGGAAAAAGTATTTATATTTTTTTATCAACTAGTCTGAACTTTTTAATAATTTTTACTTTCCTATAGTTTCAGTATAGGAAAGTATTGATTTCCTGAACATTTTCATAATCGAGATTTTATTGTTTTGGACATCCAGGAACCCAAAAAAGTTGTTTTTAAAAAGGTTCTGTCTGTGCGTCGGTTGGTATGTGGGTGTGTGATGCATCTAAACTATCGAACAGATGGTCCGATTTTGATGAGCGTTGGAATCTGGGGGTATATCAAAATATTACCGGCAAAGTAAGCTTTTCAAAAAAATCCGAAACCGGAAGCAGAAAACATGTTTTTTTGGTAGCTTTTGTTTTCTAAGCCAAATTTTATAAATTTGAAAACGGAATCTGATATAATATCTTACGGCAAATCCAACTCCTTTTTTTTTTATCTTTCTAGCTTCAAAATAGCGGCCGCTACGATTTTTGGAAAATTTTGACTTTAGCGCCTTATCAAAAACATTCATTATAGAGCTAAAGACGAGTTATAATTTGGTTTGTGTCCTATCTCGTAAATTTCTATCTGACGCCTTCTATGAATTTTTGAAAATCGAATATTCCGGTAGATACAAATTCCCCACGCGGTTAATCTTCTGGACCTTATGGGTTTTAAAGTTTTTAATCTCTCACTCGAATTCTCCACAAGATAGTTTTTTAACCGCTTTTCACTAGAAATGCTTATCTTTAGAATTTTACAAGTAATCTTTTACTACCTCTACCTCCACTGTTTAACATTTTATTTTTTTACAGAAATTAGAGTAACGCAGTCTTCCTTTAAAGTTGATAACGAATGGTTATAATGTATATATCTATCTGTCTCACCATAACGCGACGACGAGATCTTACATCTTCACTTAGTTTATAAATGGTTTTCGGCGGATGTTTATGTTGCAGTCACTACTGTTGGTATAATTTGGTTATTTATGGCTTACTTCAATTCTGGAAACATCTCACGTTCAGTGTATTTATCACGTTGGCAATAACAAAAATAAATATAATAAAAGCATTGCTTGCAAACAGAACGCTATCACGATTTTATTAGAAACGGCATTCAATACTAGGACTGCGATTTTTAAGCTTTTTATTAAATAACATTTCATAGAACTTGTGTTCCATTTGGATATTACGAAAACTATCTTTAATTCTGATTACTGTAACCTTTGTGGGAAATTCGAGGGTCGGCTTATAAGATTAAATATCAACTGTGCGGAGTTCGAGGGTAAGATTATAAAAAATGCACGCCGTGTGGGGAGTTCGTGTCCGCCCTGAAAATTCATGCCCCTCTCTTTAATAAAATGGGGACGATAAAAAAAATTCTGTTTTAGCTAAGTTGCTCATGCATGACAGTAGAATAAGATTAAGGACTTTATTTTTAGGTGCAGTAATATTTAGGGGGTTAATTTTGGGGAAAATGTTTGTCCATGCGGTTTTGGTATTATTTAAACCACGAGGAATCTTTTTCTAAAAAATCATAAAATTAATTTAAAAAAAAAATTTTGTCGTAACTTAATCAGCATAGAAACATCAACGAGAACTTAAGAGAGCACAAGGTAGATAGCGAAACACGTAGTGCGTAAGAGATGAACATAGTTTATGAGTTATGACTATTGTTTCTTGTCTTTCTTGCACTGACGGATTAGCGGGGGTTAATATACAACTTTAAGACAGTTTTTAGTTAGATGTGCTATAATTGTTGTGATTAGATATATAAAAATAATTATTTTGTATAAGTATAGGAACGTCCAGGTGAAATGCTTTGCTCATTTTTTAAAAGTTAATTCTTAGAAGTTGTAAACTTTGGTTAGAATAGGCGAATTCACTCTAAAAATTGTACGGGATCTAAAAAAGATAAAAGTGCATTGGTCTAAATTTCTTTGATTTTTTAATCGTTAAAATATAGACAAATTACAAACAGCCTAGGATTATTTTAGCCTAATTAAAAAAAATGTACGGTAACCACGCAGCACGAATTTGGGCAAGGTATCTACAAAGATTAATACAAAAAGTTTAAATATTAAAAATTTGAAGGTTTTTGTGAAAATTTTCTTACCGTAAGCGAATTATACCATTTTGAAAAAATTTAAAATCCACATTTTCCCAGTAACAACTTTTCATATACGCGAGATTCAGTGTCAAATTGTCAAAACGTGCTTTGACCATTTCTTTTACAAATACTAAGTGGATGCGTATGCATCTAACTTCAGTTCACAAAACGACCCCATTGCACAATTACTGTACATTATTTTACAGGAAACATAGGCAACTAGTGGGTACGGCTAAAGATGTAGATAATGGGAGAATTAAGTGGGGATTTACGTACCAATGGATACAAATTAAAACGTCTCTATGTATACGCGAATACCCACTTGGCCCTCTTATTATTTCTTTTCCTTGTCGCACTGATTATTTCCCTATGTTGTGTATGTATGGGAGGACCAAGTGGGAATTCACGTACCCATGAATACAAATCGGAAAGTATGTATAGGTACGCGAATCCCCACTTGGCTACTTATTTTCCTTCCTTGTCGCATTCATTAGTTGTAATGTTTCCAGTAAAATAGTAACAATCTGTGTACTACCTTTTATTAATATCACCTACATTTTATTATTTTTTTTTAATTTGATGGTGGGAGGTAACAGTAAATTATATACAATTATTAATTAAATTGGGAGGCATCGAAAAGTGTCACATAATTTGAAGAACTGTCAAATGTTTATTATTTAAAGCTGAGCCATATTTCAGCAGGTTTTTGCAGGTTGTCGCTTTAAAATGAGTATTATAAGACTAATTTCAGTCTAATTATAACCATAATGTCATGCAGTTGCATTATTTTGACTTTATTATTATATGTTCTGTTAGTTAACCGTTACGTAACAGTGTACGGATTTACCCCAACGGTAAAATTATAAATTGTAATAATTTTCACTCAGTCGTTTCATTTATTTTTATTTATGAATCTTTATATTTAGTTAATTTAAATTAAAATATAAGATGCCTGGTATTTTTAGACTTTTTTCAACATTTTGCATTCGTAAAGAAATTCGTGTTCGCTGCATACTTTACTTTTATTTTACAAAGTGATGGTAATCGCCGAGGATGCACATAAAACTAGTTCTTGATGAATATTGCATGCACAACACCGGTGCACGCGCCGCTTTTCTAGAAATTACAAATAATTACATAAAGAAGTAGCGTAACGTAGTCGTCGTTTTTAGCGCAAGTACAACCTTTATAGCTTCCTTACGTACGGCCGGAAATGCTAACAAATAGAGAAAGTTAAGATGCATCGCCATACATGCGACTTGGTCTATTGAATCCGCGAAAAAATATATGTATGTACATACATACGTATGCTGTTACTCATCTGTTGATTGTTTAACCTAATCAGAATTCATTTTTATTATGTTTCCTCTGAATGTTGCCGTGTATTTTTTTAATCGGCAGAAGTTCCTTAATATAGTTATAAGTATGTAAGTAGGTATAGAAGAAGTCTTGGAAAAAAGTATAAAATAATAATATTAATGAACATTTAAAAATAGTCCTTTTACAAAAATGCTGCAGTTATACCAAAAGTAAATTGAAAAATAATCGGGTAAAATTACGAAAATTACAAACACGCGCAGTTTAATCCGATTATTTTTCAGTTCACGAGTGGTATATGATTAGAAGATTCCATTCATAATATAGAGTTATTAAAATATTTTGTTTGTTTCAGGGCGAAGACGACTACAAGGCACATTTCGTCACAAGTCACCCCCGCCTTGGACCTTATTAGTCTTAGTAGCATCTACATTATTAAGTATAGCCGGTAAGTGTATTAATTTTCTTGACACGTTGAACACGACAATTTGTACTCGAATGTCGTATAAAGCAAACTGGCCAATAATGTTGCAACAAACATCACATGCTGCGGCGCCAGCGAGCTTTATCTAAGGGTTCTAGCGTTTTGTGCTATGAAAGCCCGGTCGTTTCCGACGCTTCATTTCATAGTTTTGTAATCGGAAATTTTTGTATCTAAATTTGTTTGAGAAAACAGAGACTTCAGGTGTTAGAAGCTTTCGTCAAGTCGTTTTAAGTTGTTGTGATAATAAAAGCACTTACTTTAATTAAAGTTAAATCTAAACACGGAGTTCTGTTAAAATAAACAAATGCATTTTGGTATCTTTGACCGAGCTTAACCTTGGTTATTTTGCTAATCTGGCAGTCCTGTTAGCCAGACAAGAGACTCCTGCGAAGACGTTTCCTGGTCTGTTTTTCTGTCACCGTCGAGGCTGTGAGAATTGCCCGTACTGTAACACTACATCGCTAATGCATTCGGAATTCCAGACTAAACAAGAAAAACACTAATTAATCGCACAGAATAACGAAGCGATTGTACACGACACGCCGTATGATTTTCTGGGATTGTTACGAGCAACATGCTGCATACCCATGCTTGTTGCTAGTACAGGTGTTCGTTCATATAGGAAATTGGCCCTAGTAAAAAAATCCTTGTCTAAGTGTTGCAAAATTACACCGACAAACTTTGGAAGGTGATACTTAGGTCATTTTAAGAGAAGCGTACGTCCTAAACTGCTTCTTTACAGAGTTACATCCTTCCCAAGTTTAATCACGTTTTAATTATGATCTCAGTCATAAACTAATTTATTTGATTTAATTTTTGTGGGGATTTTTGCTAATAAATAGCGACAATTTCACTTGTTTACGTTTGAAATTTATCGACCAGGGGAGTAGATGTGGAGGGTGCTCCTCTTATTTTTTACACAGTTACGATTTTCTCATTTTTGACCTGAAAAAGTTTTTATTTCTGTACAGTAGGACACAAAAATCTGCTGGTGTTGAAAGTTGACAAATCTACCGGTTTTCGAGACATAATTGAATTTTTGCAAAAAATCAAATTGCCATGAAGCTCTAGTGTATTCTTCAAAAATTACGTAAACAAACGTTAAGGACAACTTTTACACGTTAGAGCAATAATAAAGCTTGAATAACAAGGGCTCGATTACCGTTCCATACGGAATTGTAGCTTTTGTGAAAAGAAAACATTTCCAACAGTTGAGACTTCCTCGAGCGGCTTTAACTTTGTAAAAGAGTCTTTTGCGGGTCTATGTTTGGAGGTTTTTTATTGCTTTGATGTGTAGAACTTGCCCTCAAAGTTTGTTCAAATTGCTTTCGCTTTTTGAGAAACACTCAGACCTTTATGGCAACTTGATTTTTTACAATAATTGAATTATTTCGAAAACCGTTAGATCCAGTGACCCTAAACAAAAGTACTTTTTTGTACACAGATTAAAGAATAAGCTTTTCAAAACAAAAGCTAGAAATTTTTATGTGTGTAAGAAAACTTTGGTGCATCGAGTACTTAGTGATGCAAAATTTCTGAAATTTATAGAAACTTTAGGGAATTTTCGTGTTTGCTTTCTTCAAGCGGTGTTTTATGTGATTCTTAGACATTTAAAAATGAAAAAGTAATCAATTTATAGTTTTAAGTTCTAATATTGTACATTAAAAACAACAATGAAGAACTTTCTTTAAAACAAATCCACAGTATAAAGTAAAAAAATAAATAAAAAGCAAAATAAAATTCGTTCTATTTAAGTAAGAAAATTTAAACGTTGCCATCATAACGGCGATAGATGTCCCTACAGACATCTATTTAATGTACGGCGAGGGATGAAGTCGCACAGCTACAATCCACGCAAAGTTTTTGCTTACTATTAACATAATAATAATTATCTCAGAGAGGTAACTAAAAATGGAGCAATTTAAAAATAAAGAAGGTTTGTATATACAGTTTTTTTTACAAAGTACGTGGCACAACATCTTAAACATGTTGTAATTTGGTCAGAATCAAGGGTACATTACGCCCCTGACATTTCACGTGTTTGTTGGGAGTCTTCTTTATCTTTAGGTAGACCATTCGCTTGCCATTGCGAGTATACCGAATTTAGTCCCCATAATCTTCTTTTATTTTAATTCCTTCTTATTTTTTGAAAATCTTTCAAAAATTTTTAAATGTCAAATAATTTCACATTAATAAAAATTGTCTAAAAATTATTTAAAAAAGCAAACTTTATGAATTTTGAAAAACATCTGGTATAAAATAGATTTGGAATTTTTTCAAGAAATTTAAATTTTTCTATAAAATTAACGAAATACTTTAAGAATTTTTAAAAATTTCTATTAATGCGAGGAAGGTCTCGTAGTGGCTGCCCGCCAACTTTTTTTATTTATTTTATTACGACATTAAATACAAAGCACCGAAGTATTTTTTGTAATATTTGAAACTTTGTAAAATATTTAACATATTATTACTTATTGCCCGTATTATTTGCAAGACGTAATTTAAAATTTGCCTTGATTAGTTTGTATTGAATGAAAATGTTACAAGGGGATAAATGTAAGGGAAAAAAACGAATTTTATGGGAATTGAACCATGTACTCTAGTACTCTACCTTATGACCATTCCCACGAGACACGTGATTTTCTCTTATTTTATGGATATTAAGACGAGCATGTAATATAACAGAATTTCGTAGACAGCTTACTTTGATTCTAACTAAATAACAATATGGTTAAGATGTAATGGCACATACTTTGTGACACATACTGTATTATATACTTTTAAATATTCCACTTTTGTAAGACGAAAATTTCCGAAATATTCGCAATTGATAGAAGTATTTGCCACCTCCATTACTACGAGCACCGGCCGCTTAAATGAATGTATTTAAACGTAAACATGTGAAATTGTAAATCACCACTAGTAAAATATGCACACAAAATTTGAGTCAAGTAATTGTCCTAATTTGTTACAGAGATACTGTTTCGTCTTGTGGAGACTGTACCTCTGTAATGAATCGCTTTAGGATATAGTTCGCAGTATTTTTTTTATTTAAATGACATAAGAAATAACCTGCCGAAATTTATTCGTGTAATTTTGCAACACCCTGTATGTTTAATCTGCTCTTTAGCAAAATTTTTGATAATTTTTTGGAATATTAATTGGAACGCAATTAAAAATTCTCTATTAATATTTTTCTTCTGAAAAAAATGATAATTTCTAAGTCTCTTCTTCCACTAAAATTTTCGTTTTAAACTGTTTCTACAGATTTTGACTTTCTGTCGGTCTAATCCTGCAAGAGGGTATCTTTAAGTAGGGAACTGTTTACAGCTGACGTTGCATAGGACTAGCGTCCTACCTAGTTTGCGTAATTAAATAAAATTGCCACCTCTTATTTACGCAATCATAAGTTTTGAACACTTGCTATATCTGTGGGAAGGGGTCAGATGTCATGTAATGAAAACATCGAGAGTGCTGCAAAACAGGAGGAAAACGAGTTTTTGATAGTCATTTCGTACACACACAGAAGGAATTTTACAAGCAATATAATTTGTAATGCGACCTTGAATAAAGCTTTCCCGTCCCCATCAACCAAACAAAACAAAAAGAGATCCGATCTGCATAACGTACAACCACTAACCGCAACACTCCATCGGGGGATAAAACACCATACGTCAGTCCACTAAAACATGGGAGCGGCTATTTCAAAATTTTTCTTGGTCACTCGTTGAAGCGTCTTAGAAATTAGCGGCCCCATTAAAATTGTGAGCCAAGTATTTTCTAAGGATTCCAGAGCATTGTGTTACCCCGCTAACGACACGTAGCAGGAAGGGTGATTGAACAATCCGAGCTATTACACCCAACAACAGTCGAGGGTTTGTTTGTTATTGCGGCCTCGTTTTCAAACCGCCACTTAGCCAAAAGAATGGCGAACTCAAATTGCAGTCCGCCTTTTGTTCGATAAAATTCACTTTTATTACTCGAAATAGCTTGTCGGTCCGTTCAAAGCGTAGCCGCGGCGGAGAAGAGCTTTAAAAATTAACAAAACGACCAAAACCCAGGAACAGATTAATTTACATAATTTATTACTTATAGCTTCTTAATTTTTGTATAAAACTATACCTGAATAATGTATCCGACTTAAGCCGGCAATAGTTATTAGCATAAATGATTTATGGAATTAATGTCGATGTCGTCAACCAAGAATTTACCGTGTGAAATTACTAAAATTGATAAACGATTAGGATGAGGTTATTTTATTCTTTGAAAAACCAAATAACGGTAGGGTTATTAAGGATAGCCATGGGAAGTTGGCATGTGGAAGGCTTTATTTCTAATTGGAATGTATTCAGGACATCCAGTTACTACGGACAGATAAAAATAATTGTGTTTTTATTAATTATTGATGTCGCGTCATGAATGTTTTAGGGAGGCAAGCAATTTCCCTAAAACTTTGTTTTAGGTGAGTACTTTTTGATTGAAAATATAAAATTTGCCGCAGGAAATGTTTTTGTGATTAGTACCGTCTCAGATGAGTTCGATTCCCGTGCTCAGAGACGCGCCAAGGGTAGTTGCCGCCAGGATGCTAGCATTATTTTGCCGCCCCCATATTGTACAGGTCGTCTATTTTAACCGGAACACTATATAGGGATCTCGGAAACTATAAGAGATACAAAGTCGGTTAAATTAGCCTAATTAGGGGAACAATGTAATGGTGACCTTGTTTTTCTCGCCCATCCAATGATTGCTCTACCATAAAATTAAGTTGTAAACATTATTTTACTATCACTTCTGAGCAGTTTAACCTAAACAGACATTTTTTATCATCCCTCGTTGATTAGCTTGGTTGGAAGTTTCGATTTTCCAAAATTCATAGAAGATCACAGGGAAGTTAGCAGAGGTGTGCCCAATTTTGAGCAATATTGTTCTAAAAAATTTTAAAATTTTAATGTTATTTTTTACGTCATAGTTTTTATCTTTTTAAAAACTTTTGTGCACAGTAACGTTGTGTCTGTTCCGACAAAACATTTAACCCGATTTGTCAACTAGTTTTTGAGTAATAACGGGTTAGTCAAAATTTAAAAAAAATTGAAGCGCCCCCCATTTGTAAGCAATAACGTTGAAAAATAGCGTTTAATTTGACATAAGGTCTATTAGATTCCGAAAATTCAATTTCTGAAAAAAAAACATTGTACCAAACAAACATATACGTCCGCTTTCGGTTTCGGATTTTTTTAAAGCTTATTTCCCCGATCAATTTTTGATATATCCTTACATTCTAAAGCTTACCAAAATCAGACCATCGGTTTGGGAGTTACGGCGCACACACACACACCTACAGACAGGCATTTTTTATCATCCCCCGTTTATTTACTAAAGGGGTTGGAATTTTCGATTTTCCAAAATTCATAGAAGATGTCACAGGGAAGTTAGCAGAGGTGTGCCCGATTTTTGAACAAGATTGTTCTAAAAAAATTTAAAATATTAATGTTATTTTTTACTTCATAGTTTTTATCTTTTTAAAAACTTTTATGCACAGTAACATTGTGTCTGTTCCGACAAAACATTTAACCCGATCTGTCAACTCGTTTTTGAGTAATAAGGCGTTAAAGTCAAAATTTAAAAAAATATCGAGGCGCTTTCCCATTTGGAAGCAATAACGTTGAAAAATAGCGTTAAATTTGACCTGAGGTGTATTAGATTCCGAATATTTTTTTTTTTTTAAATTCCACCAAACAGACAGACGGACATTTTTTAAAACCTTTGTTTGGGTTCTTGGAGGTCCAAAACATATATTTCCGTCAAAATCTCGATTTCTAATATTTTCAAGACATAAATACTTCCCCATACTGAAAGTACGGGAAAGTTAAAATAAAAAATAACATAAATAATACAGATAACAACCAGTTGAAAAAAGCGTTTAATTTGACATAAGGTCTATTAGATTCCGAAAATTCATTTTCTGAAAAAAAAAATTGTACCAAACAAACACATACGTCCACTTTCGGTTTCGAATTTTTTAAAGCTTAATATCCCCGATAAATTTTAGATATATCCTTACATTCTAAAGCTTACCAAAATCAGACCATCCGTTTGGGAGTTACGGCGCACACACACACCTACAGACAGGCATTTTTTATCATCCCCGTTTATTAACTAAAGGGGTTGAAATTTTCGATTTTCCAAACTTCATAGAAGGTGTCACAGAGAAGTTAGCAGTATGCTCAGTTTTTGAGCAATATTGTTCTGAAAATTTTTTAAATTTTAAATTAATTTTTTACTTCATAGTTTTTATCTTTTTTAAAACTTTTGTGCACAGTAACATTGTGTCTGTTCCGACAAAACATTTAACCCGATCTGTCAACTCGTTTTTGAGTAATAAGGCGTTAAAGTCAAAATTTAAAAAAATATCGAGGCGCCTCCCATTTGGAAGCAATAACATTGAAAGTAGCGTTAAATTTGACCTGAGGTGTATTAGATTCCGAAAATTTATTTTTTTTGAAAAAAATTGTACCAAACAGACAGACAGACATTTTTTAAAACCTTTTTTTGGGTTCTTGGAGGTCCAAAACATATATTTACGTCAAAATCTCGATTTCTAATATTTTCATGACATAAATACTTCCCCATACTGAAAGTATGGGAAAGTTAAAATAAAAAATAACATAGATAATACAGATAACAACCAGTACAATTATTTAAAATTAAATTGTACTCAGAGATTTTTATAACTATATAATTATTATTTTAGTAATGTTTGAACAATTTCGTCGCAATTTATTTTTTAGTTAGTATTCACACATCTGCGCATTGATTGGCGCAGAAACCGGACGCTAACTTGGAATTCGCTTTAATTTATTTTAGAATGTCTACGGCTTAAAATACCTAAAAATAAATAGTGATAAAAATTCAAATCTAAAGTGCCTATCGCTAAATTAATATTACTAACTTCAATATAAATCTGTCAACGAGCGAGCTTTCGGTTTTCGCAGACATTGCACCTCAGTAAATCCATACCCTTTTTTAATTTTTAATGCGAAAAATATTATTTCATAATTTTATTACGTATTAATGTTGTTTCTATAATTTTATATCTTGCAATTCGGTTGCCGCCCCCTGGAGTCTTGCCGCCCATGGGGTCTTGCCGCCCGGGTGCTGTGCACCCCTTGCACTTAGCATGGCCCTGCCTGGTCTAACTTGACCACTGCCTAATTCCATTATTTAGGAACATTTGTTTTGCTATGTTATTATTTTTACTTAATGGTTTTGTGATTCGTACCGTTCTTAAATCAGGGTTCGATTTTCCTGATCGGCGTCTCTAACTTCCCTTCTCCAATTATTACTAAAATAAAACGACAACGTGACAAATGGCACAACGTCGGGTATAATCAAGATGTGTTCCAAAAACACGTGAGATAACTAGGACGTACTTCCTGTTGATACAGAAAATTGGAGTTTTTCTGTGTAGATCTCAATGAAGATCGACATTCTCTCTCAGAATAGGAAGAGCAACCAGTGCAGCTCTATCGGAAATGCGTAAATAGCGGACGACGTTCCAGACGCCGCCGTCTTGGCACTTGTCCAGCGACGGGATGCTAGTCATTAGGCGTCGCCAGACACAATAAGGTGACGGGTATCCATCACATTGAAGGTTATCCACGTATATCTACGTGCTCATACCCGAATTGCAAATCGATGTACTTTTTTTTTATCAAATAGTTGTGTTTATGCGATGGGTTATTGATTTGGATTGATTCGTCGTGAAGTTGGCGTTATTGGCTTTGATTTTAATAAACATGCGTATTTTTAAAGTATATTTTGTTAAAAATTGACGCCTGAAATTACAGGAAATTTTGTAAAAATTAAGGAAAACATTGCGATTAATTAATTTTTTTTGATTTTTAATAATTCTCGTCACACTTCAAATCTTTTCGTTCAAGGCTATCGTCGAAAACTGCAACATCACAAACAAATATTTTCTGAAAATACTGAAAAAGTTGTGAAATTTAGGAATGGTTAAAAATTACGCTTGCGCCCGTTGTAATTGTTACAAATTAAGCATAAGAAATCGTTCGTAGAGTTTAAAATGAATTTTTTCATAACTAATATACATTTTTTTTGTATTTTTATTGAAAATGTATTATCGGGAACAATTGAAAGCTACCAGTTTTATAACCAATTTCAGCTACATTTTAATTTTGTGAAGCGGGTTTTCAGCAAAGTTTTCATGTGTTGTCATAGATATGAATGTCAAAATTGAAGTGAACGCCATAGAGGCAAACATTTTAAACATCAAACTTCCCCGCCATATAGCAATACAGCCCCCAGAAAGGGCAGTAGTTTAGACAAATTTTATACGACTAGTCAGACACAGTTTGCTCTAATCCTTTAACAATTTGTGCGTCATGAAATTCTATTAAAAGCAATAGGGTTGAGGTCGGGAGATTGCGGTGGCCAGTGCTTAGTAGGCTCTGTATTTCAACCAGTCACTCGATGAAATTACTTCTAATTTAAGTAGGATTCTAAGGAGATTGCATTCTTCTTATACAGCATCTTCCGATGATACCTGTTGCCGTATCTGTTAGAGAACCCTGTTTAATCGAATAGCATGTCGTTTAGATTAAGTTTTGTTTTTGCAAAATTTGATGGATTGGAAAGATCGTTACACATTTACGAATAGTAACTCAAAAATATCATAACATTGATTTGATGAAAGTCGCTTTCCAATATTTCGCTTTTGCTAATTGTTTTCCTAAGCCTAAAATTTCGTTTTTTAATACCATATTGTCAGAAACAACATAACACAGGGATCCCAGTTGTTCTAAAAATCCTAAAATTGGTGGAAAAGCGCGAACTGTCCTAAAATAGGCCTTAAATTTATTTTTGTCTTAATGTTTGTCATGTTTTTTGATTGATGACGTGTCATAGTTTTTTACAAAAAATGATAATTAAAATTTTGGCCAAAATTCATCCACTATCAAAATTTTTTAAGTATAAAAAAGTGCTTTAAGGGCATGCTATATTTGCTAAAAATCTCTCCAATAAAAAAAATTTTAATATAAATCTGTTTGGGTAATTTACAATGAAGGGCCGTACAGGTCGGTCGATAAAATAAATATTATTTTATTTTTATAACAGAAAATTTGAATAATATTTTTTAAGTAATATATTTGTTTCCTGATTATTTTTTAAGAACAAAAACAAAATTTAAAAATGAAGATATTTTCTTTCTGACACCAACAAAGGTATTATATATGTGTTAAATCTTAAAAAAATAATTTGACCCAAAAATAAAAAAATTAATTGGGGTTCTTTGGAAGGGCGTATTTTGGAAACTATTACGCCTAGAATATTCTTTTTTGTTTTTTAGTTTTACGCCGAATTTTATCTGCTTTTGTTTCTTGGGACAACTTTTAAGATACGATGCAATGGAAACGAACATTATACGATTTTGTGATTGTTGCACCTTTTTCAAAAAAACATTTTGTGGGTTTCTGACCGAGTTACAATTCACAAACTCAAGGTCTTTTTTTGGCCGCCCAAACAAAGGGTTTGAGCAAAAAATTCCGTTCCTAAGTTATTTATATTTATAAATACCGTACTTTTAGTCGCAGAAGGGTAAAAAATTTCGTTAAAATTCAATAAGTAAAGAAAAGGCATGGGCGTACTCAAATCCATTAAGTTATACGTGGAAAATATTTGACAGGAGAACTATTTTTTCGGATGAGACAAAAAGTTGTTGTGTACTGCAATTCTTAAGTTGTTTATACAACGGTGTTTTTCTGTCTGATAAGATTGTCGATAGTTCAAACTTTTTTTTTAGTAGAACTTTCTAGTTGTATTATTGAATTTACACGTTCTATTTTGTTTAATTCGTGGATCCTATTTTACATTTCAATTGAAAAACATGTTTTTGTAGTTTCATAAAATTGTTTTGTGAAGTGCTTTTAAAACTCATGACCATTCATATTCTACGCTTATGAACCCTGTTTTATTGTATTAAAGTATTACATAAGCTTCAATTCCAGTTGGCCAAATAAATAATAACTACCTGCACAAGCTAGATTAAGGTCAAACATATGGATGTGTTACCATTCTAAGCTCGTAGATAATTCGTTTAAAATTTAAGATAAGCGCCAACTATACATTTAAAGAAATTATGGCAGAAATTATTATTAATCGATTGCCTCATGATTTAAACACTGACGAAATACTAGACTAGAAATTCGGACTATAATTATTTTCGTACACCCCTTATTTTTGCGACGTAATGACTGGACTACAAATTATTTTTGTGAATATACAGCTTCTATACCTTTACACGAGGTGGCGCAGTCGCGGCATGATTGTTTTATAGGCTTATGTGCGCCACTTCGCGTGGGCGAGTAAAGGCTTCTTTATGTTCACAAAAATAATTTTTTTTAGACTATAAAATTATTTTTTTTATTTTCTAGAAAAAATTTCACGTTTCAGCTCGCGAATTCGCCAAATTGCTACTAAACGTAGCAGCTAAACCTTAAATTTTCACGCCTTTTTAGACTACTAAATGAACCAATCAAATTTTAAATTTTCGAGAATTTTAAATTTAAATGACAATTGAAAAAATTCTTGTAGAAGTTTGGCGAATTCTGCTGTTATCAACAAGTTAATAAGGGGAAGCTTTGACAAAATTTGAACTATTTAAATTAATAAGGAAACAAAAAAGGGTGTTTTGTTTTATGTACAAAAGTCCTAAAATTGTCCTAAAAAAAATTATAACAAAGTCTGCTGTAATTCCTGATAATATAAATATTTATCTCATAATACGTAACGAGTCTTGAATGTACTTAAGTTTAGTAAAAATATCATTTTGAACTGGAAGATCTTTTATGTTTGATTTTGCCACAATTTTTAAAGTATACTTATTTTTAGATAACCCTGTTTATAATAAGTATAGGAAAGTCTAGTTAAATGTTGTTTACTCTCACCTCATGAGTATGACACCAAGACATGACTCTGATAATTAAATTCCGCATTCTTTTACTAAAAGGCGAATGTCTTTAGCGTGTAGGTTTACAATTGTTTAATTTGCAACTCTGTTTAAGTTTTGAATTTTTATTCAAATGATCTGGTCGTTTTTATGCGTATAAAATCCAGTGTGGGTAATTTCAGAGCGAACTCGTGTTTGTGTGCGGCGAATGGAATCTCGCAGTGGGAAGAACGTTATTATTGCAATTACCTGCGTGCAATGTGCAACGACTTCGTGGAATATGCAAATGAAGCAGTCTCGAGCATTTGATTCATTTAACACTTTTTCATAATAAAATTGATATGGGATAAGCTACCAACTGTAACCGTTTTAGTTATTTATAAATATCGGAATGCCTAACCGTAAAATGACTGCCAGCCTTTATTGCAAGATCACTTCCTTGAGATATGACTTCTTTATAATTATCATATGCGTATTTTAATGGAATTGTTTCTAATCGAAACAGGGAAAAGACAGTGCTTTGGTATTTTATGGCTTGGGATAAGACCATATCTAAATTGCCCCGAAGAGCAATGAGGTGCTAACTGATGTACTTAATTGTTATTCAGACAGCTTAATGTTAATGTATAAGAGTTTTTATATTAAAAATGCCGAGAGTGATGATACGCACCTGCCTCGTTCGATGCCGCATTTAATTAGTTTTTCATTTCCGTCTTCCGTTTCTTGATTTGCGATTCCCTTTTATTAAACTTTACACTGATTCAATGCAGCAAGTTTGATTTAATGCAGTGAGCAATTTTTATACCGTTGCTTGAATTGTATCGCGACAGATATTACAGAATTTTGAAGATTTATCTCATATTTGGTTAATTTTGTATAAAAGTACATTTTCCTATCTTCTATGACGTCACTTTAAAAAAATAGAGATATATTTATCAGTGGCGTAGCTTCAGATTTTGGGCCCGGGGGCAAGATACCTGAAGAGCCCTGGTCCGACCCTCAAAAGAACTTCAATAATAAAGTGATTTATAATAAGAACAATTTCTTCAATGGGAAAAAACTTATTTGCAGTCTAGTAAATGAAAATAAATATATTAAAACTGTGTCTAATTAAGATAAGCAAACCTTAAATTTTCTGAAGTTTATTTGTCTGGATCGGTACCAAAAAGTGTGGGTGTTGTGTTATTACTAAATATAATCTCACTTCAGTATTTTTCATTGTATAAATACATGCTTACTTACATGAAATTTAAAAAGGTTTTTTGTTGAATGTAAAAATAAAGACTGTCGAAAATCAAAAATTTTTATTGAAAAAACTCCGTAACAGAAATATAAAAAAAATAAAAACTCGTGGCTCGCGGCAGGGCCGCCTAAGGCCTTGGGCCCAGGGGTCGTTGCCCCCTCTGCCCCATGGTAGTTACGCCACTGATATTTATGTCTTGTCTCGGCGATTTTTACTGATAATTTTTGAAGCTGTTGATTTCGTTCTCGATGTTATAATTATAACAACGCTTCTGAGTTGTTTTTTTTTTCTGAAGGAAAAGGTACACCCTATTTGGTAAAAGCGATAATGCTAATCTCTTCTTCAGGAAAAGCTCTTTTGGATTAGTCCGTCACGCAACAGTCGCACTGTTAATGACTGATGCATGTGGATGTGTGGAATTATAATCGTCGCTCAAATGAATATAAAGTGCTATTTACACACGCAAAAAGGGTGCATTTATTTGTTTAGCGCGATTGCTTATTATGTGTATGTTAAATGGAAATGGAAATCCGATTGAGTTATCGCGGATATAAATCTGAATCGTAAAATGCGGAATTATTGAACTTCGATTTTACCGTTATTCAGGAGCATAAACTGTTAGAATTATGATTGAAATGTGAAGGTGCTCGATTTAATGTGGCCATTTGCGAATATAATGATAAAACCTACTAAAATGCATTTGTAAGTACAGAATTTTTTTAATTTGGGAAGTTGCTAAGAAATATCTCAAAAATATTTGAAGGTCCCCCAGAAAAAAACAACTTGAATTTCTAAAAATACAAAAAAAATTGGGAGATTTTGATTTAAAGTTTGAAACTTGAACGTTTCCCTTGGATTGTTTACGTAATACATAATTAATACCAATTTCAAAATGTCATGCAAAAATGTTTTTTTTTTTCAGTTTACTAAGTTTGCATGAATTTTAATCTTTTAATTACTTTATATTTCGAGAAATTTGATACAGCAGTAATTCAGAAAATATCCAAAACGTTTTAAAGATAGAACTTAAGTGTTCGTGAACATGCAACTACTGCAACATTTATGAAGGTCAGTTTGTTAGCAATATGGATTTTCTGTAAAAAGTGACTAAATTGTGAGAATATGATTTCCAAGGAATCAAAAAAATTTAGAACGGTTTTTTGGTTGATTTGAGGATTTTTAATGTTTAATTTAATAAATCGTATTAGTTTATTGTAAATTTGGATGTATATTCAATGCCAAATAGCTCCTTTTACGGTTGTATTTATTTGATACATTTTTGCTGCTAAGGGTAAACCCCAACCCCAAAGCGTAGGCCGACACACTTTGTAATTTTGCTAAACCCCTGTTTTAGGTTCTTAAGATGCATCTGTCTCATGTGAATCCACAGTCTTAAGAAATTCTTATTTTCATTTTCAAATATTACTATTTATTGAGATTTTCTTTTCTGTGGAGATATGAAATCACATAACAGTATGTATTGATAGTAACAAAAATTGACATAAACTTTTCAACTTTTCGTAGAGATCGAAGTTATGGTTCAAATTTACTTCTCGCATAATACCGTTTAAAGATTAGAGAACGATGTTTTTACAAAAGATAGAGAAATGGCAAAAGTTTAGACACGCGCACTTCAGATTGGCACCGTTGATTTTAGAACGAAACTGCGGGCGTTTATATGAACCAAATGAGAATAGACATAAAAAAAACTGCCATTTCGGGTGGGTTTGTGCAATGGTATTGTGATATTGTGTGGGTTGTGAATTTATGTAATGAGCAGAAAAAAAAACTGCCTGTCGTTTTTATCACGACCTGTTTTATCGCATTCCCGCTTTAGTGTGTTGGGTTATGGTTAGCTACTTAAGGAATCTGCTACCAAATATGTAAACAATATTTTCAGGTTAACAAGAATCCGCAGTAGTTTACTTATTGAAGCTTCAAATAAAATATATAAAATAAGTTTCTTTGCTTATAAATTGATTAATCTGACAATAGAAAAACCACAGCGGACTGTATTTGTAGGGCGAACTGAGAAGTACTTTATATCGCATTATTTTTATAACAATGGATTGGGGCAGGGTCGTACTACTCATAAATTCCTAAAATATTTCCAAAAATATAAAAATTACACTCAGATGTAAAAATTTTT
Organism: Ctenicera cuprea; assembly: GCA_958336395.1. NCBI lineage: Eukaryota > Metazoa > Arthropoda > Insecta > Coleoptera > Elateridae > Ctenicera > Ctenicera cuprea. The sequence continues at coordinate 15,504,325 of OY284495.1, read as the reverse complement.
ATATAAAAGAGCCCTATACTTTAGATATTGTTATAATAATTGTATCTTTAAAAGTATTTTTGTATCACCTTCTTAAGCGCCAACGGTAAATATAAATCGCACTACTCTAGTGGAAACTTACCTACGGCATATCTGAGACATCATTGCAGGTCAGCGTTAACATTTTTTTTTATTTTTCGAAAAGGATTCCTTGGAAGAAAGGAATACCAGAGACACGAAAGAAAACACGTTAACCAAAAATTTGGTGGAAGGGAGAAAATAAATTCCCCTAAATACGGCTGCATCGAAATAATAAAATTTAATTTGTGAATCTTATTCTATCGCCCATGAACAACAACCATACTGAAAGTATCTCAACCCAAGCTTTATGCTTCATATCTACATCAAATTGTGTTGCCAGTTTTTGGGCAATTTATTTTGAAAATTTTCAAATTTTTGAAAATATCACTTCGCAGTTTTCATTCTTTGAAAAAATTTCGTACGCAGTAACTTTGTGTTCGTCTAAAGCTAGTGTAATGATTAAAGTTTACGCATATGTCGCAAGCCCTTTTTGAGTAATAAGATGATAATGTCAAAATTTTCAAGAAAAAAACGTAGCGGCCGCTATTTTGAAAGGGAGGAAGTTCGGGGGAAAGCTTTTTTGATTAATTTTTGACGTTATCACATTTAGAAGCTTATAGAAGTTAATCTATTCGTTCCGGAGTCATAAGTCGTAACCGTAACACACCCAGTAGTGATAGGAAAATGTCCGGAATTTATTTTTTAGGGGGAAAAACTAGATACCTCCCAATAAATAAAATTTTTGTTTTTGATTTTAATCAAAAGTGTTGCACATTAAATATAAAACATTAATTTTAACATCATACAACACTATTTTCACGTGTATTTCCCTGTTTTTCTTTTCATGAAAATTATAATAATTAATAATTTTACTAATATTGTTTTGATTTTGCTTTTTTGCAAAGTGTGAAAGATGCAAAGGGAAGAATGAAAAATAAATAAATCTATACAGGGTGAGTAAAAAGTAACTCGCTATGTTTGTAACTCCGTAAATATTGATTTTAAAAATAGCCATAGTAAAAGTTAAATTTCAGCTTATACTTTGTCGATGTTCAATGTCTTATACGTTTAGTTGTTTGGTTGTTATGGCAACCAAATTTTATTTCTAAATTACTCCCTATAAGTATTTTCGTTGTTAGATTTAGCAATTGTTTCTTTTCTAGTACAAAATTTTGCTCATGCGATTACATAAATTGTTTTCTCATAAAATACCTTTAGATATCAAAAATTATCTAGTTGCCACAGCAAATCAAATAACTTTAGTCCGGATTTCTAGTCTAGTATTTTGCCAGTATTTAAATTATGAGGCAGTCAATTATTAAGTAATTTTGGCATTATTTCTTTAAATGTCTAGTTGGCGCATTCCTAAACTTATAAACGAATTATTTACGAGCTTAGAATGGTAACACATCTAGATGTTGACCTTAATCTAGCTTGTGCAGGTAATTATTATTTATTTGGTCAACTGGAATTGATGCTTATATAAAGTAAAATAAAACAGGCTCATAAACGTCGAATATGAATAGTCAAAACAATTTTATGAAACTACCAAAATAGTTGTTTTAATTTGAAATGTAAAATAGCAACCACGAATTAGTGAAAATAGAACGTGTAAATTCATTAATACAACGAGAAACTTCTACTAAAAAAAAGTTTGAACTATCAACAATCATAAGGGACAGAAAACCACCGCTGAATAAAAAACTTAAGAATTGCAGTACACGATAACAACTTATTCTAAATTCTCATCCGAAAAATTAGTTCTCTTGCCTAATATGCTTCACGTATAACTTAATGGATTCGAGTACGCCCATGCTTTTTGTTTACTTATTAAATTTTAACGAAATAGTTTGCTCATCTGCGACTAAAGGTCCGGTCTTTACAAATAACGAAACAAAATTTAGCAAACAACTTTTATTACGGCAGTTTTTTCATAAAAACAATATTTACGAAAACATATTGCATCACTTTTTGCTTATCCTATATAAATTTAAACTCAAATTAAAAATATTACCAAACAGTTTAGCATCTTGCTCATAATTTAAAATTCTCCTTTTCAACTTTGATGTTTTCTTATTTAACGGTTTTTCACATTGGTTTGTTGTTCTGGCGCCAAATTTAAATGTTGGAATTTTCACTACCACCTACTCATTCTATCATTTAAAAAAAACACTATTTTGTCTTTTTGGATGCCCAAAACCTGTGTTTCCGCCAAAATCTCAAAAGCAAAAGTTTCAACTGGAAGTATAGGAAAGTTAATTTGAAAAACACCGAGTTTATTTAACAAATTTGTATTAATGTGCTGGCGCTTTACCAAAAATTGCGTAATAAGGTTGTGCAATATGTGCTCATATTATTTATCGCATTTGAGGTGAGAGCTTTGATATAACATAATAAAAAGAGCTGGCGTGCAACCGCCATGGGACCTTCCTCTCATTTAATGAATTCTTTTAAATAATTTTGGAAAATTTGAAACTAAAAAATTCGATTTTTTAATTTTTGGAAATTGAAAATTTTGGAAAATTACGCCAATCAATAATTTTTACAGTTTTAAAAATAATGAAAAATATGCTTCCTAATAGTCTTCTTCTTCTTCTTCTTCTGCTTATATTAGGCCATGGCCTGTTATTACGGTGCGTTTTCTTGTGATGTCGATTGCCAGCTATCCTTCCATTTCTTTGGCGGTCTTCCTACCGGTCTTCTTCCTGGTGGTTCCTAATAGTTTGGTGATAAATATAACGGTACGAAAAATGATAATAATTCCTAACAAGAACCGTAAATTTTGTTGACAAATATTCTATATTCCTAAAAAAGTATTTTGTTTTCGGGTATGACCCCTGTTGTGGTGTGTCTGTTTTATCCTGGACAGCGACCGGTGTTGAAATTATTTTCTCTTTAACAGGTGACCTGCTTGTCTGGCACAAAATTCCCGGCACGAAAGTACTTGCAAGTAAAGTCCCGGCGTTAAAGTCCTGTCGGTAAAGCAGGAATCTGAGACACGGGTAGCACCAGAATCCTCTAATACACCCTACTAATATGCAAACACATACACGGTGTCCTGCCGCTCTTATATGGAACCCCCCTTTATAATTAAAAATAATTGCGGTTCTCTTTGTCCCCTACATTTTTTATTTGAAATTCTTTTGTGTATTTTAAGTAGTAACGGAGATATCCTTGTTGAGTCACCCCGTTTTGACTGCTTTATAAAATCAGAACGAAATAGGATAGAAAAAAAAATATGTTTTATTATAGCGTAAACCAACTCAAAAAGTTTTGTACTCTGGATGTTGAAAAAGCTAAAAATGATCTTAGTTATGAACAGAAATGTTTTATTTATTTCATCAATTAACCTTAAAAGCCGCCCCAAGTAGCGTAAATCAAATCGTGTCTATTTAATGTCCTTTCATTTTTGGTCAAGTATATCGGCAACATTATTGCCAGAGTATTGTCGATTCTGCTTTTCAAGCGTTACAACTTTGGAAACATATTTAAAAATTTTGATATAGGTAAGGAATAAATATAATAGTATGAAAAAAATCTAAATACCCTAAAATATTGGTGATAATTTCTAAAAAAATCCCTAAATTTTATTGAAAAATATCCGATATTGCTGAAAAATTTTGTTTTTGGGTATTACCCCTGTTGTGGTGTGTCTGTCTTATTCTGGACAGCGACCGGTGTTAACTAAGACGTGTTTTAGATTTGTGTCGCCTTTACGTACTTTTTGGCATGTTTCCTGTAACCTTTCATGATTCGTTTCGTTTCAGCTGCTTTTGGAGATATTTATGCGAACAAACGTGCTGATCTGAAAGTCGCAAATCATGAATAGGGGCGGATAGGCGATTTTCGTGCGTACCAACTATATAGATTAGAAAGGGGCGCGCAAAAGATTTATTTCGTTGCTTAACATCTACGACCTCTAAACGACATGAAGGATACCGATATCCACCAAAATCTATTGAGCGTTTCATGGTCAAAGTCACGAAAATTCCCTCATTGATTGTTAAGGGTTCAGTGATATTACGTCGGTTTTAAGAGCCACGGACTTTTTGAAGGAACCTCCCCTTTGCACGTTGCGTGAGCACCTGTAATCGTTTAATCGCTCGCCTGATAAAATCTATGAAAACAAATAGTGTCGTTGACTTCTGGAAAATCGCGTATATACTCCGTATTGCGTTCTTATTTTGGTAAATATCATTACTCCTTCACGGAGCAATTTAAATATTCAAGTTGTTTTAGATTATTTCCGGGGACTGAAGGTCTGGTCTAGAAATACTAAAACAGCTGAAAAAAGTGGTCGTTGCCAAAAGATAAAAGATTTCGTAACAGTTTGTGTTGCCAAAATTTCTGTTTATTTAACTTTAAGCGGAGCGACTTTGAATAATCCTTGAGAAACATTCCTGCGTCATCTTTCGGTCCTAACCCTAACACATTTTAAATAATGGAATACATAATAATAAGATCTTATTTCCTTAGTTGTTCCTTAATTAAGAGTGCATTAGGCACTGATAAAATGTTGTCTAATGGCATGCTTTGAATACCAAGCTTGCTCCTACTACTGCAAGGTTGATTTCCGCTGCTGGAATATCTATTAATACATTCCAAACTATAATTGTAAAATTTGCATTTTGTTGTCACTCATTCGTTCTAAGTTTATATATCCGGAAATTCATTCTTTAGAATTTGTCGCTAGGTTTAGATTATTATAAATTACTTCAGTTATACGATTCCGGAAGATGTTATATTAATCTTATGGTTCTGTTACTAGAAACGCCCTTTATGGCATAAATTAGCTGAAAAGAAAAGAAAATTATTTACAAGATTATGGGAAAAAATGGCCATGCAATTTAAAAAAAAAATGTCGAATCGGCAGCACTAAACAATTTTCATTTTCGACGAATTGTAGAATAAACTGCCCCATTTGATAATATACTATATTTGGTTAGCTGCGGGTTAAATCAAAAGCAAAGTCGTCTACAGTCTTTACTCGTTGGCCATTTTTATAGAACAGACTGTATTGCTTGGAATTTGTATACAATTCCCGAAACTTTCAATAAGTGATCACATTATTGTTTGTTGAAAAATTTAAAACTGAATAATGAATTATGCAAAAATGCAAACGCAAGTCGTTATAAACTTTAAACAGTTTAATAGCCCATTAGAAGTAGCTTATCAGGACAAAGAAGTATTTTAAACCACTTTAAAAATTAAGAGAAAAATCTATACTTTTTAATATCAACAACGCGTTTTTCGGAAGTTACGTGATTTTAACTACGTCTATCAATTAACTCTAATTAAAACCGATTTTCATTCTTTTTTGATAACTTTTCGAATAAACTATTTACAGCGATTTTTGGTCCGATATTCAAAGCGCAATATGTAGCGCCTTGCGTTAGTAAGTAATCCCTAGTGCCTTTAAATTGACACCACGGATCAACTGCAATTACCTGTAGGTCACATTATAGTACTAACAAGACGGTGCAAAACCTCACGTATAAATTCTGTCTATGAACTTGCTGTCGCTCGTTGGATAACGCAGCGTGGCGACCGGTCGTGGCCCACACAGTTTCCTGGTTTGTTGGCTTTAAGTTATTTGAAACTGAAAAATTCCAAATATGCGTCGATCGGAATCAAAGTGATCTCGTGAACTTAATTATTTTAATTATTTTGCAATAAAAAAGTTTTTAGTACATCCCGTTTAATTTTTTTCTCTGTAATTTAACAGTCTTTATTTATGTCAATTATTTTCGGCAATGTTGAGAAGTTCTGTAAGCTTTGTTAACAAGATTTTTTTATTAAGAATAATTTTACGAATATTAACTGCTCGGAAAATAATTTTCTTTCCAAACGGTTTTGAAACTTTGCAAGTTGCTGATAAACAATTTTCAAACTGGTGGCCGCCACGGTTACCAGACTTTATCCGGGAAGATTTGATAATGTTATAATTTCATAGTTGGTTTACGTTATACAAAAAAAAATATTTTCTTTGTATCATATTTCGTCGATTCAACAAGGATATCTCCTTTACTATTTAAAATACAGAATACAATTTAAATGAAACTTGTAGGGGACAACGAGAACCGCAATTATTTTCAATTATACAGGGGGGTTCCATATAAGAGTGGCTTACCAAATTTGTTTTTTTTATAGAACACATTAGTAGGGTGTATTAGGAAATTCTAGTGCTAGCCGTCTCTTAGGTACCTGCTTTACCGACAGGACTTTAACGCCGGGACTTTACCGTTAGGGTTTTAGTGCCAGTACTTTCGTGTCGGAAAAACAGGTGATCTGCTAAAGAGAAGGTGAGTAGAACCGACAAAAACGGTGACCTGTAACCGCTCACCTATTTTCTGCAACCGCTCCCCTAATTTCCTTAACCGCTCTCCTGTTGTTTAGTTTGTTTTAGCCAATTTTAAGCGGTTTTACACGGTGGTAAAGTAGGTACCTGAAACACGGCTCGCACTAGAACCCTCCAATATACCGTGGGCCAGCGGGTGGTCTAGTGGGTTCCAGGCTTTGAAACTAGGCTCTCAACGGCAGTAGGTTGGAGTCCTCTGCCCGTCGGAAATTTTTCTGAATAAGTTAAATCCGGCGTGTCCATGAATGGTGTGTGATGTGTATGTTGGGTTGCATGTATTTCAGGGGTGGGGCATATTAGACCGGTGAATAGCGCTGAAGTGCGCTGAACCCGGGTAAGGGGGTGGGATGGGAATCATGGAGTCGTGCTCACGCACGGCCTCATAATTCTTTAAATAAAGAAAATACACCGTAATGCTAATTGGATTGTTTTTGAAAATCCGTTGCACGGTAAGTAAATTTCTGACTTAATGTGTCATAACTATATTTTTGAAATAGAACACCCTGTATATTTCTATATAGTTGGGTAGAGCTTTATGCTTTCTGCTTTCAATAATGTTATTAAGCAATGGTTGTATCAAAAACCAATGATTTTCGAGAAAATTAGATTATATGGAAAAATTGTGCAATTTTGTGTTTTTACACGATTATGGAAACCTGTGGTCGTCTTTGTCCCTTAAAACATAGATTTGAATTTTTTTTTGTAATTTAAGTAGTAAGGGAGATTAGATCTTCGCAGCCTGGTTTACTCACCCTGTGTATAGTATTTTTCAAATTATTTAAAAGTTTAATCGAATAATCAAAAAAGGAGCTCGATAAATATTTAGTAAATGTTTTCATAAGGTATAAATTGTCGAGACACTTAAAACTTGCAAGTTCATTCGACAACATTTTTAAAAATTTCAGAAAAATATTTTGAATTCTTTAAAGATTATTATAATTAATTTATAGAAGTTAACATTCATAAACTAATTTTTCCTCATTTGTTATACCATATATGATGTATTAATGTGACTAAATAATTAAATAAATAATCTGATATAGATCTGAGTGGGAGATACGAAATTACCACAACTACAGGATACCAAATTATTTATGGAAATATCTGTGTTTTATAAATTATAACAAGACATCAAAGATGGGTCAAAAACTTAACATGTTTTTGTGCTAAATCTAGAACTCCATATATGACAGATTTGATGGTTAATCGACTGAGTTTTATTTTAAAAACGTCGCCAAAAGAGTTGTTCGGAATTTTTCCATCCAGCCACTTCCATTTTTGTACTACAGGTATGCTAAATCTGCTCATTAGAGCCTTGCCCAATTTTATATCTTTATCTATTCTCCTAAATGAAAAAAATAAGATAACGTCCTCGTTGAGAGAGTTTATTAAAAAGCTCGCGTATTAACACATCACTGTAAATACAGTAAATCTAACTGCGATCAGAGGCGTTAAAAGTGCTTAATTTACAATCTGAAGTCGTTACGTTTTCGCATGTTAAATCCTAATTGTAAATTTTGATAGCTATCACTGGCTTTAAATCCAGTTATTAAAGCAACTTTGTGTTAAATACTCTTAAAATGCGCACGTTGAAGTTGTAATATAATTAAAATAAAGCGATAACCTCTTAACATGACGTCGCATGCAAAATAAAAACAAGCCTCGATGCATTCAGGAACCAGGAAACATTAAGTTTATAATTTAAAGTTAGTTTAATTGGCCGAGATTAATGCACTGATACGAAAACAGATAGTACGGCTTTTAATTCTTACGACTCAGATTACACAAGCGGATAAAGATTCATGTTAGCTTTTTTTGCGTTTTACCATATTGGATCGAATTTTTTACCGAAAAATTGGGAAATTGCGTTGGCCTTACCCGCTGTTTAATTCCGGTATTTGAGAACTAAGATGATGTTTGGTTAAATTTCTTCGTCAAGTAGACGTATTAGTGACAGTGTGATGACATTTTAAATTAAAAACCTTAAGAAAAATCTGCTAGACACTGAAGGTCAACGTACTGACCTTCCTCAACATTTCTGCTTGAAATTTTCATTTCCACAGTCGGCTTGATTTGCAGGCGTTGCCCTTTTGCCGTCTTCCTGGAAAAGTCCGCTGTTAGAGTACCCGTGAAGTGCTACATAAATTCTGATCGTCCATATACGCAAGGTGGCGTTTCGTCAACCATGTCCATGCAAATTATATGCAAATCTGCACCTCTATTTTTAATAAATGACTGAACATACACCAGATTTTCTAGTAATAAACAAGTGGACTATGGTAATTTATATTAATTGGGGCTATCGCGTTTTCAACGCAGGTTATTTAAGAGCCAGCCACACAACAGATACACTTCAGACGTGCTCTGGTTTAAACTCCTAAAGTTATGTCGAAAACTGAAAAGAGTTAAGCAGAGTTTTGGCGTTTACGCGTGTATCTGTTGAGTAGACGTACTATATTTGCAAGGTGCATGACCTATACCTAATATTTTTTTTGGTTTTATTCCGAAAAACAAGGTTGCTAAACGGTCCCCGTTTCAATTTATTTAATTTTTTGTCATTACGTATGTACAGGGTGAGGCAACACTTACGATAGTTGTGGATCCTTTGTTTACACTCAGGTCTAAATATTTTATTAGTATTTGTACTAACAGCGTTGTTGAAAAACTAACCAATTCCGTAAGTACTGCCTTACTAACAGTACCGGCTCGGGTCCAGAATGGAAGCGTAAAATACACGATACTGTGGTAGTCAAACGAAACGTTTTTACGCTCACCCCTAAAAACGCTATTAAATCCTAAAGCCTAAAGTTTTTGATTGAATAAAATAATTCGACGTTTCACTTTTGACTATAAGTTGCTATACCTAATGAAAAAATCGCGTGTCTAGTTTTTTTTAAATCAGCAATTTTGGACAGCAGCTACATTTTGTTATAAATTATTTCTAAGATGTTTCAAATTTCGTGGCCTTGTTTTATTTTAATAAGGCAATTTTCGACGTAATTTTTCATATTGTAAAGAAAAACTTGCAGGTGTTTGAAATCTACTAGAATACAAAGCTTTTCCTACTTACTTTCAATTGGGTTTGTTTTATACAGGGTGTTAATGAATTGTAGGGACAAACTTCTAGGGCTTGCAAAACACAACAAAGCAAACAACTTTTGTTAATAAATGTGTGGTCAAAAATGTTTCCTTTCAGGGATAGAGCTTCTCAAAAATTCTTTAAGAAGCGCCTAAATGTAGGCAACTCAATTTACTACCTACTATTTGTTTCCATAGCGACGGAAATTAATACAGGATGAATAAAGCCCTCTTTCCCACTTTTCAAATTAAAATTAAATTTAAAATTAATTAATTAACAAAATGTTTCAAAACTAAGCAATAGAAAAAACCAAAATTACAAAGCAAAAATCAACTAAAAAATTTACAATAACTAATTCAAAAACTAACAAAATTATAGTAAATGTTCAAAATGTCGCCCCCGCAGCTATATCACAAAAATATTGAATTGTGCCAAAATTGACGTTATTTGAATGCATGTATGTCTAGATTCCGTGTGGCCTGTGCAAAATAATTGAAAATGCAATTTGGGTTGCCTATTTTCAGGTACTTCTTAAAGAATCTTTAAGAGGCTCTATTTTCTAAAGGAAACACGTTTGACCACACATTTATTAACAAAAGTTATTTGCTTTGTTGTGTTTTGCAAGCCCTAGAAGTTTGTCCCTACAATTCATTAACACCCTGTATTCTTTTTCCATTAATTTGTTTAAATTAAAAAATGTTTTTTTGGTATTTCATAATCTTTGTCTTTTAAATTGCTACGGTCTATAAAAATTTTGATAGATAGCTGAAAGTTATTAAAGCCACAAGCATTGTTGTTCTTCAACATTGTTAAAACCCGGTCAAAGATATTCTTAAATTTTCATATTTAAGCAGGAATTATCCTGCGTTTTTCGTTTCAATTCCTCATAACTATTCAGTCTAAATATGGAAAAACGTTAATGAGAAAAGGCTTACATATAACAAAATTATGTTCCCATAAGTGAAGCAATAGAAGTGAGAAAATTAATAGATAAGAGGGGAAGAGTCACTTTTTATTAAGAAACATGTGAACTGCCAATTAAAATCTCTCGCTCTACTTTTTTTATGATTGTCATACAAGTTACATATAATTGGTAAAAGTTTTCTTTCATGTACCAATATTTTGCGATGTTTTTAAGTGTTTCTAACAATATTTTTCTGTTTGTTTCAGGTGAGTACTTCAAAAATTACATTTAGCTGTAAATACAAATTCCTTAAGGTAAGACTTATACAAGTGATGAACCGCGACTAAACTTTTTACACCATACTTCTATAGTAAAGGACTTCGCCAACTTTTTCCGCGCTTCTTGTGGACTTCCGGAACTTCTCCCGAACTTATTTTCCATTTAGAATTTTTTTTAACATAATTTTTTCCTCGGACTTCCCTAACTTGCGTTGGTCTTTCCTTAGATTTCCCTAACATCCCTAGGACTTCTTTCCTGTTTCCCTTGAAATTCTCCAGGTATATCGTCTTAACTTCCTTGGGATTTCCTTCAAAATGCACTTCCCTTATGGTTTACTACGAGGAGTAAATTGCAGACTAAAATTTGTACTCTATACTTTCCGTGAATACATGAGTTTACTTACTTCCTCCGGACTTCTTTTGGACTTCTCCCCAACTTGCTTTCGATTTTATGGTAACGCGCAGACATTGTAATTTTTTTTAATGTCTATTTCTTGGACTTCGTTCGTATTTCTCTTGGACTTACCCAGATCTTTCGTCTGACTTCCCTCGACGTGAAAACTAAACTTCCCATACGGTTTACTGAGGGGTGAACCGCAGACTAAAATTTGTACACCATACTTTCCCTTAGTAGAGGACTTACCCGGGCTTGTTACTATCTGTGCTTTCTGAACTGTTTTTGGACCCGATTTTATGGGAATGCACAGGCTCTAGAAACTTCTTTGGAATTACATCTTCTTCATTGGACTTCCCTAACTTCTCTTGGAACTTTCTCCGTACTTTTTTGAACTTTCCCAGGTTTTCTATCACTTGCTCGGGGCGTCCCTCGACGTGTACACCAAACTCTCCTACGGTTTACTACGAGGGCTTAAAGTTTATATTCATACCATAATTGCCCTTAGTACAGGACTTCCCCCGGACTTTCCTTGAGCATCCCCAGATCACCCGTCTTGCTTTTTCGGACGTCCGTCAACGTGTACACCAAACTTCTCATACGGTTTATTACGAGGGGTTGAATTTGCACACCGTATTTCCCCATGGTAAAGGACTTCCCCTAGTTTCGTCGAACTTTCCCTATTTTATGGACAAGTACAGACTTTACAAGGGTTACCAACTTCCTTTTGACTTTGCCCGGCAAATCCCCTTATTTCTCCGACTATTCCAGAGCTTCTGGACTTCTCCAGGGCTTCCCTCTGATTTCTTCCAAACTTCCCCCGGCGTTTACACCAAATTTACAATGCGGTTAACTACGAGGGATATAACTTGCACACCGTATTTCCTCATGGTAAACGACTTTCCCTAGTTTCCTCGAACTTTTCCTATTTTATGGACAAGTACAGACTTTACAAAGGTTACCAACTTCCTTTAGACTTTGCCCGGCAAATCTCCTTATTTCCCCGACTATTCCAGAACTTCTGGACTTCTCCAGGGCTTCCCTCTGATTTCCTCCGAACTTCCCCGGCGTTTACACCAAATTTACAATGCGGTTAACTACGAGGGGTATAACTTGCATACCGTATTTCCCCATGGTAAACGACTTTCCCTAGTTTCCTCGAACTTTTCCTATTTTATGGACAAGTACAGACTTTACAAAGGTTACCAACTTCCTTTAGACTTTGCCCGGCAAATCTCCTTATTTCCCTGACTATTCCAGAGCTTCTGGACTTCTCCAGGGCTTCCCTCTGATTTCCTCCGAACTTCTCCGGCGTTTACACCAAATTTACAATGCGGTTAACTACGAGGGGTATAATTTGCACACCGTATTTTTCCTTGGTAAAGGACTTTCCCTAGTTTCCCGCGACTTTTCTGATTTTATAGGCAGTTTTTGCAAATTTCTATGAAATGTCTTCCTTGGACTTTCCCGACACTCTTTAGGTTTTCCCGCTGTAATTTCCCCGACTATCATAAGACTTATGGACTTCTCCAGGGCGTCTCTGACTTATCTGAAATTATCCTCTATGTGTATACCTAAGTTCCTATGCGGCTTATCCGTCGTGTTTTGTTGTAATAATATCACCCATTAAATTAGAAAAAGTTTCTCCGATACTGTTGATAAAACTTTTTATCAAGAGAAATCACTGTAAAGTATAAACATGTTTATAATGTAGATATCTTGGTTAAAGTTACTTCAGCACTTCTCCTTAAAAGAAAAATTTATAGTAATCTGGAAATCGTTAGCGTTGGTTACGACTTGTTCAACCCATGATTATTATTTCAAAATAATAATAATGTTCAGACAACACAATGCTTATGTAACATTTAAATTTTCATACGACCATTATCGTTGTTAGCGTGCAATACATGTGTTGTGACTGTGTTGTATGCGTGTGTAGATATGCACGTAAGCGAAGCCTCCCATTATAATGGTATAGAAAGGCTAGTGCTATAAATACGAGTATTCCTAGTTTCTATACTTACCGTAACCGCTGACCGTATCAAAATCATACATAATTAATTATCGTATTAATACATTGGAGCACACTAAGGCTGATAATAGAGTAGGAATCGTTTAGCGTGACGCAGAGTCGGTCTTCTTGGCGTTTTTATTCGTCTCCCGTGCACCGGCATTATGGGATTAGTACCGTTACGTTTACGTTTCGCAATAGTGGTTTTGTCAAAGACGGTTTTTGCAATATATTTTCCGAATTTAATGGTCATAAAAACCACTGCTCTTTAATCACTTTGATTAATTACGGGCCGCAATTAAGTTGTTGGATATGTCATTTGTGATTATCCCGTCTGCTGAACTGGGACATCGTTAATTTTGTACTGGTGCCTTTGTTTAATTATCCATTTCAGAGGTTAATTGCACACATTTGTTTGTTTTGTTAATGTGTGCTGCAGTAACTGAAATGCTCGTCATTTATGAAAACTACGACAAATTATCATACGGTTTGTGTGTGATGTGTAGAGTTGGGCAAATATGCTGTAAAGATAGTGCATATATGCACCAACATATGCCGCATAAAACCTTCAATATATGCAAGAATATGCAGTAACCTTTTGCGATATGCACTAAAAAAAATTAGTTTGTTTATTTAGTGCCTAATATGAAAATCTGATGTTTATTTGAATCTGCAATTTAATACTAGTAATTATTATATGAGTGAAAGCACGTTTTGCATCAAATGTAATTTTTTTCACAGATGGCGCACAACACAACACTTCCATCGTATTTAAAACATGTATACGGCTTCAACCACTTCTTAATTAAATCGTTTTTTGAACTGGCAACTTTAGGCATTTTCAGGGTATAGACTGGACAATTACACTTTACAGCTCTCTGTCAAGGCAACAAATGAACTAGTCACGCACTAAAATTATAAATAACTATTTCTAAGAATAAGTATAAGAAAAATGTTTAAATATTATTTTCAAAGAAATTTGTACCTACGGAATAAGACCTACCCAAATAATACAACCTTTGTCAGTTAATCCTTTATTTCCTCTACCCCTACTTGGAAATTTAGAAAGTGCAAGTCTAGGGTTCATGTGGTTTCACTAGAAGAAATTGTGCAATTTCTTCTAAGAACTACGAATATTTTATTTGATAATTTATTTGAAGTTTTTTTTTTTTTGCTAGAATATGCATTTTCATGCCATTAAAAGCTAAAATATGCACTAGCCGTATGCCGTAAAGTTGTAATATATGCCAACTATGCAAAATAAAATTTACTTTTTATGGCTCTAAACATCACGAAACGTGTATATACGAAAAATTAACATTTTATGATCAATAGGAAAAAAGATGCAAATATGCATTTGCCCAACTCTAGTGATGTCTGTGCACCTTTTCTCTGGTAGACACCGTTTATATTCAGTTTGTACGTAAGAGTAGTATCTAGATATAGGAGACTTACAGCTTCAGGTGGATTCTAGAGCTCTCGTTCCAATTTCGAAAACGACGTTTTTCGTCTAGCTCAAAGCCGCCATGGCTTTTAGATACTCGGAAAGCTAGTCGACTCGTTCACACCCTCTCCTCCTTTTGGTATAATCCCAACGTATCGCTATGATGAAAACCAAGAAGTTGATTTTTTACCATTATTGATGTTTTCGTACGCAAGACTAAAAATATATCGGTTTTGGCCTGACCCTAACCGGTTACGAATAGTCGTGTATTGATTATATGAAACTGCATGCAAATATTGTCTGATTTTGTCCCACTGTACCAAGGTTATTTATTCCCCACTGTGAAACTTTTCATTTTCATTAGCAGCGCCGCGTGCCCTTGTCAAAAAATAGTATCCAGGGCGATTATTAACAAGATAAAACGCGCTAGACGTAACAACAGACAAAAAATTGTGAATGGATGCGGCGGAAGGAACCGGCCGGCGGATGTTGAGCGCATAATTCTCATTCATCACGGCCGAGAATGAAAAGCGAAAGTTCGGAATTTCCCGTTCACATGTCTGCATATGTACTCGTCGTCGTATAAAACGGAATTAGCGCGAGCGACAGTGTGATGACGCAGCGAAAAGAGATTAGAATAGAAATTTCTCTCGAACTAGGTTAGGTTGAGATGTGCTAGTCTCTTGGGCAGTAACTTGACACGTCTCTGTATGTAATAATAAATACCTACTTACTTTTATATATGGGTTTAGTGTAAACGATGCAAATACAACAAATGCGAAATATTATTTGTTAGTAGATCATAGGGCATTGGTAATTGTGAAGCACGTCGTGGGTAAGGAACTGACGGTGCGTCAACCTTTCACTTATATTTTTAGAGTTGCCCTTGTATCTAGGCGTGTTCTCTGTGTGTGTGAGAGAGTATTGGGCAATATTGGCTTGGTTAACGATTGTTAAGATCAGGGGCATCGTATGTTCATTTGCCAGTGCCAATGATTATTTTATCTGAAGTCATTCGCTTCTAAGACTAACACCAAGGAGCGAATTTCATCACACGCGCTTATTTGCAGTACGTCACTTTGGGTTTTTCTGTGCTACCGTTTTACTGGGGAAAAGCTTTCGAAAAACACATTTTACTTAGATGAGGGGCACCGAGTTATAAATTGTACGCGAAGTCTCTTGAGGCTGAGTGTGCACCACTGCGCCTAGCCATTTGGAACCATTTTTTGCTCAGGAAAGATTAGTACAGTTGCACTGAGGAAAAACCTATGTTTCGTCGTAGATTCCGAAGATATCCCTTTAAGGCTGGTTTCTATTTGCACAGTTTGTGGTCTTTGGGTTCATGACATTTTGTTAGAAAAATTAAAAACATTTTTCGACTCTCATAATCAATATTTTTTATTCTAATTAAAGAGGCTTACTAAAGAGATTACTTTGTATTGCTTGTATCTGTGCGTGCAAAAGGCCAAACCATAACATGCAGTTGATTTAGCATTTGCACACTAAATTGCATAAAATAATTCAATCAATCCACTGCCGTTGATGTTTGTAATTCCAAGCCTATATTGGCGTATACCGAGCGATCCACAAAAATATATTAGAGCAGGCCTTGAACATCGTGCGTTACGTCTTACCTGGGTCTTAGCTATATTAAAATGATTACAAACGCCAGTGTTAATCTTACATTGTTTTTTCTGAGACTTTTCTGATACATTACGTCTGATCAAGGCCCGGTCCAATGTGTTTTTGTGGATCGCTTGGTATATGGCGATATAGACTTGGAATTAGAAACGTCAAATGCAATGGATTGGTAAAATTATATTATAGATTTAGCCTGCAAAGGCTAAACTCAGTACATCTGATCAGTGGCGTAGCCAGTATCCTTTTTGTGCTTGCAAAATTACGCCAAAATAAAAGAATAAATGACTGTTTTTGACATCAATAAGTACGTTTTTGATGACAAAAAATTAGTTGTTAATTTTATATGATATTTTGACTTCAATAAATACGTTTTTGACGACAAAAGATTATTTGTTAATTTTATATAATATTTTGACATTAATGAATACGTTTTTGACTTCATAAAACCATTTCTTGACTTCTGAAAATAATTTATTATGGTTCTAGAATGGCATTGATGTCGATTTATTATTTGATTATATTTTGACGTCAAAAAATATTTATTTAAGTTTTTAAGGTTAGAAATATATTTTTGACGCTGAAAAATTTGTCTTTGACGTCAAAACAACGTTTCATGACGTCAGAAAAAGCCGAGCGCTGGCTATGCTCAATATTGAGAACGAAGAAGCACAATCGTCGTCTGCATTATTGTGAAAAAACCCTATTTGTGCTGTAAATAAATTGTTTATGATTAACGTCATAAAATTGTTTTTGGCGTCATAATATTTTATGACAGCAAAAAAAACGTACGCTAAGCAAAAACGCCAAAAACAAATCTTTGGCGTAAAAATTATTCATTAGCGTCAAAAAGTGTGTTTAATTTATTAATAAGAAAATAGTTTTGTTCATATTGTTACATTTTAAAACAAACGCCAAAAAATCAATTTTTGACGTTAGAAAATTAAATATTAACGTAAAAATATCAATTTTAGACGTCTGGTTTTTTGTTGTAAAAAAAACTAAGACGTCAAATATTATTCAGTGACATCACGATTTTTTTAAAGTTTTTAACGTTATGAAACATCGATAACTATTTTTGTCACGTCAAGAAACATTTTATGACACTTTAGTAATAACATTTTTATATTTATATTGTTGCGTAGATAAATAAAAAAAAATATGTATTCATAGTTTTTGTTTTTTAATCAATGTGTCTATTATTGCTTTTGTGCTGAGCGTCTGCTGTATCCAAACTCGGGCTACGCCACTGCATCTGTTGGTTTTGAAAAGCCATTTTGCTCGCCAGAGATTACTGTCGCTGAGGAAATGCGCGATTGTAGTTTAATGCTGGATATGTAAGAAAATTCTTTTCAGTTTAATAAAATAAATTTCAAGGACGTTCTGTTCAGGTGCAGTGTATATGTGAAATATCACAATTCGTGATATGTTGTCACAGAATTGGTACCTAATCCTGATTTACATGCACACGCATGCATTTGCATGTATTTGCATAGAATTTTTATACGTTTGCATGTTATGTGCTCATTTCACGGGAATTAATTAATGTGAAATTAATTTACGTATTGCAAATTATCTGCATTCAAACCGAATTTTTATGTATGATTATTTAAAATCACAATAAAACGTAATATAAGTTTATACCAGCAAAACAGTGAAATTATCCATTCTTACCTTCCTATATTTTCAGTACAGCGAAGTATTGATTTCATGACAATTGTCAATTTCGAAATTTTGACGGAAATACATATTTTAGATCTCCAGGAACCCAAGCAAAAGTTTAAAAACAAAAACTGTTTATGGGTAGGTAAGTGTGATACGCCTCATATCTCCCGAACGGATGCACCGATTTTGCTTTGGAAAGCAAGGTTATAATTTTATATTTAAATTGTTTTACTCACGATCAAGTTGAAAGATCGGACACAAATTTGATATCGTAATAGCCCTGGAGGGACAGAATGTCGCTGTGGACAAGAAAATATGAAAACTGTGAAGTGAATAAATTTATAAAATTTTTGGAAAATTTCAAAATATACTTGCTCAAAAACTGGACACGCGATTTGTTGTGTAGAGCTAGGGATAAGCTACAATTTTATTACACATGGGACGATAAAACATTGTGTCTGCTACCCTGTGCGAACGAAACGCCACGCCAGCTAAAGGGCGGCTATCACCCCCTGCGTAGCTCCGGAACTGCAGACGTCGGCTAAGCGAAAACTTTCATATGTATGTTTTTTTCAATTACTTTTAGTTGAATCCTGAGGAAGGACTCGGGCGTACGCATATTATTTCATATGGGAGGACCAGAGCTAGAATTAATTTTTACGTGAGCGAGAGTATGAAGATTATGACAGCCAATTAAAGGCCTCCGTACCCATGTTTTAGCGTTTGCCTGTAACGTTCTCGATAACGTTGATGGTTGAGATAGGGGTGTACAAGCTTTTCTGCATAGATGGTTGTGAGGTCGAATCCCGGTACGACCCTTTTTTTAAACAACGTTGTTGGTCTAGGCGGTATACGCGTGGTTTAGTGGTTGTAAACGGTTTTTGTTTTAGAAAAAATATAAGACCGTTCACAACCATAACTATGCGTATATCGCCTAGACCAACAACAATATTGAAAAATGAAGGTCGCACCGACATTTGACTTCACAACCATATATGTAGCGAAAGGTTGTACCAACTTGCATTCACTCTCTGATGAATTGCGTTGTTCGAGCCCACAGACGAAGAGATATGCATCTAACGGGCACATGCTCAGTGTAAGCGCATGAGGTAGCAGACACACAGTGTAAAACATTTCTATTTATGGATCAATTTTTTTTTCTTATCCAATTTTTGGCTGACGAATTTCGTTTTTGGTGTCTGCTTATTTTTAGTTAAAAAAGTAATTTTAAAAAACGATATTATTTTTCACAAGAAAACTTTGGAAGAGTTTTTAGAACCCGGACCTACGACGTTATGAGCCCAGCCATAACCAGCAGGTTATGGCTCCGTTCGTTTTGACTTCACCTAACATTATGTCTTGTTCGTTGCACGACCGATAGCTTTCCTTCTTTGTGTAGTGCAGCAACAAATGAGATATATTTGTATGACGTGTTGCGTTTGCCCATTGCGGAGTAATCAACGTGCGTACGGTTTACAACTGCTGTTGAGGTTTAAACGTTGTACATAAATAATTTTGAAAATAGGAAAGTCCAGGAGAAGTGCCTAGCTCGTTATTTAAATATGATTCGTGAAAATACGCAATGAAGATTTTCAACAAATCTATGAATAAATCATTTTAACGAATACACACATTGCTCATTTTCATGGCGGTTACAATTTTTATTTTGAACGTAGAGGTACAGTATATTGCGATTACATTTCGTTCAATTGCACTTCACCGCACGAGCGATCTAATCACAGTAATAGTTACAACTTTCGTGATAAATACAGTGATACATACGCACGTGCTATTTGTTTTTCTAAGTGCACTTGATAATCGATACATTCACCTCTGCTCACAACTATGTGTACAGTATGATGTTTATATTTAACTCGATTTAAACAACTGCACTTGGAACTGCATCTATTATTGGCATCATTTCCGTAATTTCCGACGCGTGCACAGGAACTTAAACTATAATCAGGGCCGTAAATGTCGGCGATTACCTATTGAAATGGATTAAGTTGTTGCATGAACGACGCATGGCAAAGCTGAAATGTGCCTCTATTAATCTTGCTCACTTGTATAATTTATTTATGCAGAGCATTATTGATCGTCGGCCTTTAGGACTCCCGTGATTAATTGTTTCTTTGAAAATAGCTCACCTTTAATTAGTACGTGCCGATTCCCGCTTATCAGTTAGGTAATCACAATGTACACAGAAAAATGTGCTCCAGTTTCCGATAAACAGTTGACGACACGTTTAGAGTTTTTTAAACCTGTAGATCAATACATGTGTTTTTAGAAATTTTGAATTTACCGATAAGCTTGCGTAAAGACGCACTAATGAAATTACACTAAAAGTGGCCGTCTCTACATCTATTAATCGTTAACGGTTCATTTTTCTTTCAACTCTCAATCAAACTGTTATTTATTATTATGCCCGCATGGCCGCATATCCGTCAATAAATTTTCATAATAAATTTTCCGAGACCTTGTACATTTAAATTCAGCAATCAGTTCCATAAATTGTGGCTAATTGAAGCAGACGGGGAGCAATGCCGAGAATTCCTTTAAGCGTCTTCGAGACGTTTAAGTGGCGAAACGGAATGCCCCAATTGCCAAGTTGCACGAGCTCAAATGCGTTCTGTTTTACCCCGATAGAATCAGCGGAACCGCTGCAGCAGTATGCAAATGGGGCGCACTGCAATGTTGCTGATAAGAGTGCAGTTCTCGTGCCCGATGCAAAGTTAGTGGAATGCCGGACTGAGGCCGTGGCTCTTCCGGCGTCGCGGCTATTTCAAGCAAGGACGCAGACGTCTAGACCGCCGTCATTCCTGGACTCTTATGGATGGACGGGTTTGGATGCACTTTGTGCTGCACATTTCGCACTTTACTCCAATAAATTTGTTAGGTGTCACGAACATTCATTTTTGGTGGTAGACGGGGTTGTAACTTTACACGTAGAATATTATTTTCTGCATTACACGTAGAAAAGTGTGTAGAATACGTCGCAATCAGCCTTTACGCCCCACTGCTGGGCACCGGCACTCTTCTCTGCCACGTACTCTCCTTACCGTTAAGGTGGAGTACGGGGGACCTACAATTTAACATCGAATCCGAACGACTAAATATCAGAGAAGGTTTCAGGCATTAAGACCCCACTGCTGCCTACACTGGATTGGGGAATGTGAGTGGCGGGTTGCGGCATAGATTTTTATTGCTGCATGGCTTCGGCAGGAAATCGAATCCTAGACCTTCAGCGTTAGAGCTAAGCGCCTAACCTCTGAGGTACCACCACTCTTGTAGAAATACGTAAAATATGTTAAATAATATGTAGAAAGCCTATATTAAATAAAACTGGTAACCTTTCTCTACTTTTTATACATCTAGTAGAATATGTACGATAGATTCTAGAACAACACGCATGTGTGCATGGTATGGGCGGGGGAATGCGACTATCCAACGGTACGAACGCGCAGCTTTTCTTATTTGCAATTCAAACGTACCGCACTGCAAACAGTTTTTAATTGTCGGTCGGCAACTATCAAGCGACAAAGAAGTCGGCCCCCAAAAAATCAAACAATAAAATTGCGCCCTTTAAAGCGTGTTGTCTGGGGCGGAACCCTTCCCGCCCCACCCTAATTCCGGCATAGGTTGCAATTATTTTTGATTTTTACTTTTTAGTTTTTTTACTATTCTGAGATTTTGTATTTTTAATGTAATAATTTACAATAAATCCGGATTCTTTTCACCTGCCTCAACACTTAGTTGTGAGGGGCCTCCGCTACTAAAAGCCACATATTTACGCGTCCATTATATAAGGCGCAGATTCGTTTGTATGTTGGACGGTTACACTTTTCCAGGCAGATAAGCAAATTCAGGTTCGCAGAAAAAGTTCATCTTACTGCGAGCCTGATTTTTTGGTATGTATTTATTAGTTCTAAAAGCATTTTAAAAAACTTCCGTTAAGGCACTCTTATGGAAGCGGGGAAAAGTGCTAAGTTTAATTGATTTTGATCTCGTTTAATCTTTCTGGGGATTTCATAAATTTTTTTTTGGGGGAGTTTTTCCTGCAGTCTTTTACGGGGGGGGGGGGGTCTCTTTCTTAAAATCTTTTTCCAGTGTTGTTTTATTTCGGTGTTTTATTAGGCTTTCTACTGGATTGTGTTCCGAGAACTTTTTTGCCCATTTACTTCCTAGTTTTCTAGATTCAGGTCCGTACAACATTGAAGTAAGCACTTGCGCCTTAGGCAACCAATCAATGTAGTAAATCAGAATTCTTTTACCCTGTCTCAACTTTTGGTGACGACGGACTATTCTTACATCTCGACATAGCTTATTTAATATTATGTTTGTCGGTACCGATGTTTATGTAATAGTCACGTATGGCGGCGGTGCTGCATTTGATTTCAAAAGTTTGCGTATTTTAAAAGAAGTCATCAATAAAAGCGTGGGGTGTAGCCCACGGGTTTTGCTAGTATATGTCGATGTAAGTTGTAATTTTTATTGTAGTAAAGTGTAAACATTGGGGTGCATTGGAAAATTTAATACAACGTGTCCTGCAGTCATAATTTACTTATAATTATGTATTTTCCGAAGCCTTGTTACGTACTTTATATAGGTAATAAAAGTTGTAGTATATTAGAAAACTACTTTTTTGCATGTCGTTTATAAGAGAAGCACTTCTCATATAGTGCATATTTTTATTGCATGTTCGCATGCATATGCATACATTGCAGTGTTTTAGTGTATAATATTATCCTATTCGTTACTATTTTGCTGAATTTTGCACTTTTCTTACTATAGGGGTATGTTATCCATCTTATATGGCTATTGAGAGATGAAATATATACAAGGTGTTTCAAGTGTAAGTTTTTTCTGAATACAACAACATTTTGTATGTTTTGAGTGCGACATATTTTTGAAGGGAGAATAAAATTAGTTTTTCGACGTATGCTTGATTTTTGGGTGTAATTAATGCTCATGCTAATTTTAAAATTGCAGTATTTTGCTAATAAAATTTTTCGTGGGTGTTTCAAAAATAAACCGCATCCTTTTAAGGGCGTGTTCCTCTTATGAAAATAATAAGAAACGTTTCTATTAATATGGGTCCGCAAATGCTTCGTTATCGAGATACAGGGTGTTGAAAATTGTAAAAAATATCGATTTTTTCGTTCATTTATATGGAAATGATTAGGAATGAAATTGAAAATTACGCAATACGTTTATGTATGTTCATGTGGCATAAGTGGACCATATTAGTCAGTTTTTTCCTTCTCCAGTGGCGTAGCTACAGGTGTGTATGTGGATTTTTCGGGAGAAAACAATGGTACGCCACTGTTT
Source organism: Ctenicera cuprea (assembly GCA_958336395.1). Taxonomy (NCBI): domain Eukaryota; kingdom Metazoa; phylum Arthropoda; class Insecta; order Coleoptera; family Elateridae; genus Ctenicera; species Ctenicera cuprea. The sequence goes on along the minus strand of OY284495.1, from coordinate 15,481,166 downwards.
ATTTTTGTTTTTGATACAATTTTCAAAATGCTCAACTAATTTAGTTTCAAGGTAAGGGAGTATAAGCAGTAGAATTCCACCATATACAGGCTGTTTCAAATTCGAACTCGACCATGGGGATCTCGCTTATTTAAAGAGATAGAAAGTTGGTTAAATTGAGGCAAAGTTGCCAAATTTTATGCTCAACAATAATCTGTAAATAAATTTAAATTAGTCACTCTGGTTTTTTATCTATCTGAAAAAAACTAAAATTTTGGATTTTTTATTATCGGCTATAACGCATTTATCATTTGTGCTACCTTTTTCTAGTTAACGCATTATTAGGACACTTTTTTATGCTTTTAAAAACTTGTTATCAGATTTGGTGTAACTGTTACGTTACCATTGTTCATTTTCGACTGTCAACTTTTTTTACTTATGGTTGGTATTTTAAATTTTTTCGTATTTGGATAGAGTTTTTAATTCTGATTTCAACGACGTATCACACTTTGCATTTTGTTTAAGATTTGAGCATTTTATTACAGAAAATAAAAATTTCATAAAAGTGCCATGGAAAACCACGTCATGTAATTTATTTTGAAAAAATTCTAGTAGGCCCTGAACTAATGAAAGTAAAACAAAACACTCCTCCAAGTGACAGTGACGTTATATCTATCTAATATTAAACCCTTTCCAGAATATTTCGAAATATTTGTGACTTATTCACGAATTTTAACGAATGTTCTCGAAGAGCACGTGAGATTGTATTAAAGACTACACAGTGCGTGCAGGAGTAGTTCACATTAAGTTGCGATTGGATATATGTACACGATCAGAACATTTTGCTCGAATCGCTGTGTTGGTACGCTGATTGACATCTGCGTCTTTAACTTGCAGTTTAAGTTCGGCAGGCGTGCTGAAAAATGCTGTTTTGTATTCATGTACAATTAAAATTGTAATAATGCAAGTTTTTAAAATTATTTATCAGTTTTTACCAAAGCATGAATATTATTTAGTCTTCATATAATATTTTTTAATTTTCATGGTAGGTACCGTAAAATATTAAGGGAAGTGAAGAAGCCAGTAGAAATTATCATGAAGAGATATATTTACGAGGGGGTATTGATAAGTACTTAGCCTACCATATAAAACGCCACAATATTTCAAAACAAAATTGTATTTATTCAACATAATCTCCTTTAAGACTTATACATTTAAAGTAATTCTAAGCCATTTAAAAAAAATCTTTGTCTTGGTCTGCAAACCACTCCTCAACGGCACATGTTGCTTCGTCATTTGTCGAAAATCTTTTACCTTTCAAATGTTTTTTGAGTTTTGGGAAACAAATAGTAGTCCGACGATGCTAAATCCGGAGAATAGGGCGGGTGGTCAACCAATTCAAAACCAATTCCATCATTTTTTTCAGTGCAATCAACGACTTGTAAGCAGGAGCGTTGTCTTGCAAAAAGAGCACACCTCTGGCAAGTTTTCCACAATTTTCTTACGTAATTAAGTTAGCAACTCAGTGTAATATGCTCCCGTGATAGTTCTACCCCGTTCCAAATAATCTATCAGAATTATCCCATCTTTGTCCCAGAAAACTGAAGCAAGAATCTTGCCAGGGCGGTGCTCATCTTTCACATCTGATCTTCCTCTTTTATATTCCGCAACCCAGTTTTTAATAGTGGCGTATGAAGGACACTGATACTGACCTAAGGTTTCTATCATATCAGCAAAAATTTCTTTGCCCGATAACCCTTTCAAAAATAAATGCTTAATAACTGATCGAAACTCGATTTTTTCAAATTCTATCTTTTTCTCAGACATGCTGTTTTCAAAAATTCACAGTTTGATCACCGTTCAACTTATGGATGTCGAACTTTGACAACTTATTTATAAAACATCATAGCTGTAACCATGGCAACCATATTCACTTTTCTGTACTAGAAACTTTCCAGGCTAACTAGATATCAATACCCCCTCGTAGTATCTGCATGCACACCTGATGCGGGTTCCCTTCGCTAAATTAAAAGCCCCATGGCCAGGTACCTAATATTTACCATAACCTACGTCAGTTGAAACGTTTGAAATGTTGGCGAAATTGATTAATAAATGTACGGGGAGGCAATGACAGCTGTGGATTGTTAAATGATAGAGTAGTGCACCTTTGCTGAGCGTTGGGATATACATATATCCATACCCACACACGTTTATGTCTATGATACGTATATGTGTAAAATGATTTAGATTTACAGACTGATATTGATTATATAAATAACCAGGCGCCGACATCATGTCGACTGTGAAAATATTTTCTAAGCGGAATTAATTATTTAGGTGCCAATAACAACTTCCTGAGACTGGCCAATTTCTTGCAAATTTTAGAGTAGGAAATTGTTTGCATGTTTCATATAAAAAATATGCAATTATGTTACTATGTCAAATAACTATAAGGGACTTTCGCGGCCCTTAAGTGACTTTGTGTCCGGGCGATCCTTCCACAACTTCTTCAGATGCATAGAAAGAAGGCTCTCTATTGAATTTTGTTCCGGATTATTTAATTTAAACTTAAAGGCGATTGGATTGCCCGTTGTTTTCACTCCAGTAAGGCGAGAGTGTAGCCGTTATGTTTTATGCAGTCTCGATGATCAGACTTGAGACCTTCAAATAGCAACGTAAATTTACACTACCGCGAAATAGAAAATTCCTTGAAAGGCCGACGAGTTTGCGAATACATGAATAAGCTTGTTAACATCAATGACATTCCTTTCAAGTCCAATGCACTGCAGTCGTCATTCATAACACATACATACATTGAAGCAATTTGCTTCGCTTTTAGCCGGGGTAATTTTTAGAATCCTCCACTAAATCAATTAAGAGTTAACTGGAGAATTTCATTATTTGCCTGCAACGCACTAATACTACAAACGCAGCTTACATTATATTTGTTATTGCTTTACACAGTTTATAACATTATTGGGAGAATCGAATTTGGGTCATACGGCGTACCTACCAACTATGTTAGATGTTTCTTCCTTTTCCCGAACATTAACTTGAAAGGGGCAAAACTTTCTTCAGTTTTAACCACATAATTAATTTAATTTGTGTTACGAATGATTAATTTGGTTATTTAATTTTAACTACTTCCTATTTTCTCCAGGTTTCTGTTTTTTCAATTAGGAGAACATGTTTGCATCTTATTTCACTTGCGCTAAAAATACGTTTTTTAAAAATTCACACCTGTCCTAAAAGATAATTAAATCATGCGTTTCCTGTTGTTGAAGCTGTCACCTTGGTGGACACAGGGTTGCAGCAACCGACAATAAGGTAAATCACGGCGTAAAACAAACACTTCCTCCTGGCTGGTCACGGTGGCGGCGCTACACACGTCACTTCCCGTTCCGGCCGCAGATGACATCCCCTCCTGTATATGCATTACCTACACCTACCTGTACCACCATATTTATGTATAATATCCGTAATTTTTTCATCTTTGATTTTTGCTAATAAACGGTTATATTTAAATCTTGTACGTTGTTTAAAAGCAGAACATTTTAAATTGTAATTGAAAGGTACAGAAAAACTTGAAGGGATAGTAAAAACACAAAATAATTTGCTACTAAGGCTCATCACCGATGCTGGAAAGTAAACCACTTTACCTGGGAATTTGGCCACACCTCTTATCTTTTAGGGATTTTTAACGACGCGACTCATATCTCGTTATTTAATTTACAGGTCGTCATTATTTTTACATTTAATTGGTAAATATATATAAATTTTCTCCGTTAATATTGCTTAATAGTATATTATGCAACGAATCTATAATGATAGCTATTAATACACGAGTGAGATTGCAACACGAGCGGCAGCGAGTGTCGTAATTCAAAAGAGTGTATTAATAGCCATTACATAAGAGTTGCATACACTATTTTTTCAACGACTAGTTAATTTAAAGAAATATTCATTGAAAAAGTTATTTTATGCAAAAAAACTCAAACTGTTTTGCGATGTTAACTGTCAACAACTCTTGTAACCATGGTTACCAAAAAACAATGCTTAGCTGCTATTGGTCGCTTTGGGAAATTTCATAATGAAAATCTGTATCGAAATGGGTACCATTTTAGTATAGCCAGCGCACACTTAATAAGTAAATTAAAACATGAGAGAACATGTTCTGTAATCTCGTGTACATAATAGGAAACTAACGGAACCCGTGGGCAACCCCTCCTCCTCACCCGAATTGTTTTGGTAACTTCATACCCGGCGCTCGCCACTCCGAATTTTTCCTTCGCTGAGTCGATTTCGGGAATGAGAGCTGTTCCCGCATAGAAAATCTCGTGAAAAAACCGAAACCAAAACGCCTGGAAAAAACGTAAATAAAGCCCGTAGAAACATCCCTGGGAGAAAGTTTAAGAAAGGTAAATCTTCGTAAAATCTGCAGAAGAAAAATCACCCGAAACAATTTTCATCATAGGCGCAGAAACAATTCCTTAAAAAAAAGCGGGAAAAGAGTTAGTTAAATCGTTAAACTTTTCACTTTTCCTTATTTCCAGGGGTAAGTTTTTGGAACTAATAAATATGCACTCACAAAATCTTGTTAGAGACATTTGCATATATTTCCCAAATGAAATCCGCCTTTTTCATATAAATCGATCAACTTTTCAGGAAAAGTTCTTGCTTTGTTATGCAGTGATCTACTTGCAAGAAAATACACGTTCTTTTGTTTAGGGGATGTTTTATTGGTGATTATTTTTTTGTGCTGCATGTTATTAGTGTGACCGCATATCGGAGAACGTAATATTTGATCTACGCACGTACCGCCGCCGACGCGACGTGGCATCTCGTGCTGCGATAGCCTGCGACCTTGAGAGGATTTAGCGTTCTTCTGTGTTACGGAATATTGTGTAATGTAGTAAATCTTCAATTTATAAGGTTGATGCTCTTGTTCTTAGTGAAATATGATTGTTACATTGAAATCACCGCTCTTTATCTTTAACACCAACTCTTCTCAAGCTGTTGCAACCAAGTGCTGCTTCGTGGTCGAGAAGCGCTGCTTAGTTCTCCGTGTCTCTTTCGGCGATGAGGTATCGGCAGATCATGTTACAGTTTCGCAGAGCGAATACTGCACACTATGGGTATGGAATGCCGTTTCTATGATATAACGTAGTGGGTTATTGCGCAAGCGAATTGGTGCTTCCTGTAATCAACGCCTAAATGTGTGGGTTTTTGGTGGCGGAGGTCTCCCACCACAGAAAGCCGAGGCAGAGGGAACGGCTTCGTATTTAATATATAGATCAAAATCACTGGAAATGAGATGCTTAACTTTGTCTCACCTTATGATTTTCGATGTTCATCTTTCCTCATATTCACATTATTTTATCATCTATTTTGTTTATAATTCAGCAATTGCTGCAATAATTATTTATAACTATTTTTGTTTTTAGAATTCGTCGCTTTACATTCCTAAACCATTTGATTTCTAGATTTAATAATTAAAAATTCAAGATATCCAAATGTAAATACTTGAAAACTGATTGAGTTTATACTTTATTTTCTTAGAAAGGTCAGCTTCTTTGACTTTTTCTTTTATTTTTTGTAGCCTCTAATCAGGGGCCCGCTTCCCCGAAAGAGAGAACACGTAAGGAATCGAGTGGGGAAGTGGGCATCTCTACTACACCGAGATTTATGTTGCGAGGGTCTTTATTAATAAATTCGACCTTGATTTCGTTGAAGTTCGTATTAGTGTATTATAATTAAAATAATTAATAATGAATCCCTGTTATTTATTTTATTTATAATATATCAACTAGTCTTGCAGAACTGTCTGAGTTTAAGGAAAACAGCTAGCTGTAGAGTCGGGCTTAATCAATTCTCAATAGCAAGACCAACAAGAGTTTATCAGTAAAAATTCAATTCAACAAACCCGACCTTGTCGTTTGTATACTGGCAACACTTTTCAACTTAAAATATTCACCCGCTGTCTACTATGCGTTCTTGATTACTGGCAAACCCGCCCTTAATATCTCGCCCCCACCTCTACCAACCTAGTCGCCTTGGCGATTCTTGTTTATTTTTAACGCCCTTTTCAATGGACCGTAGATATTTTGTAGTCGGCCACTTAAGGTTTTAACACATTCTTTGGTAAACGCAACATTTCTTTAATAAAACTTAATATAAAGAGTACGCTATAATAAAGTCGCCAGCAGCGAGCCTAGACAGATAGACATTAGACCCGATAGATGCCTTCGTTTAGCAAAGAAGATCTCTTACTTGAGCTCTACTCACTCTTTCGTTTATGGCTCTACTTCACCAATCAGACACTAGCGCAATTTTAACGTGCAGTGGTTTGTTAGTAAACATGTTTTTTATAATTATAAATTTTTTCCAATTTCAAAATTATAAATTTATTCTCCCTGCCACTCAGTTTTCTTTTAATACGGTTTCCAAAAACTTGAATATCCTTGTACCTCCTTCTTCAAAAATCATCTAGATACCGCAATTATCTCTTTCCATTTACTCCTATTTATTTAACCCTTTCTTCTAAGCATAATGGTTCCATTTTTGTTCCCTTACATTCTGTTGTACCTACTTCCCCTTTGTTTCTTCATTGAACGATATCATTTATATTGCATTTCATGCAATAATTTGTGGTGTGCGAGTTTGTTAATGTCCATTAGCCTAGCTTGAACACCTAAGCAATATCTCCATAAATTTTCGACTTAAATGTACTAACACAGAGTCCTGAACGGAATGGGTCACATCTATGCTTTAAACAACTACATAACTGGCCTATCCATTAAGAGTGGCGACAACCGGAAGTAGGACAGAGAGGTAGCACAGGTGTGGACAGTGGCTTTACTCAATGACATTCCCAAGCGTCTGCAATGGTGCGATGTCGCGAGTCATTCATAGGCGTTCAGGCAGTAACCTGCAACTTGTCTGCAGCCTGGGGCATCTCACCGCACTTCTGTAACCGTTATGGCTCATTTCCCCACTGTTCTGTTAGTTGTTGTTGGTGGATATTGCTAGTAGCACCGGCTCTCACTTTCACATTCTCCTGCACGGCCACACATATCGACGTAATCAAACTCAAAAGAAAGAGAACTGTTATACATACCTCATATCGGAATTGGAACCTGGAGTTGTAATATTGTATGGAGATTACGCGATCCTTTTACTCTTACTTTTCTTATCTTGTTGCATTGTTTCGAACTAGTGCAGAGCTTGCAATTGCCGTTGCATAAATAAGTTGAATAATAGAGATTTTGACAGTGATAGCTTTTAATTGGATTATACAATCTTTGTGTCGGGAAACGTCTCGGAAAAAGTCAATGGGTGGGGGGTTCTGTGAACCCAATCAGCACAGTTTTCACCTGGAGTAAATACGTACCTTACTGTAATGTTGAAGAAAAAAGTATCTTCAGAAATAACTGTTTAGATTTGTTTTTTTCAATGTTTTGTCATTTTTCCACCATGATTTTGGAAACTTTAAATTCATCGAAACGTCTCGGATATGTTACAAATTCTTGCTAGAAACTAGAGCGTACTTTTATGAGCTCGTTTTGTATTCTTGCTAGAGGCCAGAAACGTATTTTTGGATTGCTGACTTACCGACTAAAATACACATGAAATAGTAGCTCGATGATTGTGTTTAAATTTAAAAAAATTACATTTTTAAAATGCTTCCTGTTCTGCTCGTATACTATGACCGAAAATTTGAAGAATTTAAGAAATCTCTTCCTACCTGTAAATTCCGCCCGCATTGTGTTAAAATACTTGAAATTTCTCTCTACTTCCTGCAGGGCTTGAATGAGCGACGAGAAATGAATGTCGGATACATTTATAGACTGTACCGAGCTTAAAATTATACCTAGTACAATTATTTATATTTTCGACAGAGGCCACGGTTAGGTAGCAAAGTCTTGGCGGTATTGCAAATTTGTAATGTCGTGCCCTCATTGACGAGTGCGAATTAGTACCGTTTAAAACGGTCAATTTACATAGACGGTCTAATTCTTCTCAATTGCTTACGTAAAGCTTTGGGAATTTCATATTGGTCCCATAATATTTATTTATATGTCTCCGAGGGAAATATTTTGCATGTCGGTTTTCTTTTCACATGAGACTGGAAACGACTCTTAAGATTTCGATCTTAAGTAATGAAGCAATCTTATTTGTTTCAAATTGAATTTCCCTGTGGGTAAATTTAGAACATGCACGTTTTTAATCACGCTTGTATGGCACGCATTATGAATTATGAAAAACAAAATTAGTTTTTTGGTGTCTAAAAATCGTCGATTTTGAATGAAAATATGTATCTATTAAATCCTGTAATGGACTTTTTTTTATTTTCTTTATGGTTGCTAAAAATCTATATGACGTCTGCAAACTGTCCAAGCAATTTAAAACAAAATAATGAATTATTTGATATAAATAAAGTATTTTCGAACATCAATATAAATTGTTGACGCCAAACAATAATTTATTAACGTAAAGAAATATATTTGTCGTGAATGAATGAGTTTTTGACATAGTATAGGAAAATGCTTCCACTTAACGTGGACTAGAACCTTACTGCAAATATTGTCTGATAAGGAAGCATGCGAGCCTTGTCAAAGCACACTGAGTAATGATTAATATTAAAGTGGCGTTTGCACTAGGACGAATGACGTATGATGCGTGAATCAAAAAATCGCGACAAATAACAAAGTTCTTGGGATGGGACATTTTTTGGTATCAACTCATCATAACAGGCTCGCTTAAGGTAATAATTTTTATATTGACGCCCGAAAACTATAAATTATGGTTAAATGATAGTATTTGCGTTATTTAATTATGTAACTCTAAATTGTGTAACCGATTTTCAGACGTCAAAAAGTAATTTGACAAATCGTCAATTATTGACGTCAAAAAATAGTTTATTGGCGTCAAAACATCCGTTTTATTTATTAATAATCGGAAACCTTTTATTCAATTCTTACTTAAAAATAATTTTCTGACTTCAAATTTTTTGACTTCACAAAATCAATTTTTTACTCAAAGAATATATTTTAAACTTTTGAAAATGATTTTTGGACGCAAAAATCTAATTATTGCCGTCAAAAATTATTTTACGACGTCAAAATACATTTTGACGTCAATGAATAGTTGTTTGACGTCAAAACAGCTGTTTTATTTTTTACTACTTAACTAGTTTTTTTAATTGTTAAGTAAAAAAATAATTTCAGATTTCAAATTTTGTCTTCACAAAATCAATTGTCTGCTCAAATGGTATATTTTAGACTTTTGAAGATGACTTTTTGACGTCAAAAATCTAATTATTGCCGTTAAAATATATTTTACGACGTCAAAAACCATGTTGACGCCAATAAATATTTTTTAACTGCAAAAAATTATTTATTGACGTGAAAACAGCCGTTTTATATTTCAATAATTAACTAGTTTTTTTTTTAATTCTTACATTAAAAAAATAATTTTCAGACTTCAAAGTTTTTGACGTCAAAAATCTTATTATTGCCGTCAAAAATTATTTTACGACGTCGAAAAAGATTTTGACGTCAATAAATAATTTTTTGACGTCAACAGGTTACTACTTGACGTCTAAACAGCCGTTCTATTTTTCACTAATTAACTGTTTTTTTAATTATTACATGAAAAAATAATTTTTAGATTTCTATGTTTTACTTCACAACATAAAATTTTGACAGGCCCTGAAAATATTTTTTTTGGTATCACAATTTAATTAATTATTGACGTCAACATTTATTTTTGGCGTCAAAAAATATTTTGACGTTTTTTTAACGTCAACAAATTATTTTCAAATAATGTTTGACGTCAATAAATACTTTTTGGCGTCAATAATTATTTAATAAAATGTAAAACGGCGTTCCATACGGTTGTGTCATGTAATTGTTTTATTCATGAATATTTCTTTGCATAACATTTTTAGAATAAACAAATATTTATTATCGGCAGTTGTAGTTGTCACTGGATATTTACTTTTAATATAAGAGATATTCGTATTACTAAACACTTTTTTTTTCTTCCCTGTTACACTCGAAAATTAATTTCTACTTAACTTTTTGTCTTATTTCCAAAGATCTGATAAAAAGTAAAATGTAAAGTACATTTTAGATATTTACATTTAGAAAAGCAGGTTTTGGATTGGCTAAATTGTCGATTGTCTCTTCGAATTATTCTGGAACAACATGAAATTCCTAAAATATACGCGTCAAATTAAATTTTTGTACCTCATCGTGTTTATTAGTTGTACCACGTGGGAATAAAAAAATTATCGGGTTATTAAATTACGAAAACTTGTTGCACAGCAGGACAATTATTTTATTCGTCGTATTCGCATTTCGAAAAAATGTCCACACAAAGCAAATAATTGTTATGCAGAAAGTGTCAGTGATTTACCCCGATTATTTTTTAATTTATACGCTTCGATCTTACGTAGTTATTCGATCTTACCTAGTTACTGCTGTATTTTGAAATTTAAGATAAGAAATATTTTTTAAGTAAGCGAAAGTCCATTTATACAATGTTCTGCGTATATAAGACTCGCTCAACTTCTTAACAATTAAATGAGATCGTAATCATTCAAGGGTTGAAGAGTTGTCAAGTAAAATTAATGAACGGCGTCTTTGTAAAGGAAGGAAGATGAAGCAATATAGCCAGGTGATTTGACAGAACCCTATAAATTAATGAACATCACAGATCGGTGTGTCCACCGTCGATAATTTTACACCGGTCAGCTCCGGAGGACCACAATTGTATTTCCAACCGGTGACACGGCAATTCCATTAAACGATGCATTCCTACCTCCTCTCGCTATCCTAACAAGTTAATCCCGACAAATAGGATTCCAGATAGTGGAATGAGATTTTAAGCATCGCCTAGATAGTGGAATGTCTTCATTTCACAGGTATTTAGCGTCCGCGGGAATTTCTCACAGTATTTAAGTAATTGGTTTTAAATTTACTTAAACCGCAGCCAGCACTGACATTTATAGTTTCTCCTATTTACGAGGCAGTAATTTTTAAAACCGGGGGAGTTAGAGGAGCCGAATTTTCTGGTGGCGGCTGCGGCGCTTATAATGAGCGGCACTCAGACGGGTAATTCATTATGGTGATAGTATCAACTGACCGATGTCTGGTGACACGCCGAAGGTGTCTGTTCTAGTTTCTAAATTTTACTGGTCGATACCACGATTAATAGGATCTCCCACGTTTAAATTCTAGACCTTTATATGGTTGATTGAACAAGCCGAAAAATAACAATCAGATTTTATTTACTTTCGGTCTACCTTTGGCGCTTCGGTTAATTTATCATGGCGTCTTGAGATTAGTACTATATCATAACATTTTCATACAAAAATTATGCACTTAGTAGCAAATAATGCTAATTTAATACCATAATAAATAATCGGGATAAAATTATGAAAACTTGTTGCATAGCAGTTAGTATTTGTTTTGTTTGAGGAAATACGCATGTGCGTCGCACGAAACTGTCAAGCAAACAAACACTCGTTGCTATGCAACAAGTTGCATACTTTTATTGCAGAAATGATTATCGGCAAATTTTAAATTCAGTTACTTTTAAAAACAATTATTAATATATTTTAAGCTAGAAAATGATCAAAAGAAGTTAATCTAATATGCAGAAAAATCACGATTTCGTATCAACAAAGTCAATTTCAAAAAGTTGTTTTTTCCCAAAAGAAATAGGAACTATTATTTCTGCTAATCCGTTGATTTTAAAAAGAAATTAACTAAGAATGTTACCTAGATTTCTGACTATAAAAAGCTCCTTACTGTTACAACAGAAAAAGAACTGCCAAATATGTTACAGGTAATGTCTAAATAACCCACCATGTGATGATTAGTGAATTAATAATGGTCAAGAATATTTTTTATTTATTAAAACGTCTTACCATTAATAATTAAGAGATTTATGTAGTAAATTCGGATCCCTTCTATCTGTCTTAACTTTTAGTGATGAGGGACCTTCACTACTACAACCCACATATTTACTCGTTTATTTTATAAGTAGAAATTTCTTTGCGCAGTGGCCCCTATAGTATTTTATGCTGATAAGCTCCTTTGGGTGTATACTATTTGTATTCTAAACTTTTTAGATTTAAAATGGCGGCCGCTACAATTTTTTGAAAATTTTTATTTTAACGCGTTGTTACTCAAAAATAAGTTGACGGATCCGGCTTAAATTTTCTATTCTAGTAGCCCTATAGAATTACAATGTTACCGTGCACAAAGTTTTTTGAAAAGCTAAATGCTATGAAGTGGAAAGGATTTTGAAAATTCAGGAAATTTAAAAAAAAATATTCCTCGAAAAGTGGCCACACGATTTTCTTTTAATTTCGTAAGCTCATAGAGCTGAAAATGAGCTACAATTTGGGTGGCATCTCAGCCCTTTAGTTTATATGTGACGCTTTCGATGAATTTTTGAATGTTTGTATTAGACCACTTATTTATTCAAAATCGAGTATACAAATCGGGATGAAATTTGTTATTGGGAGTGACCTAGGGGTACACAATGTTACAAGCTACGAGAACTATTGGAAATGCTAACACTGTGAAGAGAAAACAATTTCAACATTTTGACTTTTTCAAAAAAGTATTGATCAAATACTGGTCACACAATTCTTTTTATATCTATAGGCTATAGTTTGCTATGAATTTTTGAAAATTGAAAATTCATGCGTTTTTTGTTCGAAATAACCCGAGGGTAATTAACGTTCAGGCGAAGTGCTTTATTCATTTTTTTAATGGTGTTTTGGGGTGCGTTTGAAAACCGATTGAGTGTTAGCTCCCGAAAAAAAATCAAAAATATTGTAATGTTTTATTGTGTGCATATTTATTAAACAAGGCAAGCAAATTTTGAATTTATTGCGTATGAAGTAAAAACAGCATGAAAAAATAATTCTATACTATTTAACGCCACTTTTAATCACTAAAATCAGAGTCAGAAATGTCATTATTTAGTCATTTTTCAGCATTTCCGGAAGTTATTCATCATTACTTCTTTTTTTAAATTGAGTGGCAGCTCTGCAGCTGTAGTACAGACCACTGCAACGGAGGAAATCGTTATAGCTGTTTCATAGGAGCATTGTACTAATTTCGCTGATCTACTGCATTACCTTTTTAACTTAAAAAGCATTATTTTCGAATAAGGACCAAGGACAGATTTTTCATATACTATAAATTAATTTACAACAGCAGACGCAGCATGTTTTACGGTTACAAGGATTTCCAACGTGATCATTATAATTAGGATTACCTACTAATGAACAGAGCAGAACAGACTATTTCATGAAGTAAGGTTTATATGAACATACTTTCAAAAATGCTTCTTATAGCCCTCTGAAGTAAGAATAGTCTAATCATTTTTTTGTCAATAATTTTCGCAGTAGTTGTATTAAAATTTTATATGTGAGCATCACTACTGATTTAGTTAGTATTTCTACTAATTTTTGTTTTAAATTTAGGACATTCACATGATATGATTACGTGGGTATTTGGTGTTTCGACACAATTTATTTTTGTTAAAGAAGTTACCAAAAAAGCGCGAGGGTTTTGCTAGTATTTTATTATTACTCCTAATTAAGATCAGTTGCAAATTTTACAGATATAAAACAAACATTCACAAAACTGGAAGTATAAATTTATAACATTAATCAAAAGTTGTTAGAACATTTCGTAATAAAATAGTTATCTCCCCCTTAATTTCCTTTACTCGAATATATAAATTTTAACTTTATTCTTATCTTGTAAGTAACTGTTCTACTACAGTAGGATGAACATAATTAATTATAATCAGTAGCGAAGTTACCTTGTTATAACATAAAGAAGGGAGATGAAAATAAAAAACAAATAGAAAACTTGAAAACTTTATACGCGTTGTTTGTTCGGTCGGATTTTTGTAATAGAAAATAATGATTTAAAAAAATTAAATAATGAGCCCACAAATTCGTAGCGTGCAGGACGTTCAGGCTGCTGATTAAATCTGAATATTAATTGCATGGAAAAGTTTTCTTATAATGAAGTAATTCTCACTTCCAAAGTTTATTGAAAGTTTTCTGTTTAACAGCTTCTATTTTTCAAGAAATATTTCGTTCAAAAGGTTACAAAATAATATACATAAAAAAGTATTAATAAATTCTGAACGCGTCTAATTTTAAAACCACTCAAATTCTCTCAAAAAATGCAACCTTTCTCCGCGTTCATTAAGTTTTGCTAATTAGCGATAAGTAATTACTACCGTTATTTGTAAATTTCAGCAACAGCGTAGTTAATAAGTAGAAAAATGCAAGGTCGCCGTTTATAGCCAGAGATAGTTTAGGATGCAAAGAATTTAATGTAAAAATGTTCTAGCCGACTCGATCCATAAATTTATGACGCGATAGCTCTTGAACTGCTAACCTCCCATATCAAATTAATCAATTTTACAAAGTGCATGATTTAATTAAAATTGACACTGCGGTTTATTATTTCCCATCAGGCTGTCACTAACAATGAATTTCTTACTGTTCGAACTAGTGTCCGGATTTCTAGTCTAGTATTTAGTCGCTATTTAAATTATGAGGCAAATAATTAATAACAAGTGTTACCCCAGCGCACAATGCACTGACAGACTGATCGTTGACAGAACCGGCTAAATGATAAGTCACGTGATGTATTAGTTCCATAAGGGAGACGCGACGTTGGTGTAGATGTCGCCTCAAGTGAAGCGCGTCTAGCAGATTTTCATATATATTATAAATTAGAATAATTATTATTGAAAAATCGACGTAGAATAAAAATATAAAAATGTTTCATGTTCCATCTGATAGAGACCTTTCACTGAAAAAAAAATGGTCCAAATTGGTGAACCGGTAGCCGCTGGAGGAACCGGAGATGAAAAACCTTTGAGCTTTTATATATGTATGGATGGATAATTCCTTTAAATATATAGTTGCGGCATATGCAAAATTGTAAACGAATTAACCACGAGCTTAGAACGGCAACTCATCCATATGTTTGACCTTTGCTAGCTTGTGTAGACAGTTATTATATATTTGGTCAGCTGGAATTGATGCTTGTGTAACTAATAGTAAAATAAAATAAAACAGGGTTTATAAGCGTAAAATAGGAATGGTCATGAGTTTTAAAAGTACTTTACGAAACAATTTTATGAAAGTGCATAAAAAATTATTTTTAATTGAAATGTAAAATATCAATCACGAATTATTGATGAAAATAGAACGTATAAATTCATTAGTACAACGAGAATATTCTACGAAAAAAAAGTTTGGACTGTCAACATTCATAAGGGACGGAAAACCGTTAATTGAATAAAAAAAACTTAAGAATTGCGGTACGCAGCAACAATTTTTTCTAAATTCTCAACCGAAAAATCAGTTCTCATGTCCGACAAAATATCCTAAAACATTGAAAATCACCTTTCAACGTCGCAACTCGTTATTGGAGCAAAACTGTAAAAGTTGGCCGGTGAACAACTGACTGGATTATTAGTGACTTTAGTATATTTGCAATTTCTGTTCAATATATTGCGACAACCTGGTGCCATATTCTCCGCCGAATGCCAGATTGCCAATAATAGAATGAAAGTGGTCAAATGATTGTAATAGCGACAAATTTTTGCATTCCAATGATTTTATTACTTAAGGAATATTTCCAAAACTATTTTTTAATAAGTCCCATTTTCTATCATAACAAGCACATGTATGTTGAAGTTTATAAAGCCCCGCTTATTCATTTATTTTGGATCGCCTATTTCTCGCAAAACCAGATACTTTACAAAATTAACTTTTAGTAAATATCGCAGTTGTAGAAACCTTGCAAAATCGTGCAACATGTTTCACGTATGACTTAATGGATTTGAGCACCCCCATGGTTATTGAATGTTAACAAAAATTTTTGCTATTCCGCGGCTAAAAATCCGGTCTTTGGTTCGAACTAACATGATTATTTATTTCTGGTGTTACGGCTTATCACCGACACCATAGTCTGAGATAGGATTGTTACACCGTCTTATACAGAGTTAGAGATATTTAACGTGCAAACATCGTAGTCTCAGTTTTTTTACACTTAACCAATTACCACCTACCATGTTGAACAACAATAAAAAGAATTCGCTTCCAGGACGTGTTGGTCACACTCACAGGTAGAATATAAAGCGAGCAGGATTTAAGGATTACGTTTCCCGTAAAAGGACAAAACGGTTTAGGACTAGGCTTCGTCATTCGGTTATAGTGTGCGCCTTCTTCTTCGTGCATTCTTTCACGTCTTGTCTTTTATGGCGGTTGACTTTATAGGTGTTAATGGTAGTCATTTTGTATGCCAGCAAAGGTATTTATTTCCCTGTCCAACACAGTTACTTGAAACCGAAAAATGTAAAGACCTAGCAACTAAGCTTACGTACTGACCTACGTAAATAATTTACGAACCGTTTGATTTGTTTGCTACGTACGCTATTTTATTTAAATACCTTCAAATTATTTAGTTGTTTTATGGAACTTCATCAACTTGTTAATCAATTTGTTTTGTAGCATTGTTGAAAGATTAATTAATTTGGTAATTATTCATAATGGGTATCTGGTCTTGCTCAAGGACAAACTTGTACAAGTTTCGACACGAATGTGGGATTATTTACATCTGCTTCACAGATGATATTTATTTCAGGTGAACTAACTATCTCTACCACGGTAGTGCATCATTTAGTTGACTGACCAACATCGATTTATGTTTTAAGATCTCTTGTGGTGTTTCTTTTCTATCTATTAAAATGTATCATTTCAATACCGTGTTTCTGTGGTTTATGTTTTTTTATTTGGGTAAGCAACATTTAAGCAATGATAAATTTAAAACGAAACGGGATATGTTATAAATTATAAGCGAAAATTGGATTAAATAAAATTTTTAAAGAAAATCTGATTATACATAAATTTTTCAAAATTTTTATTTTCGTTTTTCTTTACTACAATGTTTTAATATTTTTATTTTGTTTGTTGCAGGTAAGTAGATCTACGTAACCTAAGGCCGTGTGTAAGTTAATATAATTATAATATACATAATGGCAAAACAACCTTTATTTTTTGAGGTACAGTAGAAAATAGTTATTGTCAATTTTTTTGATATTTGCTTAGTAACAGGGTGCAAAAAAATCTATTTATTTTGATTCAAGTTGTAATTTATTGATTTAAATCGATTTTTAGTACTTGTATTGTATTATGGCCAGGCATGCGGTGAAATTTAACAAACAACTTTTATTAAGGATGTTTTTTCATACTATCAATGTTTACGAAGTCGCAAAGTATGTGTTACTTTTTACTCTTAATCCCTCTTTATAATCGTTTAGCTATTTCATTTAATTGTATTCTATTCCAAGCTTATTGCCAAATTATGTACGTTGCTGTACTAATCAGGGACGTGCACCGTAACCGAAATGAAAACCACAAAAACAGCAAAATTTTCCGATCCGTAACCGAAAGGAAAAACAAAATAAAAAATTTCTTGAACCGTAACCGAAAACCGTAACCGTAATTGTTGTAATAATATAACGGGATTATTTTATCGTTCCGACAAATCTAAAACCGACATTTGATTATTGTAGCACATAACGATATTTAATTTCGCATGTTCAGCCCTTTTGGTTAATCCTTAGGGTTGTAGCCACAACAATGATTAGAGTTGTTAATGTTTCCCAAACGCGAATTTAAAGTTTTTGCCGGTATGACGTCATTGTATAACATGGTATGAATACTTCACCAGCAGGACACATTTTTTCTTTTTATTCGCTAGTTCTTAATTTTTGGGTTATTGGCAGCCAACAGTGTGCACATTGCTGCGCCTGCGACGCTGCTAGTATCGCTAAAAATTCCAGGGAACGTAAACAGTAGCATGTAACCATGTACACAACAACAAAAAATAATGATACACAATTTTCAAAAAAGAATGTAATTAAAATTTTAAAAATGTAACCCGCACGGAATTCAAACTCTCGACCGACGTATGCCTCACTACGCTATACACGCATTCCAGCACTGAGGCACGGCGTGTGTTGATAGTCGATGCTAGAATACGTCGTCTGCCGATGACATTTAAATTTCCCGTAAACTACGCTGCATGTTATCTAATGACGTATACTGTATACCGGCAAAATGTTGCCAACCGGCACCGACCGGCTAGTCACTGATATATCGTAGAGAGACAGTGTAATTGAGTGCAATTTACTTTTCATGACGTTTTTAAAACAATGTTGTCATGCATGCAAAGACAGTAATTTTATTTTCCAAGGTCAAACCTTATGTATTTTTTTGAACATATGGTACAAACGCGCGCCTGCTCCCATACACCACCATAAAAACCTTTTTTCGGTTTCCCCAAACGTGTTTATCCGTCGAAATCTCGATAGGGTTTTCTGTATGGAATACAATGCGGCAGTAAAAGCAAAGACCTAATAATGTACTAGATATCAAAATTTTGAAATAACAGTTTGCTTCCTAAAATTAAGATTTTTAGATTTAAACTACATTTTATAGTAGCCTTCCAGGTGAAACTGAATAAAATTTGGAAATAAGATTTAAAAAAACGAAAGTTCTGAAAAAAATTTACAATTCAGAAAACTTAAAATTTCGAAATTTCATTTAGAAAATTATGAAAATGTTTTGAAAATCTTCAAGATTTTGGAAATTCTGAAAGCTAAGAGATTTTAAACATTTTGAAAATTTTAAATATATTTAACAAGCCTTAATGTTTCTTCAACAGTATATCACGAGTGAATAGAAAAACAATGGGGGTAAAGTTAAAAAAAACGCGACGTGTGTTTATTGTTTTCAATTAATCTTAAAAACAATCACAATAAATTATTACAGCCATTGAAGTCAGCTAAGCCAGCGCAATGAATAATTTAAAAATAAGATTAATATAAATTTTAGTATTTTTGTACCCAGGTTAAATTTTCGCAGATAAATATGTAACAGCCCAATATCAGGAAAAACATTAAGAATATTAAATTTGTCGTATCAATTTTTAAGAAAAAATGAAAAATCATCATTAAAGTATTATTTTTATCTTCAACGCTTCCTAAAATCAAAATCAAAACTCAAAATCACAAATCTTGTATTTTATGACATTTTCCAATTTTCTTGTAACTCTCGTATTAATGTTTGTGGCTTTTGTTAATTTGTATAAATTATTTCACTCATAATACATCGACCAAGTGTTACGTTGCATTTGCCATTTCAGCAGCCATTAGAAAAGTATGTGTAACCCGATTATTTTTTAGGTAAAAAATTTCATCGCGACACATTACAAGCAAATTATTCATTTTGTTTAGTTAAAGAATTTGACATATTATTTGAGAAAAGTTTACTTCACGCATTCGCATATCAACACATTTTCGTAATTTAATAAACCCGATTATTTGACAGTTTACGTGTGGTATACCTGTTTGTAAAAATGTTGCCATATTGTCGCATTAAAATTCGTAAGTATTGTGTGTTTTAATATACAGATTTGCTTTTTCATATTAGTATCTAATTTGGTGACTAGCAGTTTCTGATGTGTATATCAAATCAACATGAACTTCATGTTTCAAAAAATTTTACTAATTTCCGTCCGAATAAGACATGTATATTGTATACCTTATTGGTAGAATTATTCATACCATGAGGCCATGCAGTGGCGAATAATTTCACCAGATTATGCAGTCGTTGGAATTGGAATGTTATAGTAGGTCGCTCGATACTGTGTAGGCTTTCTATTAGGTATTAATTCGCTTTTCGGTCTATTTTTAAAAATTATGTCAACTTCTCGATCGCTTATGCAAGAATTCTTTCACTTAAGTAGTTTAGTGGGCTTAGATGTTCTAAATTTTTCAGAACGGAATTTCGTAATCCTCTGTAATCGTTTATTTTTCGCAGCTGACGTTGAAGGACGTGTATATGAACAATTGGGCCGAAAAGTTCTCTAAGTCACCCCCCCTCCAGTCGCTTGGGTTGGTACTTAATCTCTTCTTTGCTTGGTGGTGCTCGTTTGTCATCGAGGTGGTCCCTGATGATCCCATCCAAGGCCTGCTTTGTATCAGTCCGGCAGTCAGAGGCGCCGCCCGCTTGATCGTTTTGACAGCAGCGGTTTTATTTGGCGAGATATAATAGAGCCGTCTTGGTCGTAATGTCCAGTGGTCAGCATGATGGCTTTTATTCTAACTCCGTGGGTGTTTAGTTGTCGCTTTAATTTTGACGGCGACGTAAATAACCCTGATTTGTAGTTGGATTTATTTAGGGGCCCCACCTTACGTCGAGTGCCAAAGCTACGCCGACAAAATTGTTTGGATATTTAGTTTCACTCGTGTAAATACAATTGTGCCGGTTGGGCCCGGGGAGAAAAATCCAACTACTATTTTCGCAGTTGATTGAAAATTATTTTTTCCATGTTGTTGGGACTTCATTAATGTATGAAGTGCAAAAAGTAAAATTTTATTACGGAGAGAATCAAAATAATGGTTATAATAGTAAAAAGTACATCTTCGCTGACTTACCCTGTACATTCATCAGTGTATACACTGTGTCCATAAAGTAACCCCCCCCCTAACTAACTTTTGAACGACTTAATATTTTACTACAAAATTTAGTGTGCTTTAATGGGAAATTAAATACTATTTTTTAGCTCATAATTAAATAATGTATCATTCAAAATGGCGGCTGGGCGCCATTTTGAATTTTTTTTTAAATAGAAAGGGGGGTCGAGTGACACTCATTTGAAAGGTCTTTTAGTTCTGCGTCTGATCCTAGAGTTTCAAAGAAACATATTTAGCCATAACAAAATGACAAACGTTTGAAGTAAAGAAGTCTATTAAAAAAAACTAAGAATTTAAGCAAAAACAAATGAAATTAAGTGTTCGAAATGTTCACCATTCACTTCTTGGCACATAAAAAGTCGGTTATGACATTCCTGCCTTACATTTTCATAAGTTTCTAGAGTGACATTTCTGTAAAAAACTCATTACAGAAGTTTGCAGAAATGTCACTCCAGAAACTTATGAAAATGTAAGGCAGGAATGTCATAACCGACTTTTTATGTGCCAAGAAGTGAATGGTGAATATTTCGAACACTTAATTTCATTTGTTTTTGCTTTAATTCTTAGTTTTTTTTAATAGACTTCTTTACTTCAAACGTTTGTCATTTTGTTATGGCTAAATATGTTTCTTTGAAACTCTAGGATCAGACGCAGAACTAAAAGACCTTTCAAATGAGGTGTCACTCGACCCCCCTTTCTATTTAAAAAAAATTTCAAAATGGCGCCCAGCCGCCATTTTGAATGATACATTATTTAATTATGAGCTAAAAAATGGTATTTAATTTCCCATTAAAGCACACCAAATTTTGTAGTAAAATATTAAGTCGTTCAAAAGTTAGTTAGGGGGGGGGGTTACTTTATGGACACAGTGTATACCACTTGTCTGTAAACTACCCTTCCCCTGCTAACTTTTGAACCACGTGATTTTTTGGCACAACATTTGGTATGCTTTAATATGAGGTTAACTACTACTTTTCTACCCATATTTAATTTTTTTTTATGGCGGCTCGGCGCCAATTTGAAAACAAAAATTAAATAGCAAGGGGGTCGAGTGACATTTCATTTAAAAGGTCTTTTAGTTCTGCGTCTGATCCTAGAGTTTCAAAAAGAAATATTTATTCAGAATAAAACGGCGGTTCTTAAACTGACGGAATATCTTAATTCAAAATCATTTTGGTTTTTAGTCTAGTAGGCTATTTTTTTATTTGTTTGCTTGCTATTTGCTGCCATTGAGAAGCTATGATTAATTCAGATAGGTAGCTAAAAACTGTTATGTTCATGATGAACATAACGGGAAGATGAATTGGTAGGTGGGGTTTCGTAGAATAGCCGGCACGCTACCCGGACTTAACCCCCTCATAATTTTTTCTTTGGGGATATCTGAATTCTCTAGTGTACAGAATCCCGCCAAAAAAAATTAAAGCACTGAAGCAGCGCATAACACAAGTTTGCAGAAATATCACTCCTGAAACTTATGAAAATGTAAAGCAGGAATTTCATAACCGACTTTTTATGCGCCAATAAAGGAATGGTAAACATTTCGAACACTTGATTTAAATTTTTTTGTTTTAATTCTTAGTTTTTAAATAAAGTTGTTTATTTTAAATTAAAACATTAGGATCAGACGCAGAATTAAAAAAACCTTTTAAATTAGGTGTCATTCGGCCTCCCTTGGGCTATTTAATTTTATTTAGATGGCGCCCAGTCGCCATTTTAAAAGATACAATATATAAATATGAGCAGAAAAGTAGTATTTAACCTCTCGCTAAAACGCACAAAATTTTGTGCCAAAATATAAAATTCGAAAGTTAGCGGGGGGGGGGGGGGTTACTTTATAGACACACTATATAATAATGGAAAGGAGGGGACTTACGCAAATACGCATGCTCTTCTATCTCCTTTTTTCAATTATATTTTATATTTTATATCTGGTAGAGGCGCAATGAAGATAACAATGGGAACAATATTAAATAAATAAATTAATTAGGATAACGTAACAGTCAAATATTGGACGTAGTTGAATTTTTCTTTTGGTTGACCAAATTGTATATTGGCGAGGTTGCCGAGTTTACAAAAAACGTGGGCTACATTTTACACTTGGTTGTCCGGGTCAAACAAAAACGAAAATCTTAATATCCTAAGGGTTAAAAAGTGACGAATGAGACGGCTAATTTATTCACTAAGGGGTTATAATCTGGCGAACAAGATGGCCAATTAATATTTTTATATTTAAACTACATTTTGTGGCGGTCTTCTAGGTCCAATTGCATAAAATTTGAAAATGGTGTAAAATAACTTTAATGTTTCTTTAACACTTACTCCACTATTGAATTGAAACAATAATCGAGTTAAATTACGAAAACTTGTTGCATATCAACGAGTATTTGTTCTGCTTGTAACACAATTTCAATAGATAATAATCGCAGTGGAAAATTTTAATTTAAAAATTCTGTAAGTATAAGCATAGATGTAATTGGGTTTCTTAGCGTTATCACTTATTTTAAAATTTAAAAGCAATAAAATATCAAATTTAGTATTTTTAATATCTAACCGAAATTTTGGCACGTGAATTTATAGACACAATTCGAGAATATGAAATTTGGAATATCTGAAACAAAAACATTTGCAAACGGCATGCAAACTATTGAATTTCTGAATAGCAACGTTTTATCTTCAGCGCTTCCTAAAATCAAACTAATCACAATGTAGCCTCGAAATGTATTACATTTTTCAATTTTTTCTTCGACCTCTTAGATAAGACTTTGTAATAATTTCGCATGCCCAGAATATTCGATGAATCGAATAATCGGCCGAATTTTATTTGGTTAACTTAATTTTATATTGACGATATTGTTGAAGCTTCTACGGGGTGTAAAATCTGGCGATCAATATGACCAATTCATTAACTAAGGGGCTAAAATCTGGTGCTCAAGCTGGCCGATTTGTTAACTAATCGGTTACAATTTGGTGCACCAGCTAGCCAATTTATTAAGTAAGGGGTTGAAGTCGGGCGAACAAAATGGCCAAATAATTAATTGTGGTTAAAATCTGGCGCACAAGCTGGCCAATTTATAAACTAAGTGGTTAAAATCTGGCGATAAATATGACCAATGAATTAATTGTAGCGTTAAAATCTGGTGAACAAGACGGCGGATTCATTAACTAGGGGGTTAAAATCTAGCGCACAAACTGGCCAATTTCTTAACTAAGGGGTTGTAGGGTTACAATATGGCGAATTCATTAAATACGAGGTTAAAATCTGGCGAACATATGGCCAAATTATTAACTAAGGGGTTAAAATTTGGCGCACAAGCTGACCAATATGGCCAATTAATTCATTAATTGTTAAAATCTGGCGATCAAGATGGCGAGTTCATTAAATAAGGGGTTAAAATTTGGCGAAGAAAATGGCCAATTCATTAACTAAGGGGTTAAAATCTGGCGCACAAGCTGACCATTTCATTAACTAAAGAGTTAAAATATGGCGAACGATATGGCTTTTTCATTGGTTGATTGTTCTAGTTCTAGAAAATGTGTTGGTGCTCCATAAACCAAAGTTTTTGCAAGTTTGCAAGTGGATCAAGAAGATCTATTCCGTTTAAACAAGCTCTAAATAACCGTGGCGATTAAGTTTTTTTTGGTGATGTTCTCGGTAGAATTGAATCCATCAGGCGGCTTTTGGCCAGGAGTCTAAAACGAACACAACACACAAGAGATTTTTTAAGGGTCGTGGTGGCTATTGATAGAATTTGCATTAAATGCCTAAAACAGGTGCAGTTTCTTAATTTTTTTTTCATTGGGGCAGGAAGTGAAAGTGTTTCCCTCTTCATTCTCTTGACAGCAATGGTTACTGGCCCTAACAAATAGATGCTAATAATTTGCTAGAGCTTTAATGCGTAACTTCAAAAATTTTCGCTATTAAGGAATCGCTCGTGAAACAGAGTTTCAGTTTGTGGTAGATTTGGTACGGTTTCTTTTCAATACGCTGTATATTTAGTGGTCGCACCTCAACTGTTAACCTCATATGGCAATGCTTTCACTAACCAATTGGGACCATTTGATGTATGAGCATTGCTAATCTGTGTTGAATATAAAATCAATGATTTAACAAGAGAACATTGCTGTGCGTACCTAAGCAGAAAAAAAGTTAATCAAAAAAGGAAAAGTTCGCTAGTAGAAAAGGATTTTCTTGCTAGAATCCCCGAAATTTCCACCAATTGTGTTGAATGGAAAAGCTATGTTAGAAAACAATAATGTCTTGTTTAGAAATATGTTGAAGATGTATATTTGAAATTTCTACTTTCAAATTAAGAAAATTTAAGTTATGTAACCGTTAAACTATAAATTTGATATGTAATTATTTTGTATGTTTATGGAAACCCTGAAAATTTATTTTACCGTAACCCAATAACGTAAGAAAACTTTATCCTTGACTGATTCACCGGTTCATGAGAATGAGCAATTTAGGTTTATTACATTATTTCTGACATAAAATTACACGAATTTAATAGCATAATCAATGTTTCTACAGGTTTCCCACATAATTCACCCAACTTCAGGTTTTTTTTTAATTTGTTGTATAATGTCATGTTACTTCTAGTGTGAATTTCTCGCGTTAGTTTTCTGTTTGCACACGAAACGACCATGCATTTCACATAATTTATCTCTTATTTGTAAATAGGTCCCTGTAATTTTCGACCGATTTTGTATGTTATTGTGCCAGTCCTTTAATAAAGGGTGCCGAAATTTACTCTGGTGGTCCCCTTTTTAAAATTGGTACGGTGTAACACCATCGACCGTTTCAGCAATGGCAAAGTTGTGAACGAAGTCACCTGAAACATGGGCTTTGTCGGATGTTGCGTCCGACAGATTGGGCTTATATATTAATCACGCAATTTTTTATGTGTGTTTTTGATTTGTGCCGACTGCAACTCTGTTGGTGGTCTATGGGTAGTTTTGCTAATTTTTTAATGCGGCTCGTAAGGACTTTGATTTATGGTAGCGGCAAAAAGGTAACAAATTTGGTGGAGACGCCCGAGAGTGTTATTTAAATAATTATATATGTAATTATTAGCCATTAAAATAAATTACATATCTCTTAAAATGTGCAGTAATTAATGGAATTAGCATTTTACATTTGAATAAGTATTAACGAACTGTTTGCGGTTCTAGTTCTAGCTGTGTGTGTGTGTTTCTAGTCAATTATATCATTTTGCAATTGCGGCCACAGAGTTGCCCTCGTGTGGTTTTAAAACAATATATATTAGTTAATATCCATAACCATAAACTGAAATATAGAATATCGTAGTTTCGGCTTACAGATGTCGTCTCATCAGTTTTGATTATATCGTCTTAATTGCACGAATTCGGTGCAAACTTGTTTCTTACAAAAAAAACAAAATCTATATGTGTTCTATATAAATACTGCCGTTGCTTACCAATGACTGCATGATATAAAAGGTTCTAGTACATTTTAAGTTCGTAATAAGGGGGTTCAAATCCCCGCCACACCCACGGGCATTTGCGTTGAGTTGTGCATGGTGAAGGAGGGCCGTACGATCTCGGTCTCATAGACCGAGAGCTGGAAATGCGGAGGTTTGGGGTTCAAATCCTCGCCAGGGCCATGAGCGCTTATGTGCATATTAGGAGGAGGGGGGCAACCTCAGCAGTTCGTGTCCCCCGTAAGTTTGGTATTAAAAAATGCTAAAAACCTCTTGTTATTTGTTTTCTTAATTATTGTACCCGATTATAACAGTTTGTTCTCAAGGTGGCATTATTTTGTCTTTAAAGACTCGCCATATCGTGTAATGTCTTGTAAATTAATGCTTACCATTTTTCAGCTGAATCATATCTACTTAAGCTTCTTATTGTCCAGACTCCATACTTAACATTAAAAACGAGGGTGACATCGCAAAAAACCATGTTTTCATATAAGGATTTCTTCAGTAATTTATCGCAGATTATCCCATACCACCAGACCACCAGCTGTTTTGTGTGTGCCACATCTTGACCAAAACGCCCACTTCGTCTTTTAGGAAGATCCTTTTTGCTTGTCCTTTCCGACCTGCAATTATCGGCCCGCCGATGACAACATTGACGTGATGACGTCCAAATAATCGGCCCCAATAAGACCCTGCGGACAACATAATTTCGCGAATAGTTTTGCTATGGCTTGGGGGTACCCTGTTTGTTTTTGTCAGGTCAATTGTTTGTTAGGTTTTCGATATCAAGCGCTACCGCTCCTTTGATTATTGTAAAATATTTTGTTTGGGTTTTCGAAATTATGTGCCAACTTTGTTATTTGTGGTGGGCGACTTAAAGAGAGCCGCGTCCTTGTTGTGATTTTAGTTGGTGATTAACCGTAGTTGATATTTGTGTTATATTAACCCTGATTATTATTAGACTACACACAATCAAAGGTATTAATCAGTGGCGTAACTACAAATGGGCGGTCGTGCCCGAAGCCCAACGTTTAAATGAAAGGTACAGGTGACGGGTACTAACTATCCCCAGTGTTGCTAGACTTGGTGAAATTTCACCAGTGCTGGTGATTTTTGGCGATCTGACAAAAACTTATTTTTAACCCAGAATCGGCGATTTTAGAAAATTTGTTGAAATTTCTGGTGAATTTGTAAATTTTCCATAGTTGTAATAATTTTCATGAAGACAAACTTGTGTTGGCGCCCTCTAATGGCTGGCAGCAAAGTTAAGATGACAATTAACATTTAACAGTAAACAATTATAGACTTAAAGGCCGGATTTATATGCACTAACAGTATTGCCAGATATGTTTCTGCTGTAACAAACACGATAACTTATCTGATAACACTGTTAGTGTATGTAAATCCGGCATGTACTAACAATGTTGTCAGATATCGTTTTCTGTTACAACAGAAAAAACATATTTAGCAACACTGTAGATGCCACACATCAGTCCTTTACTAATGACTAGATTATTTTAACAAAAAGTAAAAATAGTGAAGTAGCAAATTTTACGTGTATTGTTTCACATTATTATTTAAATTTAAATTTAAACAGTGTTGCAAAATTAGTTTTTCCTGTTGTATTAGGGAAACGATATCTGGCAACACTGTTAGTGCATATAAATCCGGTCTTTAAATTTATAGTACATCAAGAGGCAAGCCTGCAAGAGTCAACTTCTAATTTACAGATTGAGACATTCAAATAGGAGCGGGACTTCCCCTAAATAATTTACGGAAACGTACCTGTTTAGGGTTAATTCTGAAAATTCCTATAAAAGATCTGGAAAAACGTAATAATCACTAAAGAAAATATGGTGAAATCCGGCTCATTTTCGAGGCGCGAATTCTTATGAAATCTGACAACTTTTTGAAGCGACAAAAAACAAATTTCTTATTTTTTATATGGCACCACTGACTATCTCGACAACGGGGATAGTAAGATGCCGTTTCCAAAAAGAAAAAAAAACAATTGATCGTCGCCTTCAGTTATTCCATAAAATAGGTATCCCTAATATTGGACACCCTGTATATTTTTGCATATTTTGAAAGACAATTAAAATGTGATTCAAAACCTTCTAATACAAGTAGATAATGCAAATGTTGTTCATGAAATACTTTTATGCCTAGCATGAAATTGCTATACATAATCTATATATTAAATCCCTAACTATCTCACCATAACAAAGCGACGGACTCTTACATCTTGAGACAGTTTATTTATTATTTTTTGCGAATGTTGATATAGCAGTCATATAGGGCGGCGCGTCACTCGTCGAAATGGTTACATATCGACGTTATCAAAACAGCGTGAGACGAAGGTCGCGGGTTCTGCTAGTTTGTTGTTAAAAGACGTACACAATCACGAATAATTTTTTTATTATCTACTTTAGGTTACTACTACATCCAAACTTTTACTTTCAGAATTTAATTTTCTTTCAGAATATTTTAAAATATACAGGGTGTTCCATTTGAAACCAAGCCAGTTTATGGAATAATTCCAAAACGCAACGTCCATTTGTTTGTTTGTTTGTATACGGGTTTCTAATCAGCATAAAGAGTTAAACGTCTTCCCTAATTTAGCCAAATCTCTAGCCCTAATAACAAAAATGTTAGCAATAGTGCCGATATAATTTGCTACACCTTGTATTGTTCCGAAATAAAATTGTGAATTTCTTTAGGATTTTTTCCAGGTGTTTTTGTTTGGGAGTGTTTTTCCAGGGATGTTTTACTTAAACAATTTTTGTCGTTGTCGTGGACGTTTTGTCTGTATACCGAAATTGGCCCCCATACGCAGAAGCAAAGTTAGACGCCACTGTAGAATTGTCATCATGAAAAACGTTACATTATAAAGAATAACAATTCACACTGCAGAAAAACTTTCCTTGTTGGAGGAAAATCATTCTCATTAAAGATTAGTTTTTCACATTAAAGAGTAGAGGAGAAAAATGTTTTCACATTGAAGGAAAACTTTCACATTAAAGCAACAGTGGAGTAAAATTTTTTGCATTGGAGAAAAACTTTTCACATTAAAATTAGCTTTAAAAATTAAGGTAGGTTTAATCATGATAATTGTACGAGTGCAATTTCGCGCATAAAATTCAACTCGAAAATGTCTTTAAAGTTTAATATTAAGTCGTCTGCGCTGTTGACAGAAAAATGGTAATTTCTGGTGATTTATTCGCGCAAAACAATTTTTTATGGTGCAACTACATGTGTTGATTTAATCAGATCTGCATATGGTTCGTAAATTTGCCATTCTGACACTTAGCAGGGTCGTAATTAATATTTTAACGTTCTTGTTCCGTTTTTTGCTATTCTTTTTGTTGTGGTTGTATATTTAGCTTATTACGTCACATATTTGAACTTCTTTGTTAATTATGTTGTTAGCTTCTGAAAACGTTTTTTTTTTCTGTTGTTTTCGGTTAAGCTGAGAGTTTGCCTCCGCATTACTAAAATGACTGCAAGTGCGATTGTGTCGCGGTGCTTACCAGCGGTAATTGCTCGTAATTGTCACATTGTTTGCATAACAATTGCAAAGGTGAGAATTGTTAGTTTCCTAACTGCTAATGCGTTGTGCGTCTGCGGTTTGTACCCGTTTAGCCTTTAGAAATTTTTATGGCTGAGAAATTCTTGCAACTTCTCTCATTTCAATAGTCGGTAGTCGAATATTTGTGGTTGCTTTACAAATAGAGCAATAAGACACAAATAATGTTACACTACCAATGAAAATGACTCGGATTTCTTAGAAGCATATTATTGTTTTTATGCACATATGTATCATGGCCTAAGTGCTGTAAACCCTGAAATACATACATACATCATAATTTGACAATTATACACGAATTTCTTTGTCATAAACGTCTTTTTATAGCCCATGGACCTCTTTATTGCCCATGGGCTATAATGAAACGTCAAACAACGATATCATACCTAATAGAAACAGGTTAAGCACTTGCAAAATGAAAAGTTTTAGACAATATGGCTACCGTTGTTTAATCGCTGCCATAGTTACGCTTCAAATCTCAAATTTAATCAAAGCAACGCTAGATGTGGGTGGAAAATTCGATTTATTTCATAAATATTTTCAATTTATTTTAGAAATATTTTTTAAATTAAAAAATCTTCATCCGTGCCTAAAGTTGTGTATGTACCACGGACGTAACTTGCTTTTATGGCCTTCGACGCCATAAAAGCCTCTTTACGCCCTTAATACATAAATAGCTATTATGTGTATAGTTTACATTTTATTCCTTGTTTAATTATAACACATTTGCAACCGTGTCGATATTTTGCATATTATTATGGTGCTAACTTTTGATTTTGATCAGAAAAAAAATAAAACAGTTTGTGCAAATGATAGATGTGAAATCTTCTTTGTTTACTTGTAATTACTTTATAATTAATTTTACATGGGACTATTAGGCCCCACTACCATTAAACTAAAGCCCTGAACATTATTACCTACGAGTATAACATATGTCACACGTCGCAGAGGGTAAAAATAAATATAACAGTGTAGATTCTGGGTTTTGTTCAAATTCCGCGAGCCATATGGCATATGAACGCGTGGTGGTGGTGTAGAATATCATCCATGCACCTTTCGTCATCCAGACGGACACCTAAGCCAGGCCATTATTATCAAACGGTGGCCGAACCGCGTGGTAAACAGCCCCCATTGTGGGGCACCGGCCACCGGTCATCCCGATTTCTATTCATTCCAAATTCGGATACCGGGGGTAAATAGTCTATTGTTGTCAATACACCCAATGACGCTCGAAAAGATCGGCCCATTACCAGATTAATGGATCAAACGCATTGTGGGGCCGTTTTATTAGCCTGATTAGGTCGCTCTATGCAGCGCGTACAGCCCCCTTTGTGTTGTCTAAATACGAAATGTCTGCGCTGAAATGATGAATTGTGTTTGGAATTGAAGTTGAAGGAATTGTGCTTCTAGGAGTTTCTATTCAATGCAGCGCGGCGGGACGATACGTTTGATATGAATCATGGTTAGGAGGGAATTTTGAATTGAATAACAATTTTGAGTAAAACATCATTATACGTTCTGGGGGTGAAGTAATAAAATTATATATCATGCCGATAAGGAGGCACGTGAAAATCCGGCTTTATAAGTTTCGGATATTTATTTGACAGACAAAATAAATTTTATTATATCAAACATTAACAAAGAATTAATAAATGAACAAGCTTTACTTAAACAAACTAATTCAAAGAGCAAAGGACTCGGGCGGAGCTCTAGAAGGTTGTGGTTCGCGTAGAGGCCGGGCCGGGGGCTTACACGTTCTGGTGGTGTTCTCTCTGATAAATTTAAGGTCTGACAAAAAATCTCAAACTATCGTATACTGTAAGTAATGAATCACATTGACACAAAAAGAAGCTGGAACTAAGCAAAATAAACAGGAATTACTAATTAGTAAGACAAACAAAAATAATAAGGCAAGGCATATTTTTGTATGTGACCGATGAAGGAATGGGCCAGATATATATCCGTTTCAGGAGAAGTTTATATGAGTCTTTGTTCAGAATAAAAGATATTTTTTATTGCATTTTTTGCCAATTTTTGACAACATTTAGCAGTTTTTAAATTTATTTCGTTTTTTTTGTATCAATATTGTCGGATTGTGTTTTCGATTACACACTTCTACCTGGACTGTTTAGTTTTAAATTAATTTCTTTTGTCTTTTATAAAAAATGAAATTGTCAATGGTTATTGAACTAATCAATAAATATAATTGCAATGCAAACAATTTGTCATTCAGAGCATACTTTAGTTTTTGTAGGCCATATTTTCTTTTTTTAGGCGCTTCAAACCATTTCAGCGCATATTTTTGGTTGCTCCACCAATTACTGCTATCCCTACCATTATCAGCCTTATCTGTTATGAGTATGACATAGTCGAATTGACAATTGGGAAGGAGAGCCTGAAACGGGAGAAAATTTATAACCGGTATACGTAAGACTGTGTTTACCAAGTAAGAAAGTTATGTCAGAAAACTCTTCGTTTTCACCTCTGCCTTTAAATAATCTGGGAATGTAGATATTGTTCTGCACATTTGAAATATTTAATAGATATAATTGTAGTATATTCTTAGTGTTTTTCCATACGGGAGGGGGTGCAGTTCTCTCAGCTGTCTTAAACCTGCCCGGGGGGGGGGGCTTCTTCGAGACCTGGCGTAGCCTGTTTCGTTTTTGAAGAGACTCGCAGTGCGGGGGGCGACTTCGTCTAGACCTCGTGTAGCTTCTGAAACGCTCTTGAAGGGGCTGGCTATGCCAGTAGCTACGGACCGTTCGTTAACTCGATCCAGAAGCAAGTTTACTATAAGAATTCTAGAGCAGACGCTAACATGATTTCTGAAAGTACCGAAAGCGCTTTTATTTTCGAATACTTCGTACTCGTGTGGAAATTATCAGGCAGGGCGAGGTAAGACGAAAATATGCAATTATCTTGATTTTCCAATAAACTTAAGTTGATTGTTAAGGGATGACAGTTGAGACTTCTAAACGGTCGAAAAATTATCTTAAATTATCTAGCACCAGTAATTGTCAACCCATCACAGTAGAAAAATCGCGGTCACGTTTTGTATTGGTAATGACCATATCACACACAGTTAATTACGATGTATTTTGTTTATTTTCATTCTTATTGGAAATAATTTTCGCGATTTGTAACGCAGATACGATCTTAAATTGTCGCCTTCATCAGTAGTGTTTTTTTTCACTTATTGAAAACACTACCAGTGATTTAAAAAAAAATTACGTACATTTACTATGCAGAAAGTTTGAGTAATTTTATAATTTACGGGAGTGGTATATGGTCGGATTATTTCAAAAATAACACTTTGAACTATCGAATTATTTTTATTTTCTAAAATAAAAATAAAACAAATGAGCAGGTTGCTTAAATTTATTCGCTATAAAATTTTGTACATTAGAAGAATTTCATGGGCAAAATAGACACGTTTTGCTATGCAGGAAATTTGAGTAACTTACCCCAATTGCTTTTTCAGATCCACGGGTGGTATTATCAATGGCTTATTTTTATTACTCGCATAATAAATTGATTTTAGTTAATTTTATTTAAAAAACTAGCTAATAAATTAGTGGGTAGTTTGCTTAATTTTATTCCTGACATTTTGTAAAACTTTTTATGTTACCATTTTTAAAATTACCAGTTTGGTTCAAAGATTTTCCAATTTTTTAGTAAAACGCCAGAAAAAAAAACGAATTTGTAATTTTTGACCACCCAAATGGTGAAATAAATGTGACCTAGTAACGCCGCTGGTCTAAGTACATTGTAAATTCATTAAAATATTTATTCTTCGGCAGTCACCAGTGTTTTCGAAGGAAATAGAAAGACATACAAAAAAAACGTCAGCCAACCTTCAATTTTTAAAAAGCTGTGTCGAGCGTTCCGTCGTGCATCAAAAATCAGCCATGTAACGCGCGTGCATTGTGTTTTAAAACAGGGAAAACAAATTATTTTAAGGTCTGTTCTTGAGTCCCAAAGAAACATATGCTCCCGGTGGTAAAATTGACCTGTGCCTAATAAGAACAGAAGTTAATTTTGCCATCGGATCCATGCCGCCGTTTTTTTTCCGAGGGTTTTTTATGTTGCGGCAAAGTAACAGATGCGCGGTGGGTGCATTAACTTACAAGATGATACACTGTTATACTGTTAACTAGACTAGATAAATATAGAACGTGCCGATTTTTTTTATATACCCGGGCCCCATATGCCTTTTAATTTCGGTTTTTATAAACACTTTGCGCCACCGTTTATTTTCGGTTTGCGGTGAATTATAATTGCGATGAAAATTGAAAATAGAATTTAAAAAAATAGCCATGAAATTGTAAAGGGTTCCGGCGATCGTTACTTCAATGGGAAGTGCTTTGAATCGATTTTTAAGATTTTAAAGAAGTTAAAAATAGTATTTTATGGTTTGCACAGAATATTATAAAAATTTAAATCTTTTTTTTTTTTTTTTTTTTTTTTTAATTATTAATACACTACAATCTGTCATATTTGACAATCAATAGTTGGTTTGGCTTACATACTAAATTACAAGCATGGAGGTTGATTATCCAGTGATAATTCACCTATATTACTCTTAATACTAGTTTGACATATTTTGGGATATTTACAATTTGAACAAATATTGTTGTTAGTTAAATCTGTGTGGCAGATCGAGCGGTTTGAACCTTTTTAGTCTTGGTTGCACTTCATTGTCATTTTCAATCATGCGCTCCACTAGAACGTTAGGATGAACACTGATTCTATCACTATAACGCGCACTGTATCTTTTTATTTCCTCATTAATGGTGGGTATTTTAAGGTCGCGGGATATTGTGTCATTAGGGACGTACCAAGGTGCGTTTATTATGGCTCGGAGTACTTTAGATTGAAATCGTCGGATTATTTCGATATTGGATGTACTGGCTGTGCCCCATAGCTGTATGCCATAGGTCCATATGGGTTTTATCATAGTTTTATATAGTAGTGTCTTGCTTTCCAGGGTGAGTTGTGATTTTCTTCCTATCATCCAGTACATTTTTTGGAATTTCAGGCCCAGCTGCTTTCTCTTTGTCCATATGTGTGTCTTCCAGGTTAATTTCCTATCCAGATGGATTCCTAGATACTTTGCGCTGTCAGCTTGGGGTATTTGTATGTTATTGATCGTGACCGGGGGACAAGTGCCCCTTCTTAGGGTGTACGTTACTTGTACTGATTTATTTTCATTAATCTGAATATGCCACTTATTGCACCAGCGCTGTATTAAGTCAAGATGTGTCTGCAGTTGCTGGGATGCCAGAGTTAGATCCGTGTTGGATGTGAGAATCGCCATGTCGTCAGCGAAAGTAGCAATCATGTTTCCTGGTATTGTCGGGAGATCTGCTGTGAATATGAGGTATAATATCGGCCCCAGAACACTGCCCTGGGGAACTCCAGAGTTGACGGGGTATGGATTTGTTGTTGCGCTACCATATCGGATGATAAACTGTCTATTTGCTAAGTATGACTGTAGAATTTCAAAGTAGTCAGTTGGTAGAGTTTGCTTGAGTTTACATATGAGTCCCACATGCCAGACCTTGTCGAAGGCCTGCTTGACGTCTAGAAAAGTTGCTGCACAGTATTTCCGTTCTTCAAAGTCGTTAATAATTTTGGATACCACTCTGTGTACTTGTTCTATCGTAGAGTGATATTTGCGGAAACCAAATTGGTGGTCTGGTAATAAGTTGTTGTCCGAGATAATTGGGGAAAGTTTCTCTAGCAGCAGTTTTTCAAACACCTTCGACAGGACTGGTAGTAGGCAGATTGGTCGGTATGATGTCGGTTGGTCTATTGGTTTTCCTGGCTTAGGGATAAGTATTGTCATACCTACTTTCCAGTGTTCAGGAAAGTGCCGAAGTCTTAGTATTCCATTGAAGAGTAGGGTTATGAATTGGTATCCTTTATGAGGTAGTTCTTGAAGGATTTTTCCTTTTATTAAGTCTGGGCCTGGTGCTTTGTGTGGGTTTACGTTTTTATGGATGGTGGTTTTTATCTGAGGAGTTTTAAATGGTTCAATTGGTGGGCTCATTTGGTAAGGCATATCGAGCAGTTGTTGTGTTTTTTTTGATTCGTCTTCATCCATCGGGGGTGATGTGAACACATTAGCTAAGTGTTCTGCGAAGGCCTTTGCCTTCTCATTGTCGCTTTTAGCCCAGGTGTTATTGGGATTTCTGATTGGTGATTTGTGTTGTTGAGGATGTTTTAGGTATCTGGTTGCTTTCCATAGAGTATAGTCGTTAGCTTCGAGTGGAGACAGTTGGCTCAAGTATTTTTGTACATTTTGATTTCTGATTTCAGATAAGAGATTTTTGAGTTCTGCGGAGGCTCGGTTAAGGTTTCTTTTGTCGTTCGGGTGCTTAGTTATCTGCCATATCCTCCTTAGTCTGCGTTTTTCTGCGATTTTCTTTTTGACCATGATCGGGCAGTTTCTTGAGTTCACATGTTTGACCGGTACTGGTGTGGCCTGGCGAGCGGCGTTTTGGACAACTCTATTAAAGAGTATCACTGCATCTTCTACATCTTTAGTCGTTTTTAGTGGGATATTAGTATTCAGGGTTTCCTTGATTATTTCTCGAAAGAGCTCCCAGTTTGTATGTTTGTTTATGAGTGATGGTGTTTTCTCCTTGAGTAGTATGTTGGTGCCTATTGTTACCAGTATTGGAGAGTGGTCTGTTGAAAGGTCCAGGCAGGATTTAATGTCGAGGAGGTTTAGGTTTATATTTTTAACGAAGCAGAGGTCGAGTAGGTCTGGCAACTTGTTGAGGTCTGTTGGCCAATAGGTGGGTTCTCTTGTGGACAGGGGTAGTATGCCCAAATTATTTATGGCTTTCAGCATTTCTCTACCTTTCGTAGTACTTGTTCTTGAGCCCCAATGGGTGTGCTTCGCGTTGTAGTCACCTCCGGAGATGAATCTGTTGCCTAGTGAGTGAAAGTAGTGTTCGTAGTTTTGTTGTTTATTATTGTATCGTGGTGGACAATATACTGCAGATAGAGTAAGTGGGCCTAGCCAATCTTCGACGACTATGGTTGTGGCTTGTAGGTGTGGTTCACTATATTTGAGGATTTCGTGGTGCTTGATCGTGTTTTTGATAATTATGGCGGTGCCACCATGGGCGGTCCCATCCGGGTGTTGTGTTATGTAGATGTCGAAGCCTGGTATTTTGAGGTAGCTGCGTTCTGTGAAATGCGCTTCGGAAATCAGTATTATGTCTAGACAGTGGATATTGATGAATGCAATGAGTTCCTCTCTGTGGTGTGTCAGCCCGTTGGCATTCCATACTGCTATATTAATGTGTTGGGCCATTATGGGTTTTGGTTACAATTGTGGTTAGCAGGTTCAGCATGGTGCTCATTTGTTCCATCAATTGTTTCATCATTTGTTTTAGGTCTGCCATGTCGTTAGAGTGTTGTAGCTGTCCCGAGTTTGGTGAGTGGGTTGCGTTGTTAACATTGTATTGGGTGTTGTTGGTGGCTGCTTGAGCATAGGCACGGCCCGGATGGTATACATTTGCGGTTGGGAACATTTTTGGTCTTGGTGAAGGGAACGTTTTCAGATAGATTTCTTGATACACTGGACACCCTTTGTAGCTTGCGGGATGGTTCCCGTTACAGTTTACACAAGTGACATCTTTGTACTTAGTTGTGTGTTCGCATTGTGAGGTGGGGTGTAATCCAGTGCATTTAACACATCTGGGTGTGCGACTGCAGAAGTTTTTCGTGTGGCCGTGTTTTTGGCACCTAGAGCATTGTGGTATGGTTTTTTTTGGATGTGGTGGTTCGAATTTTACAATAGAGTGCATAAGTTTGTCGATTTTGTATATGTCTTTGTTAGTATCTGATGGTTGTAAGTCCAAGACAAAGAGAGGTAGTTCTACTTTTGTGCCAGCTCGCTTTACGTTCCATATGTTGGTTGCGGAATGGCCAAGTGATTGCAGTTCCGTTTTTAGTTCATTTGTGTTGGTGGAAGGGTGTAAGTTTCTGAGGAAAACGCGAAATCCTCGTTCCTGTTTAATCTTGTAGGTGTGGAATTCCGTGTTTTTTTCCTTTAAGCCGTTAGTTATTTGCGTGTATGTTTCTGGTGTTTTTGGGAGTATTTTAATTTCGTCATTTGGGAGAGCTTTAA
Source organism: Ctenicera cuprea (assembly GCA_958336395.1). Classification (NCBI taxonomy): domain Eukaryota; kingdom Metazoa; phylum Arthropoda; class Insecta; order Coleoptera; family Elateridae; genus Ctenicera; species Ctenicera cuprea. The sequence continues at coordinate 15,443,413 of OY284495.1, read as the reverse complement.
TTGTGTAGTTGTCTTTAGCTATCGCTTCTAGAAATTTCATTAAAGGTTCGATTGTTTTGACGCCCGAAACAAAAATCGGTGGGGGTTTTGGTTCGGTTTTTGTGGATTGGTCCGTCACCTGTTCGTTTGAGTTTTCATTTTGAAGTGGAGTAAAACGATTGGTGGGGTTTAACCAGTAAGCTGTGGTTTTACTTTGTTTGGTTTCATTCATCTGTTTATCTTGAGTGTCTTGCCGACCGCGTTTTTTATTGTTGACTACTTGCCAGTCTAGGTCTTGGGATGTTGTGGCGTTATGCTGATAACTTGGTGGTTGGGAGTGGAATGTTTGGGTAAATAATGGTTGACGTACGTCTTGAATGGGAAATTGCGATAATGTGTTGTTAACATTTGGTAGAACATATTGGTAATTTTGTTGAGAATATTGCATTTGTTGCATCTGTTGTGCTTGGTCTATTTGCATGGGAGTAAACTGCTGGGCACCCGGAGCCGCTGGGGCTAAGTTATTGTAGTAGTAGGCCATAAGGCCTTTGTTGTTTGTTGCCAGTAATTCGGACAAGAATGTTTCAACAATGTACGTAAATTGAATCAATAAATAAATAAATATAGTAATCTTACGATACGCGACCACAGGGTCACGCGCTTATCTTGCGTCGCCTGATTCCAGCCGTGGTCGAGCACAACCTTACACTTTGAAATTCAAACGACAACTAATTTAAATCTGAAATCTATTTTTGATAATGATAAGCGCTTATAGCGTGTACGATTATTACGAAATTTCGGATAAAATAAACGAGTTTTTTATGCAAGCATTTGCCTGTAACATTGGCAAGTATTCGCAACCAAATTTAATGCTGAAAGTCATCTATTTAAATTTAAAAAAAATTCTGACCAAACTAAAATGGTAAATATACCAAATTTAAAGAACTGCTCTATAATCCTTTAAAACGAGAACGTTTATAACGAAACTTCCGGTACAGTGAGTTGTTCGTGCAAGTATTTGTATGAGAACCTCCAATTTAAGTACTAAAAATGAAAGGGGAGAAATTTATAAACATATTTTCTGACATTCCCAAATTTAATAAATGTATATCTGGATGGAAAAGTTACTTTTTCGTACGTCTTTAAAAATGTTCTCTAAATTTGAATAATTTGGTTGTAATTACTTATAATGAGTACGGTAACTTCCTAATTTTTCCATATAACGAGCATCTCTCTTCCCTAAAATTAATGGAAGATCAAACCAATTTAATTTTAGAAAAAAATTACAAGTAGTATAAAAAACATTTGTTTTGTACTAAATTTAATTAAAGTTAAAAACTGAATCAACATATTTTTCCATGTGATTTTGAGAAAGGTTTACCGATTCTGTATGAAATTTCTATTTATTTATATTATGATCAAATCGGTTATGTTATAACGAGTACAGTTAGCACTATGAATTTCTGTACAGTCACTTTTGCAATCGTATCTATTTAGTGTTAATATTACAATCTTCTCAATAAGTCACAACCAAAAAGAATAGTAATTTATGCTCTTCAGAAATTGCGCATACACAGACCGCAACTTTTTAAACACCATTTTTGGGTCCAAAACATGCATATCCGTCAAAATCTCAAATAGCGAAAATTTTCCTATCACAATACATTCCCATACTGGAACTATAAGAAAGTAAAAATTTTGAAAGCACTTTGTCTAGACTTATAGTGGCGGCGCCTATTGGAAGGTGCTGTAGCTGTATTGCGCGCCATACCGATATTCATCTGTTGGTTACCCGCTATCTGGGTTGCTTGCTGCGCCACTGCGAAACAAACTCTTTTATGAAAAAAAAAACAGAATTTTTAATGTTTTTTTTCAAATATTATTGAGATTATATAACACCAGAGATGAAAGCGTCAGAAAAGAAGTAGGGGGGGGGGAGCTGGCGAATTATGAATTATCTGCAAATTAAAATAAAAATGGAATCTTGTTCTACCATCGCTCGTGAGCAACTTAGCTTAACCAAAAATACTTTTTTGGTAACATTTTTAATTTTCGAAAATTGATAAAAGGTGTCACGTACAAACTAGCGGATCGAGAGTTGTAGCTCGTTCGTAGCTTTATAATTTCTGAAAATTTTCAAAATTTTGAAATAATTTTTCTTTGCTGATTTCTATTGCAGTACCAAATTTATTTCGGTCTGTCATCTCTTTTTTGAGTAAATAGGCGTTAGTCAGATTTTTAACAATCGCAGCAGCTGCCATTTTGCTGATAGAAAGTTCGGAAACAAACTATTGCATTTGTCTTAAGGCCTTCTATCAGAATCTGTTTTAGATTTGAGATTTGGAAAGTCGATTTCGAAGCAAAAACATATCTAATTTGTGCTTCCGATTTTGAATTTTTTAAAAACATTCCCAAACCATATTGAAATCGGGCCATCTGTTCGCAAGTTATGAGGCGCCCACTTTCACTCCGCTCATAGACAACCATTTTTTAAAAGCCACTGTTTTGGGCTCCTGGAGGTCTAAAAGACCAAAACAAGTATTTCCGTCAAAAGATCTAAATCGAAAGTTTGCATAACCTTAATACTTCCCTATACTGAGAGTATGGGAAAGTAAAAGTGTTTGCAATGTTGCTATAACCAGATTACGTAGTATTTACTCAATAATTACTTACACGGTTATAGTGTTTAATCTACTATAGATACAAAATAAAACGGAAAGTTTGGGGGGCAATCATGGTTGCAAGACTATAAATACTACTTTTCTGGAAAACAGGAAAAACCGGGAAAAGTCTGGGAATTTAGAAATATTTTATTTTGGTCAGGGAAATCAGGGAATTGTACCAATTTCAACGTAAAGTCCGAAATATTCAGGGAAAATTTTGTAAAATGCAATTATTTTAATATTTTTATTTTTGCTTGCAAAACGAAAATTTTGTTACCGAGGTATATGTTTATAAAATTTATATTTATTTCATTTGGTTTTTTCCTAAAGTTTAGATGTTGTATTTATTTATGCTTGTTGAAAAATTTCCATTTGCTATAAAGTAATTTAAGTTTACTTTGCTAATTTTTATGTTGAGTTACAATTTTTATTAAAAATAACAGTTGATATTGGCTTTTGTATCATAAAACTGAGTCAGGAAAACTGAAGTTTATCAGTCAGGGAAAAGTCGGGGACAATGTACGGCAACATATATAAAGGATGTATCAAAAATAGCTACAAATATTCAACCCAATCAGATTCGCGCACGTAGAATCCAGTGGCACTATTCATTTTTCAAAAATATATTTTAATTAAAAATTAAATTTTGTTTGAGAACTGCTGAGATTGACAGAAAATGCATTTAAACTATACACGGTTATTACGTAATTCTAATTCTCACTTTCAGTTTTGGATATTGTATTTACGACATGTTTTTGGAACCCAAAAGTTTTATTATTATCCTGCAGTACCAAACAATTTTGGGTTAATTTTCAATAACTATTTCCTTTTACCTTAAGGATTTATTTAACAAACAAATGTTTTTTTGTGGTTTGTATATGATGTAATCGATTATGAGTTTAAATATTTGCACCTATTTTTGATACATCCTGTATATACAGGATGTATCAAATTGCGTGTTAACTATGGGTATCTCGCTTATTTGAAGAGATACGACGATGGTTAAATTAGAGAAAAGTTGTGGAATTTTATGCCTACTAATAACCTAAAAAGATATTAGACGTATCTTGTTTCGTTTCTGAAAGAACTGGAAAAAACTGAAATTTTGAATTTTTTGTTTTCGGCTATAACTCATTTATCATTTATGTTACATATTTCTTGTTAACGCATTATTAGGACACTTTTTTATGCTAACTCTAAATTTATTATCAGATTTGGTATAACTGTTACCATTGCTCATTTTCGACTGTCAACTTTTTTTCTTCTTATGGTCGGCATTTTAAATTTTTTCATATTTAAATAGAATTTTTAATTCTGATTTCAACGATGTGTCACACTTTGCATTTTGTTTAAGTTTTGAAAATTTTATCACAGAAAATAAAATTTCATAAGCGTGCCATGGAAAGACCACGTAATTTAATTTATTTTGAAAAAATTTTAGTAGACCATGAAATGATGGAAGTTAAACAAATCAGTACTTTTCATTACTTTGGCTTTTAGATGATACATTAGGTACGCGAAATTTTAAGGAAACTTTGTTTCGGGCGTAGGCAGCAGGTTATTTTTTACAAAAACAAATGAATGACACAGTTTGCAGCACACAGATTAGAAGAAAGTTTATTTTAGACGAGCTTCTGAGCATGTTTTATGAAGGTGTCAAATCTTTTGAACATTTATTTAATAATTATTTGTATTAGTGCAGTTCTAGTGTTATCTGTTGTATTTATTTAACCTGTTATTCAAATTTGTTATGTTAGTTGCAAACATAAAAACTGCAAGTGGAATTTTCAGTAAATTGTGTATGTTAGAAAATTTGTCATTCATTTGTTTTTTATAAAAAATAACATAACCCGCTGCCTACGCTCAAAACAAAGTTTGCTGAAATTTTCGCGTACCTGTACCTGTATCTAAAGGCCAACGTAAATAAAAATAGTGTTTTGTTTTACTTCCATCAGTTCATGGCCTACTAGAATTTTTTCAAAATAAATTAAATGACGTGGTCTTTCCATGGCATTCTTATTAAATTTTTATTTTCTGTAAAAAAAATGTTCAAAACTTAAACAAAATGCAAAGTGTGACACATCGTTGAAATCAGAATTAAAAATTCTATTTTAATATGAAAAAATTTGAAATGCCGACCCACAAGACAAAAAAAGTTGACAGTCGAAAATGAGCAATGGTAAAAGTTATACCAAATCTGATAAAAAATTTAGATTCAGCATAAGAAAGTGTCCTAATAATGGGGTAAAAGAAATATGTAACATAAATGATAAATGAGTTATAGCCGAAAACAAAAAATCCAAAATTTCAGTTTTTTCCAATTCTTTCAGAAAATAAGCAAGATAGGTCTAATATCTTTTTAGACTATTAGTGAGCATAACATTCCACAACTTTTCTCTAGTTTAACCATCGTCGTATCTCTTCAAATAAGTGAGATCCCCATAGTTAACACGCAATTTGATACATCCTGTATACAATGTTCTCGATGAAATAAAAATAGAAGCTCTTATTCAAAAAACGTAATTTTTATGTAGGTAAATTTATTATATTAAAACAATGCTGTTATAATTTCTACTGAATTAGAGTTTGAATATATTATTCTTTGAAACTAAAAGAGCATCAAAATATTTAATGCATTATACTTTTCCCCCATAAAAAAACCGAAAGCGGTGTACAATATTGTAAATACAATTCCGACAAAAAAAAGTTGGCGTTATTAGGCTCTGATGAATTTAGTTTATAATTTCTACCACAAAAGGCGGTATGTTATTAGGCGATGATTTGTGAGACCGCCTGATTAAGTCCCCAAACTCTACCTGCTCTAAAAGTATTAAAAAATAATAACCCATCAAAAATATTTTATATTAATTGGGAAGTACTTCACACAAGATTTTCTCCCTAATTCTTATTTATTTCTCTATCAGCTTGGCGCATTGAAACGACCGTTTGTGTTAATGTAGAGTAAAGTCACAATACAAACAAATATTATTTTATTTCTGGAAAGTTTTTTTTTCGTCGAAGCAACGTGAGTACCTGCCCATCCAGAATATCCGAAGATATTAAATACCTTTGACGGGGGCCGAAAAGTAGGTAATTTAGTGCCACACCGTATTAAAGAGAGCGTGACCGTGAATTTATTCGGCATTCAATGGAATGTATTGCTCATGGAACTAAATAGAAAACACCTTTACAAGCAATGACGCGCCGAAACTTTTGTAATGCGAATTGATGGTTTATCATAAACATAATACTAACTTCTAGTAATCGGTGTACGTTCCTTTGATAGATAATGCGCCTATGAAAATATTAGTATAACAGAATTTTTTTCGATAATCCTAATGGAAAATTTTATTATTCATTTATAATCTAATTCCGTTGAATACCGAAATTTTCTATGAAATGTAGAAGTTGGTAATGCTCGAACGTTCTGGAAATCTAATTAACGTGACCTTAACATGCCGAACCCGAACGAAATAGTTGTAGGTGAAATTATATGAACGATTTAACAAAAACTATTTCATATGAATTTGTTAATTTAGCAGGGGGTTAGTGTTGGGTTATTATTCATTTATTTCCAAAAAGATGGTTTACCCATGGGAAGTCCAATTTCACCTCTTTTAGCTAACATATTTATGGAAAATCTAGAAGATCAAATATTCGAATCAAATCAATCTGAGAAAGTTATATTTTGGTTTCGTTATGTTGATCACATTTTAGCATGTTTTAATAGTTCATTTGATTTAATTAATGAATTTATAATTTTTATTAACAGCTTGCACCAAATCATAAAGTTTACACTAGAAACTGAACAAAATAAGTCCATTAACTTTTTAGATTTAAACATAAAAATTAATTCAACTAATAAATTTGAGTACTCAGTTTATAGGAAACCTACACAAACAGACATTACAATACCACACGATTCTTGTCACTATAAAACACATAAATTAGCAGCATACAGGTCCCTGATACATAGGGCTTTGACGGTCCCTTTAGATGAAATTAATTATAATAGAGAAATTTCAATTATTAAACAAATTGCATACAGTAATGGTTATAATACTAAACTTATTGATACATTAATTAAAGAAAAAGATTATAAATTAGCCATTCAAAAAATTTATCCGAATACGCTAACTTCGTTCGATACAATTAAATATGCTTCGATCCCATATTTTGGTGACAAATCAGAAAAAATTGCTAAAATTATAAACAAAACAAACAAATATAAAGTAAGCTTTAAAACAACTAGAAACATCTTAAACACTTTGTTTAATGCAAAATCAAAAACACAATTTGGTTAAATCAGGCATTTACAAATTAAATTGTTCGCATTGTAATTCGGTTTATATAGGCCAGACAATTAGAAATTTTGACATTAGGTATAAAGAACACGTACGTTGTTACAAATACAAACACCTACATTGATCCAATTACGCTAAACACTTACTAGAACACAATCATTCAATGACATCTAATAACACTATAAAATGTTTACACTTTTGTGATGATAAACGTAAATTAGATGTACTAGAAGCTTTTGAAATTCACAAACATTTAAAAACTGTACAGTTAATGAATGAGCAAATTGATGTCTTAAATTCTCCTCTATTGGACATTTTGGAATAAGAAATCAAGTCATCTGCAGACGATTGCCGAGATCAAGTCACCAAGTTCTATTGCTATAATACTAACTGTTTACTTTTTCATATAACCTTTGACAATGGCATGTAAACGTGCCGAAATACGTATAAGGTTAAAATAAATAAATATTGTTAAAGTAAACCACGTCAGCTTTACTTGGTTTATAAATAAAATATTATTCATCACTTTTCCGATAGGAAAAATTCCTGAAATAGGTTAAGCAACCATCTGGACATAAAATTCCATTTAAATAACAACAATACATCGACTAAATCACAAAGTAAGTAAAATTTGGAGGAATTATTGTATTGCACATTGAGGGGCTGGAGAGTTATTTGTCAGTAAATCGGATTAGTGTTCAATCTGCTCGTCGTTATATTTGACAGCCATGTGCACACCATAACCCTACCAACAAATAAAAGTATTAAATTTACTTAAACCCCTAAAATTTCACCAGCAAATAGGGTAGTTTGAGTAATAAACAACTCATTCTTGTTGGCAGAATAAATTACCGCCACCTGTACATAACAATCCTATTTGCATCTGCATTAAAGTTTTCAAAAGTAAACTTACGTAGGGTGTTTTAAGGCAGTGGCGCGCCCAAAAAGGGGTATTGGATACAAATGCTTTTTCCAGAACATAAACGTGCTCCTCCTACTTTGCATATTATATTTTATTGTCGCACTTTTGGAACACGATTTGTGTCCCCAGGGTTGACTTACCTTATGATCTGTCTTGGGCTATGCCCAGGGATGCCAAAAATTTGAGGGCGTTCAACCTAAAACCATGCATGTTTGATTTCACAATAGTTTTTTTAAGAAATTTTTTTCATACCAACTACATAATACTTTGCTGCCTTTTCAAGGTCGGCTTACGTTATTGGCTGGCTTGGGCTATGGCCCAGGGACGCCAAAATTTTGAGGGCGCCCAACCTGAAACGTGCATGCAGGTTTTCTTTTATGTTGTTTTACATTTTTTTTAAATAATTTCTTCGTTATTACTTGTTACTTTCTCTAGGGTCGTCTCACTCCATGAGCTGTCCTGGGCCATGGCCCAGGGACGCCAAAATTTTGAGGGCGCTCAACCTAAATGTGCATGCAGGTTTTCTTTTATGTTGTTTTACATTATTAAAGATAATTCCTTCGTTATTACTTGCTGATGTCTCTAGCGTCGTCTTACCCCATGGGCTGTCTTGGGCCAGGGCCCAGGGAAGCTAAGCTTTTGAGGGCACCCAGCTTAAAACATGCATGTTTGATTTTATTTGTTTTTTAACGAAATTTTTTACACAAAAATTTTCAAAGATAATTTTTTCATAACAACTTCATTATGACTTACTGCCTTTTCCAAGGTAGGCCCAACTTATGAGCTGTCTTGAGCTATGGTCTAGGAACGCCAAGAATTTGAGGGCGCTCAGTCTAAAACGTGCAGGTTTTCTTTTATTTTGTTTTAGCTTTTTAAAGATCAATCCTTCATTATGACTTGCTGCCTTTTGTGCGGTGGTCTTACCTCATGGGCTGTTCTGGGCTATGGCCCAGGGGAGCCAAGCTTTTGAGGGTGCTCAGCCTAAAACAAGCATGTTTGATTTTATTTGTTTTTTTAAGCAAATTCTTTCAAGAAAATTTCTTCGTAACTCCATTATGACTTAGTGTCTTTTCTAAGGTCGGCTCAACTTATGGACTGTCTTGGGCTGTGGCCCAGGGACGCCAAAATTATAAAGGCGCCCAGCATAAAACGTGCAGGTTTTCTATTATTTTGTTTCAGATTTTTTAAGGAGAATTCCTTCATTATGAGATGCTGATTTTTCTTGGGTCTGCTTAAATTATTGGCTGTCTTGGGCTATGGTCAAGGGCGCCATGATTTTGAGGGCGTCTAGCATAAAATGTGCAGGTTTTCTTTTATTTTGTTGTAGATTAAAAAAAATTCTTTTATTACTACTTACTGTCTTCTCTAGGGTCGTCTTGTCTCATTGGCTGTTCTGAGCTATGGCCCAGGAAAGCCAAGCTTTTGAGGGCGCCCAGCCTAGAACAAGCACTTTGATTTTATTTTAGTTTTGTTTAAAGCAAATTCTTTCAAGAAAATTTCTTCATAACTCCATTATGACTTAGCGTCTTTTCTAAGGTCGGCTCAACTTATGGACTGTCGTGGGCTATGGCCCAGGGACGCCAAAATTATAAGGGCTCCCAGCATAAAACGTGCAGGTTTTCTATTTTTTTGTTTTAGATTTTTTAAAGAGAATTCTTTCATTATGAGTTGCTGCTTTCTTTAGGGTCGGCTTAACTTAGAGGCTGTCTTGGGCTATGGTCAAGCGACGCCAAGATTTTGCGGGCGCCTAGCGTAAAACGTGCAGGTTTTCTTTTATGTTGATGTAGATTTAAAAAAAAATATTTTTTTTTATGACTTACTGTCTTCTCTTAGAGTCTTCTTGCCTCATGGGCTGTTCTGAGCTATGGCCCAGGGAAGCCAAGCTTTTGAGGGCGCCCAGCCTAGAACATGCATGGTTGGTTTTATTTTAGTTTTTTTTATGAAAATTTTTTCAAGACAATTTCTTCATAGCAGCTCCATTATGACTTAATGCCTTTTCCAAGGTCGGCTTACCTTCTGGACTGTCCAGGGCTATCGCCCAAAGAGGTACCGGACACAAAGCCCACTCGCCACATTCTCCACCATTTGTTTTGTAGATCTATATCGACCACCGGGGACACGGCCGCCACTCTGCATATTGGCCATAACGTCCACCGTGCCCACAGCGCGCACCACTTAAAGTGGCCAAATCGTCCACCGTGGACTTAACGCCCACCTATGTGTGGTGGTCACAACGCCCACCACGACCATTTCGCCCACTCTCGTAGCGGTCCGTTTGTGGTGACAAGAACCCGAACTGGTGGACCTTGAGGCCAATATGCAGAGTGAGTGTTGTATCCCTGGTTGGCGATGTGGACCTATGGACGGGATGGCCAGTGGGCGTTGTGTCCGGATCCCGCCCAGGGACGCCCAACCTAAAAACATGCACTTTTCGTTTTATTTTATTTTGATTTTTCTTTAAATTCCTTTGTAGCAAGCAACTCTTATTATTACTTGCTGCTTTGTCCCGTCTTGGGCTATGGCCCATGGACGCCAATCCTTTGAGGGCGCCCAGGCTGAAAACGCTTAGTAAATTATATGATGCAAGGTTTTAAAAAAGATTTACTATTTTATATGTGTGGAAATAAAAGACGGCAGGCTTATCACTGTATATACAGGGTGTTAATAAAGTGTAGATAGAAGCTTATATCTCAATAAATTTACGTTTTTGGGGAAAACTCTTGCGCACGTTAAATTTCACCTTCTCGTCCCGTCATCAATGTTTTTTTCTTAAATGACACTACATGTTTTTAATTTCTGTTCTGAGTATTTTATGGCATTTTCTTTGTGGTATTATTGTTAATATCTCAAGTAAGTTGGGCATATGTGACGTAATTATGGGATATGTATTATTTATGTAAGCAACAAACATCACTATGTAAACCCGTACATTGTAGGTAAACGTGCATATTGTAAACCTTTTTCTTTGTGTAAATCTCGGGAGGGTGTGAAGCTTTTATAGATAAGGGCGCAATTCACTATAAGGCCACCCTGCTCCTCTTAAAAAATTCTGGATACCCACTGCATTAGAAATTCGTGCAGGCAGGAACTCATTCCTAATAGTAGGCGCTCAAAAAATTTTATTGAGGAAATGCATCAGCGACAAAAAAACTTTAGAATTAAGAGCTCCCAAGTTGCCAACATTATTTTTAGCTTCTTCTGTAATTTTTTCTCCTATTAGAAAATAGAAGTCACATTAGATTTTGATTTTATAAATGGTGTTATTCTGCCTTGTATCCTTTCAACATGGGTTTTATGAAAATGTTTTGTTTACGTGTTAAAGGTAAAATTGTAATGTATCCAGGTCGTATTCATTTGTCATTCCGAATGTGTAGTACCATATAGTACCTAAGCGCTTTGATAAACTATTCATCGTCGCGTTCGTTTTCTTCGTTGACACACGCAACTCACATATTAAAGGCACAATTAGGTTATTTGTAAAAGCTGTTCATCACTTTTATATTCCTAGTTTCTACATTTAACTTCCTCTATTTTTCAATGACTGTCAAGCTTAATCTGTAGCTTATAACTAGAATTTTTATTGCTTTACTTTATTTTTAACCTACATTTTCTAGAATGCATTTAAATTTCTGCAAAATATTGATTCACATTTGTTTATACAATAAAATAATAGTGCAAGGAAGCCGTTAAATACGCCGGAAGTTTGATTTCTGCTTCTAGTTTACAAACTTGTTTGTAAAAGCTGTATTTAAGCATATGTAACGGATGTTCAAACAAATTCCTGGTCAAGTGAGTTACGGTTTTTTCCCTAACGCACGTCTTAGAGTTCATGTAGTTGTTGGTACATAACCTCAGTATAAACATGACATTTGCTTGTAATAAAACGCAATACACGTTTGACAGCACCGAAAGTTTAGTACGAAGCATGGACATTTGTTAACGTTAACAAAGTCACATACCAGCCTACTTGATCAAGAATGTTTTTGAACACCCGGTATATATTTAAGGTTACCAGGGCTTGAATTTCTGGTTGGTTATAATTTACCAGTTAGTGGCTAAGTAAGCATGGTTGTGAATTATAATTAACTTGCATTTTATGTGTGTGCAAAATTATAAAATTATTTATTTTTTTACAGACGCCTGTTCGTCGCGCACGACGCCAAAGCCACGGCCCCCGGCGCCGACCGCGCGGCCAAACATCACATTCCACACGTACGAATGTCCACCAGCTTACGCCGCGTGGTATTGCCTAAACGGTGCTACATGTTTCACCGTCAAAATAGGAGATTCACTTCTATACAACTGCGAGTGAGTATGGTATCACATATATGAAATCTTTAATAGTTCGGCAATTCTTGGACTACTACTTCGCTTTGCATAACAGGCTCAAATCAATAGATCAACGCATATTTTAGTTATTTAAACCTGTTTAATATTTGAGTAAAAGTCCTTGATATTGCACAAACGTGAATTATTTCACCATTTCTTGGAATTGATTTAATGTTACATTCTGAAGAATTCTCATGGACCAGTAGAATATGTTCAGATGTAGAAGAGTATGTGGCTCTGAGCTCGATGACCCAGGTTCGGAACCTGAATTAGGTCAAAAGTTCGTATAAACGTTTGTCCGGCAGCGCTTCGTTACAGAGGTACTGTCTCCGGAAGTGAAAAATTTCAGTAATTCAAATTGTCTTTTTAGGAAGCATTTCCGGACCCACGTTATCGAAAGTTATTTTGTAGTTTCGATTTTCAGAACGTACCTATCCTCAAAGTTTTGTACCAACTATTGGGAAAAACTTAGGGAAATACGCAGGTCTTTATGGCAACTTGGTTTTTTTTTCTCAAAAATTGAGTTATCTTCAAAACTGTTATAGATATGGCGATTTCCAACAAAAGTACCTTTTTTTGCATTTTTTTACGCAGAATTAGATTCTCGAAACAAAACTAACAACCTAAAATATTAAGAAGAAAATATTACGTGCCCTTCCCCATTTATTAACCAGGGACGTAGATGTGGGAAGTGCTCGACGTACTTCTTAACGTATTTTTTTGCAACACATAGGATTTTCTTACTTTTGATTTAAAAATCTTATTCTCCATACGTAATACGCAAAAAAGGTACTCTTGTTGAACGTAGCTAAATCTCACCGTTTTTGAGATAATTCTGTTTTTATATAATCAATCACAATATCACACAGCGTTGTCGTTTTTAGGTATTTTTCACTTAATTTGGTTTTTCTTCATTCGCTGAAATTGGTACCATTACGATCTGATGGGAATGTTTTTTCATTTTTCTCAGGGGGGCTCCAGCCCCTCAGACCCCCGTACTCGGGCGCCAATGACAAGGTTAGCCGTTTTATGTTCTCAGTCTAAAACTCTTACAAATCTATGGGTAGCTACATTTTTATTTTCGAATGGCACTGTGTACTATTGGGGGAGGGGGGTGCTGTGCAGACTCTTCTGGTGGCGACATCTCTGAACTCAATCCTCACTTGTTACTTTTACAGTATCAAAACCCTAAATTATTATAAGAATGAATTCGTAAAGCATAAAAGTCGAGAGATGCGTTAAGAGGGCTTTGGTTTGGATGACACTGTTTTGCCCATGCTACCCACCATAGCATATGCCATATGCCATACTAGTTGCATATGCCATATGCCATACTAGTTGCATACGGGCAAAATAGTGGCATCCGAACCGCTTTAAACAATTTTATTACATCTGCATTGATTTGTCATATCTATTTTCGCTTACACAACTGTTTTCGTTTCAGGTGTACAGAAGGGTACATGGGTCCTAGGTGTGAATACAAAGATTTGGACGGTTCATATATGCGTAAGTATGCTTTGGAAAGCACTTTTTACCATTAATTCAAAAGGTTATGCTGGAATAAATTATTTTGTGCTAGGTATCGTAAAAGGTCAGAAGACCATTATTTTTGAAAAAATGCCCAATGGTAATCACAAATCATATAATAATGAAAATAAATGATAATCTACATTAATCAGAAATTGATAGCTGTTGTGGATTGTTAATTAAATTATACATAGCTGAACCCGTGGGCTGCGCCCTACGCATCTGCAGCCCGCGAAGTTTCAGGGTTGTCAGCATTTCAGCAACATGGAAAACCTGTAAAAATTCAGGCAATTTGCAATTTTTTAAAAACTTGGGAATTTTGGCAAAAATCAGTAAAATTCAGAGAATTCTCAATCAAAAACCTGAAAGAATGTTGGTTGAGAAGGTTAATAATTCTATTTAAAGTTATGTTATGTTAACCACACAAGATCATGTTTAGAAACACGAATTTTAGTAACATGGAATTTTGAATATTTGGTTAGGGAAAACTTGGAAAACTTTAATATCACATATTGCTGGCGACTCTGAGTTTGATTTGGTAATGAAAAGTGATGAGCGGCAGCAGGTGGCAAACATGTGGCTTCTACTAGAGGGGGCCCGTCGTCGCGTAAAGTTGAGACAGTTCCTGATTTAATATACCGTCTGTCTATAAAGTCATCCCCTCCTAACTAACTTTTGAACGACTTGCTATTTTTCCACAAAATTTGGTGTGCTGTAATGGGAAATTAAATACTATCTTTCAGACCATATTAAAATTTTGTATCATCCAAAATGGCGACTGGGCGCCATTTTGAATTGTATTTTAAATAGAAAGGGGGGTCGAGTTACACCTCATTTGAAAGGTCTTTTAGTTCTGCGTCTGATCCTAGAGTTCCGAAGAAAAATATTCAGCCATAACAAAATGGCGGATTTTAAACAAATGGACTCACTCAATTTAAAATTGTTTTGATTTTTTTACCCAGTAGTCCACTTTTTCATTTGCAGTGCAAAATTTTCCCAGAAATAACTCAGGTGGCGGAAAATAATATTGAAAACGTTATGTTCCAACAAGACGGTGCGCCCCGCCTCATTATTATAGACCTGTTTCTGATTTTCTCAACGGATTTTCTTGGAAGATGGGTTGGTAGGCGGGGGCCTGTAGAATAGCCGGCTCACTCCCCAGATTTAACTTTCTTAGATTTTTTTCTATGGGAATATCTGAAATCGAAAGTGTACAGAACCCCTCCAGAAACAATTGAAGAACTGGAGCAACGCATTACAGAAGTTTGCAGAAATATCACTCCAGAAACTTATGAAAATGTAAGGCAGGAATTTCTTAACCGACTTTTATGTGTCAAGAAGTGAATGGTGAACATTTTAAACACTTAATTTAATTTCTTTTAGCTTTAATCTTAGTTTTTTTATAGACTTCTTTATCTTCAAACATTGTCATTTTGTTATGGCTGAATATTTTTCTTTGAAACTCTAGGATCAGACGCAGAACTAAAATGAGGTGTCACTCGACCCCCCTTTCTACTTAAAAAAATTCAAAATGGCGCCCAGTCGCCATTTTGGATGATGCAAAATTTTAATATGGTCTGAAAGATAGTATTTAATTTCCCATTACAGCACACCAAATTTTATTGAAATATATCAAGTCGTTCAAAAGTTAGTTGGAGGGGGGGGGGGTTACTTTATAGACACAGTGTATATAGATTGGAACCATACAGTTCAAGTCATTGATCTTACATTAACAAAATTGGCAAAGTCCACAGGTCATAAATCTGTACTGGACATTCTTTTAACCATCAAAGGGCAAGAGTTTTTCATTAACATTTAGGTCTTAAAAGATCTCTGAAGTTTTGTAGTGTTACGTATAATGGGTTTTGCAAGTCTGGTTAATATAAAATTATTATTCAACTAAAGCTGCTTTAAAAATTAGAAAAACATATTTTGAACTTTTTTTTTGTAATTAATTGAGTATCCCAAAAAGTTCAAAAGAAACTTTTTATTGATATTAGTTAGGTATCTTATTTTGTGTGTTAAGTTAGGTTAGATGCTGTGAACATTCATTATTTTAACACGTTCACTGTCCAATGATGCGTTGATGATTGGTCGCATACTTGAACACTCGGACATTCTGCGCCTACACATGGGTTGCATCTAATGTGTATTTCAAGAGGTGCTCATTTACAAACATTCAAGAGTAAAAAGCCAAATTGTGTTGTTGAGTTGTGGTAGATATATGATAAAAACAAATAAAGTGGTTGCGCTTCATATATGACTCGTAGGACTCTAGAAATGTGTTTTTTTTTTAATCTTATTAAGTACATAATGCCGGGTTTGCAATCTGGCAATGGGTTAGTAGGTTTTCAGTATGTATTTTTAGACACGAGTCCTATCACCCATATATGGTAGGTAGGTACTTTCAAATTTATGGAAAATTCGCAGTGACACTAGGGTTTTGCCGATTGTTTACTATGATGGGCAGTGAACGTGTTATGTGACTCGGCTTGTATACATAAATAGTTTTACAGCACTGAACAGTATTGTATTAATGAAAAATAATTTTGTTTCAGCGTCACAGCGTGGATTTATGTTAGAAACAGCGAGCATAGCAGGAGGAGCAGCGATAGCAGTATTACTAGTAGTCATCTTGTGTGTGGTGATATATGTCAATTATTGGCGTAGAAATAAAGCCTCAAGATCATCAACCGACTGTATAGATGGTTGTTCCAGTTCCCACAGGAACCAACCCACGTTTGGTACCAGATGGCGAACCACTTCACCCGACTTGCCCATAAGAGTGCACGACAGTGGAGACACAAAGCAAAGTAGGGTAGAGCTTCACCAAGTCACGACACTTCTAGCTACACCAAGTCAACCTTCACGCGTGTAGTGGTCACGTCCGTAGAACATTAAAAACTTATATTTAAATTAAAACAAAGTGATGCCTGCTTTAAAAAGGTGTAAAACTATAATGAAACGAATTATTAAACGAACTTACGAAATTTTGTATAATTTTATTTATACAAAAGTGTGTAGCACTTGTTATATGCAGCTTTGCTATTAACTTATTTTATTTTTATATACAAGGGGCAGCTTTTCTGCTATTTATTGTCAATTTTTTGGCAGCACTGTATAAAAATGTTAAATGTGAATAACATTATTGTGTTATATTTTATTTTTTTTTTTCGTAACCCGTGTTTTTTGCACTACAATTTCACTGTTTTACTTCTGGAGTAAACAGCAAAACAAATTCTTTTTGTAAATTATGATGTAATATTGCCCTCCACTTATTCGAAAAAAGTAAATGTTCCCCGATCGATAAGCCTAATAGATACTGATTGTACAAGTCTGATGATGCAAGAGTCTGAACTTGTTATGTAGTTGAGTGTATATTGGTACCTCCTGGAGGTATTTTAATAGACGGCTAGCTTAGTACTGTACGTTTCTTTCCAATAGTCCAGTGCTATTACGTGGTTTTTATTTTTATCAATTGTTTTACTCCGTAGAACTGTTACATTCCTAATTGTATTCATGAATTCGAGATTTTGCTAACTTGTTTTGACATTTTTTCGCACCCACTATTAGTAGCAACTTGTTAGCATCGTAATGAAAATTTTTCGATAGTGTTGTAGTGTTAGCGAGAGCTAAATTTATGAATACAAGTTCCTGGCAGCTATTGCTCACTCACATAAAATTTTATCACTCAGGTTAATGGACTTTTTTATACAGTGTAATTCATTTTACGTGAAGACACTTGAATAGTTCCCCTAATTTTTTATTCCAATTCGTTTTTCTTTTAAACTGGCTCTACATCTTCACATTTTTTTATAGCGCAGTCTAAAAGACAAACTTAAAGTTGTTTAAGAATTACAACATATGCCTGAATACCATAAAAAAATAAGAATTGTAATAAAACCTTGGTGTTCAGGCATAACTTGTGATTCTAAAAAATGTTTTTTGCTTGTCTTTTAGACTTTACTAAAAAAGGTAAATAGTAAAAAAACCAACGAATTGGATTAATAATGGTTGAAAATATTTAGCTATCTTCATGTAAATTGAAACACGCTGTATATAGGATGTTTGACTTATCATGATTAGTTAGAAACAAATTTTAAGTGATAGCGTTGTTTGGCGCCGCATAACTTAAAATGTGGAGTTAATGAAAATATGTATGCGATATCCTAAAAAATTAAACAATATATAAAAATTTGAAAAAAATTGTGTGCTCGACATTTAAGTTATGTTGGCTAAAAACGACGTTTTTTTAAAAAATAAATTCCTATAGAAAAATTTAGAAATGATAAATCAGATACCCTGTATGTGTATGTTTAAAGGTTTCCATTTCATACTAGTTTGCCTTAAAATAAACACAAAACTACAGTTGTTTGTAAATACAATGTAGATATGCAGTAATATTTAATTAATCTTCCAATTAGTGCACTGCGCATTAAATTAATAATGTAATTTAATAATTTAAATATTTCTAAGCACTTTGTTCCTAACTTATTATAGTTACGTGTAATTATTATGTTCTATATTACTCTAGTGAAGTCAAGTCTGTGTGTGTGCCAATTACCAAAAGCGCAAATATCTCCCACCCTTTTTTTTTCATTTGTTGTTTTGTGTTTTATTTTAATTTATTTTAAATCTAAAGAATATTATATTAGGAAAGTATGAAAATTTTTTATATATTTGTGTTTTTGGTGAAGGTACAGTTACCTGTTTAGCCAGTTCGAACCGTAACTTTCTCAAGTTAACGCCCTCAAACCAAAGCCTGAACGTATTGGTACTGCGTGTATGTGGCATGCTGAATGTTTTTGTGATGTTTATTCCTGCATGCCATTGAGTGCAGTACTTGCCTTCGAGTATTAGTAAGTTACTTGTACTACATGTTTCAAAATAGTTTTACAAATTGGCTCGAAACTTTTAATTATATTGTCGTAAATGAAATGTAAATAGTTTCAATTCATCAAGTGTTAGAATATTTGTTTCTCTATTGAATTCCACATAAGATTTAATATAGAAAACAATATTAAAATAAAATTTTTCTTATAAATTTGAGTTTCTTTTTTATTTTTTTTGTCTATGAGAGACCTCACCTTTACGCAATGCTTTTTCTAGAAGGCAGTTGAACTTGCGTCTCACAGACAGCTAGTTCAAAAATATTGCTGTTCGCGTGGAAGGATCACGCGTCCCACCGACAGCTAGTTTAAAAATATTACTGTTCGCGGTTCACCGACAGCTAGTTCAAAAACAATACTGTTCGCGAGGAAAGCCTGCGCGTCCCACTGACAGCTAGTTTAAAAATATTACTGTTCGCGGTTCACCGACAGCTAGTTCAAAAACACAATACTGTTCGCGAGGAAGGCCTGCGCGTCCCACTGACAGCTAGTTAAAAAATATTGCTGTTTACGAGGAAGGATCACGCGTCTCACCGGCAGCTAGTTTAAAAATATTACTGTTCGCGGTTCACCGACAGCTAGTTATAATCCAATACTGTTAGCGAGGAAGGGCTGCGCGTCCCACTGACAGCTGGTTAAAAATATTACTTTTCGCGAGGAAGGTCCGCGGTTCACCGACAGCTAGTTTAAAAATATTATTGTTTAGGAGGAAGGTTCGCGGTTCACCGACAGCTAGTTAACAAACAATACTGTTCGCGAGAAAGGGCTGCGCGTCCCACTGACAGCTAGTTAAAAAATATTGCTGTTCGCGAGGAAGGATCGCGCGTCTTATCGACAGCTAGTTTAAAAATTTACTGTTCGCGAGGAAGGTTCGTGGCTCACCGACAGCTAGTTAAAAAATTCCCACCGACAGCTAAGTTAAAATATTACTGTTCGCGAGGAAGGTCCGTGGCTCACCGACAGCTACTTAAAAAATAGCACTTTTCGCAACACCTTTTTCCTCCTATGTAATCCTGATACTAACTTGGTAAATTTTGATCCCAAAAGTTGAGATAATTATTCAGAAAATTAATTATGCAACACCTTATTGTCCTTCTGTAATCCTGTTAGCAATTGCCTGGAATTTGATTATAAAATTGGGGTTTTCGAGCTTGAAATTTTTACTGGTTTACCTCTTTGCACTTCTGTGATCCTGATACAAATATTGTCTGAATTGATTTTAAAATTGCGGTTCTCTTGAAGTTTTTCCATTTACTATCAGGATCACAGAAATGGGAAAAGGTATAATGTCACGAGTATTTTTTGAATCTGAAAATTTGAAATTCTGACCATTCGCTATTAGGGTCACATAAGTGTGAAGAGATCATCAATAAGCAAAAATTTTAATTTTGAAGTCAAATTCTAACTACTTGCTACCAGGAGTCCAGAAACGATGTAGAGGTTTGTCAAAAATATTTTGAGTATAGTTTCAAATTTTGACTATTTGGTAACAGGATTACAGCAATACAGGGATATTAATTTTGAATAATTTTGACTGTATAGATTAGAAACTTTAAAACAAATTTTTGACCTCTTGCCATCAGATGTATTTTAGTAATTTTATGATAAATGACAAAGTTGATAATTAAAACAAGCTGATTGTTGCAAATATTATTTTATTTGTTATATTTTTATTACAATTTGTAATTAACATTTTAATAATACCTACGTAAATACAATAATTAAAATTAATAAGAAAAATTTCACTTTTTTACATTTTCAAAAGATGGGAAGTTCTCCGCTACAAGGCTGATTGATGATTCTGCATCTTCAATTGAGGTGCCTTGCCATTTCTTGCTCCAATAACAACCAGAAATTTAAAAAAACACAATCAGTGAATGAGCTATTAGAATTATACTAACAAAAGGAAATCAGGTAAGTATAAATGAAAGAAGATAGAAAGTCTCTCGCACATGTAAAAAGCTATCTAAACTCAAAATTATGGAAGAACAAAAGTAAATTAAAAAGTGTAAACAGTGAATTATTAATCAAAAGTTAATCTGGCAAGAAAGATAGAGCTACCTACCATAAGGAATGTTGTTTTAAGTCGCTCTTTTTCACATCTTCAAGGACACAAGATCATCAATAGTTGATGATTCCGGATCTTCATAATTGAGGTGCTTCCATTTTGTGCTCTAATGGTCAATTAAACTTAACAAATTTACAATCAATAAAGTAATTATCTGAAAGTAAGTTTTTAGAATTAAATACTAACAAAAGGAAATTTGATGAACATAAATTATTAATGAAAGCTGGAAAATCAGCTATGTAGCTCCTTTTTTTGCTTTTTCAAAATTGACTAAAGTTGATGATTACGATCTTCACAGTTGAAGTGCATTTTCGATTTCGTGCTTTAATGACGCAAATATTTAATACACAATCAATTAAGCAATTATCGATGAAAAGGTAAATTTACAAACTTCATTCTACATTCTTTTGACCGTTAAAACAACACAAGTTATCATAACTGCTTTCCTACCCAAGACATCGAATATCCAACAACTGGCAATGCAGTAAACTAAACATCAAACTCAGAAAACCACCAAAAAGGATTGAACTGTATTAGTACTCAGGTACACGACAAGTTCTTGAAAGTAGTATATTTTATGTGACAGTCACGCGTCCAGTCCTGCTGTCAGTAGTGTTCTAATAATGATGTCAATAGGGGCAAAATCATCGTAAAAGCCAGCAGATCCAAAAGAAGCGATATGAAAACGACGTAAACCATAGAGTTTCTGCCTTATTCTTCATCATTCAATATACAATTTTCTAATCATGTTTCTAACCTAGTTTCACTTTTTCTAAATACTTTCTTGGCACACCCTCGAGTAAATTGTCACACCTTAATTTAATCACTAATTTTTAATTATACCAAAAATGTAAACTCAAAATAAATTAAAAACTGATTAAATATAAATACTTTTAGGTTAAAGCTTGGCTCATTTTTAAAGGTTGGGTTACTTACTCGTCTTCGTTTTCCGCTGGTAGTCTTTCTTTTTACCAAGCTGAAGTTTCTAATAAATTGAGTTTTGTAAATTACATTGGTGTGCTAATTAATCAATAACCGAAGTATGTTTTTAGTCGTTATAATTTTACTTTATGAACGAAACGAATCGTCGCGTCAACAGTCAGAACATTTCAGGAGAATTCGGTTCAAATTCACGGACACTGTCAGAGATAAATCTTCACTGCTGCCCTCTCGCGGACGTGCTTTACAAACGCAGCAAGTGAGCCGTTGCCTTAATAGACTCTTGGCAATAACCTAACCTATCTGAACGCAACTCTAACTTAACTTTTCAGCAATTTACCTTGCCAAAGTTCTAATATAAAAGTAAATTGACAATTCTTTATTTTTTAATACAACTACGACAGGGTGATATGCACACAAGACATGTTAAAAAAAATAGGTCATAGATAAGTCCCTTAACATGAGCTAATTTCGAGACGAGCAACGAGATTCAAAAGGGCCTGGATTGTATTTACAACAATAAATCTGGATTCGTAATATGCAGCTGTTCATACTACGGCCGATACAGTTGTTAATATAATTCATGTCATTTTCAAACTACATATTATTGATTGATTACATAAAATTAAAACAAAAAAATCAAGGAACATTACCTTTAGGAGACCTTTACAATACAAAAATGAGTATACAATATTTTTTCTATTTGTAATCTTAAAAAGCAGCTGCATCTTCTTCTGTATGGAGATGGTGATTTGTTTGCCTCCTCCAGTGGTAGTCTGAGAACGTCTTTTTCTTCCTACCCTTTACCTAAATATATTTCCCACTAAAAACTTTGTAATTGCTTTAAAAAATTTGTACAATTTAGTTTACTCTGAATTTCCTTATACCTTTTACATTATTACATATTATATGGGTCCCAATCATTCGATTCCATGTAAACACTCCCAAAAAGAGAAAAAGAACAGTACACAGATATATAACTACCAACTACCGCCTGCTGGAGTCGCAAACTTGATCAGCGACAACAACCACTTTCAAGTGATACTATTCAAAACTCTTGAAAAAAAAATTGGGGAAAATGGTGCCTCATGCCGACAATGGCATAATCTTCTAAGCAAACTTGTAAGTTCTGTGCTTTGTAATAATGATTACAGGAAGTAGGCACATAAAGAAGACCTAATTCGATACTGTCCTACCCACTACACCAAATCGTAGAAAGAAAAACCGAGCGCAATAGCAAAACTTAGAAGTATCAAGGTCGGTGAACAAGTAAGCTTCCCCAACATGCCGGGTCGCCGCTGGCCACCCCTTTTGGGCTCCATACCAAGTATGTTAGGCTCTTCGAAGTCACTTCGTGTATAGCCAACTACCGCCTGCTGAAGTCACAAACTTGATCAGCGACAACAACCACTTCCAAGTGATGCTATTCAAAACACTCGATAAAAAAATTAGGGAAATTGGTGGCTCATGCCGACTATGGCATCATCTCATAAGAAAATCAATGAGATGCAGTGCATAGGTGCACCCTTCCTTAAACGGAAAGGACAAGTACGTAATATGCTACTAGAAATAAAGATGAAGCCATGTCAAGCAAAACAGCCATTTTGTAGGTATTTAGATTTAAAAAAGTCACAAATACAAAAAGAAATAGTTACAATTATGACCCGATTAGAATAAATGGACAAGTAATTATAACGGTAACAGTTAAGGGAAGGTAATGGCTGCCTAATACACCAAGCTACAGGGAAATGCTGCCCAACCCATAACGCGTTTTTTGTTATAAATAATTATATAAATATTCCCCTGTTAAGATTTGTAAATTAAGTAAAGTAACAGTGATGTGGTAGAGATGTAACGTATGCATTTGTTCAAGTTACTCATTATCTTACATACATGCATACCACGTTTCTTGAAACTCGCATCATTACAAGAAACAACACAAAGAACACAAAACTTTAAATAAGATAAAGGAAATTTTACTGTTGCATCTCTAACGGATTAAAATTAAAATTTAAATATTTTGATTTTGAGATTTCACCCTCAACCCTGCTGCTTCCAATGATAATCCACAAATGAAGAAGAAGACTTCCATCAGCGATCTACAATAAAAAAAAATTGAGTAATAAGGAAACAGAATATTTACTTTAGAAATATCATTTTCAAATTTATGATTAAATAAATATTCGAAATAAAGCACAGAGGCCAGAATAAAATTATCCAAAAATTGATATATGAAAATATAAAAAGCAAAAGTCAAAGTAAAATAGCTTTGAAGTAAAAATTGCAAAAATTCACCTTCTGTTTTAGCAATTATTGTTCCGATTTTCATTCTGACTGCATTCTGAGAAGCGACGTGTAGTTCAAATGTAGAAACTCCCTCATGTTGCTCTCATTATGAACACCTGGAAATTTAAATGTAAAATTAAAGATTGAAATTACAACGCACTAAATTGTTTGAAAAAATGTTTGCGAAAAAAATCCTAATATTGAAGATACACTTTAGAAAATGCTAAAGTGTAATAAATTGAATAAAATGTACATTGTCCAAAAAATTGGTCAAATTTCAAGTTCAAAACACCAAAATTAAATAAACTAGAGCTTTGAGTTACAGATAACTACCAAAATTTTTGATTAATAATAATTCTCATACAAAATGATTGCGAATGCAGAATTCAAGCTGTCCGGAGTACGAGCGAATTCGGAATGCAAGTGGGGTTGTAACATTGGTTCTGATTTTGGTTGTTCTCCTTCTGACTGTGACTGCTTGTTATTAGTCTCCATAACACATTTCTCCATAAATCCAAACTGCAGTCCTGTAGTGTCTGGGAATCCAGTTCCTTTTCTGGCCCAACATCTTTGTAGTAATCCAATTGCTCTGCAAATAAAGAAGCACACTGTAGTTATAACGTTGAAACTTCCTCAATGTTTGTTCACATTATGAATGTCTGCAAATTTTAATGTTCAATTAGAGTTTTAAATCTTAACACTGAATCATATAAAACTAATTGTCAAGCAACCGCTGCGAGACCTTCCTTCATACTCCAACTCGCACATGGATTTAAATGTTATGTGAACAGACTTTATAAATCAGCAAAAAAATTCTGTTTCACTGCCTTAGATGCGGTAGAGGGAGTGATTCATCCGATAATAAGAAGTAAATTTTTATAAATTGAGCCGCCATTTTATAACGGTGAGAAATATTGAAAAACCAAAGACCTTTAAAATGAGGTATCACTTGACCCCTCGTCCTATTTAAGATTTTTGAGACAATATCTTTTGAATGTTCCCGCTCTGTTGAGAAGGAGAGGGGGTACTAACATTCATTTTTTGTCCTCCTGTGATACATCATGAAAAAACTAATTTAATGGAATTTAACGATCGGTACCAATTGTTTTGGTACAATAATAGTTCATGTGCGGTTGGGAAAAGGTTTATGTATAATGACTGCTTTTTGAATATAATTGGCCGCCATTTTGAAACGGTATTGAGGTATCGATATTTTTCTTTTTTAAATTTGTTGGTTTTAAAAATACCTCTTAAACAAAGTACGACTTAAACCACCTTCCTATTTGAAAATCTCGAGAACCCCCCCCCCCCCCCAAAACTACCCTTTCCAGAGCCACAAAAAAATTTATAAATATTTTTACTGCATACCTCGTGTACCTACGATTTATATAACACATTTTTATTCCATCTAAGTAGGTTGACGATAAAAGATAGTGTGTAGGTGTTCTGTTACACACTGTATAATATAAATAGAAATATTTTTATTTTATTATCATAAACACTAGAATTATTCATAATTTTTGTATAAATTACAGCAGAGTTTGCTCTCGATTTGCACTCGCCAAAAAGAAATTGTTATTTTTGTTTCAATAAAGTGAGCTGGCAACGCCTTATGTTATCTGTACGTTTAAAATATAATATGAAATAAATCGAATAGGCTAATTTCTGTTAATTTCTCCGCTCCCGAGTTAAAATTAGACAAGCAAAAGTTCTAATGAGCTTTTGACAAAAAGTATCACTAACCTAATTTTATATTTGAGGTGGAAAATATGATAGGTTTTGAAATTTTAGAATAAAAAGAAATATCCAGATGTTGTCTTCAATTTAATATTTTTGGTTAAAATAAAAGCTAAACGGAAAATCTATTTTACTTTTCTATGAGAAAGTAGGTTATAGACTGGTGGATTTCAGGTTGTGGCCGGCGTGATTCTAGCAATTTTCCAGCAATAAATCCAGCTCAATAAAGTCGTGGGCATAAAATCCCTATATACTCCCTATTATGTTTATTATTTAGAATATCCCGGCAATATTAGACATGCAGGTAGGCGAGAAGACAAGAAAACGTTTGGCAGCGAGAAATTCGACTTTACGTGAGCCGGGGGCGGTAGAGCAAATTAAAACAGTCATTTTAATAACATGGTCCCAGCAATTTTTTTATTATTGGGTATTTTTCAACAATATTACACAGGCAGATGTCCACCAGGACAAGAAAACTTTTGGCTATAACAGATTCGTTTTTCCGTGACCCTGGGGCGGTGGAGCGAATTAAATTTGAACAACTTTATTCCAGCAATTTTTTTATTATGGGGAATATTCCAACAATATTACACAGGCAGATGTCTACCAGGACAAGAAAACTTTTGGCTATAACAGATTCGTTTTTCCGTGACCCGGGGGCGGTGGAGCAAATTAAATTTGAACAACTTTATTGTAGCAATTTTTTTTATTGTTGGGAATTTTCCAACAATATTACACAGGCAGGTGTCTATTAGGATAAGAAAACTTTTGGCTATAACAGACATCTGCGTGTGTAATATTGTTGGAATATTCATAATAAAAAAAATTGCTGTTATAAAGTTGTTCAAATGTAATTCGCTCCACCGCCCCCGGGTCATAGAAAAACGAATCTGTTATGGCCAAAAGTTTTCTTGTCCTAGTAGACATCTGCGTGTATAATATTGTTGGAATATTCATAATAAAAAAATTGCTGGAATAAAGGTGTTCAAATTTAATGCGCTCCACCGCCCCCGGGTCACGGAAAAACGAATTTGTTATAGCCAAAAGTTTTCTTGTCCTAGTAGACATCTGCCTGTGTAATATTGTTGTAATATTCCCAATAATAAAAAAAATTGCTGGGACCACGTTATTAAAATGACAGTTTTAATTCGCTCCACCGCCCCCGGCTCACGTAAACTCGAATTTCTCGCTGCCAAACGTTTTCTTGTCTTTTTACCTACCCGCATGTCTAATATTGCCCGGATATTCTAAATAATAAACAGAATAATATATACATATAAAACAGTAATTTTATGCCCACGACTTTATTGAAGTGGATTTATTGCTGAAAAATTGCTAGCGTAACAGGACTCAGGTTGTGTTTCTAGCCGGATCTGGACAAGTAGAAATTAAAAAGAAATCTTTAAAACGTATGTACTGGATAAACACTTCCGCATTTAACATTAAAACTTCAAAAGTAATATTAAAAATCTAACCTACCTTATAAGAAGTCACATTTGCAGAAAGATCAACCACTTCTTCCTTTATCACAGACGTTTAATGAAAAGGGTTGGTAATTCGTTGGAAAAAGAAGGAATTCTGTCTATCGGGATGAAAGCTGCAAAAGAAATAAACATTACCAAAAGTCATAATATAAATTATGTGCTTTCACGATCATACAATTGAAGAAATACAGTCATAACTTATACATCAATCAAATAACGTATTTTTTTTAATTACCTACCATAATTTATGCTACCATGGGATTTTTCGAAATATAATATAATACCATTATTCCGCATTTCAAATTAATAGCAAAACGCACCTTTTAAAGCATTTAAGAAGTAAAATTATAGGTATGTAGGTAGTATTTGTACCTTTTTATGGATCTTCCTGGTTATTTTTAATTAAAATGGGTATCCACTCTACATCTATACACCATACACGTTTAGCACTGCAAAGGAAGAAACTGATAACATCCAAGTTTTCATACACGTTGTTTAGAATTAATTTTATTGAAATAATGCATTTAATTTAAACTAGTTGAACCAGTGGGCTACGGACTACGCCTTTTTTGGTAACTTCTTTTCAAAAATAATACCCGCTGCGCGCTGTTTGCGTTGCATAATCTCAGCTGCAGCCGTATTTCACGCAAGTTGAGATTGGCCGAAGGGATTCGGATTTCATATATACAAAGTGCGTCAACTAAATAGTTACAATCTGATATCTGCAAAAATATAAAAGATTGAGCAACAATTTTTTTTTTATAAAATGGGACTGAAGGGGTCGTGTATTAGGCTAATATTCAGTTCTGCAAACCCACCCTATTTTAAAAATTGGAGGGTAGCTGAAAATTTTAAAATAAAATGCTGCATAATTTTTAATATCCGTACGGCCTCTATTTTTTAGATTTTTATAAAAACGTTGACTACCCCTACGACATTATTTTTTTACGTTTACAACTCCTAATAAATGGGAGGGATGAAATATTTTGTACATTTTTCACTCATTAAATTTTACTGGATTTAATTTTGGTTGTTTATTTTTAGTAGGTACATTTAAATAAAAACAATCTCGTAATGGTTTCTAATATTTACAGAATTTCATACAACTATTTATTTGGGGTAGCAAATGTTTTGAAAAAAATCTGAAAAAATAATATTTTGATATAGATATTAAAAAATATTGAAAATTATCTATCATCCCATTTAAAACATTCAAGTTATCCCCATTCATTAAAACCGGGCAGCTTTTCAAAACTCACTATTAGCATAATGTACGGCTCCTTCCGACCCATAAAATCAAAAAAAAATGTTTCTCAATCTTTTATAGTTTGAAGATTCAGATCAGCTTGTAACACTATTTAGGGCCCCAATGAAGGAATCCTGCAGAAATCTCAAACATTTAATTTAAACTAAAAATACTTGAACTGTGGAATAACAACACTTTAAAATTACAGCACCCTTCCACCCGCGTAACTAAATACCAGATACGTATTTCGACAGAAAGCTGTCATCGTCAGTGGTAAACTGACGAATAAATTAGGAGAACTTTGATTTTTTCAGAATAGATGCATCTTTATACGCTTTATAACATATCAAAAGTCCACAGTGATCCTAGTGGTGTTAAATTAGCCATCTTGAAAAAATAGCAGAACTGTTGCGACTCCCTTAATATTTTTTCGTAGTCTTGATGTCCCATGTGTGTTTTTGATGACATTATAAATATAGCCACAAGAAATTCCTTTGTGATCTATAATTCCAATAGAAACAGAAATAATGTAAATGGGAGCCTAGATTAACATTTATGCTGAATCTAAGTGAAGAACTGATGAAACCGTGGTTAGAGATGCGAGTTAATACCTCATATTTGCAATGGTGACCATATATAGCAATATATATGCAATATTTTGAAAATTAATATGCCCGATAAAAGACCCACTCAAGGTGCAAAGAAGCGTATTATCTACAATTTGTGCCCATTTTGTCTTCAAAGAATGACAACAAATCATTGCGAACGCTCCAACTGCCGTATTTGTGAAGCACACCGAGCCAGTTGCTGCCAAAACAGCGCACAGTAATTTTTCATTTTCAATTATTTTTTGAGAATTTTTATTCATTAATATACACAAAAACCCATTTGGCATGTGATAATAGTTTATTTTTAAAAACTGTTTCTAATTTAAAAAAAAAGTAGTAACATTTACGAGTGTTGAGTATTCATGAAACTCCCAAGTATGTTTAGTGTTCTAGAGTTAATATTAAAGTTACCTACCACCATTTACATCTTACTGGGCCAATTGTTTAAGACAAATTGAATCGTAGAAACAAAATTATAAAATCTTTGTTTTTTGGGCTATACAATCTCAAAGCAAAATGTTTAATATTTTTATTGGGTGTTACACAGGGTGTTTAAGATAAGCGCCCCATGTATGTGGATTCCTAAACAGTAAGTGATAGAGATTCGATTAAATGAAAAGTACTGTTCAGCATCTCAAGTACTGCTATGATCCACATTCAAATCCTACAATTTTTGCCTAATTTTCAGTACAAATTAAAAAAACTAAGATGTTCAGTTTTTGCTTTTTGTGTGTAATTTGGTTATTGTCAATAATATCGCAATGCGGTTTTGATATCATTAAGACACTTTTTTACACAGATTTCGAATCTAAAATTAAAATTTTTATAGGTCGTTAAATTTTCAAGATATTGACATTAACTTCGCTTTTTGAAATATGCGTCAAATGCAACAATGTCATCATTGGATAGAGCTCTTTCTCCCCTTTTCTCTGATATAAGGTTTGATGAGTTTATTTCTACAAATAACGGAGTTGTAAGTAAAAAACTGTTTTCTCAGTATAGAGTTGTGAAAGACAAGTCTAACTTCCGCTTCCAGTTTAGGTTTTTTTCTGAAAAGCTCAACTAGAACTACAATGTTCGACAACATACCTCTTCACTTAAAATTTCATCAAAATCGTTCCAGTACTTTCGCCTTTAGACGCGTCACACATCCATCCACATACCATACATTACAACGTAATGTGCTGTACAAGCATAATTCAACGCCCAGTATAATTTGTAATAATTTCACGTTATGCAGCAGTTAATGGTAAACAACTTTTATTAATTAAAAAAAAATTATATTCTCAATAGTTTAGGAAATAATGGTGCGGCGACACTTAAATGACTCACCCTGTATACTAGGATCATGAAATTGTACGCTGCTCATAAGATATGTTCATGTTTGTTACAACTTAATTGGCTAATTACCTTTATTGCAATCTCATTTAATTAATCAATCAATTAAAATTCTACATAACCTAAAAATAAAAAAACTAGGTAGACCTAAATGAAACATAGTGTCCCAACATATACCTAGCTCCCCTACCTCCTGGGTAAACACCCCCCCCCCCCCGTAGCATAAAAACTTCCAAAGTAATTTAAATATCTTACCTTACCTATAAGAAGTCATGTTTGCAGGAAAAAGCATATCCATTTCTACTTTTATCAGATATATGAGTTCCTTATGCATTGGAAAAGGAAAAAATTCTGTCTCCCCCCAACACAAGCTGTAAAAGAGATACAAATTAGCAAAATCCAATCAAATATCTCATCTTCGGGAACATACAAAAATGATATTAAAGTCACTAACTCTTAAATTAATCAGGCAACCTGTTTTTTATGTTCATCAGTTTACGGTATCATCATTTCGAAAAATAATATAATTCGCCCATAATTCTATTATTGTTGTAATAAATTTTCACCATTTCAAATTAAAAGCTAAACACCCACTCACTTTACAAAACATTTTTAGGAAGTAAAATTATGTAAGTACCTATGCCTGTGCCTATATTGTGTAGAAATTGGTGTTTACTTACGCGTACACACCACACACGTTTAAAACTGCCTACAATTTCTGTACAATTTTGAAGTTTTCACAAAGTAATACAATTAACATATAAATTAAAAGAATTAAAACATAACCAAGATGCATGGATAGCTAATATATATAACACAACGACAACCAACATTCAGCGGACATTACGCGCAAACTAATAAAAGTAAGCCCTGGGAGAGGAAAATGAACCAATCACAGAGCTTTGTTATAAACGAATCTGCGCACCTGCAAACAAAGTTATCTGCAAGGTAAACTGGTTTGAACTGGATTTGTTACGAGTATGCCACATGTTACATAAAAACAAAACACGAAACTGATAAGCTGATAATGATAAAGATAGCATTGAAGTTTTGAGGCATGTTGTTTATTATTACTAGAATAAATTTTATTCAAATATTGAAATTAATTTAAATTAAGAAGAAATTGCCAGCGAGGGTTTTATAAGAATTCTGACATCTGCAATTTGAAACACCACTAAACGAGTCCTACAGAAAACTCAAACATTTAAGTTTAAACTTAAATTCTAAAGATTTTAATGTACAAGTTTTGAAATTTGTTTTGATGCGTTAAAGAGAGTTACAGGCTTCTGAAGAACAGTCTAATCACTTTTTGTCCTAACTTTTGCAATAGTTGCACTAAAATTTTGAAATTTTATGATTTAGTTTACTGTTTTTAGTTATTTTTGTTTGAATACGTGCACCAGAGGTGTCTCGTATGGGGTGTCACGTAATATTTGCTTCCCAATATTTTAGATCTTTACAGTTTTTGAAGTTTTGTCTAGAAAATCTTATTCTACATACAAAAATACACAAAAACGGCGCTCTTTTGAAAGTCGCTATATCTAACAGTTATCAAGATAATTCAATGTTTTTGTAAAATCGAGTTACCATGAGGGTCTAAGCGAGGGTCGAAGTGTTTTTTCGAGGTTTCAAAATAGTTTATACAAACTTTGAGAGCAAGTTCTACACATGAAAATGATACAAAAATTCCTATGAAAATTCGTCCGGAAATGCTTCCTTACAGAGGTACTGTTATCGGTCCGAAAATGGAAATGTTTAACAATTCAAACTCTTCAGGAGGCTGTAACTCCGTAAAGGAGCAGTTCCGGACCCATGTTTATGGATATACTTATTTGAATGTTTCGATCCTAATTCGAATATGCAAAAACATACATATTCGAATTAGGATAAAATTCTGAGTCTATTTATTCCATTTAAGTGAAGTTTTGAAATTCAAAAAATATGTTTTGTTGGTAACAACTTTGAGGATGAGTTCTACGTTCTACAAATCTGTTTTTACCCTAACTAAAATAAATTTCTGAAAATGCGTGATGTCATCATTTTTATTTGACACAAAAGGGGAAAACTTTCTACACTGAATCCCCCCCCCCCCCCCCTCCAGGGTTCACAACTGATTTTAATAAGAAAATAGTGACTTTGATCGCTTAATAGATACTTACGATTTTATTCTCTTATCTGTTCCATCTTAAATACAAACACAGAACAGAAAAGTTAGATTAAAACGAAAATAAAAAATAACAGCTAGTGCAAAAATACCGTAACACAACTTCATTATGGTATCGTAACGCGATGTAAGTTCCGGTACCTTAAAGATGTATTAAACGCGTTCTAAAATACAAAATTCAAGAATTAGTTTTGCGGTTAATTAAACATCTATTTGAAAAATAAAATATACGTCGGTAATATTTTTCATCGTACACTGTAAATTCAAATTTAAAGAAAATTGCAGGTATAATAATTAAACACCCTGGATGGATTTGCGTTTTTCTCATAAATTTTCATATACATAACCCTAGAATGTTTTTACCTATACAGAAACGACTAAAAAAGACCGGTAGTACGGGGGCCTTAGTAGGCGAGTGGAGAGTGGAGTAGGCGCTTGCAGCCAAGGTCGCAGAGGCTTTCGGGAGTCTGTGGCTCTATTTGGCCCAGTGTTCGAATCTGGGCCAGGGCAGTTTGTCAGCTCCTGGAAACCTCTTAACATAGAATAGTTCTAAGTAGTTTTTAAGAATTTAGTCAAGGTAGTACGCACAATGGGCCCAACAAAGTGGCCTAAGTGCTGTAAGACCTTAAAATACAATACAATACAAAGACCGGCATTAAAAGATCAAGGTTGTTTATTGTTTTATAGGGATTCAGTGGACCTTTCTTCATTAAATGTACTGCGTTTTGTAGAACCATGTAGAAGACTTAGAATAGAGGAACTTTTATTTGAAAATAGTTCATATAAGTATTTCTCAGCTTCTTAACTGTGTTTTTACTAGTTTATTGTTATTCTACAAACATATTTGAATAAAATTAAAACAGTACTTACTCGTCTTTAATTTTCTGCTGGTAGTCTGTCTTTTTACTAAGCTGAAGCTTCTAATAAATTTAGTTTTGTGAATTGCATTGGGGTGTTTAATTAATAAATCACCGAAGTATGCTTTTATTCGTTATTATTTTACTTTGTGAACGAATCGAATTGTCTCGTGAACTGTCCGAACATTTCAGGAGGGTTAGGCACAGAACATTACTCGAGGTGTTAGGTTAAAGTTCACGGACACTGTCAAAGAGATAAATCTTCACTGCTGCCCTCTCGCGGCAATACATTTGTGGGCCCCTTCCAAAACAATGTAAATATTAAAAAGTGCAAACACCAATATATACAGGGTGTTAATGAATTGAAGAAAAGTTGTTTGCTTTGTTGTGTTTTGCAAGCCCTAGAAGTTTGTCCCTACAATTCATTAACCTTTCAGTAGTGTGGCACGGTCTCAGAGACCGACCGATTAGTTTTTCTTCAAATGTATAAAATTGGGTAGGTGTAGGTTGCTGTAGCTCTCAGTACCTTCATGTCACGTTGCACTAAATGCCAGTACGCATCGGCAGGTGTCTGAGTGCAGTGCAGATTAAGTTATTTACAATTTCGGTCCCTGACACCGACCACACCATTGGGACATTAGAGAAATTTGTTGGGTAGGTATAACACTGGTTTAAATTTACCGTAAAATTGTATATTTATTTCTTGTTGTTGTTCAGAAATGGGGGATTACGAAAGGGAACAGGCAAGACTTGCACGCCTATTTGATGAAGTTGACACAGATGTTGAATATGATGACGAAGAAGAGGAAGGTGAAATTGACCATGTAGAAGAAGGGGGGGGCATAGCGAGTCAGACCAAAAAAAAACAGAAAAACAAGATACAATTGCATAAATTGCAGAAAATTTATGTGTTTGGAGCACATTATAGTAATGTGTGAAGAGTGTTACCAAGAACATGAGACCAAAATTTGAAAGAGGTTCCATCTCAACTAGAATATATTTTTCAGTTTTTTTTAGAATTTCATGTTGTTTAGGTCTAGTTATAAGTAACTATAATGAAGACACAATTGTAAATTTTGTATTTTTTTAAATAAATAAAAATTAAGGTAGCTGTGCGCAAAACAGTAACTTTTTCAAATAAAAATTAATTATCAACATATAGATATTTTTTATTGCCTATTGTCCATTATTCTGAGGACACAAATGAACTACCCCTTCAGTACAACTGTTCTTATATTTTAATTCGAAGATTAACAGCCCAAAATTAAATTTTGAAAAAAGTGGTCTCAGAGACCGACCACACCACTTATGTTAAAAAAAACTACCACACCACTGAAAGGTTAACACCCTGTATATATATATTAGCTATCCATGCCCCTTGGTGTGTTTATTATCTGATTTTGCTTTATCAAGGCATAGCAACCACGCCAGGTATTAGCTAGTAGGATATAATTTCTAAATAATTCGAGGTGTTATATTGCAATGTTTAGTTCCACTATTATGTAAAAATGTACATATCAATTAACGTTATTTAAACGAGAAACAAACAAACTCCAGGAGTTTATATTTTTCAGAATTTTCTGCATCATGTCAAACACCCAAAGTGAGCTTCTGTACCTAAACAAGCAAGCCTTGATGAGTTAACAAATGACTTGGGAATATTTAGATACAGGGTTTACCAACAGTGTGAGTTGGGTTGCCCATATTTTGTGGACACCTGGGTATCAGTATTTAATGATGTATTTTTTTACCAGAACTTTTTCTGATGAATATTGTTTCAGTTTTTCTTTCGACTAAGTCATTATGAGCCGTTTCAATGGCCATGCTTATAAAAGGGAGGCCGAAAAAAGTCATAAAGAAACCAATCACTCACTGATTATTTTTGCTTGGCGAATTATCCAGGTAATTATTTTCGAGAGTTGTTTTTGTGGCCTTTTCATCACTTTTTCGGGAATTCGTTCATATTTTTAGTTTTAAATTTGTTTTTGTCTTTAGTTTTATAAATTTTAATTCCTTTTTTATCCCTTTAATTAATGCTATTAATTTGACGAAACCCTGTGCATTGTTTATGTATTATTTATCCATTGACGACATTTATAATAAAAAGAACAAGAAATTCGTTACCAATTTTTCCTTTCCTATACTCAGATTTCATGAAACTTTTCGAATTCAGCATTTTGACGGAAATACAAGTTCTTGAAACACAGGAAGCCAAAGAAATAGTCTTTAAAAAATATGTCTGTGGGTGGGTCGATGGAGCTAAACCTCATAACTCTCGAACTGATGATGGTCCGATTTTGACGGACTAAGCTAAAACTGAAAGTTAGACTTGTTTTCTCGGTACCAATTTTTGAGATTCTATTCTAATAACTTTTTTGCTATTTTCTCAAAAATAGGTGATTTTTCACCAATTTATTTAATTTTATTGCTACACCTGAAGTCATGTGACGTATGTCTAAATCAGTTTGTGGGTTATCCGAGACGCAGAAGCCACCCCAAAAATCGGTATTTGGAAAATTCTAATAACATAAATTCTTCCCATATGTTGCAAACATTTTGCTGGTCACTGTATATATTTCAAATTTGGAATTATGTCTCAAACGGTGCCTAATATATTTAAGATAGATAGAAATAATACAGCAATAAATTGTGGAACATGTACCTAAAAAATATTTCTTAATCGAATATAAATAATTAACTTTTAAAAAAAAAAGGGAACCGACTTCAAATAAAAACACAAAAGTGACATAAGTTAACTAAAAAGCAAAAAATAAATGTTTTTTATACAACAGTTTAATACTTATTTGTTGTTCCGTTTAATGTAATTAAGAAATTGTTGTTTATTATATAATTATTAATTGTTTTATAATTTTTAAGTCGGTGCCAAGTCAAACATAAAAATTATATACCTTGCTGCAATAACAAATTAGATTCGAATTTTTATGTTTTACTTGACACCGACTTCTAAATTATAAAACAATTAATAATTATATAATAAACAGCAATTTCTTAATTACATTAAACGGAACAACAAATAAGTATTAAACTGTTGTATAAAAAACATTTATTTTTTGCTTTTTAGTTAACTTATGTCACTTTTGTGTTTTTATTTGAAGTCGGTTCCCTTTTTTTTTTAAAAGTTAATTATTTTACAATTTTAAGTGATGGGTAGACCTAGTAAGGGTGTTTCTCGAATGAGGAAACGATTGCTAGTTGAAACGGAAGATGAAATACGGAAACACTAAAAAAGTCCGTTAAAAAAATAGATTTTGAGGAGTATCTTCGAAGTTCAAGCTCCAATACCAATGAAATTATAATGGGACCACCTTGGAACTATACTGAACCCATCACAAAAAAATTATTAAAATCGGTTCATAAACAAAAAAGTTATGCCCGAACATACATAAAAAAAAAAATAAAAAAAAATAAAAAAAAAAAATATATACAGACGAATTGAGAACCTCCTCCTTTTTTTGAAGTCGGTTAATAAAATACTTTTTACTTTTACAATATTTATTAATTTTAACCTTATACCTACTTCGACATGTTTACATGCCATTATCAAAGGTTATACATGTCGAAATAGGTATAAGATTAAAATAAATAAATATCGTTGAAGTAAAAAGTATTTTATTTATACTCAATAAATATGAACTTCAACAAAGTAAATAAAAAAATTATTTCTTAAATTTTTCAATTTTTTGTAAAATAAGAACGATTTTAAAACGTTTCTATTAATTATATATACGTGCAGCAATAAAATATAAAAGTGGTACTACAATTAAAATTACTGTATATTTATTTAAATTGTAATAGCATACAACACAGTTGTTGAATAAACATACAATAATAAAATCTATCTAAAATTAAATTTTAACACGCTAATTAATCTATTCATGTTTGAGCTTTTGAAAAATGCTGACAACTATAACCAATTTACAATTTAGTGATGCTTAGAAAAACTTCTTAGCATGTAATCTTAAAATTATGTCTTAAAAAAATACAAAAAATCTACAAATACAAATGGTTACTGTTAAGCTACTAATGTTAGTTAATTTTGTGATGCGTCGTGGAATGAGTATAATGAATACAGAATGCGCTACTGGGGATATAATTCCATACACTGAGACTGCACTAACATGAACGAGTTGCAGATGGCACACCGCTTGGTATATGTATTCAAACACTGCAGTACGTACAACACTATGTGAAGTGCTATCTGCCACTTCTTAGACATACATATTTGCTTACAATAAAAAATCTAGCTATATTTATTTATACAAACAAATATCCTTAAAAAGAAATGTCATACGAATTAATATTCTGTCCAATACATTTTTTTTTTGATAAAAAAAAAAGCTACATAAATTATCGTTGATTACCTCTGTTTTAATCATTTTTATATAAAACCTGGTTAATTATAAATGGTTCTTAAAACTACCATTTGCACAAACTTTGATAAAATTATATCTGATTCACTTAGGGGAAAAGGACAAGAAAAGGATTTTTTGGATAAGGATGGGAAAGAATTGCCTTGGCAGTGGATCTTTCAAACATTCAATCCCTTCATTTTCCCTCCTTTTCTTTGTTCTCTTCCGTATCCTTCTCTTTTTCTTTCTCTTTTTCCTTTTCATCAGCCTGGATGGTACAAAAAAAATACAAGTACAAATTTGTATAAGCAATAAAAAAATTATATAGGGTGAGTCAATAAGATCGTGGTAGTTGATAACTCTTTCGCTCTTTAAAATTCAGAAACATTTTTCGAATAAAAGTTATAGGGGGACAACAGAACCATATTTTAAAATTATTTTCAATTATAGATACAAAAAGTTCCATTTAAGAATGACATAACAAGTCTATAATTTTAAAATAAGTACACCCTGTATATTTTTGCACCTTCTTATTCGCTTTTTTGAATATGCTTTGTATTTGAAGTTTTATTTTTGAGAAAATTGTCATATGAATTCCTCGCTAAAACAATCTACACAAATTCATTGGTTAATTCATATTTATTAGACCGTTTTCAAATGCGAATGGAGAGATTAAAAAAAATAAACTGATAGTCATAACTGAAACAGAAAATGTACGTGTAACAATACAGAGATTGTGGCTGTAGCGTGATGGTGCAGTAGTTCATTACTGTGCGCAAGTATGCTGTTACTTTAATAATGAATTTTCAAATAAGTGGACTGGTAGAGGTGACCAATTCGTTGGCCACCTAGGTCTCCAGACCTAAGAAATTAGAATTCTTTATGTAAAGGTTATGTAAAAAAAGAGTTTATCAAATAATGTGGAGGAGATAATAATTAGAACTACATTTCCAAAAATTAATGACCAGACATTAACCAATGGTAGTAAGTTTTTTTGGGCCTTCTAAGATTGCGTGAGTAAAATACTTATTGTTTTTACCGTTGTATTTTAAATAAAGTTCTTAAGTGTTCGTAATTGTTTAGAAAAAATACAAAAAACAGATATATAAAAATTGAAATTGTGGTAGCTACAGTGGCCCAATCTTTAAAAACTAAACGGAATCAGATTCATGCCGCCTATGATATCTGGATATCTAGAAATTACCTTCTTTAGAATTTAATTATCCTTAAAAACAGTTGGTTTAGGTATAACCATTAATTGATAAAATATATAGAGCCCCAAAAAACTCTATCCAACTATAGAAAAATATACAAAGTGTTATATTTAAAAAATAGACATTAGTCAGATATGTTTGCATCGTTGCAACAAATGCCCCTTAACCAAATTCAACTTTAAAATATCTAGAGAATAGCAGCAGGTACACGGTCTGGACTAACAATTAACACAAAAAGTTTGTTTAATCTGTGAAAATAGGACTCGGTAGGGTTTATTAGTGAGATCTGCAGATAACCTACTCCAAAAACAAAACATAGTGCAAAAAGCAATTAAAAGGCAAATAAAAGTATGGAAATATACAGGGTGCAACCGGTTCTCCCCCATTTTTTCATTAGGATCAAATTTGG
This sequence comes from Ctenicera cuprea, assembly GCA_958336395.1. Lineage (NCBI taxonomy): Eukaryota > Metazoa > Arthropoda > Insecta > Coleoptera > Elateridae > Ctenicera > Ctenicera cuprea. The sequence goes on along the minus strand of OY284495.1, from coordinate 15,404,080 downwards.
TATGATTAATATGTGCATGGGGTCCAATTATTTGGTGTAGATTACGACTTTCTACAACGTCTGGATTTGCCCGAAGTGACACCAACTTTTTTATTTTTAAAGGAACACCCTATATACTTTTACAATTTTAAATGCGGAAGAAAATTCTGAATACGATGGTGTTGTTTAACAAATTTTTTGATGCCATAAAAATGTTTGGCAGCCAAAACAAATTTTTATCTAGAGTGCCATTACCCACCCAAAATAATCGCTATGGACTAAACTATTAAATGATCGAAATATCGAAATTTTAACTATACCGACTGAGATGTAGAGGGTTTAAAACCGCTTCGTCCCTCGTATATCCAGATAGACCTTGAGAGCACCGGTAAAAAATTGAGTTGCAGGCTTCCGTTGTTATTAACATCTAGGCTTCCGGGTTGGAGCCGCGTCATCGGTGCTTGAACTGCCGACGTTTCGTCCTCGGTTGGACGGGACATCTTCAGGACTGTGGTCGCTTTGGGATCTGGAACACAACTGGCGAGAGGCAGGCACCGGGTTTATAAGGGACGGGTGGGTAACAAGGTGTGACTGCTGGGTCTGTGATTGGCTGTCGGGCATTCGCTGTTGAGAGGTTAGGGCGGGGCTTTCGTTTAGTCGGAAATAGTAGTTTGTCGACATTGTGGAGGAGATAGCTGTGGTCTCGGTTAATATTTTTAGGAGTTTTTTGTATTTCTATGGATTCACGGATCACACGGTTGAGGTAGATGGAAGAACGGGCTAGGATTTTGGTCTTGTCAAATTGAATGTTATGGCCTGTATCGAGTTTATGTTCTGCAATAGCCGATTCTGCGGGACGAAAAGTCGAGTGCAGCGCTCGTGTTTAGAAACTCGAAACGTCCCGCAGAGTCGGCTATTGCAGAACATAAACTCGATACGCCAACCGCTACAGCCCGACAGCCAATCACAGCCCAAGAAGTCACACCTTGTTTTCCACCCGTCCCTTATAAACCCGGTGCCTGCACCGGTCTCGCCAGTTGTGTTCCAGATCCCAAAGCGACCACAGCCCTGAAGATGTCCCGTGCAACAGAGGACGAAACGTCGGCAGTTCAAGCACAGATGACGCGGCTCCAACCCAGAAGCCTAGATGTTATGTTGGTAAAAAATTGAATTCAGCTAGCATTACGTGATTATCCAATGGAAAAGTAAAGAAGGTGTGACCCGCCAATGTTACCCACCTATTTTACACAATGGTATCCCAGCTTAGACAAAATGCTGTCTAAATGATGCAGGCGTCTGCATCATTTAGACAAAATGTTGAAGGTACCAAACATTTTGTTAAATAACACCATCATATGCAAAATTTCTTTCCGAATTCGAAAATGTAAAACTATGCAAGGTATTCTATTGAAAATAAGAAAGTTGTTGTCACTTTCGGCAAAACTGGAAGTTCTAGAAAGTCGTAATCTACAATAACAGCGCCCAATGCATGTATTAACCATATCAAATTAAAATTTATTATCTTAATAAATAACTAGCGGTATATAGTATAGGCTGTTCTATTACAAAAAAAACATAGGTTTGGTACATCATTCTTATATGGAACCCCCTCTGTATAATACAAAAAAATTTTAAAATGTGGCTCTTTTGGTACTCTACCACTGATATTCGAAAAAAAGTCTGTATTTTAAGTAGTAAAGCGGATATCAACCACCACGGTCTTATTGACTCACCATGTACACTGTACTTACCTTTTCTTTTTCAATATCTTTGTCTTCAGGCTCCTTTTCTTTGTCACCTTCTTTCTCGTCCTTACTGCCTTCCTTGTCCTTGCCTTCCTCTGCAGGTGGTTTGGGCAGGTGGGAGTTGAGATCCAAAGTGGCACAGATGTCGTCCCAATCGGGGAAGCAACGTTCCTTCATGCGATTCACTAGCCCTACCAAGTTGGGGCAATGTTCAGTCATGTAATCGCGAAGCGAGTAACTAACTTCTTTGTCAATGAAGTAGACTTGAGCCAGGTTGGAGAAAGCAACCACATCCAACTGCAAGATAACATAAATTATTGTTTTGTTAATCTTTCTTAGTAAGATACCAGCAAAGTATCGATACTTTGGCTGGTATCCATCATCGATACCAGTATTTAAAAGTATCGCAAGTATAAAAAGTATAGAAATATCGAATGTAACGAAGTATCGAAAGTACCTACCACTTGTGCCTCATTTTTGCAATCAGAAAAGCTAATTTTATCTTCTTTTCAGAAAAAAAAAAATAAAATTAATTTAAAAAAAACTACATCGGTTGATCCAAGTTGACGACTCGATCTAAAATCTCAATTATTATTAAAGATCGATCTCTGTTTAACCTACGCCCAAAAACTAAGACGGCAGTGGGTTTTATGCGGTATTCTTTATCTTTATATTCAGCAGCGCACCGTTTTATGCTGTAGCTTCTCCATGTCAGCAATTTTAAGTTAGAGTTTGCATTCATAAAATCAATGACAAGTAAGTTTGTAAAATATATTAGATGTAAAAGCTGCGTCGTATTTATTATTTAAGTCAAATATTTCATTGCATTAACTACATGTTCAAGAAAAATACTTAAGTTACCAGACGTTACGTTGTATGTGCGTAATTATTCCTTCAAATTAATTTCGTATTATTTCTAGAGAATAAATTAAAATACTGTTAATTAAATTTATGCTAAACTCAACTTTCATGTTATTATGAAAAAAAAACATAAACAGCGACAAAAATTGTTAAAATAACGACTTCCAAACAACTGAAGTTCTTTGCAGAAGCTGTCTAAGCCACTGAATTCGGTTGTTTTAGACGCTCATGGCACAGTAGGTTAATTCTAGTGCTTTGCAAATATACGCTAACTCGGTAGCCAAATACAAGTTTTAGACAGACTATAAAAACTTCATTTTTGCAGCAAATTTCATCGAAACTAACGTCAACTTTATCTGTTTAAATAGCACCATAGATTTTGATTCAGTATTTGAAATTGGCTAGTTTTTTCAATTGCCAAAATTGGGAGACAAGTAGTGGGTAATATCGATTCTTCGACGCTCCCACCCACACTAGCGGCCGTCCATGCGTCCATACACCCAGTGACAAATAATGACAAAAATAACTACAAAATACAGTTATACCTAGTAAATTTTCAAGAGCGGGAGATATTTGTTTGGAAAAAGGAACCACGTCACATACTCCTTTGTGCGAATGCACACGGCAGGAGATGAGACGTTCAACTATACAACGGTACGAACGCGCAGCGTTTTCTCTACTCAAACAACAAAGAAGGCGGTATCATTGTGCGATGGCACTTTCGTGAGAAGAAGAAATCTACGGAGCTTATATTTTTGATCAGTATCGAATTATTGTTGCCATAATAAAAACTGAACGATAAAGTTGCGCCTTTCAAATCATTACGACCAGGACGCAAGGTGCGCCTCTCCCTAATTCCGGCACTTCATGCATTCACCCGCACGCACATAAGACGTTATTAGAGTTACTCAAAGATAGTAATTGATCAAAAGTGTTAAAAATTTCCAGTTTGTGGAACTACATAAAGTGCACGTATCCACACACGCACCCCTCGCGCAAGCATACGAAAGCCTTATGAAGAAGTACTGAATGGTAGTAATTTATCAAAAGAGCTGAAAAAGCTCAATTTGTGTACCTACATACATGGAAGTGGACGCCACGCACCTCCCTGCCCACACACACACACACACGCACACACGCACACAAAACCTAATATTCAACTGTCATTGATCAAAAAATCTACAAAAATTGGTAATTCTTTACAGAAGCCTGTAGCGTTAAAAATTCACATTTTTCGTTAAAATTCGTGTTTTCTTTGTGCAATTATTACTAAACCTAAATTCAATCACTTCTACTTTTGAAAATATTACAGAAAATTTTTAAAATTGGAACTCTTTCAGTACAATGTTGTTATAAAAACCCTAAGCGTCGCTTTTTCAGTTGTACGTTAGATTATAAGCTGTGAAATGTTATGTTTTTCCAATAATAAACACATATCGTTAGTTAAGGTACAACTCGAAAAAATACTTTCGTTTTAAACAATTGAAACTACAATTTTTAGCTGTTACCTCTATTTATAAAAATTTTTTGCTAATTTCTTGTTTAAAAAACAACTGTTCACAGCTTATAACATAACCATTAGTTAGTCAGCTGTGTAGTACGTCATCAATCTACAGTTTTATACATCAATGAATTAATCTTGTTAACAGCAAACACTTTCAAACCTGAAACAATGTTGCAATGAAACCATTCTATGCATTAATTTCAATTACCACATTACTTCCGAACCTTCTTTGTCCGCTACCCATAATTTCAAAGCCCATTTGATTGGCGACCCTAACTATGGCAGTTAAGACAGAAATAAGGAAACAAAACTAGGTTGTTTTTGCGTCATTTGAAAAAGCTTAACGAACAAAAATTATTTTATCCCCACTCCCCCTAGATACATTTTGGATCTCCTACGATGCGAATGCAAACTCTCCGGACCTATGGCATGGCTGGAAATAAGTAAGATAAAAAAAGGTTAATAAATCCTGAAGACGATCGAGTTCGAAACATCAAAAATATCCCGCGACCCAAATAGAACAGTTTAGTAGTGTATTCACCGGCACCCTCAGTTGGAAAGTGGGGCGGTAATGTGACATGCGAGAACTACTCGCGGTTTTTAATTAAAAAGTTGTAATCAACATATAAATACTTCGTTTGTGATGTGTTACTATAGGTGGCTAGTAATAATCATATTCAATATACCATAATTGTAGGTAGATTAAGTTAAGTTTACAGAAGATTAGAATAAGGTTCTTAAAACGTTACCAACATTTTGTTTAGCATTAAGCATTAATTTTGTATGTGAAACTTTTCCACTGCTTACCTAATAATTAGGTTCGCATTTTGTTAAGTAATAGTATAATACTTTACTAAACAAAGAGCTTGTACGCTTTCATGATTTAATAATGACAATATAATAACATACAAATACACTTACATTGGTAGGTTCATCTCCAAAGAAGAATGGCTTGTCAGCAAGCATGTCAGAAAGAACCTTGAGGTCTCCTTGTCCGAATTCGTTAATTTCGTCAGCAGAGTGGACGCCCATACCTTGCGCCTTCACTTTTTTGGCACCCTGGAACCACTAACCCGTCAATACCCCATTAAAAAAGAACTCAAAACAACACAACACTGTAAAAAACATGCTCTACTACATCACCTCTACACGGATGCAAGTAGACGCATACACAATAAAAGTTACACTTTAATGTTTCAACAATACTACAGTACTAATTGTTCAAAATTTTCCTAAAACTCCTGTCGTTTTCGTTCCTGTTTACCTACATCCGAATATGGTATCTTGTTTTAAAATTTAATCAAGAGGGTTGGGTTTAACAAGTCCATATGTTTTTGGAAAAACAATGCATGCAGATGAGCATTGTGTCGTTTTTCGATTGTTTTGTAAATTTAAAAAAAGTAGGTACTAAAGGTGCAGAAACAGCATAACAGGTGGTAGTTACAAAGAACTTGCCGTAACAAAATATAAAAAACTAAAAATTTGTGTGATTATAAATAAGTGCAAGCATATAGTGCAATAGTGAATTATCAGAAGAAAAGTTTGCATTTTATACACTGTACTAGGATCGTTCGAAATGTACGTGGCCTAACACAGAGATGGCGCTAATTCGGCAGAATTTGCATTGCCATTTTTCAGAACCATCCTTTCTTAGGTTAAATATGACAGTATAGAGCGATCTGTCAATTAATTTGTGTTTGACAGTGCGCCAAAGTGACCGTCTCGGGTGATTTGGTAAATAATGGAAAAAAAAAATTTGCGAGCAGTGATAAAGTACTTTCATTTGAAAGGCTTAACACCAACCGAAATCAAAGCAGAGTTGGATTAGACATTTTGAAGTCCGCTCCTTCGATTTCCATGGTTAAAAACTGGTTTGCCGAGTTTAAGCGTGGTCGTGTGAGCACAAAAGACGAACTCCGCAGTGGACGCCCGAAAACGGCTACTACCCAGGATATGATTGAAAAAGTCCTCCGTGTCGTATTGGATAACCGTCGAGTAAAAGTGCGAGAGATAGCAGACATAGTGGGCATCTCAAATGACAGTGTGCACAAAATTTTAACAGAAGAATTCGAAATGAAAAATATTCCGCGCGTTGGGTGCCGCGTTTGCTAACACCGGAGCAAAAACTGAATCGTTTGATTGTTTCTTGCGACCTTTCGGCACGTTTTCGCCGCAATCCGAAGGACTTTTTGCGCCGTTTCATAACCGTCGATGAAACCTGGGTCCACCATTATACTCCCGACACCAAGGAACAGTCCAAACAATGGACACACAAAGATTCTCCGCCACCGAAGAAGGCAAAAACGGTTTTGTCGGCAGGAAAGGTTATGGCAACCGTATGTTGGGATTCTCATGGAATTATCTTCGTCGACTACTTGGAAAAGAAAAAAACAATAAATGGCGAGAATTACGCCAATTTGTTGCAACAATTGAGCAACAAAATCAAAAAGAAACGGCCTCATTTGGCGAAAACGAAAGTGCTTTTCCATCAAGATAACGCACCTGTACACACGTCTGCAATCGCCATGACCAAAATTCATAAATTGGGATTCGAATTCGTGCCCTATTCACCAGATTTGGTTCCCAGCAATTTTCATCTATTTCCAAACCTGAAAAAATGGCTCGGCGGTAAAAGATTTTCATCCAATTCCGAGGTAATCGCTGCTGTAAATAGCTATTTTGAGGACTCGGGTTCATCGCCCTACAAAGACGGCATTGCTGCTTTGGAGCTTCGTTAGAATAAGTGCGTTGAGCGAGCAGGAAACTATATTGAAAAATAAAATGATTTTTCTCCAAAAATTTCGAACCATTTCGAACGATCCTCGTACATCTATCTATTCTAACTTTTGTTTGAAAATTTAATTTTTTTATTATTTATACTAATTTGAAGAAGATGTGCGATACGACACTACTCATGCCATCAGAATAAAGAATAATTTTTGGTTGCACTAAATACATGCTTCGTAACTATAAAAATAAACTAAATCCAATCCAATAGAGAAATATAACTTTTATAATATATTTCTACCAGCAACGTCGATGGCGTGACTACTCTCTTGACAGCACGCATCGACTTCCTACCGAAAGTAGCAAACAAATTACAGTAGTGCAAAAAGCATATTTATTTTTTCCCTTTCAAATATTCCAGGTGGTAATGGTTTAATGTTTTCAAATAATAATATGCCCATAAATTCGATAATTTTCGAGAGACACTACTCCCCAGTGGTAACTAAATAAAAATTATGTTTCTCTAAAATAAAACTTTGAAATACAGATTTTACATTAAACGAATTACATTAAATACAGAGTTTTCTGTAAGTACATACCTTACGTCCAAAAGCAAATTTGAAAAAGAAGTTAAGAATGCCATTTGGTATCCTCGTGCCAAGAGCGTGTTGGAGGTTAACCTTATAACCCTTGAGCACCTGATCAGGGAATTTGGTGCGCCACCACATAACCACCCACACCAAATGGTTCTCAATCATCGAAATGGTAGCATGTGCAATGTTGCGTTGCTCGGCCGACAGAGCTGCATCCAAATCATTATTGAATTTCTGAGTAAGGTCTTTGATGATTATTTGGCTGTCGGCGATTTCTTCGCCATTGAGCTCAATGAAGGGCAACTGTCCCTTCTTGGAACGGAATTTCATCTTGTGGTCAACATTCTGAAAAAGAAAAGGAATGATGTAGTTAAGTTACTAAAACCATTTAGAATTAATTCATGCACATGAAATATAAAATAGAATTTGACTGGAAAGTCCGGTAATTTGATCGCAGATCCTCTGTTAGTTAGAGTGAAGAATGCGGTTCTTGTGTCAAAAAATGTAATGGACGAGTGGCGCAATTTGTTAGAATGAATAACAAAACTTGTCTAAATTTTATCCTGAGAGGAAAAATCCCTATGTCCAGAAATGGGTAAATTTAATCAAATATGTGGTTTTTACAAAATACCCAAGTGGGTGTGGTGCGTGCAGTCGTATCCTTGGATCTCTCAAACGGATAGTCCGATTTCATGAGCTTTGGCATGAGTGTATATCAAAAACTCATCCGGAAAATGAGCTTTAGAAAAAAGACGAAACCGCAATTTAAGTTCGACCATTTGTGTGTATGGTAGCATTCTATCCAGACGCTTCTTTTCATCTGAAAACGGGAATGGGTAGAAGATTTTAAGGCAAATCCAAAGATTTTTGACCAACCTCTCTGCACCTTCAAAATGGGGGCTGATACGATCTTTTAAAAAATTTGACGGCTCTTTACTCAAATACGAGTCGACAGGTCGGGATGAAATTTACCCATTAGCACTATTGAAAAAGAATTTTTAAAAATAATAATGCCCTGAAATAAAACGTCACTGGAAATTTCAAAAACTGGCAACAGCGTCTTTTTTAACTTTTAGGGTTTATCACGCTAGAGTTAAGCTACAACTTAATTTTGATTGCAGAATTTCCCTAAGACGCCTTCTACAAGGTGTTTGAAACTTGAAAATTAATGGTCTGTTGATTAAAAAATGGGGGACGATGAAACATTGGAGTGTAAGCTAAACTGGTCATTGAGTGATGGTAGAATAAGATTTTCATCCACCAAATTTAATTTCTGATGAATTTGTTTTTTGGTTTCAACTGTTCCTTCAATTCAAAAGAATCTTTTTTTCCAAATAAGCACAAATCAACTGTTTCTCACAAAAAATCTAAGAAAATGTTTTTGATTTCTGACTACACTACCACTAGGTTGTCGGCGCTCATTGTCGTACGGTCCCGCGGCAGTGTACTTATAGTCACTGTTGACGCGTAAAACGTTGATACAAAATTAATTTAAAAATATGATAAGTAAGTGCAGGCGAAGTGCTTTGCTCATTTTTACTTTCCTATACATTCAGTATAAGGAAGTATTGATTTCATGAAAATTTTCGATTTTGTGATTTTGACATAAACGTATGTTTTGGAACTCCAGGGTTTTAAACAACGTTGGTCTGTGGGTTTGTAAGGTTACATCTCCCGAATAGATAGGCCAATTTCGATGAGCTTTGGAATGTGGGGATATTAAAAATTCACCAAAAACCCAAGCTTTTTATAAAATCCGAAATTGTAAACGAAAGTTAATTATATTTTTTTCATAGCAATTTTGCGGAAACCATTTTCTTTATCTCAAAACAGAATCTGATAGAAGATCTTAGGACAGATGGGGGATTTTCCATTACGGGTAGAATATTACTACTCTGCATGCGTGTAGAAAACGACGTCGATTATGCAGGATAACATGTAGAATATTTTGAATATTATTTTATTTCTATTATACTTGAAATTATACAAATAAAAAGTTAATTGTTCTTCAAGAAACCGACTGACATTTGAAAGATCAAAAAAAACTGCTCCACTTGTAGGTCAAGGTACTAAATCACCATACGCGCCGCCAAACTTGAGAAAAGCCACGCAACTCCATTCGGTCGCTCACGCTTCATATAGCTGTATAAATCAGATCGGGTAAACTCACTAGAGTCTAGCCCCTTGTCATTCCTGCCGATCCTGAATTGCGCAATATCATCTAATATTGGCTCGCATATATGCGAGTGTGATATTTCCATCGAGATTTGCACTGTTAAAGCCGATTTTTTCATTGCTAATAAATTGCATTTAATAGAAAACAACAAATCCCCTTTTTTTAATTTATTACCAGACTTGCGTGTTAGTATGCCGTCAATCAGTGAGTGAATGCAAATTTGTCTTCGTAGTTTTTCTTTAAAAATATAACTGTCCTTAACAAATAACCTCGCGTTAACAGCAAAACGCAACAACAGTGTTTAAAAAAAAACTATAAAATAAAAAAAAATTTTGTTCCAACCGAGATTCGACCCCGCAACTACTTATGCAGTAAAAAAGTAGCACGACCGAACACACCCGCATATCGATCTGTGCCATTACGGTGTTGTGGTTTATACACATTTCAGCTGCATGCAGAGGAGGTGCGCAAGTCATGTGGTAGGATCGGCAGATGACAAGGGGCTAGACGCAAATGGTAAACTCTAGTTAAAAAGGTTCAACTTTTGGAGTGCATCGTTTGTTGCAACCCTTCCTAAACTACTGCGCAAGGCTCGACTTTATCTAAGGTTTGGCGGCGCGTACTGTAATAATCTTGGTTGTCTTGCAAAAATCGGTCGCTAAACCATAGCAATTTTATAACTTATGTAGATGTTGTTTCTAAACAACATATTCTGGTAACAGTAATCAGGATTATTACATTAATACCCCCGCCCCCCTTCAGTACGTTGCAAAAATCGGTTGCTATGATATGTTGTTTAGAAATAACAGTTGATTTGTATAAGACAATTAAAAAAAAAGTTTAATTCGCTGCGACAATAATCCGCTTTCAACCTCTATCTGCTTAAGTCGTAAAATTGCTATAGTACACACCTTACTCAACTAAAGGATGTACACAATTATGATGAATACTTATTAATATTAAAATATAACAAATATTCGAATTTTTATTCACAATATCAATTATTTTATACAGTTTTTAATTTTAATAATTTTATATGCGTCTAATATCCATATAACAGTAAATGTATAGTATATTCTACTGATGCAACCCTGGAGAAATCCAAGGGTTGTTTTTTTTACTCAAATATGAAAATTTAGACTATAACGTCCAATTAGTCAAAACAGATTCGACAAACCGGTATCAAATTTGGTCAATTTTGTACACAAAAAATGTATAACTCAGTTTTTCTTTTTAGCGCACAATTGACATAATTAAACCAAAACACACAACACCTCCGTAGCAGGTGACTATAGCCATGTCGCTTGCAAAGCAGTTACAAAACCTTTCGCTAGGCACGGCTACTAAAGAAAAGCAAACTTAATTTGAATAGCTAGAGAAAGAATGTCATGTTAATATAAGTCAATCTAAGTTTAAACTAAATATAATCTAAGTCAATCTAAGTTTAAACAGAGTGGTGATAGCTCAGAGGTTAGGCGCTTAGCCTGCTAAAGGTCTATGGTTCGATTTCCCGCCGAAGCCATGCAGCAATAACATCTATGCCGCAACCCGCCACTCGCATTCCCCAATTCGGTGTAGGCAGGCGTGGTGTTTTATCGCCTGAAACTTTCTCTGGTATTTAGTCGTTCGGATTCGACGTTAAACTGTAGGTCCCTCGTACTCCACCTTAGCGCTAAGGAGAGTACGTGGCAGAGAAGAGTGCCGGTGCTCAGCAGTGGGACGTAAAGGCTGATTGCGAAGAAGTTTAAACTTGTGATACTACAGTAACGAAAATACTTTTGAAAATATAAGTCTCCATTTCTAAAGTATAGAAAAGTCCAGGCGAAGAGCTTTGCTAATTTTTGTATATGTAAACAGGATGATTGCAATACACATAAAGTATTCTACTGAAAATGTAAATGCTTCCAGTTCAAATAATATCTGATACTACCATAAAGATGGGTTAGCGCAAATCTGAAATGGCAAAATGAAAAATTATGGATATTAGCCTTCAAGGAAGCCGTAACATAAAATGATATTACGGTAATAAACTCCTTGTCCGACATCAACGATAATTCTAGCTACATGAACGCTGCCGTAAAGTGTGAAACGGCAGACACATTATAAAAGATAAAATAATTTTTAATTGTTCCTAAATCTTTCCCGTTTTATTACCGAAGTTGTAATCTTCAAGGATAGTTAATCAAGAACTACAGTAAAATAGGTATGTTAATATATGTACATCACTCTCTTTGCCGTTGGAGATTTTTCCAGCCCTTCTTTATCTAGTTTTGGGGGTAATGGTAATAAATAGACAGAGGGGACCTACAGCTTGAACCACCAGAAGTTCTAATTTTCTCAATAACGCTTCCATTTTCAGACGCGAACTATACCATCCCAAACTTGGCTGCAGCGCACCGAAATCGTCCAGTTCAGGCCCATTTACTCGGCTAAGATTTTGCTTAAGAACATGTTACACTAGCTGCCGGACCAACCTCACAAGATGTTCTTTGGATAGTCCAGAGACGGATTTGTATTATTGGCGCCCCCTAGGCAATTTATATTACTGCGCCCCCCTATGGAACGCTTTTTATTAGTGATGGGATATTTCGAACGAAAATAATCGAACCATTCGATTATCGAAATATCTCGAGATATCTCGAGTGGATACAGAAAACTATTCGAACGATTTTACGATTATAAAATGTTCAGGTTTGTCCATTTCGGAAGCAGGCGTTGAAGTAATACCCCCTTACAGTAGGCAACTGCAAACGCTCAATGCAGATACATGGTATGATGATACTACGAGTCGTGGTATGATGATGCGAATACACAAATCTCTAGAATGCATAACCACGCTTTGTCTTGAACATTACTACTTATTAGGAATAGCAAACAGGGCAGTTTCAACTGCACCGATTTGTTTCTCGTGGTCATTTCAACGCAGGGTGGTATTTGAAAATTTTGATATTGGTCTAAAAACTATAAACAATAAAAAATATGAAAATATAAATAAAAATATTAATATTTAGAATAATACTGTACTATTGTTGATAAAATCAAGTGGTAAGCTTCATGAAAAAAAATAAAAAATCAATCGTTTTTGTAATACAACAACAGAAAATCATTTATTGCCGTCAAATTCATTTTTGACGTCAAAAAATCATTTATTGACATTTGAAAATAATCTATTTGTAGTTTAGGAAAAACTGTTTCTTAAATTTATTCTATTTTATTAAATTGATTGAATGGTTTTCAGACGACGGGAAATGATACTTGTCGACATAAAATGAAATGTTTACGTAAAGAAATAAAGTTTTGATGTCAAAAGTTCGGTAATACCGGGGCTTTTAACTAAAAAAAGTTCTTAAGAAATTTCAAGGAAAGTTAAAAATACTTACTAAATCATGCCATGACTTTCAAAAAAAGACAACATTTTCAAGGATTCCGTTACTGCTTTGTGGCGACTGATTTTACTTATTTTGGTAGTTTCAAATTGCATTTACATATGTTTTACTACAAAAAAACAAATGCAAAAGTCGGGCACTAAAGATGCAGCAAAATAAATTCATGCAGCTTTATTTCCTTAAATTTATGAGAACATTTGGCTCGCCATAAAACTGACAATAAGGGATGTCGTGTAATAATATCCGGTGACTGAAACTGCTCCGGAATGTCGTATATCTGTCTTAATCTGGTCTCTAGAAGCAGCCTAACTTAGGGGTAGTTTTACATTATTGTTTGGCGCCCTGCCCTTTTTTTCTCTTTTATTAGACCACAGTTCTATTTTTAAATCCCCTTCATTACTCCAACATTATTATGCTTATTTGAATTCACAGAAATTATTTTGAATTTTAGATTTTAATTAAAAACTAAATTTAACAATTCAAGAAAAAACAGAAGCAGGAAGTTCTGCAACTTTCCGAGACAGACGTTTAGACGAATTAGTTTTAATAAGCACATAAATTGCTAATTTAGAATACAAATTAGTCCCAGCACTTTTACAAAGGGTGCAGTTGTGTCGCAAGGGATGGAAGAAAAGGAAAGACATAGGGTGGTTTCTATGGTGACGCGGCAGACGCCCGTTTGTGGGTTGGGTGCGTCTACAAGGGGTGTTGACCCCCGCCAGTACAGGAGCACCGAATGTATTGATCACAAAATCTATGCCAGTGGTAATCAACACAAAAGTTTGAAAACTGCAGTGGCGTGCGCACTTTAAGAGGAGTTTTTAAGTTTTGCTAGATAAGTTGCATAACCTACAGGCGTACAACGAAAAATTGTTTGTGAACTGGATTAGTAAAATAAATAAATTTTGTTTAAAGATGTAAAGTATAAGATCCATAATCGTAATCAGTACAAGGTAATACAAAATGCTGCACAATTTAAATTTAAATTTCAATTCAAAAAACAGCTAGGATTATGAATAATTTAACAAACGTTTCATGGATTAATACTTCATATTTACCACACCTTTTATTGATTATTTTATGCGACCTTCATGAAAGATTTATTTTATTACTCATCCTCACTGGGTGGAACACTTTTCCTAGTTAATTATAATTATAAATAACACTTTCTGCATTCAGACACACACGCACACACCCACACATGTTTCTTGCAGCCAGCTGCAAGTGATAATTAAACTAATTTAAAATCAAACTATTTGAAATATGTATACACCCAAAGTCCTAAACTTTAAAAGTTTAAACCTTCAAATGCTAGTATTAAGTATAAGTAGTACAAAATTAGAAAAATATATTTTATGCAGGGACGTACGGTTTACTGCTACTAAGAATTTCGGTTACGGTTACCGGTATTTTTTGGTTTTTCTTAATGAAAAATAAAAAAAAATCTGGGCAGGATTATACGGAAAAAAAATATGCCATGCAATTAAAAAAAAATGTTGAAGATGTTACAAAAAATTGGGGGCATTAAAAAAATTTTCGTTTTTCTCGAATTGTAGAAAAACCTGCTACCGCTGGGGAGGGAAGAAGGTTAAATTAAAAATAAAGTAATGGTCTTGGGTTCTTTTCAAATAACAGACTGTACGTCGTAGCCTTTTGGCTAAATCCGCCTTTTCAGGAAATGCCCAGATAATTTTTCGAATTATAAAAAAAACCGCTCTTTCGACAATAACCTAGATAAATAGAAATCCTGGAAACATGTCAACATTGTTTAAAAAAAGTCATAAAAAGTAAATTATTCTATGTAGCCGAGACCATGCCTGGGCTTTTCATGAAATGCTCAATTACGATATATCACACTGACTAGCCCACCAGTGCCGGCTGGCAACATTTTACCGGTATACGTTATACCGTCACAGCTTATTTTACTGGCAATTTAAATTTAGCCGGCGGATGTGTTGTTTATGTATGTGTTCTATATTCTAGCATCAACTATCAACACACGCCGTGCCTCGGTGGTAGGATGCGTGTACAGCGTTGTGAAACATAGGTTGGTCGAGAGTTCGAATTCTGCGCGGGTTACAGTTGAAAACTTTAAATTAAAATAGAATATCAATATATTTTGTTGTTGTGTACATGGTGACATGTTACTGTTTATGTTCCCTGGAATTATAGCGGTAGTGGCAGCGCCGCAGGCGCAGCAATGTGCACACTGTCGGCTCACTGACTGCCAATAATACAAAAATTAAGTACTTGGGAGTAAAAGGAAAAATGTATCATATATTCATATCATGTTATACGATGACGTCCTACCGGTAAAAACTGCATTCGCGTTTGGGAAACATTAATAACACTCAAAACATTGTTTTGCCTACAACCCTAAGGGTCCACCAAAAGGGCTGAACATGCTCAATGCGAAGATTAAATAGTAAATACCAATGTCGGTCCTACGAAAAAATACCGGTATATTCTTAAAATAACTACGGTTGCGGTTACGGTTCAAGAAATTTTTAATTTCGGTTATCGTTTCGGTTAAAGTTCGCATAATTTTGCGGTTTTTTCCGGTTTCCGTTTCGGTTACGGTGCACGTCCCTGGTATTACGTGATATTATGTACACATTTAATCTATTCGTTCATGATAAAGCATGAAAAGGGCATTATAAATTCGCGCTGTACGCAGGGGCAATCCAATATTTGCTTGTTATACACTGCACACGTGCACAGTAAATACAATATTTATTCCCTTTCAGCCCAGCAAACATTTGCGTACACTACTATTCCTATATGTCACACCCCGGTAATAAAAGACACATGATATCTAACAAAGAACTTCTTTATCACTTTATTACAGCCTTACAGAGTTTCGAAGTCTTGTTTATTATGCATGAAAGGATCGTCTTTCGCTATTTTCTAGTTATCTAGGCAATGAATCATTTGAGAAAGCTATTACGCTTTAATGAAGTTTTAGACAAGAGCTATTGTAAATCGCAACATTAAACTACATTTTGTGATTAAATTTCGTAGGAGTTTCAGTTGGAGAAAGACGATTACACTTTATACCTTCCACATCCACCTGGAGAAGTACAGTCAGTATAAAGTGTTGAAAAACGTGGGCTGTATTTCACATGTAAAACTGAAAGTAAAACCTGAACAACAATTTTTAGAAGCTTATAACACTATACAGAAGACTTAATGCCTAAGATTAGTTACAGTATCAATAAAACTTCTACAAGGTGTCGTACCTGCAAAATTTGTAAGTACTTAATTTATGAAAGACGAAGCAGTATAAAAGAACCGTAAACAATAAACTTCGATATCACTGTAGTGTAGGTGATAAAGCCTATTCCATGGCCATCTCGTTCGCCGGACTTTAACCGCTTCGATTTAGAACTGTTTGGCGGTCTCTGGCCTCTCTCTAATATGTGCACAACAGTATTCGAAGTATACAGGCACGTAACTAGAATCTTTGATAGGGCGTGTCGCCTGAACCGAGAAAAAGTATTCGAGGCCCGCCTTACATTACTATGAATAAAAACGTAACTTATATTGTGGTTTTTGTGTGCCACGTGCTGCGCCAAATTCTGCATTGACTTTGCCGATGTAAAACAATGTTGCCGTTAGATTCTTAATGTTTCGCACAAAAATTACTTCATAAACGCGCGATAGCTAGAAAAACTCCGCAACGTTTTGAATTTTTATTATACAGCGGTAACAAAAAAAAATTGATAACAAATGGTTATTTTTTTTATTACGAATTTTACAGTATACTTGTTCCGTAACCTTAATTTTTATTTAAGAGAAACTCCTATTCCCCCCCCCCCCTGTAGGAGCTACTTAAAAACTGAGTGCCAATTAACTTTTTTTTAAGAATCATGGGGCTGTGCGTGAGCACAACTCCCTGATTCCCGTCCTACCCCTTTACCCGGGCTTAGCGCACTTAGCGCTATTCACCGATCGAACATGCGCCACCCCTAAAAGACATGCAACCCAACATACACACTACACACAACGTTCATGGACATGCCAGGTGTAAGTTATTCAGAAATTTTGTTTACCTAACCCATTATACAATTCTATAGTCCGTATTCCTGTAAAAGAGCAAAATCTACCTATGATTTAATAATTGTCGAAATAGTAAATTATCTTTGACTTGCCATTTGTCTTCATTTGTTGTAATGAAAATAAATCCTAAAATATTTATTTTGAATTTTACAATATTTAAGAAATGTTTCACATTCCAATACTGAGTAAATTATGTTAATAAATGCACAAATTTTATACCTTCGAATATGTAATAAATCTATATGTATTTAAGTAAATAAAAGTTCGGTTCTCGCATCAGCTGGATCAGCAAGGTTGCATGAATATGACGGATTATTTTCAAAAACCTGTTTAGGGCCGCCATTTTAAAAAACGAATGCTACTAAAAAAATTTTTAAAAGCTTCCGCTTTAACTTTGTTTTTGCAAGCTTATTTTCTCGTTGAATTTGTGATATATCCTTGCACCCGTTCAAGTGATGTAAACAAAAAAATAAAAATAATAAATTAAATAAAATGTGTAAGGGAGGGGCTTTAAGTTGGTGCATATTTTCTGAAGTTACGTCACTGTTCGTACAGTAATAAGAATTGTAGTAATTTTCTTGGTGCAATTGGTTTTAGTATTATATGAATTGTTTCTCTTTAAAAGGAGTTATATGAACTTGTTTTATATTTTATTCTCGCCTCATGAGTACTTGTAAAAAAAAACAATAAGCAAAATCAAATGGGTATGGGAGGGGCCCTCAATTGGTACCTATTTTCTGACGTTACGCCACTGTTCGTATAGCAATATTAACTTAAAAGTGTAACCAATTATATGAGATCATCCTAACTCAGAACAATATAAATAAACATGCTCGATTCATACTGAAAATTAAGTAATTGAATTTTATTTTACTATTATGAAGTATTAGCGTTCTACACAGCCCAACTCATGAAAGTCAACGTAAATTCTAAGTAGACTACTTAAGCAATTGTTCACTCTGTGCCGAAACTGGCAAGCAGGTATAATATTATTGTTATTATAAAACATAAATCTAAATATACACTGCAAATATAACAAAATAACGGCGTGCTTTGTCCGCGATTAGGCCAGCGCATGTTAGTTAAAACAGTGGTATCAGCTCCGTGTTTTGGCCGCTCGTAATTGTAGGTCGTGGTCTAGCAGCGTTGCTTCGTTCTTCGCGTTTCTTTCGAGAATGAGGTTATATTAGATTATGTTACAGTACTACAACCGAATATTGATACTAGTGAAGCTTGTTTCTGTGTTATATAGCGTAGTGGGTTATTGTGCAAGCGAATCTATGTCTTCTGTAATAATCGCTATGTGGGTTCTGGTGGCGAGGGTCCCCCGACACTAAAAACTGAGACAGAAAGAAGCGCCCCGGATTTAATATACCTATCGGAGATTGGTTCTAACAGAATTTTAAAGTATTATCGATATATCGAATTACAAGCAATAAATTCTTCCTAAAGTGTTGTTATACAGGATATATCAAAAATAGGTACACATATTAAAACCCACAGTAGATTACAGCATATACAAACCAGTAAATAAAACATTTCTTCGTCAAAGAGACCCCAAGGCAAGAGAACATTACTAATAATTTGGCCCAAAATTGTTTTAGTACTGCAGAATAATAACAAAATTTCTAAGACATGTTACGGGCAGGAAAACCAAAACTGAAACGGAGAGTAAGAAATGATGATGTACGAAAAATTTCTTATCACTTGCAGTTTTTACGGTTTTGCGACAATGGATTTAAATTACAATTTATGTAATAAGCTAATAAAAGCTGCAGTTCTCAAACAAAATTTATTTTATGTTTTAATTAAAAAAAACTAAAATGATTTTTGAAAAATGAATAGTACCACTGGATTGTACTTAGGCTAATCTATTATTGGTTTGAATATTTGCAACTATTTTCCATGCAAATTTCAAGACAGTCCTTTAAAATTCCTAACTAATAAAATGTTTTAATAGCAGACAAAAAATAATTTTATGAAAGCCAAACAAGGAAAGAGAAAACCGAGTAAAAAAATGATTATGAATTGTGTAGATCTGCAGATTAATGATGTTTTAGAAAGTTGTTGTATAAAGAGGGTTGTTTTTATGATGCTTTTATTTTTCTTACAGTACATTAACTTGAGAGATCATCATCCAACAGCTAATGCCACTGATGGGATTAAGCAAAATAAATTACAATCAAATTGGTTCTGATTTATTGTTTATTTAGCAATTCATGTTATAAAATTTCCAAAAAAAATTAGCACTTGGTGAAATACGTAGCCAGACAAAGGGCGTATAATCATTACATGCAATCCATAAATTCATAGTTAGATAAATATAAAAGTCGAACACACCCCAGAAAACGTATCAGGGGAGCACTATAACACATACTATCATGCGAATCATTAAATGTCTAGAACAGTGCACTTCGATTCTTTTCGAACAACACCCTTCAGTGACCACTGGTGCGTGAAGAAGCAGGGAGTGGTCTACAAATTGAAGTTACTTTACACTTGCATGGTGACCGTTTTATTAGCAGTTAAATTTTAACCCAACACAAGGGTTTGTCCTTGCAATTGGCAAAATCTCATATTGAAAATTCAATGGGAAAAAAGTTCCAAGTTGACAATTTTTCAGATCCATCTTCACACGTGCTATAAACCTAGTTTCCTAGTGTCCGCACCTTTCCACGTTTAAATCTCGCAAAAAGCTTTCGACCATTACAAACCCAGTATATTCCCGGTAAAAAATTGTCGGCAATCACAGTTAATGTTATACCGGTGTGGGGATGCGGCGTAGCGCGAATGTCACGGTAATAATGTTGGGGGTAAGTAAAAAGCCGTTTTATTTCGTTCTGGAGAGGTCATTCCCCTACGCCCACTGCTGCAACAGGACCAGAAAAGGAAGAGGAGGAAGAGATGGAGCACGCATTGCCATCATGCTGACTCTAAATTCCATTTGGATAGGCCGTTATGCGGTTGCTCCAACGTTCGCGCGTCACGGATTGCTGCGAATCAATGAAAGGTCGCAAATGGCAGGCATTAGGTTGGTATAATAACAAGAAAGCTTGATTTATTTGATAAGTGTGGTTTTCTGATCTCTCTATTCACCACCGCGAAATGTAATAGAATGCAAACCTGTATATACAATTTTATATTTACCAAGGCTAATGCAAAACGCTCCGGCAGAAACTCATCAATCATCAAACGTGACAAAACGGCGAAAAGTGATAACGATACAACTTCTTTTATCAAAGAATTCTATCTTAGATTGTTTGTTGTCTGTTTTCTATAGAACTTGTGGGGTGGTGTTGACTTTCAGATACACTTTCCGTGTTCGTTCTGGTTCTGACCCTTTTCACACTTTCATCGTAGTATACGTTTATTGATTACCGGCTGAGTAGCAATGTTATAATCAAAACCAAAGATACTCTTTTCTCAGCTAAAGACAAAGATGAACAGCAATTTATCAAAACATCAGTGGCGGCTCGTGGTGTGGGTGTGGTGTACAGGGAGGCATTTCAAATTTTTTTTTTGGAAAAGCTTTTTTTACATTGTACAACACCACTAAATTATGATTACACAACCAACAACTGTTTTCACACTACTACGTCGTGTACGTGCGAATCCCGCAAATTAGGGTGCTATTGGCATGCGCTTATCACGGACAGCTGAGACCATAATTCTCGAAAGTTGAGGGTTCGTGACTCTGAAGTCTTAAATACGCAGATACTTGTGTCCTCTTTTAGCTTGTGTATTATGAATTTTACCGCAATGATTTTTCTATTTCACTCTTATTCATTTGAAAGCCTTTTAAGCCGGCGGTTTTATTCGATGGCGTATAGCTGAATTTGGGACTGACAGCCAAATGACAGTCGCATAGATTCGTTTAATGCGCGCAAAATACATTCAAACGTTTTCGGATCCTGCGGCAGCTCTTTAATAAACGTTCTCGTATAGAAACCTCATACAAAAGTTAACTATAAAGTACTTTTTAAATATGGTAGTGTACAATATGTTATGTACTCAAACAAAAAGTAATAATTTATTTTTTCTTATTTCATTGGGAGGTCAATGACCATCTGACCCAATGGAGAAACCGCCACTGCAAAACATCACCAATCACCATCACCATCACCAATTTGATAGTTAATGGAGTAATATTATCATAGTGCGTCTCCTATCGACGAGTCCCAATTCCCCAAAGACTATGGCAAGCCAAGAAAACATTTGGATGTATTTTGGGCTTACGGTAAACTTATTTATAGAGTTCAGGATAGAATTGTCAGCTCGCACTGCTATGAAAAGATAACGTGATTTATAGCTGTTAAATAACGATGTAAGGGAACGTTTATATGATTTCTTACCATTCTATAGAAAATTCCGCTTTTATCTGACATTACCTCCTCACCTCTGTACAAGGAATCAGCAAAGTCTTTGTCACAATGCATGTAATTTTGACTTTGAAAGGGAGTCGGGTAATAATTTGTGTTTACCAATCGCTGTTTCGCGTGTTTGTTTCTATTCACATATATGAAGATAAATCATAGCAAAAGGACGTTGGATTCGTAGGTTGAACTAACAACGCTTAACGCCACTTTCCATCTTTTACAGATATCTAACGCAAAAGTCCTCGGTGCAATCACTAATTTTGTTATCATGTTGATTGTAGTTAATAACAAAATGTGGAAGACCCTTTTGTGCTCGCGTACTTCTGTGCTTCCTTCAGCTTTTATCAACTATGCAAAATTTATGTCAAACACGAAACCACCCACCAACAAATTCTACAATGCTGTTATACGTATAAAAAATGTGCAAAGACAATAGTTTCCATTTTGAGTGGGATGGGTGTCATAGTTTGGTTCTAAAAGTTTAACAAACTAATGGACATTGTAAACCTCTCAGACTTCAGTTGCTTTACGTGACGGTCCCTAACCATTTCTTCTTGACGTGATGTTATTACGGAGTCACAATTAAGGGTTTTTCGAGACGGACTCCAATTCAGCTTATAAGTATCAGTAGATAGAAGAGAACTGAATGTATGGAACGTGTTATAGTTTATTCGTAGCTACGGTAAAGAATCGATTGTTTTTTCTTGCCTCTGTGTAGCGCCTATATTGACTTCAAAACCGTCACCAAAATACTTGCATTAAGACCGAACCGGCCTAACGCAAAAAATTCTGAATTTAACTGTATTATAAACATCTGCAAGAAACACAGCATATGTTATCGAGTATTCTTGCAATATTTGTTCATTTATTTCGACAGTTACCACCTTGTTTAGATTTAAGCTTGCCTATACATCAAGTCACCAAATAGCAATTACTCGACAGTAGTCCGTAGGTTAGCCAACGCGTATTAACTTATACAGCAAAGCAGTTTGTATAGCGTTTATTAGTTTTTACGTCTCCCTGTTAAGCGAAATGTAGGTAAAATCTTTAATCGACGTTAATTAACCGGTGAAAACTGTTCACTCTGCCGAATCTGGCATGCAGGTATAAAACTATTATTATAAAATATGAATCGAAATATACACTGCAAATATAATAAAATAACGGCGTGCTTTGTCCGCGATTAGGCCAGCGTATGGTAGTTAAAACAGTGGTATCAGCTCCGTGTTTTGGCCGCTGGTATTTGTAGGTCCTGGTCTAGAAGCGTAGCTTCGTTCTACGCGTCTCCTTCGAGAATGGGGTAATATCAGCAAATTTATGTCTTCTGTAATAAGCGCTTAAATATGTTTGTCGATTGCATCCAAACCGTTAAGAATATTTTTGAAAGAAAAGCGTATTTTTTATTTTAAGTTTCAGGGGTAAGTCTGTACTCCACAATTAACTGCAGCTGGTGTTTGTTCAGAACAGTATTTCTAGGGCGCTTATATTAATAACATCGTAAAGGTAGTTACGCATAATTTAAAAAAAGTTTCGCAACCGTGCATAAAATCATTTGGTTTATATCTGTAAATAAATCATTTAATTCAAGCCAAACTGCCTTGCAGAGAGAGAATACTTGCAGAAATGAAAGCGCCACTGGCGTCAGGCAGCTTCAAGTGGTTGCATCGTAATCCACCTAAAACTGTAGGTCCCCCTTATCCAAGTACTGGTACACGCAAACTACTAGTAGAAGTTCTAAGCAAATTCAGCTGCAAAAACGGGTACATACTGTATTATATACCGAGATACATCGTTGAAGAATCCTAAATTGTGTCTAGCTTGTAAAGTTCTAAACTAGAGTGAGCTACGCTTCAAAGTAACTAACTTTAGTTCACTAATGGTTGAGTATTGTAGTTACTGTAATAAAATAACTAAAATCCAATATTTTGACAACTGTTCAAGAACGGTTTTGCGATATCGAAAACTGTTGGGTGACGGACACTGGTGGGCGGTAGGAAGATCGGCTATTCGACATGTGTCATAACAAATGTACGTTTCTTTTCCGAGCGCGTCTTTTTTGAAGTAAAGCACCCCCCCTCCCATATTCTGCTTTCCTCTGTAGCTCTACTTCGTATAGCGAGAAAAGTAAAAATTTTGAGTTGTTTGAGTTGAAAAGTGTTGCATTGCTATGCAAATGACAATGTTGCGCTTGTTGTATTTAATATTTTAATAATAAACTGTTGATATGTGTGAATGTGTTTCTGTAACCGTGTGTATAAAGCTATTGTTAACGATTTACGAATTATGCATTTGTTGGTGCGTTAATATTGTCGTTGTTGTAGAACCCAAATGAAAGGTGATAACGCCCGTCGGGACAGCTAGCTTAATGCTTAGATTGTCAGTAGCTCCTGGGAACAGATTCCTGGTTCCATTAACTTTCTTAATTTAAACATAAAAATTAATTCAACACAAACAGACATTGCAATACCGCAGGGTTCTTGTAATCATAAAACATAGGTCTGCACCAGTCCCTTTAGATGAAATTATATATAATAGGGAAATATCAATTATTAAACAAACTGCAAATAGTAATGGCTATAACACTAAACTTATTGATACTAAAATTAAAGTGAAAGGTTATAAATTAGCAATTCAAAGAAGTTATCGGAATATCCCGATACAATTAAATATACTTCGATCCTATATTTTGGCGACAAATCAGAAAAAAATTGCTAAAATCATAAACAAAACGAATAAATATAAAGTAATTTTTAAAACAACTAAAAACATTTTAAACACTTTGTTTAATGTAAAATCAAAAACAGATGATCAGGTGATAAAATCAGGAGTTTACAAATTAAAGAACACGTACATTCTTACAAATACAAACACCCACATAAATCCAATTACGCTAAACACTTACTAGAACACAAACAGTTAAGGATATCTAATAACACTATAAAATGTTTAGACTTTTGTGATGATAAACGTCAATTAGATATTGTAGAAGCTTTTGAAATTCACACACATTTAAAAACTGTACCCTTAATGAACGAGCAAATTGATTTCTTAAATTCACCTCTATTGGGCATTTTTTAATAAGAAATTAAGTCATCTGCAGAGGATTACCGAGATCTAATCACCAAGTTCTATTGCTATAACAACACTAACACTTTTTAATATAGCCTTTGATAATAGCATGTAAACATGTCGAAATACGTATAAGGTTAACATAAATAAATATTGTCGAAGTAATATTTGTATATTCAATGAATACTAACTTGCTTGTTTACATTATGCGTCTGTCATATTTTGAAATTGCACAGCTCTGTTAAAATAAATTGGTTTTTAGCACCCTACACAATGTTCATTGATACATCAGCATAAAGGAAATTGATTTTAAAATTGTCACTGTGCGACAGGAAACCTTTAAAAGCGGTGTTTACAAAAAGGCAAACAATTACTAAAAGAAAGAACCAAACAAAAGGTCATGAATGCGCATTGTGTATGGTGTTCCACAAAGAACGCCGAATGGGCTGATATTTATAAAACACCAACACCTACACGTTTTCAGCTGAAAAACAAAACCATAATAGGCAGCGAAGTCAATTCAATGAGGGTGTGAACACGCGTAAGGGGCTTGTACAGCAACTTTTTCCCGAATAAATAACTCAATCTAATTTATACTAACCCGCCATCATCAAATGGATGCACGGAGCGGGGAGCGCTATTCTAATGGATTTAAATACGAGGTTCATTTGTACACGTCTGATGTGTGACGGTGAAAAATAAAGGCTGTAATGCACACCTACTTCGCTTTGTTGTTACGTCGCACCTAGTTTAAATGACCACTTTTCTACTAACTTAAATGTCCGAGACGAACAAACGTACCGTAATACTCGCGACCGGGCATTATTTACCATCTTGACACCCGGAAAATAACAAAGCCCGTTCGAGATTACGTCCATTACTTGAGGGCGTTGAACCAAATCCGAAACTAAGTTTCATAATAGTCAGAATAAAGTTTTATTAAGGAGATAAGCCAGACGTAAGTAGTGTCGGTGTTTATCTCGTGATATTCTTGATTAGCTCCAGTTGGTTTTTTTAGGATGCGCACAAAGGATAATCAGCCACCCAGAAAGAGTGAAATATTCATGAAATTCAAATGCTCGAGCTAATCGTGAATCCTATTGTTCGGAAGTCTGATTAACTTTCAGATTAGATCGTAAAACAATAAGTGTATTAGAATGGAAAGATATTAGAGATGAGTAGATGTAATCATGTAAGATTGAAAAAATAGTTTTACAAGAGCCGCTAATTGGGGTTATTCATCATCATCATCATCATCTGGCATGGAGCTGACACGAGGGCCGATCCTGGATTACGCCAGGCCCACCCCATGCCAGTAAATAAATAAAATTTAAATTGCATGTCTTTCTTGGTGGTCGAAACAAAAGCTTACATTCACGCTATGTTGTATTGGACATGTGATAATACATAAGAAATGGGGTTTGATTAAAAAAGTTCTCTTACTAATAGTTAGGGTTTCACGAGGCTTTCGATTTTCAAGATTACTTGTCTTGATCTTGTCTCGAATCAAGACAAGATCGAGACAAGACTGCTTTATTAAAATCAAGACAAGATCAAGACGTACTTGGTCGAGAATTTGCAAGATCAAGAAATATTATCGATAATTTCTTGATCTTGAAAAGATAGGGTATAATCATGAAAAACCGCAAATGATCAAAGCAGGTTCTTTATTACTATAAACTACATTACTAACAAACTGATACGGATGCAGTAAATCCTTGAAAACACATAATATTTTTTTCTATAAAACCGTAGCATTAATAGTAAAGTCGGTAGCACTACACTCCAATGAGGAGTTTGGCCTGCAATGCGGTGGGTCAGGGCCACCGGTGGTGTGGTAAGCACCTCGCCTTAGATGGCTGTTTTACTTCCCTCGCCCCTCGAGAGGTTTGGTTCCCAAATTTTTAAAAGGCGATTGGGTAGGCCGCCCGTCAGGCATCCGGTCTCGAATTTGAACCCAAGACCTTCCGCGTAACAGCGAAGTGCCCTAACCACTCGACCACTCTGGCGCCGTAGCATTAATAATAGTAAAAAAATAAATTTATTTAGGAAACTATTAAACACAAAAGTGAAAATTAGTCTGCTTCGCTCTTTTTTTATAGTAAGTGTTGCCTTCGAAAATAATTTTTCTGCGAGTACTGATGTTGCCTGAATACTTAAAATATCCCGGGCCATTCTTGACATCAACATTTCGGGTAGAGTCCCCTGCGTATCGAGAAATGTCAAGACTCCCGAATCAAGACAAGAAATTAACATCGAGAAAATGCACAAGACAAGAAATATTAAAATTCTTGTCTCGATAATCAAGACAAGACAAGAGTTACTCATCGAGACAAGATTTCTTGTCTTGGTGAAACCCTACTAATAGTAGTAAAAATTAAAATAAAAATAGACAAACAAAAATAACAAAAATGTTTAAAAGAATGAGTCATTTTTATACACGATATATCAAATAACCATATGGAATTTTAAAAATATCGTTAATATAATCGATATAATCCGATATTTCCATGTATGAATCAGTGGCGGCTCTTGGGTATATAAACAGGGGAAACGTTTTCGTAAAAAAGAAATTTGGCCTCCCCAAACGCCGCCACAGGGAGGCGTGCACCACCGGAGCTTATGTCCCCTAACAACTTCTTTTAGTATTTCGTATTTTCAATTTCTATTAACTCCACCAGAGCGATGTAATAATGGAGTAAAAGGTAATTTTAGTCCATACGGAGTTTTTGTTACCTACAATTACAAGACCAACAAAACAATTTTTTTTTAAATGATAACTGTCACATAAGACATAACCATTGTTAATGTTCATACCATACATTTTTAAACAGGGTTTCCACTAAAACCTGAAAGAAAATTCCTTAACTTTTCCAGGTTTTTCCCGACCAAATATGTCAAAAATATATACCTGACTTATATAAAAAAACCGTCAATGAAAATAAACGTTTAGTCTATAATGTTTTATGAGCTAAATAGAGCAAGATATTTTTCCCCGTCCGTTTAATAGCAATTTTCCCCGACCTTTTCCAAATTTAACAAAACTCCCCGACATTTCCCTGATTTTCGAAACAATTTTTAAATTCCCTGACTTTCCCAGGTTTTCCAGTAAAGTGGGTACCCCGTTAAACTTTCTGTTGAATGCATTGTTACTTTCAACATTAACAGTTTTCCTTACTGCTAATGTCTTCAAAACCTAAAACTTATTTCTTATCCCTATCATTAAACCTTGATAAGGACCTTTCAAATAGAATGCACACAATGTCATTTAAAAGAAGCATTTCGTATTTTTAAAAGACCTGCTCATAATTAAACCCCGGCACAATTTAATTTCAGCAATTTACGTCTTTGGCTGAGAAATACTCATAGAGTGCTCTAAGCGAAAAACGAAGCGCTGTAAATATCGAGTCTTAATCTAAATGACTGTACCAGTAACTTTGGGCGGTGGGGGATACATTGTCATGGCAACCCCGTACATTGGTGCAGCGATAGAGAAAGCCAGATAAATCGCTTCACTTAACTATGTATTTGTATTGGATGACTAATAATGCACGGGTATTTATATAGTTTTATAAATAAATATACTTATAATCAAAACAATAAAATGCGCTTTTACAAATTATTAAAAAGAATGCGGCTATATATTAAATTATAAAAAAATAATTTATATGATGTGATTGATATAAACTTGAATTAAAGCTAACTTGTTTTCATCGTTACAGATCATCTTTATTTTACTATCACATTTGTTACAATATATTTTTTTTGCATCTGGTGTTCCTTAGTTCCAAAAAACCAATAATATAATTTTCTTTGGTTTCAGTTCGTAAAAGGGGGGATTTCTGAATATAAGCAGCGATGCGATAACGCTGAAATCCGCAAAACGCTGCTGAAAACATAAAACTTAAAAGGTTTGACGTATGCAGCTTTAGTACTTTCGTTTTTACATAATTTTCACTTCGTTAAAATTGTGAATTGACCGATAATTTCAATTAATAATTACAATAAGTTCAATGAATAATTCAATTCATGTGCAGAAGGAAAAAAATAAGCAATCCAAAAAAGTTTGTTTTAATAAAATCAGGCTGTATTTAATACATTTCAGTTTTTACGTAGTGTAAAATACGTTTCATTCTTCGAAGGGACGAATTACTCTACTATATAGTGTACTATCTACACTTCATTATAGTAAGCTTTGTAGTTTTTGTGGAACAAACATTGCATATGTCTGTGTGAATGTGTTAAAATTTAAATTGACGGACTGCAAAACTGTTACGGCTCATTGGCGAGGGTGAGACACCGGTGGCGGTAAATATAACATAGTAGTGCTGCGATTACTGTTGATGAGTTATTAATTATACAATTGTTGTGCTTATATTATTGTTGGTTTATTATTATTATTTGTAAATATAGTACATCGTTGTTGTTGAGAATTGGTTAGGCTCGCCGATACTACTAGTTGTGCTCTTGGGGTTGGTGAGTAGGCGTCGAGTTATGAAAGTCTGTCGTCCTCGTTCGTTAAGAGTATTCACTAGTGACCACAAAACGTATATCTTTGTGTAGCCAGGCCATTGGATTCCAGGTTTGGATTAAAACCCCTTGGAACGTATATCTCGAGGTGGTGCAGGATGCCCACGTTCCCAGGGATTAATCTCCACTGATCAGGTTAACAATTGGTTAACCGGTAATAAGCGCTCTATTCTTCCCCTACCGGTTTGCAGTAGGAGTGACGACGAGCACCCGTGTAGTACCCGATAATATCCTACCCTGGTAGAATAATCAATTACCCGTTACCCGATAATTACCCTTTACACGATTATAACCCGTTACCCGTTAAAGATTATAACCCGTTACCCGATGATTACCTGTTACCAGATTACAACCCGTTACCCGATAATTACCCGTTGGGCGATTATAACCCAATACCCTATAATTACCCGATTATAACCCGTTGCCGGAAAATTGCCCGTTAGCCGATCATATACCGTACCGATAATTGCCCGTTAACCCAATTATCCGTTACCCGATAATCACCTGTTACCCGATTATAACGCGTTACCCGGTTATTAACCAAAAACTATTGGTTACTTCATAAATCTAACCAGCGAAAAATATTCTTCAGCCACTCCTGGTAGGATAATCATCAAGAGCAGGGCGAGATTGTCGCTAGACACCATCAATGCTCCTATTTGACACACAAAACTCTCTCGAGTTTTATTAGTTGATGTAGTTTAGACATTACTTTAGGGCCAGCGGGTTAAAGTCCCAGGCTTTGAAACTAGGCTCTCAACGGCAGTAGGTTCGAGTCCTCTGCCCGTCGGAAGTTTTTCTGAATAAGTTAAATCCGGCGGGTCCATGGATGGTGTGTGTGGTGTGTATATTGGGTTGCATGTCTGTCAGGTGTGGGGCATGTTAGACCGGTGAATAGAACTGAAGTGCGCTGAGCCCGGGTAGGGGGGTGGGATGGGAATCATGGAGTCGTGCTCACGCGCGGCCTCATGATTCTTTAAAAAAAGACATTACTTTAGAAATGAGTTTGTTTAATGTTTACAAAACTATTATTAAAAAGTTGTGCTTATTGGAACTATGAAACACAATGTATCTATCATCGGGTAACGGGAAGTTATTGTGTAACGGGTTATAA
Source organism: Ctenicera cuprea (assembly GCA_958336395.1). Taxonomy (NCBI): domain Eukaryota; kingdom Metazoa; phylum Arthropoda; class Insecta; order Coleoptera; family Elateridae; genus Ctenicera; species Ctenicera cuprea. The sequence goes on along the minus strand of OY284495.1, from coordinate 15,373,961 downwards.
TCGAGTAACGAGTAATAATCGGGTATTGTCATCCTTAGTTTGAAGCTACGCGTAGTTAACGCAGATAAGATAATGTTGTAATACACTATAAGAGCCTACGTGGGATTTCCAGGGGAGGAAATATCTCATCTCTCTCGTATGCAACATATTTTGACCATGCTTTGCTAACGTAGTATTGTGGATCTGCTTGGTGTTCGTGTTAATATGTTGATATTATAAATGCTAAATGTTTGATGTGGCCCGAGAGCAACACATTTACAAGAAGTACGATACTAGAGTAGGCCTGCACGGGGTTTTTCGAGAACACGACTTTGCTGCATCAGCTGATCCGTCTTAGTAACTTCAGCGAGTGAATATTAATTTATGCGTCCATAATATATTAAAATTGTATCGCTCTATTAAAATATATATTTTTACCCATTCCTACAGTGCAGTGTAGCGAAAACCAGTCATTTTGATGACGTTTCAATTTTTAATTAACTTCAAAATTTCAAATTCACACACGTTTATGACAACCCTAAATAAATATTACTTTCAGGGGTGCCTTTAACGCTTGTACCTACAATAAGCAAAACAGAGGGTACGTTTTATTAAGTGCAGTAAATATTACGCGAATTCAGCTCTCGCATGACAACATTTTGTACGTCCCTGATTGTGGGTTAAGTGCGGGTGCGGCCAGATGCACGATGCTATCTTCTGAAAACGAGAAATTGGGGGGTGAACAACCATTAAGGGTAGATGTTAGTCATAGGGAGTGCCTGTTGCCACTGATAATATGAACGAAGTTGTTACCGCATTTAATTTTTTTCTCTTAATTTATGGGAGCTTTTCTGTTTATATTGAGTACTAAAAATACAATTTTATTAAGTGTACTTTTTAGAATTGAAAATAGAAAATCAATTTTAAGGAACTGTGGAAGCAAATGTTCCGTACGTATTTATATCTCAGAGTTTTTTATTGTTATAAAACTTTTCACTTTCGTTTTTAGATTATTTTCGTATTAAAGTTAATGCACTTTTTATTGCAGATTGAATCACGTATAATCTAAATTGAATTTGCAATTTTCTTTGGATTCGTGCCAGCTTATGCGATACTATTACAAACATGCACAAGATTTGCTTTTATCATAAGTTCTACTTATAATCCAAATACCACGCTTCATAAGTAAGGGATGCAATACACCCAAAGCGTTTCTAAAGATTCTCGGAGATAAAATTGATAACTACAGGTTTTTTACAGTTAGCATGCTTGCTAGAGGCAAAAACTTTCAAATACTTCCGAAAGGTTTCGTAAAACAGCTTGAAGTATTCAAAAGTTCCCATGTGTGTGAACTTGAAGACTACTTTACACTCGGTTTAGATTGAACTGGAAATTCAGAGCTTAGCGTCGAGGGCGGAAAGCCCCCTGCAGGAATCTATTTTTACATTCCAAAACAGTGGCAAACGTAAATCTGCCTTGACAGTAAACCTCGAGTGGCTCCTGTATATTTTTTGGGAATTATCTTCTTTTCAATACGATTTTCACGTCCTGGTGTCACCCTTGGCATTCACTGCATGTCACAATGGGGCGATTTATCAAGTTACTGTCTCAAAACAAGAGATTGCGGTTCCATATTCAATTAGGGGGTTGTTTTTGTTCTTGACTATTGACAAACTAAGGGCTAACTGAGGCAAAAACGGAAAATATTGGTAGTTAAAAAAAATGAAATAAACGTAGTAAGAATAAGCACGAGCAAACCACTTTGACTTTCCTTTACTTTAAAAATTGCGTCTTACATGTTTTCAAAAGAATTTTTGTACGAACGTTTAAAGTGTGCCATCAGTGACTATAAGATAGCACCACTGTTACCACTGTACTTAAAGCGTACATAATCTGCCTTATTTGAAGTTAGAACCCAAGTTTCTTTTATGAGAAAGCAATTTTTGGTAAAAAGATGTCCTGTGATTAAAGAAAACCAGAGACGTCATCAGCTAAAAATGGGGAAACAAGATGGGGGGTTAATAAAAGGGGAGGGAGATAGTAGTCCCCTAACTATTACTGCATCAAAAAAGTATAAAGTGCTATTCTGCTGTTACTGATGAGCAATAACGGAATTTTAGTGACAGTTTATGGCAAAATATTGTTTGAACCAAATTTCAAAAATTCCTAGAGGACGTCATCACACAAAAACTATAATATATAAGAAAAATTGACCTTCCCTAGCATTATCAGCTGATTACAAAATCAGGTGATGGGTTTTTTGAAATTTTCATATTTTTAAATTTGATAATTTTAATATTCTGGATGATATTTTTAAAACATAACCTATTACTGTTTTAGAACTACTACGATATCAAAGTTTCTACGGAGCTCCACAATTTATTTTTGTGCAAAAAAAAGCATAGCTTGCAAAAGTTCGTATTAAATTTGTCTTTGTCTTAAACGTTTTATATCAGATTCTGTTTTCGTCCTATTAAAATTTTGTTTTATGTTTAAATATTAAGTCAAACTGCTGTGATTTAATTATGACCCCCCTCCATAATATTTTATGTTTTAGCTAAATGAGACCAACCGTTCCGAAAACATCACAAATCACAATGAATCGATAATCATCTTGATTTTGTGCCTTAGTCTGTTTTTTTTTTAATTTTTAGTATCATTTTACAATAGACACTTTTCTGGTTAGAACATACATAAAGTTGCGCGTTTGTAGGTTAATGTAGTTTAAGGTCACAACTTGTGATCGACGTTATCGACAAATCAGTAAGTTTTTATTAATGATTGACAGTTTTGCAATCTCACTTATCCGATTAAAATCTTAGAACAAAGTTCAGTAACGTTGATAACATTCTAACGTGACCTGACCAAAAAATTAAACTAGTTAAAGGCGAATAATTCCCATGACTAGCAATATTTTGAGAAAAGAGTTTCGTCGGCGCTATTGTTTCAGGCATTGTTTTGATACGGACTTCTTTTACAAGTTTTTTTTTAAATACTTTTTTGATGACTTTTCTGGTTAGATAATGGAAATAAAGGCAAAGAAAATAATATAGATATTTAGAACACAAAATTGAAGCAAAAAAATAAAATTAGACAAAAACAAAGAAAAAAAAGAACGGTATTTATAATTCTTTAACTTACGCAATTTAAACGTCACTAAAGTAGGTATAAATATCAGCATAACAACGGAACAAAGGGAGTTTTTTCTTGGTTCATACAGTGATTATAAGAAAATCGCGGATATATTCGTAGACGAAACCATTAACAGAATTATAAATAGAGAAAAAACATCAAATGTGTCTAAAAATTCGTGCTAGCCAATATAGATTTCTTCTGCTTCCTCTTGTTATAGGCCAATGGCCTGTTTAATACCCGCAACTAGTGCGGGTTCTGTGAGCCCTCTTCGCACGTATGCCGGGCAGGAGGCTGGCCTTACCCGTCGAAGGCGGAAGAAGTTCCACTAAATGGTCTACGATTGCCAAAGATGTTAGTATGACAACCGGGACTGACTGCTTGACGTGCCCTCCGAAGCACGGTTGGTTGCAGATGTCTGCCAATAAGGAAACTCGACCGAATTTATAGTTTTAAATTTAAAAATCATTTTATCTTATTTTCATTAATTAGTCGGAAAGCACCCTCGACCCAAAGCCAGTTTTACGCGGTAGCAGTGACTGTAAGATCGCACCACTCCTACCACTGTAGCGGGAGCGTAGCATACTAGTCATATAACAACATGCTACACGATACTACAATTATGCAAATACTAAAGAAAGTTTTCATACAAAAATAATAGCAATTGCTTTAAATACTCGCTATAAGCCGAAAAAGTTCCGTCTCGTTCTAACAGTACCCTGGTCTGTGTAACTCAGCCATGTGCCGTTAAACTGTATGCTTCGATCTGTGGAATATCTTTCAGAATCTACCGAGTATATTAAAAAAAAATCAATAAAAATTTGAGTCAAGTATTTCTAAATAACAGGTCCCCACAATAAATTAAGTCTTTTAAATCAGCGAAACTGCAAAAAAATTACGATGATTGCGCGCTAATAACTCGCGCCTTCCACTACGCTCTAGGCAGGGCCATTCCATCGAAATCATTCTAGAGAGCATGACTAGCAGCAACCAGCCACACAGGAAAAAATTCTGTTCAATAGGACATATAGCCCCCTCCCTATTGCTATCAAATTTCCAGGGTTTCCTAAGCTGTTCAACTACATACATTTACCAAATACTGTAGGCTCTATCGAGCAATGATAGAACTTCTTTGTATAATTGCATTCGCACCTTTATTTCTCACCTTCAATTTACTTGCAGATATCTAGGTTATAATTTATGTATTAAATTTCACTCATTTCTTCTCATGTCACATAACTCAAATTAGCACCAATTACTGTGGCTGATTCTGACACACCCACTCAAGACACGTTCGCAGTTCCTTTGCTGGGCGAAATAAATCATTGTGTTGGCGGCAAACTCGTGGACCAACCAAAAAGGCTGACCACGTGAAATACAAAGGTTAAGTGACGAGTGTTAAAAAAAGGGCAGTGGGCGAACGCATATTAATATTACTTGTTATTTGGTACAAAGACACTTAATGACATTACACTTTCTAAAAATTTAAGTTAGTTCTAAATATAACTATTTACTACAATCGCAATGTGATAATACATATCAGCTGCAGTGACGTAATGTATTGTACCGTAATATTTGATATAAATGAAAAAGATAAACAAAGAGCAGTTCAGTTTCAGTAGTTAACAGACATTGTTAGTATTAACTTAATCGTAATGCATTTACAAATAACGTTGTTCGGCATTTTACTCGCCTTTCTTGCAACACCATCATATAGTGCTCGTATATTGGGAATTATACCGTCGCCGTCTTACAGTCATCAAATCGTGTTTCAACCTCTATGGAGAGAACTTTCATTAAGGGGACATCAATTAGTGGTTCTTACAACAAATCCTATAAACGACCCATCGCTCACAAATCTGACAGAAATTGACTTACAAAGTTCATACGCAATATGGAACAAATTTAGCATGTTCGACATGTCCCAGATGGGTATATTTGAAACAGTTGATTTAGGTCTGAAGATATCCGATACGTTGCTTGATTTTCAACTGCAACATCCAGAAGTTCAAAAACTGCTCAAAAATGAATCTGAACATTTTGATCTGCTCATGGTAGAAACGCTATTTCCAACAATGTATGCGTTTTCGGAAAGATTTCAGTGCCCTTATATACAACTTTCTTCGTTTGAGGCTCCAGGTCATAGTTATTATATTATCGGAAATCCACCACATCCCGTGTTGAATCCTGATGTTATTTTACCATTTACTGAAGATCTCACGTTCTACGAACGATTGACAAGTGCGGTTTATTTAATATTCTTAAAATATTTTGGCATGGTAACATTCTACCCAACTCAGAATGCATTAATTCAGAAACATTTTGGAAATGATCTTCCACCTCTAGAAGAAATTGTAAAAAAAGTCAGCATGATGTTTGTTAATACGAATTCGATGCTTCATCAAATAAAACCTTTGGTCCCAGCTGTTGTACAGATTGGAGGTGGAACTCATATAAGATCTTCTAAACCTTTACCAAAAGTAAGTAGTTTCTTGCTGGCTAAAAGCATTTTTATATTGCCTTATAAATTTTAGGATTTACAAAAGTTGCTCGATAATGCATCGCAAGGGTTTATCTACTTTAGTTTAGGAAGCAATGTTAGAAGCACAGATTTTTCCGAGTCAACACGTAATACCCTTCTCGAAACATTTGCTCAGCTTCCTTATATTGTACTGTGGAAGTTTGAACTTGAAGATTTACCAGGTAAACCTGATAATGTTATCATATCCAAGTGGTTTCCTCAACAAGACATATTCCGTAAGTAACCATTTTGAATAATGAAAGCTCTGTGACACAATAATTAAATTTTTAGGGCATCCTAATGTCAAGCTCTTCATTACCCAGGGAGGTCTTCAGTCTATGGAAGAAGCTATATTCAACCATGTACCAATAGTTGGAATGCCCTTTTTTGGAGATCAACCTACCAATATTCAAAGACTGGTACGCAGAGGTTTGGGTTTGCAAGTAGATCACAAAACCATAGATAAATCTTCGTTTGCGAAGACAATTTTGGAAGTTGTTACCAATCCAAAGTACGTAACTAGATGAATATTAATAGTGGAGGTACTTTATGCTAATATGTGTTTATTCTAGATACCGAAGCAAAGTTAAAGAACTGGCACAGTTGGCAACAGATCAACCAATGACAGGGCTTGAACGTGCGATTTGGTGGACAGAGTATGTTTTGCGACACAAAGGTGCAAAACATTTAAGAAGCCCCGGCATAGATATACCTTATTATCAATATTTTTTGTTAGATGTTATTGGTTTTTGTTTACTTATAATATCAGTATTTATATCTCTACTGTTTTTAATTGTTAAATTAATTGTTAAAGTGGTAAGATATTTTAGACCGAAACCAAAGGTAAAATTCCAATAAGTTATAGATATATACCAAAGTTAGATTAATATTATTTTCAATAATTTTGTATTTATGTAGGTAAAATTCTTTTTTTAATACTTTATTATATTTATATTGCACTGTTTATATTATTTAATAAATGTTGCAGTTTGAAAAAGCTTAATTGTCCCACTATGAAACAGTTACGGACCGTTGATGAGGGTGTTAAAAGTAAACATGGTCCGTACAGGTGACCAGGTTCGAGGATGAGAAACGAGTTACTGGTGACCTAAGCTTGAGGGAAGGTCAATCGATATTTTTGACAATCTATTCAATGCCAATACCGATGGGGTATTTTACTATGTTAAAAAAACAGTCCAAACTATTGATGTATGAATAAAATACTTTATTACAACAATGTTAAAAATAAGTAATAAAGTATTTTATTCATACATCAATATGCACTTCAATGAAGTAAAGCGAGATCTTATTAATGCAATACAAACTGTGTTAACAATACAAATTAACAGCAAAAAATTGAAGAACGAGTAATGATAGAGGCGGTAGAGCAGCCAGCGTAACAGAGACAGGTGGTGGGGTAAAAGCGGGCAGAGAAAAAAAGACCAACTTAGATCGTAACAAAATGTTTCGGTATGGAGTGGCTATTTGAACGATATAAGCATCAATACGCATTGACATGAAGGTTAACAAATTTTGTATTAATACAGTATCCATATATCGTATTGTTAAGCACAAATGTACAGGTCAGTCCGTAATTAAAAAAAGAGCCTGAGTTGGCGGTCGGAATGTCTTTTTGAGTAGTAAAAGTTTAAGGTGAAAAGTGATGCATTGCTATGTGAATGGCAATGTTATATTTGGTATATTTAATTTTTATTGATAAACTGTTGATATCTGTGTATAGGTGGTGGTGGTGGTGGTGTTGGTGGTGGTGGTAGTGGTGTAGCTGGATGTGAGGCAATGTTCGATGATTTATTATTTATTCATCTATTTAAGTGTTGAACTTCTCGACATTGTTATTGTTTTTGTTCGGCACAAAAGTTGATTAAGCCCGTCCAGACTGTGTGCTTAGATTCTAAGCAGTTCGGTGGAATTAGTTGAGATTCCTTACCTGGTTAATTGATAATGTGACTTACTGCATTAAAGAGTATTAACCAGTGATCCCCGAAACGTATAACCCAGAGTGGAATGGGAAGCATATTTGCCTTGCACCTATGTAACTCAAAGCTTTTAGGAAGGGCGGATCCTGAATGATAAGCATAGTAGATTGGACGCGATTTCCATTGGTTAGGTAAAAAACATGTGTAAAGGTGGTGATGGTGGTAGTAATTTAGCTGAATGTGAAGCTACTGTTGATGATTTATTATTTATGCATCTTGCATCTTATACATTGTTGTTGGGTAAAGGTGATTACGCCCACCAAAACAGCTAGCTGTATGCTTGGATTCTAAGCAGTTTGGTGGGATTATTTGAGATTCCTCGACCTGGTTAATTGATAATGTGACTTACTGCATTAAAGAGTATTAACCAGTGATTCCAGAAATGTATACCTCAGGGTGCCATAGATGCCTATTTCCCTTAAATCTATGTGACTCGCGGCTATCGGGAAGGGCCGATGAACGCAATTTCCATTGATTGGGTTAACAAATATGTGTCAAAGTGGTAGTAGTAGTAGTCATGTAGCTGGATGTGAGGCTACTGTTAATTATTTATTATTTATGCATCTATGAAAGTGTTGAAATTCTTAACACTGTTATTGGGCACAAAAAGTTCGTTACGCGCATCAAACCAGCTAGCTGTATGCTTGGATTCTAAGCAGTTCGGTGGGATTGTTTGAGATACCTAAACCTGGTTAATTGATAACGTGCCTTACTGCAGTAAAGAGTATTAACCAGTGATTCTCGGAATGTATATGTCAGAGTGCTATAGGATACCCATTTCCCCTAAATCTATGTGACTCAAGGCTTTCGGGAGAGGCGGATCGAGAATGGTGAGCACATTGAGATGGACGCGACAGCCATTGGTCGAGCAGAACAGCCAAGTGCCCTCACTTAGGTGAGAGGCGTGAGCAAAGACACCTTACGCAGGCTGGTGGCATTAGGAGTAAAATGAACTTTGATTGCTCACGCCCACTAACAAAGAGCCGACCCAGGGGGCTCGTGCATCTGCACACCTGCCGATGTTGAGATACCGGTCACTAAGATCAGGCGGGCTACCGACTTATCTGGGCGGTGACCAGTACTGGGTACTGCGAGTAGCTGGTAACTGGTAGAGGCAGCTTCGGTTATTCTGAAAAGTCTAACCAGTGACTTTATTGACTGGTATTACGGGGCTTCCGTCTTGGCCTTAGCGTAGGACTCGTGGTGGCAGTGGTAAACCTATGCAGGCTAGGGTCGTCTAGGTACGGTTTGACGGCTGAGCTGAGTTTCAGCTCGGGCACTGATTTTCAGAACAAATAAAGATATAGGGCTAACTTGTCCTCGCCTGATCCGGTCCGTAGAGGAATGTGGCGGATTAAAGCTCTTGCTAGGTGCCGCCGCGTCAAACAAAAGAAGTTGGCTGTAATAGCCCCTACTTACAGTGACTCTGCCACTAGAAGGGTTAACCAATAGCCGGCGTAGTAAAAGTCCTATTCTTCTCTTACAGGTTTTCAAGCACGGTTAGTTAATACAGTGAAGATAATGTTGTAACACACCAAAGGCTTAACTATTAGGGGCAACGTGAGATTTCCATGGGGGGAAATAGTGAAGCAAATCTGTTCTTACCGTCCTACATGTTTTCGTATTTCTGTGCATACACTTTTCTAACAATAAATTAGTTAAGGTGACCAACGGTCCCGATTTCGTCGAGACGGGTTAAGATTTTGTACCAACTGTCCCGATTGAAAACAACGTCCGGATTTTATATTTTTCGTGATTTATTGTAGACGTATGAAATTAACTTTAATTTTTCTGGTTTTCTGGAGTATTGTATCACTGGAATGAGGGAGGGGGGTATTAAAGCGTCAGTACAACACTGTTGAATTGTGAAATTGTGAAAATGAGATATGTCGGTACATAGCCCCTTGTATACTTACCTGTCAATTCTTGTTTTAAATTAAACTATGCATTCGATAATAAACTACAGCAGGCTTTATCAAGATTATGTTACTTTCGCAAAAGAACAAGTTTATATATAAATATAAGTATATCAAAAATATATTTTACAAATCTGACAACATAACAAACGAGCTCAGATCCGGATTTACTAAACCCCGACTATAACTCTAATTGGAGCGTGAAATTGAGCCGTAACTTCAAGCTTTTTCAGGGCTTAGTGGATAAAATATTTGTTTTGCTCCACTTGTATATAAACTCCCGACCAATTCCTGCGCATTAATTTAATTCCTTTAGCTTTTAGATAATTAAATATAAAGAAATGCCTCGCCTGATTACACATTTAAAATGAGTAACTAATCGTTGAAGAGGTTCGATAAATATCTGCATAATTTAACATTGTGCTTCGGCAATCTTGTTCAGTGGAGTGCGAAAAATCAAACCACTTCAAATGAAATGGCAGTTTTACTGTTGGTATCTGCAGATCTAGATCACTTCATGTCATATGCAGCTACGTTCAGTAAATTATGCACCATTACAAATTGCTCAGGTGGGTTGAGGTTACTGCTATCAGTTCTACACCTAATAAATTGTGTTGGATAACAGTGGTAGTAAGATATATTTATCTTCTCCTTTTAAGTGATAGATATTTCTACGAAGATAAGAACGGTTACGTTAACCTAACGAGATTACCTGTCTGCAAGCATATGTCTACAAGTTAATCTTAAAATCTGTCATGATATACGTGCGAAATGTTTAATGTTTACATAGGATGTGATTCTGTGTTGGAAATGCGAAAGGCAAACTCGATATATCATGGATCTATCCACAGGGTATTACATGCTTTTTTGATGAATTATTTATTGGTGTGCAGTAGTATGCTATTTTTAAATGCAAACTCAATAGAAGGATCTACATTTTATGTCACGATGTTGATTTAGATTAGCGCAATTTTAGGTTCAAGAAGGACGAATGGAAATTACCTACTAATTGCTGTAATTCGTTTTACAACGTTTTCGCATTCTTTTTAAGGTTTAGTGATGTGATAATAATCGTAGATAATTAGGAGGGAGTTAAGAGCAAAGAGATATCAAGAAAAGGCGACCAAGTTGCTTATGGGGAAACGAAAACGGGAAGATACGGATAGTCGGTTAAGTAATATTAAAATTATGAAATAATGTTTGTGATAAACAACGTGAACGCAAGATCGTATTCTGCGATAGCCGATAAGGTAGTACGAGTAAGTGCTACTACTAAACAAACCTAGCTTCAGCAATAAGAATTCGTTACTATTTCCCCTTAACATGATTCACTAATTTTATAGCCTCGTCATCCTTGTCTGCATTCTGCGATGCTCAAATATAACTATTTATTATTATAAATAGCAGCAACTACGCAAGATCAATTATATTATACGCTGCTATATAACGGCGGACAAAAGTCTGTTTGTATTGCGCAAGCGTAACTAAGTAACGCACACGCATGTGCATGGTAAAGTAATAAAAAGAATTATTCTCACAAACCGAGTCGAGCGGTCTAAAGCATAAAATGCAGAGATCCTGCAAGAGCTCCAATCTGCTCCTATATCGAACAAACAAACGGTCCAAAACTAAAAAATCACATAAGCCCCTTCAAGAGCGAAGCAGAGGTTACACCAGGTCTCGGCGAAGCCCCCAGCACTACGAATCCCTGCAAGATCGAAATGCCCCAGTACCACACGCTCCTTCAGGAGCGAAGCAGCGGATATATCAGATCTGGGACACCCCCCAGTACTACGGTTTTTTTCCTAACCTGACCTCTACAAGGACCTTCTCCAGGAGAAGAACTTAAGACATATCGAGAACTTTTTTACTGATTTTCTACTTCAAAATAGCGGCCGCTACGATTTTTTGAAAATTTCGACTTTAACGCCCATTTACTCGAAAAGTAATTATTTAATCGAGATTACTACAATTTGTTTGAGAGCCCTTTGTGGGTAGTATACGATAAAGTAAAATTAATTTTAAAAATCTGAAAACGATCGCAATGACGCTGTCAAAATTTTAAAAATTTTCAGAAAAATATTATTTTAAAACCGACACGACTCGTAGGCTGATAGAACCTAAGATTGATTGCGATTTGATTTTTTTTTATTTAAAACTGATATATCTACCTTTTTCTACATGTTATACATGTAAAGTATGCAGAATATGTAAAATATGTACCGATACATTGTAGGAAAACACCTGCGTAAAATTATTGCGTTTAATATGTAGATGAACGACTATCCAACGGTACGAACGCGCCGCCTTTTCTCTATTCAAACGTACCGCACTGAAAAATGTTCTTAATTTTCAGCAGTTATTTAACGACAAATCAGTTGTCTCCATAAAAATATAAACAATAAAATTGCGCCCATTAAAAGTCTGGGGCGAAAATATCGCTTGCCCCAACGATAATTCCGGCACTGGTCGCAATTATTTTACTTTTTTAGTTTTTACTATTGTGAGATATTTTAAATTTTAATTTATCGATATTGATTATTTTACTTTGGTGTAGAGGGATGCACTTGTTAAGTTGTATACGTGTTCATTTGCCTTTAAAAGCTAGAAAGGTGGCTCTGCGGTTAACGCGTCTATCTTCTATTCAGGAGGCCTCGATTCCGTTCTCAGGCCCGGCCGGCTGTCCTGGCTCAGGTTTTCCGTGGTTTTCCTGACCCACAAGGTAAATACTCAGACAGTACTAACCACGGAAATCCTCCCTTAACCAAATTCCTTGCTATAACCCATCCTTACTCGGCCGAAGAAGGGCTTAGGACTCCGTCAATGAAATTTCTTTTTTTACGTATAAACTGTCTGATTTCGCATTGGTATTATTCTACGTGTAGAATATGCAGAAAAAAGAGCTTAACATACTACATGTATAATAAGTATATTTTACAAGTAATATTCTACATGCTCAACCGTGGTTTTTAGATACTTTTATACTTGGTGGGGCTGCTGTAGAAAATGTAAAATCCAAATATTTGAAATTTTCAAAATAATCTAAAACTGGTCATACGTTTACTTTTAAACTTTGTCTTATAGAGGCGAACATGCGCTACAATTTTATTTTTTTGCTGAATATCACAATTCCATAGTAGGTAGTGCCGTATATAAATGTTTGAAAATTAAAAATTGACACCCCTTTATTTATTAAACGGACACTAAATAACTTCTGCCTAAGAGAAGAATTACTCATCTTAACTAGTAGAACTAAAATCGAATGTTAGTTTTTAGAAAATTTTCCATTTGGTGGGGGGGGGGGGCTACACGTGCCCCCCTCGAGTTTTTTGGCTGACGAATTAAGGATTTGCTTGGCTACTGTAGAAAATGTAAAATTCAATTATTTTTAAAAAACAAAAAAAATTTCAAACAAAAATGTTTGGATTTGGACAAGTTATGACCCGAGCACGATTACTAGGCCGCAGCATCATTATTGTTGACGTCACGAACTGACAGCTGTAATAAAGGTTGAAATATTCTATAAATAAAATCCAACTTGCCCTATTCCCTTTCAATTTATTTTTCTTCTCACGGACGTAGCACATAGTGCATTAAATTACAAAGATGCTGACATTTGCAATAAAGTAAACGCCGAATTCGATAAAAGGAAGTTTAAGGGTCTCCAATTTACTTCTGTTTGAGACCTTTTCCCACTGCTTTTACTTTCCATGAATCGTTAAAGCTAATGACGGTGTAAATGTCAACTTCACAAAGCAAACACAGTTTTTCTCACGTCAAAATTCGTATTCAGAAGTAAATTTGAAGTTATTATTACCAATCCTGTACAGGGTGTTAATGAATTGTAGGGACAAACTTCTAGGGCTTGCAAAGCACAACAAAGCAAACAACTTTTGTTAATAAATGTGTGGTCAAAAGTGTTTCCTTTAGAAAATAGAGCCTCTTTAAGATTCTTTACCTGAAAATAGGCAACCCAAATTGCATTTTTAATTATTTTGCACAGGTCACACGGAATTTTGAAAAAAAAAAGATCTAGACATACATATATTCAAATAACGTCAATTTTGACACAATTCGATATTTTTCTAATATTTTTTTGACTTTTCTTGCATTCGTTTCTTTCTGTGCCTTTTATAATCCGTTTTTTCGTTCTGTGATTTTTTTGATAATTACTTTCTTTCGTTATTTTCGTTCTGTGTTTCGTATTATTGTGTTATGGCGAAATATACTTTTGCCGAACAGCATGACATGATGTTCATGTATGGAGCTGCTTGGAGTAACGCACGCGAAGCTTTTCGCCTGTACCAAGAACATTTTCCGAATAGGAATCATCCATTGCACAAGGCCTTTAGTGTAGTTTCACGTCAACTGCGGGAGGAAAGTACATTTGTTCTCACCAGACACAACTGTGGAGCTACCAGAACAAGGCGAACGGTGGATTTTGAGGAAGAAGTTTTGGAGAGAGTGGCTGAAAATCCTTCTACTAGTTCAAGAGCCCTCGCTCATGAAATGGGAGTGAACCATGTTTCAGTATGGGAGGTACTACATGAGCAGCAGCTACATCCGTACCATCCACAGAATGTACAAGCCATGGTTTAAGCAGATTTTCCCAGAAGGGTAGAATTTTGCCAGGAATTTCTGCGGCGGTGTAATGAGGATCCAGAATTCCAAGTCAACGTTCTGTTTAGTGACGAAAGAAGGAATATTCAACAGTAGAAACGGCCACATTTGGAAGGATGAAAATCCCCATGCTGTGGTTCAAAAAGGATACCAGCAAAGATTTTCAGTGAACATTTGCGCCGGGATTGTTGGCGATAGACTCATTGGACCATATCTGCTACTCCACAGGTTAACAGGAGCAATTTATTTAAATTTATTGCGCCATGTCCTGCTTAAATTTTTGGAAGATGTTCCACCTCAAATATGGCTGCAGCACGATGGTGCACCTGCTCATTTTTCGGCGGAAGTCATTTACTATAATTTTGTTAATTTTTGAATTAGTTATTGTAAATTTTTCAAATAGTTGATTTTTGCTTTGTAATTTTGGTTTTTTCTATTGCTTAGTTTTGAAACATTTTGTTAATTAATTTATTTTAAATTTAATTTGAATTTGAAAAGTGGGAAAGAGGGCTTTATTTATCCTGTATTAATTTCCGTCGTTAAGGAAACAAATAGTAGGTAGTAAATTGAGTTGCCTACATTTAGGCGCTTCTTAAAGAATCTTTGAGAAGCTCTACCTGAAAGACAGCACTTTTGACCACACATTCATTAACAAAAGTTGTTTGCTTTGTTGTGTTTTGCAAGCCCTAGAAGTTTGTCCCTACAATTCATTAACACCCTGTATATAATAATGTGACAAAACTGTAAAAACAGAAATATCAGATTTTTCACTTTGCTCTTTGTGATTTACGTAAATTACTGTAAATATCTGCAATAATTTGACCCAATTACGCCGATATCAAAACTAAGATACATTTTAACTCAAACATCACGTTTCGCCACTGATTTGCATCTAAATTAAATAAATTGCCCAGGTACACGAGAATAACCTTCTAGAACTACATAACATCATATTTTTACGGCCTTTGTGGGAATATACAGGAGGAACTACGCAGTCACTAACATTACGCTTTATCTCTTAACTTTTCCCTTGATGGTTAACAATGCTACTACGGTGTTTGGTTTCAATTCTAAACGCTAAAAATTACATTTGCGCTATCAAAGGTACGAAAGATATGCCTTGGGGTTTTTGATTATGTAAGATCAAAGAGCTTAATAAGAAATGTATCTACCAAAGGAAGTTTCTGAAATAAAGAATGAGGCAGTCAAAACAATAAGAATATTTTTTTATGAAAAAATTTTAAAATCGTCATCCTGTTCATCATCATCTGACATGGAGCTGAGTCGAGGGTCGATCCTGGATTTTCATTCAAATTTTCTATTTTGTTATTATGTTGGGATATGTACAGGAAGTGGAATTAAGATTAGTTTATGTAAGAATCCCAAATCAGATAAGATACGCGAACAGAAATGTGGAAGGGGACTTTATTAACAAAATGGAAATGTTTGGTGATTCTCAAGTTCTCTCCAGTGAGCGAGCACACTTGAAAAATGATTTAAGAGGAAGCCAGTTTTTTCCAGACATTTCCTCTTTTTCAAAGTTTTTCTCTGCGCCTTCTTTTATCAAGATCTGCTGCCACCATTCGGCTAAACTGTTATGGTCCTTATCTACCCCAAAAGTCTCAATTCGAGAAGTAATAATAATCCGCTCCAGTTTATCGCCTAACGTAATTGAGATTGAATACAATAAATAAATTAGGAATTAAACGGTTGAAAGGCGAATCTGATTAACAGCAGTTTCATCTGCAGTAATAACACAGATTTGCACATAAATGAGGTACAATTTGCGCAGGATTCAGGTTCAATGTTCGCTCTTGACTATTCTTAGGAGGTTGTATCAGATAATGCATCGACCGCGAGCCAACACCGTTTCGTTTCATTTGCTGCGAACCCACGTGATGGAACACAGCTTCCGCCCGCCTCTACTATCTGATTTTAGAAGTTGAGGTTTTAAACCGCTGGAAAGTTGTAAGCCCTTCTGGTTATATATGGAGGGTTAACGCGGAACAGCTCAAAAATGAACTCTAATAACACATTTGTATGAAAATTGCTGTCTGTATACGAGTATACGAAGCGGAATTTCCTTCTCATTCCCTGACCAAATTATATTTTCGTAGGAGAGCTTTAAAACTCCCTTTAAAAGTTCCTCGCTGATTAATAACCAAGTGGAAGGACTGAGTAATGGTAAAATTTATGAGCGCTTCAGCGGAGTCGGGATAAAAAGGCTACAACGATGTTTGCTTTAAGCTTTCGACATTTTCTTCGCAGTTTTTGTATGAGAACATACTTTTTTTATATAAAATCAAGTAAAGTTACGCAAAATCATTTTTATTTTCCTCTACTTTTCGTATAGGGATTGTATTGATTTCCTGAAAATTTTCAAAATCGAGATTTTTACGAAACTGGTTTGGACCTCCAGGAATTTTCAAAAATGTCTGTCTGTGGGTGGGTGGGTGAGTATGACTGTACGACTGTACGTGTGTATGTGTGTGGTGCATCATAGTTCCAGAACGGATGGTTCGATTTTGATAAGCTTTGGAATGTGATCGTATATCAAAAATTCACAATCAAATGAGCTTTCAAAAAACCGGAAACCGGAAATGAAAGTTAGATATGTTTTTTTTGATAGCATTTTTCTGGAATACGAATTGTTCCAATCTGAAAACGGGATATGATATGATACAAGACCTTAGGACAAATCCAACGTTTTTTTCCCGAAATTTCTACCTCTAAAATGGCGGTCACTACGATTTGTTGAAAACATTGACTTTAACGCCGTATTACTCAAAAACGAGTGGGCAGATCGGGATCAAATTTGGTATTGTAATAGCTCTAGAAAGGCACAATGTTACTATGCACAAAAAGTTAAAAAAAAAAACTACAAAGTAAAAGATTTTTCAGCATTTTAAACATTTAAAAAAATATGCGTAAAATGGCTTAAAAAAAGATATTTCAAAAGAGTCGTAAAAATACACAAAAAATGTGTTCTGGAACTGATTTGGCCAATGAAAAAGTTAACTAGCATGTGTTAGAACAAAACAAATGCCTGTAATTCGAATTCTTTGACAGTTTTTGTGTTTCTTGTAGTTTGCCTTGTGTGTGATTCAGTTCGTTTGTGTTTCTCTTCTGAAAATATTTCTGCATAATGGAAAATTTTTCGAATAAGGAAATGACCAACATGCACGTAATGTATGCACGTTCTTACAGAAATTTCCTAAAGGGGAGAAGAATGTCTCATGAAGCCTTTCCAAATCGCAACATTCCTGATATAAGAACTTTTGAAAACATTGATCGGAAACTGCAAGAGAAAGATGGGGGGGGGGGGGATACATTATATCCTCCGAGAAAAACCAAGAACCGCAAGAACTCCGGAACTAGAGAACGCAATTTTACACGAAGTAAAAAAGAAATCCTGCAGTTACTACCAGAGAAATCGCACAACATTTAGGAACATCCAATGCCACAGCTTGGAGGGTCCTCCAAGATGTAACCCTTCTTGTAAGAAATAGTCTATGATTTACACACGATGGAGCGCCGTCACACTTTAGACAAACCACTAACACATTAGACCAAAGATGGGGGGGAAGAGGAGGACCTCAGCCGCCCAGCCCGTTCCCCAGCCTTGAATCCTCTAGATTTTTACTTAAAAAACAACCTGAAATAATTTTCTTCGCAACTCGAGTTCCTGACGCCGACGAACTTAGAGCAAGAATTATTAATGGCTGCGATCAAATTCGAAACACGTCAGGTCGTTTTGAACGGGTTCGGCAATTGCATTGAAGAGTTCACAAATGTATTAAAGTGGGGAGGGGGGAATTTCGAATAATTGATAAATTATTTTTTTATATTCACGCACATACCCTCAATTTTATCGAAAACTGTAGGTCCCAGAGATACGCAACAAGAGTACCTTTTCTTGTGTATTTTTGTCAGATTATCTTTTTGGTTTTTCCTAAATATAGCGAGATTCTTTTTTCGCTAAACTAAATCGGTCGCATACCTTCGTAGCACCGTTCCTGTTGCGGATATGAAGACACGGTCTATACCAGATTATTTATTGGTCATGATCCACTATAACATTGTACCAAATATCGTAAAAATATGATAAACTGTTTTTTGAGCGAGTAGGAAAATGTTAATTTTTTTATGAACCTTCAACCCTGTATCTGGGAAACGAAGCGTTTCCGGACCCATGTTTCCACGAACTTTTATTCCTATTTGTGATATGCATTTTTGAAACACCCGTATACAGGATGTATCAAATTGCGTCCATGGGGATCTCGCTTATTTGAAGAGATACGACGATGGTTAAATTAGAGAACAGTTGTGGAATTTTATGCCCACTAATAATCTAAAAAGAAATTGGAGCTATCTTGCTTAGTTTCTGAATAAACTAAAACACACTGAAATTTTGGATTTTCTGTTTTCGGCTATAACTCATTTGTAATTTTAATTTATATTACATATTTCTAGTTAACGCATTGTTAGGACACTTTTTCATGCGTAATCTAAATTTTTAATCAGATTTGGTATAACTGTTACCATTGCTCATTTTGGACTGTCAACTTTTTTTTTCTTATGGTCAGCTTTTAAAATTTTTCCATCTTTGCTTAGTTTCTGAAAGAACTGAACTGAAATTTTGGATTTTTTTTTCGGCTGTCTCATTTATCATTTATGTTACATGCTTCTAGTTAATGCACTATTAGGACACTTTTTTTATCAGATTTGGTATAACTGCTACTATTGCTCATTTTCGACTCTCAACTTTTTTTTTTCTTGTGGTCGGAATTTTTAATATTTTAAATTTAAATGGAGTTTTTCATTCTGATTTCAACGATGTGTCACACTTTGCATTTTGTTTAAGTTTTGAGCATGCTATTACAGAAAATAAAAATTTCATAAGAGTGCCGTGGAAAGACCACGCCATTTAATTTATTTTGAATAACTTCTAGTAGGCCATGAACTGATGGAAGTAAAACAAAACACTGCTTCTATTTACTTTTACCTTTAGATACATTAAGTACGCGAAAATTTCAGCAAACTTTGTTTTGGGCGTAGGCAGCAGGTTAAGTCATTTTTCACAAAAAGAAATGAATGACACAGTTACTAACACGCAGATTAGAGAGTTTATTTTATAAAAGCTTCTGAACATGTTATACAAAGGTGTCAAATGCTTTAAACATTTATTTAATAATTGTTTGAAGTAGTGCAGTTTTAGTGTTATCTGTTATATTTATTTAACCTGTTATTCAAATTTGTTAAGTCAGTTGCAAACATACAAACTGAAAGTAAAATTTTCAGTAAATTGTGTATGTTAGAAAAATTGTCATTTATTTGTTTTGCTGAAATTTTCGCGTACGTAATGTATTTAAAGGTAAAAGTAAATAAAAGTAGTGTTTTATTTTACTTCCATCAGTTCATGGCAAACTAGAATTTTTTCAAAATAAATTAAATGACGTGGTCTTTCCATGGCACTCTTATGAAGTTTTTATTTTCTTTAATAAAATGTTTAAAACTTAAACAAACTGCAAAGTGTGACACATCGTTGAAATCAGAATTAAAAACTCCATTTAAATTTAAAATATTTAAAATTCCGACCACAAGAAAAAAAAAGTTGAGAGTCGAAAATGAGCAATAGTAGCAGTTATACCAAATCTGATAAAAAAATGTGTCTTAATAGTGCATTAACTAGAAGCATGTAACATAAATGATAAATGAGACAGCCGAAAAAAAAAATCCAAAATTTCAGTTTTTTCCAGTTCTTTCAGAAACTAAGCAAAGATAGCTCTAATTTCTTTTCAGATTATTAGTGGGCATAAAATTCCACAACTTCTCTCTAATTTAACCATCGTCGTATCTGTTTAAATAAGCGAGATCCCCATGGTTAACACGCAATTTGATACATCTTGTATAACAAAAATTTTAAAATTGTTGGACCCATTGCCTACAACAAGCCGCTTAAAATTTCATATTTGTTTAATTAATTTAGCTTAAATAAAATGCATGCACTTTTTAATTTTAATTAGCGAATTTTTAACGATTTGGTGAGTTACAATCCCGCAATAATTCAATTTTGTTTACCAATATGCTAAGTGCTAATTAGTAATTTACTATAGACATAAATCGCACCACAAAAAAACTTTATAATTAGCATATTATGAATTATACCTAACATATAAACATTTCTTTGTTATGTCTCTATTTGATTTTTCCTAGTTCACATCCTAAAGTAACAAACTTATACAAACTATTACAAGTTTGACCTTATTTCGTGGCAACATTACCATTGAATAAAATCACGCACATCCTTGAGAAATATTAATTCAACACCTTGCAGTCCATTATGTTTTAGATATATCAATTAGAAAATTTCTATAACAAAGAAATATAAATATTTATCAACGCAATGTACCTATTTCCTTCCTTTAATAAGTTATACTTATTTGCACAGACAAACCAAACTGCAAAAAAACCTAATGAGGAGAGATTCTTAAATATCTCTTGGCAACTAATAGCTTTTCTTTGCCCAAAACAAAAAAAATGATAATTTTTTATAATACTAAGAAGGAGCTCAGAGCGCCGTAGCTTAGTGGTAAAAGCGCGGGCTACCAATGCAGCGGATCCGGGTTCAATCCCCGGTCCGTCGTTCTTCCTTGCAAGGCAACGGGACACCAGCGGGGTAGATTTTTCTCCAGGAAAACCCTCTCTGGAGAAGAAGTGCATGCACTTCCTGTGGTTCGGAGCCCACGCAAAACTGTAGGTCCCCTATGTCTGCCTGTGCAAAATATCTATAGCCGCGCACCAAGCACAGACATAGGAGAGAGGTAGCCAACGCCCTGAATAGGGTACGGCACGAGAAGAAGAAGAAGAAGAAGGAGCTCAAGTGATTAAATAAAATGCCTATTGTATTTATAAATTTGGCACATAATTGAAGGTAACTAAATATAATTGGCAACAGCTACATTCAATTTTCAGACTCACTTTATTGTTTGTGGGAATTACCGGCTTCGTGCGCTTTTCTTACCTGAAACAAAAAAAATAAACAATTAAAAACAAATCTTAATAGCACTAATGAGGACGTTCAGATAAGGTTAAAACAACGACTATTATTTAAATTATTATTAAGTGCCCCTGACTTATCTGAACATTCCACGATAAAAATTCTTACATTAATGAAGGGCACGTTTTGTATCTTTAAAATTAAAAGCTTTACACAAACAAAAAGAATTTTTATTTAAAAAACCACTCAGACTTGTAAAACTGTGTTAAAAACGGTGAATCACAACAAGTCATTACTCAACCGAATCGCCATTCATCTTCCAACCTCGCTGGAAACTTTCAAGAGGATTTTTCAGTTGATTTCTGAAGCGCAGCACCCAAATGCCTAAATATAAACAGAAGTTTTGATGTCAAGTGCACAAAACTCGTAAATATCCCCGGCTATTAATGTTACTGGTTTTAGAATATGACTTTTATTTTTAGCCAGTCAAACAGTAGTATTATTTATTGAAGTCTACTGGAATTCCTGTCTGTTTTATTTATAGAAGAGGCGCTACATTTTTCTATGAATACTAGTACTTTTTCAACTCGGTTTTTATAACCATCGGAAGTTTAAACTAATTATAAAACTTTGGAATGTAAACAACGTCGTATGTAGGGTATCGTTGTAACTAAACACATGGAAATTAACGCCTTTGAAATTGGGAAAAAAGATTTATTTGTTAAAGGAACGAAGACTGAACTTGGTAAAACACATGGCACGGCTCTCTAATAAAGAGCCTAAAGTTACACCTAAGCAATAATCAACAGGAGAAGAAATAATAAGAAATGCAAAAATACCAAATGGACGATGTACCACGCCCATGTGCGTGCACAGGGTGTGTCAGCATCAGCACCCATTTAAAATTGTCTCATTTTTTAAGTTTTTACTATTAAGTAAAAAAATCAATTTAAGGTCAAGGTTTCGTATCTTTATAGTTGGTTTAATAAATACAAATAAGGTGCTTTATGATTATGTGTGCAATCAATGTTTGCCTATAAAAAAAATTCCGAGTGCACACCCTAATGAAATGTGATGCACACTCCTGTAACTTTAGGGGGTGGTGGAAAACATGGCGCAGAAAAAAGTGCCGAGTGCCGCCGGAAAAAAGTACTGCGGAAAAAGTGCCGAGTAGGTGTAAATTTGACATTTGCACTTGCAAAATATAATAATATAAACAATTAGGATATCGTTATACTTAATAATAATAATATAATACAGGAGGATTGGAGCAAATGGCGGAAATGGTTTTCTCAGGTTACGTAATATTCCTCCTATGATTTCACCATGAACGTGCAAAAAGCAACAATAAATAAGAAAAATCGAACGAATAACCAGACGGAAGGCTGGAATAACAGATAATGGAGTTAGGTTAGGTCAGGTTAGGCACCTACACGGCACTTTTTTCCGCGTCACTTTTTTCCGCGGCACTTTTTTCCGGCGATACTTTTTTCCGCGTCACTTTTTTCTAGGCGACATTTTTTCCGCGGCATTCTTTTCCGGGATTCAACTTTAGGCATTGTTACGTATTATAATTTCAAAAGTATTTTTGTATCAACATTTTACGGACCGACTAAAGATCGTACCACTCCTACCACCCTAGAGGGTGCCAACCAAAGCGGCGACAGCATAGCCGCGGCACGGTCAGTTGCATTCCGTACTAACCTAACAGAATTATTTTGTGAGATAAAATATCGGTTTCTAGGCAAAAAAATTCTTGTGATTAACCGAGCGGCCATTTACTGACTGGTGAGAAATCGTTTGAAATCAGAATATGATTCTGGATATGTTGAAGTATTTATGGATCGTGGTTATAAAAAGTTAAATCATAGAAAAAATACAGAATTTATTAGGCAAGTTAACATTACGAAATCCGCAGACCAATTAACTGTTACATATAAAAATATGACAAAAATTTTGAAACTTTTGAAAATTTTGAAAATTAAAAAAAAAGTTTGTAAATTTGTAAAAAAAATTATTATGAAGATTTTAATACTTTTGTAAAATTGACAATTTTTAATAATTTTGTAAAAGTTTGAAACAGTTTTCAATTAAAAAATTTTAACAATATTTATTCGTTGAAATCGAAAGCCGAAATTCGCAAATTTAAGAAAAATCCAAAAATCGTTGGGGGTGGTGGGAAGATCAGGCTTGCGCAAATCGGCTACTCGACATGTGTAGAATACGAATCTGAGATTCTTTTCCGAGCGCGTCCGTCTACTGTGAAGCAGAGCATGTCTGTCTGTGGGTGGGTGGGTGTGTGACGCCTCTAAAGGCGAAAGTACTAGATACACCGATTTTGATAAAATTTTAAATCAAGAGGTATATCAATAATTGTAGTTCTAGTTAACCTTTTCAAAAAATCTAAAACCGGAAACGGAAGTTAGACACGTTTTTTAGTAAAGCTTTTTTTTTCTAAAACTAAATTATGGAAACTTGAGCACGGGATCCGAGAGAAGAACTTAAGGCAAATTTATTCAAAAACGCAAACGCCGATCGTTATAAACTTGTATCAGTTCGATAGACTATTTAAAAACTTCATTACGATTAGCAAGAATTTTCAACTATTTCAAAAATTAAGAAAAAAAAATGAATCCCTTTAATATCAACAACGCGTTTTTCGGCAGTTATGCGCTACTCCAAAATTTTGAAAATACAACAAAAATACTGTAGGTATAAAATATAAGCTTATCAATGATACCAAATGTGTAAAGTATTTGGTAACACCATCCATTTCAAAAAAATTGTTCGCCATTTAAAAATTCGGAGTAAATTTTGTTAAATCACTTTTAATTAGTTAATTATTTATTTTATTTTATTTTAAGTGACTTTAAAGCTTAAGCAGAATAAATAGAAATTTGGAAGAAATTGTATTTGACAAAATGAAATCCTTAGTCCTAAAGTGTCAAAATTGTTACTAAAACTGTATTTCTTATTTAATTTTCAAAATTTATCAGAAAACAGAAATACCCACACCTTCTATAAGTACACGTACATCGTACTTATGATAAGCATTTAAGTGATACCAAGTAGTACGACTTATTCCGGTAGCCCCGAAAAAATTTTGAAAGTGGTTATCGTAGTAGATCCAAAGTTTGTAGTAGTTGTTGGAAACACCCTTCAAACCACTGAAGCATTTTTCGTCTTTAATTAGGTTTAAGATTAGAAAACAGTTTCTGGTTACTTTTCAACAAAATTGAGTAAGTAAAAGAATGCTTTGTAAAATAAAATATAAATTCAATAAAAACCACATCACAAACGAGTTGCGTGTTTCGATATCGCGAACAAATGCATAATCAATCGAAACCAGAAAATAATATATAAAATACAAGCGGAAATACAAAGTAAAATGTCTGTAAATGGCTTCTTGAAATGGGTTGGTTCCAGGTCACCAACAACCTGAGTGCTATTGGTTATTGTTGCTATCGACAAATCATTCAATCGACGATAACGAATGCTTTGCAGAAATTGAAGGAAGTAAAATAAAAAATTTCAATAACATGTCGTCAAAAATACGTACGAATCGCATCTCGTATCTATTTTTCTAAAATTTTAGCACAGAGTATCATCAATTTTCTTTACAGAGATAACATCTTATATTTTAGCAATAATACCATTTTTCATAAATCAAGCCTAATTTTACGTAGCAACCTAGTCAACAAAAACCTCCTTTTACCTACCACAAGTAAAACTAACCCCTATAATTCACACTGAAAATAGTTTAGACTTGCGTGACAATTTTCCTTTGTAAAGAGTCATCAAAACAAAAGCGAACGCCTACACTGTAACATTAATTTTAAACAAATTGCCCACGAAAATAGTCCTAACTCGTACTTTCATTATAATAACCGACGGAAACCAGTATTTCGTTGAAAGCGCCTATCGCGAGTGGTTTCTGTCTACGTCGCCACTTTGGGGTGTCGAAATGTCAATAAAACGATGGAGGCGGTTGGCGGCGATAGGGGAGAAAATTATAGGGCGCGTGCTATTTCAGGAAGCCTAGACTAAGCGGCTCCCTCATCTAATCCTGCACGTACAATTAAGACTTGGAAAATTATAACGAAGATATTTTAATTTTAGAAACAAGGCAAATTTTAATAAGCCATAAATTTGGTAATTTTTTATTGAAACATTTTCCTACTACGTTAATGCAGATCATATTAGCCGCAAAACGGTATTTGCTTTTAAGCAGTGTTTAAATAGTTTGCAAAAAAGTATGAGAAAGTACAAAGTACAGAATATCAATTTTATTTTTATGACTAGGTATAAGATTTTTTTCACCTAATAAATATTTTATAAAATAATAAAATATACGTAGTCTATAATAAATAAAAACTGTAGAAAAAAATATCGTAATTTCTAAAATCAATAAGCACAACGTTAATAATAACGTGTTAGGTAACTCATAGAGCTTCTAATAAAATATTCAAGGCTGCGTTTTCAATTTCGCAATGGAAGAACAACAACAGGTGGTATAACTCAGAAAATTTCCTGCAGAGAAACATTAGAGAAGGGAAGGAAAATAATACTTATCGCTAAGATAATTCTAATTCACTTTTCGTTTCCTTCGCATTTTTCACAAATCCTGTTGCATTTTCGTCTATTTTTGAACGTAAAATCGTTGCCACCCTCAAAGTGTTCAAGATTAAGAATGAATTTTTATATTCGCATACTTAAAGTAAACGTAACTTTTAACTTTTATTAATTACCCACGTATTTCTGATGCTAAGAATGCTACCGAATACGAAAAAAACATTTTAGGGTTTAGGGCTAACGAACACAAACAACGCTAAACAAAATGGTGTGTTGAAAAGAGATGCATGGACAAATTGGGGTTTCCATGCATACCTATTTTATTTTATTTATATTATTCATGAGGCGAGTATAGAACATAAAATATATATTTGACATAATTTCTTTTAATAACAAAGAATTAATGTAATAAAAAAAACATTGCACAGAGAAATTGTTAAAATAATTCATCTCGCAAGCGATGCAGCTATAAAATCCTCCGCTAGACGCCGCCACTAAGCAAACTTTATTAAGCAGTAATGAAAATTCCCTTTGTTTTAGGGAACGGAATGGGGTATTACTTGAAAATGTTGCTGCACCCTGTATATAACATTAAAAATTTTCCAGGAAAGGTTTATGAAAGTTTACAGTTAGAAATACCTAATAGCACTTTAGCCGATACAGGTACTAATTAAGTAAAATTCTTTTTTAGTTCAAATTTATAAGTCTTTTCCTTAAAAACGAGAAGAAATAAAAACAATCGGCGTTATGAAATATCGCAGATTATCTTAAACGCATTAAAAACATTTTTAAATATCAATGCCTAAAAGCGTGTAAAATGTCAAAAGGGTATAAACTGTGCATTTAAACCAAAATTTTCATAAAGATGCCTGCGTTTATAAACATCTATGAAAAATTTTCAAATTAACATAGCATATCAATGAAACATGTGTAAATTTAAATGATTTGTAATTATATGAACATAGAATTGTTCTTTTTTTTTAAAAAACAAATCAAAAATTATTTTTTTAAAATCTCAAACAATAACTTAGAAAGTGGTTGACACTGTCCGAACTATGATGTCCCAGTGCCCCGGATTTACCAGTACGCTGACTAGGCTGCAGCCTGGGGCCTCAGGGTTATGGAGCCTCTTTTTTGGGCCCCTTTTACTTTTTCATAAATTTTGCGTCTCATAATTTTTGGGCATGGTGTAAAATTAGGAGGCCACCATTACCATTATCTTGTATAGGTAAATTATTTAAAAAAACGTAGTAACGTAATGTTGCTGGTAATCTAGAAACCGTAGCGCCCGCGTATAACTTGAAGCTAGGTGCCGCGGATCAGAGGCGCTAGAATAAGCAGTTTATGTGCTTTTGTAAGACCTTAGCACTGGAATTGAGTCTATACACCGTTTTCAGAAAAGTTAAACTAAATGCAAAATGCATGGGAAATATGTCCCCAGGATACGTGACTAATGTTTAAAAAACAATTTGTTGAAATTTAAGCAAAAATTTAAATACAAAATTATAAATTCAACACGTGTCGATTATCTATTCCAGTGTCTTCGTAGAGAAGCAGTTTAGGCTGATGTCTTCTAATCAGAAGTCCCGGGTTCCAATCCTGGGTGGGATAAACATTTTATTGAATTTCTTTTTGTTATTTATTTAATTTTTGAATTGTTTTGAATTTGTTTGAACTGAAGTTATATTGTTTAATCAGGTTATAATAACGAAGTCGTTATTAATTTAATTATTTCGTTACCTGAAGTTTTAAATTTATACTTTAGTGTACTTTTTTACTATTTGATTGTAGAACAAGAAAGAAAATTAAAAAACAAAATAAAAGTTTGTCCCACCAAGAATTGGAACCCGGAACTTCCTCTTAGAAGACAGCATCAGCAACCGCTTCTCTACAGAGACATTAGAATACGCTGTTGTTGCTATTTGATGAATACGGCAACGTCTTGGATTTATTAATATTTTTTTATTTATGCTTAATTTTAAATGTAAAAAATATTTTTTTTACTAAACGGCACTAATAACAATAATACTGTTTAAATTCTTAGCCACAGTACCCTGCAGACATAAAATTCGGAAAAATATAATTTTGTATGAATTTTCCGTATTACTTTTCTGGGAAATGGAATATATTTTTGTCCGTACCTTAGTGTTATAATATCGTATTTCAATTACCGTTTCTGAAGTTAAGCTCAGGTTAATTTTGTGCAACGAAACAGTATTGTGCGGGCAAACGCACAGCATAAGGGTTGAACTTACTTATTACCGGCCAGTAGCGAACGTATTATGGTAGGACACATGGCCTCCCCCCCCCCCCCCCCCCGTAGCAACCCCAATGCACATAGTAGGTAAGTTACTTTTGAAAAGCAGGGCCTCATACTTATTTACAGCTTAGAGCCACATACAATGTAAATCCGGCACGATGTCCCCGATATGTCGTACGTTTCCGCTACACTGGTGTATTGGTGCGGTTTTATAGCTACTGCTGGTACGTAAAAAGTTATACAAAATTCTTGCTTTGCGCAGTTTCAAATGAAGTGATGATTTTAAAACTTTATGAAAATTTTATAATTACCTTAACACGAACATGTAAATTACAGTTATTAACAAAATCATCTTAACCATTTGCATGTTGAAAATACGTTGCTGTATATAGCAATTATACTGACAATACACAACTAGGTAATTTTTATATCGATATTCGGTTTCTCAGGAAACAATGAAAACATGACATGGTACCGAGCATGGTACTATTAACAGCACGAACCAAACGTGATCATATTCCACATTATTGTAAATGTAAAAGAAGTCTTAACCGATTTGAGAAAATTGAGTGTTAATAATAAAAATACGCAGTCGTTACACTAAAAAAGCTCGATTAATTTCCAGAAATTAATTCTCTTACAGAAAAAGATAAACCAGGCAAACTTAAGTATACAGAATTAATAGGTACACGCATAGTAGCCGAAGTTTTTAATTTTTTTTTGCTTTTCTTTGTTAAAAAAATATAGCAATCGCATACTCGCGTAACAATATAAATAAGCTAGTTTTGGGCATAATCGAATGATTTTCATAATCGCATTATTATCGTTCGAATGAAGTTGGCAACCGAATGATTCATTGGGATAAAACCTTTCGGATGTTTCTATGCGGTAAAAGGTATTAAAAATGCTCGTCACTTGCTTGTCGAATGCTCCGATAAAGGAATTTTCGTTCACATCGTCTTTGCTCGGGCCGCTCACGTTTCATTGCTCATTCAGGCCTGTTTTTGGAGTAATATTTCTATAAACCGCGAAAGTGGTTATATTTTTGTTTTGTTTTATAAGTAATTTTTATTTCTTAATGTTAGACCAGGAACAAAAACAATATCGAAATGCTTAAACATTCAAATCATTCTTATCTCGTACTCTTCCGCGTTTGCATAAAAACGCTCGTACACTGTCGACTACTTCGTAATTCGGGATAGTTCGAAATTGTAATTTTCTGAATCCTGATGCACATTGATGAAGTGATGCACAACTAGTTGTATGGTGCGGAGTGGCTTTATGTGACCTCGGGCTTGCTGCTTAGTAGCTTAAGAACAATCTTGTTTGTTTACGTACGCAAAACAAAATTCCGGATTCTCATTTAAAAGTAAAACCACATTAATTTCTTACAGTATTTCAAATTTTATTACATTTCACTACTAATTTTTGACCAATATTTTTATATACCGCGAAAGTAAATACATTTTTCTTTTTTAAAAAAATATATATTTTTTTTAAGTGATACCAGGGACAAAAACATCTGTTGTTTGGAACTTTTCCACAAAATATTCAGACAATAACTTTCCAACATACAATTTTCGCAAAATAAAGTCTTTTGAAAATACAACCAATATGAAACAGCATTTACTTCGTTTGCATCCCATCCAAATGCGAAAAAATGAATATTATTCTAAATATTAATAAATTACTTTATATTTTCATATTTTTCATTAATTATACTTTATTTAGAGCAATATTAAAATTTTAAATTATGACCCAGCGTTGAACTAACCACGAAAAACAATACAATGCTTTGTTTACTATTCTTAATATCAATCAATAATATAAAATGTTAAACTCACAACATTTTTATCTGGTTGTGATTGTGCGGCTAAGCTAAACACGCCGCCAAGGCGTCCTTTCGTAATCGCATTCCGGAAATTCTTATCTCAAATTAGTGTATTCGCATCATAATTTCATAATAGAATATAATCACTGGGCGTTTGTAGTAGGCTACTGCAGCAGGCATCGCTTCTACGCCGGCATCCGATATGGACAAAATAGAAAATTTTTATTTTGTAAAATCATTCGAATGGTTTTCTGTAACCACTCGAGTTTTCTCGAACTATTTTAATAATCGATTATTTTCAATCGAAATATCCCATCACTATAAATTACTCATCATGCATTCAAATTAAATATAACAAAACTTATTTACAAATTTCAGAAAACGTTATTACTATACGTTTTTATTAAGCTTAATGCCGTTACCCACACCAAGATAACCACATTTCTTAAAGCAATGAAACAACTAATAACACCAATTTATTGCTAACTAGAATTTCAAGTAGTTATACGCAGACTGAAATTAAATATAACGAATACCATAAATAAATCCGTCAAAGCAACAATTCGTTTTAATCAAGCGAGCAAAGTGTTGGTGCTTCAACCACACAGTGGTGAATAATGAAATCCCCCCACGTTCCGTGTCTCATCATAAATTCTCATTAATTTCGTCGCGGCTATTACCCTATAGCCTGTCGTTCCATTCCGAATGTGCCGTTCTTGCAAAATGGACTTTTAAATCGTAATGGCGACATCAATAAAGAAAAAATTAATTTTAATTCGAATTTCTAATGAAGATGAAGATAAAACATGTTTTTTTTGCATTTCGAAAAGGCGCGAAAAATGTATATCATCATTCTATTCATCTTCACAATTTAATCTTTTCCGCAATTTATCAAAAAATATCTCCGACAGGGTTTAAAAAACGATACATTTTCGTTCTTGTGCTGTAACTACATATCTGTTTTCCAACAAACGCTTTTTCCAATAAATTTACATAAAATAAAACTGTTTGATAATAGTTATTTATGTTACTAGTGAGATGATAACAGCGTGATTATAACATGAGTTTGAAGGTTGCACGACGAGGTCGCAGACCGAGTCGTGTAATCAAACGAGTGCCATATAATGCATTATCTCACGTGTGGTAAAATTTTACCAACGTATAATTAAACGAATTTTTCCTGCTTGAAATGATATTTTAGATTTTGCATTAATTTATTTGCAATTGTAAGCTCACTTTTAAAATACTTTTGTTTTAAAATCAAAGGAACGAGATAGATTCGATTTGTTCAATACTATGGCAACCAGCCAGTTTGCTTATAAACAAAGCTTAAGTTTTGTTTCTGTAAATAAAATAAGTTGGGTGATGAATTCATTACATAACTCATTTTATATTAGTGCGATAATGAACTTCATTACCTAACGCAAATGAATGACATAATAAGTCCTTATCCAAGCAGTCGTAGTTGAAATTTATTAAAAACGCATGTCCAATAAACTTTAATTTCATTTCTGATTGTTGCAATAATCTTTTTGTCTGGCCCTTCTTCCTACACATCCTCTCATTTATCCTTTGATAACACAGGGGCAACTGAAGTATATATATTCATGTAAATGGACGTTCCTTCACTCGCTACTTCAATGATAAAGAAGAGGGTTGTTGTGTTTATCTTTCATCTTTGGGGATAATATGTAACTCGTCTCCAAAGCACGGATTTTATGCAAATGTACCTTACAAACTCATGATATGACAGCGAACGGTGTTCCCATTTATACGTATCTGATGAATAAAATTCATTTTGCATATTTTAGCATACATTTGTACGAATTTACAAAATAGTTTCAAATTTATTAAATCAAGCAAAATGACGATTACTTACGTTTAATAGTTATTTATGTTACTAGTGGCCTAGTGGGATAATGGCGTTATTATAAAACGAGTTTGAAAGATGCACGACGAGGTCGTAGACCGAGTCGCGTAACCAAACGAGTGCCGTAATTTCGCATTAATTTATTTGCAAATGTCAAGTCACTTTTAAATACTTTTGTTTTGAAATCAAAGGAACGAGATAGATTTAATTTGTTCAATACTATGGCAACCAGCCAGTTTTCTTATAAGCAGAGCTTCAGTTTTGTTTGTGTAAATAAAATGAGTTAGGTAATGAATCCATTATCGTACTAGTGAGATAATATACCTCATTACCTAACGCAAATATATGACATAATAAGTCCATATCCAAGCGTATAGATAAAAAAAATTAAATATTTTTTTTTCCGAAGCTGCCACCGCTGTGTGTGTGTGTGTGTGTGTGTGTGTGTGTGTGTGTGTGTGTGTGGGTGTGTGTGTGTGTGTGTAGGTTTTACATTAACTGTGACGATTTTTACATGAATACAACCAGACTGTGGCGGATCCTCTAATAGTGGCGGATTTTTCAGTCCTCCACAATTTTTTCTCTTCGGAAACCGAATTCTGACGGGTTGTTTATTAGTTTAGTGCAAAAAAAAGAAAATCCTCCACAGTAGTAGTAGGATGTCAGGTGTGTATATTTCAACGGTTTGACTACATTTGTGGAGGGTTGTAAATTCACTGATATTTGCGCCCTCTACAGGTGTGATATTGAGCGGGTATTGCAATAACTGTGGCGGTTGGTTTTTAAGCGATTAAAATAAAAGAAAATCCTCCACAGTAGTAGTAGGATGTCAGGTGTGTATATTTCAACGGTTTGACTACATTTGTGGAGGGTTCTAAATTTGCGCCCTCTACAGGTGTGATATTGAGCGGGTGTTGCAATAACTGTGGCGGTTGGTTTTGTATTTTATTATTACCTTGTAAAAGCTACCATTCTTCAATATTTAAATATTTGCATCTTTCGTAAATTCATACCTACCTAGAATTGTAAAGAAGGATTACAAGGGGTTCAAGTCGTTACGTCATTAAGCATTACTAGGAATAACCAATGTTGTGAGTTATATGAAAAATTTATAAATTATAAAATAAAACAACAAAGGCCTTCCTTCATAAATTTATTATATAGTTAATGCTATATGCACATTTCGATTACGATGTAACCATCTACAGTAGCAAATGGGGATGGAACAATAATCGATTAATCGATTGATAATAGATTAATAATCGAATATTGCTAATCGATTATCAGGTTTTGGAATAATCAACTAATCGATTATTTTATTAATCGATTTTTGTAATTGGATGTAATTAATCGATTATTAAACAATAGATTGTCAAATAATCGATTACCAAATAGTCTGTAATCGATTATAAGTTAATCGATTACCAAATAATTATAAAGTAATCGATTATTGCGCATTGTTAAGTAATGACTTGTCAAGTAAACGAATAGGAAATAATCGCTAATTAGCTAATCGACTCTATTGTGGATCAGTGATTCGCGTGCGTGTAGACGAGGTAGACATTGTCTGTCCAAAAATTTTACAAAAATCCAATTCTATGTTGAACCATTTAAAAAACATTAATATTTTACAAGAAAAAATATATCGTCCATATCACGAGCAGCTGCATTAAAAATAAGACGAAATTTTTATATTTATCGTAGCACCAAGAAAAGACAATTTAAATTTTAAAATTTGTCGAAGTTGGCTGTGCGTTTGGACTTACGAACGTAAACGAATATTGACAAGGTCCGCTTTATCGTGGTGGACTGATCGGCAATTTTTTCGCTGTAAGAGACAAATTTGATTTGGTCAAGATCAGATGTAGTTAACCATATGCACGGTAGGTGCAATAAACTCTCTTTATAAGAAAACAGATAATTGGTTCTAATATTATTTAATATATTATTACATTATAAAGTCTAGCGATTTTAAATTTTAGAGCACGGGTAATTATAATAATATTGCGACATGTAAAAATAAAAGCAAAAAAATTTTGAACTATTTATTTTAAATGTAATACGTGATTGTATTTTAATATAAAGTATTAGTTGCAAAATCTTACTTTAATGGCAATAAATATTTTTTCTGTACCTATCACAAATTGATCCAGCAGCAAAACCACGCGTGTTCTTTTTGTGTAATGCTTTGGCGTTTTTTTAGGTGATTTTTTCGGGGGATGTTTTTTCAGGGGATGTTCCTTCGAGGGAATTATTTTTGAGAATTTTTTTGGGAACATGTTCTTTCCGGAAGATATTTTTACAGGGTTATTTTTTTGGGAAATTTTTTTCCGGGCGCGTTTTTCTTCGGGGAGATTTTTTCAGGAAACCCTTTTCGGGAATATTTCGGTACTTGTTTCAGGATTGCTTTTCCGGAAATCTAATAGCCGAGATCCCAAAATTAGAATGAAAAATGGTATATTTATTTTTTGTATATATTTTGGAAAATTATAAATAAGTTGGAAAATTTATTTAAAAAACGTCTGGGGCTTTTCCCGAGACTTTTTTTATCGGTTTTGTTCGGTATGTTTTTTTTTTTTAATTTTTTTTTGTTTTAGATTCGGTTTCTCCATGTTGATTTACAAAAATAGAATTTAAAAAATCCATGTTTATTTCAGAATAAATTAAATACAAAATCAACATGTACATGCAAAGGAAAATCGGGTTGTTCAATAAATTGCCATTGTTTTAAAGCTGGTTGCAGCTTGCATGCAATGAGAAAGAAATTTAAAAAAAAAACGATGCAATTTTTACCACCACATTTCCTGAATAATTTTAAATGATTTGTTTTTCTAAATTTATCGTGTAATATTTACCAAAACATTTTTCTGTAGAATGTCTGAAATACTTGATTTTTTGTGCAAAATAGTTAACCAAGTATCATAGGTTTCTTTTGTCAGTTTTGGCCTGTAAGCATGGATTTTTTAATTTGTTTTTTTGTGTATGTTATTACATAAACAATTGACATAATTTACGCAGTGCAAAATAAATGACATGCCCTCGAAATACTCATTATTTTCTTTCGGTTCGAACCAACATTATTCAACATTATCCTTCTTAAATTTAAGAATAAAACTTTTTATAACTATAGCACGCTAAGAAGCAGGGACTGCATAGCAACCCCAGGAAAGTGCGAACTCTCGTATTGTTAGTTCGGCTCAAAGCATGACATCATAGAACCCGTTTACTGGGTTATCACGGAAAGAAAATTCCCAGTTACACAGTCCGGCATTTAAAAAATTAACACATATCCATGCAGGAGTAAAACAGCGCTATTGTCAGCTATAGATACATAGAAATGAATCGTAGTTTACAGTAAGCAAAGTAGATAAGTTTTATACAATAAGCATTATCTACAGATATCGTCATAACTATAACAAACATAAAATCTAATCAAACTTTGAATTAAGATCGATGCCATATATATATTTTATCCCCTAAGGAAATATTATATAAGAGCATCCACAAATATGGTAATTAAAACAATAATCGGAATATGTAAAATTCCTATGTTTAACCAAGTAAGGAATTATTCCACTGCGATATTCTTAGTTCCGTCAATTTTAAAGAATTTAGGTAAAATACCTCTCAGATTATTGATGCCTTTCCTTTAGTCCCCAGAAAGAATAGAAAAATTAGCCATAGAAATGTTCTCTTTAAAATGATAGTAGGTATTTACTGTTTTTTTTTAGTTAATGCTTTACCTGGAATGTGGGACTCTAGTAAATAAATAACCGATTTATTGTAATAATATATTTATTATAACGAAATAAAAATATATGTATATGAAAAAATTGTACTTTTGATTTAGTTTATTTTTTTTAAATTCTAACACGCGATCAACAAAAAGCAAAGTCAAAAAGGCTATGTACGCCTCATTGCTATATTATGTTTATAGTACAGCAGTGCTGCATCCATAGTCTTCTTAGCGTAGTTATTTGTGGAGCATGCTGCTCAACATTTTACAAGACGAGCTTTTATCGTGGATTTTTATGAGTTTTAATCGCTAGGTCTTTTTGGGTTAGGAATTTTTATGCAACCCTGTTCGAAACTTCGAAGTTAAAACATTTTGGAAATTTAATTTTACCCCGTTTTTTGTCTATATTTATATAATAATATACCACGTTTAAAAAGATTTCAATGTTGGGTTGTTATAAATAGTACTTGTTTTTCTAATTAGCCATGTAGATAATATAGTTCGCTGAACACGTTTCGTACGAAATCTAACTCTGGACAACTTTCTGTACTGCTTAATACCTACTAGTGTACACAGTACATTCTTAAATCGGCGCATGCGTACCGTTGCAGGAAAAAAAAAGGAAAAACCCCGGGAAAAAAACCCGAAAAAAAAACAGAAAAAAACCCGGAAAAAAACCGAAAAAACCGCAAACCTGACACCATTCAGAGATATGCACAAGCACATCATTATATTGATGGTGAATTAGTGTTCCATCAAGACAAGAAATCTTGTCTTGATGGCTATTTCTTGTCTTGTCTTGATAATCAAGACAAGAATTTTATTGTTTCTTGTCTTGTTTACTTCTTGATAGTGTATTTCTTGTCTTGAATCAAGAATCTTGCAATTTCTTGATTCTCAGGGATTCCCCGGCCTAATAAACAATAACTGATGACACGACCGTTTAGTGTTGCTTAACAGATTACAGCCGTAGCTCAGCAGTTGTGATTTGTCTTTGGCGTTTTGTTTTATTTTTTTTATTTGCAACTGTTTTTTAGTTTTAGCTTATGTTTTATTACGTGATAAAATTGAAAAATGCTTTAAAAATGCAATTGAAAAACAATTGCAAATGAAGAGCAAATGGCAAATTAATAAAAATGGGATAACTTTGACGTTTACTTTGTGACTATTTTGAGTCTGTGTGTCTTTTGTTTTAATTTTGTGATGAGTTCTTTGCTAACCCCGGAAAGCTTGATGTGCTTGTTTGTTAGTGAGCTAAAAATTTGCTTAGACGTAATATTTCATTTTTCCATTGCTTTTAATTTGTCAATGGTTTTTCATTGGTCAATTGTTTTTCATGTATAACTATGTTTTATCATGTGATAAAACCGAAAAATGCTCATAATTTTTTTATTTTAAAAATTAATTGTAACAAGTTATATCGTTGAAATCAGAAGAAAATAATCTTTTTAATGGCTTCATAGGCAACTATGATTTACATTTAAAAAAACACAACTTTATGATGTAACTCGAAAACAAAAAGCAAAATTAATAATCTAAAACTTTTATCTAAACAATTTTTTTCTATCTCAAATAACACTAGAAGAATTTAAAGAAAATGGTAAATTCAGATTTTTGAAAATAATATTAGTAGGCCATGCATTAAAAAAACAGCATTAAATAAGGCTTGTAAATCTGCACTACTTTTCCCATTTAATCGTCTTTCTATCTGCTGTAGTTTCCGATATCCCTGTAGTGAACATCAAAAAAACTCGCCCTGTATACACTACAGGGTCCTGCAACAATGCGTCGGTCTTCCATATCTCATACACCGTAGCAGAAATAAAAATCTTTTGAGTACAGATTTATATTATGGGTAAATGCGCATTTCTATAAATTATTTGCAAATCTTCACTTCAAAAAAGTGTGGCACGCCGAAACAAATTTATTTTTAATGGAATGACCTGTATATTTCTGCATATTTAGAACTTCTCTAGGGAAATTTATTCACACCTAAAATATTAACGCTCTCCAATGTCCAGTTTAGAAGCAATAATTTTTTATATTGATTATTACATTACTCCCAACTTAAAAAATACTTATCTATAGAAGGGCAAGAATATAAAAGTGTAGGTATGTAAGCACTGTACTAATAAATAAAAAGCTAATAAATCCAAATTTCTTGACAAGAAACTTGTTTCTTGATAACATTGTCTTGTCTTGAAATCTGGTTGGACATTCTTGTCTTGAATCAAAACAAGATCAAGTCCTTTTTTAAGTGATACGGATTACACGATTTTAGGTTTGTTGTATTTTCATTAATACCGTAGCTGGTTGCTGCTTGTAAACAACTCCTCCGTTTTAGCATATTTCAAACTACCTGGCTACCCTTTTAAAGGAATGTGACGTAAATGAGTCAGTAACTTAAAAATAACACAATGGTTTCTGGCTTTTCCAGGTACTAGCACTTACATTTTAAAACCTATACTAACACACCCTTTATTTTGCATTAACTGTGTCAGATCTTTAACATGCGCCTTGTTGTGCAATAACTGTGTCGGATAGCTAACACCCGGCTTGTAGTGCATTAACCGTGACGGATTTGTGACACACAGCTTGTTGTGCGTTAACAGTGTCGGATACGTAACACACGCCATACTGTCCATTAACTGTGGCGTATGCATTTAATTGGAGTGCATGATCTTATTACGGAGTGTATCAAAAAACAGGTCAGTCCTGCCACCTAACCACCACGAAAGGAAGCTTATAGATGCTTAAAATTCGAATCCGCCACAATTTGGGCCTCAGGTAGATCCGCCACATTTAATGTAATGCCTGTATGTGTGTGTGTGTGTGTGTGTGTGTGTGTGTATGTGTACTTCGGTGACGCACCTAAAGACTTCGGTCAACAAGCTTTTTGTGAAGAAAGTCGATTTTTGGAAAAAAATTGCTTGTAATTAAAGAATGCACAAAACATAAGAACTAATTCGTTCGCAAAAAATTGAGTGGGAGAGGAAAATATTTGGGGGAAGAGGGATATATAACCCCCCAATATTGCCGCATTTAAAAATTAAGCTGACATTTTTATTGTACTATCACTCATGAGCAATTTAGCCTTAACAGAAGTTTCCTTATCGGGCCCCGTTTATTAAATAAGGGGGTAGGAATTTTCGACTTTCAAAAAATTCATAGAAGGTGTCAAAAAGAAATTTGCGACTGGGCACGAACCAAATTGTAGCTGATATAAAATTATAAAAAAACGTCAAATTTTTAATATTATTTCAGTTCGTAGTTTTAGTGGTTCCAAAGATCTAGTAGCTTGTAACATTGTGTACCCTTAAGGCATTTCCAATATCAAATTTCATCCCGATCTGATAAATCGTTATTGAGTAAATAAGCGTAAAACTCAAATTTTCAAAAATTCATGGAAGGCGTCAGAGAGAAATTACGAGCTGGGACGCTCATCCTTATCTCTATCAGAATACAAAATTTAAAAAACACTTCCTGTATGTGTGGCGAGAGGAACACAAATTGTGTGGCCAGTTTCTGAGCAATTTTTTTTTGAAAATTTCCGAAATTTTGGAAATTATTTTCAAATTATAGCTTTTAACTTTTCGTAAATTTTTGTGCACAGTAACATTTTATGTGGCTATTAAGATAAAATATTTGAACGCAATCTGTCAACCTGTTTTGAGTAATAAGACGCTGAAGTCAAAATTTTCAAAAATACGCAGCGGCCGCCATTTCAAGTTAGAAAGCTTGAAAAAAAGCGTTGGTTTTGCCGTAAAGTCTTCTATCAGATTCCGTTTTCAAATCTATAAAATTGGGTTTATGAAAGAGATGCTGCAAACAAACATGTCTAACTTCCGCTTCCTTTGTTTAATTTTGTTATTTTTTATTAACAGTTTTATAGCCTCTCAATTTTTACATAAATAATTACTGTTTAGGCGAAATTGTTTGTAGATAACAGAATGCGAGTCGGAACTTAATTTTTAGATGCAGCAATATTTGGGCGGCGGGGGTAGGTAATTTTCCCACTTCATCCCAAATTTTTGCCTGATAAATTTGCTGTGTCGTCTCTGGTTTGCTTTAATAGAGAGGAATCTTTCCAAAAAATCTAGATTTCGTTTTAATTTCTTATAAAACTTTGGGTTTGTAAAGCAAGGCGGATAATGTGTGTAGGAGCCATCTACAGATGCCGACCGGTCTACTACATATAATAGCTTGTATGAATCATCCGTCCGGTACAGAGGTAACAGTGTGACCGCATAAAAACTGTTGAGTGGTTGGGCGTCTTTAAGTGCTATAGAATTTTGCGACTCTTATTGATAAAAAAAAATTATGTGTGATTCCACACCACTGTTTCATTCTTTGCAATGCAAAACAGCGGGCCAGCCGCCAATTAAGGCTAGAAACTTCGGATAATCAGTTCTTATGATCACTTATCAGATCCAGTTTTCAGATTAACAATATTTAGTTCATAAAAAAAGGTAACACTAAAAACTTCCTCCTTTGTTATGTTTTTTATTCCTTTTTCAGTACAGGGAGGTATAGACTTTATGCAAATTTTTGAATTAGACATTTTGATGGAAATACATGTTTTGGACATCCAGGAACCATAAAAAGTGGTTTCTAAAAAATGTCTGTCTGTAAAAGGGTGGGTAGGTGTGTGGATGCGCGCGCTCCATAATTCCCAAACGGATGGTCCGATTTCAATGAGCTTTCGAATGTAGGGGGCAAATAAGCTTTTAGAAAATCTGAAACCAGAACCGGAAGTTAAACATGTTTTTTGGTAGCATTTGCTGCAACTAATATTGTTTCTTTATATTACTTAATTTCTTAATTTAATTTTTTATTTACTGTAAAGATGTATTCATAAAAATACAAACAAAGCATTTCTTGACTTTTGTAAGCCGCTAAACATTGGGTATTCTAGACGCTCGTTAGTGACTTACGCTTAAACGCGCGATTGTTTCTAGTACTATAACGTTGTGCAGTAATACTTTTGGAAATAAAAAACATAAAAGCTTTAAAGTATAGGAAAATTCAGGCAATTTTTTAAAACCACGTTTCCTAATGAATTGTTGATATATCCTTGTACTGCGAAGTTATAAAAAACGAACTCTACGTTCAGGAAATATGAAAACCTAATCACAGACAGACATTTTCAATAAGTGGGTTTCTCAAGCCTCAAAAACTTGTATTTCGCTCAAAATGTTGAAATATTCATGAAATCAATACTGGCTATACTGAAAGCATGGGAAAGTACAAAGCAGGTAGGTAGTTCGACAAACAAAGTGAATGTCGCAAACAATCGAAAAGAGTGGGTACCTATTGTAAATAAGAGGATATAAAGGAGGTTTGGGGTCACGTTCAGAGGATAAAACGCTAAAGGTATTTATTTTCTGAAACAGAAAACCCTAAACCTTTTGTTGAGTGCTTTCAAATTAATACGCTACACAAAAAGAATGTTAAAAACCCACCCACATCCACGAAGTGGCTACAATATTTGTCCAAAATTTCTTCATCTTTTTCGAATCTCGTGTTATTAACTTTTCAGTTCAGGCAAGGAAATTGATTTATGAAAGCGACTTTGTTATCAGTATAAATCTTCCTTACGCATCCTTTCCAATGCCGGAATAATAAGAGGTGAGAGATTTTCAAGATGCGAATGTACCCCTTGAAATACTAAAACACTCTAAAGCGGAGTTCTTTATCAGCTACGTCCTCTAGTATCAAATGTTATTGAAAGCTTATCGTGAAGACCTTTACGGAATCAATAATTCAACGGTGTCAGCAATTTTTTTTAACAAAAACCAACGTGTTAACGGTCATTCTTTTTTTTAAGTATCATGAGGCCGTGCGTGAGCACGACTCCATGATTCCCATCCCACCTCCTTACCCGGGCTCAGCGCACTTCAACGCTATTCACCGGTCTAACATGCCCCACCCCTGAAAGACATGCAACCCAACATACACACCACACACCATCCATGGACGCCGGATTTAACTTATTCAGAAAAATTTCCGACGGGCAGAAGACTCGAACCTACTGCCGTTGGGA
Source organism: Ctenicera cuprea (assembly GCA_958336395.1). Lineage (NCBI taxonomy): Eukaryota > Metazoa > Arthropoda > Insecta > Coleoptera > Elateridae > Ctenicera > Ctenicera cuprea. The sequence continues at coordinate 15,332,484 of OY284495.1, read as the reverse complement.
GTCTAGTTTCAAAGCTTGGGACTTTAACAGACCACCCGCTGGCCCTACGGTAATTCTAAACACCAATGTACAATAAACATGTGTTCCAAATCTAATCTTTTAACCCGTAAAAAATTATTTCAACAGAATATTTTACATAAAACTTGCGTAAGAAAGTATGCCCAGCTATGAAGAAACCCTTATTATAATTGCATCCGTATTAAAAAAAAAACACTCAAGTTTCCAAATAATCAATCACACAGGTTGGGTGGGAATTCGATACAGGGGAAGAGCAGCAAATCGCCCTATCGCAGAATCAAGTGGCAATATCCTAATATGGCAACCACGTCTCGAAAAAGAGATTTATCTTACTTAAGTTTGAATTAGATTAAGTTACGCCCACCACACATGTACAGCGATCCAGCACAGATATTCACTTTGTAAATGACTTTTTGCACGAAATATGAACATTATGTTGAAATGATTCTTACGTATATGATATTTTTACCTACCGTTTTATAATTGTTATTATTATTATTACTATTATGTCGGTTTAAAAAGTAATATTGTTAATGGTAGGTTTACTAAAAAAAATTAAGGGTTCTCTCTCTAAATGTGCAGATTACGGCATGATTATAAAAAACGAAACCAAACCATACAATTAGGTTAGGTTAATTAATCGAATGTGTATGTTAAGCAATATCATGATGAAGAAATAATGCGGAAAGTGAAAAATGGAAGTTGGATGGCTTGACCAACATGACAAAGGGGAAAGCATTTCGCTTGGAAGTTCCCATACGCCATCATATATTTTTACCTTTTATTTTCCTTCATAATTATATCACAAAGTAGTAACAGAATCAGAATATTTGCAATACGTTAATTATGTAATCAGTTCCCGATAATTAGCAGCATTAGACTCGGAACGCCTACAAGAATATAAGCTGTAGCATTTAGAATCTAGATCGCCTCACGATATAACGGCAAGAACCAACGGTTTTCTTTTTAACGTGGCAGAAGAGATACTTTGGGATTTAAAAGGCATCACAGATCAGATGACAAAATTTGTCAATTCAAAAATATGGGAAGAGGGGTACAACCCAACAAATTATGCATCAGAAATATAAGTTGACTGTTGGTCTACTGTCTTTGATAAGAAGCTTTAATAAGATTTTGTATCGGCCTCGGAGGCGAAAAAAAGTCACTGGAAAAAATCAAGGAAAAAAGTCCACGGAAAAAAAGTCCCCGGAACAAAAATCTCCAGGAAAAAAGTTTCCGGGAAAAAAAGTCTCCGGAACAAAGTCTCCAAGCAAAAGTCCCCGGAAGAAAGTCCCGTGGAAAAAGTTCACGAAAAAAAGTCCCCTGGAAAAAAGTTACCAAAAAAAGTGTTTTTCAAAAGCCAAAGATAGAATCGCGTTTCAGTTAAACCGGAAGTCGGTAATTTTGCTTTTGTGCCCAAAAACTGCATCAGTTTTTTTAATTATATGTATAGTAATACTAATAATCTAGCAATTCAACTAGCCCTGAATTTATCGGTATAATCAAAACATAAGCTTTTTAATAAACTCACTGCCAACGATAAACACTATACAAAAAACAGGTTTATCTTAACGTATTTTACATTAAAAACATTTCAGTGTTTTCATGAGTTTTGCCCTTCTTTTTAAAGTTTTTCTTTTGTTTCAAGAGACTTTCATTTTTTCCGGGGATTTTTCTTTTCAAGAGCCATTTTATCGGAGAGTTTCTTTTTCAAGGGTCTATTTTTCCGGAGACTTTTTTTCCAGAAACTTTTTTCCAGGGGACTTTTTTCCACAGACTTTCTTTCCAGGAAACTTTTTTTCCATGGGCTTTTTCCGTGACATTTTTCCGGGGACTTTTTTCCCTAGATTCGATGGAGAGGAGCGAAATTAAAACGAAGAGAAGAAGGGTGTGTAGCGAGTGTCTTGAGGTACAAAACGTGAATTTTCGTCAAAATCTCACAATGGGGGTTTTCCAAGACCGCATTAGAAAGTAAAAATAGGCGAATCACTTCGCCTGGACTTTCCCATACTTCAAAAACTTTTATTTCCATATTTTCAAAAGTATTTTTGTTCAGTGTTACAGCCGCAACTCCAGCGAGTACGTCCGTTTCAGCATAATCAGTATGCGCGCGCCTAAGATTTGCAATGTTTAGAGACTACAAAAGTTTAAAAAAAAGAATTATTTTGGCACTATCTCAAAATTTGATGAATACTGAACAAAAAATGGCATAACATAACAGAACAAATTATTTTCCAGTATATTAAAAGGTTATATAGTACCATTCATACGTATAAGCTTCAGTACCATGTAGTATGTTCTTGTAATAGGACTATTATGGAGCAATTCTCTCGGTACAGTACTACTACTGTAATGGTGGGATGTCATTACAGTCAATGTTGGGGTGTAAAGCGTTATTATTAAAATACTTTTGAACATACCGGAAGTCACAATATGTCTTGCAAAGTACATCGCTCAGTTTTTGATAAATTAAAAAAAATAATATAGGTACATCGCACGCCGCTTGGGTTGCATAATCTTAGCTGCAGCCGTATTCCTCTTAGGTTGAGACAGGTCAAAGGGATCCGGATTTAATATAAAAAGAAGTACTGCCTCCTTATTGGCTTATTTATTATTATAAACAAACAGAAACTAATACGTGGGAGACACAGCCGAAGGGTTTCGTTAGTTTATATTAAACAGAAATAAAATCAGGTAAAACAGCCACAAACAAACAAAAAAGTATTTCAACTTTCTTCAAAAAAATAATGTAGATAATCTTAAACAATTGAAGTATGCATCTTCGTCACATTTCTGTAAGTAACTAAAAAAATTGTCTTTTAACTTCATTTGGCATCTGAATTTAAAATAATTGCCACAGTCTTTTCCGTAAATAATTCGTACCTCACGCACCATAAAAAGTTGAACTAACTTAGACTGAACACATAAATCGCATTTTCGTAACTTATTTAGGTTTGCGCCTATTTACATAAGAACTTCTCCGCGAAGTTTTCTTAACCCGGCGTCGGTTATGTGAAATAAAATCACAAGTTCAGTCAGGTGGGGTGTGACAAACCCCCACTAGTTATTGTAAAAAAAAAAACCTTGGTAGCTTTAAACTTTTTTTTCTTCACATATATTTATTAATTAGACCTTATTTTAATTAAAAAACGAAACAATAATTATTTAATCATTTTATTTAAATTAAAAAACATTTTTTTTTCAAATTTTAAATTCTTTCAACAGAAAAAACTACTCTAACTAACGATATATTTTTTTAAACTTTGATAAGTTCTATCAAAAAATACGTAAAAGTTTATAACATAAAAAATGAAGATAAACACATTATCGAAAAGATTATAACAATAAGTTTAATAATGTAAAAGTTATTGAATGTCAAAATTGGCACAATTTGCGCAATAAAATAGTGCATGTTCCATACATAAATAAGAATTGCACTTCTCACATGCATACTTTGTTTTCCGGTCTCGTGTTCTAGGGCATACACTACATCTTCCAGCCATTAAGTTTACTTTTTTCTTCGGCGGCTCCGATGGTTCACCAAGAACAATATTTATTTTGTCACGCAAAACACGTGTAAGGCGATCATTACCTTTTCTCTTATTAATTTGATCATTAACCAATGCAAGGCCCAATCCTCTCAGAAATTCTCTTCTTTTTATCTTCTCTAAATTGTTGTTGAGTTTATAAATGATTTGAGCATTTATTCCAGCGGTATTCATTAACGAAAACATAACAGTAAGCGGCCATCTTCTACTGTTTCGTGCAACATTATAAGATGCGGATAATTCGTCAACAACATCCACGCCAGATTTTGTTGAATTATAAAAAGTAATCATTTCTGGCAACCTTTTCTCGCCAGATTCTTCGTCTATCGAATCATCATGGTGAAGAGACGATAACAGTAAGACATTTTTGCCTTTCTTTGGAACGTAAGATAGTAATGTCGTATCTTTTTGAAAACCAAAACGACTAGAACGTTCCTCCCTTGTTTTTACTTGCAGAAAAGAAATAGGAATTTGTCTCTTATTCTTACGTAGTGTTCCCACGGCTGTAAGTTTATGATTGCTATATAAATCTTTGACCAGTTCGTAGCTGGTATACCAGTTGTCGAATGTTACATTTCTGTTTGTACCCGATATTGGTGCAATCATCCGAATAGCAATATCTTTGGCAGAGTTACTCATTTGATAAGGCCCGTCTGGTTGTTTGCCAGTATATACTTCTAAATTAAGAACATAGAAGGTCCTAGCGTCCACCAGTGCTTGTACTTTAATTCCGTATTTTGAGGGCTTATTGGGAATATATTGTCTGAAAGAACACCTTCCCCTAAACGACTCTAATTTTTCATCTAAAGTTACATATTCGCAAGGCGAATATGCTATTTGACAGTTTGTTACAAATTTGTCAAATATGGCTCTTATTGGCGCCAATTTATCTAACTTGCGCCTGTCTGCTCGATTAGTAAAATTGTCGAAACGAAGACCCGACAATAGGAATGTAAATCTTTTATAAGCCATGGTACAGGGAAAAATATCCATCCCAGTTCCATCAATCCTCCATAAATCTTCTAAATTTCTATGATTATTACGGAAGACGCCTGCCAAGTAAAGTAAACCAAATACTGCTTTTATTTCAATTTCACAGGTTGGACCAACAAAACTTTTATCTGTGTAGTTAGTCGCTTTATCATTAATTTTTAGATTAGTGAAAGCCGTTATATCTGTAATCATTTCAGCGTCAATAAATAGTGACCAACAATCAAGGATTGTTTTAGATTGACTAGCATACGGTTTAACACATGGCAAATGTGAAATAATATTTTCACATCTTACTCTAACTCTCTGATTAAATGGACTGTTCATCCACTTTGTACCGTCTTTGCCAACAAAATACCTTTTTCTGTAGGGTCTTGTTTCATCTGCACTTTCTTCTGTACCCTCGCTCAAAGTATCTTCCCTCTCTTCTAAATTAACTTCTTCTTCTTGTCTTTCCTCTTCTGTTTCCTCTAATATTTCATCATCTTCAGCTTCACTTCCACTTTCGATGTCTATAAAATTATCGTCCTCATCTTGTATCTCCTTCCAGAATGCTAGAAGCCGCTCTTGCTCCTTTTCGTAAGAAGCCATAACTTTCTAGAAGTTAAACAATTTTATTGTTGATACAGAAGTCAAAAAACACAAAAAAAGTAGAATATTTATTATATAAAAAACTTACCTTACTTTGGTTAGGTGGGGTTTGACACACCCGGCAGTAATTGAAACGCGTGTATGTTGTAAGACGTTCAATGGAACACTGATTTCGCGTCGATACAGTGTACTAGAAGATCAAAACGGAGGCTACTGAACGACCGAGCGGCGCATGTGCAGTTTTCACAAAACTGCGAGCAATTACATTTTCTTGGGGTTTGTGACACCCCACCTAACCGACGCCGGGTTAAGGAAGTTTCCAAGTTCCCTCCAATGTGTCAGGGAAACGTGCCAGGCGTGTCAGACTTGAGGCACTTTCTCGAATAGAGGCCGTAAATGACATCTACATTATTCTTAGACTGAACATTCAGGAATATTAATAAAATCGTCGTTCGCGTTGTTGCGATTGTAGCGAACCCTAATTTGCTACTTCATATTCTAAACAATGAAGGGAAACCTTTCTAAATGCAGAGCTTTGTTTTCTCCATTTCTCGCTTGCAGTTTGTAGCACGAATAGAAATGCCGAGGTGCACTTTACCCGATTTCAAGTTGCAAACTGGAAGTTTGCCAGCGAAAAGTTCGTGCAGTTACAAATCATCTTTTTCGTTTACTCATCCGGTAGATTTTTCTTTGTTTATTCTACAGTATTGTAAATGGAATTTCCATGCAGTAATTGTCCTTGGTCTTTGCCTGCTTTGAATAAACAAAGAACTTGAATCTCCCAACCCGAAAATCTAAATCTGAAAAGATTCATATATCACAAAACACAATAAAAAAATCCAGTTCTGCTGTTTAGCTGAATTAATTTGAAACAATTCATAATTAAAAAATTCTTCTCGTGAAAAACAAAAATAATTAAATGAACGTATGACGACGCAACGCGACGGAACAAACTGAACAATAAAGGAGAGCTCGCTTAATTAAGTGGTTTCATTTCAAATAAATTAGAAATAGAGTTTCAGAACATTTTCTGAAATACGAACGGGTGAATTCCAATTACACTTTAATTAACATCACTGACAGCGAGGACGCTATATGTAATAATTAAATTGCAACCCATCCCTAATGCAAATACACGTTCCATTTAATATTAAAATTGCCGAATGCGACATTTTATCATATAAAGTGCAGGAAAAAATTTAAATTAAAAATGATTAATTAGAGCCATTTGTAATAGTTACGACCTAATTAGCGTTAGTTTCTCTGAAATTATTTCATTTATTTTAGGGCGTATCTGAAAATTAAAATTAAGCCGGATAACTAATGGATTGAAAATAGCACGTCCATGAGTAAGCTGGGACTACGAACCGAGCATTAAAAAAGCTCGTGATATTTAACAGATCAAAGAAACTGAGTCTGCAAAAAATAACGTACCTCGCCACCATCTTGATTAATCAAAGAAAAATAAGTTGCCTTTAATGGTTAAATTTAGGCAGAAAGAGTGTCTAAACATTTCGCTTGAACTTTTCATACTTAAAAAATAATTACTTTTGTTGTTTTCATAAATATTTCATATTATATAAGGTATAGGATGTAGCCTACTGCACATTTATCAAAAAATACGATTTTTAATTTTTTCGGGGAAGACTGTATAAAATTCAAGAATAAAATATGTCGACCCAAAAATTGGCTAAGATAAGCCTTCCCTAATTATTATTAAAGTATCGAAGTATCGAAAATATCGAAAGTATCAAAAGTATCGAAAGTAGGGCTGTCAATCCCGGACGAATATTTCAATCCCGGGATTTCGAGACCAAAAATTTGTAATCCCGAATTCCGGGATTGATCGCTGTGGAAGTATTATGCAATATCAATGTAATTTCAAGTTTTATTTAATTAAAAACAGTAACAAACGCACAAAAGTATTACTATTATGGATTATTGAGTATATAATTTATTTGTTATTCATATTTTGTAAAAACTATTGAAGAAAAACGAATGCATCGAGCATATCCGACCGAACCTAAACTTGACCGAATTTTAGTGGAGAATGTGCCAGCTGTCGAGAAGGCCCTCTCAGACTCTACACTTGCAGGAAAAATCGATAATAAAAAATCGTAGGATAATTGTAAATTAAATCCTCTTGTGCCACCGTTTTCAAATAACTCCATTTCTTTGGGTAAAGTAGAAGATAGCAAAACACTCTTGACTCCTAAAAAAAGTAAAATAAATAATTCTGGGAAGAACCGAACAAAGCCATAACACGCGCCTTAAATAGCGATCATATTTCAAATCAGAGTCGATCATCGTCGATCCCGAAAATCCCGGGAACAAAACTAGTGCAGCCCCGGAATTTTTGGGGTTCAAAATTTTGACGATCCCGGTTTTCGGAATCGCGGTTTTCGGGATCCCGGGATTGACAGCCCTAATCGAAAGTATTAAAGTATCGAAAGCATCGAAGTACGGAAAATATCAAAAATACTAAAAGCTTCCAAGTAAGGAAGTACCACTAGTTACTCATTTTTGCAATAAGGAAAACTAGCCAACTTCAAATATTGAATCAAAAATTATAACGCTATTTAAAAAGTAAAGTTGAGGTTACTTTCGGCGAATAGGGCTGGGCAGTGTCGATACTTACTCAAATTGATACTAATATTCAAATGAATTGAAGTATCAAAGGTATCGAAACATTGAAAGTATCAAAAATATCGAAGTATCGAAAGTATCAAAGTATCAAAAATACGAAAGTATCGAAGTATCAGAAGTGTGAAAAATACCGAAGTATCGAAATAATCGAAAGTACCTACCAATTGTGGCCCATTTTTGCACTAAGGAAAACTAGCCAATTACAAATGTTAAATAAAAAAATACAACACTATTTAAAAAGATAAGTTGAGGTTACTTTCGGCGAATATGGCTGGGCAGTGTCGATACTTACTCAAATCGATGCTAATATTCAATTGAATCGAAGTATCAAAAGCATCGAAACATCGAAAGTAACAAAAATATCGATGTATCGAAAGTATCGAAGTATCGAAAATACAAAAGTATCGAAATATCAGAAGTGTGAAAAATACCGAAGTATCGAACGTATCGATAATATCGAAAAAATTAAAGTATCGAAAGTACCTACCAATTGTGGCCCATTTTTGCAATAAGGAAAACTAGCCAATTTCAAATGTTGAATCAAAAATTACAATACTATTTAAAAAGATAAAGTTGAGGTTTCTTTCGGCGAATAGGGCTGAGCAGCGTCGATACTTACTCAAATCGATACTAATATTCAAATGAATCGAAGTATCGAAAGTATCAAAAGTGTCGAAGTATCGAAAGTATGAAAGCATCGAAGTATCAAAAATACGAAAGTATCGAAGTATCAGAAGTATGAAAAATACCGAAGTATCGAAGGTATCGAAAAGATCGAAAGTATCAAAGTATCGAAAGTACCTACCAATTGTGGCCCATTTTTGCAATAAGGAAAACTAGCCAATTTCAAATGTTAAATCAAAAATTACAATACTATTTAAAAAGATAAAGTTAACGCCACTTTCGGCGCAATTTCTGCAAAAATGTTTGTTCATACCTTTAATAACAATTGAGATTTGAGATTTTTTTTAAATCAATGTCTTTTCTGACTTTTGAACGAAAACTCGAAATCTCAGGGTTGTAATTTTCGATACTTCGATACATTCAATACTTTTGATACTTTCGATAATTGCGATACTTTCGATATTTTGATACTTTTGTATAGTATCGATACTTGATACCCGTTTTGCGGTATCGCCCAGCATAATTAAGAATAGTTATGTTATGATTATACCTAATTCAGGCACCATTCTGCAAATTATCGAGTAACGTTTGTCCTCCTACGGCTATTGGAATGACCAGAATTTACACCGACCTGGCAACACATTTTTGACTACATAAGCATTAAAGCCTAATTTTAAAAATTGTCCCGGCCGCCATTTTAAAATTTTGCAGTTAGAGTGTTCGAACAAAACAATCATTTTGATTTAGTGGTTTCTATCTAGAAAGGCGCAACACTTGTATTTCTATCAAAATCTCAGAATCGAATTTATTCATACATAAATTTGACACATTGTTACATAATAAGAGTAGCGAAATTCTTAAATTGTTCACCTTCATTATTCACGCAATCTGGCAATTTACTGACATGAATAATATAGAAATAATCAGCTATTACTGAACTGTGGAAGATTCAACGCCCATACTCTTCTTCATATTTAAATCAAAAAATTAGTATTATTGATAACATTTTTAAATAAATATAATTTTTTACACCCTCATATGTATTATATTTAATAAGTGATAATATGTTATGTGTTTCTAAAAATATTTCATTTTGATCTTCGCAATAAAAGCACATAAGATTCCAATATTACCCTATTAAATTTTAATTATTCTTCTACGCTGTTTCGTTTTCACATAAAAGCAAATATTAAACTTTTATCGCATTTATGAACACTTGAATTTAACTACCGATTATGAGGTTTTAATGAAAACCAATCTTCCTTGTTCAAACACCTCAGTGTTTTCGTTAAAGCCACAACAACGAAGTATCGAGTAGCTAAGTGGAAATATCGTGAAATAAAAGGGTTTTATAAAACGGTTATACCAAAAGGGTGAGAAGCGGATGTTAGGGGGCGACTCGTCGGCGCCGTCTAGGACCCACGTCGATCATGGCAATTCATTGTTAATGCCGTCTCGCATGTACGAAACTGTAATTGAAATAATGGAAAGTGGGTGAAGCTGATGGGGTGACCTGCTAATTTTTAAATGGAATGTATGATAAGAGTTAAATGATACAATTTAGAGTTAGCAGCCAATGAGAAGAATAAACGAACAATGTTATTTTTTTTAGTAGAAATACATTGTAATTCCCCTTTTTTTTAATTAGACACATCTATCTACAGATTCGCGCGGAGTTTTAGCTACTTCTGTTACAAAATAAAAGAAAAAAGTTTAGATTAGAATACTGCTAATGCTAGCTCATTGCACTCTAGGCTCAGGATGCCTATAAGAATACCAGTGCAGGAAGAAGACGAAAGTTTACTATGTCTTACAAGAAAACGTTAATAAAAGCATAATATTGATTTTCACACATAAAACTTTGTATTATAAGAAACACGCAACCAGTAAATGAAATCTGACCGACAAAAATGGGGAGAAATGAAGCTAGCAATGCTTATTGTTAATTCAGATGGGGTAAAAAAACAGTGACAATGAGGAAATTGAATTAATATACATATATTTTAAAATACGCACTTGTTACGATCGTATACAAAATCAAATTGGCATCATTTTATTTACAATCTTGTGAAGCGTAAAGAAATGCAAAAAGAACCCGCAATTATCTAGCAAAAATATATGTAAGAGCATATAAATCCGGCATCTACTTATTGTGAGTTACAAGCTGTTTAACTTAAAAGCGGCATTTTCCATTTACCGTCGTTTTAAATATAAAGGAACCAATTTTTAAACTTTGAAAAATTTACAAACTAAAAAAATTATAAAAAAAATACTAAATGTAAGCTTACTCCTAGCTCTATTTGGTTACAAATTGATAACAACATTGTTTGGCGAGTTCTTAATAATTATGACATGATTTAACGAATTTCAATGGCCTTGGACCGCTCCGCTACAACATCTTCATTCTACGAAATCTAAAATATAATGAGTAACCCCCCAATTCCTCCCGCAGCCATTAACGTCGATGGGCTGTGGTCGGCTGCAACAGTGGACAAGCGCGACCACCTTTCATTGGGAATGCCGAACCCGGCCGCTGTCCTGGCTCAGGTTTTTCCGTGGTTTTCCTGAACCAGAAGATGAATACTGTGACAGTACTATCCACGGAAATCTTCCCTTCTCTAAATTACTTGCTCTAACCTTTAACATCCTTTCCCGGTTTGCCTATTCCCCCCCCCTCTCTCTCTCGCTGTTTTTTTTTCCTATGGTTGCTATCACATTTGTTGGCAATGCTTAGCAGCGAAACCATATATAAACAAGGCATTTACATCAACGTTTACAGTTTACTTCTTCAGGATCTTTCAGAACCTCCAAAGAAATAACTGCTGGAAAATTTCGCTTCAGGATCAATCAGAACGGTTCAAAGCAAAACAAACCTCCTACTAGTTAAAGCTACACGTTGCCTAAAAATCGAGCATTAGCCTCCGGGTAATTCCAGAAAAGCCCCCAGCTCCTCTAAGAGCTCCAAACCAGCTTTCGGTTCGAACTAACGGTCGGTCCTTAGCACTAGCTGCACCAGGTCTTGTCGAAGCCCCCATAACATCACTAGCCCCTTTAAGAGCGAAGCAGCGGCTAATCAGGTCTCGGCGAATCCTCATAGTACGAGCTCCTTCTCAACGACGCAGCGCCCCGCAAGGACCACCACCAAGACGTGTAAGTACCCAGCCCGAACTTTATACGTGAATTGCACCCTTCTGAAGCTCTAGCCGGAGCGCGTTCATTGCGTTTTCAATTAATTTGTTTATATAGAACTTGTTGTTCGTGCAAATTAATTTGTTATTTGTTTTGTTATTTTGAATTATACTGTTTGTTTGATCTTGTTGTGTTTGATGTTTAATGTTTTAATATAATTTTGTTAATGAAATAATAATATCTAAAACTAATAAAAGTGTTAATTAATTTTTGTAAATTTTCCAAATACCTTTCGAGTTTTTGAAGTTTCGCAAATAATTTCGTTGTTTACCAAACAAATTCCCCTTTTTTTTCATTAAATTAAAATCTAAAATATTCTAAATGGTCATAAAGCAACGAAAACAAAAAACTAAAACAATATATAGCCATATTGAGAAAAGTCCTAGGAAACTTTAACGACCTTACCAAAATATTTTATATAAAATATTATGCAGATTGAATTTGCGATATTACATGAAAAATTCAGAGAATTTTCGAGCTAAATTATAAATGCAGCTCCGCTTTAGCGAATAATAAACAAAACAGCAAATATTAGTAACAACTCCTTGGAATTCGTGGTTTGAATATTCCTAGGTTATTATAAAGAATTAAACTCTTCTTGAAAGTACTACTTACTCTATTGGTAAACCAATTAACGAAAATTAGGACTGGATGCCAAACCAATTATAGTGCCGCTATTGCATAACATACTGCATTGTAAATATTAATATAAAACCATGTATCACAATTCGTGACAAATGTATGCGATTGAAAAAAAAAAGAAATTAAGTTCAAACAAAACAACAGCTATATTAAATTTATAATAAAATTCAAGGTACAACCGTGATTGAATAAAAATAAAAAGAAATGTGTGTCGAGCACGCAAGTTCTAAGTGAAACTTCTTAGCGTGTTCTCACTAAAAGTGAAATTTAAGTTGTATGATTTAACAGAAAAAACGTTTGTGTCCTGTTCTAGTTGGCTGTAGGAACGCTATAAAAACGTTAATCCGCGTGAGTCAGTTACAATAAAACTTAATATATGTAATTTTTATTATCTTCTTTCTATCTCAGCGCAATGCGGATAACTTTATCGAATAATTCCGCCATCTTGCCTACGGTGTGTTTTACGACGTTGCTTGTAGTATTATAATAACAAAATAGTGCATTAAAGTTTAGTTGATGAAAGCAGTACTCTTTCTTAAGGTTCTTAAAGCGGCATTATTTTATACTACGTACTTTGCCAATCTAAACTCAATACAGGAGCGTTTTAATTCCTTAAAGGTCGGCGAAATTATCAATTAAACTTTTTACTGAAGCGATAACGTGATACATACGTCGATAAAATAAAGTTACAGCTTACACTATTTTAATTTCACTACAAACGTTTTTGTAGTAGTTTTAAAAGTCTCATTTTCATACGACAAACTTTTGTTATTAATTAACGTGAAAAATAAAAATTATATGCATTGGGATTTTTATACTTATTTTGAAACTTCATGTGCATTTAGCACCTATATTTTTTTAGTAGCTATTTGCATTATAATGTGTTTTGTCGTTAATTTTTAAATTCGCCCAAACAAATGTCGAGAAATCAAAAGACGGAACTGGTTTGCCGTCTTTTAAATCCCCATATTTTACTCTCAGGTGTATTCGATTTTTACTAAAGCCAGTAGGTGGAGCCACCAAAGGATTTTTTAAATTCAAATTAATAATCGAGTAGGTTTTCGGTCGAAAACAACGACACTTGATTGATCGTTTTCAAAATATTAAAAATTCTGAACTGAATCTGCATCAACGATAAATGTATCACCGATAATGAATAAAATTTTATAACAGTAAGAATTCTTATTAATTTTAATGAATCCACACGTTAAATAGGTGCGGCCCATCGTAATCGCAGCTCATTTACTAACAAAAGTGTATTTAAACGTGGAAATATTTATTTCAAATTTCATACAGTTTATGCGGGATCATCTGTGAGCGTAACCAACTGTCCACTCGCCACACGCAGTAGAATGGTACTGACTGACAGAACACATAAGGCTACGTACTAGCGGGCAGCCGCTAGAATAACCATGTAAGCAGAGATGCCAGTAATTACGCGGGTTAATATCATCCGCCTTGCAGTTCCGTTCTATACGTTCACACGTTACTCCCTCCGGCTGCCGCTAAAGAAGTTTCACTTCAAAGACAATGCAAGTTATTTTATATTTCCTCTACCACATCTTCCAATATTTGAACAAAATACAAAACCTTGTAGTGTATCTACTTTACTGAGCAAGTAGTCACTTACTGTCTTCCCAAAAAAAATTTACTTGCCAAAAAAGGTTCACATGAACGTTTTCATGATATCTTTGTGATCTATGACATGCAGTTGTTAAAATTGCTTTTACTACTAAGATTTATAAGCCGCATTAAAATTTGAAACCACACCGCAACAAATACACTGTAAGGGAATATGTCTGATGAAGTAGCTGGCCATAGCTTACAGGAACATGAAGCTCAGATTAGAACAATGTAAGTCAAAATCGGGCTTTCCGTCTGAATTCTTAAAACAAATTGCTTGCGAAGTGGTATACGGTTTTTATTCACTTATTACTAAACTGTTCTTAGCAGGTCACTAATGCTGTCATAAAGTATTAAAAAAGAAATCTGTTGCGCGAGTTTAACATTCCAAGTTTAATTGGGTGGCAATTATGCAAACCTAAAATTCTATTGCATTTAGGGGAAAAAACAAAGTTTTTTCTGTCTAAGTATTGGATGATACAATTAAGAATCCTGCTCTCATGTCAAATTATAACTATTACGATCTGAAAAATGGCGCCAATTATAATCATAAAGAAAAAGGAAAAAACTAGAAGTGTAAGTAGTGAAAAAAAGTAAATTCAAACAAAAAATAATTAACTTTAAAAAAAAAAGAAAACCGACTTCAAATAAAAACACAAAAGTGACATAAGTTAACTAAAAAGCAAAAAATTAATGTTTTTTATGCAACAGTTTAATACTTATTTGTTGTTCCGTTTAATGTAATTAAGAAATTGCTGTTTATTATATAATTATTAATTGTTTTATAATTTTTAAGTCGGTGCCAAGTAAAAGATAAAAATTATATACCTTGCTACAATAACAAATTAGATTCGAATTTTTATGTTTTACTTGGCACCGACTTAAAAATTATAAAACAATTAATAATTATATAATAAACAGCAATTTCTTAATTACATTAAACGGAACAACAAATAAGTATTAAACTGTTGTATAAAAAACATTTATTTTTTGCTTTTTAGTTAACTTATGTCACTTTTGTGTTTTTATTTGAAGTCGGTTTTCTTTTTTTTTTAAAGTTAATTATTTTACAATTTTAAGTGATGGGTAGACCTAGTAAGGATGCTTTTCGAATGAGGAAATGACGGCTTGCTGAAACGGAAGATGAAATACGGAAACACTAAAAAGTCGGTTAAAAAAATAGATTTTGAGGTGTATCTTCGAAGTTCAAGCTCCAATACCAATGAAATTATAATGGGACCACCTTGGAACTATACTGAACCCAACACAAAAAAATCATTAAAATCGGTTCATAAACAAAAAAGTTATGCCCGAACATACATAAAAAAAAATAAAAAAAAAACATA
Organism: Ctenicera cuprea; assembly: GCA_958336395.1. Classification (NCBI taxonomy): domain Eukaryota; kingdom Metazoa; phylum Arthropoda; class Insecta; order Coleoptera; family Elateridae; genus Ctenicera; species Ctenicera cuprea. The sequence continues at coordinate 15,317,267 of OY284495.1, read as the reverse complement.
TATACAGACGAATTGAGAACCTCCTCCTTTTTTTGAAGTCTGTTAAAAAAGCGCATAATGTAGAACGGTAATCAAGTCGGGACAAAAAACAAATAAATGTAAATTAAACGGAAGTTTCAACGTTGCAACAATAGAAAAAATAGGTTCTTCATTGATACATAAAACGGGCAACTTCCAGTAGGATGAGCAATTCATGAAAAAGCAATGAGCCTTAAAAAACCTTTTACCCCTAGTACGAAAACGGGAAGGCATCATAATAAATAATATACGAATACGATTCCTTCTATTCATAGTAAAATTATAAATAGAAAGGACAAAGCGCCTGCGTATTTGGCAGCTTGTTATGCCGAAAGTGTTTGTTAAACACATGTGTATGCACTTGAAATATTACTGAATCATTCCCTCTATAAATACCAATTTAATATACCTACATGTACTTACGCTCAATAAACCAGAGTTCAAACAACACAAGATTGATATGTACCAAGTTTGTTTATTTAGTTCGACGCTTTATTGTTTCTATTATTTGCTGTCCCATTCACACAATTCGCGAAGAAACTTACCCGGAAATTTCTACCAGTTGTAAAAACATGAAAAGCAATTTAGGAAAAAAAGCAGGGAAAAATTTATTCAATATCAAATGTGGTTGAGGAGTTAGATCTGTTTAATATGCAGTTTGAACGTCACCACCAAAGCGTTTCCTTCCGCTGAAAGACGTGATTATTTGACGCAGCCTGACACCGTTACTATCGTCGATGGTAACACCCAGATGTTACATAGTCAAACTTTCGTGAAGAATATTGCACATTAAAAACATCATTTCAGTTTTTTGATTAAAAACATGTAATATTGAATATTAGGATTTTTTGTTACAAAAGTTGACAAACACAAGTATTTTATTTGGCAAGATAACACAAACAAATGTTTTTTGTTGATATTTCACATGAATCAATCAATGTGATTGTTTGACGAAAAACGTAAAACATGAAATAAAACTGACGGAGCCTGAAAAATGTTTGAGGATGCGGTCCGAAAATTAAGAGAACCGTAATATTTTATTTTCCACAATTTCGATGGCCCCTTAAAAATATTTTTTTGTAAATACTTAAGGAAACCCTTGACCGATTTGGTATGCATACTAACCACGTGAATTTACATGTATGCCAAACAATAATATAAAATTCGCTAGAGGGCGCCAGTTACGGGCAGATGCCTTCAGTTTTCCTACAGTAACTTTTTCGTGTAAATTTTTTTAAAACTTTTTATAGACGAATCAAATGCAGAATTCGATTTTGTAAAAGAAATTATTATTGTGTTTGTTTCGTACGAGGCGCTTTTTACGAACTATTTCAACTTTTATGAAAAAAACGAGTTGCCATGAAACTTTTGATAGGTACTTAATACTTTGCGAGATAACATCTCAGGGTGGATTCAACACAATACAAAAGTTTATATGAACATGTGTCCGGAAACGTGTCCTTACAGAGTTACAGCTTCGTTTTTTAGGTATTTATAATTTGATACAATGGCGAACGCAAGTAGCCTATCACATTTTTCATTGTAAATTAATTTATTGTCCTAAGATAATACAAAATATGGATAAATCTATTAGAGAAGTTGTTCGAACTGTAAACCTCTTGCTTCGATACATTTTTGACTCGTCCGAATAAGACACTTAACCCTGTAACGGATTTCTTATTAAGTCATTGCTAGAGCATTTTGAATTCGTAGAAGCAATTCGGCGCACCGTACGAAAAAAACAAGAATAACTTCTTTTAGAGAATCACATTCTGCATTCTGATTTGTCCATAAAAAATTCACTAACAAGTTACTGTAGAAAAACTAGGGGAATCTACCCGTAACTAGCGTCCTCTAGGTAGGAACGGGCCAAACCAACCTGGGGGAGGAGAGGATCGTCATTTTGTCAGCAGCTTTAGTTAAAATTTACCAATTTGTTGACACGATCTTAAATGAATTGTGACACCAAAGACATACAAAAATATAAACATGTTGAAAAAATAAACAAGTATTTCATTGGCAAAATTATTACAGAGTATACATAGTTTAGGTAATTATAGAGCGTCGCGCGAGACTGCAGAGGCAGAATGCAGACTTATGTCAAACCTATAAAAACAATACCTATTTTCCAAGAATCTGATTATTGAACTACACTGCCAGCGTCGAAGTGTCTCATAAATTGTATCAAGGGTGGGTGCGGCGTAAGCGTATTGCGTTCCCGGTTCCCATCGGCTGCGATTCGTTAGGATCCTGACTGAATGCAGCTAAGGTTTTGTTAATTTGTTATTCGATATGGAATCAATGGCCAATATAATGATAAATAATACCTACTCAACTTGATTAGAATCCAAAACCCGACCCCCCTCCATGGGTTCGTCCCTGCCTCTAGCGAATTAAATAAAATTATCGTTCGGCATACACGTAAACTCACTTGGTTACTATGCATACGACCTTTCATCCAAATGGGTCTCCCTAAATTTTCACAGAAAAAATCGGAATTGGGGCAAACAAAAAAATATGGGGTCTGTTAATTTTCGGTGCGGAACGTACCCCCAAAGTTACCAACAATAAAATTAGAACACCCTGTATACTCAATTACATATGTAAAATAAAAAATATCTTTATGGATTTCATTGTGAAAGGCAGACATACATAAAACGTAACTATCTGATGATATACCCAGGATGTACTTATATAAATAGGTGTGGCTTCCCGTTTGTAGCTCCATCAAATAGTCAAATGCTTCTATTTATTTCAAGGGTGAACACTATCAACGTAAAGCTGTAACACCATAAACTTTTGCAATACAAACCTTTATAAATGAATTTATGAGTTAAGCATAAAGATGTTGGTGTATACTTACTGTTATTGTTTAGTCTATTCTATATGCGATACTAGAAACAAGTATTACCTGAAACAAAAGAAAAAACATAATTAGAAATTATAGCATTGTTATGTGTAAAATTATTTTTCAAATATAAACTAATAAAGTAGATATTCAAATAATTAGCTCTATGGAGGTATTCTGAAACCACATTAATTACCTACAGTAACGATACTGAATTTTTGCTTACACGACGCCAACGAAGTTAATTTGATGTTTGCAAATAAATTCTTCGCTGTAATATTGAATAATAATTGAACTACAATTTACAAATAATAAAATGATTTTTTTAATTAAATACGAATACAAAGTTTAACGTACACATGCGACAAATTGTTTTTACACTATTTTCGTTATATTTTAATTTCAATACAGTTCGTAAAACCAGTTCACCGACCACTTTGTACATTTGTGCCTTTTTGCATTTCCGGAGTGACGCTCAACGCCAAGGTTTCCTCTTCAAATTTTCTTTTTTTTGTATTTGTTTCTTTGACCTTTCTCCCTCAGATTATTTATTTATATTGAATGTGAAATGTTAAATGCTACTTTTGTGTATTTGTTTTTTTATCCTAGACCCCCCCCCCCCCCCAAAACATTATTTTGATATTCATATTTAATGTAGCACAATGACACTACTTAATTTTTTACGTTTCTACATTTTGGTGGAGGCGCCCGGCCTAATACCAAGATTTTCTTTTACAATGGTATATTTTTGTTTGAAGTCAAAGATTACTTATTTATTTATACTAAATGTGATATAACGAAGCTCCCTTCCTAAAATCGGCATTTGCTTCGATAGTTTAAATGAAATATCGAATAATTCGATATACCGAATAAGAAAAAATTGAAGTTTAATTATTCGATAATTCAAATTTATTCGATATCGAATTTATTCAAATAAGAACGTCTTCGAATAAATACTTATTCGTTTGAATCAAACTTTGAATAGAAATTTGAATACATTCTTATTGGAATATCGCTTCAAAAAAACTTTCAAACTTTCGTTGGTCTTAAATTTCTGAATGTTTAACAGTTTATCTAAAAGTAAACATCAATTGTAAATATTAATGTAAACATTCAGTAATTATTAAAAACACCCTTATTTTAATGAAGCGATGGTTAAATTATAACTCAAATAATTCGATACATATTAGAATAATTCGACTCGAATAACTCGCTTTTTAGTCAAATAGTTGGATGGTTATTGTATAATTACTCGATAGTTATTCGAATTTCTATATACAGAATAATATTCGATGATTAATTTTATTCCTTATTCGGTAATCGCTTTGTGATATCGAACACCCCTACTCCCAAAGATTAATATACTGTGTGATATAATGGCACTACCGTATCCATTATTACCTTCGTGTATTTTCGTACAGACGCTCAACTTTCTTTTAAAAAACTCTTTTTAGTATCTATTCATTCTTGACCACTCCCTTTCCAAAATTATTGATGTATTCATAGTTAACATGATATAATGCACTACTTTATCGGATTTATTTTAACATTTTGGTAGAGACGCGGAATGATACAATGTCATTTAAAAAAATCTTTTCGTCGACCTTGTTAGAATGTTGGCTTTTCGACCCTCATTTTGTAGACGAAAGTTGATGATTGCCGCTTAGCGGGAAGAAAAGTTACTTTTCCTCCCGCTGGAAAGAAAAGTAACTTTGCTCCCCCTTTTAAATGGTTACCCTTTGTTTATTTTAAGATCTTGTGTACTAACTATGATTACCGTGGACAACAAAAGCATCTTAATTGCAAAAGTCAATTTTTACACAACTGTCAAATTAAATAATTTAATTTGCATTAATTTTTTAATGAACGTGTTTTGATAAATTTCTCATGGTCGATAAAAAAATCATATGTGAAATTCGGAAAGAAAGTGTCTTTTTCTCTTGTGTACTTTGTACTGCACCCGCGGGAAAAAAACTATCACTTTCTTCCCCTCTTACAGAAATAACTATTGTCTTGCATTGATTTTTCTTCGACTCCGCCCTGAAAAATTATTTATTCATTTATACTCAATGCAACAGAATGGCGTTAGTTTCTCAATTTTTACCTTTATACATTTTGGTGGAGGCGCACACCGCCAAGATTTGTTTTTAACATCTCCCTTTTTCCTATATTTATTTATCTTAGATCCCCTACCTAAGATTATTTATACTCAATGTGATAGAATGGCACTACCTTGCTCATTGTTACATTTGTGTATTTTGGTAAAGATTCCCAACGCGCAACTCTCTCTATATAAATATTTTCTTGTTGTTATTTAATGCAGACCTCCCTTCCGATACAGGTTATTTGTTTATTTTACTTACTTTGCTTACTTAGGTGGCTGCTCAACCCTAATTGGGCCATTGCATGCTTTTGCATTCACAATCACAATCGGGAAGTTGATTAGTCCTCAGTAGTATTATTTGGTTTATACTCGATGTAATATAATGGCACAACTTTGTACTTTTTAAGTTTCTACATTTTGGTGGCGGCGCCCTAAGTCAATATTTCCTTATCACCTTCAATTTGATGTATAATGCTATTATGATGAAATACATTATTTTTTATTCTTTACACAGGGTGTTCCGAAATTCTTGTCTTATAACAAAAAGGCATGTTGTACGTTTAAAAATAAGACAAAAAGGCTCTATAAACATGTTTCCAAAAATGCTTCCCTGAAGAGGTACAGGCGGTTGAGATTGCAGTTTTTCTTAAATAAACTATTGATCGCTTTTAACTAGGTACTTCAAATCTGATATGGAGTCATCTTTAACATGTTGCATTCTAAGTAATTTTTAACATCATCGGTTTCGTGGAGAGGGTTATTGCATGGTCACGTGACTATTAAACAAGTCTTTAACGAAATAGAAGTCATGTGACCTTCAAGAACTACTCCCCGGACCAAAACGATTTTCAGGACATCGGGACCAAATTCCAAGTCTCGGGACTATTCCTCTCTGATTGCACGCTGGTAGGTGGTATAGTTACTAAATGTTCATAGCATAACTGGAGATTTCGCCCACGACACCCCCACTTCTTTTTTAATTATTGGGGCCATGTTTACTTTTTCTTTTAAAGACAATTCTTGATTTTCCTCCTTCCTCAACTGGGACAGCGGAACATCATCTTGCTGTGCCTACTGCTTTTGCGCATGTTTGGTGACGTTACTATAATTTCGGGACTTTTAAAATCCCAGGAATTTTCCTGTGTGGTCTCGGGACCAGATTTTCCCGGGACTAGACACACTGCCTGTAACTCTTGAGAGAAGCATTTTTGGAAACATGTTTATAGAGCCTTTTCGTCTTATTTTTAAATGTACAATATTCACCTTTTGTTAGAAAACAATAATTTTCGAACATTTTGTATAAAAAAAATGTAATCTTATTAGTTTTATACATCGAACTGAAGGTTTAAAGGAATTGAAATCCTCTATTTAATGACGTTAACAAAATGTTCGTAAGTGTGTAGGGATAGGAATATTCTAACAAAACTACCACATCCGTCGTGATAGTTCTTTAAATAAAACAGTTACGGGCGTGGGGAGTTTTAGGTGGCGGACCCTGTATATCTTCGACCCCCTGCTTCAAAAAACATCTATTTATTAACAGTATAATACAATGATACTACTTTATACATTTTAACCTTTCGGCGTTTTGGTAGAACAGTCCAACGCCTAATTCTCTTTCAAAAGTATATTATGCAACGAATCTATAATGATAGCTATTAATGCACGAGTGTATTAATAGCCATTATATAAGAGGTGCATACACTATTTTTTCTACGACTAGTTAATTTGAAAAAAAATTCATATAAAAACCTTTTTTATGCAAAAAAACTCAAACTGTTTTGCGATGTTAACTGTCAACAACTCTGGTAACCATGGTTACCAAAAACAATGCTTTGCTGCTATTGGTCAGTTTGAGTCATTTCATAATGAAAATCTGCATCGAAATTGGTATCATTTTAGTATAGGCAGCGCACACTTAATAAGTAATTTAAAATAAAACATGGGAGTAAAAATAATCTTTTTTATACTTAGTTATACCCCCCCTCCCCCCCAATAATTTATTTATTTATACGCAACACGTATTACGGCAATACTGCTATTATTCCTTGTTCATTTTTAACTTTGCACGTTTATTTTTTAATGGAATTTTAGAATCGTTAACGTGCATGCATCTATTTCGATATCATCAACATAGCAAATAACTGTATTATTTAATAATACAATTATATATACTCTGCCAATCTGCTTCACAATACAATATCAGTGCCAGCACTACAAATAAAAAAAATATACAATACAGAATTTGAACCTAACCTAATTTAATAATTAATGTCACGAATGTACTGCACCAATCGCTAACAGTATTTTATAAAGTAATATTAACTTTAGAGAAACATAATACAAGAACAGGTGGCGGTGACTGGTTGGTTGACCTACGACCCGTGCTCGTAAACTCGTAAAGAATAGGGACTACTTTTTAACAAAACCTTTCGTAGATGCTAATCAGAGCGCGTTAATTGCCAAACGACCCACTATATAAAACAAGGAAGCAAGTGCTTCGATTCTTTGAGAGCCTGATATACGATTATTTTTGTTTGTTCTTTATTTCTATTTTAAGATGTTTCTTATTCTTTGTCATCGTGAACAAAACGTGAAATTTTCGCTCATTCAGTGTAACCAAAGAAGCAAAAGTACGAAACGCTTCAAAGCCAACAAAAGAATACGTGGATTCAGATACTGCCACGTAGGTTAGCTCATAAAGCTGTTTTTGTTCTACCACAAATCCTCTAGAGTCCGCCTTGAGACAGAGAAGCGAGTTTATTCTGGAATACAAATATTAGGACTGCATATTGGAATCAGGAAAACAACGAGAATAAAAATATAAATTCAAACTTCAGAGGTTACCTCCTGAAGTTTTATTCGCATATGCAAAATTTTTAGGTAAGATGATGATAAAAACCGAACAAAGAAATACAATTTTTAAGTATAATATACGCACATTAATTAATATTACTCATCTAAGGTCTTAACAAATTGGCCGATGCAGCCAGGTCGCATTCTACAAAAACTCCGTGCAAGTCTATCTAATTACGTACTGTTCCTAGACATATGTTGCTCTCAGACGCATCGAACATTCAGCAATATCATCAATATTAACACGAAAAGCAAGCAGATATACATTAATACACTAGCAAACCATGATTACATGTTATGTTACAACTTTATCTTCAGTGCACTAAATAAGATAAGAAGTATGAAACGCTTATCGCGCTAGATTCTGATTAACCGGTTGTTAAACCGATCAATGGGTTCAGCATTCAGGATCAGAAAGCAGACAACCAGATAAATTTGAGAGAAATGAGCATCCCGTACCACCCTAAGATACACGTTCCGGGGTCGCTGCCTAACACCGTGTCAATTAACCCGAATCTCAAATAGTAGCACCGAATTACTTAGAAACCAAACATACAGCTAGCTGTACCGGAAGATCTTATCCCCTCCCATTTGGACCTTACAATTACTAGAACAGCAACCATATCTATGGTGCGCCTTTCACATTAAGCAGTTAAATACAACAAACACAACATTGTCAAGTCACTTGCTAAGCAATGCAACACATTTTCAACTAAAACCCTACTTTTTTACTATTCGAACCACATTCCGACTGTCGTGTTCGTCTGTTTCTTAAATACTCCCTAGCCCTTAAAACTTTAAAAACCCTAACATTTCGTTTATTATCCCTACACAGGTTTCGTTTATCCCAGCACAAAGCATGTTTATTTTCAACACCCTCATCCGTAACTGTTTAAAGTCGGCCAATTAAACTTTTAACACATTTTTCGAAAAATGCAATATTTCTTCAATAAAATTAACGAACTTAATATAATGAAGTGAAAAGAGTAAAATGTAATAAATTATCTCCAAAAAATATTCGGCAAGCGCAAATTGTAGGGCACCAAAAATCCAAAAAATGTTATGAATTTCTAGGATCTGGTGAACAATTTTCTGGGCTAATTTCTATATGTTTAAATTATTAATTAAAGTTCAATCTGACCCTGATTGCTTTGTGTACTTCACCTAGATATTTCTAATATATTTATAGACTGAAAACAATCGATTTGCTACTTCATTCCTTTCTCAATCACATCAAATTACTGTAAATAATTCCAGTTATTTTTATTTAATGTCTACTCACTCTATTGGTATTAAATTAAGCTTTACGACTATTATTAAAAGGAGAATTTAAAGAATCTACGTCAATTATTTTATATAATTGGAGTGTATCCATTAATTATCGAATCTGAAACACGGCGGGCGGCACGGCGCACGGAAATAATTGGTATTCCACAAATCGAATTACTCAGACTTTAATTTGTTGCAACATTTAAAAGCTAGAAATACCGACGCGTAACAGATGGTGAAAATTGAAGACAAAAGCTACTGATAAAAATGTTACAGAATTTAACTAACTGATTTAAAACAGAAATCTGTTCTATTTGTGAAAAAAGTCATGTAAATTCAATGAGTTTTTTTTGGTCGTCCGATTATTATCATTACATAATTATTCAGCAAACTATCCCCTAACTGTAAGTTGGAAAATGAGGAGAGAGATAGGCTACTGTTCCTGAAACTTTAAGGAAGTTCAACGGTGCTTTCAACTTCTGAGGTCATTCACATCAAAATGGGTTAGGAAGGAGGAATCCTTGGATTGTACACTCTGGAGCTGGAAACGCGTAAAAGGGAGAGGGCGAAACCGGGATCAAAAGCGTAGCTCCGGAGGTCGATAGGCAGGCACAGTTTCATACGAAAAACAAGGTCATACGCTTCGCAACTGAGTTTCTGTTGGTAAAATCACAAAAGTGAATCTTATAAGAGTAAGGCTACGATTTTAGTATTAGAACGCACTTTTGTAAAAGTAATAGGAGATTTGTTTGAATTTGATAGCGGAAGGAGCAAGTACTAAATTTAAACAATTTAAACATTATTTAACAAATTGTTTGTTCATAAAAGTTTATTATATTTTATTTTTTATATTAATTTAAATAAATCCTCGAGTTTATGTTTCATATTGCGACAAAATTAAAAAGGTTTTTTCTTATGGCAAATAAGTTTCCAATTTAAATTGTTGGATAGCCTACACAGCACTTTTGTAACAGGCAACCTAAAAAAATAATAATAAACATCGCGACTTACATCAATCATAAACACTACGCCGAATTTGGCGTTTCAGTATCCAATAGAAAATGTTAATCCAATTATTTTCAATTCACAAAATTTTATGAGGCTAAAGCTTAAGCAAACTACTCGTGTTGTTTTAGTTTCTTCCAAAAATGCAATTATTTGGCACTTCGATGGGATAATGCGTGAAATAATTCACTCATATACCACTAGTGAACTCAAAAATAATCGGATTAAATTACTAAAACTTTCTGCATAGCAAATTCAAATTGTGTTTCTTACTAAACAACAATTTTTGTAATTTAACCCGATTATTTTTCAAATTACTCGTGATATAGCTGTTAGTTAAACAATACTAACCTATTCACATTTTTTCGCCAAATACATTAATCCTTACATATAGAAACAGCTTCAAGTGAACGGAACACTTTTTTTCTATTTGGAATTAGTTGCTACTCGAGATACTTTACACTGAAACGACGTTGTTACTTTTCTTCGGTGGGCATTTTGTTTCTTATATTTTATAAATGAAAGTTATTCCTGCTAGGTTGCAGTTTTGACCGTTAATTCTTTAGGATGGCTTCTTGAAGTTTTAAACCTTACGCTTATAAAACTCACTTTGTTATTTGTACTGCACCTATTTTCTGCGGCACCGTTGATAATTTCACTGGAGCTACTTCGTGCAGTTGGCTTTAAATTGAATTTTCTCAATTATTGCTATGTAGAACACGTTCTCAATTTTGGAGAAGTAAATTACGTTATTATATCGTACTGTTTCTACCACGTATTGTAATATGTTTGAATAACAAATTGCGATTTGAAAACTTCCTGATATTTCCAAGTTTTCTGGTCTTTTCGTGAAATTTCCAGATAGTGTTGTGATGTTGTTTAAAAACAACAACAAACTTTTATTAATGTAAAACTTGAATGATACAGATGAAAAACGCAAGGGCGTGGGTGAGGTAAGCGCGCATATTTTCGACGGAATCACAACGTTAACCAATTCGAATGGCGACAGATTATAAACATTGACTGGGGGTTAAGATAGCGCCTTAATAATAGCGCATCAATAACAGCGCCGTTTGAAATAGCGCCTCGTCGGTCCAAAATGTTGCCGAAAAAAAATGGCGCCGTCAAAAATAGCGTCGTCAAAATCAGCGCTGTCAAAACTATCGTCGGCGTCGTCAAAAATAGCGCCTGCAAAAATGTCGCCGTCATTAACAGCGCCGGTCAAACACGTCGCCAGAAAAATAGTGCCGGTCAAAAATGTCGCCGTCATAAACAGCGTCGGCAAAATCAGCGCTGTCAAAAATGCCGCCGGCCAAATATGTAGACAGAAAAATAGCGCCGTCAAAAATGTCGTCGCCAAAATGGACGCCATAAGACACATGCCTATACAAATACTTTGCATTTTGATGAAAATCTGATTTAAGGTTTACACATATTAAATCAAACTTCTACCAAAATACGGCGGCGTTAATTTTAAAGCGCTATGTTTGCCAGCGACATATTTATCCGGCACGAGAATTTTTTGACGGCGCTGTTTTTGCCGGCGCTATTTTTGACGGCGCTATTTTTGGCGACGCTATTATTGAGGTATACCATAAGCGTGGGCATCATACCTTTGTAATTGCAATTTGTATAAAAAAATGAATTTTTACAAAATTCCCTGATAAATCCAGAATTCGAAAATATATTTCCAGGATATCCAAGTTCGGTATACATCCTGAAACAAATGTTGCATGTGTCAAAAGCTTAAATGGCCGACGACAAAATATAGTTCAGTTCATCCATGAAAGTGTTAAAAATATACATGAATTAAGGTGGCGCGAGAGGGGGTTTCGCTCCAGACGCAACAATTTAAAGAGCGCAATTTTATTGTACAATTGTTATAGAGCCGACTTTTTTGTCGTTTAATAGACGCTGACAATTAGAATTTTTTTGGAGTGCGGTACGTTTGAATAGAAGAAAAGCCGCGCGATCGTACCGTATGATAGACGCGCGTCTGCCTCCCCCTCCATGTCACAATGCGTTATCTGCATGGTGAAGTAAAAGAAAATAATTTTATGCAGGTGTTTTTCTAGTATCTATCGGTACATATTTTACGTATTCTACATACTTTACATGTATATGTAGAAAAAGGTAGATATACCAATTTTATTTAACATACACATTCTACAAGCTTATCTACGTGTAATGTAAAAAATTATAATTTACATGTAAAACTGCAATCCTGGTTTTGAAGTAAGGCGTGTTCGTGCACTAACAATAATGTTGCAATACACTCAAAGGGTTAACTACTAGAGACTACGTGGCATCCCCACGAAATAAAATATTTTTCTCGTAAGTAATCTATATATCATAGTATATCTCCTTGTTTTTTATGTTAATCCTGGTGGTATTTTGAATGTTGAATGTTCGATACGTGGCTGCATCGTCCGAACTATTGTCCATCGTCCTTTAAATATTAATTAATTGTGCGTCTGATATATTTTGAAACTGTACCGCCCCGCCGTAACGAAGTTAATCATTTTTATCTACAGTTAGAAAACATACATCTAACGGTATACTATATTTTGAAATAAATGTAATTTATCAAGTATAATCTAAAAGGAACGCAAACTTCTTGTGACTTTGGTGAAAAGGTTAAGGTCGTAGGTAAGTGCTTGCGGTGGATCAGCCTTTGGCATTTCAGTTCGTCTATTTCATTCTGCAGAGATGGGAAAATAGGGACGGATAATCTGCTCTTACTTTTTTCGGCTTTTATAGAATGGAGCACCATAAATAATGTTCTTTACGCGGTTCTCGCTTAAGTTATACTGTATAACCCAAGAAAAACTAATGTACAAAAACAGAGATCCAAAATATAAATTTATGTAGGGTTGACCAAGTACAAGTACTTACACAGTTGCACACAGGGTTGGGCATGTAAAATATTACATGTAAAATATATTTATTATACGTGGTTATTCTGCATGTAGAATATTAAGCTCTTTTTCTGCATATTCTACATGTAGAATTAGAATAATACCGATGCAAAATCAGACAGTTTAAACGTAAAAAAAAATAAATTTCATTGACGGTACATTCTTCGTAAAGGGCCGGGCCGCTATAAGGGTCTTTCGGACTCCTAAGCCCCTTTTCGACCGAGAAAGCGTGGTAAGGATAGGTTAGAGCAAGGAGTTTGGATAAGGGATGGTTTCCGTTTCCGTGGGTTGTACTGTCCCAGTATTAATCTTGTGGTGCAAGAAAACCACGCAAAAACTTGATCCAGGACAGCCGGCCAGGCCAGAAAATCGAACCCAAGCCTCTTGAATGAAAGGTGGACGCGCATACGGCGGAGCCACTATTCTTGGTTTTAAATGAATACGTATACAACTACTACTACAAGTGCTTCCCCGTACACCAAAGTAAAATAATTAATATTAATTAATTAAATTTTAAACTATCTCAAAATAGTAGAAAACTAAAAACGTTAAATAATAGATAGAATCGCCCCCACCTAATAAATTACGGTGGGGGCGAGCAGTACTTCCGCCCCAGACGTAACGATTTAAAGGGCGCAATTTTATTTTATATATTTTTATGATAACAACTGATTTGTCGTTTGATAACTGCTGACAATTACAAGCATTTTGCAGTGCGGTACGTTCAATAGAGATAAAGCGGCGCGTTCGTACCGTTGGATAGTCACATGTCTCATCCCCTCCACCTCTACTATGCACACACCCGTTCATCTACATAGTAAAGTATACATAATAATTTAATGCATGTGTTTTTCTAGAATCTATCGATGCCTATCTTACATATTATCATTGACTATACCCTAAAGGTATATAATCAAAGATATTATGCACATTTTACATGCATAATATGTAGAAAAAGGTAGATATATCAGTTTTATTTAACATACATTTTCTACATATTCGACGTATTCTACACACTTTTCTACGTATAATGTAGAAAACAATTTTCTATGTGTAAAGTTACAACCCTGGAAAAAACCTAAGCCAAGACGGCCGGACTGGCCAAGAAATGGAACCCAGGTCTTCCGAATAGACCCACCTTTCTCGGTTTTAAACGTAAATGAACACGTATACAACTTCACAAGTGCCTCCCCCTACACCAAAGTAACATAATTAATACTGACGAATCAAATTTAAAATATCTTAAAATGGTAAAGAACTAAAAACGTAAAATAATTGCCACAATTGCCAGTGCAGTACGTTTGAACAGAGAAAAGGCGGCGCGTTCGTACCGTTGGATAGTCGTTCATCTACATAGTAAGGTAAAGACAATAATTTTATGTAGGTGTTTTCCTAGAATCGGTTAATATTTTATATTTTTAGTAGGATCAAAGTTAATTAATTTTAACATCTGCAGAGCTTTAAACTCTAAACCGCGGAGAAACCGACTATAATCAATTAAATAAAAAGTTAAATAAAACTGATCAAGAGCGTAAAACTTGCCAACCGCAACATAAAATCTAAAAGCCCATTATACCATTTAATTTATCTAATAATATCACAGATGATAAAATTTCATTGGTTAATAAATTTACTTATTTCATTGGACTTGGTATCTTCCCACGCACATCCTGTGCATACTTTTAAGTTATCTTTATTTGCAAACTGCAAGAACTAATAACAGTTAATCCAAAAGTGATTGACACTTAAATCTTAAAATGACTACGAAGCAAAGCTCCGATTTTAAGAAATATTTATACATCGTAGAATCAAGTTAAAACTTTCATAATTACGCAGTCTGCTCTTTGGCTGTGGGAAAATAGGATGTTCGCATCAAATCAAAAAATGCAGTGCGCTTTCATCAAAGTGAAGTGCAGAATGCAGGTCAGTGCGCCACTGATTACAACCTATAGCAGCATGTGGCAAATTACAATGTACCTAATTAATTTTCTAACACGGGATTCCATTCCAATCTTGTTCCATCATCACACGCGGTAATAATATTGCGAATTTGCCAGGAAATTGTAAATGTACCAGCAGCGTTCCCAGGTCAATAGCTGTATGTGCTAATTTGGTACAACTAATTAGTTATTTGAGTATTGTATTCAAATTTAACATGTTATCAATTAAGTAATGATAGCTGGAAAGTTCTCGCACGTAATAAAATAATTGAAACTGGGTTGATTATAAACCTTCAGAAAAAATACAGTTGTCCCAAAAAACTCAAAACACTCAACTTTCTCATACTTCAAACATTTTTACTAAGGTTTTTCCCAAAAACACATACGTAGAATATTATATTCAATGGTTTATAACATTATTCAAGATCTTAATCTAAAAAAGGTACATGTAGACCCAAAACGTAGGTAGAAATATAATGGGATGGAGCCATTAAACACCAGCAATCTATATATATATATATATATATATATATATATATATATATATATATATATATATATATATATTATATATATATATATATATATATATATATATATATATATATATATATATATATATATATATATATATATATATATATATATATATATATATATATATATATATATATATATATATATATATATATATATATATATATATATATATATATATATATATATATATATATATATATATATATATATATATATATATATATATATATATATATATATATATATATATATATATATATATATATATATATATATATATATATATATATATATATATATATATATATATATATATATATATATATATATATATATATATATATATATATATATATATATATATATATATATATATATATATATATATATATATATATATATATATATATATATATATATATATATATATATATATATATATATATATATATATATATATATATATATATATATATATATATATATATATATATATATATAAAATCCGCATCCTTTCCACCTGTTTCATTTTTTACTGTCGCCGGACCCCGCTACAAGAAGCCTCAGCTATACGCATCAATCATATAAGGTGCATAATCGTATGTACTGCTGTGTTGCAAACCAATACATTTTTCGCGGCAAATAAAACAATTCGTCACGTTTCTAGTTTGTCATCTACATATTTTGTTCTAATCCGTGATGATTTTTGACACATTTTGTAGCTGCATTTGCCCCCCCCCCCTGTTTCAATTTGATTAAAGCCTTAAGGTTTGTCCATGCTAGTGTTTGTTACCATTAGCAGGTCTCTGAATTGCTTCTTGAGTTTTAGAATAATATTTACCTACTGGCGGTTAGTCGATGTATTTGAATTCTAATTTTGCCTAAAGATGGCCAATTGTGGCCGAAACATGTCGCAATAACTTAGTAAAAAATTTAACAAAGGTGAGACTTCTGTTTTTGCTTTATTTCTGAAGAAAATTGGGTTTAACACTGTTTGGTAAGATGCTTGATTCGCGAAGCGTTGAGACTTCATTAGCAATCCGAACTACGTGGCGGGCGAATATTGAACCGGTCATCGAAATTCTATGACTAAACACTCGAAAACACGTGCACTTGCAATACGCAATTCTAAAATATATGTTAGAAAATGTCATGCAATAAAACAGCTTTAAGGTATGTAGAAGTAAAAGCAATAATTCGGCAAATAGATATTGGGCAATTACATTACAAACTCGAGCAAATCAATAATTGAAAAGACATAACACTACCACCTACAGAAGTACTCAAAAACCAAATTTGACGAATATATTAAAAACTGTAAATTGTAGATTTAAACAAGGTATTTTTTTATATGAAATTAAATCAAAGACATGTGAAATCAAGAATTTCACGGTAGTGTCATCTAGCGACAAATTCCGATCCGGTATACGACAAAAATTGTCGGGTCCGGTTTCGGATCCGGCTTTTTAAATGAAGTGGATTCGTTACATCGCTAGACTTAATATCCGTATAGGATACTGCATAACTTTGCAAAGCTAAAGAACATATTCCTGAGGTAATTTTAAGTAGAAAATATCTAATTAACATGCGTCCGGAAATAATTCTTTACGGAGTTACAGCCTCTCGAAGATAGAATAGTCTGATCTCCTAACATATTTTGACCTTCATCTGCGCTCGGGTGAATGGATTATAATGAAAAGAAGTGAAAATGTAAATCATCAATAGTAAAATAATAACAGTAAAATGTCTCAATTTTAGTCGAAATAAGAATTAAAACGTGATTAAAGTTTCATTTTGGGAAAGCTGTAACTCAGTAAAAAACTGTTTTAGAACTATACTTAAAATTGCCTCGGGACTGTGCTCCTTAAGGTGTCAAAATGCTGCCTGAATTTCACCACTTACTATTTCATTGTAGAACACGAATCTAACCTTCTTTTTACATTGTACTAATATCTATAGTGATAAGCATAATCGAATGATTAGTTCTCAAATGATTTTAATAATCAATATGTTAATTCGAAATAATCATTCGTATCCAAAATGATACCGAATGCGAATGTTCGAATCTCGTTTTCATCGTCTTTCCTCCGACAGCTCGGCGAAAACCGATACACGATTCATTTGAAACATTCGCAACATTTTGCTACTTTACTGCTCCTTCTTGCCTCGTCGTTCCTCGCGTTTGCTCGGACTGTGCTTAAAAGCTCACAGACCAAACAAAAACAACAAAAACTTAAAATCGCAAAATCATTCGAGTGATTTTGCCAACCTCTAGAGATATCTCAAGATATTACAATAATCAAAAGGTTTGAATTGTGTTCCTTCGAAATATCGGATCACAGCACTTCAAGGACATACTTGAGTATATTTAATGTACTTCTGAAGTATTTCGTATACTTAATATGCTTCAAAAAGTATTTTAAATAAATTTTAAAAAATATTTCATAACTTCAAATGTACTTCATGGGCCTTCTACAATCTACAGTGCCCACCATATTTTAAGTGCGGTTTACCCCTCGATTAATTTATTGTGATACGAAATTTTACGCCAATACTTCGCCCACTTCAAATACTCTTTACAAAGTTTAAAAGTATTTGAGGTAGTTTAGAAGTAATTTATATACTTTCGAAATATTAAAACATTTCACATACTTTAAAAAGGTTTCCACAAATTTAAAAATTAACTCATGAATTTTGAATTACGCAGACGTTAAATTTTAATTTTTCAAACAATCCTAAAACCTTCATTTTGAAGCTAAACCCTTCCAAAAAGAGCTTTCAAATTGGTTTCGCTCCCTGGAATCAAGGGAAGGTAAATAAATCTGATACTTCCTGATGGTTCGTATATTCCACAAACGCATAAAGAAGGTAGAACGGTACAAACTGATCCCACATTATTTCTTCCCAACCTTTCGTACAGAAACTGAATTAGTTTACACTTTCCTAAAAACATCACTTAAATTTCCAAGTTTCTGTTGGATCCAATATTGGAAGATTAATGACATTATCAAACTCATCGGAGATTTTCGCGTGTAGGAGTTGATTTAGCGCTGAGTCAGAGGACTATGGGTAAAGAAGAAATAATAACGAAGGCCTGTGATCGATTGTGCCAACGTACTCTCGATTTTCCAGTCAGCAGGAAACCCTTTTTATCCCAACGAAACGAAATGGAACGCTATGTGAATCTGTTGAGTATTTTAACCCCAGGATTCATTTTGTTTTTCTTTTCACTGAACGGCACGCTACCGTAGATAAAATTGAACAGTAAAATGATTTTTATACATATTACCGGCCTTAAAATATACGGCGCATATTTTAAAAACAATTATTAATTAATTTCTGTTGTAATGAGAAAAATTAAAGCGCAAGTTATGTGTAATTAGAAAAATTATATTTTAAAATCTGACAGAACAGTGTTATAACGACCAGTTGCAAGTCTTTGTGATGGTTTTAACCTCCACACATTCTAAACTATAATTTTTTCCAAATTCTACCACATCCACACACGCACATCAAATATGCTAATTACTATGTTTAATGTCTATAGTGAAGGTTACAATACAAACACGTTGTAATTACATTTTTCCTGTAAAAAGGCTACGGAAAAGGAAATGTAGTGCCCAACGAATCATGCAATTGTCTGTCACTCAGCTTTAGACACAAAAAATTTCCGACAATTAGTGTTATTAAAAATAACTTACTATCAGTTCAAATGTAAATAACATTTTTGTTGCCGATTGTTTGATATGTAAATTTCAGATTTTCATTTCCGTTAACTGCACTTTCTTTAATGTTCCGGAAGTTTCACTATACGGTCGAAAATAAGAACTTTCGTAGATTTATTGTTAAAAGCTAGTGTGATTGACAATAACGAAAATTTGTTGCCGAAAAAATCAATGAGTGTGTTTAAACGATAGAAAATTGTTTTTAAATGGAATGTTGAGAAGTTCTTTTACATGCATATTGAATCTGTCTTAGGCATATTGAAAAACTCGCCATTTTATAAAATGCCTAGTCATTTTACAAAATACAGGCTATTTATTAAATAAGGCTGCAGTTTCGGTTACGCCGCAATAACATGCCAGGCCAAGTATAAACAGATTATATATTTTTCAGTTTGTCTGAAATATTTCACAATAACCTGTAAACAACATATGCGGCAGTTCTAACCAGACATATTAGAATTACTACAATTGTATTTAAACGCCCGATAAAAAAGTAGTAAAAACACACCAAGTTTTTAATAACTGCTTGGTATTTATACTTTTTTATTGTGTTCATGGTTAAATCTACTGTTTGTGCTCCGTGGGATGTTCTCAGCGATAATAGCAGCGTCCTAGGCGCAGAAAACTGCACACAGTTGACAAAACAGTGTATTATCAGAATTTTTTAAAACACATTTCAACTTGCAATAAATTTACAAATTAAATTTTACTTGCATCTATTATCTATTAAAATGCGCACTGCAAGTTTATTTCCGTATTTTTATCTGTAAAAATAAAACTGTTCTTAACCATAACTCCGCGTAGATCGCCTAGACCAACAATATTGTTACAAAAAAAACTTTGTTGTCTGTAAAAATATAACCATTCTTAACCATAACCTCGCTTAGACCGCCCAGACTAACACTATTGTTTCAAAAAAAACTTTGTTTTCGCATTGTTTCTGTAAAAATATAAGCGTTCTTAACCATAAGCTCGCGTAGACTTCCTGGATCAACAGTACTTTGATTTTTGTAAAAATATACCGTCCTTAACCTTAGCCTCGCGTAGAACGTCTAGACCAACAACTGTTTTTAAAAAACTTTGTTTTCGCATTGTTTCTGTAAAAATATAAGCGTTCTTAACCATAACCTCGCGTAGACCGCCTGGACCAACTAAATTGCTAAAAAAAACTTTTGTTTTTTGTATAAATATACTCTTCTTAATCATAGCCTTCCGTTCACCGCCTAGACCAACACCATTGTATTAAAAAAGAACTTTATTTTCGCATTGTTATTCTAAATATATAAGCGTTCGTAAGCATAACCTCTCGTAGATCGCCTAGACCAACAATATTGTTTTAAAAAAGAACTTGTTCTTGCATTATTTCTATGAAAATATAACCGTTCTTAACCACAACCTCGCGTAAACAGCCTAGACCAACAATATTGTTAAAAAAGCAGCTTTGCTGTCTGTAAAAATATACTCTTCCTAACCATAGCTTTGCGTAGACCGCCTAGACCAACACCATTGGTTTTAAAAAAGAACTTTGTTTTCGCATTGTTGCTGTAAAAATATAAGCGTTCTTAACCATAAGCTCGCGTAGACTTCCTGGATCAACAGTACTTTGATTTTTGTAAAAATATACCGTCCTTAACCTTAGCCTCGCGTAGAACGTCTAGACCAACAACTGTTTTTAAAAAACTTTGTTTTCGCATTGTTTCTGTAAAAATATAAGCGTTCTTAACCATAACCTCGCGTAGACCGCCTGGACCAACTAAATTGCTAAAAAAAACTTTGTTTTTTGTATAAATATACTCTTCTTAATCATAGCCTTCCGTTCACCGCCTAGACCAACACCATTGTATTAAAAAAGAACTTTATTTTCGCATTGTTATTCTAAATATATAAGCGTTCGTAAGCATAACCTCTCGTAGATCGCCTAGACCAACAATATTGTTTTAAAAAAAACTTGTTCTTGCATTATTTCTGTGAAAATATAACCGTTCTTAACCACAACCTCGCGTAAACAGCCTAGACCAACAATATTGTTAAAAAAGCAGCTTTGCTGTCTGTAAAAATATACTCTTCCTAACCATAGCTTTGCGTAGACCGCCTAGACCAACACCATTGGTTTTAAAAAAGAACTTTGTTTTCGCATTGTTGCTGTAAAAATATAAGCGTGCTTAACCATAACCACGCGTAGACCAGCAATATTGTTGTAAAAAATAACTTTGTTTCCGCATTGTTTTCGTAAAAATATAACCGGTCTTAACCGCAACTTTACCTAGAACGCCTAAACCTGCAACATTGTTTAAAAAAATAACTTTGTTTTCGCATTTTTTCTGTAGAAATATAACGCTTCTTAACCATACCCTTGCGTAGACCGCCTAGATGAAAAATATTGTTTGAAAAAAGAACTTGTTTTCGCATTGTTTTCTGTAAAAATACAACTGTAGACCGCATAGTCTGTCATTCTGCAATATTTCGAAAACAACGTATGAATTTAACATTAATTGCTTTACTGTAAAAGTAACAAACCGTAACCAAATTTCCCCCTTTTTCATTCAAATTGGATTTGATTAAATTGTTCTTATCAAAACAATATCTCCGAATAATTATGACTCACCAGCCCGCAATAAGAAACTATACTTTTGAATCATGTTTGCGATCGAAATGTCATACCATATTGACTTGGCTGTATGTAAATACCAAGAAGGCAGTTTAGTCACAGTGCAAATCCTCTAGGATAATGGCCCTGTCAGCTCTAAACGCGAAATTCGAACGACTTGTACTCTCACGCTTTCCATTAAAGCATCGGAAGGGCCCTCAGCAGTACTTAAAGAGGTACACTTCAACTAAATCAGGAATAATTTACCACCTACGTGTTAACTTTAACAAAGTTATCATTTGATAATTGGCTGTTAGCTCTCTTGCGCCTCGACCAGGGATTAAACATTGGATGGATATATTCAATGTCGATGACAGCTGCCTTCAATGCGGAAATAATTACTACTGTTCGCAGTTCTAACCTTCTCACTTGTCTTTATGAATAGGAAAAATAAGTAGGTATTGCAAGAGATATTTTAACACCTACTTCGAATACGTGCATCTGTTAAATTTATGATATTGCAAGTAGTAACCGTATCGTTAAATGTTTTTGCTTTCTTTAGCCTAGTATGTAGAAATTTCATTTAAAACGTTATTTAATTGTGTAACCTGCTAGAAGTTACACGTATTAGAGCCATAATTGTTTTTATAAAGTTCTGAAGTCGTATTCATTTACAACAAATGATGCAAGTACATGTTCATGGTCTAGAAAGGGTCAATAGGGGTGAGAGCCGACCGCCTATGTCGCTGTGACATCGCGAGAATTGCATAGCGCGTACTATGCTACAGGTTCTTAGGCCTTGATCAGCCAGCCCGTGGTTAACCACACTTGTACAAGCACACCTGGCCAACTCGAGAGCTCTCACCTTCCAAACAACACAAATCACTGTAGCTACAGCTACCAGAATATCAATTTAGAGTCCTAGAGGAAAAACTAGGGGAAAAGCTAGAAACAACTTTGGAAGAAGCGCAGTGTGGATTTAAAACGAAAAGAAATACCCAAGATCCCGAAACAGATAAGGGAAAAACCGGTAGCTTCAAACAAGCAGGTACACATATGTTATATAGATCTAGAAAAGGCGTTAATAAAGTAAAAAGAGAGACGTTTAGAAATGCCTGGAAAAAAGAGGAGTTGAGAAAGAATGGATAGACGCGTCAAGAGTTTGTACCAGTGCTGTAGAAGCTAGACAGAATCAGAAATAAAGTGCACAGACAGAACCTCAAGGTGGAACCGATACAGCACAGAATACAGTAAAACTAATTAAGATGGTTGGGTCGCATAATAAAGACGGAGAGTGCGATACTACCCAAAAGAGGATACGAGGCCAGAATAGAAAAAAAAAACAAGGAAGATCGAGAAAAGAGTGGAGAGAAGAAGTAACAACAGCAGTGCAGAACAGCGGAGAGAACTGAAACCACGTTACCCTGTGCCATGGACAGACGAAATCAGAAAGAAATATGGAGAAGCAAGCCCGAGGCGCCGCCTGATGCGCCTACACTGAAAGGTACAAAAGGCGGTTGGATTAAGTAAGTAAGTAATGATCTTAATGTCATTTTCATCAAATTCCTTAAAAATTCCAAAATACAATCACTACCGACCTCTACGAACGGAAAAGTCACGCAGCTTTCGACTATACCAGTAATGGGGGGATTCCTTGTGGTTTTTGATAGTGTAATAATCGGTGTAAACGCCCTTCTCCCCGTAACCCCGTTTTTAATTATTACGATTCATACTAGTTTCGGTTTATTGCTGCAAAGGCGGGTAGAGTAAACGCTTAATTGACTACTAACCATTTACGGTGTATTGTTGAGGGTGCTGTAAATAAAGATGGTCCGTGCAGGCGACCAAGTTTGAGAAGGGATGGCAAGTTGCGGGTGCCCTAAGCTTTAGGGGAAAGTCAGCAGGTAATTAATAAGAGAAACTCGTGGACAGCGGGTGAATGCTTTGAGTTACAAAAGTGCTTCAAGTATGCAAATTAGAAGGTTGTGTATGTTATATTTAATTGTCTGTAAATGTTATATTTAATTGTCTGTAAATACAAAGTAGTGGCGTTGTTTTGTGATAACGGTTGACGTATTGTTTATGCAATTGTTGATATTCTGGTTGTTCTCATTGATACTGGTTGATGGGAATTGATTAAAATCATCGCTACAGATAGTTCTTTTCTTAAAATGTAGTAACTAGGAGCGGTTATTTCGATCCCTCAACCTGATCAATTGATAAAGTATTAAACAGTGACCCCTGAAATGTTTAACTTGGGGTGGTGCAGGATGCTGACGTTCCCATTAGAATCCTTGTGTTTGAGAGAGGATAGCGGGCCCCATTGACATGGGTTAATATTCAATGGTCGGGTTAACAATCGGTTAAGCGGTATCCGTGTGGCAAGCGTCCAATTATTTTCTTACAGGTTCTTAGCTACGCTAATATTGTAATTGTAACACACTCAGAACGTTGACTACTAGAAGCTACGTGAGATTTACTAACAAGGTTGAATATGATTTGCTAGCGTAGTAATGTACATCTGCTCGTTTTTCATGTTAATACTGATGATATTGTTGAATGTTTGATGTATCTACGAAAAGTGCGTAACATGGGTACTGCACGGAATTTTGAAGTATGCAACCTAGCTGCAACGACGGAATTGTTGAAGACCTTCAATGGGTCAATATTAATTTGCGTGCGTTATATCTAGAAACTGCATCGCTCTGTTAAACAAAATCAGTTTTTACCATCCTATAGTAGAAATATTAATGATGAGTTGATAACTAACCTTATACAGCATCCCTATACTTCCCATGTACAGTACTAGTATAGGAGAAAGTACAAACGACGCCATGTAGTTAGCATCCCATTAATGGATAAATTTATCTCAGCTTTTATACAATTAAATAAGCAACAAATTACCAATTAATTAAAAAACCGGCAACATAATTTAATTATGCCTTTAATGTTGTCTACTACATCTTCTATTAGAGCTAACTAACAACATCCAAACTTCTCGCAAAGCAAAGGAAATTTAATATCCTCTGTGCCACATAAACATGACTAGTTAAAATCAAATTTTCCAGCTAAATCGCTTCCGAAACACGTTTCCACAGCAATTAAACATACCGTTATTAGTATTTAACTTTTAAACAAGAGTTGGAAAATGCCAACTGCCAACAAACGCGGTCCACCACAGCGGAACATTTAAAGGTCACACCTAAAATTGGGTTCGTTAATTAAAACTGATACGACTAGTTTACCGTACAGTACGAACACTCTAGCAAATTCAATAGCTGGTCGTTAGCAGTTAACAAAGTAATTTTATGGTAAATAAAGTTAAGGGTAATGGCCAATTAGGACGGGCAGGCGAACGGAAAGTGCTTCAAAGAAGCGCGAAGACACAAACAAAGTGCTTTGTAATTTTACTAGGTAGGCAATATTGGCTCTTACTTTAGTTCCGCATCCATTACTTTTAAACATGAGTGACAATCGCAGGAAATTCAGGAAGCTAGAAAGAAAAAGTTACTTCTAGCAAGTCAGTGGGGTGCATTCGCAGATGTGCGTAAGGGTAGGGAACAAAAACAAACCCTCCATTTCCTTTAGCAATTTGTCAAGATTTCCCCCATAAATTTTGTCTTGCTTGTATTTTACTGATTCAGGTCTTGTGATTTTATATATCCCCGTACGCCCGCATGGTCAAGTCGCTACAAGAAAAAGATTTACTAAAGTATGGTACATTTATGAGATATATTGCTTTTGGAATCATCAAACAGAAGTAGCATTTCGACAAAATTGCGGCTTAGAGTGAACCAAAGTCATCAATTAAATAAAGTTCGAGTTAAAAGAAGAAGAAATTTAAAAAATATAGAGCGGAATTTAATTGTCATCACGTTAGCAACTTCTAGGTAGGAGCGGTGGGAGCGGGTTCAATACCGTCAATAGTTTCGCATAGAAACAATATGAGTAGCAAACCGTTTGAACCCAAGGTAAATAGACTCTACTAGTAGTCCAGTGTAGTAATGAGGGTTGTAATGCTTTATTTATTAAACATAAATCACGTCAAGTGTAAAAAAATAATTTAAATTGTTTATTGCCAGCTGCTGTATACTAAATGAATAACATTTGTGGTAAAAATGATGACAGAAACTTGTTAGTTAATTAATATCAGTAAAAAGTTTTCAAATTTTGGCTCGAGCTTTAGTCATCTGCCTATTAAAAACTAAAATAGATATCGATAAATTTTTTTCTACCTTTTTTATACAGCGGACAATTTCCGATCGTGCAAGATTTAGGAAGTATTCTTGTAAATTTAATAGTTTGGGCTGGAGAAATTTATCAAAAATGCCTTCGGAACGCTCCGTTCGCCGTAACTACAGGATCAGCTCCTGCGCATCGCTTAATAAATAATAATTAGGTGAAAATATCTAATAGTTTGACAAGACCAAAATCCTAGCCCGTTCTTCCATCTCCTCAACCATGTGATCCGTGAATCCATAGAAATACACAAAACTCCTAACAATATTAACCGAGACCACAGCTATCCCCTCCACAATGCCTATAAACTAATATTTCCGACTAAGCGAAAGCTCCGCCCTACAACCGCTCCAGCCTGACAGCCAATCACAGACCCAGCAGTCACACCTTGTTACCCACCCGTCCCTTCTAAACCCGATGCCTGCACCGGTCTCGGCAGCTGTGTTCCAGATCCCAAAGCGACGACAGCCCTGAAGATGTCCCGTGCAACCGAGGACGAAACGTCGGCAGTTGATGACGCGGCTCCAACCCGGAAGCCTAGATGTTATTAACAACGGCCGTGGAAGCCTGCAACTAAGAATATCTAATAGTTGTTTAAAAATTCTAAAAAAATTGCATGTTATCTACAGATTATAAAGAAACGTTTAACGCCTTTGAACGAATATTTTCACGTATTTTTTTAACATTTTTGCCAAAATAAAAAATTTAAAGGGTTGAATGTTTTTGTTATCTTGAACACTTCATTACTCGTTAAATAATTATTGTAAAATTATGACTGTTTTTCAATTTGTAGCTTTCTTTATCCTCTTTATCGAGAAATTTAAAAATCTTATTTAAGGGCCATCAACTATTAAAAAATAATAAAAACAATAAAAAATATTAACACAATTTCAAGAATTCTTTTTCAATTTTTGTCGTAAACAATTTGTTATTAAAATATAATAATTTTTTTCTTTATATTCTCTATATTTTTATTAAATTAAGCCATATCATAAGAGTTGTAAAAAAATATTTATTG
The DNA here is from genome assembly GCA_958336395.1 of Ctenicera cuprea. Classification (NCBI taxonomy): domain Eukaryota; kingdom Metazoa; phylum Arthropoda; class Insecta; order Coleoptera; family Elateridae; genus Ctenicera; species Ctenicera cuprea. The sequence goes on along the minus strand of OY284495.1, from coordinate 15,290,200 downwards.
TAAAAATTTACATTTTTTAATTCATTTAAACAGTAAAAAAGAGTAAAAACGATTTAAAAAGACTGAAATAAATAATTAATATTTTTTGCAATTTTCACAAATAACGCTTTTTTGAGTATCAAGGAACAAATCATTTAAGCAATTTCATAATTAAAAAAATGTAAATGTTAGCATTTACTGTAAAACTAAAATCTGTCCAAGAAAGACCAGAAAGTACGTATACGAAACTGTCAATACATTAATTGTTGTTAACTTGTCTTTTGCGGTTAATATGTTTTTTTTATATTAGAAAAATGCGAAATGCATTGCAGCTTATGAGCAACAAAACTAAAAACGCGTTTTTTTCTGATCAGATGTCTTCAAAAATCAATTCTTTTTATCTAGGTTTTCGCTTTCCACACTATTATCTCGAATTCTTGAAAACTGTTCATTTTATCGAAAAATGTACCTCTTTTTTATAGCTTTAACATCCAAGATGGTAACATTTTGCGTTTGAGATTTTTACGGCTAATAAACGAAAAAAAGACAAAAATCTAAAGTAGTGCATCCATTACGGTGGTTGCCCACCATCGGAACGTTCACTGTTCTTCTATGAATAACGTAGCGTCCCCACTACATCCTTCCGTTCCGCTTACCGCACCTCACGCCGAATACGTCTATTGTCAGAAGCGCTGTCTGTGTTTCAGTGGATTATTTAAAATTGTTTCTCAAGGGATAAAAAATATGTACCACTTTAGTCAATTTTCATAAAATCTGAGAAAAAAATAACCTAGAAGTTATGAAATTTATAGATTTCAAATTATAATTTAATTTAAATTTAGAAAATTCATAACCAAACAAGATACCTAAAAAAATTACAACTAAAACTATCATCTTTATCAAATCAGACAAACAAATAAAATAAAAGCTGTGAATTTTCATTTGAATGAGAGTTTGGTTAAAATTGAAGAAATATCTGCTTACGATCAAGTTAAGTTAAGCAAAAGTTTATTTTTGTTCGATTCCTTTTGACAGAAAACACATTTGTTTATGGCAAACTCATTTTATCCGGAGGATACACAGAAAATAGCTTTATCATCAAGAATTTTATGCTCTTTACCTTTTTACATAAATTATTATTACTATTTTTTCTGATAATTAATGCGGAACAATTTTTATGCCAATTAACTTAAGCTGAGGTTTCTTAAATTTTAACCATTCTCTCCCATTCACATGAAAATTCACGATTTTTGCAATATTTTCCTGTATTATATACAGGCAGCGCTTTTGATAAACGATGTATTCGCCGTGGGGTGCGGTAAGCAAAACGGAAGAATGTAGTAGGGACGTTACGTTAGTCTTAGAAGTACAGCGAGCGTGCTGATGTTGGGCAACCACCGTAATTTATGTACTACTTCGAAATTTTATTTTTTTTTTGTTTTTTATAAGCCTTGAAAATCTCAAACACAAACTGTTAGCATCCTCGACAAATTTTAGTTCTAGAGTACGACAAACATGTTCTACATATCTAGCTACTTCGTTGCTGTTAATTCTCAAGTGCCCACGGAAGTGGAAATAAAATTCCTAGAGCAGTCCACTATTGATTCTAATTTAACTTACATTCAAAAATTAGTTTTTGAACTGTATTTCAAACAAAAACGACTCCTGGCTACAACACATTATCAAAATAACGACACAATAAATTTCCTCCACCCACCTCCAAAATTCTAAAGGCTTTTTTATGTAGTAACCTAATGAAGCGCGCCCATTATACACATATTAAACTTAATGTTACATTAATCTGACTAGAAAGATCGCTCTCGGAGGCCTCGTAGTTGTTAAAGCCTGCTTGGCAAATTTTGGGCGAACGACCTATAATAGGCAGGGCAGGCGTACTTCCGAAATTTGCTTAATTATGCATGTGGGATTTGGTTTTCAATAGTTTGCGTGTTTTATAAACGTAACATGGCTTCAATTTGTATTGTGTATGTGATAAAGCGACAAATTAAAAATTGACAGGAAATTCAACACGTTTGAAATACTTTTAAAGCAAAATGTATTAGCCATGAAAAGGATTAAGTTGTAATTGCTTTACAAAATAATAATATTTAAAATTAGCCTGTGTTTGCCTTTGTGGAAATAATTTCGTTAATTTGTTCAAAACTAAGATTGTTAATTGTAAACGTGAAAATAACGACGTGGTGTTGTAGTGCATCGTCCAAAAGCTAGCTAACTAACTTTCGAAGTCAAAAATAAAATATAATTGTCAACGTTAAAATTCCAAGTTTCATAGGAGGCGTCACAATAAGACTCTGAAACGATCGCTGATCTGTTTAAACAAATATCTGTCCACTTCATTTTTTTAAATGTTCGTATATTAAACACTTGTATTTCCAGTGCCAGTGGTCCGGTGGCATGCACATTGGCTATTGTATCGATGCGGTCGGGTTCCGACGCGGTTGGTAAAATACCGTGGATATTTGCATTTCTACAGAACGCCAAGTATAAAGTGAAAATTTGCTTTGCATTTCGCGGTATTTAAGGCAAATTGTTACAATATTTATTATATATACACACATTTAGCTAAATGCTTTTTATTTTAATAAACCATTCTAGATTTAAATAAATATTTAGTAAATCTTTATATATTTAGATAAATCTGCACATATTTGTTATAAAGTCTTCACAGATTTTAATAAATCTTTACCGATTTAAATAAATCCTTAGATACTTAAACAAATCTTTACAGATTTAAATAAATGTTTCAACATTTAATTCTAAGCTGTCCCATTTAATGTTGACCTGTCATATTTATTTGACCTTGGTAAGCCCCGCCTACCTAGGGAACCAAGATCGTTTACACGGGTAGGAAGGCGCAAGGCTGGACATGGTGGGAGCGTTCGACGCTTTAACCAAACAGACTGAAAATTATATTTTCAAGGGAAGGTTGAGGAAACTTTAAAAAATTATGCAATGTCCATGTTGTTAAATACGTTTTTATTTATGATTAAATTATATTTATTGTACAAATTCCTGAAATTCAGAAAAGGTGTTCATAATTGTTGAACCGTATCAGCAGCACAAACGGTATTAGTCCTCTATGTAGTTGGGTTTACCAAGGATAACAAATATGACAGGTTAAAATTAAATGTTGAAACCGTAATTTAAATTTATAAAGATTTATTTAAATCTGTGAAGGTTTATTTAAATCTGTAAAGATTTAAATAATCTGTGCAAATTTATTTAAATCGGTAACGATTTATTTAAAACTGTGAAGATTTATTAAATATTGAAAGACTTAAAACAAATATGTGCAGATTTATCTAAATACATAAATATTTACTAAATAATTGAAACTTTAAAACAAATGTATTAAGATTTATTTAAATCTCTAATGCTTTATTAAATGTTGGAATATTTAAATTAAATGTTTAAGGATTTATTTAAATCTACAATGATTTATTAAAATAAAAAGAATTAAGTTAATTGTGTGTATATTTCATAAATATTGGGACCATTTGCCTTAAATACCGTAAAATGCACAGCAAATTTTCGCTTTATACTTGGCGCCCCGCCACGTACATTTCAATGTGCCATATTTCGGAAGACAAAAAGATGTCCTCCGGTTTTGGTGATAAACCTTAGCGGCAGATGTCGTTAGTGAACAGTAATCAATCACGATCGCCTTTATTTTTATTTCCTTCGCAGATAGAAGCAAAGAATATAATAAATACATAAGCAGGCAAAAAAACACTTCCGTGACATTATTGTTATTGCATGTCGCTACTGAACTGTTTCGCAGGCTGTTTTTACCGCCCGTCTATCGTGTTATGCCTACTTGAACCATTAGTGATCCTGTTATGCAGATTAAATGGTCTATTTGCCTTTAACGCGATAACAAAGACATTTGTAGCGGCATTGTAAACAATAAAACACCTTTTTTTGGACTAAATTCAAGGAGTGGCAAGTTGAAATATTACATCTGAGATATTAAAATATTGAAATAAAACCACGAAAATCTTAATTTAGTTAATTTCTTTTGTGTCTTTCATTATTTGATAAATTTAACTAAACTTACCAGGGATAATTTCTCGATCTTAATATACCCATTAGTAGCGGCCGTAGCTCAGTGGTAAGCGCGAGGGCTACCAATGCAGCGGATCCGGGTTCGATCCCCGGTCCAGTCGTTCTCCCTCGCAAGGCAACGGGAAACCAGCGAGGTGAATTTTTCCCCAGGAAACCCTCTCTGGAGAAGAAGTGCATGCACTTCCTGTGGTTCGGAGCCCACCTTAAACTGTAGGCTCCCTATGTCTGTCTGTGCAAATTATCCAAACACAGACATAGGAGAGAGGTAGCCAACGCCCTGAATAGGGTATGGCAGTATAAGAAGAAGAGTCCACCCATAACTATCATACTAAAACACGATTTGACTTACCACTTTCGACCTTCACATCTACGCTGTGGCAATCATATTTGTGCTACATAAATCCAGTTGAGCTTACCTGAAACAAAATCAAAAATTAACACAACGTAAAATAAATAAACAGTAAACACAATGAAAAAGCTGCGATTAACTCGAAAACTGGCCGGATAAAAGAGATTCAACCCACGTTGTGCCGTAAAGTACAAAGGCAAAGGCAATGCTGTTTCAAAACAGGAAAGAGGATGGCTGATGTACTGAATTATGGATCAATTGAAAAACGAATATGCAAAGAAATCGGATTTGCCCCTCATGAATTTATAATGTACTTTCTGGGCTCTATACGCGACAGAAAAATGAAAGAATACTTCAAACGTAATGGGAATTTTTAGAAAAATAGACGTTTTTCTAAAAATAGAAACGGATTTAATGGTGTACTTGGTCAACTTTTTCGAAATTATTTATTGAATTACGCTTTTAAATGTATATTTACTGAAAAAAAAATTCAAGTACATCACTAATGGGAAAATTCAGCTGCCTGGAGACCCCATAGCGTCACCGAACTCACCGCTGGGTTGGGGTTATACATTTACGTACCCGGGATTAAATTTTCAGTGCACCTAACTTTTTTCAAAAATTATTTTCATTATAACTTCTTTGTGTAGTCGCATTCGTAGCTGCGTACCTCATAAGTGAACTATTTTTTTAAACGAAAGTACCTGTGTATAAAGTTTCACTCTATTCTTCCCAATTAGCATAACTCAAATTAGCAAATTACTGTAGCTGATTCTAACACATTCACTCCATAAAAGTTCACAACACAGAACATTTTGACCCACTCTCTAATGACAATGCAGTTCGCATACGCTTTGCTGCGCAACATAATTAAATACTATTATTGCTTTGACTACAAATCTATTGGCCAACTCAAAAGGGCTATAACAGCAACTACAGCACATGTAACCAAGGACTGTTTTCAGTTGTAGGGTATTTAAATATATAATTTCTGCTAATCCCTCATTCCAAGAAAGACAACGAAACCCCCCGCTCGGTAGAAATTTTAGGCTCGTGCGGTGCAAAACTACAAGGTCAGCTTTTGACTATTATCACAGGATTACACTATGTTCATCTCTTATGCACTACGTGTTTCGGTATCTACCGCGCCTACTCTTAAGGTATCATTGATGCATCTATGCCGAACATAAGAAAATTGATTTTTTGATGATTTGGAAAAAGATTCCTCAGGATTAAACAACAAGAAAAAACGAAAGAAAAAATTCATTTTCTAAAATTAGGGAAGGAGGGGGAAAATTATTCCCCTAAGTATTGCTGCACCTAAAAATTAAGTTTCGAATCTGATTCTACTATTACTCATGAGCAACTTAGCTCAATCAGAAATTTTTTATCGTCCCCGTTTATTCAAGAGGCATGAATTTTCGGTTTTCAAAAATTCATAGAAGGCGTCAAAGAGAAATTAGTGAACTGGAACATGAACCAAATTATAGTTCATTTCTAGTTCCATAGCCTAAAAAATTTAAAACAAAATTGTGCGGCCAGTTTTTGAGCAATATTTTTTTCAAAATTTTGAAAATTTCACTTCATAGCTGTTAACTTTTCGAAAATTTTTGTACACGGTAACATTGTGTGTCTATAAGGCTATTATGATAACATGTTTGAACCCGATCTTGACAACATGTTTGTGAGTAATAAGGCGCCAAAGCAAAAATTTCCAAGAAATCGTTGCAGCCGCCATTTTGAAACTAAAAAGTTCGAAAAAAAGCGTTGGATGTGCCCTAATCTTCTGTCTTCTAATTAGATTCCGTTTTCAAATTTATAAAATTTGGTTTCACTAAAAATGCTACCAAAAACTACCAATTTGCGTTTCCGGTTTCGGATTTTATTAAAGATTATTTTGGCAGTGATTTTTTGATAGAACCCCAGATTCCAAAACTCATCGAAATCCGACCATCCTTTCGGTAGTTATGATGCACACATACCTACCCACGCACAGACAGACATTTTTCGACCACTTTTTGGGTTCCTGGAGGTGCAAAACGCGTATTTCCGTTAAAATATCGATTTTTTTTCTGGTCTTCGGTTACGTTTTGGTGCACGTCCCTATTACCAAAAAAGTTCTTAGTAAAAATTGGTCCGAATGTTGCACTGTATTTTTTTAATGCAATGCTTACTAGAAGTCACGAAACAATATGTAAGTTTCTTTTTATTTTAAATGACTGTTTCTTTCTTTTATTTTTAAAATAGCTTATTTTCAATATTCGTTTGTATATAAGTATCTTGAGGGTTACATCAGAAAATTACACGGTATTACATTGCTTAAGAAGAAAAAGTCATAATAAATATTCGCATCAAATAGCTATAAAACCAAGAATACGTGAAACAAAAATCATGAATGGGGACCTACAAAATACAATCTGCTTTATGTGCCGTCTTTACGGTTAGAATTGTGCCCGCCTGAAGAGTACTAATAAGAACGAAACGCGTCGCGGTCTATCCTAGTCATAAATAAAACCAAATCTCCTATTTTACAAATATACGTGAATGCACACATTTGATTCTAATTCATTAAGTATTAATGAATTAATATTTCCGTTTTGATTTGTACAAGCTTGTAAACGCGTAACATAATACCGTTTAATGTTTCAGAAATAACAGCAGTAAGCGCGTGTGTAGGATTAGTAGGGCGAGTTGGGTAAAAATGTCTTTTTATGCTCCCACAGGGAAAACAATGGGTCTAAATCAGGAGACCTAGTAGGCCAACCTACCTACTACTAGGTTGCTTTTTATTGGGATATCTTGTACAACATAAACGTTTTGTTCTCGTGACAAAAAAAATTTATGCACGTTATGCATTGCGTTACAATTATTGTACTTTGTAACAGGTTGTAACAAGATAACCAGAGGGTGTAATTAACCAGACTCACCCATCACCCTGTATAGCACATTAATAATCAATGGCCCATTTACTTGTCGTTCAGAACGCTTAATCATTGAATGGTAAACAACGACCCAAATGCAGGGAAATCGCTTTTGGAACTAAATGTCCTGGAATTAATAAAACCGAGCATATACTTTCGAAGCAATTTTATTGTGTGCACGTTCGTATTTTTATCGATCTTGAATGCAGATCCTGGTCATAAAACAATAAATTAAATCGAAAATATGAAAACTGCCCAGAAAGTATTTTGATATCACTACTGGTATCAAATTTAATATTACGTAGGTAAATAATCTCCCGCTGTCCTCTCTTGTTCTCGTCAACATAATCGTGTTATAGGCTAATTAACATCTCTAATTTACCATACACTTTGCTTGCTTATCCTCTTACATGAAATATGAGCACGTATTTAGCAAAACTTGCTCAACTATAACTGGCTAAGTCGACAACAAACATTTCGTCTTGGTTTCAGAAGCTTAATTAACTTTAAAAAATTAAATTTTTCTTAAAAAAAATCAAAACGTGATTTTAATTTTAAGTTTAAAAAAGAAAATTAATATCTGTATTTCATAATTAATTTACGAAAACAATTTCTTAAACTTGAAAGAACATTTCAAAAAAATGATGCTTTTGTTAAAGTTGTAACACGTTGCTGTAAATATATCTACAGAAATCTCAAAATAAATAAATCAACTCCGTGTTTTATTCACTTGTGAGATATGTTTCTAAACAAGGATGTCTATTTTAACATCATATTTATGAAAAGCAAACTGTAATTTCCATATAACATCAATGTGATACAAATCTCATAATCCGACTACACGTGCAAACTATGTGCGATATGTGGTACTGTGTCTTCGGAACAAGAGCCTCATCGGGTTGCTTAGCAACACACCCGCACCCGGAGTCAGCCGCCATAGCAACGATCCGGGTCCGGGTCCAGGCACCACCTGATTGCGTTCGTCACGCTTCTGTACAGGGGAGTTTTCACATGGAGGGGCTGAATATCGTTTACTGTGCAGAATATATTTAATCTTTTCTGGAGATGTTTCTTTTACTTACAATTTTAAAATCGTTTATCAAATTTATTTAATCGATATCAAACAGTGAAATAATTAACGAATATTTTTTTTGTATTCCTGCGGGGGAAGGCTGTAAGGGCAAAGACCCTAACAATCTCGAATACGAGTATATCCCCAGTCGAAGCTGTTAAATGTTGATACGTGATTCCCTTTCTAAATGGATTTCTGGATAACGTGCTCATGTTGGGGCGTTGGGACGTCGTTTCTAAATCTAGGAAGTTCAACGTGCTGTCCCTTAATGCCACCCAATTTATATTTGCTTGATACCAGGGGGATAAATTAGGTCCTTACTATAATTTCAGTAATACTCTTGCAGGACTGCACCCACAAATCTGTCTGTATATGCATATTATTTTAATAGTAATAAGTTAATCCGGTACGCTCCGAGAAATATCGTTTCAGATCAAATTCGATTCGATACAGATACAAACTGAACTAAATCATATAATTCAGCAAGACCCGGTAATTAAAAAGATATTCTTACAAAGTGTAACGCCTAGTAGAAAATGAAAATGTATTCTACATAGTAGTCCAATAAATTTCAGATCGATCCAAGAAATAGTAAGAAATAAAAAAAAGTGCAGTGAAACCGCAAAAGATCAAATAATCTGAAAAAAACAGATAAATCCGCGAACTACTTTTGAAGCCAATTAACTAGGGGACATTTTTTTCAGACGGTTGCATACATTTTAGTGCATATGTTGTGTAACCACCCTAGTTTCAAACAAACCAGGGTTGGGCACACACGCCTAAGTAAGATAAATACACGCATACAAGCTTTTATTGATGACTTCATTTAAAATACGCAAGCTTTTGAAATCAAATGCCGCGCGCGCTCTACGTGACTGTTATATAAACATCGGCACCGGCGATGATAATAATAATTGATTAAGCTGTGTCGAGATGTAAGAGCATGGTCCTTCGTACCAAAAGTTGAGACAGGGAACGGGATTCGGATTTAATATACAAATTGGTTGCCTAAGGCGCAAGTGCTTACTTAAATGTTGTAAGAACCTTAAGAATCTGTAAAAAAAACCGTATAAAGCTCCGGAAAAATAGCACCAGAAAAAAATTTTAAGAAAGAGAAAACCTTTCAAAAAGCTCCAAGAAACAAATCCCCCAAAAAAATTCTATAAAATCCCCAGAAAAATTTCTTCGAACAAAAAAGCGGGACAAAAGTTAACTAAATTTCTAATAAATACACACTTAAAAATGAGTCCCTCAATAAGCTGAACATCTTCTGTAAACCTGAATTTGCTTATTTGCTTATTTGCATTGAAAAGTGTAACGGTCTAATTTACAAACCAATCTGCGCCTTATATAGTAGGGTGGGTCGAAAAAACTAAATATTTTTTTCCCGGAACGCTTTAGTGCGGAAAAGTTGCCTATTGTAATAAGAAGAAAAACGGCATAAAAAAAATTAAAATCGGTTAACATCTTCCGTTCGCGCATCGTACTTAAAGTTAATGAAAAATTTCAAAAATCGTAAATTTTTTAAGTTAGTTAAAATTTTTAAAATAAACACGCTTTAGTTTTTTATGCTTGTTTTATGGTTTAAATAACCTAAATAAATTAAAATCTGATCAATAATCTAATTTTTTCCGTTCGCGCAACGTCTTAGAAAAAACAGAAATTTACCAATTTTTTGCAATTTTCACTGTGCAACGCTTCGCTCGTTTTGCTAGAACAAAACGACCCAGAACTCACAACGTGAGTCGAGTTTCACCCACACCCTACCCAACCAACCATCCAATTGTTGGGTGTGGTATTTACATTATATTTACAACTATTTACAAAGATTTTCCATAGAGTAGGATTCTTTGGCCTACTGTGTTTTTTACTTTTCTTTTTTATATCTACTACACATTTAACGTATGATTTTAAGATGAAGCCAACTATTTCTTTTAAGTTTCCGGATGGATCTGATGAACTTATATACAACCTTAGAATCATAAAAGCAAGACAAACCGTCCCAAAGAAGAAGACTGTTAGAAATATCGTACCACCGAAGATAAACTTTCAAGCTTCCGATTACACTGAAATTATTAATTGGAATTCTTGTGTGGTGTATCCTTCCCCAATGCTGCGGGACCTAAGTGAAGATGATATTAAATCACTCATTAATTCTGACACTACGTCCATCAGAGAAATACAAAAATTTCCCTGTCACACCCAGGCTGTGGAGAGGTATGGAGAAGTATGTGGATATGAAGCTAGAGATGGCTATATCCGAGCAACACTGAAGTCTAGATCGGTTATGCCTCATTTCTCCAAAAAATCAAATTTTAAATGTGTAGTAGATATAAAAAAGAAAAGTAAAAAACACAGTAAGCCAAAGAATCCTACTCTATGGAAAATCTTTGTAAATAGTTGTAAATATAATGTAAATACCACACCCAACAATTGGATGGTTGGTTGGGTAGGGTGTGGGTGAAACTCGACTTACGTGGTGAGTTCTGGGTCGTTTTGTTCTAGCAAAACGAGCGAAGCGTTGCACAGTGAAAATTGCAAAAAATTGGTAAATTTCTGTTTTTTCTAAGACGTTGCGCGAACGGAAAAAATTAGATTATTGATCAGAATTTAATTTATTTAGGTTATTTAAACCATAAAACAAGCATAAAAAACTAAAGCGTGTTTATTTTAAAAATTTTAACTAACTTAAAAAATTTACGATTTTTGAAATTTTTCATTAACTTTAAGTACGATGCGCGAACGGAAGATGTTAACCGATTTTAATTTTTTTTATGCCGTTTTTCTTCTTATTACAATAGGCAACTTTTCCGCACTAAAGCGTTCCGGGAAAAAAATATTTAGTTTTTTCGACCCACCCTATTATATAGTGGACGCGTAAATATGTAACTTCTAGTACCGGAGGCCTCTCACCATTAAATGTTGAGACAGGTAGAAAGAATCCAGATTTAACATATTATATTAAATTAAAATTTAAAATATCTCAGAGTAGTAAAAAACTAAAAAACTAAAATATTTGAGACCAGTGCCGGAATTAGTGTTAGGCGAGAGGAGCTTCCGCCCCAGAGGTAACGACTTAAAGGGCGCAATTTTATTGTATATTTTTTTATAGAGCCGACTTCTGTATCGTTTGTAAATTTCCGAGAATTAAAAACTGTTTGCAGTGCGGTACATTTAAATACAAAATAGGAAAGGTAGCGCGTTCGTACCGTTGAATAGTCGCCCCCCCCCATACCATACAGATATATATGTTGTTTTTTAAATCTATCGTACATACTTTACATATTCTACAAAAGGGTAGATATACCCGTTTTATTTAACATACATATTCTACATATTCTACGCATTCAACGCACTTTTCTACGTGTAATGTAGAAAATAATATTCTACGTGTAAAGTTACAACCCTTAAACAAACTTAAGGAAACTTCTGTATATGTCTTGTTAATGCTACGACATTCGGAAACCATGCACTTTGCTGCGCCTACAGCGCTGCAATTATCGCTAAAACATCTCAGGGAGTATAAGCAGTAGCATTCCACGTGAAGTCTAACTATACTAAGAACAACGGAAGAAAATTTAAAGTTACCCAAGTTACGTGGGAAGGGCCACCGATGCACGAAAATTTTTTGGAGTGGAGTCCAAGAATCGGAATAAGCTCTGGTCGGGAAACGATAAGATGGAGAAATGATATCAAAAAAAATTGCAGGAACCAGATGGAATGGAGCAGATAAAATAGCTGAGAGAAATAGAAATTATGGAAAAACCAACGTTCAACTGCGGACTGAAAGAGGCTCGTAGTGATAGTGAAAGCGCGAACCCCTGGGATGTACACAGCAACTGCTTCGGGGTCTGCGTGAGGATCGGGTAGGAGGCTAGCAGTTCTTGCTGGCGATATCGGGGTACTGCGGGGCTCTAGAAGAAGCGAGCTGCTGCAGGCCTCTAGGAGGATCTTGCTGCTGATTTTCCGTGGACCAACACCTTATGCTCGATCTGGTAGGAGGTTTGCTGGCGTTGGATTTGAAACCAACAAAATTAGGCTGCCTTTTCGGTCCATATTTGCGGCATGTACAGTATAAAAATGTATTACTAATTAATTTAAAAAAAAATAGAAAACATATTTATAATTTAAAATCCCGGGATCCCGAGAAACCACTTTTAGAGTGCCGAATCCCCAAATTTGTTGTTTGTTTCGAGATTGGATGCCCTACGGCTGCACTTTTTTAGACACAGTGGTTGATTTTCTGAGAAATGCGAAACTAGGTACCTAGTAGTAATTTAGAAACGAATTAAACTTTACAAGCATCGACGGCACAACTAAAAAATCAAGTTAATATGCCATGTACTTCTCGAGATAATACGTTATATTTGTTGAAAAACGCTTAATTTGGAAATTGGCGTTTTGGGCATTTTTTCGTTCTATTACCTCCGTTCAAGGAAGTTTCACTCCAATGTGTCGTACATCCACAACAGACTAAGCCCAGATCACTCAAATGAATTACTTAGTGTGTACTTCACTCTGAAGTTGAGCGAAAGAAAATTTAACCCTTTTGATGAATATTGCAATTTCAATAAAATTAAATTCAGTATTTAATATTCCATTTCCTCAGGATGATTGTGTCTCTGTATTTTCTTATGTAAAAATTAAAAATATGTATTGCACTAAAAAAGTAAAACTGTTCTTTTTTGTTTCTCTATTACCGGCATTATTCAACTAACCAGTTATTTTTACTATGTGTTGTGTACGTTATAAACTGAAATTTTTATAACAAATGTATTAAAATTACCAAAAACAGAAATGAGAGAGCGAGTTTTATACATTTCACATGTTTTACACGTCTTGACGTATAAAACTATTATAAGACAATTTAAGCAACCCTGCATGGAATAGGCAAGATGATTGGATGATTCAAATAGGCAATACTTTTTTTTCGAGCACATGAAAAAAGCAAAAATTCGAGTTCTGTCCAGATAATATTGTCGTCACGTTTCCGAAGTCTTTAGATTAGTTGTCGAAACAATGTTAATGTTCAGACAAATCGTGAATTACCCATTTCACGTAATCGTCAAAGTTTTGCTATTTTCATGAAACTCTCAATTTCACCAATTCGGCGTAACATATAAATATTGAGTTTCGGAGGAGCAATGGTAGAAAAAAACATATATTGGCAAAAAACTTAAATCTAATGGAAAAATATGTTTTTTGATGAGAAACAGACCATAAGAAACTACAAGCACATAAAAGTAAAATTTATTGTGTGCGAAAATCCAACAGCTCAACAAAGTTGTAATGTTTTTACACAAGAAAATTCCAGGAAAAATATCTTTTTCATGCGCTTTTCCCTATCGTTTTGTTTACGTATATCGATCTAATCGGCGATCAGCATTATTGATAGGTATTTATTTAATAATGGCCTCGGATATTACACGTTTTTACGATGTACTAAAAGGGCCATGTTGCTCGATAAACGTCGGTTTTACTATCGAGTCTTTACGGATATTAGACTGGTATCCTGGAAGGGTGCAAGTTTAGAGGAAGTCATCTGCAGTTTATTTTCTTCCATATCCGCATCGAAACTAAGGACATTAATATATAAAGTTTCAAAAGTTAAAATGCTCATAAAATATTCAGAAACGTTTTAAAAATTTTAACGGTAAACGTAATTTCAACTCTGAGATTTTATTTAAGAAGTTTCAATTTGATTTTGGAAAAAATTCGATACCAACGCGCAAAGGTATGTCTTATACTTTTTAGAAGTACATAGTTTCAAAAATAAAAATAGCGGGTAATGTTTCGGCCAAGAGCAATGTTACCACCCTAACCCGTTATTTGGCAATCCTCAATTTTTTTCTTAAATAAAACGTTAGATGCTTGATGATATTCAGGTGGGAAAAATTTTGTATTTAATTACTACTTATATAAAACGCCCGTTTTAAATTAGACACTTCGGGGTATCATTATTATTACAAGCATTTACATAATCTCATCCTTCACACGCCCGCGAACTGAAGTAACATCATTGAGGCGGTAATTTGCATATTTATGCTAGCGCAGAAAGTGGGCAATGCAAAATCTCGATAAAATTTTCATAAGATTACATTCCAATTACAATTTCCGCTTTCTTTCCCAGAGCACTGTTATTTTACTGTAGATTGATTTGATGTAACATTTGTATTTTGTATTAACAATTTAATTGATAGTTTTTCTGGTCTGTTGCCAAAAGTGAGGCAAAATTATTGTATAAGTAAATCAGGGTGCAAAAAACTCACGATTTGTATAAAAAAAATCAAAACATCGATTTTTTTGATTTAAATCAATTCTTCTGGTGTCTTTAAACCTGTGTTGATCTTTATAACAGTAGATGTTTTTTAATTTTCCGTCCACATCTGTGCATTTGTAATACGTGTAAGACTAATATGTTTAAATATAGCTAAATAAAGAAAAAGTGAAACACAAACGAGGATTTATTTTGCACATCTGTATCTACGTTACAGAAATTAGTTTTAGACTGAAGACTTCTGCTGGTGTTTTTAGTTCGTTGTTTTAACAATAAGTGTAATGTTGTATTTGACAACTAATTTAATGCTATGAGCATGAGCCATGTAATCCTTAGAATTAACCACTTATTTTTGCTTAATTTGTTCTATTTTTAATAAAAAATCATACATTTGCGTTTGATACTAAACGTGTAATTGCTTTTTCACATTTTTTTTGTTTTTCTACAATAAACATTCGAAAAATTGACGTTTTTGATTTAAATCATTGATTAAAATAAAAAATCGCAAAGATTTAAATCTTGATTTAAATCAAGTTGATTTAAATCTTCGCACCCTGAAATCAATACGGTTTTGTATCTTCAAAATTGATCAGTCAGTTCTGAGCTCAGTACCACCAACAGATGTTTAAATTATTTAAATTATTAAAGTCTACACGTAAAACATAGTTTTCAGTTTTAATAATGAATAAAGCATAGTAAGACTCAACGATTACGGTCCATTAATGGTTCAAATTTACATAATTATCCAAAACAAAAATAAAAAACATTCTTCCACAAAGTGTGGGAAATTTACAGAACTGTACAAAAGATTAACTGAATTAATTCAATGACATTGTTCCGTACAAGCTTATCCCTGTATTTGCTCCTTAAGAACGACTAAAATTATTCCATTAATTTAAAGGAAAGGATAAAATTTAAAAATGAGATTTTTCAATAGGAGACAAGAAAATCCGATCAGTCCGTCTGATCAATTTCAGAATGTCACTCTTCTGAAATGCAGACGGCAGAAGAAAACGAATATCTCAGCGGGAAGAAGGTGAGGCGTGTCTAACAAATTAATTCTAAATTGCTTCCACACGAACAAATCGATTCGACTACAGACTTTGTTTCCAATTTAATTCAACCTGTAGAGCACTAAAGTTGGTCTCATGTGTTACATGTTTGTTCACGCGTTTACTCATTTGTAACGAAGATGAATGCTACTGTTTCAGACTGTATTTCTCAATGAGTAAACGTTTATTAAATGGCAGGAAACTGTATTTTATTTTATTAATTTAAAGAAACCTTGTTTCTGTCTAATACATTATTCATGTGAATTAAATGATCTAACTTGGAAGATAAATAAGAAGTTAGTTGTTTTATGAATAACTGATGATTAGTAGTTCTGTCAGTTTTTGAATAATGCATTGATAAGAACTAGGAGTTTGTAAACGACAACAGATTTCATTCTTTAACAATATCTTTCATTTCCCAAATAAAGATTACAAATCAAATGCCTTTTAACCACTTCTTCTTCTAAACGTTTTTATTTATAGCTTTTAATTGTTAGGAGTTATGACCTTTCGAATAACAATTAAGGCGTCTTCACAAAATTCCTTTTACATCTCCTTCCTCGCCCCTTTACCTCCCCGTTTCTACAAATATCTATATTTACTTTATTCCTCCTCCTCCCCCCTTTCGCTCTTTATTGTTCTATGTACGCCTCTCTATTTCTCCTCCTCCCCCTACACCACTTGTTCTTCTCTTCCACGCCCATCTTTCTTCCACTCCTTTCAATTCGTTTCCTAGCGTACACCATATAAATGTTATATCGATTATTATGTTTCATATGAACAAGAAGATGACTATAAAACTCGATTTCTCCTTTTATTAAACATTTGTTAACGTCATAAATCAGACGTCGAAAATTAACTGTTTGGCGTCACAATATGAATCGACGTCAAAAATTGTTTTTTGACGTCCTAAAATAATATTTTAAATAAAAAAAAATGGATTTTTTTTATTAAACATAGTCAAAAATCATTTTCAGACGCCTAACAAATTTACTATTTGGTGTCACAATATGAACTGACGTCAAAAATTGTTTTTCGACTGCCTAAAATTATATTTTAAATAAAAAAAATAAAGAGGATTTTTTTGACGTCGAAAACTCAAGTATTTCTCCTATTATTAAACATTCGTTGACGTCAAAAAATCATTTTCGGACGTCTAAAATTTTACAGTTTGGCGTCACAATATGAATTGACGTCAAAAATTGTTTTTTGGCGTCCTACAATTATATTTTAAATAATTTAAATAAAAAATGTGTTTTAACGTCAATAAGTAAATTTCTGACATCAAAAAATCAATTATTTCTCTAAATATTAAACATTTGTTGTCGTAAAAAAATCATTTTCAGACGCCTAAAAATTTACTGTTTGGTGCACAATGTAAACTAACGTCAAAATTTGTTTTCTTGACGTCTGAATATCGCATTTTAAATTAAAAAAAACAATATAAATTATTTCACGTCGATAAATAGGTTGTTGACTTCAAAAAAGCAATTAGTAAAATCATTTACTCGCGTCTTCAAATCGCTTACAAAATTTAGAATTAAATAACAAATCGACACAAAAGTTCTTATTTAACAGTAATTATATTTTCAGAAGGTTTTGATTATATAATAAATCCGAAACTGTCTCTACCTTACGCGACAACGGGCCCCCACTACTAGAAACGAGATTTTTACCTGCTACAAACTTTCTTTGTCCCTCATTACCAAACCAAATGCGCGAGGCGTAGCCCACGAGTCGAGTACTTATAATTAACTATAGTCCAGTGCGCGGTGCGGATCTATATGCACCCTCTTTTGGCAGGTTTTGGCACCTTATCATTCGATATTTGCAGTATGGTTCTGGTACACACTGTTACCATAAGCATCCAGTTGGATGGAAGCATTTTCCAACGTCTACAAATCATTTGTTAATGTCTAAAACTCAAGTATTGTTGTCTTAAAATATTTATTGACGTTGAACGGTTTTCAGACATCTAAAAATGATGTTTTGACGTTTCAAATGGATTTTTGACTAGACCGACATCAAAAATTCGATTGGAGAATTTAATAGATTAACAAACCGAAATTAGATGATGTTTTGACGTCGAAAAATTAATTTTCGACGTTGGAAATTATGTAACTTTTTGCCATAATTCAAGATAAAAAATAAAACAGCGCTCCATAGATGTTTAAACAGTACGAATCTGCGCTATCCAATTGCAAATGCAAGATGAAATATATCGCCCTACAATTTTCGTTAATTTTAAAACGTTATGTAAAGCACAAGGCAAAGATACAGATGGTAAAAACTTTTAAACCGTTACGATTTTTTCAACGAACAAAACAATCGCAGAAAGCTTTCGTTCAAAATCAGCAAAGGCATCCTCCATTTCTTAAACAATAAATAATAAGACAGCTTTTTATTGGAATAAGCTGCACTTTGAAAGACAGCTAAGAGTCGAACACTAAAATCCCGAGCTTGACGGGAGTAAATTCCACACATCAGCTTCGTAAAATTCAAAAGCCCCATGTTAGCTTTAAATTAAGGTCTTGGCATTTGAAGCTTGCAACACGAAACCTTTATTTTGCGATCTTAGAAGTCTGAAATTTAGTTTGAATTCCACCCTTCAAAAAATATGTGCTACTAAAAATATAAAAAGAAAATTCAGTAGGCTTCGTTTTATCTCTCTAGAGACGTGTTAAGTAGATCTGCAATAACTCGCCAAAAGCGTAGAGTGGGAAGTTCCAGATGCTGTGAAGCCAAAAATACTTAAATGTCACATTTTTTACTGTTAACAAAATTATCAGCAGAAAAAAGCATGAGAAACAACCTAAAAGTTGCATGTTTACTGTTTCGCATTCGTTAATGAATCAATCAATCTCAATTTAGTAACAAATAACTTGTTCAGACATTAAAATAGGATCTCACGTTACCTACTGTGTTTTTTATTCCCAGACAGACATTCATCAATTGAATGCGGTTAAAATTAATGAATAATGAGGAACATAATACCCACATAAAATTTAATAATACACTACGAAAACAATACATGGTCTATGTTAACAAAACCAAAATTAAATGCCTAGGAATAAAATTAATACCAACAATATTAGAAACAGTTTTAGTTAATCACACAGTTATTCAAACTGTTTAAAAACCAATTATCAACAAGTAAATAAAACAATAAATAAACATCATTCATTAAGTTTTTTAATGTTAATAAAATTTAAATATGTTTTTACGTCTCTAAAGTTGACTTAAAAGCTGTAATTGAAACCCACACAGCTTCCGCTTCATTTATTAAAATTTAATGAATTCCCCACCAAAAACTGTAAATCGAAAGGGCGAGCTAACCAACAAACTTTTGAATAATTTATTAACGAACGGTGAGGTACATAAATCTTCCTTTAAATTGATCAAGGGTTGGCCGTCTACCGGCCGGCGCGGCGTGCCCATACGGGCTTGATAATTCTCACGAATTGAGTCACAATTACTCTCCGAGATTTTTCCGTTCAATCAAGCTGAAACGTTCTAGTGATTTATTTTTCTTTAATTAATTAATTAATGTTCGACCTTCCTATCTTCCTCAATCTTGTCTTAGAAAAATAACAAACCCATGCATGCTCTACATCAGTGACAACAAAACTGTTTTTCATTAAAATCTAATCTAATCTAATTGGACAGCAAGTTCACCCGACTTAAGCAATTTTAAAATTAAACGCATAAAGTATTTGCTTGCGCTTCCGTGAGAACTTCTTTCAAACACAAGTTTACTAATCAAAATAATTTCCAACGTGAATAAAAAGTGAGGATATCTAAATTAAAATTTATTTACATACAAAACAAAATTCCATCTAAAGTGGCCCCTTTAATTGGACAAGATTAAGTGATAAATTCCAATGGAGCCATTTGATTCCCTTATGAAGCCGTATATCAAAGCTCGACACTCACACAATGACGCCGCATCATATCACACGAAAATAATAGGCTTCCAGACAATGGGTAAGCATGAGTCCTTGGAGATGAATTCTAATACAGTAAATAATCTCGTATAAGCTTCTCAAAGATACTGTGTTTCGGTAATAACAAAAGCTTGCCCTGTAAGTCACTGAAAAATTTTAACAACTAGAGAAAAATACGTTTTGATGGAAATTAGATTGGCGAACAAACATTTAAATAAATTTCGAAATATTTAAATTCTATTACAAATAATAAAAATTAGGGATGCACCGAGTATTCGGTGGGCAGAATAACTGGCCGAATATTCGGCCATTTTAGGAACTTGCCGAATATTCGGATAAGCCGAATAGTTTTTCGAGTCTGCCAAATATTCGGCGAATATTCTCTGCCGAATATTCGGTGAATATTCGGCATTTTGTGTACTACATGACAACAATATTAAATAACAATTTTTTGAAAATCGTGATGAGATAATTGATTAAAATACATTGAAACAAAATTATAATTTCGGTAGCCAAACTAGACGCTAACCGCTTATGTAAAGCAACTAACACACTTATTACGACTAAGTATTCGGCACTTGGCCAAATAATTGGCTGGAGTTAGGTAATATTCGGTGCTTAGCCAAATAGTTGGGCTAATATTTAGTACTTGGACGAATATTAGGGCGAGTAATTGGTCTAAGATTCGGTACTCTTAGGCCGAATAGTTTGCTAAATATTCTCCGAATATTTGGCCGAATATTCGGTACTAGATCGTGAGAGAATAGCCGAACATTCGGTATTCAGCCAGTGGCCAAAATCACTATTCGGTACATCTCTAATAAAAATACAACCAAACTTGTGGAACATCTGAAAAAAATTCAAAAATTCTGTCACAAAAGTTTAATGCTAAAGAAATAGGCAAAAGGAAGATCAAAATTATGAAAACTAAATTTAATTAAATAAGCTCGTTTATTTGCAGTGGTCGAATCAAAGGTAGTAAGTACCTGTTATGACGTTGCAACGATTACAGTATGTTCTATGATTGGAAATCGAACATTTTTTGTCCAAATTGACAAATAATTTCAAATCTATCTAAACTCAGACTTCGCCGATTTGTTCAAAAAAACTTTTCCATTCCTTCTCAAGCCTCCTTTCCGCCCGAATAAAACACAGTATTCCATCCCGTGGAAAACACTTAGCTTCCTCGTTCAGGATTCTCAAAAGAATCAGATCAGCTTATCCCTTAAAGCACTCAACATATATTTCCAGATTTTATACGAAATTTTCTGTTTTTGTCATAAATCAAAAACTTTGCAGCTTTTCCTAACTTACTGCAGTTTTCAGTTAGACATTTTAATTAAGTCTTTGGGCAACACCTGTCTAACAAATTTCAAATTATGTACCTACAAATTTAGTTTTAATACTGAAATTATTCAAGTTGGAGTTGTAAATTGTATAAAGTAAGAAACTCTGAAAGCAACTAAAAATTTTCATTATTTAATAAAATTAAACCTATTCTTTTAAGAAAATATAATATAGTAGAGACATAAGGAATTCCATATGAAGGAAACCATACTAAACACCATCGCGTTAGACCAAAAGAGATGGCGGATATCAGAGACGTCCACATTTAGATACTGCTGGAAGCAAAATGAAATAACTCCGAACCCGTCTATTGTAGACCTTATCTCTTTTGCTCTATAAAAATGTCGCATATACTTTCTCTCTCTTTGACATGACATTGCCTACGTTCCTCAAAACGATTCTAAACGGTTCATACCATAAAATATAGAACAACTTCCGTTTTCCATAGGAATCCGAAAAAAATCTTGAAATTTGTTGTTAGTAGGACTTTAATGCCAGGACTTTAGCGGCGATACCTTACAACCGGTACTTAAACGGCGGGACTCTATCTACGGGACTGTAACACCGAGACTTGACCTACAGAACTGTAGCCGAGATTAAAGTACTGACACTAAGCTCACACCGTTAAAATCCCGTCGGTAAATTAGGTAGAAACACGGCAGGTACTAGAACCCCCCCCCCCCCTACTCTTGTTTTCTACCTTCCTGCTAGTTGTTTCAGATGACAACTGAATTTTTTGATATGACATAAACTGTATACAGTGAATTGCAACATAGGTGGAACATGACATATTAACATGCAAAAGTAAAATAGCTGCATTTTATGTCTGTGGAAGAATTTTAATTTTATTAGTTGCAGTCACCCAGACCGAGGGCTAGATGGAGAGACAACGTGGACAAGATCGTAGGGATACAGTGGATGAGTATAACATCGGATAGAACGGAGTGGAGGCGCCGAGGGGAGGCATATATCCAACACTGGAGTAATTAAATGCTGATGAAAGAAGACCCTAAATAGAAATATAACCATCAATTGACGGCAATTTATTTGATTTTTAAGTTTCTCAATATACGGAGTATAAGCTAGAGGCAGATATTGTATTTAATACAAATAATGCTTTAAATAGATTATTTTAAATCGTCAACCCACTCGTGCATTAATGTAATCGGTTGCGCAATCGATTTTTAAATTATTCCGTAGCATTATTTTATTTAAAATGGAACATTATTTTTTATGACTTATAGTTTTGTTAAACTTCAGTTTGTTAGACACTGGAGTTATGTGGCGTTAAAAAACAAAAATAATACATTTTATATAAAATAATATAACCTGATTGTCGTGAATTCATAAACTTTCGCTTACCAATCAAATTCTATACTTGCTCCCTACGAAGACGTCTGAATTAGTGGGTTGGCTATTTTTAAATAATTTATTTAAAGCTGTGTTAGTATTAAATTTCAAATACACTGCCATCAAGTAATGTGAAAAAATGTATCATTCCTTTAGAGCGACTGCAAATAATAAAATTCTTCTCTAGGGACATAAAAATACAGCTATTTTATTTCTTGCATGTTAATCTGCCATGTTCCCCCTAAATTGGAACTAGCTGTGTACACCTGTAATAAATACCATTTTTCTTCAAAAATTAAAAAAAAATCACTAACAAAAGAGTCCTCAAATTCACAATTAAAAACGAACTTTACCTTCTGCCTTACCGATTTTTTGAGGCGAGTTTTGAAACTTTTGACAACTGCTTTAACGCCGCTTGGTGTAATACGAAAATTTTCGCCGAGCACATATTTCCTCTGGTATCTACCGTGCTTGATTACGATCCAGTTTCTGACTTGAATATTTTAAAATTCAGTTTAAAATTAGGGCGAGTTATTAATTTTAAAACTTCAAAACGAAAACGTTGCAAAATCGGCTCTAAACAACATTTTTAAATACCTGTAGACATGAGTTCGTTTAAAATTTAATATAGTCATGTTTCAACTTATGTGGCTAGTTAGATTTGTATTACCAGCTGTTATAAGAAAAGGATCTTTAGATACATGTACAGAAGGTACCTCAAACCCCTACATGAGCTCCCCAACTTGTACACTTCACCGCTCGAACACTGTGAAGTTGTTTCGTCCCTACAATAAACTTCTTACAGTCAATGTTGTATTCATAGGCAAACATCACCATCGTGTCGGATAGGCACATTCGTCAAATTATACGAAGTTCAATCGCAACCAAAACTGTTTGTATACTTATTCGCGTCAATTACGCAAAACATTTTATTACGAAATACTACGCGCCATTACAGTGTTATTGCAGCAGGAGTGTAAAATTATTACGCCATTTGTTTGCCCCTCCCTTAGAATGCAAAACCATAGACAATATCAAACCATCAACACTCCTTTGGTATAGTTCTTGTAGCTGGCACGTCTTTTTCTCTTTAGTTAACAACCATGCGTTTCTGAACATGGTTTTACTTTTAAAAACATTAACTTTCATTTTATGTATTCTACTAACGTAATAGAATAATATTAAAATTGCAATTTCATTCCATGTTATCTTAAAACATTATTTCATTTTAAAATATCGTGCTGTAAAAGCGTGACCAATGATGTATAACATGCACCACTTAAATATATTAACTATATACAATATCTATTCACATTTCACAATCTGTTTGAAAATTTCTCTATAAACAATATTTTTCTAGTTGTTTTATAGACATGCTTCTAAATCAGTGGAAAGTCTAATTAATAATCAAGTACTTATATTTCGTTTTCTAACTACAATAATGTAGTTGACTAGTAATCCGTTCGTCCTCATTTCGGTTCTTCTACTGGTTAAATTAAAATATAAAAAAATTATGAATATCTAAAAGACTTTTTTAAATAATCAGATTATTATCTTAAAAACATTCGCTAATTAATATAACACATACATCTAAATAAAAAATTGAAAATCAAGAAATTCAATTTCAAATAAAACAGAAATAAATCTTGGAACCCGCCAGCTTTAATACTGCAAATCCCCTTGAAGGTAACTTTAAATAGCTTGGGTGTTAGTTCTAGGTAGTGTTATATTTATAGAGGTCTAACAACCTAATCGATTGTAATTTATAGATGATAGGCAATTTTCCCCTTTAGTATCTTGCAACCTCTATCAATTACATTTAATACCGCATCATTTAGGCCCTATCCTTTTCCTGCTACGCCGAACAGTTACCTCTCATACCAGGAGCTTTTTTTTTATTAGTTATTTGGATAGATCATGTTTTATTGGCAATTCTAGTTAAATTCAGCCAAGCATAATTATGATAAAGTACAGAAAAAATTCGTAACGTATTCTAGCCTAAGTTCGATTCCTCTGAAGTGTAAGAAGTTCAAGTTCGAATTTGAACAATAAGAAACATAAAACCTGAATCATGGAATTTATTCATACAAATAACAACAAATTATTGGGAAAGAAAGAAATAATGAAGCAATTCTACGACAGTTCAATGCTAAAAAAATTAGTCACGGACGCTACAAAAGCGATACGCTTCATTGTAGCTATTGATTGTATAGATTTCATTCAATGAATTCCTGCATATCTATGATCGTCAGGACAAATAAATTTCAATTGTAATACGCACGACGTCTTACTAATGTCGTAACGAATATAGCTACTTACATCCATAACTTTCAATAACTCGCATTCCGATGAGCAAATATACGCTGCTACTGACTGCACGTGCAGGAATTTCAGGTGCACTTATGAATGCAAATTTAGTTACAGTTTTCTACGGTGTAAATGGCGAATGAAAATTTATGTTTCGGTTGCAGCACAGCGGCGTCTATATAAATAAAAAAGAGTTTTTCACATAATTATTGATTCAAGTAGAAAGTTCACAAGGTTAACGAATGCCTAACAATACTACGGAGCAGTAATAATTCTGAATGAATAATATAAGTTTTCCAAGATGCTCATATACTATCAACATCTTTTGCAAGCGAAACTTTCGTGGTATTTGTAAAAGTATTTCAAGATGCAAACGGATGCCTTTTGTTCCACAAACTACAAGCAGCACTATTTATTAAAGATAAAGTTTTTCAGGATACCAACTATGTATTTTGCAAGCGAGCTTTTATGGTATCAACAAAAAATTAGAATACGAACCCAAAAGTATGGAGCACTTTTTGGGCAAGTTAAACGATTCAAATTTTTTAATTTTTTAAATTTTTGATTAATACTAAAATACAAAAATATTTTTTCGGGAGCTCAAAAGATTTTATAATGTGAGAAACGTAAAAAAATAATTTTAATTTGAAAAGAAAATTGTTGTTAAATTGAGAAGAAGAAACAATTTTACTTAATAATTTTTTTGGAGTAAAGAAACACTATTTTTAAAGTCTAAAAAATAAATTTGGTGTACTTAAAAGCTTCTATTTGTTTACACAAGGTGGCGCAATCGCGTTAGAATTTCAATTAAACAAATTTGTCTTTTATCGAGAGTTGCGAGAGAAATGGTTGGATCATAGACATTTTCTTTTATACGAATGAAACAATTATAGCCAATAATTAGCCTCTAGCAATTAATAACTCAATTCTGCCTTAATTTGGCTAATTGATTGTTTTTAATAGTTAAAATGCAGCTATTATACATCGCGTCGTGTATTACCTAACATTTCGGTCCATTTGTCATCAGAGTAAAATAATAACACGATCGCGCCACCTCGTGTGAACGAACAAAAGCTTTTAAGTTCACAAAATACACTTTTCAGAATTAACTAAAATAATATTTCGAACCTTCAAGAAAAGCATTTTTGTAAATTAAAAACAAATCTGGACAAAAATTCAGAATTATCACAGAATTATTTTTCAGATTTCGTACTATAAAAATAAATTTTGTTTGTCGGGAAAGAAAATTGTGTCGAGGAAAAAAATTTTTTAATGAAAATTTGAATAAAATGAATTTTTGAACCATTGCAGACCGATCTGATAAACCGGCCTGAAACACAAGTCCGGCAAAATCCGGCCTGAAAACCGATCTAAAAAGGCCGGCCTGAAAAACCGGTCGTAAAAAACGGTCTGTAAGAAACGGTCTTAAAAAAGCAGTCTAAAACATCGGTCTGAAAAAATCGGCCTGAAAAAACTGGTCTGAAAAACCGGGCTGAAAACAGTTTTCAAAAACTGGTCTAACATCAGGTTTGAAAAATCGGTCTAAAAAACGGTCGAAAAATCGGTCTAAAAACGGTCGAAAAATCGGTCTAAAACGGTTTTTCAAGCCGATTTTTTAGACCGGATTTCACAGATCGGTCTTTTCAGACCGATTTTTTAGACCGGTTTCAAACCAGTTTTTGGAAAATTTGTAACCGACCGCTTCCGTAAAAAAATTAATCGGTTAACCGGTGAACCGTAACCAGTCGACAGCACTAACTCAAGCTCCCTATTTGCCAATTATTGAGCAACTTGAGAAGTTCTTTCTCAAGAATGGAAAAAATCTGTAAAGACTAAACTTGCATTTTCCTGCAGGCAATTGAAATTATTAAACAACTTACGTAGGTACTAGTGGTATGAGGCGCCGTTGAAGCTAATATCAACATTTCTTCATGAAAAAATATGTATAAATAAAAACAAAACTTCTTAGAAGAAAATCCATTTTTTAACGAAAAATAAAATTTCTAAAAGCAAAATGTTTTAAAGAGAAAATTTTTTTTAATTATTCTTTCTTAGTTTATATTTTACTCTGATTTGAAAGTTTTTCCCATTGGTTAAAATTTCGTTTTCCCTATTCTCTATAAGAGGTCATTCACCTGTCTACAATTTGGCACCATTGAGCTGAAGTTTTCGGTAGATGTTGCATACGCGCGGGTTTTATCAAATTCCGTAGATAGGCACGACTGTTCCATCTACATACTGTTTGAATTTGAAAATATAAACGTCAGATTAAATGTATTGCAATATGATGTATTAAATAAATAACGGCAAAGTGATTTAAATTAACAAATATTTAGTCACAAGTTGCATGAATTTCATTGTAATTTCATTACGAACTTGCCTTAGTACTTACTTAAGGGCAATTATTTAATAAGACAAAAAACATTATATTTAAACCAGTATTTGAACATCCAACGTTTAGGAGCTCTAAAACGCGCGCGCGATATCTGGTCGAAAACGTCGACCACCTTTAGCGCAACGTCGCCAAATGGTACAGGGGTTGAGCTCTGATGGAGGAAAAGAAATTTTTATCAAAGAATGACGATTTTTAAATAATAAAGAAAAATGTTCTATTTGTTATTAAAAACTAAAAAAAAAGATAATTCAAATCAAATTAGAAAATAAGTTGTCTTCAAAATAATTATTTCCTTCTTTTAAGAAATTTTAATTTTCGGTAAAAAAATTTATTGTCATTTATAAAGTTTTATTTTTCGTTGCAGAAATTTTTGTGATTAAGAAATTCTTGTTTTGGCCCAAATGGCGCCCCATATTGTAGAGCATTCCTTTGCATATTTAAGAAACAACAAAAAAATATGAAAAAATTTTCTAAATGCTTGTAAACAAAGCATAAGTTTTAATTTAAATATCAGGTACTTACATACCTACATAAACATGTTTAGCAGCACAGCAAGCAAAGTAATCATCACCCAAGGTTATTCGTGATTAAAATATAACTCGTAGCCGCATTCTTTTTGTCTCACCTAAGTCTGTTTTAGTATTGTTTACGAACAGAGGGCGTCAGCAACTTTTCAATGCTTAACGCATTTTCTACGTGTGCTTCATGGGACATTCCTGGGACTATTTAAGTTGCAACTAATTACTATGCGTCTAAGAGTCTTCTGCCCAAATCTAGTCTTTGTGACGACTAACTGAATCGAAACGTAACATCACCGTAAATGAAGAAATTAAATACCGATGCGTGTAGCGTGTCCATGAACAGCTACACTTTTTCTTAAAAGGTTTGTTTCCGTATGTACCATGAAGAACTGTGTAACGAGACCTGTGAAGCAATTACAGTATTTTTTGTCTTAGTTTTAGGTTTGGACATGACATAACTGTCCGACATTTTTGGCGTAATTTTAAAACGGTACAGATATAACAAGGAATAACACACAAATACATTTTGGTGGAGGCGCCAAAAATAAAATTAAAATGTATTTTTACATCTTTGTTTTGCTCGATTCATAATTTTTTTATCAATACCAATAGTTAGAAACAAATATGGCATATCTGCAGTAGGGAAACATCATCTTGCGGTAACTATTTCAATTAAACAATTTACATTTACTCAAAGTCAAGATACACAATGACGCAATCATCTGTAAAATCAAATTAGGCTTCCTTGCCAAACCTTTGAGCCAGAAAGTCATCTAAATCTTCGACTAGTCCACAAAGGGTAATTTTCTAGGTCAGAGGACAATTTGTGTTTAATCAAGACGATATGGGTTCTCCATACATTCTGAATTCGCGGAGAGAAGTAATTGTCAGCAGTTGCATTGTCAAAGAAGCTAGAAAATGTAACATTTTATGTGCTCATTTTAATGAAAACGTTTCGCACTTCCAAATGACCGCGATTTTTCACAAGTAGGAAAATTAGAACAAGAAGCAGTCTGTTCTATGCGAAGACAAACGGGTATTTTCTGAAAAAGTTAAGTAACACGAATTACGCAAACAAAAAGCGATTTTAAAATTATAACTCTTTCACAAAAGCTTTTGAATAGAAATTACTACAGAAGCACGAACACTAAGAACAACGTTATGTCTAACATATTCATATATAATTTAAAGTAAATCAACTTCTGCGGAAATTTCAGGCAAACTTGAATTTCTGACCTCCATATAATTATCTAACCAATGTCAACATCCCAGAGATAACTACATGCAAATATTTTCAAAGTCTAAATCAACAGTTATAATGGAATATCTGAACAATAGTAGTAGAATAATATTGAGACTGAAATTCAACCTTTATAATATAAATTTTTAATACATCGCCGTTTAGCGTTAACTTTTAACTTCTGCAGAAAACGTTTTTTTAAGAAATAAATTCCTTTATTATATTGTACTCTTTATTATTATTACAGTTTAAAAATTTTACATAAATGAAAATTTAAAAAAAAACAAATTTTGTTGAGATCGCTAGTAGCACCAGTTAGTACAAATTAGTCAAAATGAAACAAATGTTTTTGGAACAGCAAGTAGCCTGGGCATGTTAAAATATGACATCTTACCGATACAATAATTGACTGCCCGAGCATGGGTTTCTCGTTTCAAACAGCAAATAGGGGCACTAAATACAATTACAATGTATTATCGCCAGTTACGCCGATGACCGCAATCACCATATCGCAGCAGTTTGGCATACCGAAAACATAATAAACACCACTGGATGTGCAAATCACGTTGAAAGGAAATTGGTAAAGTTCCGGATACGCACAAAAAAACTACAAGTTAATGCAGACATGTTTCACTCAATAAATTCTCGTTGCATTGTACCTATAAGTGTCTAGTTGTTTTAAATTTTGTACATCAGAAAGAGAGGAAAGGAAGAAAGAAACTTTCTTTATTGTTTTAAGATTTTAAATCCAATCTGAAAGTACGTCCCACATGTTATAAATGTATGTTATAAAAGTATGACGTTTTGTAAATTTATTGATTATTATACATGTTGCATTGGTTGAAGAATGTGTTAGAGTTTGAAAGAGCATCTATAATCCCATAAGTGGTGTGGTAATATTAAAATTTTAAATTGGAAGTCGAAAGTCTCACCACTGTATCTATATATTAAATCCGGATCCCTTCCACTTCTCTTAACTATAAGTGGCGAGAAGCCCCCGCTACGAGAACCCACATATTTATTTGTCCATTATATAAGGCGCATATTCCTTTGTACAGTAGACCGCCATAGTTTCAATACAGATAAGCAAATTAGAGATTTATTCACTGCTTCACAAATTTTTCTGTTGAATACTTCGACCTATTTCGACTACAGCTGTATTATACAAAAAAAATCCTTAGAATTCAAGCTCATTTTAATCTGGCGATCTAATGCAATTCCCAAATTCGAATTTATGTTGCATTTTATTAAGTAATTGGACAAACAGATATTGAAAAATTACATTACAAGCTATCTTTGCTCATAAAATTGTAAAACAAATACGGCCACCTTTGGTTTAATTATGAGATGGTAAAACCGATTTGATTTTGTTCATTGTGTGTGGGCGATGTTATGCTCAAGTTAAAAAATAAATAAGTTAAGGATTAATAAACAGAAACAAAAATTGACTCAAATATTGGGAGCTCGAGTTACAATAATAAACGCGCCAGAAACAAACTGTTGCGTTTACAGCGATGGCTATACAATTTACAAAACTAGGACTTTGAGCTGCCGTCCGCTACAGTACCTAGCTGACTTTACTTGAAATAAAAAACACAAAAACGCGTGAGGCATAGCCCACGGCTTCTGCTAGTATATATTTATATTATAAATGCTAAGTACGCTACCTGATTCGGTCAACGTCATGGCTTTGTAATAAAAATGTTCTCATCGTTTAACATTATGGGTAAGTGTTTTTTTTACGTAGTAAAAACTTAAGAAGGTACGGTTTGAGTTAAAAATTTCTATGCAAGTGACAATGTCGTTTTTGTTAATGTTGATAAACTGTTGATACTTGTGCGCAGTTGATGGTGTAGCCGTAGATATAAGATGATTTATTTTTTATGCAATTGTTGTAGCACTTGAGCCCCAATATGAGTTGATTAAACCCGCCGAGACAGCTAGCTGTATGCTTTGCTTTAAAGTAGTACGGCAAGACAACACGGCCGAACCGAAATTCAAACTTATAATTCAACGGCGTTTCGGGCTAACTTTCTAATTGCATTGCATTCACTTTACGGTAAACCCAGGACATTTTTGGCAACGACGAAAAATGCAAAACGGATTCACGCAATCGAAGTAGGCAGTCTAGCAACGGTTACTTAAAATGCTAAAATTAGGAAGAATGCAAGCGGAAATAACCAACAACAAATGTGGAACACACACGTAGCAGATGTCATTAGAGTGCTACTAGACTAGGACATCGGCCATGAACTCACAAATCGCTCATTAATTCAAGGCGCAGCTCAACACCAACAGCTCATAAAGTGCAGCTTGTTTCTTGACTTCTCCATTAATAATTCACGTGAAATTGGTTCAGAGCCTCCAACAAAGACCTTCTTATTCTTGGCATTTTATCCAACATTGCTTTAATTAATAATAAAAAAACACTGATATGATCCACGCTAAAAAATTCAATAGCCTTACTGTTTAACCAACAATGTAATTATACAGGGTGTACACCGAAAAAATATAATCGCATTAATTCAATTCCAGACGTCTTCAAGTAAAACAACGAAATAAGTAAAAACTTAACAGTGCATATGCACGCACTGAATGCACAACTCGCCGTCTTGATTTAAACGGACGCATTAACATTTGCAAACGAGCACAACGTTGACTCGTTGCACTTATTTATACATCACATAAAACAAAGACTTATTATGACAAATATAAATTGCCCTCTAAAGATATGAAGATTGAAGAGCAGCTGTCGTCCTACATTGCAAGTAGTGCGCAATACGAATTTGTAATTTTGTTATTTTCCTTTACGTGCGTCATGAACAGAACTACATTTATAAACTAGTATTAAATAATGCGATTCTAGAAGTTAAGTCATATTTGTGAAAAATACTAATAAAGATTTACAAAGCGACTTGATGACAGGCAGAGCAATTAATCTTGAAGCTAAGATTGCACAAAATAAATACATTTGTTGATATACTTACGTATACAGAGCGATCAAATAAAATCCTAATCGCTGTCGCCTATGAAACAAGCGCGTCATGTTAGTGATTAGTTTGCAAATGGTGGAGCTATCGTCATAGTTGCGCGGTTTATTATTTTACCGCAATTGCTCATATTGAACGTTTTTAAAAATTAGCAAGTGAGCATTGTAAATTATTTTTAATATTTACTATTTTTTTATTTTACAAACCTACATGATAAATATCAGTTGTAAACCGTGACCTATTTAACACACATAATGGAAAAAATATTAGACGGTTGTTTGGTTTAGCGGTAAAGGTGGGAGCTTGTGATCTGCTGACCCCAGTTCAAGTCCCGTAACAGACCTGGTTTTTTTAATTGTTTATTTATTTTTTGACATTTCTTACTACTATCTTATCTTGCCCCATGTCTATAATTTATTATAATTTTTATCTTGTATTTAATTTAAAATAAATTGATTTTAAATTTAAACTTAAAACTGTAACACAAACACCTGCGGAATTATAGTTCCGTGTATAAAACAATGACGCAACAGCGTTTTCAATTTTTACATACCTTTATTTACTTACTTATCTAAACGGTATTTAATGGTTTTAACAAAGCAACACAAAACATTTTTAAATTTAATTTTAAACTCATTTTTTAAACAGACAAAAAATAAAAGAATAAATCATAGATATGCGGGAAGATACGATAGCAGTAAGAATCGTCAAAAAATATATTTAAAACAAAAAGAACAGCCCTTTCGCAGGATTTGAACTGCCGCTGATCACTCACGACGTATAACTTTTGTATAATAGGGTAGGTCCTTTCTAACCGGAGATTACACAATTTTTAATTTTTTAAATAGCTCCATATAGTTTTGATAATGGAAATTGATAGAATTTTTTTGCTCTTTTCAATGATATAAAACTTCAATATGCTTACATTAGAAAATTTCTGAGAAAAACGCAGTTTTCTTAGAAAGAAGGAAAACATGCACCCTAGTTTATCTTAATTTTTCTTTGTTTTAACAATAAAAATTAACAAAACCAACAAGTTCAGTTGTTCATCAAGACAGCAAACTATAGGTTTTTTAAATGTTGAAACAAAAAAATGTTTAAGATAAACTAGGCTGCCTCGATTGATGCAATGTTTTCCTCATTTCTAGAAAACTGCGTTTTTCTGAAAATAATTTTTAATGTAAGCTTATCACAGTTTTCTGTAATTAAAAAGATGAGAATAAATGCTATGGATTTCCAGCATCAAAAGTATATATAGCCATTTAAAAAAATTTACAGTATACAATTTTCGATTGAGCCGAAAGTGATACAAAAATATTAGTGGTATCCACAGAAATAACCCACTCCATTTTAAAATTACGTTAACATTTTTTTTTGATATCTCTATTAATACAGAAGTTATACGTTGTGAGCGGTAATCGTGAAACACCCTGTATATGGTAACGTCCGGTGTAATGTGCCATGGCATTGCACGTTAAAGATAAGATCCCTACCCTGTAGACGGAACAAAGGTGTGACAGGCCTATTCACTGGGATCGGCGTTAAGCCGTATCAGCAGAAATAAGCTGACGTTAAATAAAAAAATTAAATACTAATAATGATACTATAATAAAAACAATATATCTTCTTGGTGCATCAGCGAAAGGAAAGGAACACAACGAAAAAGACATTTTGAATGTATCAAAAATCATTATCAAAAACATCATAATTTTAAAAATGCCGATTGTTTTCAATCTTCGTGTACGCCACTGTGTAAAGAATCTGCACAAAAACTTCCATCTCCATAAAGATAATATAATAATTCCAAATATATTAATCTATACTCTAGCGTCGGTGATAAGCCTTAACAGCAGAAATAAACCCAGAAATAAATATAGAACCACGCTCTAAGCTACGAATCGGACTAGTAATGTTTTAAAACGTGGTCCATTTCTTGAAGCTCGGTGTTATTTTATACGTTCAAGCTAAGCAATTTGTATTTATTTCATTTTAATACTTAATCTCTAATCGGCTATAGACTAGCGCTTTTAAAGAACTGAAATGGTAAATTAAGGCAAAAGTTATATACAATTTGCAGAAGGCAAGAATTTTAAATACAATCGCACCTATGCGGCTGTCAACTTTACCTTCATCATAAATCAAACTTTTGACATCAGCTAAAATATTAAAAACATAATTGAAGATGAAAAACGTTCTAAGGTAAATTGTTCTTTGTGTATTCAAAAGCTAAGTTTTGGATAACGATTAAAACGCTGTAACATTGCAACATTGAAACTTTGTACTTATAACCTCGTGAAAAATTTACGGTAGATTTAAATTTAATTATATAAAAACCAATAAATGAAAATACTTCAAGCATTTACAGAGGTTAACTCGAAAATCGATTAGCTACGCCACTCGAGTCACAAGATCGGTACATATTTCTGTAATAACTAAGAAAATGTATTTCTACAAGTATAATTTATATCATCTGGGTAGATTATTCGATGAGCTCAGAACTACCACAAAATAATTTAAAAAAGCTCTAATGGAAGTACAGGAATTTTTAATAAACTGCTTTCTGAATATTACAGGAATAAAAAAATCATTCCATGTTTTCACTATGCTAATACAAGTAATTCGATATCAATAAAACCTGCGAACAATATATTAGTGATATTTTACCTATTTATAAGTTAATTTTAGGTCGTATACGTGGAAAATTTAACATGAACAGCACATACGGGCACGCAACACGCGCGTTTAGTAAAGGTCAGGAAATTTTTAAATTCTTATCACGATTTTCCTTGAAATTCCAATTTTAATCTAATAAAAACCGATTTAGCGCATATTTTTGTTAAATTTTAATTTTTTAAAAAACGCACGTGGAATAACAAATACATTCAAGTAAAAAAATGGCGCAAATTAGATTAATTGAGAAAATTGTGTTAAATAGCTGTTAGTTTTAGCACTTGGGATCTTAGCGTTGGTGAGTAATGGTGTAAAACTAATTTAGAATTAATATCACTTATCCCATAAACAAAGTGATTCATGAGAAAGCTATGGGTTCAGTAATTATAATTTCCACGCAGTGTTCCGAACTATAATTATGCGAACACGGCTGAGCAAGTGTTTACTTGGAATAAAATTAGTATGATATGAAATGTCTTATTCATGCAATCAAGAAACGCATTTACTTGCAGGAATTCATACGTAATTTAGTTTGATTGAGTTATTAAGAGTGCACCAAAGAAATCACAGAGACAAAAGCTATTATGTTGTTAAACCCACGAGACGAATATAACAACAGAACGTTGCTATAAATAGGCAAGCTTTCTAAGAAGTGTATTTCACTTGATTGTCTGTATCTTTCTGATTAGAACGCAGCATGTAGTAAAATAGTTTATCTTTACGATTCTATCAAAATTTGAACATGAAAGTTATTTTTAAAACTAAGTTCTGAAAAAACTTTGACAGTGAAAATATTGCAAACTATATAAAATCCGTTCCAAAATTTAGCATATTTGTTCACATTTTTAAACCCAATAAATTAATTAAAACCCAATAAATTAATTAAATATGCATATTTTAACAATCGTTAGAAGGCTTGTTTCCCTTGCATATGAACTAGAAAGGTTTTTCCCTTGATAGTAGAAGACACAACAACACCATGTCGAAAGGTTACTTTGCTTTATATAAAAAGACATATTATGTGATCGGGTAGCGCGTGTGTGCACTCGCGTGCGTATGGCAAGCCGTTTTACTTTTTATTCAGAAATTCTAAATGTGTGTCAGCAATTACACATATCGAAAATACAATTTCACGTATCACAATTTCAATTTTACATAATATGTAAAAATATATTTCACATATATGAAATATATTACACTTACGTGAAATACGTTTGCGATATGTGAAATACAATTAAAAATAAGCCTGTTATTTTTAATTCGATTAAAAATATGCCTGTCATAATTTTAATTCAATTAAAAATATGACAGATATCTTCAATTATATTAAAAATATGCCTGTAATATGTGAAATTGACCGATTTTTATAAGATTTAGTGTGTGGAAGTTTTGTAGTCGCAGGTAGTTCTTTGTAGGGTTGTTAATCAGAACCGGAACCGGAAACGAAAATTATATCAGTTTCTTTGGTATGAATTTTTTCTAAACACTTTTTAAAAAATTTGAATACATAGCGTTGTAGTGCATCTAAAGAGAAATTAAATTCCCTTTTTTTTTCTAAATGCTGTATCTTCAAAATGAAGGCCACTACGAATTTTTGAAAATTTTAACTTTAATGCCCGATTACTCAAAAACAAAATAAACAATTAATACAAATTATCATATTACTTGATAGCCCTTAAAAAGTATAATCAAGTAGGGATGCAGCGAGCAGTACTTTTTCAAAATGCCGGATAACGGATATTCGGTATCCGGTTGCTCAGCCGGATAGCCGGATTATCCGGCATAGTTTTTACTATCGAAATAGTTTCAGCTTAAATGGCGTAAAATTTAGGTTTTAATCACAGAGCATAATATACACTTAAAGAGTATGCAATGCACGAACCCTATGGTCTTATTCTGTACTGTTTTAGAGAGAGGGAGCACAGAGACAAGGAAACTACTAAATGTACTATTTCAAGAGTGTGCTAATTCGCGCTTTTATTGTTATTTTTTTCATAATTAAGATTTGAAATCTGTCAACGAATTTGACTGTAATTACAAAAATTAATAATTTTTTAACAATGGTTAAAACTAAAATATGTTCTGTTTTGATAGATCCGATACCGTACGAGAAATCAACTGACTAAACCTAAATATACGGTCTTTGTCGACATTTAAAATAAAATATTGACGATTGAGTACTTTTTATAGGTTCCTTGTCTCGGAGCGCTCTGTCACATGTACTGCAAAATTGAGACCTGCACATCATAGCAACAAGCAGTTCATGCATCTTCCTTATGTTATATATTACTTCGTGATTTTAATAAATAATACTTATTTATGTTGTTTGAAATCATTTCAAATTTTTAACTCGCATAAATGCTGATCTCAATAATATAAATTTAGTAATTTTATGCAGATCTGCAAAATACTGGGCTTATGGGGGTTTTTGCTCTCTTACTTTCAATTATTTTAGTCTATACTTTCAAATCAAATTGCATGCATAATCTCTTTTACTTGAAGAAAAATCTCCGGCCGGATAATTCATGTTATCCGGCCAAACCGAATATTCGGTGAAATGGCCGAATAACGGATAAAAACCGAATATCCGTTGCATCCCTATAATCAAGTGATGTAAAAATATTTTTAGACAAATGAAAATTGTAAATATACTAGCGGTCTAAAATTTTGAAAATTTTCAAAAAAAATTTTCTCAAGAACTGCCCACACAATTTTTTTTTAACTTTCTGAGTCGATAGAGCTTGCAATGAACTACAAAATTTGTTCTTTACTAATTTCCCAAATTTCACTTTAACGCCCTCTAGGAATTATTTAAGAAAAAATCAATTAGCTCTAATTAAAAAAAATATTTTTCACTCTGCAAATTTTTGATAACTGTATAAATAAAGCTGTTATAACTATTTTCGTGGGCGCATTAAATATCTTAGCGCTTTTCACGTTGCGTAGTAGAAGCGCACGCGACTAGATTAAATATAAATTACACTTCTTGACGCAAGAATATTTAAAACGTAAAAAGTATGGGAAAGTACCAGCGACCTGTTTCGCCCATTTTTACTGATTATAACCTTACACACAAGTCACACAATTAAATGCACACTATCACATACTTCTTCACGTTTCTACTCATATACAGGGTGTCCCAGAACTGGCGTAGGAGCTCTTAACTGTGAATTCTTTTCCTTAAATAGACTCGATTTGTCCAACTAGAATACTTTTTGAGTTATTGCTAATTAAAGTCCACCAATCACAGAAGAATTAATTAACTAGTCGTGAAGGTAGAAAAAATAAAAAAGGTTGTTTATAAGGTAACTGAACTAAAAGCGTCATATAAAATAAGTCGAATTGTTATTTGGCCGACTATAAATTGTCAATGTCTTAGCGACAGACGTTCAACGTGACAGTTCAAGTTGGTGGTGGACATTTTGAACACTTATTGTGATATTGTATTGTGTTGTATTGTATTTTATTGTTGTATTTCCTTTTTTTTTACATTTAAATTGTCTTCTTAATCTTTAACTGGTTACTAATTGTCTTAAGACATTACAAACCTGCGGCGTTCAAATCAGGAATATTGCATGTGGGTAAGTGATTAAATGCCATTCATGTTAAAAACTAAAGTTGACCAGATGTTTTATACTAACTTTCGCAAAATCTAACAATTATTCTTGTTTCCTAAGAAACGCATACATTTAATATTTCTGCATCTACCTTCAATTAATAAACCGTCTCTTATTGGTCAGCTTCATTTCATTGCGGTTTGAAAACCATTGAGGGTAGAAATTTTTTTCTTGGTAAAGAAGTGTCAGTTTAAAGAGTAAAATCTAGAGTTAAGAGCTCCTCCTCGAGTTCTGGGACACCCTGTATACATTTACGTAAATTCTTTACGAACCAAAGTCTGTGAAGCTTAAATCGACAAATAAATCATTTCACCAATCTTTTTGTTGTGTAGCAGATGGGGTAAATTACGATAAAAACTTGGGTCAGTGTACTTAGAGACACTACGACAGTTATTATCGTAAAGAGACCGTTTATTAGCTTTAGTAATGAATGGGAAACTTAAAATTTAATCAGAGACGTTTAGAGCATAAGCATCTGTCGACAAGTCGCTTATTTCTTGGCTGGAACGATCTCCAGTTGCGAAACCATATTCCAGTGGTGAAATATAGCGCTAATTTATTCCTACTGAAGTTCCTGACCTGAGGGTTAACACGTTAAATGTCTTGTGTATATCTTGCTTCGATTCTCGGTGGGTATCTTACATTCCACTCTAATTTGAAATGGCAGTCAAGGCCAGAATTAACTTTTAGTCAAAAGATACAAAATAAATCATAAAAATTAAAAATAATGAAGAAAGAAATATATATTACGGCACAAAAGAGTTCTTATTATTAACTCGTAGACTAGTTACAGTCTTATAGGCTCTATGTGTATGTTAGCTTGCATGTGTTTTCGGGGTGGGCCATGTTAGACCGGTGAATAGCGCTAAGTGCGCTGAGCACAGGTAAGGGGATGGGACGGAAATTTAAATAAATAAAAAATATTAGCTCGTAGTTCTCACTGAAAATTATAGAAACTTCTGTCAATACAAAATTTTTTCAAATGAGTGAAGCAACCTCTTTTTAACAGAAGAATTTTAGTTTATGGTTATTGCATGAGTTTACTAAAGTGAAATATTTCGCCTCCGCAGAAGCATTTGGTACAGTTTAAACCCTATTTGTTAAATTAAATTATTTTAATCAAATATGGCTTCTTCCTATAGGAAACCATTCTAAATTTAAAAGTTTTTTTTTTGTTTTACCTGATGGAATACGGAACAGTTATCGCAAATGGCCACTAGGATAACTCACCTGAAAAAAATAGAAAATTAAGATTAGAAAATCTAATAGCGAATTCTTAAGAAACACATATTCGATATACAATGAGTCTAACTTGTTCTTTCTCTTCCTTAATAAATGGAATAAACAATAAAATATGATTTCAACAAAAAGAGTATTTTTTGTGTTACTGCCGTCCTGGTAAATTATAATTAGAGGCGATGTTTAAAACAAAACACAGTAAAAACGATGACTATGGTAGAAAACATTATACGCCGCTAGGGCTAGGCGATACTGCACAAATGAGTATCGAGTATCGATACCAATTTGGTATTAATATTGATGATACCGAAAAATCGAAAGTATTGTAGTATCGTACTATCAAAAGTATCGAAAGTATCAAACGTCTACAAATATCGAAGTATCAAAGTATCAAAAGCATAGCGGTATCGAAAGTATCGAAGTATCAAAAGTATCAAAGAATAAAAAAAGTATCGAAAGTTACAACCCCGAGATTTCGCTTTTTTGTTGAAAAGGCAGAAAAGGCAAAATTACTTTAAAAATGACATCAAATTGAACGGTTCTATCTAAAATTTCAATTATTATAAAAAATTAAAATTTTGACTCAATATTTTGGCTCCTTTTCTCGATTGTAAAAATGGGACATAAGTGGTTGGTACTTTCAATGCTTCGGTCCTTTTGATATCCCTCGATAGTTTTGGTACTTTCGATACCTTGTAATACTTCGATACTTTTGATAATTTGGTTACTTCAATTCTTTCTATATTTTTGATACTTTCGATCCTTTTGGATACTGGTATTGAAGATCGATAGCAGCCAAAGTATCGACACTTTCAGTAAGAATCGACGCTGTTCCCAGCCCTAGACCCCACCTTAATTAAATTAAAATAAAGAAGTCATCAACATAAGCTTGTTTTTTAATATTTCTCTTCCATAAGTGTTTAAAGGACTTATACTTTTCATTGATTATGCATAAAATAATTTATTACTTGAACAATATTTATTTATTTTAACCTTACACGTATTTCAACATGTTTACCTGCCATTATCAAAGGTTATATTAAAAAGTAAACAGTTAGTGTTGTTACAGCAAAAATAGAACTTGGTTACTAGATCTCGGTAATCGTCTGCAGATGACTTGATTTATTATTGCAAAATGTCCAATAGAGGTAAATTTAAAGAGATATATTTGCTGCTCAATTATTAACAGTACAGTTTTTAAAAAGGTGTGAATTTCGAAACTTCTAGTATTTCTAATTTACGTTTATCATCAGAAAAGTGTAAACATTTTATAGTGTTAGTTAGATGCCATTAAATATTTGTATTTTAGTAACTGTTTAGCGTAATTGGCTTTATGTGGTTGTTTGTATTTGTAATTGTAATATCAAAATTTCTAATTGTCTGGCCTATATAAACCTAATTACAATGCGAACAACTTCATTTGTAAATGCCTGATTTTAGCAAATCATCTGTTTTTGATTTTGCATTAAACAAAGTGTTTGAAATATTTTTAGTTGTTTTAAAACTTACTTTATATTTATTTGTTTTGTTTATAATTTTAGCAATGTTTTCTGATTTGTCACCAAAATATGTCCATTTATTTAATTAACATTTTTGTTACTAAGAATATTATTTAACAAAGGAATACACTCCTGAGGAGGTATTTGGGAAAACATATTAGTAACATCAAAACTAACTAGCTTGCTTTGTGGTGGTAAATGTAAGTTAGATAACTTTTTGATTAATGCGGAAGAATTTTTAATTGGATATTTTGGTTAATAATATAAACTGGTAACTATATTATTTAGTATTTTTGCTACCATGGGGTTGGGTGCACGTATGTCTGGTGTAATGGGCATGCTAGGTTTGTATAAGAAACCGTATAGTTTTGGTGGTTTTGGATTTGGATTTATTATTTGTCTTTTTTGATCATCTGTTAAATAAACCTGGCAATTTTCTAATGTTTGTTTTCATTCCTTCTCACAATATTTGGTGGGATTGATAACTAGTCGAAGCTTTTAAATTTGAATTGGTTATGAAACCATTAATGTTTTGTAAGTAAATGTCTATGGGTAATATAAATAACGTGATTTCTTCATCTGTCTTAACAGAAATCACTTCATTTACTGGTTTTTTTTCTTAAATCGGTTTAAGTAAAAAATTATTTCGATTATGTATTCTATTTGTTGATTTATTGCTCTTTTAATACATTAGCAATTTGAAACTTTGCATAATTGAAATGTCTTTAAGAATCATTTCAGAATTGACTGCTAAAGTGTCTTCAATATTATTAGTAAATTTTAAGAAAGAGGAAAATTTTAAACCCTTATTTAGAAATTGTATCTGCTGCTCATTGAATTGTTTGATAAATTTAGAAAACGAGAGTAAAAGTTTATTATTGTGTGAGGTTTTGTGTGTTATTAGAGAGCACGTGTGTGTTGTTCTAATCCTAAAAGTTTATTTTTCTGTATTTTGTATTTTCTTAATTTTATTCTACTAACTAATTCTCAAATGTCATTGTCAAATACATCAAACTCAATTTGATGTAATTTGTGAATGAGTTCTGCGTAAAGTACCTATCTGCAGATTATTGCCGAGATCCAGTCACCAGGTTCTATTGTTGCTATAACAACACTAACTGTTTACTTTTTAACACAACCTTTGATAATGGCATGTAAACATGCCGAAATACGTATGAGGGTAAAATAAATAAATATTGTTAAAGTAACAAGTATTTTATTTATAATCAATAAATTTAATTACAATTTTCAAGTATGGGCAAATTAAACCAATTCCATCGCGTGAGCAATTAGAAACGTGAACATATCAACACTGTACCGCGTACAGTTGTACATGTTCCACCAAAATACCTATACACCAAGTTCCTTACATCTAACAAAGTAAACAAGCAATATCAATTAATAGTTACAGAAGCTTTTTCCGTTTCACCCACAACCTATAAACATCTTCGAGAACATCATCCCAAATCTATTATCGAAGCGATCAAGATAATGCTACCCAAACAGAATAAAAGCAAACGATAGTTCTACAAACACATAAGAAGGGGAAAGGAGACCACTTAAATATTTAACGGAAGAGTTGTGGCGAAGATACTAGCAATGAACCCATTAATTAAAAGCGAGTATCCAGAGTACAGAATGAAGAGGGTGTCGCTGGCTGCATTCCTAGACCCTGTAGACATCCGGGGTCAAGTGACAAGGGTCAACTAAGCGAGCTATGAAAATTTTTAAAAGACCCGCATCAGACAAAGAATTTAACGACTACTTCGAACACCACAACAATGTTGCATTGTTTTTAATTGTCTGCAAATTGATGCAATTAGTGCAATATTGAAAGTTCACATTGTTACATTAAGAATGGACTAATTTTGTTTAGTGTTTTCGAAGTTCCGCGCGAAAAATATTTAAACGAATTGGTAAACGCTTGCATACCAAAATAAAAGCAGAAAAAACTCTGAGAAAATGTGCGAGGCAGATGTGTCGTGGAATGCAAGCATTTTTTATCATTCATGCTCAGATACCGACTAAAAATAGTTTTATTTTTGGTCTTTAGCTTTTAACCGTAATTGGACTAGATTAGCATTAGTTATTTATGAAAGTAAAGAAAGAAAAAATTAACATGGTTGGGAAAATTAATTTCATATAAA
The DNA here is from genome assembly GCA_958336395.1 of Ctenicera cuprea. Classification (NCBI taxonomy): domain Eukaryota; kingdom Metazoa; phylum Arthropoda; class Insecta; order Coleoptera; family Elateridae; genus Ctenicera; species Ctenicera cuprea. Next base: position 15,247,198 of record OY284495.1, on the reverse strand, counting down.
ATAATGAGAAGTAAATTTATTGAAACTAATTTGTCCATAGTTCCGAGTAAACAATCAAATCACAATATGTATATTAAGTTATTATAAGTAACTTTTGTTTGGAAATATAAATTGCAAAACTTGTATAATCTATAACCAATAAAAATCGTAATTATATTTAATCACAAAGCGACAATATTTATATTTATATAACGTTTCAGATATAACTTACTTTGAATTGCAAAAAATAGACAACAATAAAATTCCTGTTTACCATAAATTTGATTAGTGTTTTCGAATGCATCAGAAAAAATTATCACATTCATTAAATTTAACTTTTAATCTTAATAACACATAATTAAGTACGATAGGTTATCGTTGCGACATGAAATCTACTCGCCGTACACACACGGATTAGGTTTCTTTAAAAAATTTATAATTATTAATTAACCAATACGATCCTTAATTAGAAAACAATAATAACAGTAAGAGAATGAAGAAAAAGGTTGAATATACTTTACACAACGTATTTACATAACACTTAAGCACTAAATTTAGGGTCGAGAACTGTTAGTAAACTGTTAAAAAAAACTGCCTAGTCATTTCCCGCGCAACTGATAGTTTTTCCTTCTTCAAATTCTGCTAAAACATTGCTACAAAAGAAAGTAGCGGCTGCCATTTTGAAGCTAGAGATTTTTTTTGAAAAGCTTAACTAAAACTACAATTTTCGATATACCTCTTCATTTACAATTTCATCAAAATTAGACCAGTACTTTCGCCTTTAGAAGCGTCACTCACCCAGCCACTTACACACAGACATTTTTTAAAACCCACTGTTTTGGGTTCCTTCGGCCCCAAAATGATGTGTATTTCCATTAAAATCTAGATTTAGAAAATTTTGATGAAATCCATACTACCCTATACCAAAGGTATAGAAAGTTTATTAATAAAAGAAATAATCCCCCCCCCCCTTCAGTAGACATTATTTTATTATTATTTTTTCATCAAAATATTTAAAATTTCTATCCTTTTGTATATGGTATATAGGTATATTGTATATTTCATTTAAAAAATTAAAAACAATTTTCAATAATTTTGACTGTAACACCTGTTTGCTAAATGTAAGTTGCCAAGTCTACAAGAAAGTGGGTAGGTATAATGACAGTCATAAACGGGCACCATATGTTATCTATTGTAGAAATATTTTGTAAACCACAAACATTGTTCGATTTGATGTTTTACAGTTAATTTATCTTTTGGTTTTCTCCCAATTGAGTAATTTTTGTGAGGCCCCCTTTAAAAGCGTCCCTTTCCTTTTTAGTAGCAGCGATTTTCGGCAAAATAAAAATTTAATTGACTCGATTTATAAATATCTCAAATATTTTTAAATACCTACATTCATATATGTTTAAAAATATCTCCGGGATATTTTTAATTTGGATACCTATTTAAAAACCGCTTAGATAATTGTGAATAAACAAATTAATAACGTCTTAGAAATTTATATTACTTGACAAGATCTAAAAATATATTTTACTATAAAAATTATCTCTAAAACCTTTGTAAATAAACAATTAAAAGTATTTTTTAAATGTTTTTCATATTAATAAAATAAGTTAAAAATATCTTGCATACTTAAAATTAATTTACACTCATAATCATCTTAGATAATAATTTTCTAAAAAATCTTCCACCATTTTAATATAATTATCACGTCTTTAATATTTCACATATTTTATAATTTAAAAAATCTAAGATATTTTAAAATAAATTAAATTTCTTAATTAACCGCACAATGTTGCCGGATGTAGTTTGATTTAGCAGTAGTACAAATACATACCTTATAAATGTCGGAAATCTCTAAATATCTTTAAAAATATTTCACAATTCCTTTATTTCAAAATATCGAAGATATTTTAAGAACATATAATTTTCAAATAATAAACCTATCAAGAAATATTCACATATTGAAGATATTAAGAAATTCAATTAATTTAAAAATATTTAAAATATTTACAGATAAATAAATATAATTTCTGAATTAACTACACAACGTAGCCGGATGTAGTTTGATTTAGCGGTAGTACAAATACATACCTATAGACAGACGGCGGCGGTAATTTCTAAATATCTTTAAAAAATATTCCACAATTCCTGTATCTTAAAATATCGAAGATATTTTAAGACAAGATAATTTTCAAATACTGAAGCAATTAAGAGATTAATTAATTTTAAAATATCTAAGATATTTTTAAATAAATATAATTTCTTAATTAACCACACAACGTTGCCGGAGGTAGTTTGATTTAGCGGTAGTACAAATGCATACCTATAGACAGACGGCCGGCGGTAACTTCTAAATATCTTTGAAAAATATTCCACCATTCCTGTATCTTAAAATATCGAAGGTATTTAAATATAATTTTCAAACATTAAAGATATTATAAAATTAAATTTACTTTAAAATATCTAAGATATTTTAAATAAATTTAATTTTTTAATTAGCCACACAACGTTGCCGGATGTAGTTTGATTTAGCGGTAGTACAAATACATACCTCATCGACAGACAGCGGTAATTTCTAAATATCTTTAAAAAATATTCCACAATTCCTGTAGCTTAAAATATCGAAGACATTCTAAGACAAGATAATTTTCAAATACTGAAGATATTAAGAAGTTAATAGGTATAATTTTAAAATATCTAAGATATTTTTAAATAAATATAATTTCTTAGTTAACCACACAACGTTTCCGGATGTAGTTTGATTTAGCGGTAGTACAAATACATACCTATAGACAGACAGCGCTAATTTCTAAATATCTTTAAAAAATATTCCACAATTCCTGTATCTTAAAATATCGAAGATATTTTAAGACAAGATAATTTTCAAATATTGAAGATATTAAGAAATTCAATTAATTTTAAAATATCTAAGATATTTACAGATAAATAAATATAATTTCTGAATTAACTACACAACGTGGCCGGATGTAGTTTGATTTAGCGGTAGTACAAATACATACCTATAGACAGACAGCGCTAATTTCTAAATATCTTTAAAAAATATTCCACAATTCCTGTATCTTAAAATATCGAAGATATTTTAAGACAAGATAATTTTCAAATATTGAAGATATTAAGAAATTCAATTAATTTTAAAATATCTAAGATATTTACAGATAAATAAATATAATTTCTGAATTAACTACACAACGTGGCCGGATGTAGTTTGATTTAGCGGTAGTACAAATACATACCTATAGACAGACGGCGCTTATTTCTAAATATCTTTAAAAAATATTCCACAATTCCTGTATCTTAAAATATCGAAGATATTTTAAGACAAGATAATTTTCAAATACTGAAGCAATTAAGAAATTAATTAATTTTAAAATATCTAAGATATTTTTAAATAAATATAATTTCGTAGTTAACCACACAACGTTTCCGGATGTAGTTGGATTTAGCGCGAGTACAAATACATACCTATAGATAGATGGCGGTAATTTCTAAATATCTTTGAAAAATATTCCACCATTCCGGTATCTTAAAATATCGAAGATATTTTAAGACAAGATAATTTTAACAAATATCAAAGATATTAGTACATTAAATTTATTTGAAAATATCTAAGACATTTTTAAATAAATTTAATTTCTTGATATCTTCAATATTTAAAATTATCTTTGTCGTGTTTAAGGCAAGTAACTCAATCTAACGTAGCTAGAAAAATATTCTTTAAAATGAAAATAATAATCCGGGTCGAGGGCTTCTTACATTTTTTTCATTGCAGAGATAGAGCTAAATTTATATTGTGTTACAAAAACCGGCAAATCGAGCTGCAAACACTACAATGAACACTTATAATAGAGGTGCTAATTTCCTTAAAAAAGAATACGTAAATGACAATAACATTCTATTATAGAGAGCAGTATCCTATTTCTCAATATATTCTTATCACATATTAAACATGACCTTTATGCATAATTCAGCGCCAATATTTGTGTTTACAAAACAAATCATATGGAATGTGCTCGAGGTACATTCCAGCCTTCACTTACACTATATAAGTATATCAGAAGATATTAAAAGTTGCCCATAAAATATTCTTTTTAGGAAAAATATGAAAGAACTGCCTGCTACAAAGGAATTTTATTAAATATTAATTTTAAAACTACTTGGAATTTCATTTTCATACTTCAAGCTCGTACAACCTGGCATTTACGGTCAAAGAATCAAATTAAACATTAAAGAGGGTAGTACGTAGAGCATTAAAGCTATAAAATATGAACGACGTAATAAAACACAAGAAATGTAGATATTGCTATGCAAATACATTGAATTCAAATAACAACAATCCAAAGAATGCTACAAATAGGATGACCTCTCGTGAATACATACTGAATGTGATCTCTGACATACCAACTAAAATATGTTATCTCAAGATGTTTCTTGCATTGTACATTAAAAACATGTCTTAGTATAGTCAAAACAGACATTTTGTGATGGAGACAAGAAAATAACGTGATTACCAAATCCCTAAACATAAAATGATTGTGCGATGTTTAAAAAACGGACTTTAGTCGCAGAAGAGCAAAACATTTCGTTAAAATTCAATAAGTAAAGAAAAAGCATGGGCATTATACGTGAAACATTTTGGACAAGAGAACTAATTTTTTGAATGAATTTAAAAAAAATTGTTGTGGTGTACAGCAATTCATAAGTTTCTTATTCAACGGTGCTTTTCCGTCCTTGATGAATGTTGATCGTCCAAACTTTTTATTCGTAGAACTTTCTCGTTGTATTAATGAATTTACACGTTCTATTTTCATTAATTTGTGGTTGCTGTTTTACATTTCAATTAAAAAAAAATAATGCAGTTTCATAAAATTGTTTCGTAAAGTACTTTTAAAACTTATGACCATTTCTATTCTACGCTTATGAACCCTGTTTTATTTTAGTTTAGTATTACGTAAGCTTCAATTCCAGTTGACCAAATAACACTACCTGCACAACCTAGATGAAGGTCAAACATATGGATGTGTTACCATTCTAAGCTCGTAGATAATTCGTTTAAAAGTTTAGGTATGCGCTAACTGTACATTTAAAGGAATTATGGCAGAAATTATTATTAATTGCCTCATAATTTAAATACTGACAACATACTAGACTAGAAATCCGGACTATAGCGATGTTTGATGCTGAAGCACACTTTTAAATTGTAATGTAGCCGAGATTTACGCTCCCTTTATTCCTTGTAGGTAAATAAAAGGGAAACTTCGGGAAGGGATTATGAGACCGGCGTTTCAATAAATTAGGAAAGCCATTAATATCGAATAAGGTTTTCCCTTCACTGCTGGAACGGAAAAAAGAGGATAGGCGAAGCACGAAATAATTGCAAAAGGGTTCCGTAACTAAAGTTTAATCAGTGTCTTACAAATTAGTGGTAATGCGGATTACACCCAACAGGAAGCCCTAAATAAATTAGAACTTTGGACATTAGATTTTCCAACTGGAAACTATTTACAACTACATACTACGTACTGTACATGGTTATGTAGTTAAGTGGTTAATAAATACATTAGCAATTATGGTTGTAATGTAAATTAATTAACGTTCCCGACACCTATTGACGAGTCAAATTTGGCATTCTGGTAGACAACCGCTATGAAATATTTTATATGGATTGTAGACAACTTGACAGTGGAACATCGCTAACCAAAGCAATACAGAATATATTCAAGGCGTGAAGCACACACAGGAAAGCATTTCTCTGTGTTTTGGACTTTCTGCGATGTCTGCGGTTTCCGTGGTTTCTACGAGTTCTGAAGATAAAGCCACAAACTCTTACGAAACGTCAGTTTTGATGGATTGAATATACAATTTGAGGTGGAGTAAGGGCGAAATTGGACTTCATATATTTTGTTTTAATACTCAAAGATATAATTAGTTAAGTCCAGAATTAATGACGCAATTTTTCAACCAAAAAATGACAATATCATAATTAAAACAATTCGCGTTGAATTGTTTCCCGAAAGTATTTCAATCATTTTTTGTTAATCAAATTACCACTTTTTTATGAATTTTTCAAAACTATTTCTTACACCTCAACTTTCTCATACTTTTTATATTTACAAAAGTATTTTATATCAACGTTGTGACAGTTTGCTACTGATAACAACAAATTAGAACGACTATAAGAATGCAAGAATGCAGTTAAAAACGGAAGCTTTTTCCCGCAACCCTTAATGTTAGTCAAGCCGAAAAAAATTTAAAACGCCGAACATCACAAATACAATTGGTAAGTCAAAAATGAAAAGGGGGAAGTGAGTAGCCCACCTTATAAAATGTGCCATCTAAAAAAATTAATTTAGAATTTTATTCTACTATTTTGCTTGTGAGAAATTTCATTTACATATGAATTTTTTATTCCACATTGATTGAATATCACGGCATTAATCTAACACTAGCAGAACTCGTGGGCTACGCCCACCCCACCCCCCGTTTTTGTTTGCAACTGCAAACGTTTCCTCCGCTAAGTCGGTCTCGGAATTGAGAGATGCTACCGGAAAGAGAAATCTTCCTTTAAAAAACAGCGGAAAAGATGTTAGTTAAACTTATAACTTTTCCTCGTTTCCAGGGGAGTGCTCTACAGAGATTTTCAAAATGTTTTTGGATCTAATAAATGCGCCCAAAAAAAATTTTGCTAGACATTTGCATATAATTCAAAAATGAAATTTGCCCGTATTCATATTGATCGATCGGCAAAGAAAAAAACACGCAACTTTTTCAGGGAAAGCTCTTTTTTAATTATACAGTGATCCACCTGCATAAAATACACCTGCTTCTGCCGAGCGGATTTTTTTTGTGGTTTTCTCCAGAAAATAATTGTACTGGGGTTGTTTTTACCGTATCCTTTTTTTCAGACGATTTCAGCGGGCGTGTTCTCCATCAATGGTTTTTCCCAACCTTTTTGTTGTGAGCCCCTTTTCAGGGAAGTTTCCTCCATAAACCGAAAATGACATACAAAAGCAGAAACTATAGTTTTTAACGCATGCTATTAGTGTAATAATTTGACTATTTCGTGCCCATTTGGCTACTGACGGTCGAGGCTGGGATCTCGACTGAGAGTGCAGACGTATAGAGCATTTGGCGGTTTTTGGTGTTACGCGATATTTTGTAATACGTTAAATCTTAGGTAATAACTAATAAGGTAGATAGATGTTCTTCTATAACGTCCTTTATAAGTGAAATATGAAGCGCCGAAAGCACTAGGCGAAGATCGCGGGTTCAGTCAGTTACTTTTAATTCGTTCCAGCGTTTGTTATGGTTCCAAATAGTAGAATCAGTAAAATGTGGTTATTTGTAAACCTTACCCTAGCATAGTCAAACACACGGTTACATTCTTGCATAATACTTTTTATGAGTGAAATATGATTGTTATTTTAAACTCCCTAGTGCGGCCCCGTGTTTCTTTAGCAACAAACAACGTATTCCCACAACACTGCTGATAAATTGGACATTTATGCAATTTATTATTGATAAACTTTGCAGAGATGCAAGAGACCGTCGATATGTTACGGCGAGACAGTTACGGATTTACTATATAAATTTCAAAAATTAATTTGCGAAACCACAGCCAAAGTTGAGGCCAAATGAAAACCCTTATTTAGCCTTACTCGCTTACAAAACCTAAAAACAATCGTTTGGCCAGTTTTTTATGTAATGCTTTGAATATTTTTACAATTTTAAAAGGCTTCTCATATAATTTGATAGCATAATATTTTTTCATGAGAGACCTATCACATTTATATAATAACATTGTCCTCTTAAGGCGCGTCCACATTAGTAAAAATATACGTTGTATGTTGCATTCGGCACAAATTTGTGTGTGCGTTACAAATTTATGCGAGTGTGGACGTGTTCGCCGCATACGAACGCACCCAAAAATTTTTGCAACATTCAACACACGCGATCCATTCCTTGTCGGTTTTTTTCAAGACATCAAAGAGATTTGCGCCGCAACGTCGTTCTAATGTGGACGTATTTTTCGCGAACGCAGTGATTTTGGCGAATGTTGTCATTGTGTGTTGGTGTTTAGAAATATAGGAGTTAATTTTAATCCCACTATAATATTTCCACTTTGTTAAAACAACTAACTGTTACCATGTCTGATGCATTGATCATAATGAAAAGAAAATGTGCTGCTTTCATTGTTATGCACCATCTTATCAAGGAAAAAAATGAGAAGAAATTAAAAAGCAGGCGCTATTGGATTAAACATCTGTATCAAAATAAAAAACACAATGGTGGCAGTAGGTTATTGAATGTACTATCGTTGGATCATTTTAATTTTATTGAAATGCCACTTATCCTTTGGATCCCATAAAACCTTATGTTTTCGGTATTCTTGAATTAAAAGAAGAACATCGTCTTTGTTTAAATTCATATTCATAAAAGAATAGAATAAACGTTCACGTTGTTTCAACGACAACAAACTACACACACGTGTTGATCGCGGACGCACGGCGCATGACGTAAATATTTAAGCAGCGATTGCAGCGAATTTGCGGCGCAAATATTTGTGCCGAATTCTACATTCAACACACAACGTATATTTTTACTAATGTGGACCCGCCTTTAGAGCTATTACGAATTTACGATACGAAACTTTATGCCATTGAACAAACTCATTTTTAGTAAACAATCCTTAAGTTAATATTTTTAAAAAATGTTTACGGTTATGATTTGGAAGCTAAGAAGTTCGGAAAAAAGGTTTCAGTTGTTGGCCGGTTTGATTGGATTCAGTTTAAATATTTGCAAAATTGCTTTTTTAAACATATGACAACAAGTAAAAAATGTCTACTTCCTGTTTCGGAATTTTTTTTTCAAGTAATGGGAACTACCCTGACCGTTGTGGTACTAATCGACTTTGTTAAAGCTACAATAGTCTGATTTTTTACGCGTATGCTAACGTTCTTTTTTGTAGCAATTGCTGTAAGCAGGCGGGATAGCTTAATTGACAAGGCGTAAGTAGTCGCCGAATCAAACACCGACCGGGGCAGCGTTTTCATTTCCACTTGTTTTTTAGAAAGATGGATGTTAATTAATTATTTTCTATTGTATACATGCAGGGCTCGAAACAAAGATGAAGTGTCAAAATATGTAAATAGTGACTTACAGTGCCAAAAATATGTACCAAAAAAGTGAATAAGCTATTACTTTTAAGAAATCATTTATTAATATATCCAACATACATGCATTAACATAAAAACTTTTACGAAAAACTAATAAAAAAATATAGAAAGTATTAACATTTTTGAAAACAAAGTATGTATACAGGATGTATCAAATTGCGTGTTAACTATGGGGATCTCGCTTATTTGAAGAGATACGACGATCGTTAAATTAGAGAAAAGTTGTGGAATTTTATGCCCATTAATAATCTTAAAAGAAATTGGAGCTATCTTGCTTAGTTTCTGAAAGAACTGGAAAAAACTGAAATTTTGGATTTTTTTTGTTTTCGGCTATAACTAATTTATTATTTATGTTACATATTTGTAGTTCACACATTATTAGGACACTTTTTTAATGCTAAACCTAATATTTTTATCAGATTTGGTGTAACTGCTACTATTGCTCATTTTCGACTGCCAACTTTTTTTTTATATTTGAATAGAGTTTTAAATTCTGATTTCAACGATGTGTCATACTTTGCGTTTTGTTTAATTTTTGAACATTTTGTATCAGAAAATAAACATTTCATAAGAGTGCCATGGAAGGACCACGTCATTTAATTTATTTTGAAAAATTCTAGTAGGCCATGAACTGATGGAAGTAGAATAAAACTTGACTTTTATTTACTTTTACCTTTAGATACATTAGGTATGCGAAAATTTCAGCAAACTTTGTTTTGAGCGTAGGCAGCAGATTATCTTAATTTAAAAAAAAAACAAATAAATGACAAATTTTCTAACATACACAATTTACTGAAAATTCCACTTGCAGTTTTTATGTTTGCAACTGACATTGCAACTACAATTTGAATAACAGGTTAAATAAATACAACAGATAACACTAGAACTGCACTAACACAAACAATTATTAAATAAATGTTCAAAACATTTTACACCTTTGTAAAGCATGCTCAGAAACTCGTCTAAAATAAACTCTCTAATCTGTGCGTTAGTAACTGTGTCCTTTATTTGTTTTTGCAAAAAAATAAGTTAATCTTCTGCCTATGCTCAAAACAAAATTTCCTGAAATATTCGCGTACCTAATGTATCTAAAGGCGAAAGTAAATAAAAGTGGCGTTTTGTTTTACTTCCATCAGTTCATGGCCTACTAGAATTTTCAAAATAAATTAAATGACGTCTTTCCATGGCACTCCCAAGAAATTTTTATTTTCTGTAATAGAATGCTCAAAACTTTATAACAAAATGCAAAGTGTGACACATCGTTGAAATCAGAATTAAAAATTCTATTCAAATATGAAAAAATTTTAAAAGCCGGCCATAAGAAAAGAAAAAGTTGACAGTCGAAAATGAGCAATGGTAACAGTTATACCAAATGTGATCAAAAATTTAAATTCAGCATGAAAAAGTGTCCTAATAATGCGTTAACTAGAAATACGAAATATAAATGACAAATGAGTTATAGCCGAAAACAAAAAATTCAGAATTTCGGTTTTTTTAGTTTATTCAGAAACTAAGCAAGATAGCTCTAATTTCTTTTTAAATTATTAATGGGCATAAAATTCAACAACTTTTCGCTAATTTAACCATCGCCGTATCTCTTCAAATAAGCGAGGTCCCCATAGTTAACACACAATTTGATACATCCTGTATACTACTTCAGATAAATACATACCCAAAGATAATAAAAATCGTATAATAAAAAATAAACAGAAGTTTTTTAAACATTAATTTTTGCCGCACCATTGATTTTTGATATCACGCGGCGTCATTTAGTTCCACAGAGCGGGAATATTTGAAAATATGCTCTTTTAGTGACTACTTCGTGGAAATACGTACTTTTATGCACCATCTTTAAAAATATGTACTTTTATGTAAAAAAGTAACTCGTTTCGAGCCCTGTACATGATAGAATGGTCTCTGGGATGCTTTTAATGGAACGACCGCGCTATCAAGAGTGCGAACTATTAGCGCGCAACAATGTGCACCTTCGGGAATGGGGTGGGTCTGCCGCAATTCAGGATTGGCAGCAATGCCCGGCTCCATGTCAGATGATGATGGATGATGAAGAAGTTGTTAAGTACCAAACGACAACGCTCAGTGAAACTAACGTCCTCTACGCTCATTTTATGCGTGCGCTTCGCATGTCTTATTAATACAATACAATGCATATTTAGAACTAATGCTTATCACCATCTACCATTAGAACGGCCACAGTCAAAGCAGACAGTTAAAATAAGCGAAGCACTTCTTCCGGACTATACTATAATTTAAAAACTGTTACTTATCACATTTTCAAAAGTATTTACGCACAACGTTGTAGCACCAAGAGGTAGCTATAATTTCACATGGTAAAATTAAACCGTCTTACACTTACATATTCTTTTCGATACTACGCAAGGAAAGTTTGCTTTATCTTTAGTGGCGGAACCCAGTGGAGGGTTTCGTAGCTGCATCGCACGTGAGACCAGTGGTTACCTGCTGGTTTAAATATACACTAAACCAAAAAACGGCATGGGCCGTATTAGATTGTAGTCACAAACTCGTAAGCCACATTTTTGAGTATTTTTGAAGAAATAAAATCGATTTTTTGAATTCTGGGAGAGGGAAAAAGATTAGTTCAAATTAAAGAAGCTTAATCATCCCGTCAGCTATTTCTAGGGGAACGATGTATTCAAGACTGTAGCCTTCTTACAACACATTGAAAAAAACTGCATGCAACAACGCGATGTTACACTATATCACTGTTATTTTCGAGTCCAGAAGAGCTTAATCAAGCAAAAAGGTTTCCTTAATGTGAAAAACTGTTTGTTTAACCCAATCAACCAACTGGCTAAAAACATACAATTTTCCAACAGATTTACCTTGTGAATTCAGTCGCCAAGCAGCCGCAACAAAGAAAAACTTTTCTAGTTTCTCCAAATTTACACTAGGTTTATTTTTTTACGTTGTATTTCACCGCTACCACGGTATTGCCTGCAACGGCATCGTTTTTTGAATAAACTAGCGCCAAGCGTTAATACAAAACCTGAAAACCTCCTTCAGCGCGAATTTAAGCAGCACGCACTATGAAAGAATTTTTAAATCGAAGCGATCTTATAGCAGGTTAACAACCGGTTCGCAACAACCTGTAACCCAACTCCCCTGCAGGTGCGAGTAGTTTTAGGTCTTCGCTTATATCCTTTTTGTGGAGTCGATTTAATACATATGCTTTTTTCCAAGCTTCCGCCGTGTCACCGAACCTGTGTTTTAACCTTGTCTTGTCAATGAAATTAGTGGCGCAGTAAGTATTTACGACTTGCACAACGAGTTCACTTCAACCGGCAAAAGGCTATAAGCGACAGCTAATTAGTAATCTAAACGATGGCCAGAGGATAGAGTGGCATTTTGCTAACACAACACAGCATGATACGGGAAACGATCGAAGAAATTTATTAGTTTCCTCGTATCTTGAACAACGTATCGAAATTTATTATAACTGAATAATCTTGCAGTACAGTTACTTTAAATACAGATTACTTCTGGACTTGCTTGTTGTCTATAGGGTTGGAAGAACCATATTTAACATTCAAAACAATACGTAGTTGTTATAGTTTCCAACGAAACATATTATTGGACATTTTTAGCTCATTATTCTTATTCATGGCCCTATCAGATAACAAACCAACCCAAATTATTAGAGACTAAGACACCATGGGCTTGTAGCATAACAAGTAACATCAATGGGTCACCCATTTGGTTGTATGACTTTGGTCGACATTTCTAGAATATGCACCTTAGCTTTGCGATGTTAATCCAAGTAACCGACCTTGAAAAAAAACCTCTTCCATCAACACCCAATAACCTGAAATTTGACACCAATATATTGGATCAACATGACCTAAACCGCTAACCGTATCTAATGTCGGTACTCGCTTGTTCTCTTGCCTTCATTCATAACAAAGAAGCAGTAAATGTTAAATTACAATATAAATATTAAACCAAGGAACTAATCTTCAAAGCCAATAATCATTAAATTTACCGTAATGCGCAAACAATGATCGGGAAGGTATTAGTGAGCTTAATGAGCGCAGTAGGTGAAAGGACTCAGATGGACAGATGTCTTTCCAGTTACATCCAATACTGTTTTATAATCACCCAGAGCTAGACATATGCAGGTCAGTATAAAGCTAACTGTACAACCTGTCTTTTAAATCTTAACCGTGCTCGTCTTCGCGTTTTTATCGTGCGACATGGTTGCATTAGACGACCGAGTGCAAATTTATCGTCAATAAAAACTGAATTATGCTCGAGGCCGTTAAGTCGTTTAGTAGACTAGACGAGAAACCTGCAATTTTATTAAATTTATGGTAGTGTAATATGATGAGGGTTAATAATCTGCACTTGCAGCGGTACTTCCTAAATAACTACTATTATCATACTTTGGTTTCCTAAGGTGTTTTATGATTTTCAAAAGACGCAGGTCAACATTACTCAAAGCTAACATTTTTAGGAGTTGTCGTATTAAGAATATGACTAAAAACCGCATCAATAACGTATTATAATTTTTGAAGAACGTCTAAATGGGTTGTTTTTTGAGGTGATTGATAAAATACCAAAAATTTGGATAATTCCTAATTATTGAGTAAAACGGTTTACTATATATTTAAAATAAGTTAAATTTTGGAAATTAGAATGATAGACAGGGCAAAAGCTATGCCTGAACATTGATCTTGTATTAATTGCAATGAGAAGCACTAGTAGAAGTACAGGATAAACTCATAACTGGCAATGGTGCCATGAAGGATTGCGTTAGCGATTTCACGAGGTATGTGTTACTACCTCCCAGTATGGGTGCCTAACACCTGAGCAGATCCCCGCTCCCTAGCCTTCGCTAGAAATTTTCCTGGATCCTAGTCACTAAATCTAGGTGACCCTATAGGTTATAAATTTGCTCATGAAGTAAAATAAGTGGTATGAGGCCGACGGTTTAGGCAGATAAAGGTGAGCTCTAGGAAGAAGTGGCGTGGCTGCTGGTATTGGGGGTCTATGCCCTAGGAGTGGAGAGCACTTTGCCTACTCACGCCCACTATCAAAGTGACGACTCACACCCGACTCTGTTAAGGTACCGGTCACTATGATCAGATCGGCTACCGACCTAATTGGGCGGTGCGAAGTGAAACAGTACTGGGTGCTGCCCAACTGGTAGGGGCAACTTCGGCTGTTCCGAAAAAGCCAACCAGTGACTTTGTTGACTGGTGCCATGAAGACAAAGTCCGAGCCCGCGGGGGAATAGTCAAGGTCACAGTGTAAGACTCGTGGTGGCAGTGTGCCAATAGGGGAAATTATAGTTTTATAAATATCGGAATGCAATTTAAGTAAAAAAAATGTTTTGGTGTGACTCAAAATGTTTTCTGCTAGTAGATGATATTTTTAAAGATAGAATATCAGTATGATTGTAGACCTTTTAGTTTTACTATGACATTATTAATATTTATCGATTTCAAATGCAAATAGCCTAAGGCTATTAAAATACGCATGCTATTGAAATCAAATGTCGTCCCATCACTAATAAAATTTTAAATAAATTGTGTCGAGATGCTAGAGCATATTTCACTAAAAGTTGAGAGAGGGGGAAGAAGAGATCCGGATTTAATAAATAGATTCTTGGAAAGGTATTTTTCCAGCGATGTTTTTCCAAGCGATGTTATTCTTAGACTTTTTTCCGAGACGTTTTCTTCTTAAAACGAAATTGGCGCCCATAACAAACAGCAAAGTTAAGCGCTACTGCACTGAAAAAAATGTATTAGTTTCTCCAACAAAAATAACTTTGCTACCTTGTATTTGTAACAGTTGCAATATTTTTTGTAATAAAAGCATACATTTTTGCTGTTATTACAAATCAAAACCAATAGCTGCAAACTCGCATTAGTTACATAGACAAATATTATTTGCAACGGTATTTCTGTTAATACAACAAATAAATTTGCTCAGACCAACAAGGTATCAGGCGCGCGCCGTTCAAAACAAAACTATAACAGGTGGGGCAAAACAATGCATTCTGTTTGCAAGATTATAAGAATTTTGGGCGATCATAAAAGAAGAGTTAAACACTAGGTGTAAACCAAATTCCATTTTTTTATTTTATAAAACAACTGAACAGCACATGTGAACTTTCGATACATTTATTTTTTGCAACAAAAATTTGAAATTTGGTACTCCTAATGTTTAATTTTTTTTTGTGGCCATCTACAATACAATTCCACATCGATATCTCAAATTCAGCCAATGGAAAGCTTTTAAACAGAATACTTTTTTTTTGTCACACCCGGTATTTTACAAACACATAAATATTTATTTAAAAATAACACATATATGTTAAAAAAACATATATATTTTTAAAATAGTATTGTCTTTAACAACCGTGTCTACTTCGTATCGGTGCATTCCTATTGAGGACGCATTCAGTTAGCACTTTTTTAACAATAGGCCGTAATGGCACAGGTGTATATGCGGGTGTATACGGTTGTACTGCTTTTTACTGCATAAATAGTTGAGGTTCGAATCTAGGTTGGGGGCAAATTTTTTTTAAATTTTATACTGCCTTTAAAAAAAATGTTGGTTTTTACTGTTTACGCAAGGTTTAGATTAATAGCAGTTATATTTTTAAAGAAAAAATACGAAAAAGTTGCAATCACTCACTGCTTGACGGCATACTAACTGCGCAAGTTCGACCGTGCATGGATGTTAGTGTGTTTTGACTAACATGCATAAGTTAATGACGAAGCGAATAATTGGGTTCTAAAAACAACCATATTGATAGCAGGTAGCAAATATATTTGCTAAGGTTGCAATTTCTTAACGGCTTTTTCATTTCAGCGTAAGAAGCGAACAGAGTTAGTTGGTGATTTGTGCGTATTTAAGTTTTTTTAGTTCAACATGAGTGTTAGTGATTTATTGCAAGAATGAAAGTTCGAGGACTTGATCCCAGTTTTTGAAGGTACGTACGAGTAAATTCGCAGTAGTTACAGAATTTATTTCAACAACCACCACTAATATTGATTAAATGGTGTAAAACTTATTACACGTTGAAGCCATGTTAAACCTATAAAGAAAACACACGATTTTCTTTTAATGATGATTTATTTCCACAGTTGATTAAAATGCGAAATTTAACAATTACCCACTCACGTATTAAATTTTCAATACAGGTGCAAGTAGATAAAGTATGACGTGAAAGCATTCCTCAAATTATTTAGCTCAAGAGTTAATGTTACATAATAGCTTACACAAATATCAGTAAAAAAATTAGAATCACATTAAAGAAACATTGATTTTTGTTAGCTGTCTCAGATTTGTTATTAATTGTGTTAGTTATGACTTATGTGAACAGATAATTATATTGCATGGTTTCAGGATAACAGTAGAAACATTTCAAGGCATTTAAAGTAGCATAGTCCAAATGTTCCCAACAGAAATCAGGGTAAGGTTGTTTCAAAAATGAGTAAAGTTCTCCAAAAAAATTATATTTATTTTTATAGGAGATCTATTTTGCTATAAATATGAAAAATATTCAAGGAAAAATTCACAAAACAGGGACAGGAAAATTGTTCAGGAAGTATTATAATATGCGCAGACAGTTTAAAAAAACGGGATTACTAGCCATTAATAATGAATCCCCTGATGTTAATTTTGATGGTGGTGATAATGGGGGTATGTTATGTTTAATGATAAGGGAGGTATTGTATTTTAAGCGCCGACTTTGATTATAGATGAAGAACAAAACGATGCTCTCACGTGGCTACGGATTAGTACTGATCCCTGGTCTCGAGTCCAAAAATTTTGGAATGCTACATTTTGTTTGCGTAACAAGCATTTAACAAATGAAGAAGGTTCGGTGCAATCTTACATGGGTTTGTATCCGGCCCTGAAGCACGGCTGGGGTATACTTTGCTGGAACAGGATTTTAACAAATTATACCCGGACAGCGAACTAAAATTATATTCCAATTGGCCAACATTTTCCAAAAATATAGTTAGATGCGCGAAAACTTTAAAAGATAAAACGGTCAGCCAAAGACTGGCTGAAATTCAAAACAATACTAGAGAGGGTAATGACAATACATTTAGTATTAATCTTATTGATTTAGCCCATTTTTGAAATTTAATATAGATGGGAAAACCAACAGAATATTATTTCTTCTTCCATACTTGATGAAGCCTGTGACAATTAAGAAGAAAGTCGGTGGGTATTGGAAACCCTCGAAACTAGAAGTGCAAGAAGGTTTTATTATTCATCCAAACTCTAAAGGTAACTTTATCATGCCTTACTTTTAGAATTATAAAATTTTTAATTTACCCAGTTCAAAAATCATTAAATGGTTACTATTTGTTATTATATTTGGCAAGTTTGTTTACGTTATGCTATTTAATTCCCCTTTACAAGTGATCAAAAAGTAATCCAAGCGCGGGCGGTTTTGTTAAAAATATGGTTCGTCCTAGATTGAGTCATACTTTGGTATCTTGGTAAAGTGACATTTAAATGTGTATGCTAGCACTATTAGACATACATTTTTTTTTCGAAGTCTACCTGTGATTGGATTTCTTTTTGATGGCTTATGTTTCTCTGCTTTGGTATGGTTTAAAAAAGAAATTAATGTAAAACTTTATATTTTTAAACATTTTTATATGTTTTTATGTTCTGTTTCTGTTCCCAGTTAATGCGTATTGTATATATATTTTTTTATATTGTATGTTTATTCACTTAATAAAAAAATTATGTCGATATTAGGTTGTTATTTCTAAAAAAAACACCCTGTATATTTATAACAAATATATTAGCGTGTGAAACAAATGTATTTACTTCCTGTAGGAAATCATACTTGCTACAACAAAATAAAAATTAGTTACATAAACGAAACTAATTTGTTCAGAAAGGCAATGTATTGTTTATTATAAACAATATGTTTTAGTTGTTTCAACAAATAAAATTGCTGCTGAAGCATAAACAAATTAGTTGCACTTGCTAATATTTTTGTAATCAAAACAAACGTCTTTACTTCCTGTAGCATAATCATATTTGCTACAACAAAATAAAAATTAGTTACATAAATGAAACAAATTTGTTCAGAAAGTCAATGTATTGCTTACTATAAACAATATGTTTTAGTTGTTCCAACAAATAAAATTGCTGCTGAAGCATAAACAAATTAGTTGCACTTGCTAATATTTTTGTAATCAAAGCAAATATAAAACCAGCAAAAATTATTAGCTTTGACAGCAAATATTTTAACTGGGGCTATTTTCACTAAAATTTTTTGTTGTGGTAGCTAATTTTTGGTTACCTCGACAAATGTTTTTTTTCAGTGTGATCAAAATTATAAAGCAGCCGCACATAACTTAATTAATGTATGATGATACTTCCTAATATTTATGGAGGTGATCGAACATCGCGGGGTTTTAAAGCGATTAACAAACGTGCGCTGTCATCATTCATTTTCGTTATGCTTTGTGCATCAAAGTGTTCGTTTAACTTACCGAGTAAAATATATTAGACTACTTATGCAATAGCCTATTTTACTAAATTTAGTAGAGTGTTACTTTTATATAAAGTAAATATTATTATTCTTATTATTAAATAATATAGCCTTAAAAGGAGAACTCGTCGCCGCCGCCGTGCCGCTATGTTCGCATCAGGCAGTGCTAGGTAGGAGGGATCTGCCTTCCAATAATCCAACCATTTACTTATTTGCATGACAATGTTAAATATACAACAGCACACGCGAATATGCGCCTTATATAATGGACGCGTAAATATGTAGCTTCTAGTAGCTGGAGCCCTTCGTCTGTAAAAGTTGCGACAGGCGGAAAGAATCCGGAGTTACTCCAGCTTACTGAAATTTTAATGTAATCATCTGTTGAAAAATTGTCAGACTTATAGTAATAAATGTATGGGCACTGTTTTAAAGAAGGTTTTAAAATTTAATCATATCGGTAAGCCAAATAAAAAATAAAACGAATTGCCATTCGAAAATACTTTTTCTAATGTCATTATGTAATACAAAAAAGTTTCGGTAAAACAGTAAACTAAACTTGCATTCATGGGGGAAAAATTTTAAAGTCCATACCAACTGATTTGTATTTCGCTTTTTTTATTTTTTGCTGAAACATTTTTGTTGTTGTTTGAAAAATTCATACGTTTCTCTTATTCATATTGTTTTTCTTCTGTCGAAACAAAGACATCAATAACGAAATAAATAAAACATTTCCAATACCTAGCATCCATCTTTCAACAAAAATTTATTTTACGTCTGACGATATACGAGTATTGAAAAATATACCGCATAATTCATCAGAATATTGCAAAATTCAAATAAAAAGTAAAGAATTTCAAGAAACTCAAAGTAAATGTCATAAAGGGTAGGTTCTTCTAGCTAACCATACATTTTCATTTATTAGAATGCAATATCAGCAAGCAAGCCAGCGTAAAGATTAAAAGGAATGAGGATGCAGGAACCATTCAAGTATGAAGGATAATATTAAATCCTTATTGTTGGAATATCTGCATCACCAGACAGTTTTCATTTTATCTCAAAGCACTGAATATGAGTTTGCTATATTGAAACCTCAATATATCAAACTTCAAACAAGACAATAATAGTGGTAAAAAATTTCCAGCGATATTAGCTAAACAAGGATTAATTCATCCAATTCATGTCGACTTTTGTAAATTAATTTGAAACTTTTTGCGTTCGCCGAAAAGAAGTCCGTGAAGTTGGCAGATTAATGACAGCACTTAGGACTAATTGTGTCAATTATTAGTGCTTTGTTAGTGCCCTACCAAAATAATCAGCAAACAATCTCATTTCCGAGTAATTAAAAAAACACAAACACCTGCCAGCATCACACTTTAGGCACTAATAAAAAACTATTGCCAAAATCTAGTGCTTTGCTAGTGCTCTTTAATACTCTAAATAAAATATCGGGAAGTAAAGTCCAGTAATAAAAAAATACAGTTGCCTGCCAACGTTATGCCCAGCAGATACACTTTAAGCACTAAAAAAAGCTATTGCCGATGTTTAGTTATTCGTTAGTGCACTTTAGTGCTCTAAACAAAATATACGCAAACACACATGTCTGAGTAATTATAAAATATAGTTGCCTGCCAACTACACGCCCTACAGTATTTTTGTTAGTTCTTAAAGTGTGCCTGCTAGGTGTGAAGTTGCCAGGTTAATAAAAACACTAACGATAGCAATTGCTCCTATTGTTAGTGCCTGTAGTGCCCTACCAAAATAATCAGCAAACAATCTCATTTTCGAGTAAATAAAAAAAAACACCTGCCAGCATCACACGTAAGGCGCCAATAAAATACTATTGCCAAATGCTAGTGCTTTGTTAGTGCTATTTAGTGTTCTAAATAAAATGTTAGGGAACAAACACGTCTCAGTAATAAAAAAATAGTTGCCTGCTAACTTCATGCCCAGCAGGTACCACACTAAGCACTAACAAAAAGACTATTGCCAATCTTTACTTATTCGTTGGTGCTTTTTAGTCCTCTAAATGAAATATCAACAAACAAAGACTGAGTAATTAAAAAAATATAGTTGCCTGCCAACTTCACGTCCAACAGTTTTTTCGTTAGTTCTTAAAGTGTGCCTGCTGAGCGTAATGTTGGCAGGTTAATGAAAGCACTTACGGCAGAATTGTGCAAACTCTTAGTGCTTCGTTAGTGCCTTTTTATGTCCTACCAAAACAATCAGCAAACAATCACATTTACGAGTAATTAGAAAAAAAAAACACATTTACCTAAAAGCTTCACGCTAAGCAGGCACTCTTTAAGCACTAACGAAAAAAAAGCTGTTGTCAAATTTTAGTGCTTTGTTAGTGCTCTTTAGTGCTTTAAATAAAATATCAGCAAACAAACACATGTCTGTGTAATTAAAAAAATATAGTTGCCTGCCAACTTCTAACCCAGCAGACACACTTTAAGCTCTAACGAAAACACTATTGCCAATCTTTAGTTATTCGTTAGTGGTGCTCTAAATAATATATCATCATACAAACGCATATCTGAGCAATATAAAAAAAATATAATGCCAACTTCACGCCCAACAATTTTTTCGTTAGTGCTTAAAGTGTGACTGCTGGGCGTGAAGTTGGAGACCACTTTTTTTTAAATTACTCAGACATGTGTAATTGCTTATATTTTATTAAAAGCACTAAAGAGCACCAGCGAAGCACTAAAGATTGACAAGAGTTTTTTTGTTAGTGCCTAAAGTGTGCCTGCTAAGTGTGATGCTAGCAGGTATTGTGTTTTTTCTAATTACTCGGAAATGTGATTGTTTTGGTAGGGCACTAAAAGACCTGGTAAGGGTGAAGTTAGCAAGTGATTGTGTTTTTTAATTACTCGGAAATGTGATTGTTTGCTAATTTTGTAGATAAGGCACTAAAGATTGGCGAAATTGCTATCGTTAGTGCTTTCATTAACCTGCCAACTTCACGAACCCACCGACAAGACTGCACATTTCACTCGCGACCTCGTTGTTGCTCTACACATGCTAGTAATAATAATGGGATAAATGCGACAGCAATGCGATGGCAATAAATTACGAATAAATTGCAAATATATGAGGAACAATGCACACTCGTTGAAATGTCATTTCCAGAACATATTTTAATATGGAAACACGTTTTTTAACGGGCATGAAAAATTGTTTTGTGTCAAACGAACTCTGTTCGTGATTTTAACACAGAATTAATCACATTTGTGCTAGTTTTAAAATGAGGAAATATATAATTCCAGCGCTTAATGTTTCTGTTGATTTTCCATATGAAAATCTTATTTATACCACAGAACGTGCCTTGGCAAAGCAACCTCGACGGTTTCAACCATTTAACAGTTACTTGTAAATTTTGATTTTAACGCGACACAGCTGCTTTAAATAGTTGTAAAAATATTAAAAGTATTTGCAAAAGCAACGCAACCACAAGTTTAACTTCCACAAATTCTGAAAAACGACAACAAAGCAAAGCGCAACCTTAAAACTGGGCGTAGTGGAACAGCACTTAACAATAATACAAGGAATTTCAACTATTCCAACACTTTTCTGAATATTGCACGCCGACCCACCCATTTCCTTTACAAGGAAAATCTTTATCGGATAACGACGAAACTTGAGCTACTTCATGATAATGTAATGGGTTTTACAGGTAACCGCCAAGTTCGAGCTGCACTTCGAGAATCGAGAGAACGTTTTTAACCCAAATATCCTGCACTCAGGGCGCTGCTTTCTGATTTCTTCATTTTTTTTGCACCATGTTATTTATAAAGTTATACAAAAATGTAAAAAAAATCCATATTTACAGAAGCAATAATTGTATTATAAGCTCAGGAATTTAATCTTTGATAACCTCTCGTTACCATATTTATGTGTTGTCTCCGAGCATTTGAAATAGTGCATGTAGCTTGGGTCCGTTGGTGGTCAGAGTATAACAAGTTTAATTTTACATCGCAATTTACGTTATTAATGCACATGATTAATTTATTAGATGTCGTATCTCCGTAAATTTATTCGTACCCATACCTGTCGAAACGTATGTTGAATTTCCGTACGTGGCAGCTAAGGCTGTATGTTCCATTATTTTTTTAACCTACAGTTTTGCGAGATTTTCGTTTTAGTCGCACATTACATACTCGTTTTATTTATGACAGCAAACGTGTAGTTAAAGCCGAAAAGATCTTGCCTCTTACGAAATACAAACGGCTTTGTAATGTTTTGAGGAAAATAGTTTGGTAGTAACACCAAAAAGCACTAAAGTTGAAGGAAGCATTATTGCCACCCTAAATAAGACTAAAAAATAAGATTAGTTCTACATTTAAACATTATTTTCCAAATTACAAAAAGTTTTGATTATCATAAAAAAATGTTTTTGAAAATTTCTAAAATTTTGTCGTTTTTTTATTTTGCTTATTTTGTGATTTTTCTGATATATCAAGCTTATTATAAGCGCCTATTTTCAAAAAATAAATGATTATAAATCCGCGCTCTGTTGAACACACTCCTGCGTGTTGATATACGAAAATCGGCACTCGCGCTACTCACTCGTACAGTTTTTAGCCGCAACAAAGTCGTAAAAATTTTTAAATGTGGTATTTCTCGTGGTTTCCAAAGCACCCTTTTGTGACAATATTAACTTCTGGGAACTATTACGATTAGGAGTGACAAAAATCACGATTTAAAAAAATCATGATAATTTTTTTAAAGCCCCTTACTTCACTTGACTGAAGATTTGTATTTTATTTCTGCATTTCTATAATGTTTACTTTCGGAGTAATACAGTTTTGTAAAAACACGAAAAAAAATGCAAAATTTGTATTTCCGTCAAAATCTATTTTCAAGATTATAACTAATTATGAGAATATACTTTCACATTAAATATAAATGCAGATGAAAACGTCAAGGATAACGGTAACGATATAAACAGATAAAACCAAGAAACAAAATCACCCAGAAACATTAACACGCAAAAATGAAAAAGTTTACAAGAAAAGTGGACCTAAAATCATCAGCTTACAGTAATAGCATAGAAAGCCTGAGAAATATGTCTTTGCAACACTGAACGGTAAAAAGTTTGCTAAATCATAAAATTACCAACTACCTACGTGCCATAATTTATACATTAACCGGCAATTTAAAGCAAATAGCTTCGCACAGCTAACCAATAATTATAAACAACGGTTTATCCAAAACAAATTTATTAATAGTTTTTTTTTTATTTACTAAAGTTTGCTGGAATATTTATTAACCAATGCCGTTTTAAATGACGAAAAAGAAGCTATAATTGTTATCTTACCATCATACGAGGTAGAAACATTTAATGCGGTTCCTTAACAGAAACTTCCAAAACTCTTACCTGCAACAAAAATAAAAAAATTGCTTAAGAAAAATATAACTGTTGTGTTTTTCGTGTTAGTAATGTAAAACTTTGTTGGTTAAAATACAGGATGTTTAAAAAAACATTACGAATTATTGTTTACTGGTAACAAATTAACGAAAATTGTATCAATTTGTTGAAAATGCAGCGGTACAGGCCTTTGCTTATCGCTTATACGGACTTTGGACACACCATAAAAATCTAAGGGGTTTAAATCTGACGAACAAGGTGGCTACAACTTATATGTGCATAGTATTAAAAATAAAATTTATTAAATGCCTTCTATATAAACAATGATACGATCTTAACTTACCCCACAACATTAAACTACAGAATAATTGAATAATAAGCAAAATTCGGCAATATAATAACAGATCAAATAACAGGTCGTGTATATTATCATTTTAATATTGATACTGCACAAATGTAGATAGAAATTTATATTTAATGCAATTTAACTGTTAAAATTTTTGTTCATAATTCTGTTAACTGCAACGATTGCGTTTGAATGTTACAAAATCCCGTTTTGAGAAAAAAAAATTAAATAAAACACATGGCCACCGTAACCAAATGGACAAAATAGATAAAAATTATGCAGATTATAGGAATGGAATATAACGGCCTTAATAACCGGTTTTCTGAAGTTTATATATTGGCAAATGCAAGCTGCGAACATTTTCTTTTGCTTTTCTTTTAAATTACTATTCGTATCGTCAAACTAGACTTGAATTTTCGTTCCTCATACCTTCACAAACAAGTTTGTTTTTTCATTATTCATCCTTTTGAAAATTGTTTATTTTACCTTACTTTATTACTGAAAAAACCTGCAGTTGTAACTATAAAATTTGAATTGTTTAAGAAAGCAAATTGCATATACCAGAAGCTCGATGCTGCACCGCTTCTCGACTTCTATTGATTGCAATATCGATAAAGCGATACTGAATAAAACCTTTCCTGATTCTGAGTCATAGAATTTACGGGCAAGGTCAAAGACGTTTAATAGGTAGATGACCGTTCACTTTGAAGTCTGAAGGTAATCGAAGGCAACCTGCTACAAATTTCGATATATAATTTATTACAGTTTTAAACGCTCCCAGCTGCTTTCGAACGTACCTACTTGCAAGAAGAAACTTCATAAGTACCTAAATTAGCGAAGAATTCATATCATGTAACCTATATGTTACTGTTCCAAATATTTTAGGAATTTCAAAGCTATCAGTGGTATCTGAAAAACGTATTAGCAGATAACGTTAAAGCTGTAAATTTAGAGTTTTTTCGGCTATTCCTATAAATCACTGTAAAACGTGCTCGACCCTTTCACAATTTTTAGCGCAACATTCAAAAATTTGTTATTAACACAGATTGTATACACGGTACTTTAATAAAAATCAGTACGACTTAAGTCTGGTGACATAGCAGGCCAGAGAAAACTTAAGTCTGTGTACACGATTTAATGCATTTTTGTTTTAATGGCAAAAGTAAAGTTGACATTTACTCAAACTACTGACTAGATAATTAGAAACTGCATTTTTGTACGCACTGTATAGTTTAAGGTGACGGAAGCCTAATAGAAAAATGGTACTACCGACAACTATACAATAATCTTGAACAATATTCAGTTTTATGCTAGGTACCATCTTTTTTAACACGTGTTTACGATATGTTCGGATGACCTGATTTATTTTATTTTTTGAAGAAATACTAAAAACTTTTTAAATATTCAAAATGTACATTTCTTGGGTCCTTTTTCTCGTATTTAACTGTTAATTAAATTAAACTGTAGAATTTTAATTATACTAGGGACATTCTATCGAGTACGAAGAACTTATTGCTACATAGTTTACTGAAAAAATAGTATTAAAGTAAATTACTGTATAGTTGTAACTTCCCATTAGAACAATATGTTACTTGGTTTAGGCGCCAAAATTACTAAACCAAACAGGCCCAAAAAGTCCAGCCACTTTGGTATAGATGGCTAAAATGAAATCACGCTCTTTTGGTTGTAACCGATGCTTATCAGCAATCTCGCCAAATTGTGAATTGTTTTTTAAACAATTTTCCTTGTTTAAAATAGCGTGCAGATATAAAGAATATATTAAAAATGATAAGGAAAGCATGAGTATTCGTATACGAAATGTGAGCTCGTTAAGAAAGGTCAGGAATGCAAAATAAAGCGAAATTAGGCAATAACTTATTTATACTGTAAGAAGTATTTAATCGTAATACTATTAAGACTACAATTTTTTTTAGAATGTAAAATCAGTTTTAAATAGGCAGTTATACTTTTGCAACACTTTAAAGAATATTTCGATACAGAACGTTTGAAAATATCCGAGTAATAAAAATTTTGGAAATTACATAACAACTATGCAAATAAAGTTTCAAATTTTTAATACATTTCCCCGGAAATTTCTTCTGCAACACAATACTTTATTTAAATAGGTTTATAAAACCCCGGAAAACTTTAGTGAAAAAGGTAGAGGGAAGCCGAAAGAAGTACTAACATGTAATAATATTTTCCTTTTCCTTTATATATGTACAAGGGAACATCTGCGATGGAATTGCAGATTTGTCTCGCTAACCATCAACAATAAATAAAGCAATAAAGCTCTATCGATGGACACCCAGATACCTAATTAGATAATTATGTTTTTCTGATAGGGCATCTCTACCCACAAAACAGCGGCCGCAACGATGTTTTGAAATTATGGGTTATACGCGTGTTTACTCAAAAATAAGTAGGCAAAATTTAGCATCGTAATAATACTAGGGGGGGGGAGATGTTATTGTATACGATGCGATATTTCTGAAAACCGATTTTAAGCTACGAGTTCGGAAAATAAGCAATCCATGTGTTTTGACATTCTCAGAGTTCTCTCTATTATATGCTTTTTTTTTAAACAGAAAATTAAAAATTCTTCGAACATGTATAACTTTCGCTTCCGGTTTAGGTATTTTGTAAACCTAATATTCCCGATAAATTGTTAATGTACTCCCACAATTCATTTTTTTTTAATAGTTTTTTTAACTACATATGGTTACGTTGGCTGCAGATATCATTTATTTAAATAATTTTTTTTGCGTGGCGGTAGTAAATTCCATAGCTTAGCAGCAGCTAAATGTGTTTGAGATAAATTTTATGTAGTACAGTCTCTGTCTTAAAACTACGTGATTAATTATCGGGAATTAGAAAAACATTATCATGCGTTGTTTGTTATACACTGTGTCCATAAAGTAACTCCCCCCCCCCCCCCCAACTAACTTTTGAACGACTTGATATTTTTCTACAAAATTTGGTGTGCTGTAATGGGAAATTAAATACTATTTTTCAGACCATATTAAAATTTTGTATCATCCAAAATGGCGACTGGGCGCCATTTAAAAAATTTTTTTTTTAAATAGAAAGGGGGATCGAGTGACACCTCATTGGAAAGGTCTTTTAGTTCTGCGTCTGGTCCTAAAGTTTCAAAGAAAAATATTCAGCCATAACAAAATGACAATGTTTGAAGGTAAAGAAGTCTATTTAAAAAAACTAAGAATTAAAGCTTAAATTAATTAAATTAAGTTTTCGAATTGTTTACCATTCACTTCTTGGCACATAAAAAGTCGGTTATGAAATTCCTGCCTTACATTTTCATAAGTTTCTGGAGTGATAATTCTGCAAACTTCTGTAATGCGTTACTCCAGTTCTTCAATTGTTTCTGGACGGTTCTGTACACTTTCGATTTCAGATATTCCCATAGAAAAAAAAATCTAAGAAAGTTAAATCTGGGGAGTGAGCCGGCTATTCTACAGGCCCCCGCCTAAAAATCTGCCAAAAAAATGTCCGTTGAGAAAGTCAGAACCAGGCCTTAATAATGAGGCGGCGCACCGTCTTGTTGGAACATAACGTTTTCAATATTATTTCAGGTCACCTGAGATATTTCTGGGAAAATTTAGTCCTGCAAATGAAAAAGTGGACTACTGGATAAGAAAATCAAAACAATTTTGAACTGAGTGAGTCCATTGGTTTACAAACCGCCATTTTGTTATGGCTCAATATTTTTCTTTGGAATGCTAGGATCAGACGCAGAACTAAAAGACCTTTCAAATGAGGTGTCACTCGACCCAGGATAAAAAAATCAAAACAATTTTGAATTGAGTGAGTCCATTTGTTTAAAATCCGCCATTTTGTTATGGCTAAATATTTTTCTTTGAAACTCTAGGATCAGACGCAGAATTAAAAGACCTTTCAAATGAGGTGTCACTCGACCCCCCTTTCTCAAAATGGCGCCCAGTCGCCATTTTGGATGATACAAAATTTTAATATGGTCTGGAAAATAGTGTTTAATTTTCCATTACAGCTCACCAAATTTTGTAGAAAAATATCAAGTCGGTCAAAAGTTAGTTGGGGGGGGGGGGTACTTTATGGACACAGTGTATATTTGCTAGCCAAAACAAATTTGTAAGGCATCCGCTTTTAACCGTATTTTTACTAATTTATATTCAGGCTTTTAGATTTTCAACGATTTAAAACATTGACATCTATACGCCGTGAGTGATAACACTCGCTGGCGTCCCCGGCCTTAAGACACCCTTCTCTTGTAATTATTATCTCGTATCTGTTGATCATTCCGTTGCTAGGCATAATCATTCAACATACATTGCGAACTACGACCACACATCTTACATTACCCCATTATAACAATGAGCATAATGCAAATTCCTAGTGCAATTTTGCAATTTAAAACAGTGAATGCTTAGTAACCCCGATTTACCTTGTAACCAAAATAGCATTAAGAAATATCCGTTATAACTATCATTATTGCACAGGAACTAACTTGTCATTGTTGTATCTGCCGGATGCTGCACAATTTAGTCTTATTTGAAAGCTTTTCGTGTAGATATTTCTTTTAACTTGTAAAAAGAATAATTTGCCATGGTGTGGCACACTTTGCTAACGTAAGGCAGTATTCGTCCTTTTAAAGTTAGCCAGACCCACTGCTGTGAATAAATAACTTGGCAATGAGTCATTGCTATTGGTTCGGTGGGGTTTCTTGTTTGAATTCGAAATATGTCTCGGCTTCCTGTTGTTTGGTTTATTTAATTTGTTCTCAAAATTCAAATATCACCTTCCGTTTTGTTTGCTACCAAATTATTCTAAATAATCCCCATTATTATTCAAGACTACAAAGGTAATTAGTGAGCGGCGTGTTAGTGACCTGATTATTGCTGGACAATGGTGGAGCGCAAACAAAGTTAGTTTATTTCAAGACAATAAATAAGTCTGGTTGCAGTAACATGAAATGCACACATAATGGTTTCCGGCGTGGGTGTACTCGCATTAGTAACAATGATTTGTGCTGCACGATTCCCATAAGAAACGTCTCTCAGAGGCAAATTCAGCCACCTGCATCATCGTGGTGCTTTCCAGATATAATGAATTATTCTCGTTTGTCTAACTAACACACCGTTGATAATTACATAAATTATGTATATAAAGCCGTTTGTTAATTCGCTTTGGGTTGAATATAGGGTTGCGTTCAGGGTGCGAAGATTTAAATCAACTTGATTTAAATCAAGATTTGAATCGCGATTTAAATCGTTGCGATTTTTTTATTTTAATCAATGATTTAAATTAAAAACGTCAATTTTGCGTTTGTTTATCGTAGAAAAACAAAAAAAATGTGAAAAGGCAATTACAAGTTTAGTATTAAACGCAAATGTGTGGTTTTTTATTAAAAATAAAATAAATTAAACATAAAATAAACGGTCAATCGTAAGGATTACATGGCTCATGCTCATAGCATAAAATGATTCGTCAATTACAGCATTACACTTATTGTTAAAATAACGAAATAAAAACACCAGGCAGAAGTCTTTAATCTAAAACTAATTTCTGGAACGCACAGTTGTACAAAATAAGTTCCCGTTTTGTGGTTCACTTTTTCTTTATTTAGATATATTTAAACATATTAGTCTTACGCGTATTACAAATGCCCAGATGTGGACGAAAAACTTAAAAACATGTACTGTTTTATAAAGATAAACACAGGTTTCAAGACACCAGAAAAATTGGTGTAAATCAAAAAAATCTTGATTTAAATAAAAAAAAATTTATTTGATTTATTTATGAAAATTGTGATTCTTTTGCACCCTGGTTGCGTTATCTGCCTTTTTGCTACTACTGTATATGTCATTAAGCGATTTGTTTTAGAAATATTTTTTTTCTTTTTTGAATAAATGCGAGAGAAATGTTTTTATGACATAACTTTTCTATTGAGAGAACTATTTTAAAGTGGCGATTTTTAAGAGATCATTTTTCCGCAGAGAATATTATTTAAATAGAAAAAAAATTTTAAAAGAGTCTTTCAAGAAAAATATTTTCGTGAGAGAACTTTTTTCAAGCGAGAGATATTATTGAATTTTATTCAAAAAGAAATAAAAATAATTCCTTAAAAAAATTACATACATTCAACGTTTTTTCATTGCAAAAAATTATTTCTTAAAAATTCTCATTTAATAAATAATATTAAGACCCCGATTTTGTAGAAACTCGATTTATGCTCGTCCTTTTTTTAAATCATTTCACTTTAAATGGTATTGAAGCGATTTCAACGGTGTTGTAAACCGTATCTAACAGCCAGGCGGTTGCCATGATAACGTACCCCTCACTCGCGCGGATGTTCAGCAGAGATATTCGGAGGAAAAAAACTCATATTACTCACTCATATTATAGCCTGGTTGAAATATAAAGAGAACGAGAAGTGTGGGACTAATTTATTACTTACCAGTACCCTAACATTTTTAACCTACCGATATATCGAGATATTCGTCGAAAGACAGCCGTTGAAAAAAAATGGCTTGAAACAAAAAAAATTGATATTTGCTTATTTTTATAGGGAAGAAATAATGGAATGGACGAGTCCTTGGCGGGCCCCACGACTCACGGGCCCTAGTTCCACGGAACCGGAATCCCGATAGTTACGCCACTGTCTTGTCTTCTCAAAATGGTCTAGTCTTGAATTTTTGGGACGAAAGAAAGATCGGGAGAAATAACCTTGTGTTATCTCAAGAATTGGAGACAATGAAATTGGTTTCAAATTATCGAGAAGACACAAGATGCCACAACATTGTATTTAATTTCATCATCTGATATGGAGACGGCATTGCTGCCGATCCTGGATTACGCCAAGCCCCCCCCCCCCCCCCCCCCCACATGCCCGCAGGTGGGCACCAATCGGTTGGGATTAGGTGAGTTGATGCAGAACATTGACATGTCTACGTTATATTCCGCCAGACACAGCTGCTGCAACACCAGGTAGTTAGTAGGCTACTCATTAATAGACATTTTGAGTACGTAACCATGACAGTAGTAGATTTTTCGTGACCGTTATTAATATATTAATCCAGCCATACATATATAAAAGCTCAAAGAGTTTTCTTCTCCGGTTCTTCCAGCGGCTACCGCTTCACCAATTTGGACCATTTTTTTTTTCAATGAAAGGCCTCTATCCTCAGATGGAACATGAAACATTTTTATATTTTTATTCTACGCCGATTTTTTAACAATAATTATTTTAATTTATAATATATATGAAAGTCTGCTAGACGCGCTTCACTTGAGGCGACATCTACATTAACCCCGCGTCTCATTATTGGAACTAATGCATCACGTGACTTATCATTTAGCCGGTTCTGTCAACGCTCAGTCTGTCAGTGCATTGTGCGCTGGGGTAACACTAGTTAATGTAAAATTTCGTGACTTTTCGGTCAATCTTCCTCGATCGAAATTCAGGCTAACGCTCCAACAACTGAGCTACCGAGTACTGTAGAAATAGCGCCAGAATAGAAGCCTAGGGCCCGAGTATCATTTACACCTGAAATCAGAGAAACCTCGAATTTATCTACTTAATTTGGAAATATATTCAAATCGGATTTTTTATTTACATATTCAGAATTGAGAAAGCAAATGACTGACCATGAATTCGAAATTTTTTTCCCATTGTTCCAAAATAATTTTTAAAAACATTCATTTAGGTGTGCTGCCAATTTCTCATAATTAGACATGCGTGATGATTCTCTAGGTCAGTTAGTCATCAGTTTCATCTGCAGTCACGGTGCTTGATCTTGATATCCTCGGAAGACTAATAATCGCTTAAATAAACGTCGCCTAGCATCAGATAAACCTGTGTTTAAAAAAGAATTTCCGCGATAACGTTTAATAATGTGAAGAACGTGGGTAATAAAATATGATAGGGGTACAATGTTTTTGTTTTATCTCTTGTCTATTTACCTTTATATAGTTGAGCTTGAGTTAGTCGGTTCAAAGGTAGTTCTCACGTGTAGTATGTCCTTGACATGCGAGTCATTTGATCTGACATTGACTTTGAAATAGAAGGTTTTATGTGCTATTATATGTGCTAGGATGTGGTTTAAAGTACATACATATAATTCTCTGTTTAATTAAGTATAACAAGCGAACAATTCAGATTTCCTTCTGCATTTGATTTAAACTCAAAAAATTCCTGTAATTGTTTGAATTTTCAATATTGAATAATACGAGGATCGTTCGAAATGTACGTGGCCTACCAAAGAAAACGCAAGTTTTTTGGGCAAAAATCATTTTATTTTTCAATAGTCTCCTGCTCGCTCAACGCACTTATTCCAACGATGCTCCAAAGCAGCAATGCCGTCTTTGTAGGTCGATGAACCCAAGTCAGTTACAGCAGCGATTAGCTCGGAATTAGATGAAAATCTTTTATCGCCGAGCCATTTTTTCAAGTTTGGAAATAGATAAAAATCGCTGGGAGCTAAATCTGGCGAATAGGGCGAACGAGGCACTAATTCGAATCCCAATTCATGAATTTTTGCCATGGCGATTGCAGACGTGTGTACAGGTGCGTTATCTTGATGGAAAAGCACTTTCTTTTTCGATAAATGAGGAAGTTTCTCTTTGATTTTGTCGCTCAATTGCTGCAACAAATTTGCATAATACTCGCCATTTATTGTTTTTCTCTTTTCCAAGTAGTCGACGAAGATAATTCAATGAGAATCCCAAAATACAGTTGCATTAACCTTTCCTGCTGACAAAACCGTTTTTGCCTTCTTCGGTGGCGGAGAACCTTTGTGTGTCCATTGTTTGGACTGTTCCATGGTTTCGGGAGTGTAATGGTGGACCCAGGTTTGATCGACGATTATGAAACGGCGCAAAAAGTCCTTCAGATTGCGGCGAAAACGTGCCAAAGGTGGCGAGAAACAATCAAACGATTAAGTTTTTTCTCCGGTGTGAGCAAACGCGGCACCCAACGAGCAGAGTACTTTTTCATTTCCAATTCTTCAGTTAAAATTCTGTCGACACTGTCATGTGAGATGCCCACTATGCCGCACTTTTACTCGACGACCATCCAATACGATGCGGACGACTTTTTCAATCACATCCAGGTAGTAGCCGTTTTTGGGCGTCCACTGCGGGGTTCGTCGTTTGTGCTCACGCGACCACGCTTAAATCGGCAGCCCAGTTTTTAAACATTGAAAACGAAGGAGCGGACTTCAAAAATGTCGAATCCAACTCTGTTTTGATTTCGGTTGGTGTTAAGCCTTTCAAATGAAAGTACTTTATCACTGCTCGCAACTCAGTTTTTTCCATTATTTGCGAAATCACTCGAGACGGTCACTTTGGCGCACTGTCAAACACAAACTAATTGACAGATCGCTCTATACCGTCATATTTAACCTAAGAAAAGATGGTTCTTAAAAATGGTAATGCAAATTCCGCCGAATTAGCGCCATCTCTGAGTTAGGCCACGTACATTTCAAACGATCCTCCTATAATCCAATAATAACATAACTGACGTTTATTCAAGTTTGAGGTTTACACTTTCAAACAATAAATAGCAATTTCCCATTAAACCAGCCGAGCGTCTCTCTAAGGTAGGGTATTTGATCAATACCACAGCAGAAATTTGATCTAACTAACAAATGTAAATTTGCAAGCTCAATGCAAACCAGTGCAGTAGAGCAAATGCATCATTTGAACTGAAATGCACCGTTGCGTGGATCCGCTGCACCACAGTCACGTTTAATTACCGGTCTTGTTAATGCACTGAAACTCGATGCGAATTGCTTTTAGCTCTGGGCGTTATCTGATGACAATATGTCAAATGATAGCACTGCATGAGTGTTTAATTAATCCACTCTTTTAGTTTATTTTCTATTAGCACTGGGTTAAATTAACGCTACCAGTAAAATAAAATACCAATGTCTCTTCTGAAAATATTTTCCAAAAACGTTTGCTGAACGGACGAATTTTT
Source organism: Ctenicera cuprea (assembly GCA_958336395.1). Taxonomy (NCBI): domain Eukaryota; kingdom Metazoa; phylum Arthropoda; class Insecta; order Coleoptera; family Elateridae; genus Ctenicera; species Ctenicera cuprea. The sequence continues at coordinate 15,212,815 of OY284495.1, read as the reverse complement.
ACGCTGTTGGAGAAAGAAGAAAATGAGACATTCATGAACAGCTAATTCACTGCGTTTATCACCACCAGAACTACACAATAACTTATCACATAATCAACTCTGCTCATCTTTACGCAGTGGGTGGTTTTGCGTTTTAATTAGTGGCACAGTTCTTAGTTCCCATAGACATGGTTGTCTTGTTTTGTTAATATGTAGACAGGTATATCAAACCGATGTTATGGGGGGTTCTCGACTCAGGTGGCCAATTTTCGTTTATAACGTTGTTGGATTTGATTTTTTAGGCAATTGAATGGCGTTATATACGTATCCTAAAAAAAATTGGAAAAATTGAGAAAATTCAAGAAATTGCGGGGAAATACAAAGAAATCCCGCGGAAACACAAAAATCTCCCAGAAAAAAATGTATTTCTTGTACAATTTTCTGCGCCATCCAAAACCATTTTATGACCATATTTTAATATAAAATTGTTAAGAGATTTAAATAATGTGAAATTGAGACAAGAATGTAGGTACCTCCTTTATTTCCACTGTATGAATCATGCCATATTTTTCTGGGACCGCATAACATATTGTGTCTGGCGTATTTGCGTATTTTGTATATATTTTTTTAAACCACTTTAAACCGGGGTTTCTGTCTGTTACGTAACATAATATAAGCTTTATGATCCTACAGTAACTAGGTAATTCGTTAGGAAATCAAAAAAAAACTCGAAAAAATGAAAAGAATTCCGAAAGAAATTCAAAGAAATTTCCAGTGAATCTAAAAAATCGCAGAAAAAAGCACGAATTTCGAGGAAATCCGAAGAACTCCTAGGAATTAATAAAGAAAATAAAAAAAACCTAATAACTAAAAAAAGGGAAATTCTTTTAAAGGGAAATATAGTGTACTGAATTAATGATCGTGATTTACTCCTCGCATCCGCAGAAAAGACAAGAAGCAATTACATTTTCTTCGGATATTTAGATGTGCTAGCAATGTTTTTCCGATAATTTAATTTAATTTAATGGTGGAGGAATGTTAGTCTTTAAGGAATAATAATTTCTCAAAAAAAAAATAGTACATTCGGTGGGAGACCCAAAATTGGGAAAGGAGGGGGGCATAAAAGCCAACTTTTTACAAAATTACGGGGTCCACCAAAAGCCTACGACGTATACACTATTTTTGATTTTTGGCTAACATCACGTTAACGTTATACACCCAAACTTTCACTGTGTGGTTCGTGTTTTATTCACCATGAAGATGCAAGCTGCAAGCTTGCAGAAACGATAATTTATTTTTATATGTGCTCAGAAACGTCAAATCAGCGCAAATTTGGACAAGAAAAAACATGGACCGGACCGAAAATGTCTGTGTGTATTTCTTAAATAAAGACCCGGTCTAAGCAGAAAATCAGTAATAGTACAACAGATCAAGGAACCGCATACGCTTCAACAACTTTCAAATAACATAAATAAAATAATAATTAATAACTTCAACAGACATTTATTTTAACCTTATACGTATTTCGATGTGTTTAAACGTCATTATCATATACAAGATTAAAAGTAAACAGTTGGTGTTGCTATAGGAACAATACAACTTAATGACGTGATCTTGGTTGTCTATGTCTGCAGATGACTTGATTTTTATTCCAAAACTTCTACTAATGGTGAATTTAAAAGATCAATTTGCTTATGCTTTAAAGGTGTAGTTTTTAAATGTTGGTGAATTTCAATGCCTCCAGTATATCTTATTTACGTTTATCATCGCAAAAGTGTAAACATTTTATGGTGGTATTACTTATTAGAAGTCATAAAGTGATTGTGTTCTAATAACTGTTTAGCGTAATTGGATATATGTGGGTATTAAATACTAATAATATTTGTAACAAGGTATGTAATATTAAAATTTCTTATTGTCTGGCCTATATAAACCGAATTACAGTGGGAGCAGTTTCATTTTAAATGCCTGATTTTAGTATATATATTTTTTTTAAATAAATAATAAAGGTAACCGTTTTGAAGTATCTACCTGCTTCTTAATGATCACATTTTCTAGACAATAACCCAAAGAATAAAATTAGGAACACTCGCCATCAGGGTGGTCCTAGACCATGATATATAGTCGTAATATTACATACAGCCCCAGGGATTTACATTTCACCTCTATATCCGAACATGTTCATCAGTACCTTATCTTCAATTTTTGTTTTTCTCCAGTAATTTTTATTTGAAAGTTGACTGCATAACCATGCATTGGTTTGTTCAACACTGCTTACATCCTGCAGCAATTTCCTGTGTCAATAATGAGAGCACGTTTTCGATATTGGAAATGGCGAGTAAATTTCATTATAGTTGTGCGATCAGGTTGTTCATTAAATAACCGCGTTTCTGGTTGAACGTTAATAATAATAATTGCAGAACCGCTTTCGGATACTCATAATTGGCACTGTAAAGGAAGTCAATTTTTATAACCCGTTATAATCACCTTTGTGAGCAATATGCGTGATCTAAATATATGTGACAATAATAATAACTGGTTGGTACCTATTTCATTTTGATAGGGCGAGAGGACATTATTGGTAACTTTTGTCAACAACGATCAACTGTTTGTTGGGGCATATAAATTTTAATCTTTATTCAAATTCTATGATCTTTGTGTGTTACATTAATTTCATCTGCAACCTCTACGTAACTCACTCGTAACAGTTCTTTCTAGATAGAGGGGACCTACTTTTACGTACAATCAAAATCTGTTGCAAGTACAGTGTTATACAGAGTAATATCCTCAAACTGGTGACAGAGCGTTCGTAATTCAAAGCCAATTTTGATAGCTAATGAAAGATACAAACTCGCGTAGTATTAAAATCGATTTTTAATACTTTTTATAGAAAATGGCAAACAATTACCATATATGGGATAATTTAAACAAATTTTTTAACTTATTTCAACAGAAGCAAGGAACCTTAAATGAGTTTTAAAGTTTTAAACCCTTTTAATTCTCAATCTACCTGAAATAAATAGTTTTACGGTATTTTATCGTGTCCACACCTGTGTCCCTGCCCGTCTGTTTTTTACCTGAACGCAACGGCGTGTCCCGACGCAACACATTTCTGCCCACCCGCGACCTTGTGTGTCTGGTAGTATCTTGTAAGTTTATGTTTACAGCTCATGCTGAGATGAATAGATTGAATGCGTAATATACGATAACGAATCCTTCAAATTTCAAGCTTTCGTAAATTTAAATTCGAAATGAAGTGACGGGAGTTAGACTTATTATTGGGCGTTTGTGGGATACAAAAGATATCCATTTTGAAGTTTCTTTGTTAATCAGCTTAAATGGGATTCCAAATTAGCATTAGCCCCAGGCCCAACGTTTGCTTCATCCAGGTTCCAAAATAGAAGATTCAAGAACGCCTATTATACAGTTGGGTAAAAAAGAGGTTTTCGTAACACTACAGATTAATTACCACCAGCAAATATCCAAAGGCCATGGGAACGCAATGTTACGTTAGCAAAAGTGTAGGTGGATAACTTTAGCAACTGCTTTAGTACATGGTGTGAAATATTAAACAACAGAAATATGAAGATGGATATTCGTATACTAGAGGCTAAATTAATTTTAAATATACAGGGTGGGGCAAAGGTAAGATCTTAGCGGAAAAAACAGGAAATTCGTTTAAAAACCCTACCCCGAAAAATCCACCGTTTTCGAGATACAATCTGTTGAAACTTTCTATATTTTTTTCTTAATATACGCGAGTCGTTTACCTTAAAATATCCTGAAAAGCAGTTGTTGTATCAAGGCAGCACTAATTTAATTTTTTCTTTAAAATTGAATGTAGAATAAAAAATATGGGCTATTTTTAATTTATAGCCAAAGGCTTTAGGTTTTTTGTTGCAAAAAAGAAACCACATAGGTAGGCCAATACATTTTAAACTATATTGCAAATCTATACATTTTTTTTATCGCAAAAAGTATAATTTTTAACATTCTGTATTTCGAAAACAGTAGATTTGTCGAGCTTAAGTTAATAAAAAAATTTTTTCTTATTTTTGGATTCTGTATCCAGACCTTAGCTTTGCGTCATCCTGTATATGCAGGTCCGCGCAAACCTTGGTAGCAGTTATTATGAAAAATTATGCAACCGTTTTTTCGGAAAACATAAGCAACAAATGAGTGCGATAAGGAAGTGCTACGTCAACTAACAACTGCGACAAAGAAACAAGTTAGTGGGGATTCACGTAACCACAGATACTTTCTAATTTAATTTTAAAAGAAAATTAAAACAGAAGGACACATTCATCCGCCAACATTTGGGTGGGAGGGGAAGAATTAACTCGCCTAATTTTTGCTGCACCTAAAAATTAAGCAGTCAATCTTATTTTACTGCCACTCATGGGCAATTTAGCTTGGTGAGAATTTTTTAACAAAGGGACAAATGTTTGATTTAGAAGAAAAATTCAGAGACGGTGCCATAAAAAAATTAACGGATCGGAGCACGCACCAAATTGAGGCTCTATGAGCATACAAAATTTAAAAAAAATCGTACGTAGAATATTAAGACCTTTCTCTGCATATTCCACATATAGAATAATACTGATGCAAAATCAGACAGTTAAAACGTAAAAAAAAAGAAATTTCATTATCCTAAGCCTCTCTTCAGCCGAGAAAAGATGGGTTAAAGCAAAGAATTTGATTAAGGGACGATTTCCGTGGGTAGTATTTACCTTGTGGGCCCAGGAAAACCACGGAAAACCCTGAGTCAGAGCAGCCCAGCGAGAGAATGGAACCTAGGCCTCCTGAATGGAAGGTGAACGCGCTTACCTCAGAGCCACCTTTCTCGGCTTTAAACGTAAATGAACACGTATACACCAAAGTAAAATAGTTAATATTGATAAATTATAATTTAAAATATATAAAAGTAGCGAAAACCTAAAAAGTAAAATAATTGCGACCAGTGCGGGAATTATGGTGGGGGCGACCGGTACTTCCGTCCCAGACGCAACGATTTAAAGTGCGCAATTTTATTGTATAATTTTTTATAGAGCCAACTGATTTGTCGTTTTATAACTGCTGATAATTTAAAACATTCTTGTTAAAGAATCATAGAGCTGTGCGTGAGCACAACTCTATGACTCCTGCCCCACTGCCTTATCCGGGCTCAGCGCACTTAGCGCTATTCACCGGTCTAACATGCCCTACCCCGAAAAGGGGCAACCCAACATACACACCAGGTCTTTAAGGTCTTTAATCAAATTTTGTTTTTAGATTTGAAAAATGCGGCAGCGAAGAAAATTCTACCAAAATACTTTCTATTTCCGATGTTGGCTTCTAAATCTGCTTCCGTTCGAGAGTTACGAGTTATAGGTCTGCATTGCGATGGATCAGTAACTTATTTAACAGCACGTCTTTGAATTGCAGTATTGCCGCATGTATGTTTCTTTTTATATTTATTTAATGAATCTTAAATCTTCTGACCACAGCAGTTGTCGGCCACCGGACTCTGGCCCAGTTGCCTGATAGCCCAGTCCAAGCCCAGTTAACTGCCATTTGCTTTTTTTAAACAACCTCGATTTCCGTATCTTTGTACCTTTTACATTGCATGCTAACAATAAAAAAAAAATTGCTTTGCTGTGAATTAAAGGATTGGTATTTTCACAATAATACTAATGTGAAGGTCGCTGACTGCATGCCATTGCTAATAATGTCCCATGAACTCCAACAGATCATTTAAAAGGTCATATCAAATACTATTGTTGTGTCGTGGTCATTCGCTTTCCGCGACTAACATCTAACACAATAAAACTATCAGCCATTACTTCTTTAAAACATTTATTATCTGTGCAAGTATTGACACAATCTCGCTGAAAGAAAATAGGAAATTGCCACATTTATTGTCTAAGAAGACGGCTACAATAACCATTTCACAAATCTCCCCGTACACATAATACTATAGTAAACATCAAATTCTCTTATCATTTGGACGGGACAAATATCGTGCCGGCTAGCTCCTGCTGGGATTGAAGATAAAATTTAAATAAAACTCCGGATATTACAGTACGAACAGTGACCTCTTACGCTAAATATAAACCTACTGAAATCTTTACGAATGATGCTTTTGAACTTTCAACTCGTCCATTCTCCTAAATTATATCTTACAACGGCAAAATTGTGTTCAGAATAATTGCATAGTGCTCGCACTCATAATCTCGTTCCTCCGGCGAGATCGATTCTCTTGAGAATTGGATTATAGTAGCCCAGCCATCAACCTGACCTCGGCCTTCGCATGCCAACACCCAACAGGGTTCGCCTGAGGCCTCCGAGGCGGTTGCTACACATGTAATTTCAGCTCCCTTTCGTTTTTAAACCTTAGAGAATAACGCGAAGAAGAAAAGACTATCTTTTACTGACAACGTATAATCACGGTACATTTTTACTTGGTTAATAGTTTTATATTCACTACAAGTCAGTGGAGATTGAAGATACTTGATATGTTTTAGAAACTAGAGGAAAGGTAATTTACCAACAACTTGAATCAGGCGACTCAACTGATGGTTATAATACTAAACTTTTGATACATTAATTAAAGAAAAGATTATAAATTAGCCATTCAAAAAATTTATCCAAATACCCTAACTTCATTCGATACAATTAAATATGCTTCAATCCCATATTTTGGTGACAAATCAGACAAAATTGCTAAATTTATAAACCAAACAAATAAATATAAAGAAGTTTTAAAACAACTAGAAAAATCTTAAGCACTTTGTTTAATGCAAAATCAAAAACAGATGGTGTGCTAAAATCGGGCATTTACAAATTAAATTGTTCGCATTGTAATTCGGTTTATATAGGCCAAACAATTAGAAATTTTGATATTAGGTATAAAGAACACGTACGTTGTTACAAATACAAACACCCACATAAATCTAATTACGCTAAACACTTACTAGAACAAAATCATTCAATGACATCTAATAACACCATAAAATGTTTACACTTTTGTGATGATAAACGTAAATTAGATATACTAGAAGCATTTGAAATTCACAAACATTTAAAAACTGCACCGTTAATGAATGAGCAAACTGATCTGAAATCAAGTCATCTGCAGACGATTACCGAGATCAAGTCACCAAGTTCTATTGCTATAACAACACTAACTGTTTACTTTCTAATATAATCTTTGACAATGGCATGTAAACATGCCGAAATACGTATAAGGTTAAAATAAATAAACATTGTTAAAGCAATTAAGTATTTTATATACGAATAATTATTGTTTTTTTTTTTGTTTACTGACACTTTAAATCTGTTCTGGTCCTTCTTGAATAAGGTAAAAATCAATGCCACAAATCGGTTATTAAATTAGCAACCAAAGCAAGAATAAAACTTCCAAAAATCTTTCACTTCAACAAAGTTATGTTTCAACAGTTTTAAAATTTATATTTACTCGCTTTTTTCAGAAAAGAACTTTGCACTAATAGTAAACCTTTACGACGATTACGATTTTTAATAAAAATGTTAAAATTGCTATGTATCTTATGTACTTGGCTTTGAATCTCGGTCTTAGGTTATATTTAAAAGACCTGCACTCAACAATACTTCGTGCTGTGCCAGTTTAAAGTGACCATACGTCCCGTTTTCAACGGGACAGTACCGTTTTTTAAGCCATCGTCCCGTTGTCCCCGAGAAATCACTCGGGACGCAAAAATGTCCCGTTATGCAAAACTAAAACAATACTGTCCGTATTCATTTGTTTGAAATTGAAGGCCAATAATGTTTTCATACAGATAACCAAACTATATGATCGCCAGTTCGGTAGTAAGCATAAGTCTATGGGGCGCCAAGAGTAAAGTGAAAATTTGCTGTGCATTTCACGGTATTTAAGGCAATTTGTCCCAATATTTATTATACACTGTGTCCATAAAGTACCCCCCCCCCCCAACTAACTTTTGAACGACTTGATATTTTTCTACAAAATTTGGTGTGCTGTAATGGGAAATTAAATACTATTTTTCAGACTATATTAAAATTTGGTATCATCCAAAATGGCGACTGGACGCCATTTTGAATTTTTTTTTAAATAGAAAGGGGGATTGAGTGACACCTCATTGGAAAGGTCTTTTAATTCTGCGTCTGATCCTAAGGTTTCAAAGAAAAATATTCAGCAATAACAAAATGACAAAGTTTGAAGATAAAGAAGGCTATTTAAAAAAAAACTAAGAATTAAAGCTTAAATTAATTAAGTGTTCGAAATGTTTACTTTTACTATTCACTTCTTGGCACATAAAATGTCGGTTAGGAAATTCCTGCCTTACATTTTCATAAGTCTCTGGAGTGATAATTCTGCAAACTTCTGTAATGCGTTGCTCCAGTTCTTCAATTGTTTCTGGACGTGTTCTGTACACTTTCGATTTCAGATATTCCCATACAAAAAATCTAAGAAAGTTAAATCTGGGGAGTGAGCCGGCTATTATACAGGCCCCCGCCTAACAATCGATCTGCCAAAAAGATATCCGTTGAGAAAGTCAGAAACAGGCCTATATAATAATGAGGCGGCGCACCGTCTTGTTGGAATATAACGTTCTCAATATTATTTCAAGTCACCTGAGACATTTCTGGGAAAATTTAGTCCTGCAAATGAAAAAGTAGACTACTGGATAAGAAAATCAAAACAATTTTGAACTGAGTAAGTCCATTGGTTTACAATCCGCCATTTTGTTATGGTTTAATATTTTTCTTTGAAATTCTACGATCAAACGCGGAACTAAAAAACCTTTCAAATGAGGTGTCACTCGACCCTGGATAGAAAAATCAAAACAATTTTGAATTGAGTGAGTCCATTTGTTTAAAATCCGCCATTTTGTTATGGCTGAATATTTTTCTTTGAAACTCTAGGATCAGACGCAGAATTAAAGGACCTTTTAAATGAGGTGTCACTCGACCCCACTTTCTAATTTAAAAAATTTTCAAAAAGGTGCCCAGTCGCCATTTTGGATGATACAAAATTTTAATATGGTCTGAGTATTTAATTTCCCATTACAGCACACCAAATTTTGTAGAAAAATATCAAGTCGTTCAAAAGTTAGTTGGGGGGGGGGGGGGGGGGGGGGGTTACTTTATGGACACGTGTATATACACACATTTAGCTAAATGCTTATTATTTTAATAAATCGTTGTAGATTTAAATAAATTCTTAAATATTTGGTTTAAATATTCTAATATTTAATAAAGGATTAGAGATTTAATCAAATCTTAAAACATTTACTGTAAATTTTCAAATATTTAGTAAACCTTTATGTATTTAGATAAATCTGCACATATTTGTTTTAAATCTTTCAATATTTAATAAATACTCGCAGATTTAATTAAATTTTTACCGATATAAATAAATCCGTACAGATTTAAATAAATGTTTCAACATTTAAGTTTAAGCTGTCACATTTAGTGTTAACCTGTCATATTTATTTGACCTTGGTGAGCCCTTGGTGGGAGACTGAAAATTACATCCTCAAGGGAATGTTGAGGAAACTTTCATTGTATGAATGATAAATTATGCAATGTTTATGTTGTTAAATATGTTGTTATTAATGATTGAACTAACATTAATTGTACAAATTCTTGAAATACGGAAAACGTTTCATAATTGTTGAACGTTACCACCAGTGCACACGGTCTTGGTCTACTATGTAGGCTGGGTCTACCAAGGTCAAATAAATATGACAAGTTAACATTAAATATGACAGCTTAAACTTAAATATTGAAATATTTATTTAAATCTGTAAGGATTTATTTATATCGGTAAAGATTTATTTAAATATGCAAATATTTACTAAACATTGAAAGATTTAAAACAAATATGTGCAGATTTATCTAAATACATAAAGATTTACTAAATAGTTGAAAATTTAAAGTAAATGTTTTAAGATTTATTTAAATCTCTAATGCTTTATTAAATATTGGATTATTTAAACCAAATGTTTAAGGGTTTATTTAAATCTACACCGATTTATAAAAATAAAAAGCATTTAGCTAAATGTGTGTATATATAATAAATATTGGGACAAATTGCCTTAAATACCGTGAAATGCACAGCAAATTTTCACTTTACACTTGCCGCCCCATATAAGTCGACGCTGGAATCTGCTAAGATTGCATTGGGCATTTTGCAGTGGCACAACTCATCTAAAAGCAATGTTAATAACTAAAGGCAATATAAATCAATCTTGTCAAGAGTTTTATACTTATTTGAAGTCGTCACCTGCACTATTAAAACAAATTTGTTTTTCGGAGAAATAGAAATAAGTTTAAAATATTGATAGTTGTTTTATATTTGTTTTTCTTTTCCTGTTCATTAGTATGTATAAGTTTGTTTTTCGGAGAAATAGAAATAAGTTTAAAATATTGATAGTTGTTTTATATTTGTTTTTCTTTTCCTGTTCATTAGTATGTATAAGTATAACATTAATAAACCAATAAACTTAATGTGTTCTTTAATATTTTATTGACAATAAAACCAATGCAGTGTGTTTCGTACAATATTTTGTGTTTTTATCGATTCTTTTAAACACGTCCCGTTTTTGAAAGAAAAATAAATGGTCACTTTATGCCAGTTGCTCCAACAGTCAGTCGTAAAAACTGCTAGCATCTACTTTATTCATTCCATAAAATACGTATTCGTGTGCGGAACACTTTTGTCATCAAATCAAACATCTTTGCATCTGATTGAACTCGTTGCTAGATTCTGTTAGTAGTAAATGTCATAAACCAAGGGTTAGTCTGGAGAAATTTATCTTGACTTTCGTCGCAACGTCTTTTGAAATTGACTTTCTTTACATGAAAATGCGTGAAAACATGCGGGAAACACGTTCCTAGCGGTTGTCAAGTTTGACAAATACATTGTTCTTTACGGCGAAATGGAACTTTAGGAAGGCGTAGCCAAGGACGGGCCCATAGGGAGGGGGAGCAATATTCTAGACAGTTGGCAAAATCACGCAAAAGTTGGAAAAGTTGGCAAAACTCGCATAACCGCTGAAAAGTTGGAAAAAATTCCGTCAACACAAAAAATTTCGTTAACTAGGTATTATTTATTATTCTATTCGCTCATTTATTGCATATCGAATGACAATTAACAAAAGCTAAGCTGCACTCAGTCAGCATTCTAATGAGTCGTAGCCGATGGGAACCGCACTTGATACAACTTATGACACACTCGACGCTGGCAGTCTAGTTCAATAATCAAATTCTTGGAAAGTAAGTATTGTTTTTACTTTTTATAGGATTGAAATCAGTCGTAACTCTGTACTGCAGTCTCGCGCGACTTGCTATAATTACCTAACCTATGTATAATCTTTAATAATTTTACTCGTTTATTTTTTCAATATATTTTTTATATCCCTGCTTTATTTACTTAAAATCCCTATAAAATGTCTGCCCGTGTGTCAAATAGTTACTACCGCACCTGGCAAATTGAGAATTGCTCCCCCGCCTCCCAAAATTCGGTCCGTCCCTGGGCGTAGCCAAAAATGTGTTTTTTTATGCGGGCCGGTTTATTTTTAATTCGTGCTCCTTGCTTAATAAGCGAGAAATTAAAAAAATTGTCAACAGTATCTTTTATGCGCCAAATGTCGGTCGTCTTTTTACTAAAAACAAAATTTAAAAATTTATAAACATAAAATGTTACAGAAGAAAAACTAAAAACATGTTCAAGATGCGGTGGATGTTGCCGCTTATTTTTGCGGCGACATTATTATCTGACGGCTATATTAATGAGTGCTATTTTTGCCGGCAAAATATTTGTAGGCGCTCTTTTTGTCGTCGCCAATATTAATAGGCGCTATTTTTGCCGCCAACACATTTGATCGGCAACATTTTTCCAGATATTATTGTTGTCGGCAATAGTATTGGCTGGCGGCATTATGAATGAAAGCTATTCTTGCCGACGACATTTAATCCGACGGCATTATTGATGAGTGCTATTTTTGCCGGTGGCATATTTGCAGGCGCTATTTTTGTCGTCGACAATTTTAATGGGCGCTATTTTAGCCACCAACAAGTTTGATGGGCGACATTTTTGCAGATGTTATTGTAGTCGGCAACAGTATTGGCTAGCGGCAATATGGATGAAAGCTATTCTTGCCGACGACATTATTATCTGACGGCATTATAAATGGGTGCTATTTTTGCCGATGACATATTTACAGGCGCTATTTTTGTCGTCGACAATATCAATGGGCGCTATTTTAGCCGCCAACAAGTTTGATAGGCGACATTTTTGCAGATGTTATTGTTGCCGGCGACAGTATTGCCTGGCGGCATTGCGTGTGAAAGCTATTTTTGCCGGCGACATTATTTCTGGACACTATTTTTGCCGACAACACATTTGATCGGCGACATTTTTGCAGATGTTATTGTTGCCGGTAACAGTATTGGCTAGCGGCAATATGGATGAAAGCTATTTTTGCCGACGACATTGTTATCTGACGGCATTATTGATAAGCGCTATTTTTGCCGACAACATATTTGAAAGCGCCGCTTTTGAGGCGTCATTTTTAAAGGCGCTATTTTGAGTTCAAATCGCAACTTTAGGTAACACTACAATGTATACATGCGGCAAGGTAATAATTTACACATCTAGAATAGTCTAGTCTTGTTTTGTTAAGACTAAAGTGGTTACAGAACTTGGCAAACCGAGCATACCAGTTTAACGAGAGAAAAAGGAATGGTCTACTGAAACAAAAGGCAACCGCCCACCTGAAAAATAAGATTAAAGTCGTATTCTACGGTCACCAAAAACGTATTATTTGCTGGCGGCATGCATATGCAATGCCCACATTAATTTTTCGTTTTTTCAAATATTTCAGAATTTCAGCTAACAGATAGGCTTAATGTTGGTCGACTACCTTAACAGCTTATTTGCAAATCTTCGCCCCTCCCCTTTTGGTTCATTATTTATTATTGTACTTTCTTCCTTTAAACAAAATCTAGTTTTGGCTTACCAATTCTCTTCGGGTATTACCACATTATATTTATGACAAAGCAGCAGCAGGCTTACCTGAAACAAAACAAAAATAATTAGTAAAATGCACCACAATTGGTGGAGTACACGCATTTTCTATTAATGTAGGGGCATAAAATATTTCATCGCCAGCAGTTTTCCTTATTTAGGACTGTCTGTCTCCACTTCTATTTCCAAATGTGGCCAGATGGTCAATTTGGCCGTGTTTACAAGCGAGCTACTTTATACAATATTTTTATAAACATCTTGAGATTACAAGAATCCGCCTGTGATTCATCTCTTATTAATAGTTAGCAGTTTTTTATACTGATTAGTTGTAGGCACGTAACCTTGTCGGCGGTTGTTGCACTATCTTCGCTGTATTGCTTGTTTTAGTTTGATTCCATGTAACTGCTAATTTATGATTGTCTGGATTTGTTTGCATAGCAAATTTTTAATCTTGCGCAAAAATTATAGAAGGAATTTACAAGCGATTGTGTAAGTAAAATTATTAGAACTTAGGGAATTTTTCCAATTAGTTTTATGAAAACTATTCCAATCATTATCGTTACATTAATTTTAATTAAACACAAATAAAAACTTAATCAATATACTTGTTTTGGTTCAAGAAAATCGTGATAAACTTGAATTGTCGGGGAGTTAATTACCGGGCATCGACATTCTAACTTTAGATTAGAACCTTGAGCACAGCACTTATTTCTATTCGAAGAACAGTTTTCAATAACATTACATGTATTAGCAGCTTGCAATGGCAGGAAACTAAAAACCTACTGTATTGATATTTATAAACGCGTGTTGGTTCATTAAACCTTTGCAATAACGAAATGCAATCACCTGCAAATCCTCCATCTTAATCCCACGTACTTGTGCAAACCCACGGAACATACTATTATACCATATTTGATTTGCATTTTGTTGTTGTTCGCGTAGGATGTTAAGCACTAAGGATAGGTATTAAAGCCGAGTTTGCTACGAGATCCAACGACACAAAGAAGTTGCCAAAATGGAATGCACTGAACATCCCTTTAAATATCTTCATCCCAAGATATTGACATTAAACGGATCATAGCGAAATTTCTAAACTAAATTTAGATATTATACAGGGCTTTGAAAATTATCGGGCCACCATTGCTGACTTCGTTAATATTGGCGCTACGAAGTCGGTTAAATAAGCAAAGTAGTGCAGTTTCTTGCGCTGATTAAAATGCTGTAACCAAAACAATGGGCGAAACAGGTAGCTGGTACTTTCCCATACTTTTTACGTTTTCAATATCCTTGCGTCAAAAGTGAAGGAGATTTACATCTAATCCCGCCGGTACAAGCTCGCTGCAGATTCAAGGCGTTGGTTACGTAGGCCCGGGCGGCGCGCACCCGTACTACGTAAAAGGCGCTATTAAGATAGTCAATGCGCTCACGAAAACAGTTATAACAACTTTATTTATACAGTTATCAAAAATATGCAATGAATGAAAAATATTTAATTTTATTAGAGCTAATTGATAGGCGTAGTTAAAATCACGTAACTGCCAGAAAACACGTTGTTGATATTAAAAAATATCGTTTTTTTTTTAATTTTTAAAATAATTGAAAATTGTTGCAAATCCTAATGAAGTACTTCAAATAGCCTATCGAACTGATTAATGTTAATAACGAACAGCGTTTGTGTTTTTGAGTAAATAATTAATCAATTTCAAAATTTTCAAAAATTCCTGCGTCCCAGTAAAATTTAGGAGATATGTAAAAAACAAATTTGTAGTTAATTGCAAGCTCTATCGGCTCAGAAAGTTTTAAAAAAATGGTGTAGGTAGTTTTTGTGGTAATTTTTTTTTTGAAAATGTACAAAATATTGAGCCGCTAGTATATTTACGATTTTCAAATTTCCAAAAATGTTTTTACATTACTTAATTATTCTTATTAAAGGCTATCAAATAATATGATAATTTGTATCGATTGTATGTTTTGTTTTTGAGTAATCGGAAATTAAAGTTAAAATTTTTAAAAATACATAGCGACCTTCATTTTGAAGATACAGCATTTAAAAAAAACATTTGATTTGTCTTTAGATGCACTACAACGGTATGTATTGAAAATTTCAAGAAAATGTTTAGAACAAATTTTATACCGGTTTCCATTAAAATAGGTTAAGGGGTTCCGGAGATATAGGGAAACGAACGAGGTTATGCTTAATATTTTTATAAATAAGCTAAGCACTTCAACTAAACTTTCGTATACTTTAGTGGCTTATGATATTTCAAAAGTATGTTTGTGTCAACGTAATGCGCGAGAATAGTGACTTACAAGTCCGCAAGTGCTGCAACTGTAGCGGCTCGGCTAGCGCAAACGTATGACAGTAACCTGTCTTACTGAATTTAGAAACAGAATAATTTTCCAAGTTTTTTTTTAATGAGAAAACAATCGACTTTTTGATTTTTATTTGGAAAACAAATTCTTTGTGGAAAATTCCCCCGTTAGATATTGAGTGGAAAGGAAAAATAACTTCTTAAATATTGCGCAGTATCTAAACACGAAGTTATGAATCTTATTTTACTATCAATCATGTCGCAATGTAGCTTAAACAGGAATTTTTTATCATTCTCTATCAAATAAAGGGGCATGAATTATCATTTTTCAAAACTTCATAGTAGGCGTCATATAGAAATTCGCGGACTGGAGCACAAACCAAATCTATCTAAATTTAAAAGATCGACAATGACACTCGTATAAAACTATAAAAAGTGGTCCGCCGAAATATAAAGAGGCTGCACTTAAATATAAGAGGCTCGAACCAAAAAAGCTGTGACTTTAGGGATACTAAATACTTGCGCAAGCGCTTCCACTCACGTTCACCCCATCATCGATTTTTGGCACTGGCATGACAGTCGAAGTGTGAAAAGGAGGGAGTATTTTGGTCGATTACCCGAACAGGTTGATACCATTTCTACCCTACAAATTTTTGTACTGGAACGAATCGGAGAATAAGAAAAAAAGGCAACGGGGGTATGCGAGCAAGATCTCGTGGCGTTAATCCGGCATATGTTAGAAATACTGTTACAAACTTTTTCTCATTGCCATATATTGATTTTTTCCTGATCTCCAAATAGTTTGTAAGCTTAGAAACTGCACCAGATATTTTCCTGTTTCCAAAATAATAGTTCGCATCAGCAGATAATTATTTTTTTCATTTACTAAAATTTCTTTATTTAGATCAACAAAATCTGAGCATTATTATTGTTCCAAACATTAAAATATCTCAAAAAGCAAAATATTGAAAAGAATATAAAACTTCGTCAACTAAATTTGTACGGTAATTTCTTTACAATCTTATATTCGTCGTGTAAACAAGAACAATATCACCAAAACTAAAATAACTGACCTTCGCTATAAAAACATTTTCTTGAGGAAGCTTGTTATTACGTACGTAATGCCGTTAATTGTAAAAATACTGCAGGGCATCCCCCCTAGCAAATTAGACCGTATAATACAGGGGGAATCCCATGCAACTATAATAGCCGACAAGTGATGCAATTGCGTGAAATTTCGTGGGTAACTTTCAGACAAATATAGCGCAGTATATTAAGATTTTCATTATGATGGAACTCGCTAAACCAGACAGACATGTCCATCCGGTATTTCATTTCTTGCGGTACGAGTATAATCTAATCTAATAAATCAAATAAATTGCATGCTTCCTTTTCACATATAATATACTTAAAATGTCATTGTGCAGTGTTATGGCTTTATCTGCTGCAAATCATTCAGATCACATCAACATTTAAAGAATCGCAGGAAAGGCGATCTTTAAGCGAACAGTTAATGATATAATTAGAATTACATATTGCACCCAAAAATTGAATATATTAACAAGAGGAAAAATGGGCGAAACAGGTCGCTGGTACTTTCTCATACTTTTTATGTTTTAAATATTCTTGCGTCAAGAAGTGATTGAAATTTACATCTAGTCACCTCTAGCCGGTACAAGCCGCCCGCTCCAGACTCAAGGCGTTGGTTACGCTCGACGACTACGTTCAAGCGCTAGATAGGACCTCGAGTAAAAATGGTTATACCAACTTTATTTATAGGGTTGTCTTCTTTTTTATTAGAGCTAATTGATAGGCGTTTAGAGCCGCTAGAATATTTACAATTTTCATATTTACAAAAATATTTTTACATCACTTGATTATACTTATTAAGGCTATCAAATAATATGACAATTTGTATTAATTCGGTATTTTATTTTTGAGTAATCGGGCATTAAAGTTAAAATTTTTGAAAATTCGTAGCGGCTTTCATTTGAAGATAAAAAACATTTGATTTGTATTTAGATGCGCTATGCATTCAAAATTTCAAAAAACAATTAGAAAAAAATCTATACCAAAAAAACAGGTCTAATATCCGTTTCCGGTTCCTATTAACGACCTTACAAAGAACTACCTGCAACTAAAACCAAATCTTATGAAAATCGGTCAAGGGATTCCGGACCACTTTTTTGGGTTCCTTGGACCCCAAAACGCGTATTTCCGTTAAAATCTAAAATTCGAAGTTTCCTTACTTCAGTAAAAGTATGGGAAAGTAAAAAATGAGCGAAACACTTCGCCTGGACTTTCCTATACGTTTAAATACATTGTTTTATATTTTCCAACACTTTCGATATACACCTGTCTAGACACGACTAGTTAAAGTAAATAGTTCTTATAAGTTGTAACATCTTGAAGCGGTTGAAGAAAGACCGACCGCTGCGCTGCAAGCATAAGGTTGGGTAAAATATTCGGACTGAATCAACGAAAGCGCGGAAATTGATATTTGAAAATATATTAATAACTCGAGAAGTATTATTTTTAGCAAGAAATTACTCTTATTAATTTGTATTTAGAATTTCAAAACCTTTCTGATCTTAAAGCCAAAATGCCACGTTTCGATTTAAAAAAAAAGTTATTTTTTACCGTGGCCGCCATATTAAAATTGGAAACTCAAGTTTTTTTCTTAAATACAATCGAGAAGAATTTGACCTACAACTTTGCTCTTGGGTTTGCGAGTCTATCTATTAAAATAAAAAAGTTAGCCTACACTGAACATTAAACGACTAGTACAAGTACTGTAGAAAGTATGTGAAATTCAAAAACACAAAAAGATTATTAAGGGGCAAAAAATTCGATTTTTTGATTTTTTGTATAAAAATTCTCCTAGAGCAAACAAAAGAAGAAATCAATTTTTTAATTTTGTAGCGAAAATTTTGGGGGGGAGGGGAAACAGTAGCCCCCCTAAATATTAAAGTATCAAAAAAATATTATAATATTCGGATTTTGCTATCAATGATGAGCTATATTGCTTTAACAGAAATATTTTATTGCCCCCCGTTAAATAAATAAAAGGGTACCAATTTTCAACTTTCAAAAATTCACAGAGGGCGTCACAGTGAAATTATAGCAATGAACAAAAAACAAAATTGTAGCAGATGCCTATCTCTATCAGCTTAAAAAGTTTAAACAAAAACGTGTGGGCAGTTTTTGAGAAATATTTTTTTGAAAAATTCCAAAATTTTGGAGTGATGTCATTGCGATCGTTTTTATATTTTCAAAATTAATTATATTTCATGGTATAGTACCCTTAAAGGGATACCAAACAAGATGTAGTTGATTCCAATCAGATAACTGGTTTTTGAGTAAATGGGCGTTAAAGTTGAAATGTTCAAAAATTCGTAGCGGCCGCCATTTTAAAGCTAGAGAGTTCGGTAAAAAAACGTTTGATTTGTCCTAAGGCCTTCTTTAATCTCCACTATTAAAATTTCAAAAATTCCGTTTCTGAAAAAAATGCTACCAAAAAAACATGTCTAACTTCCGCTTCCGGTTTTGGATTCTTTTTAAAAGCTTATTTTGTCGATGAATTTTTGATATATCTCCTCATTCCAAAGCACATCGAAATCGGTCCAGCCGTTCGGGAGATATGAGCGTTATCCACCCACACACACACCCACCCACACACACACACCCACCCACAGACAGACATTTTTTAAAAACCACTTTTTTAGGATCCTGGAAGCCCAAAACATGTATTTCCGTCAAAATCTCGATTTTGAAAATTTGCATGAAATCAATACTTCCCTATACTGAAAGTGTGGGAAAGTAAAGAGTGCATTTTTAAGCAAAAGATCTAAATCACATTAATAAAACTGTTCTGTTTATTACAACAAAACTATTCCATTAGACCCAACACCAACATCACCAGCGACCTACACATGCAAAGAACACAAAAGTAACATATTTTTGCAGTCTAAAAATCTCAAAACAGCCAAACACGTTTACCAATTCATAACCGTTACATTTACGAAACAAATTTACAAAACACCAAAAATAACAAAACTTCCTGAATTCAAATGGTGGCGTACTAATGAAATTTTTATTGAGTGCAATAAAATATGTTAATTTTACGACCCTAAGCTGGTTTAAAGTACGTTTTCATAAAACTTCAAGACTAAGGAAGGATTATAATAAAAAGGAAACAACGGATTAAATTTTAGGTCATAAATTGCTCCAAGGAAGGCAAAAGACAACACCACGATCTGGGGTCAAAATTACTTTGTGCTGTAAAAATTCTTGGCTAGAAACGTAGAAACTACCGACTATCCCATTGGGAACAACCAGGCTAATCTGTCTGAGAATTCCAATGCGCTTGTATACTATCTGTCGGTGGTTAGTTTATCTATTATCTGAAACTTCCGGTTTTTGACGTACCTAAAACGTAGACACGAAAAACGCCTTTTAACGATTGAACCCTGCTGGTTGCCTGCACGCACGAATGTTTTTAGGGCAGTGATAAATTTTCTTCCAGTAGATTTTGGTGGAGTAATTAAGAACCCACGACATTTGTTTTAAATTTAGCTAAGAAATTAGGCCAAGAAAAGAAATATGTTAAAACGAATTATTTCTATACATTGTGTTTTCATTATTGTTTCGACATGTTGGCATGTCATTTTCAGAGGCAAGATTAAAAGTAAAAGTGAATTTAAGAGATCAAATTTGCTCATTCGTTAAAGATACAGATTTTAATTTTTTGTAAATTTTAAATGCGTTTATCATCACAAAAGTGTAAAAATTTTATAGTGTTATTAGATTTCATTGAATGATTGTGTTCTCATAAGTGTTTAGCGTAATTGAGTTTATGTGAATGTTTATATTTGTAACAACGTACGTGTTCTTTATACCTAATATCTAAATTTCTAATTGTTTGTCTTATATAAACTGAATTACAGTGCAAGCAATTTAATTTGTAAATGCCTGATTTTAGTGAATTGTCTGTTTTTTCTTTAACATTAAACAAAGTGTTTAAAATGTTTTTTGTTGTTTTAAAAGTTATTTTACATTTATTTGTTTTGTTTACAATACATTAAATTTACCCCGTATCAAAAAATTGAGCAGAAGCAACTTAACAGAAAGAGAACAGCATTTTACATTGGTCGATCTTTACCAAATCACCATAATGTACCCTTGTCCCGTTGCAATAATTGTAGAATGTACCTAAAGATAATATAAATACCACAACCATCGACACCAGTCAGAATACTTTATGAAACCCAGGTAGCCGGGATAAAAATAGGCACAGGATTACCTTAGCTTTTGAAAGTAACAAAAGGCTTAAAACAGAACTGTGGCCCGCTGGATCCACATGAAGGTAGTGCTGGAAAACTAAAAGAAGAAGTGTAAAATGCTTTTACAGATACAATAAACGCACAGTATGACACTAAAGCTGAGCGATTATCAAAATGCATAATCGATTTAAAAAAAAGCAACTGCATCTATTAATCAAACAATTCCTTTACTCGAACGATCGATTAATCAAATAAACGATTATAAAAATAAATGATTAATAATAATTAATCAAAGAGTCCATTAATATTAATTATTCGAATACGATTAAATCAATTATCGATTAATCATAGAATCGATTCTTTCGACAATTAATCAAATAATAGATTAACCAAAGAAACAAATCACTATTTTATCGCTATTGATAATAATAAGCGAACCTATTAATTAAATGATTATTAACGCAGGGTGGACACACGTTCTTCTTTTAATTGTTTGTCCTTCTTTGATTCAACTTATTCTTCTCTCTTCTCGGATCCTTTTTTAGGATGAAGTATTCTTAATAAAATCTACTTTATTTATAAAATTTAAATAAAACTAATTTGCTTAAGAGACAATAAATCGTAACATTTATTTCAAAACTCAAAAAAATCAATTTATTCGATTTAAATCAATTTTTTAAATTTGAATCTATTTTTTTATAACGTGACGTAATGTTTCACTAAGTAGCATTGCATAATATTTATAGATAGATTTTCGAAGAAGTAAATATTACTGGATAGTGTAGATAGTTAAAAAATAAATATGCATTTGTTTAACACTTTTATGTAATTGCGTGTATTCTTTTCTATTCGCAACTTACTACCAACTTACACAAGTTTTTGTACTAATTAGAAAATTTCGCATGAAAGTGACACCCCACTCAAAATCCAATTGATATAAATCAACAATTTTATAACATAAGCCGTCTGATTTAAATCATGTTAAACCACGATCAACTTGATTTAAATCATCGCACCCCCACAAAAGCTGTCCGAGTCAAAAGATACGGGTTTTAATCTATTTCTACTATTTGAGAAGATAGGTAAAAAAGTTACTAATTTGTTTTCCATGACGCCCCACGATTTCCTTTCTGCGTGTGGACCGAGAGCGCGCGAGCTGTGTGACAATATCTATGAAACCATTTTTTTCTCGAAAACTATGGCATTTACTAAAAAAAGTTTGTTAGATTTTTTGTTGGGAATTAGACGGTCTTACCAGTCAGCTAAAAAAATTCCATTTAAGAAAAGTATCATCTTACGAATATTATTTGTATGGGACACCCTTTTCATATGTCAGTTTATAGTAGGTGTCCGTTCGCAAAAACTTTTATTATTTAGTTTTTTACCTGTCGTCTCAAATAGCAGAAATATATTAAAACATGTATTTTTTGACTAGGGCTATATACAGAGTGCGGCAACTAAAGTGTTACAAGCTGATATCTCTTAAACTGTAAAAGATTCAGCGGCCCCTTCCGTCCCATAAAATAAACAAACATTTGCTGCTCTTTTATAGTTTTGGAGATATCAGCTTGTAACACTTTTGTTGCCGCATCGTGTAGATTAATTAGAGACAAATCAATCCATTTATTGAACAATTATTTTAACGGCCCTTATTTTAACGCTAACCAAAGAAAGAGTAAAAATCAAACAATCTGTTTTTCTTCATTTTTTTTTCCATAAAACTTTATTATGTACAATTGACTTTTGTGAACAATAAGAGAACTTAATGTCGCGATTTAAAACATATAGTATTATTTACGATTTTAATGGTGATTTTTATACTTTTATCATTGATTTCAATCATTTATCAGATTTACATCAAAACATGCATTTTGAATTCATGTTTCTCCTTATTTACCAATTTCCATTTACAAGACTGCGTATTTTAAACTGTGAAACTGTAATTATTTAAATGTAACTGAATATCAACTAAAATATACTTGAATACATTCAAATCAAATATTTAAAACATTTGTGTCAAATTTAATTTATGTTATTATATAAAACTATATTACAAAGGAAGGAAACAATATAAAAATGAAAAAAACAATGTAAAGCTACAATTTTCATTACTAATCGAAAAAATATGACATATGTTCCAAAGTATTTCAGTCACACATGAAAAATCATGATTTTCTTTTAATTTATTTAAAGACAGTTTTGATTATTTTTAATCCGTATTTTCGTCAATCCGCCTTTCTGTTAAGGCAAATCTTCAAAATTATATAATTCGAAATATCGTAATAAACAGAAGCTTTTTTAAATATTTAAAGAAATTGTCAATGCAGCAGTTAGGTAGTAAAGGATTAAAAAATCAAGAAATATTCGAAATTCTGAAAGAGCTAACCAGGTTTAGTTATTTATTTTAATCCACAAACCATTGCAACCAGGTTCATCTCCAGAGTGTACATTTCTGGGATTTTTTCGAAATAAAAGGAAGCATGTGAAAAACACACTTTAGGCAATAATAATAATATGTATATACAGAGTGGCTAGGAAAACCCCGACCACTGTTCTTGCGGCGGTCAAGAGATGGCGCTTTAGTAAAGAAAAATTAAATTAAAATACTGGCAACAACGCAGAATCCAAGACGTTTTAGTTATTAAATACGCCCCATATTAAATCAAAACAACCAAAGCGTCTTGGATTCTGCGTTGTTGTCAGTTTTTTAATTTAATTTTTCTTTACTAAAGCGCCATCTCTTGACCACCTCAAGAAAAGTGGCCGGGGTTTTCCTAGCCACTCTGTATGAAAGGGTGTAAATATCGTACAGTATAGAAACAATTAAAATACCAAAACAAATAAGAAAAAGACGATAGGTGTGTTATATAAATTACTAGATGACAGGAAATAAAAAACAAGACGATACCACAAAGCATAGTTCTGTATGGTGCAGAAGCTTGGAAAATGAAATCACTATAAATGAACTGAACCTATCAGTTGATTCTCTTTTATATCAAGAGCGGACAAAGTTTACAAACAAAACCATGCAGGATATGATAAACATGAACACGATATCATAAAAGAGACCGAAACAATACAAACTACAATTTATGGTTCGGACATGTTGAAAGGACTGCCTCCATACCGATTGCCAAAACAAGCGAGCGTATGAAACACCGCCGTTTTACTTTTTATTGATAGTAAAACAAAAACAAAAATTTACATAATTTAAAAATATCTCATAGATATTTGTATTTAAATAAAAATATCTAGATATTTGTAATTATTCCAAAGTATCTTCAATATTCATGAATATTTAAAAATATTTCTGAAATATCGTATTCACCTATTTGAAAATATCAAAACTGTCGAAAATGTTTACAACGAATTGGTTGCTGCCGAATATATTACAAACATCTTAAATATTAATATTTTCTTAAAAAACCTCTGTAAAGTTTTTAATATTTTAAGCATATACGACGTTAATAAATAATTAAGAACATACTTTTAAGGAATTTTACTTCTCTTATAGAAATTTTTTAATTTTTCATAATTAAATATATTGTACGTCTTTAAAAAACAATTTTAATTTAAAATATCTTACATATTTAAAGAAAAATAAAATTTTTTAAATCTTACATATTTGAATATAGATCTATTTTAAAATATCTTTAATATTGGAATATTGGTATATCTTAAAAGATCTTATATGTTTTAAAACAAAAAATAATTGTTGAATATCTAAGATATTATGAAATTACCGCCATCTATAAAGTTTATACGTCCGCTAAGTTTCAATCTTAAATCTGGCAACAGTGAACAGCTTACTTGATCGCGGAGGCTGCGCGCTGATGCAAATATAATGTTTGTTTAAATTTAGTACACAACCTGCAAAACAATTGTTGTAAATTGCTGTTGTAGTCACAAAACATATACCTCAAAACATATATTCTCTATTATTTAGCAGCCCAGTTTTGCACGGGTTAGCACGTAAATAATTGCATTATTAAATAAGGTTATGATATAACCATGCAAGTTACAACGTTGTCAGACGTGGTTCGCTTAGCGGTAGTACAAACCTTATACACAGCGGTAATTTTCGAATATCTTAAATATTCGACAATTCTGTTATTTTAAAATAATAAAATATTTTAAGTTAAATTTATTGTATAATTTAAAGTTAAAATATCTAAGATATTTTGAAATAGAACAATTTTTTGAATATATTCGATATTTCAAAAATTCCAATTGCGTCGAAATATTTTAAAATAATAATAATAGGACATTTCCAAACGGATAGATAATTAAAAATATCTTAGAGATATGTTTAATTCAAATATATTTATTTATAGTGCAAGCCTATATTCCTTAAAGATATTTATAATAAATTATTAATATCTCTAAAACTATTTTTAAAACATGCCAATATATAATTTTAATTCGTTGAAATTCGCTTCCAGAAACACCGAGAGAGGTGGTTTCGCGGTTAATGCGTCCGCCTTTCGTTCAGGAGGCCTGGGTCGAATCCCGGCCCGGCCGACTGTCCTGGCTCAGGTTTTTTCCGCGGTTTTCCTGGATCAAAAGGTGAACACTGGGGCAGTACTTACCGCGAAACAACGTCTTTATCTAAATTGCTTGTTCTAACCCAACCTTACCATCCTCTATGGGCTGAAGAGGGCCTTATGACACCGGCGCGGAGTCCGAAAGACCCCTATAGCGGCCCGCCGTTTCACGGGAAATAAACAAACAACACCGATTTTCCTTTTACTTCCACTAAAAAGTAAAACGGCGTTTCATAGGAGCGCCTGCAGTTAGGACTAGGAGCGAAGTGAAAAATTCTTACCCCTTAGAAGTTACACTGCAGTCTTAAGTCAGCAAACAATGCGGTTTAAGCTGTACATAATTTCCAAACAATTAAAAAAAAATACGCCAATGTTTGATGTTTTTTGATGTTTGAGGAAGTCATGGCAATTATAATATCGATATTATGCATAATATATCAAAGTTATCGATATTATCACTGATAAATCAAATCAAATCAAATCAAATCAAATCAAATCAAATCAGTTTATTGGTGTTTTAACAAATGTTTTACACAGGTCAGCAGTATGGTGGTATCCATATAAATACAGTAATAATACAATATAAATGCAAAATAATTGCAATACAAATACAGTACATTAACACAACTATACAAAATTGTCAGACATATATTCGTAAATATTAAAGTAGGCCTTTTTTAAAAGCCACAGTTTCAGGGTGTTTTTAAAGGCAGGTAGAGGAAGGTTCCTAACTTCCATTGGTAACATGTTAAAAAATGTGGGGCTTCGCTACGGAGTTACAGCCACCTAAAGATGGCCCAGTTTATTCACTTTTTTTATCCATAACTTTCGCAGTAATTGCACCAAACTTTTAAAATTTTACATGTAACCAATTACTCGCTTAGATTAATTAGTATTTCTACAACTTTTCGTTTGAGTAACTGCACCAGTGGTGATTATGGGGGGTTCACGTAAAACTCTCTATACCTTCAAATTTTGTAAGTCTTGGTAATGAAATTGTCCTTACTAAATACACAAAAATTCTCGTGAAAAGTCGCTAAATCTAACAGTTTTAGAGATACTTCAATGTTTTTATAAAATTGAGTTGCCATGACGGTCGAAGTGTTTTCTTAATCTGCTAAAATAGTTTTCACAAACATTGAGTTATACACATCAAAGCACCTCGTTTACAGGAATTTTGATCATTGTTTTGATGCGTCGAACCAACCCTCATAAATGTGTCGCTATTTGAGTATCACAAGAAATCACTTAGACCTTCATGGTAACTCGAATGTAGAAAAACATTTAATTATCTCGAAAACGGTCGAATTTGGTGACTTTTAACAAGAGCTCTTTTGTGTATTTTTGTGTGAAGAATTGTTTAAACAAATATTCATAGATACATGAATAATAGTCTGATACGAACTTTCAAAAAAATTTTGTGCAATTATTGCGAAAGTTATCGAAAATGCAAGTGATTAGACTGGCCCCTCTTCAGGAGATTGTAAGAGACTATGTAACGAAGCCTTTCCGGTTCATGTTTATAGAAACTTTTTTTTATTTTCCGATTCTGAATCTACCCTGAAAATGCACCTCACTTCCCATATATTATGAATCACCCTGTATGTGGGTTCGCAATAAGCGGCTTCTACCAAAATTGTGATCTAAAATAGTAAAAAACGGGTTGTCAGAACTAGAAGTTAGTAACATACAAGTTCATTGAAAGCGGTGACAATCACGGCGTGTCTTTTGTGGAATATGACAAAACAAGATGCTGATAAACAACAGACCTTTCGTTGTGTGTGGTTTGAAGATTACTATTAAACAACTTCGACTGTAAATATTGTATAGGCCTATAATATCAGATTTCTGTAAAGAACATAAAAATTGGAAAAAAACCGGTAATAAGCCATTAAAGCCAAAAATTCGTATTACAAACTTTCAGTAACGTGCAAAGCAGTTCAACGTGCGTACAGGTAAAATAACTGTTTCGTTACGGATTTAGCTCCTAGAGGGCCTATAGGATTTCATTCTTCTTTGTGCTACCCTAACTAGGGGAAGGTAACAGATTGCAGTTTAAGGACATCGATAAGGGTGCCGAACTAGTAGAACATATACCTTGTACGGCTGCACAAACCTTATTTTAAAATTCCATTCTGCGTATATAATTATTAAATTGGCGATAGTACAATTAGACTATAATTTCCTGAAAATTAAAATGTGCTGCATGTAATAAAGTAAAGAATTAATATTATTAAATGGGATAAAACGTGCAGTAATGCTTTCCCGTGCACGACCCACAGAAACAGCCTTTTGAATGATTCGCACTTATTGAACATACCAATGTTGTTTCGCTGTTCTCTTTTTTCAGATTTGTTATTATACCAATAATAGTAAAATTTCGGTATTTTGGCAATCCCCGGTAGTTCCCTTATTATCATATATTAGTTGGTTAATCTAATGAAAAAGTAAGTGCAAAAATTCAATTAAATCGCAAAACACAACCACTATTTTAACGTTAAAAGCATCCACCCGATTTGATGTTCCGTTCAAAGATCGATTGAGCTAAAATTGATTGATAAACTTCATCAGCACCAAATCAGCATGATCAAACAAAGCAGGGAAACGTGTTGCAAAATTTAATTAACTAAGTTGTTAAAAAAAACTGCATTCTTCTATTAAAAACCATTAACCTACCTAAAAAACAATCACTACACATAGAGTCACTCAACCCACTGGGCAGATCCATTGTTTTGCCCATAAAATTTCAATTATGATCGGATCATACGTGAGTATAAATATGTAAAAGGTTAAAGTTTTAAAAGCAATAAATAATGGTGGTTCCTTTGTTTGTTGACGGTAATCAAACTGATCAACCGCCCGTGAAGCGTGGAAAGTTAGTTACACGTTATATAGTCACTTGGTCAAATATTTTAGAGAGGATGGGTGAATGCACCCAAAACCCGAATCTCCATCATTACAGCAACATGCAGCTCAGCCCGCCCGGTTCCACAAAAACAATGCCATGTGTGCCAGAAATGGCCAGGCTGCGCCAACAAGCACCATTACGACAGCGTGCTTTCTTTTGTGGATTTACGATCCTGGGATCATAACAAAATTGTACTAAGTATCTTCGATTTATAGAAAAACGATTAGATACTAGGATGTGTAATTTAGGAAGACATGAGTAACCTGTTCGGATCAAAATTACACGGAATACATAATTTTAAATGAAATTCGTGCTTGTGTTCTAAGCTGCTATGCGTACCTTGTTAAAGAGTATCAATCTAAATCGGTAATCAATTTAAAAAAAAAACTTTGCTAAATGATCGCACAAGCTTCAAATTCTGCATGACGATCACCATACCTTAGTTATACTTCGTATAGCTAGGAAGGTAAAAATGGACGAAACCGGTCGCTGGTACTTTCTCATACTTTTTTACGTTTTATTTATTCTCGCGTCAAGAAGTGATGGAAATTTGCTTCTAGGCTAGCCGGTACAAGCCCGCTGCAGACTCAAGACGTTGGTTACGTAGGTACGGGCGACGCGCGCTCCTAATACGTAAAATGCGCGAATAAGATAGTTATTGCGCTCACAAAAACTGGTATAACAACTTTTATACAGTTATCAAAAATACGCGAAAAATGAAAAATATTTCTTTTTTATTAGAGCTAATTGATAGGATCACGTAACTGCTGGAAAACTCGTTGTTGCTATTAAAAAGTATCGTTTTTTTTTCTTAATTTTCAAAATAGTTGAAAATTCTCGCTGATCCAATAAAGTAATTTGAATAGTCTATCGAACTGATAAAAGTTTGTAACGATAGGCATTTGCGTTTAGGAATAAGAAATTTATCAAGTTCAAAACTTTCAGTAATTCCTGGAGTGCGTCAGAGTAAAATTTGGGAAATTATCAACAAAACAAAATTCGTAGTTCATTGCAAGCTATATCGGTTCAGAGAGTTAAAAAAAAATGTAGACAGTTTTGGAGGATTTTTTTTGAAAATATCCAAAACTTTGAGCCGCTCTAGTGTATTTACATTTTTCATTTTTCCAAAAATATTTTTATATCACTTGATTGCACTTAATAAGGGCTATCAATTAATATAATAATTTGTATTAATTGGATATTTTGCTTTTGAGTAAACGGGCGTTAAAATTTTTAAAAATTCGTAGCGGCCTTCATTTCCAAAGATAAAGCATTTGGAAAAAAAGAATTTGATTTGTCTTTCAATGCACTACAACGCTCTGTATTCAAAATTTCAAAGTAGTGTTTAGAAACAAATCTATACCAAAGAAAATGTTCGAATTTCCGTTTCCGGTTCTGATAAACGACCCTCAAAGAACTACCTGCAACTAAAAAACTTCCACGCACCAAATCTTATTAAAATCGGTCAAAGGGTTCCGAAGATATGGGGAAACAAACGCACCCACCCACAGACAGATATTTTAAAAAAACCACTTTTTTGGGTTTCATGGACCCCAAAATGCGTATTTCCGCTAAAATCTAAAATTTGCATAAAATCATAACTTTCCTTACTTCAGTAGAAGTATGAGAAAGTAAAAAGTAGCTTAGATAACCACCCCTAAAAGGAGTGAAGCCCTAATGTCGTCGAACTAGGAGTATGTATTTGTTGTTTTTTGCAAGAATCCTAAAAAATGGTCTTTAAAAAATGTGGCCGATTTTGATGCGCTTTGGAATGTGGGTGTATATCAAAAATTCACCGATAAAATGAGTTTTTAACTAAAATTCGCATTTTTCCAGAAAGGCATTTTTAAAATCTGAAAACTGAATCTGATTGAGCATTTTAGAGCAAACCGAACGCTTTTTTTTTGGAACTTTCTAGCTTCAAAATGGCGCACGCCACACCTGAAAAATATTTTCAAAATCTTGAAACTTGAAATCTGCTAACTTTTTTGCGAAGCCTTCCATGTATTTTTAAAAATCGTTAATTCATGCCCCCTCATCTTAATACACGAGAAACGATACAACATTTCTGTTTAAGCTAAATTGCTCTTGAGCAACAGTAGAATAAGAATAAGAACTTAATTTTAAGTGCAGTAATATTGAGGGAGGGGGATTTATTTTCCACCTCCCTTCCTAATTTTTAGGAATCAAAATAGATTTTTTCAAAAAAAATTATTCCATCGCAACGTAATGAGTATAGTTCATTGATGACAACTTAAGAGTGCACAAGGTAGATATCAAAACACGTAGTGCGTAAGAGATGAACATCATTATACGCAGAAGCTGACCGCTGCGTACTGCACACCCTATAATTGCTACTCAGGTAGTTTATGCGTTATGACTATTGCGACTTGTCCTTCTTGCAATAGCTGATTGGCATAGGAAACTCTAAGCGATATTCTTTGCTCGTTTTAATCTATCGTGTTGCAAATTAATATTTTCGAAAAAAAATTTAATGTACCGTTGCTTCCCTTTTTTTACATTTTTAGTAGTGAGGAATAAATTGCGACTTCTTGTAAGTGCGAAGTGTCAGAGCTAAACATGTTATTCTCATCTTACAGTAACTACTTAGGCTAGAACATTGTGGAAAACTATTTTTAGAAGTATTAAAAGTAGCTTAGACTATTTTCAAATCTACGCCAATCAGTAGCATATTAGTATTGAAAATCTTTACAAAATTTTGTATTATTGATGATACATTCCAATCTAAACTGCTACTTATTATACATTCATATTTCGATCGACAATTTGTATGCAAACCTGTAAAGTGGTTTTACGGGGTGGCAGATATCGTTTACCAACTCATAAAAGAGCGTTACACGTGTGTGACCTAACGGTAAATACCGATTTGACTGTATTAAATTTCCATAGATCGACCTGCAAAAGTGTCGACAATTTAATATAGATGGCAGTTTTTCGCTGCGATCCTCTCATTAATGAATAACAATTTATTATCGGTTTTTACAACTATGCTTAGGTGTGTACTGCAACTTGTTCCGATTTATAAAACCAGTCGTGAACAGGTGACAAGCCAGTTTGTAACACCAGAATAAACATTTTTTAGAAATAAAATAAATATCATTAAAATTTGGGAAGGGACAAAAAAATTCGCTTACAATTACAAAAAAAATTTTTGTTTGAGTGGGATACCGTAATTATTTTCCAGTTTTGGCAACTTGCAGCAAATAAATGTTTTGCAGCTGGTATGATATAAAATGCCTCGCAGAGAAAAAAAGCGACACCAGAATGCCGCACTTCTAAATCAAGATTTTGTAAATTAAATAAATTTTTGAGATTTATTCTCGTACAAGAGACAAAACCAGACTTTTATTTCTTTCGGGCAATACATTTTTATACAGGTTGAATATAAAGTATGAAATAATATTTCTACTACCGTTAATGTTCATATTTTATCAAAAAAAATACCTTAAATGAAGGTTGTTTATTCAAATTCAAGTGACATTGTGGCACTTCTGAAATTTTTTAAGTTAGCTGCCCTCTTTCGGTAGGCCCTACTTTTAAAATAACTCCACAAAAAAAATTCAGAGGAGTGAAGTCTGGAGATCTGGCTGGCCACTTAATGTTCGCATTTGCTTGTAACGTTACAGCCTGCATATTCTGCACTTACCTGCTATATCTTTATGCAGGAATGCTTGCCTTTCGTTTACGTCCATTGTTTTTGTTTTCAGTAACATTAATTTTTACATTCCTCTACGTGGAAAATTCTGAATAAAAAATTAAAAATTGTTAACACTTAAAAATCCAGAAAAGTGAGGTCTGGAGATTTGACTGGCCACTTAATGTTCCATTTTCTTGTAACGTTACAGCCTGCATGGCCTGCACTTCACTGCTAAATCTTTATGTATTGATTTTTATTCCTCTACATGTTATTATACCAGGTGACACCGAAAATTATAAGCTTCAAATTTTTTTTGGGTTATACACATAACAATGCATATTACAACTAAAAACGGTGTTAATTTGGACTTCCAGTTTAACCGGAAGTAGTAGCAATTTTTTAATTTTTAATGGAACACTGTATATTATTTCATATTTAGATGGATCTTTGAATTTCCTTTACAGCTATGTATAACACTTTGAATTTTGTCCGCCAGAGAGCGTTTAAAAACAATGTCTAATAATGATATTCATAATTATTATTTTAAGTTGGCTTTGAAAACAAAAAAAAAATAATAAACTTTAAGTGATTTTTTTTATTAATTTGTTTAAACATTTTATTGTGGCAAGAAAATATTAAAAAAATATGCTCCTGCTTGTTTTTTAATGCACTTTTTAAATTGCAATTTTATTTGCTTTAATTTAATACCAACAATATAATAAATAAAATAAAACTCCCAGTCGTGTAACAAAATAAATAATTGCGGTCACGACTGGGAGATTTATTTTATTAACCTTATTGGTCACTTTGAGGAAGATGTATAGTAACCACCAATAATATACCTTATTATTTTTAAAATAGCGAGAAGAGATAAAATTATCGGATATTAAAAATAGCTAGACGCCCTCTAGCGGCCAAAATTAAAACTTAATAGGTGAGTATTATTCATGGCTGTAAAGTAACTTTAAAGGACTATCTAAATATGCAAAAACATACAGGGTGTTCCATTAAAAATAAAAAATTTCTATCACTTCCGGTTGAACCGGAACTCTAAATTAACACCGTTTTACGTCATAATATGCATGTTTATGTTCTTCTGGTCACCTGGTATGTTACTAATGTTATTATATCTTGCAAATGTTGTTACTGTTACCATTAGTATAAGTTATTCTAAGTATTTCTAACGGATGCGGCTTAGAACTGGAAGAAAAATAGTGATTAAGTGGTTACTAGTAAATTTTGTTATATGTAACAATTCGCAATTTTTTCTTCACGATTTCCCAACAAAGACTACATATTTTTGTTAATGTTACTGAAAACAGCAATAATAGACTGATTAAAATATGAAAACAAGAATACAGAGTTCCTTTAGAAAAAATGGCAGAAACCACTCACCACTCAGACAAATGTATTAAAAAAAATAATCTAACAGTCTAAAATGTACCCTGAATTTGACTAACCAACTTTCATTTAAACTATTTTGATAAAATGAACATTAAAATCAGTAGAACCATTATTTCATACTTTATAATTACCCTGTACAACAAACAACTACCTAAAGTCATAAAAACATTACATTTGAAAATCATAATACTGTGCACGTAACATAATTGACTCAGTAAAAAGAAGAATTTTTTAATATTAAAAAAATGTATGCTTAGTTAAAGCTTTTATTTTACGGCAACGCAAAGTTATGAATAAATTTAAATAATTAAAGTTATTTGAGTTAAATCTGAATAATTTAAATTTTGTGTAAATTTCATAAATAACTGGTAAAAGCCTTGAGAACAGAAACTGTATTTTTGAAAAATATATTTCCGCCTACAAAATTTCTCCTACAGGATGCAAAAAAATTAGCGAAGCACTTCGCCTGTACTTTCCCATATTTATACAAAATAATTGCTTTTCTATACCTAATCACAACAAGTATTGCACTGTTTTGATTTGCAGGGTATTTAAATTACCCCAGTTATTCCCTCATTTCAAGAAGCCCAACTAACAACATTCATAAACTACCTGCTGGGTAGAAATTCTACGGTCGTGCGGTACGAGGCTACACCGGCAGCTTCTAACTATTATCAAGTGATTCTACGCGTTTCTCAAACTACTTCGCATACTCTTCAATTGTCACCGATGCTTTTATGCTGGGTGAGTTGCGACAGAAATGTTTACAAGTTTTTTTTTCCAAAAAAAAAA
This sequence comes from Ctenicera cuprea, assembly GCA_958336395.1. Taxonomy (NCBI): domain Eukaryota; kingdom Metazoa; phylum Arthropoda; class Insecta; order Coleoptera; family Elateridae; genus Ctenicera; species Ctenicera cuprea. The sequence continues at coordinate 15,178,924 of OY284495.1, read as the reverse complement.
AAAAAAGATTTTAGGAAGAATATTTTGCATGCTTATACGAAAACCAACAACGGAAGGACAAATTTGTTCGCCAAAATTGGGGAGGGAGGGTAAAATAACACCCTAAATATTGCTGCACCTAAACATTACGCTCTAAACCTTATTCTACTATCACTCATGAGCAATTTGGTTTAAACAAATTTTTTTATCGTCCCCCACTTGTTAAAGAGAGGTACAAATTTTCGATTTTCAAACATTTACACAAAGCGTCACAGAGAAATTAGTGGACTCGAATACAAACCAAATAGTATCTCATCCCTAGTTCGATAAGATATATAGAAATTTTTAAAGTGTTTTTTTTTGGAAAAAGATTCCCATAATTAAACAAAAAAACAAAAACGGAAGAACAAATTCGTTCGACAAAAATATGGAGGGAGGTTTAAACACCCCAAATTTTGCTGCACCTAAACATAACGCTCGAAACCTTATTCTACTATCACTCATGAGCAATTTGGTTTAAACAAATTTTTTTGTCGTCCCCCACTTATTAAAGAGAGGTACAAATTTTCGATTTTCAAAAATTTATACAAAGTGTAACAGAGAAATTAGTGGACTCGAACATAAACCAAATAGTATCTCATCCCTAGTTCGATAAGATTTATAGAAATTTTTAAGGTTTTTTTTTCTGGAAACAAAATTTTTTGGAAAAAGATTCCCGTAATTAAACAAAAAAACAAAAACGGAAGAACAAATTCGTTTGCCAAAAATATGGAGAGAGGTTTAAACACCGTAAATATTGCTGCACCTAAACATTACGCTCTGAATCTTATTCTACTATCACTGATGAGCAATTTGTTTAAAACAAAATCGTTGTCAAACACAATAAAAACTACTTTGCATTTCATTATTTCAAAGTCATAAGGTTACCTTTTTATGAAATTCAAAGCCAAAATTTCACTATTAAATTAAATTTTAACTTTGTAATAGCAGATCACTAACTATTTTATTTTCAACAGAGATATTTTTTTAAGACATAATACAGAGTTAGTGCGATTTTAATTCCTATTTACATTACTGTTAAAATTAAAAAAAACAGAACGAAATGCTGTAAATCGTGCCAACCTTGCTCTTAAATAATATAAGGGGGTCTCATTTTGCGTTGTACTTCGAAAAAAATTTGAAAATCAATGATTTTTGTCGTTTTTTTACAGAATGCGTAAACCAGTACAGCATAAACGTAGAAAAAGACATTTGTGAAGCACAAGAAAGCAAAAAATGTTTTGCAAAAATTTCCATAAAAAGAGCAAACAAATTCGGCAAATAAGAAAAAAGTACGTAACACCTTAAATTGATTTTTAAAATAGACCATTAAAATATTTCGTATCGGTTATTCTAGCTATAATTTTTTTACGAAATACAACGTAGTAATGGAAGTATTTTTTTAATTATTTGAAAATATTCGTAAAAGCTTCAACGCCAAGGTTTTTTTTACGAACATTTTCAAGTGATTTTAAAAAGTATTTCCATCACATATTTAATAAAAATTTAAAAAACATAAATAGAAAATAAAAAATAATTCAAAAAGAAATAATTGTATAGGGTTTAACCCAGGATCCTCGCATGGGTGAGCTTGAGCTGTACCCCAACACCATTCCCTTCAAGTACATAATTTCTTCTGCCTTTATAGATATTAAGAGAACCATTTAATGTGATAAAATTCTGTGAACATATTACTTTGATCCTTACGAAATTACAACATAGGTAAAAACTATGGATTCGTACTCCGTAAAACACCCTGTATAAATATTCGCATGTAGGCGGCACCGCCCCTTTTGTCAGCCAATCAAAATGCATAATTTCAAAAAAAACCTCTTAATTGTACAAAATCTCACGCAATTAAATCAAAAAATGTAGGAGATATCGAAAATTTAGATAAATTAACTTGGTTGCTAATGAACCAAGTAGGAGGAATTAAGTGACTTCTTACGTTTTGAAATTTAAATAGTTATAGTATGAGAAAAAACGATTTTTTGGGTAATTGCAAACATTTTATACATCTTTAGTTTTTACTCACTTAGCTATCACAAATGGGAATTATTACATTTAGAAGCTATTACCAACCAACGGTTTTCCTTTTTCTTGAATTTAATTATGGCAATTTTTTTTTCTCTTTCTATTTCTTGGAATTTTTGACCCAACTTACTACAATTTTATTAATAATCTATTAATTTTTTAATAGTTAAATATTTATCAATTTACTGCGCTAAGAGGTGTACCTTTCTCTCTTGAAATTCCTTTAAGTAATTTTTCCTCTATGCGATTTTTCCGGAAACAATACCCTGTTACCTGTTTTTACTTAACAATTCCCCCCTTATTTTTTTTTGATCGGATTTACTACAAAAAAATGCTTATTTTTCCTGTGATTTTATCAACAAAATATCCTTTTCCAGGGGCGCCAGTTGTAGGGGAACACATCTTATGATTATTTGATCAAATCTTACTCATTTCAAAAAACTTACAGTAATTTCCAGTGGCAGTGTAAAACCCTTTTTGTAAAAATAACATTTAAAGGGGCGTTGTTAATAAATTACCCTGCAGAGACGTTAACAGTCTCCATAAAGATTAAATTCGGGAGGGGCTTAAGCTCGGTAGACCCTTTCCTTGTGATCTCAAAATACCTACACAAATTTGCAGATTTAATATACTAAAGTGTAAACCTATTTCTATCGCCTTTTTTTGCAGAGTTTTACCATTTTCTAAACTTTCATCTTGATGGTGCAACTCTCCCAAAAAAATGAGGTCATTCCATGCTTCCCCTTAAGTTGGCTCCAACGTTTTTATGTTGGTATTAAGCACAAAGAACTAGAAAAAAATTTAAAACCAAAAATACAAAAAGTTCATAATTAAACTGTTTATTCAAATGTAGCAGTTTATCAAGCTGTTTTTATTATTATTTTATTATCAACAATAATAAAAACAGAGGCACAAATGACTTATCAACAATAAACCAACAAAGACTGTTTGTTCACAGTCGCGTGGGCAGCATTGTGAGAAATATACAAACATTAATATCCCAGCCTACTAGAACACATAGTAGTTATTAAGTTGGCGATGGGCAAAAAACAGAAGAAGGTGCAAATATTCGAGCGATTTAAAATGGCCGCCCGTGCACGAGCAGAAGAGGCAACCCTGACCCGGCGATGAAAGGGCAACAACCCCAGACGCACTAGCCACCCGCCTGGGCAATAAAATGCTTTCGCAAAATAAAAACTATAATCAAACGGTAATTGTATTGAAAAAAACGGGACAAATAAACATAATCTCACCTCATATTTCAGTCCCGCCAGTCTCAACCAGGTCTCAACTTTGAGGCAATAGGGCGAAAGCGACGGCAGCAAGGGGGTCCGCGAAAACTGATACAAATACACCACATCTTTCTCGAAGCTGGCCTTGTGCACTAGCACTTTTGGGGGTGCCGGTTCCTTGGTGGCCGCCGGGGCTTCAGCCGCAGCCTCCGGCTTGGCCGCCTCTTCGGCTTTGTTATCGCCCAGAGCGTCCTCCTTGATTTCCTTCGTTTCGGTCGCTGGAGGCACGTTATTTTCAACTTCGGTTGCCATTGCTTTTGTTTAAGCCAAGACCCGAACACTGAACAAACAACACGCGATCAAGAGCACACGAGTACGACAATCACTACCACACCGGTACGAAACTGGAAGTGGCAGGCAAAGCAGATCCAGCGCAAGACACGAAGAGAAGCCGGGCGGAATTGTGACGTCACTCTTAGTCAAGCGACGCTCACCCCCACCCCCATAAGCTCGCGAGCCTTGTTGCCATGCACATGCATGTGGACCCCACCCTTTTCATCAACGCTGCTGCTTCTACTGGACGTTGACCCATGGGCCTCGTTATCTATCAAGAAATTTAGTCCCACTTATGTTGGGTGCAACTTTTAAAAGTGCATCTCGCATCCTCCTTGAAGTTAACATCGTTTGCTGCGTTTTCAGGCCAACGTCATTGAATACTTACCAGTGGCGTGCATATGCAGGGGCTGGTAAATATTGAAAAGGGCAATCTGAGGAAACCCCCAGAAAATTGGGGTGTAAGGGGAAGGAAAGCCTATAACTCACAGAAGAAAAAAATATGTTTTTATGCGAAAATTAATTACTTCACTAATGGTAAAATCTCGGTAACGTCACAGCGCCACTGAGTTCATCAATACGAACGCTGATGTGAACATTTTTGTGAACGTTTTTTAGTATTTTCCAGTGTACATAACTTTTTCGAATATCATTTCCACATTAAATTTACTTTTATGTGACCGATACAGTATTTTTATCAATTAAACTAAAATTTTTCGTGGTTTTCAGCAGGCTCGATATTTAGCAAGGGGCGAACTTTGGACTGCACTTTCTGAAGGTGTTCAGGAAGGACGTCATACCTTTAAACTCCGCGTCAGACATCCATTACAGCAGAGTTCGTAGGGGGGGGGGGGCATGAAGTCCGTTTCAATAGCAATGGGCAAGGGGGTCCGGTTCTCACCTGAAAAATTTAGAAAAATTGTGCAATTTAAGGTTCCCACCTTCGCTTTTTTAGTGAATTACCATCTCTTTCCTCATTCTTTGAGTCATTTTCGCGCCACTATCAAAAACATGAATTTTAAACACTGCTTTCCCTTGGAAATATTTGGTAAATTTATAATGAAATCTGAAACAATCTGGTTTTTTCTGTGACTGACCAACTGACTCATTCTTTGAGTTAGGGTGTAGTTCCATTACAAAAAAACAATCTGTTCGATAATCAAAAAATTGACAATATCGAAGTTATTAAAAATTTTAGAACTTGAAAGTTTTTAATCTGAAAAATTATTAAATTTTCGAATATTCAAAATTTTAAATTCTTTTTTGTAAATCTCAAAAATTTTGAAAATTTATAACAACGTAAAACATTTTTAGTTTTTGAATTTGAATTTGAAAATTTCCAATCTTGAAAATGTAAATTTCGTAACTTATGAATCTAAAAATTCAAAAAATTCAATGTTTCAAAAATTTCGAAAATTTTGAATATCTTTTTTACTTTTAAAATTTTTGACAGTGTGAAAAAAATTTTGAAAGTAAAAAAGATATTCAAAATTTTCGAAATTTTTGAAACATTGAATTTTTTAAATTTTTAGATTCATAATTTACGAAATTTACATTTTCAAGATTGGAAATTTTCAAATTCAAATTCAAAAACTAAAAATGTTTTTTTGAGTGTGAAAAAAATTTTGAAAAATTTAAAAAGTTAAAATTTTTAGTATTTTGTACTTTGTTGTTTTTTACGATTATTCAATTAATCCGTTCAGGTAAGTGACCAAAAGAAAACCTCTCAGAAGGTTTCTCTCCATAAAAAGTTGTTCCTATTATAATTTAATACCTTCATACCGAGTTTGCAGCCGAAATTCCTTCATTTTTGTACCAATGTGCCTCTCTGTGACTGACCACCTGCTTCATTCTTTGTGCCATTTTGACTCTATTTCCAAAGAAATTTAATTTTTAGAAGACTGAAAAAATCGATTTAATTAAAACAAACATTAAACGCTTTTTGATTTAAATCGATTTTTTTATTCAAATATTTCAGATATTTATGATTATTTCTTTATACAGAGTGGCTAGGAAAACCCCGGCCACATTTCTTGCGGCGGTCAAGAGATGGCGCTTTAGTAAAGAAAAATTAAATTAAAAGACTGGCAACAACGCAGAATCCAAGACGTTTTAGTTATTAAATACGCCCCATATTAAATCAAAACAACTAAAACGTCTTGGATTCTGCGTTGTTGCTAGTATTTTAATTTAATTTTTCTTTACTAAAGCGCCATCTCTTGACCGCCGCCGCAAGAAAAGTGGCCGGGGTTTTCCTAACCACTCTGCATAAGGAAACTTTGTGTTGCTTTAAATCTTTTATTTATTAATTTTTAGAACTGAAATCAAGTTGAAATTTTTTATTTATTCAAGTATTTGATTTATTTTACAATAAAGCACGCATTTTGAACTCGAGCTTCTTGTTTTTGGACGATTAGCATTTTGTAATGTATTTTTAACACCGCTTGTGTTTTTATTATTTATTGCATTATTATAATTTAAACTAGTTATTTAAATATAACTCAATTTAAAATAAAATATACCTATTTTCTTTTATTTACAATCATTTCAGTATTTAGAAACTTGCTATTATTTTTTGTGTTATTATTTTATTACAAAGGAAGGGAACATTACAAAGATTAAAATATTGAATTTTTAAGTAATGTAAGGTTCTGTTTGCATTGTAATAAAACAAGTTTGTAAAAAAACGATGATTTTTGATTTTTTTAAATCGTGATTTCTGCCAACCCTACTTTAATCCATTATCTTCTTCAGTTCTGGCCGTAGAGTATAAATTTTCCTATTTTTTTTGAAAAAATTTTTTACCTAAAAAAACGAGATGGCAGATCCAGATAAAATTAGGCATTTTAGTAGTTCAAGGCGGACCACGGCCGGCCTAGACAAAACTTTTTATTGCGCCCCGGTAGATATAAGGTAGGGCCGTGACCTGGAGGGTACTCCGTACCCCTCAGCCTAGTGGGATATGTCACCACCGGAAAATTTTAAGACAAAATACGCACTAAATTGGCTATTTTTTGCGAAAAAACAACAAATAAAAAGAAGTGGCAAAGCAATAAAGAAAATAATAATCGCTACATTTTTATTAATTACTACAATATTGGGTGGGCCAAGAACGAAGACGGGCAAATATTGGCAGTATGTTTTATTAACAGCACTTTGTTAACCGCAAATTTTAATATATTTTTTTATATTCTATATATATAAAGGTGAATTTTTGTGTGTATGTTCCCTATAGACTCCGAAACTACTGCCAATTGAGCTCAAACTTTGACACAAAGTGTGTTTTGAGGAGAAGAAGGTTTTAAAAGGTTATTTTTTTTACAAAAAATGGACCCGCTAGATGGCGCTGGCGATATTTACGAAAATGTGGGTTTATTGACTGATTTCGCTTTATTGAGGCGTAGCAATGCACGCCGGCGCCGGGTATTAGCTAGTATTTTATAAATTCAACTATCAATTTAATATTTGTTCTGCAGAGCCTGCCTCTCAGTTTCTATTTATTTTAAGTTCAAGAAATTTTGCTTCAATAATTTGAATCTTCATTTTTAATAAGAAAAGTTTATTCAATATTAATTCTTTTCCCTAATTTTAACGGGTGAGCCAGCAAACTTTTAGGTAGGCCATAGCTCACCCAGGCCCACACCTAGTTACGTGCCTGCGACTTTCAGAGCTGGCAAAATACAAAAATTTCCTCGCTTGGGGCCTTGGCGCCCCTCTCAATGTGGCGCCTTATGCAGGCGCCTGCTGCGCCGGCCTTGAAGACGACACAATATTACTATTACGAGAATTACGTAAACATTATTTCAAAGTTTTGAAAACTTGGAAAAACTGGCTATACGATTTTTGTAATTCCATAGAATAATAGAGCTAGGGTATGACCTACAAGTTGGTTCGTCTCCCAGTCTGCTAATTTGTCTGCGACGCTCTCTATGCATTTTTAAAAATCTGAAATTCATGCCTTTTTTATTTAATAAACGGGAAAAGATGCAAAATTTCTGTATAAACTAAATAAATAATTGCTCAGTCATTACGTTTTTATTTGATCGCTCTGTATTTAGATCGGTTGAGCATGGCAAATCATTTAAATGAATTTAATGAATTTTAATAAAATAATGAAACAACGCTTGAAAAGGGCTTCACTACTTGAAAATCGATGTGTTAAATATACTTTAATCCGAAATTACTCTCTTACGGTGGTACAGCCTTCCGAAGATGGAACAGTCAAATCACGGTTTATTTAATATCTCCGCCAGGAATTGAGATATTTGATTGAAATTTTAAATCAATATTTTACTATTGACGTTTTCCAATTTTCCCGTTTTCGTTCAAACCCATCAACCAAAGACGTATCTTTTACCGTATTTTTTTCCCACTCAACATTTTCCAACTTTTGAATTGTGTTACCTTTCCATGAAGGTCCATGTATTTCCTATTCTTCTTATAGTGCCATACCCTATTCAGGGCGTTGGCTACCTCTCTCCTATGTTAGTGTTTTGTGTGCGGCGATAGATAATTTGCACAGAAAGACATAGGGGACCTACAGTTTAACGTGGGCTCCGAACCACAGGAAGTGCATGCACTTCTTCTCCAGACAGGTTTTCCTGGGGAAAAATCCACCTCGCTGGTTTCCCGTTGCCTTGCGAGGGAGAACGACTAGGCCGGGGATTGAACCAGGATCCGCTGCATCGGTAGCCCGCGCGCCTACTACTGAGCTATGGCCGCTAAATAAAATGTATTTCCTATACATTACAAAAATAATTTTTACAAACTTTAGGGATAAATTCGACATATCAAAGCAATAAAAAAATACCTTTAAACACAGCATTTTCAAAGTTTAAACAAACTATTTCCGCATCTTAAGGAAACACTCCGACCTACATGGCAAATGGGTTTTTCACAAACCGGTAGATTTAGCGACCGAATAAGGTTTAAAATTGCTTCATAAATTATGACAATTGTCAGAGTTTCATAAAAGAAAATAGCCAATAAAGAGCAAGAGGGGTTTGGACCCCTCCAAAAAACATTAAATATAAAATATGTATGCGGAAATCATAGTCGTGCACATAACAGAAGTACCTGGAATGACCGATCTGTTGTAGATTTCAGAAAGCCAGTTCAGATTTCATAATAGGTACTCTAGGGCCTCGAGCGTTTTTATGGGGAAAAGGTTTATAAATATTCAAGGTATTAGTGCAGGTTTAAAGCTTAATCAACATTAAACAGTGCCCATTTTTTCTAATTTTTTTGCTATAAATCACAAAATACATCTAAAAATTAATTGCTAATCGTACATTCACAGCCCTACTTCGTCACTCTACATGAACAAACCAAATAATACGAATTCATAAAAGTAAACAAGCATTAATAACAATCAAATAGAGATATCTCTATTTCTGGTATTGCAATTAATGGCATCATTAACATGTAAATTTTAATTTCTATGGGCTAATTAATGACTGTCACGGCAGGAGCATCCTCGGAGGTGGGCCAGAGTGGGGACATGCCCACCTGAATGCTCAAATAAATAAGAGTTTTTACAAATATTGTTTTAAATAAAAAATCATAAAATCAAATCTGACATTTTTAATCATTTTACAGTTTTAACTTTAACAGCTTTACAAACGCCATTAGTTATTATTTACGGGTTAATGTTTTTTAAATAACTATAGAAGCCTATTTTAGATCATTCAAACATAATTATACTTAATTTTAAAAGATTTTAATTTTAAGAAAGGAAGACGAACAATAAGAAAAATAGGAGGAAGCTGCTTCTTCCTTAAACACACGTTTGCACTTCACCAAATTGAATATAAACTGCCGCACTAAATTAATGATCCGGTTACATCAATATACATAAGGCACTACAACATTTTTATACTACCACTTTTAAAAGAATAAAACAAATACAGGTTTTACTTTTCATTTTAAATATAATTTGAAGCGTTTTGTATAAATGTAATGATTATACAATACTAAAAAAATTGTCGCTGTATTACATCCCCAACATATAGGCAACCCATTCTTGCGCAATCAGTTAGCAGTAAGCGCCTTTGGGCAGGCAACTCAATTTACTTGAAGTAAAGGCGCGTTCTCATGATTCGATTTTAATTGATCAACTTTAGTGGATCAACTAAAATCGAATGAAAATTGCTGTGAGAACATACATTTCAACTTTTGTCGGTCAACTTCAGTTGATTCCACAAAAGATTGACCCATTCAAACTTTATCGTTCAAGTTATGAGTCAACCACTATCTTTTAGAGGAGTTGAAACGCGTTTGAACATTTATCAGTCAAGTTGAATCATTCGATTGTGCTGCATTCTGCAGTCTGCTTGCTGTTTTACGAGATATTATAGTTTTATTATAAAATGAAGTGGTCGGAAAGTACTATGTTCAACTTTATAGAACTTTATCATGATCATGACTGTCTTTGGAACCATAGACTGGTCTTGAATCAGTAAATTAGTAATAACTTGTACACCTATACGGACGATTTCTCTAGTTGGCGCCATTTTATTTCAATAGTCGATTCAATTTTTACGCTTGAAATGTACGATGTGTGTGAACCAAAAACTTGACCGATTTTAGTTGATCCACTAAAGTTGATCAACTAAAATCGAATCATGAGAACGCGCCTTTATTTATTTTGATAAAAAAAGTATTAATATTCTCCATATTCTATGTTATTTGTATTACAAATATGAATAGACACTTATTCTAAAACAAAAAACGTTGTATAATATACTTATAATTAATTAAACACCAATCTAGAATTACCTTATATAATGAAAAAGATATAATATACAAATAAAATAAAAAGAAATGAAACTATTTGTATATAGTGCGAGTTTTGAGTCTGTAACTAATTCGATGACAATAAAACTGGCGGTATTTTCAAAAATTCCTAGTACATGTCAACCTTATTTTTAAAAAGTGTATCTCTTCTGATAATTGTCATTTTTCGTCGTCTTTAGTTTTCGAACTATGACGTCATCGACAATTCTTTTAAATGGCACTTCATATTTTTACTGTCTATTTGTATAGAGGTTGAAAAATATGCAGGCAGCAAACCAACTGATCTGACAGGTCAAAACTTGCAATTATTCTGCTTTTCACTATTCAAGCCCGGATTATTTGGTAATTCATTGAGACAGAATATCCGGCTTTCTTGAAAAGGCTATCTGTTACATCCCTAATATTAAACTAACATTGATAAGAATGCCTATCGTTTGGAGGCTATAAGCTTGGTAAAGAAGCACTATCAAACCTCTGTCTACTTTTTATTTTTTTTTTTCGATATAAAACTTGCATGTAAATTTTTGGTACACCTCTTTTGATTACATCCTGTATTTTGCTGTACGCCAATCTTAAACCACTACATTTTCTTCAAGTTATTAAACAATATTTATTAAAACAAACTTCATATTTTATTTAAAAAATAATGGGTATGAAACAGGTGTATATATAATTGTACACAATACTTCAACAATCCCCAATGGACTCATCAGAAAAAAAAAGTTAAAAATACAGTATGAACACTTCACTCAACAAAGTATGCCACTCATTTTCATTCCTGTTACATGGTGAACCAATTCCTTTTTATTAATTAATGTACAATACGGACACATTACTATACACGTTGTACTATGTTAACATTCAAAACGCTCATTGGATACAGAATTTTAAAGTCCCGTTGGGAAAATTATTCTAGTTAAGATCTGACACTGTTGTCACACCGTTGTTCGACTTGAATCACCAGCCAATTTATCCACTAACTAAAAAAATATTTACGTTAAGCAAGATTAAGCTCTAATATTAAAAATTGGTAATTACCCTACTAAGACCGGGCATATTCAGCAGCGTTCCTAATACAGGTACTCTCCTTAAAAAATTAATAGCGACCGGGAAAAATCCACTAAATAATAACACAAATCCATAAGTTTCTAAAATCATGCCCACAATTGGCCATCCAGTCAACACTATAATGATTCCTCCAAAAAACGCTATTGAAGCTTTTACTTTATGCTTTTGAAAGAAGAATCTAAACGTTCGTTCTAATCCAATAACACAAGATAGCCCAGCGATGAATAAGATCTAAAACACAGAAACCATTAATGAACGACAACTTACTAATGAAATTAGTGAAGACTTACATTTCCTAATGCAAGAAGACTTTTATCAAATAACATAAGTATGCCCAGGAAGAGAAAGAACATTCCAAATCCTGCTAGGCCAACGCCAATTTCTGAAATATAGGTTAAAAGTTGTAAAATATAAAATATTTAAATGTAATTTATATTTTAAATAAAACCTTAATCGTGCTTACTTTGTGTGTCGGTAACTTCAAACATATTAACAAAATGATGGGAGAAATATTAATATATTTCAGTTAATTACTGAACAGATTGTATTTACATAACCTCACTCCACGTCACAACAAATATTTAATAACGCTTAATTAAAGTTTTGAAAGTGTGACTGATAAACTATTAACTATTTATACATAATTACATAATAATTAAGTCTAATTCATATTTAATGCGTTTTTATTTGTACTAAAATGTTTATGAAAAGCCCCTCGAAACTTCAAACTTGACAACATGACACATTAGCTACACATCATTCAAAAACTTGTCAAAATTCAACCAGTAACAGAAGTAGCTGGATGGCGGGATATTTAAACTAAAATCTATAATTACCCAGAAACAACAATTTCATGATTTTGAATAAAATAGCGTATAATCAAGGTCTTAGAAATTGAGGCATTTCAAGTAATTTATTTATGAGAATCGTTATCAAGGAAAATTACAATTAAGTAACTTTTAAAGTTTTTCTTGAAATTCCAACCAATTGTAGCCATACTTGTCCATTGCTCTATTATGGCTATATAATTTGGTTATGAATTATGAGTAACAATCTACGAAAAGCGAAACTATACCATAAATCCGAAAATTCGTAATCTATCTCTCGTCAAATTTTTTTTTAATGGGCTTACTTACCCTAGAAACTTTCTTGCTGATTCTATAAGACATTCAAGATAAGATTTATAAATTTTTTTTTGTTTAGTTTTCGTAATTGAGATTCTTACTTACCTCCCCTTTAGTTCTCACAAGAACGATTCTTTGTACGTTCAGATGTACATTTCAGCTGCTAAGCAGACATTTTCAGTAAACTAAAAAGCAAAAGGAACCAAAACTACACCGAAGTGGAATTTACAACGATCTGACGCCTGGTGATATCAGTCGTGACTCTGATATCACCAGGTGTGAAATGCTTGTCTGCTTTATTGTGTTATTCCAATTCGGTGTAGTGTTTGTTCTTTTCGCTTTTTAGTTCACTGAAGATGGCTGCTCGCAGCAGCCAAAATATACATCTGATCGTACAAATAATTGTTCTTGTGAGAACTAATGGGGCTTTCTCCTCATTGTTAAATTAACTTCTCATAGTCACTCATTTTTCTTAATTATACGACTTACTGTATAAAACCACTGGGGATCATGCTGGCCATGGGTATTGCGAATGTCTGTCAATCTATTTGTCTTTAAACAGGTTGTCCAAATAATCTCTTACATTAGCAAAAAAGTACCACACCAAACATTAGTTTTAAAGGAGTACTGGTTTGTACATTCAATCACAAATTCAGGGATTTTGCAGACCACCACCCCGCAATTTTGGGAACTTGCTACCTCGTTGGAAGAAAAAGTTGCTTCGTCTGTGAATAGAAGCTGTTTAGCAAAAGATTGGTTTTCTTCTATTTCTCCTTGTATCCATGCACAAAAATCAAATCGCGTTCTTTAAAGTGTTAATAAACTGTGGCTTGTATGGGCGAAATTTGCTTTTGTTTAAAATTTTCCTTGCAGTAGTTCCTGCCAGTTCTTTCAGAAATTGTGGCAATGTTGTTTGTTTATGTTCTGTTGCAAGTAAAACATTTTCCTCATGGTCATCAATTCTCCAATTCGTGTGTGGCTTTTTGAAATGGTTTTCAACTGAGCTGGTTGTTTAAAATTTTGGGAGAATACGTCCAAACGTTCAAAACGAATGAGAAACAAACGTTTTGAGATATCTTTGGTTAAAAACATCGGCTGAATTCCAATTTCTTCTAATTAATTACATATAATAAATAATGCAACCTTTATGTATTTTTGTACTAAAATATTTCATTTTAAGTTAACTGTAAACAAAATACACTGAAAAAATAAATGTTCATAATTTCAGGAAAAATAAATTAAAAATTTAAATCTTCTCACCAAACGTCATATTTAAAAATAACTTCTCCTTATCACAGTTTTTCATCTTTGGATAAATAAGGGCATTCCAGGCCATTTTAAAATTTCAAATTATATATTTGCAGTGTAATTAATGGATGCGACATGACAAATATTTTTGGCAATTTTGCAGTTATTAATCGTTACTGAAACTAATGCCGAAACCCATTAAATAAAAAATTAAAACAATTTCCCATACGGTGCAGAATTTTTGGCAGTCACTGTATATTAGTTTAAATTTTAGATAGTGATTTTTATTAAGTAAAACCAGTTTGATTAATATGGCGGCATTGCCCTGTATATCATTATTTAATTAAGACTTACAGGCATACCTGAAAGAGAGACAGTTGGAGCCTCAACAACCCAGCTAACCAATCTACATGCATAAACAAAATAATCTACCCTCTGTGAAAATTTTATTGAAATATACATAGATAAATATTATAAAAAACACTATCTTACAATATGATTTTTAACAAGTTTTCCTATGACAAATAACGTAACAGCACACATTCCTACTGCAATAACCATTTTCTTTGCTTTTGTACGTTTTTGTTTTTCCAAAGATCCACACTAAAAGTAATCAATGTATAATATAATGACTTTACCGTGATTTACAACTGTAATACTTACTTTTTTTTCAAATTTATTGAGTTCTTGTTCCAAGGAATTAATGCTGTTCAGTAGGCACTTTGAAGCTTTATGAAGTTTTATATCACATACAACAATATCTTTTCGATTAAGAGCACATGACAGAGATGCATGATGTAGGTATAATTGGTGAGATATTTGACTTAACATAAGTTCAGCATATTCTCTCGTTACTGTTAAATCTTGTTTCTTTCTGAAAATAATACTGTAATTAATATTCCTTATCAACTTATGTACGAAATAGCATCATAACAAAGTTACAGCTTTTCAAAGTTCTCAAAACTAAACCAGTTTCTTTTCATGCAGCAAATGATTATGGTAAACTATGCCAGTTTGGTACATAACTTTTAACAGCTAAAGTCATTATGTTTAAGCAAAGCTGGGTAATCACAAAGAGGCGATTTTGTGGTAAGCAGACACAACTTTTAAACATTTGGTGGTAGTGGCAACCCGTGGTGTGGCGTAGTGGGAAGGAAATTTATGAAAATATTAAACTACGACAAACTGCATAAATAAAAATAAAGTCTAGTTCGTTCGTTTTAGTATATTTTCAATATGCTTGTGTGAGATTTTTACTTAATAGTGAATACATTTCTAAATATTTATTTTTATTAGACATCGTAAATATAAACTTAATTTGCCAACAAACCATCTTTAACATAATTCAAACAATGCCCCACCCAATATACTTTTAGTTAATGACATATTACACATAAAGACAATTGGCGGGAAATGCATTGCTGCAGAGAATGTAAACAGGCTAAGATTGGAGGAATATGCATCCCAAGTGCATGGCACATACACACAAACCTACCAAAGGAACGTATTTCATGCCCTAGTTATCCTATTGAAAAACGTAAATTACCAAAGCTCGTGCAGTTCCTTTATAATTCCTCGAAGATGTCAGTTATGTAGATGCCCTGGGGTATTGCTTCAAACGCCAAGGTCCCGCTCTATTCAATGTTCTAAAAATATTTGTTTCATTTTGGTTAATTGAAACTATTTTCGTGCTACCAACGATATCAACAAAATTTGTTTTCTTGTGCTTTCAATTATATAAAATTATTAAAAAGTGTAAAAAAATAAGGAATAGTAGAAAATAGCTGGGAGGGCAGTGCCCCGTTGCCATCCCTTACCACCCGCCACTGATTAACAAGCTTTAACAATTACAGTAAAAACCACACTTTAGAAACTTTAACTGATAAAGCTGTAATTGAATTTGGTGGTAAAATTAAGAAGAAAATTGTACGTACAGTCATGAAATTTGTTAGCAACATTTAATAACTGGTAAATTAAAAATTTGTAATATTTTCTGTATAAAATACTTCCTTAAAGCGTTATAATACACTGACTTAACAGACTGGCAGGCCACTTACTCGTGAGGTATTTGAAGAGTGGATGATTTTTTCAAAATTGCTTTCCGTATACTACAGTTATCCACACCAATTACTTGCAAATCTGCTTCTGTTAACAGTGGAAGCGTTGATGCTTCTATATTGTTGTTCTTGAACGTCTGGATGTATTCTTCTGCATTTGCAGTACGTAACACAGTTTCTAACAAATCCATCTTATCTTACCTACTAAAAAGATATGTTGTTCCTAATATAAATGTCCTACCATATAGCAATTTAGATACGGTTATAACTACAAAAAGGACGTTGTAAGTTTCGATCAAATTTTGACTTTTAAAATATTATAGGTTATATTTAATTTGTTGTCTGTCTTAAGCTGATAATACAGGAAACTGTACTCCAATAAATATATTTCTTATTATACAGGGTGCGGCAACTAAAGAGTCAGAAGCTGATATGTCCAAAACGATGAAAGATTGAGCAGCAAAAAGCAGAAGGAACCGTATACTAGGCTAATAGTAAATTTTGGAAAACCACCTTATGTTAAGGAAACATTTTAAATATGATTATATACGCGAGCGGCAAAACGATTGCAACATAAGAGCAAAATTTTTATTATTAGAATTTTCCAAAACCTTATTTTTGAGCGGGTATTATAGCAACGCAACCAAGTTTTTTTTGTTAGAAAGTGTCAACGCATTCTAAAATTTCGATTTAAGTGTACCAACCACAGTATTTTTAACGTGGATTTCAAATATCTCAAAATATATAGGGTGTTCCATTTAAAAAGCACAAGTTATATGCCGTTATGCAAAAATAGTAGGCGGTGTTTAAAATTGGTAATTGGCATTTTGAACTATATACCCCACACTTGAAACAAAAAAAAGTTTATTTCGATATATTTATTGGCAACGAAGTTAAACGCTGTAAAGCAATTTACAAACACGCTGTGTATCGATGTTTAGCGATAAATCAATATTTCTAAAATTAAATATCGTTATTCGATATAACGATAAATAGTTATTTTTATCTATATATCGTTAATTATTCCCAGGCCTAGATATTCTTGACGCATTTATTGCGTGAATGTTTGCTGACAAACTAAAAATTTGGCAGTTGATGTACGAAGACAGTTTTAAATTTCAGTCAGATCAATTACTAGAACAATTAATATGAGCTTTGTTATTTGAGTTATTACAATTAATCCATACTTATAGTTTACCAGATACGTATCCATATACAGGGTGTCACCTGATCGGCAGCGCTATAGGTGTAAATCTTAATATCATAATTTTAAATGCTTCAGTTTTTGATATTGAGAAATTCTGGTTTTATTTGTGTTTTTATTCGCCTATGTACACCCCTTTTTTCCCCAATTAAAGTCTTTTACAAAAATTGTTTGTACCTAACATCATATTCATCAAAGAAAACTTTCCATTCGCCTACTACGCCTATGCCTAAACGTGCCACTGATTTTTGATTTAATCCCCCAGCAGCAGGTTTTTCTACAATTTGACGAAACAAAAATTCAACATTTTTTTAAATTGCACGTCATAGTTTTTTCCACATAATCTTGTCAAGAATTTTATTTGCTTTTCATCAAGAAAAACCAAAACATAACGGTAACCGTAACCGAAACAGACATTTTTAGTAGCAGTAAACCGCAACCGAAGTAAAAACAAATTGAACCGTAACCGAAAACCGAAACGTTAAATTTTAAATCGCCGAATATTCGGTCAACTATTTGACCCATCGAATACTGGGTGCATTCCTACTAATGACCTTTAAACTGTATGAACGTTTCGTCTCGATTGATAAGAGGAGGTACCTTTGCACCTGGGACAATTTTAATTTAATGTAATTCTATTCGGTTCAAGTTTATTGCTCAATTATGCACATTGTTGCTGTAGTAATTAGAAAATTTCCACCACAGTCAAAACCCAATTGATTTAAATCAATGATTTTTTAAATAAATCGTTTGATTTAAACCATGATTTACATCAAAATTTAAATCAACTAGATTTAAATCTTCGCACGCTGAACCGTGTAAATAATATATTATTTATTGCAAATGGCTGACTGTGAGTAGACGCGTGTTTCTCTGCTGTGGTAAATTTTGTATAAAAATCGTGGTCGCAGAAGTATTTAGAGTAAAATCGAATTGAAAACTAGTTTCTTATCATCACTGTATCGTGCACATAAAAAAAATTGCTATGAAGCGAGAAAATAAAACCGAGATCAGAGAAATTGTAAAAGAAGCAATTACCACGCTGTTAAACGACGATCAGTTTATATCGAAGATTGCCGATAAAGTGTTTAATCAATTGAGTGCAAAATTGGAAGTTTTTAAGAAAGAATGTGAAGATAAGGTGAAGCTAATCAGCAAGGCCTGTGAAGAGAAAGTGGATCCATTAGAACAGTACACAAGGAGAAGCAATGTTCGTATCTTCGGAATACCGGACGAAGAAGGAGAGAAGCTAGAAGAAAAAATAATAGATCTGTGTAAGAAAAAAGCTAATATTACTATCGTCCCCGATTCAATAGATCGCTGTCATCGTTTGGGAATTCCGGAGGAAGGCAGAATCCGTCCAGTAATAATCAAGTTTACGAGTTATAAACATCGCAGCTCCTTGTTACATAGTAAAAGAAAATTCGCAGGATCGATAATAGTGGTAAAAGAAGATCTCACTAAGATAAGGTATGCACTTTTTAAAGCCTGTACCCAACGATTTGGATTCCGCAATGTGTGGACGGTATTGTTAAGGTCAAACCTGAGAATAAAGTTTGGACCGCTAAAGAATTGAAACAGCTGAGAGCATCGTTCAAGGAAATTATTATATTAAACTTAATTTTTAATTATCTTACCTTTTTCGGTAAGTTGTGTGATTTCTATTAAATTTTCGTATTCAGTTATTATAATGTTAAATCACACGCAGAGACGTGTAACGGTTTTTTCTTTTGGTTTTGCTAAACCTTAAATTCTTTTGTTTTTTAAAACTTAAAATTTTACTTACTAGATATTATTTACAGCTTAATATAATGAAGGCAGATAAAATTAAATTTGCACATGTAAATATTCGTTCTTTAGTAAGAAGATCCATTGAATTACTAGGTTATAGAATAGTTCGTAACGATAGGACTCATAAGCGGAGGGGGGGGGGTGATTAGCGTTTTAACTAGCGTCTAGCCCCTTGGACTTACAGCCGATCCTGAATTACGCATATGTGCGTGTGTGATATTTACATCGAGATTTGCATTGTTAAAGTCGATTTTTTCATTGCTAATTAATTGCATTCAATAGAAAACAACAAATCCTTTTTTTAATTTATTACCAGACTTGCGTGTTAGTATGCCGTCAATCAGTGAGTGAATGCAAATTTGTGTTCGTATTTTTTCTTTAAAAATATACCTGCTCTTAACAAATAACCTCGCGTAAACAGCAAAACGCAACAAGTGTTTGATAAAAAATATAAAATAAAAAAAAATTTTTTTAACTTTTTGATGAACATGCACCGGTTACTGTTTCTAGGTTTACCAAGCCCTATGCACCTTGGCTTACTGACAATATCAGACTTATGACCCTTAGAGATAATCCTCTGAAAAAATTCAAAAAAAGTAAAAAGCTGTCGCATTGGAATTATTACAAACAATTGCGTCATTACACAACACAAGCGGTAAGAAATGAAAAGAAAGCGTTTTTTGAGCACGAATTGCGAACTTTAGATAGTAAATTATTGTGGAAGAAACTAGATAAATACAACATACACTCGAAATCAAAAACAGAAATACCGTTAGCTTTAAAAGATCCAAATAAATTTTGGCGTCCGAACTTCCGTGTTTTTGTAATAGAAATGCAACACACACATAAATAAATGCAAAACAATTTTAAATACATACGTTTATTTAACTCAATCATTACACAATACCTATTTTTGGTTATACTTCATGACAATAAAGTCTTTTGTTTAATCTTTCACCTCTTATACCCGAAGGTGTCGAGGTCTTTCACTCCGGGTAGGCTATTTGCTGGTGTAATAGGAGGTAGTGGGGCCTTCGGCCTTTAGACCGCTACGCTCCTGAAGCTTATGCCACCCTTCATGCACATTCAGTCAAATTTTTACAAAATGTTTCTCTTGTTTAAGAAGCACAATTTTGGTTATTGTAAGGTGTTTTGACACTAACGCACTTTATAAAATTTTCGATTTAAAATTATGTCAATATTTTGCTAAATTAAAAATATATAAATGAACACTGGTGGTGTTGGTTGACTAGAGTTGAAATTCACTGGAACACTACCTTCGTGCTGGCTTATTCCAGACGGACATGCGGTGCGCTCCATTAGTTTTATCACAGTTTAAATTATAAAGTAACTTATTTTTAGGAGAGAAATGCTCATTAACATAAATGATCTCAGTTGAGTTGGCAAAACCTAGTTTAGTCGCGGGTATACCTTTCTTCTTCTTTGCTGCAAATAAGAAGTTCTCCTTTACATGTCCTGATAAAAACTTCACGATAATGTTCTTCTGTCTCCTGTCCGCTGAATTTATATGCGGTACTCTGTGAACTTTATCGATTTGTTCAGGTGTGATAATGCAGTCGATGGCAATCCCAACCCTTGTGATTAAATCCATTGCATTTTCGTTGTTTGTTTCAGGACAGTTATGTATTTCGACTATATTTTGCCTGCTGTACTGTTGAAGATCGTCGATCTGTTTTTTCAGTTGGTTTATTTCGCCTTGTAAAGTCTTGTTTTCTTCTTTGATCTTATCAACTTCTTTGACTCGGTTTTCGAAGATTTGAAGTTTTTTCTGGAAGTCAGTAATTTTGTCACTACAAAAATTAACTGATTGCACTAGTTCATCGTGAGCTTGGTCTTGGCAACTGTTGCATTTCCAATAGGCACCTGATGTTTGCAATGCACTTAGTTCAGAGGATGATATTTTTACACATTTCATGTGAAACAGCTTTTTACAATCGCAACATCGCAACCCTGGCGATTTTTTAGTTGCTATTACATGTTAAAACGTATAATAATCGAATGAACTATTTAGCACTTTTGAAGTAACACAGAAACAGAGAAACCGCCACACGAGCGCCGCACTTCGAGTTGTAGTATGTTGTGGTAGCTGTTGAGTTTGAGTGTTACTTGTTGGATGTAAATTATTTTTGAGTTTATATAGCATGTTTAGGTCCAAGCAAAGCGCTGCGCATATTCAATACAAACCAAGGAATTTTAAATTGCTTGCGCAATATTTTATAATAGGTACTGTGATAAGTGTTAACCCGCAACTTCCCTAAAATACCCAGACAAAGATAATTTTACTAAAACTACAAATTTCTTAATATTTCGCAACTATTTTTTTTACTAATGCAATTGTTGAGAAATCGATTTTAATTATTATGGCCGAGTTGTGTGCATTATCCGTTGGAAAATCCAACGTTGGTGAACCTTTGTATTTTTATGGCTATTAAGAATATTTGAAAAATCAGGCCGTTTCTCAAAAATTTGGAAAAAAATTCGATTTTTTTCAATATCTTATTACTGCCAAAATATTTAAAATTTTCTTATGAAAATTGGTACTTATACAAGGTGTTATAAAACAGTGGGAACAAATGATAGGGTCCTTTTTTTAAACGAAAACAACACCGAAACTCCAGATAAACCAGTGGCGTAACGTGAGATTATGGGGCCTGAGTTCCAGATTCAGGTCGGGCCCTTATAACACCCCCTTCCCAGTAAGAGATGAACACAAAGTGGTACCCATTGTATGAACAATTTTACTTTCTTAATAAAGCAATTTAAGAATAAAAATTGAATTTTCGTAAATCAGAAGATTATTAGGCGTAAGTTTCCAAAAACTCAATTTTTATTATTAAATCCCTTTCATTAGTTGGATTAACGTTTATTGGTTTAAAAACTGTGTCAAATTTTAACAGTTTTGTTGCTATTTCTCTTCTTTCTAATTTATGTTTTCATTTTGCGGCACTCGATTTATGCACATACTTTTTTGAACTCGTTTTACCGATCACTTTACTTTAAATGTTGTTATTGAAGCAATTTGAACGGTCTTGCAAACCGTACCTAACAGCAAAGCGGTTGCCATGGTAACGTACCCCCACGCTCGCCCGACACTTCAACACGGCTGCTCGGAAGAAAAGTTTGTCATATTACTCTGATATTATCGCCTAGTTGAAATATAAAAGGAGTGTGGATCTAATTTAATACCCTAACATTTTCAACCTACCGATATATCAAGATATTCGTCGGGGCCAGCGGGTGGTCTAGTGGTTAGAGTCCCAACCTCTAGAACTAGACTCCCAACGGCAGTAGATTTGAATCCTCTGCCCGTCGGAAAATTTTCTGAATAAGTTAAACCCGGCGTGTTCATGGACGATGTGTGTGGTGTGTATGTTGGGTCGCATGTCTCTTCGGGATGGGGAATGTTAGACCGGTGTATAGCGCTAAGTCCGCTGAGCCCGGGTAAGGGGGTGGGATGGGAATCATGGAGTCATGCTCCCGCACGGCCTAAAAAAAGATATTCGTCAAAAGACTGCCGTTGAAAAAATAGTTTGGCTTGGAACAAACAAATTAGGTTTTTGCTAATTTTTAGGGGAAAAAAAGCTGTAAAAGGACGAACCCTTGGCGGGCCCCACGACTACGACCCTGGTTCCTGCAATTTCATGCTGTTAGTTAATATTTTACATACAAGTATGTAATGCAATTTTTATAAAAAAAAGTCTTTTGGTAATAATAACATATTGAATAAAAAGTCAAAAATTTTACGAATATTTTAGAAACTAGTTTACTTGTGGCAAATTTATTAGGATATTCTTAACAGCGATGAATATACGAAACTTTTTTGTAATTAAACCAACTTCGTATCTCATATAGTTTCCGAGATCCCAATCGTGTGCTATTGATATGGACACGTACAGTGTACAAAACTCAATATTGCACAATGTGGTGTAAAAGTTTGAATATATATGAAATAACATTGTGCAATACTGCCGTCATATTTCCCTATAAATGTAACGTTATAGTGGTCAAAGCAAGCAGTCATAAGAAGCAAGAACTTTTTTTTGTTGTAAGCCATTGAATTACACCGTGAATTATCTGCTTTGTGCAGAGACGCGCCAAGCGTTGCCGCCCGGGTGCCATCTCGGAGATACAAAGTCGGTTAAATTAGATAAAAGTTGCCTAATTATGAGAACAATGTAATGGGGATCTTGTTTTTCTCAAAATACCCATAGCTTATTCAATACCAGTGCATATTGAAAATATATAAAAAAAAAGTATAAACGAGATGAATGCAATTGAAGCTGTATTAAGAAAAAATAGTTTTCCGATTGTGTTTTGTTTCGTTATTTCAAAAAATAATCGTTTTCTTAATACAACTGCAATAGATCTACAACATTTTCATTTACAATTTTTTTTTATTTTCACTAATAATTATTTTACCTTAAAGGAATTATTTTTTTAGGTTTTTTGGCCGTATCAAGTAAGCTATAGGTATTTAGAGATAAACAAAATTATTAATACATTGTTTCCCTAATTAGGCAACTTTTACCTAATTTAACCGACTTTGTATCTCTTATAGTTTCCGAGATCCGTATAGTGTCCCGGTTAAAATAGATGACCTGTATATTAAATATAAAATTTTAAAGAGCGTATGAATGAAATAAATATACACATAGGTAATGTGTGTGATAGTTTTATTTTTATCAAACTATGTCGGTACAAGAAATGAGCGAAGCGCTTCGCCTTGACTTTCCTATACTTTAGGAATTGTTGCTCATATCTACAAAAGCATCAAAGTTTTAACCACCGAGAAGAAAAAAGGAAAATTGGCGCCGGTTCGTCCCCGTGAAGAGTCGGGCCGCTATAGGGGTGTTTCGGTCTCCGCATCGGAGTTCTAAACCCCCTTACAGCCGCCAAAGGAAGGTAAAGATAGGTTAGAACAAGTAATTAATACAGGAAGTTTTTCCACGGAAATTATCGTTCCAGTATTCACCCTTTGACGCAGAATCTAGCGAGAACCCCCGCACATCCGAAACATCATTGCCGCAGATATGGTTCGGTCTGCTGAAATAATTTTCTCATTTTTTGTAAGAAAAGAAATGGATTTAGATTATTTTTTGGAATAAAGATACCTCGGGATTAAAGAAAATCAGAGACGAAAGAGTAGGAGGGACAAAATTAACCCACCCCCCTAAATATTGCTGCACCTAACAATTGAGTTGTAATAGTATATTAAAACACAAGTTGCATAAGGCATTGTCTTAACGTACGAGTCCAAGATTGAAAAACGAGGGAGCGTAGCGATCGAGTTTTTCAATGGACGAGTGCGTCAAGACGCCTTATGAAACGAGTTTTTTTATACTATTTTTTCTATTCAGGAGAATTAATGAAAAAACGTTATAAAGAATTGCTGCGATCAAATTTGGTAAATTTAGTATGTATATAATGAGTATCTGTATATGTATATGTTGGCAGCAAGTTTCAAATTGCTGCCATCAAGTTTGGTAAATTTAGTATGTATATGTTGGCATACGTACTAAATTTACCAAATTTGATCATGAATATATCATGAATACCAATCTTTGTTTGTGAAATTTTACTAAAAACAATGCTTTAAAAGACTCTCTTAAAACACTGGTTTGTAGTTAAAACAGTGCTTTAAGAATAACCTTAAAAAACTGAAATATAAAAACTTTATTCTACTATCACTTTAACCAGACCATTAATATCCCGTATTTCGTCCGCGAACCCTGATGACTTTTTTTATGCGTCGAGGTATGCTTTGAATGAGGTCCGCAATCCCTTCCAGGTTGATTCTTCGTGCACAGCTACTTAGAGGTCTTTCTAGGAGCGCTGGCCGGCGTCGCACGTGACCTTTTAAATTGTGCCAAACGTGTTCGATAGGATTAAGATCAGGCCTGCGAGCAGGTAATCTAATGTGTAAAAATTTTAATTTCCAGCGTGTCTAAAACGGTTATTTTATTTAAAAATCCGTCTATTTCTAAATATGCGACATATCTTTTGTCTTATTCATCGACTAGTTTATCAATAATGACAAAAAATATGTTAACTCGCATATCTGCTTGACCATCAAATACAGTATAGTATCTGTGCTGGATTCCCCATGCTGCAATTTCTTCTTCATTAATCGTTGTGCGTTATATTGATATTAGTAAATAGTGTAATACCAGTTCTGGACCAGCGGTAATCCTGCAGAAATATTTTAAAAATCTTAACAACTTCATAACTTCTAAAAATATAAAAAATTATAAGAATTTTGCTATATTTTACTCGCTTTTCAACCTCTTTTAAAAATACTATAATAAATCAATGCAGGATGGTGCTCCCACCATAATATTAACCATATTTTAACCAATTTTCCTTTATTTTCAGCCTCTTTTAAAAATACGAAAAATCAGCTTCATTTCAGCTCATTTTTCATCATTTTACTTTCCTATACTTTCAGTATAGGGAAGTATTGATTTCATGCAAATTTTCAAAATCGAGATTTTGACGGAAATACATGTTTTGGGCTTCCAGGATCCTAAAAAAGTGGTTTTTAAAAAATGTCTGTCTGTGGGTGAGTGTGGGTGTGTGGGTGTGTGTGTGTGTGTGGGGGTAACGCTCATATCTCCGGAACGGCTGGACCGATTTCGATGTGCTTTGGAATGAGGAGGTATATCAAAAATTCATCGACAAAATAAGCTTTTAAAAAGAATCCGAAACCGGAAGCGGAAGTTAGACATGTTTTTTTGGTAGCATTTTTTTCAGAAACGGAATTTTGGAAATTTTAATAGTGGAGATTAAAGAAGGCCTAAGGACAAATCAAACGATTTTTTACCGAACTCTCTAGCTTCAACATGGCGGCCGCTACGAATTGTTGAAAATTTCGACTTTAACGCCCATTTACTCAAAAACCAGATATCTGATTCGAATCAACTACATCTTGTTAGGTAGCCCTTCAAGGGTACTATACCATGAAATATAATTAATTTTGAAAATATAAAAACGATCGCAATGACATCACTCCAAAATTTTGGAATTTTTCAAAAAAAAATTTCTCAAAAACTGCCCACACGTTTTTGTTTAAACTTTTTAAGCTGATAGAGATAGGCATCTGCTACAATTTTGTTTTTTGCTCATTGCTATAATTTCACTGTGACGCCCTCTGTGATTTTTTGAAAATTGAAAATTGGTACCCTTTTATTTATTTAACGGGGGCAATAAAATATTTCTGTTAAAGCAAAATAGCTCATCATTGATAGCAAAATCCGAATATCATAATATTTTTTCTATAATTTCATATTTAGGGGGGCTACTGTTTCCCCTCCCCCCAAATTTTTACGATAAAAAATTAAAAATTTGGTTTTTTGTTTTGTTTGCTCTAGAGAATCTTTTTACAAAAAATCAAAAAATCGAATTTTTTGCCCCTTAATAATCTTTTTGTCCTTAGAAGAATTTCACATACTTTTTACAGCAGTTGTATTCTTGTACTAGTCGTTTAATGTTCAGTGTAGGCTAACTTTTTTAATTTAATAGATAGACTCGCAAACCCAAGAGCAAAGTTGTAGGGAAAATTCTTCTCGATTGTTTTTAAGAAAAAAACTTGAGTTTCCAATTTTAATATGGCGGCCACGGTAAAAAATAACTTTTTTTTTAATGGAAACGTGGCATTTTGGCTTTAAAATCAGAAAGGTTTTGAAATTCTAAATACAAATTAATAAGAGTAATTTCTTGCTAAAAATAATACTTCTCGAGTTATAAATACATTTTCAAACATCAACACGCTTCCTTACTCGTGCCTCCGGTTCATTTCAGTTCGGCTGTTTTACATGTACTCAGTGGCAGGCGGAGCCAGCGTGGTAATGGTACGATTAAGTTACGCTCTTCACGCTTGAAGTTTTTATAAACGCTGTTTACTTTTACTAGCCGGGTCTAGACAGGTGTACATCAAAAGTGTTGGAAAATATAAAATAATGTTAATTTATAAGTATAGGAAAGTCCAGGCGAAGTGTTTCGCTCATTTTGTAACAGATTTTTATATTTTTATTGCGTATCGCTTCGGCCGGCCGGTAGATGCAGCTCGCGGCCGTGGTACGATACGTTCTCGTAAGAGTTTCTTTTGGTAATGCAGATTGTGCTGAATATATACAAACAAATAATATATACCCTAGTTTGCCTATAAATGTCACGTCATTGATGTAGTTTGGTAATAATGAAATAGTAAAGAAACTAAGATTTATTTGAAGTTTTCGCACCAACAGGTCCAGTAACAGCGAAGGCAATTTAACCAGAGTGTAAACTCCCAACGGAATATTATGTACCACTCATTCTGGTAAATACCTGCCATTCAAATATTTTCGAATTTAATAGAATGGTGTCCGGCAAGTATAATAGACGCCTCTAATGAGTGAACGAATATTTTTAAATTGAAAATGGAGAAACTTTAAATTTGATACCCGAATCCCCACTTTGACCACCCACTATTTCCCTTCCTTGTCGCACTTATTACTTTCTGTCCTTTTCGTCCTCGCTAATTGCACATGTTTCCAGTTAAATAGTCACAATGCCATCTCATAATGAATGTATTAGTCGTTATAATGTAAAAGTCTGTACAGCTTCAAAGTATGGGTTAAGCAATTTTTCATGGTACTATGTCTACAATTGTTATCTTTATTAGTTAATAATTTGGAATTAAATGGTCCATCAGAAGGTATCAGAAAAACTATCAAGTTCTATTTCAAAAAAAAAGTTGACCTCACTTCCGTTGCAACCGCAAGTAGTGACATGTTTACAGTGCAAAGTTAAAGGTTACTAACTATTTTAATAAATTTTACATCATATAAAAATTGCACGATAGGGTATTTTTCAGAGCCTGATGGCGAGAATGAATTATTTACACTTTCGCTGATCAAAGAAAAAAATTAAAACTTTCTTACCTCCTTTGGAGTGTTTTCTATTTATATCTGAATCGTGTTCACATCTTTTTCGTTTACAAATAGTAGATTTGTAGGACATTTCAAGTGGAACTAGCACTAAATCACATAAAAACAAAACAATTAAAATTGTTTACGTTTACTGGTTATGGCATATTGTGGGATTATACTTATTTTAGTTTCAGCAACAAAGTTTACTTACATAGCAGACTAACTCACTTATGTCATATCACTCATTCAATATCGATTTGCTATTAAATATTAGATACTACCACTGTTTGTGTATGCAATATAAAATTTTATAATATTAAATCAATGCATGTTTTTCCGTATCTTTAAAATTTGTATTTAGAAACATTTTCACTGTGATAAAAATGTGATCTAACATGATCAAATTTTATTGAAATACTGAAACACCTGAAACAAAGCT
The DNA here is from genome assembly GCA_958336395.1 of Ctenicera cuprea. Classification (NCBI taxonomy): domain Eukaryota; kingdom Metazoa; phylum Arthropoda; class Insecta; order Coleoptera; family Elateridae; genus Ctenicera; species Ctenicera cuprea. Next base: position 15,150,654 of record OY284495.1, on the reverse strand, counting down.
ATTTTTGCACACGAACCCTTCGAGATCCAACCCCGTTATATTTGATTAACGCGAGTTTATTGAACTCTAAAAGTTTTAATTAAGCACACATCGCCAATTTGATCTTATAAACAGTCGTAAGAACTTTGCGATAGAAACAATTGAAATTCATAAATATTACTACTGTATTTCTAGTACTTTGTAATGTTATCAGTGGCAAAACAAATTAAACTGAGAAGAAAAAAATTCCTGATTTGGGGTTCCCAACCAAAAAACAGTGGAGAAGGGGTAGGTTAAATTTAAGATCAAAATCAGGGCGTCACTCGATTTTATCTTCTCCCCCTAAAATCTCAATACTGCTGCCAACATAAAATTGAGAAAAGATATTGTATTCAACAAGTCGTGTTTCTCTTAAATAAGACATGCACGACAAAATCAACCATACTTAATCTACCACAAAGTTAATTCATAAAAATAGTCAAAGTAAATGACTTCTATTTCTAATTTCCCTTACCTTTGGTAGAGGAAAGTATTGATGTTATAAAAAATGTTCACGATATTTTCCCTTGTAACTACGACAAAACTTAATCGAGCTTAGAATATTTCTCATGCATTAAAAGAACTGTATTTGTTTGTATTTCATTACCTATTCCTTCCTATTCGTTCTGATTTATGTTATGTATTTATATTTAACGATTTTTTATTTATTTGCTCTGCTTTCTCTAAAAGTTTAGAATGTAATTAAATAGAAAATTTTAGTAACCTTAAAACAAAATGTAATTACAATAACAAATTGAAACAATATTCCGGAATGACATTGTGAAAATTTAGTTTTCGTCTTATAATCAAAATTCAAGTAAACGTTAGAAATTTTGATGGAAATGCCGCCGCAGGGGGATTATACATCAGCAGAGCTGCTAGTGATTGTAGGTACCGCATTACTTCTTTTCTTTCTTCTACCAAGATTTAATTAAAGCTTTTGCAAAAATAGCATGGATGGACCAACAATCTACTATCAACATTGACTTGAATTATGCGGTTGTGATGCCAGCTGAAACTTTAACACCATTGAAATTCTCTAAGGAATATCATGTGCCTCCATGCAACTTCCGAGTGGACAATGATCGCTACAGTGGTAAATATCTGTCATTTCAAATATTTCTCAAATTAAGATATATGAGTAGAATCCACGTCCCACGGTCTAAGATATGAAACCTAAATTAAACATTAAACAATGAATTTTCACAAAGTAACGACTAACTTGAATGTATTTATTATCGCAGCAATTTTGCAAAACATGTATCGTATAGGTTGGAATCTCAGTAACTGTGAATGTGGTGAAGAAGAAGATTTACACCACATATTCTTTATATGTAACAAACACGTAAGACAAAGAAAACGCTTTATAAAATTAAATAAATAGAGACATGACAAGTCCTCGCAACCTTCCAACTTTATTATATGCTAATAATAATCAAACAAACCACAGCATCTACAATTACTTAAGAAGTTGCAACATAAATATTTAATTCTTTTGTTATACCTCTGTCCAATTCCTACCATTCCGTTTCCGTGGTCTTTTCTTGTTATTTTCAGAAGAAATGTCTAGATAGACCCCTAGGCGAGAAGTGTGTATCCCGGTCTATCCCTGTTAACAAAATTGAAAAACAACACATAGTTAGTGGTTAATGGGTATATACCAAAACCACAAAGGAAACGCGCTCTGGAAGTTTAAACGCATGCCATTTTTGATTGACCCTTATAAATGTCATTATTCCTACAGTAATGTCAGATAAAGTAAATTGTGTCAATCAAGCGTTTAAACATTCAGAGCTACACCTGATAACGTTTACATTTGCTCATACACACTGTCCTAGTCATTTACCATTTTGAAATTTGTTTGGTTTTTTTCCTGGATGGCATTACATTACGATTTAGTAGATATTCCGATTACTTCCCAATGTTTTAATTTTTTAGATTAAAATAAGTTTTCACAGTCAATGTGTTGGGTTAAAAGGTTACCCATTTCGACTGCACACTAGTCTGTAAGATTACCAAAAATTTATCAAAATTAATAAATATATCATTAGGCGACCAGTCCGACTCCTCTTCATCCTTTTTGGGAATTTCATAATCACATAGATAACCATGTAGTATTCTTCATTCTTTCGCCACAGTTCCAGTAACAATGACTTTTATTTTTTAGTATCTTTGTGTCCTACTTGGGTTGATGGTGGTAGGCCATCGATATGCGGTGGACCCCTTAAGGATACGTATAGTTTTATCAGTGCTTGCTTTCGTTGGGGACCAAACGATGAAGAAGGATCTAAACACACCATTGATTCAAAAATGTACGCAATGGAATTGCAGGCTACATACGTTCAAACAAGTGACCGTGACGTAAACAGCAAAGTCGGGCTTATAATATGCTATTTATTCCAGGTAAACCCTGATATATTGGTAAATCTAAATGTTAGGTACTTTTTTCTTCAGGTGGTGCCTGTTGATAATCCTAACTTGGAATTCATAACGGCTGCGCTGAGAAAGACTGAAGATCCGTATACTGGTACTCAGTTGGAACCAGTTCCTCTTTCTTGTCTAATGCCACCATTCTGTTCTAAATATTATACTTATAGCGATTCTGAAGTTCAATGGATGATTCAGCCAGAACCGCTTGAAGTATCTTCAAGACAGGTCGGTGACATTGTTATTTATCATTTAATACTGTAAACTTGTAACACGCGTATAGCAACTGACACGGGACTTTCTTCGCATTTAGAGACATTTTTGAAAATTTTGGAAATATTTCAAAATATTTGAAAATTTGGAAATACTAAATTATTAATATTTTTGCAATTTTATGAAAATATTGAAAATGTTCAAAAAGTTTCAAAACGTTTGTAATTTTTAAAAATTGTAAAAATATGAAAAATTGTATATTTTTAAAATTTAGAAACTTAAAACAAACTTTTTACAATTTTGAAAACTCAATGGTTAAAAATTTTGTAGTTTTTTTAGAAAACTAATATTTTTTGAAAATTTTGAAAATTTCGAATTTCAATAGTTCTCCTATAAATCTGGGGGTTTCGGCATCAAAATCAAAAGTTACCTCCACTAAAAATATAGTTTAGCTTACGACATAAAAATTACACTTATATTAGGTACAAAAAATTGTATTTTGTATAAAAGTGCAAAACTAACGTTAATTAGAACTTCAAAACAATGTTTCTTATTGACTAGTTTCGTAAAAATACTTACACCTATCAGGTTGTACAACTTTTTTCAATTCCTAAGATATGCTGTGTTCATGACTAAAATAAAAAGGCCTTAATCTTCTTTTCGTGATCATAGAACTGCGAACCAGATTTATTGGGGAAGGTCTTGGTGTGCTACCAATTGATAAAACCTTAGCGACGTTATTTTATTAAGAACAAATTGGAATTATTGTACTAAAATCGACTTTATTAAAATGTAATGCTATAGTTACCTTGAATTTTTTTGTTATAATTTGGTGAAAAAATTTGTACACAACTACCAAAGAATTTATTTGTTATTACTAGCAAAATTAACAAACTATCTAAATTCATAATTATTGAAAATGCAACAATTACACACAATTACACGAAAGTAGACTTTTCTTAAGTGAATTTAAAAACATTAATTCGAGACTTAATTATTCTGAAAATGGCAGTTAAAAATTTGATTTGATTCAGTTGGAATTAGAGTTTCGAAGCAACGATCGTTGAGCTTTAGGTTGGTAGAACTTTATCTAATTGTTAAAGAATGTCTGAAGTTGGGCTTCTATTATAGTTTAATGTGTAATACAGATATTAAAATAAATGCATACAAATTTTTACCAACACCTTACAATATATGAAAATTTATTTTACGCTAGAATGCAATACATTAGTTTTGATTTACATTTTGTTGTTAGCCCAAATGTCGACTTTTATTGTTTTATTCCGGTTGAAAATGTGAAACCATTTAGCTTCACCTGCAATATTGTTGAGAGTTTCGCCTTGGAGCGTATTTAAATCTGTAACTGTAAACAAACGTTGGATAATATTCAATTATAAATTATACTTGTTAGTACAGATGATTTTATTTTTATTAATAGAAAAATTTTGGTGATTTGTGAGTTTTTGTTTATATTTTAAACAAGGTGCTTATTTAATACTTAAAAAACTGAAGTGAAGATGATAATGATGGTTGATCAAAAAAGTTATCCAAAAATGTTTCCCTAAAAAGTTACAGCACATCAAAGTTGCACTTTAAAAATTAAAAATTGCAATTGACCGTTAAACCGGAATTAATTCACTGGATCAATCTTCGGATCAATTCGCTGCACTGCAACTGTGGGTGTAATGAACGATTTTTGGAAAATAGGAACTTTTAGCCAATAGTTTCTGCTTATTTTTAGAAACAGTTCTATCGAAAAAGTATGGTTTTTATTTTGATTTTTTGTTATTTGAAAAGAGCCGTTAAGAATTGCGTTTTATTTAAAAATTTGCGTTTTATACTTAAATGTAATAATATATAACGTTGCGCGTGCGAGACTGTTTGGCCGAGTGCGGTTGACGACCAACCGTAGTGCAGCCGATTTTTACCAAATATACGAGTATAAAATTTCTAACAACTTTCAAATAACTTTTTTTGTATCTTATCGAAATAAGGTAATTTGCGACGTCAATGTTTTAAAAAAAATAAACCCCGTGAAATAAGAAAACATTATTTTGATTGATCTGCTTCTAAAAACGGGCAAAACTATTGCTTAAAACATGTTTTTCCAATTTCACAAAAAATGTTCGTACGCTCATAGTGCGGTCGACTCGGAGACAATTCATAAAATAAATTTTAAAAAAGTTGTTGCCGACCTTCATTTTTGATGCCTCCATTCTGGTCATTGTCAACAATATTTCCAGAACCTTCATTTTGGATGTTTGCTTCAATTACAGTGCTTTGGGAAAAATAATATAAATAGCTGAAAAGCAGAAATGCTCGCAACAGTAAAAACTTCATATTTTTATAATCACTAGAAACTGTTTAGTTGAAACTCATCATGTAGCTGCTTTTATACATATTCTATAAAAAAAAATATTGAAACACATACGTAAAATAACAAAGAAAAAGAGTAAAACGGTGTTTATATTTTATGAGAAAACATTTCGCTTATCAAACTGATAATTCTGTAATAAAAGAGTAAACTATGTATAATATTAGAATATTACCTTGTATCATATTTTCTTAAAATTTTTTGGCCCATTAACATGATTTCTTAGGACAAAAACGTATTTAAAAAAAATTTAATAGCCTTTTAAGCAAACTCAAATTTTACTATAATTTTGTCAATTTTGTCATAATGAAATATTTTATTTCTGAGGATAAGCGGTTAAGGTGTAAAACCCTATCCGCAAAATGCTGTCTTACTTGCCCCTAAAAACATTCCTACAAATACTTCAGAAGTAAAGTTATATGTTTTATATATAAATGTTTTTAGTATAATGCAATATAGCACATTCGTTTTTGAAATTATTTAAATAATACGTTTTTTATAAGCACTTTAAAAAAGTGGTTCACTGTACATCGCTCTCCCCTAAATATTAAAAGTTTTTTAATAATAATACAATACAGACTTTTCGTCGATATGTCGTACTTTTATTTTATAGTGAAAGATTTTACATTTGATATAGCTTTTTTAAAACTCCAGAAAATAAAAAACAGTTGTAACCTCAACTAAAAATAAAGTGTCAGATGTTCAAAATAATTCTTTGTGAAGTAGGCTAGTGCGTAGTTTTGGCATTTTTTTGAACACCCGTTACAGTAATGAATAACTGTATGCATAATAAACAGATCAATTCAGATTTTACTTTTTATTTATGTAACTACATTACAAAAATATCATAACTAATAATTAATTATTAATAAACAATGCAGTTAGTGCCGTAATTAATTAACTCCAACTTATTTTCAATTTAATCTTTTTCATTTATTTTCTGTTAAAAAATAAACCTTTCTATGGACATGGATATATAATCCACTTTATCCCTTCTGTACATGGTGGAGTCGTAAGCGAACCCCTGTAGGTTGCATAATCAGAGAAAAAGGGTTGAACTAAAGCTGTCAAGTTGAAAGGTTTTTAATTTTTATGGGTTCGAATGGATGTGTTATAGCTTTGAAAAATACTTTTAATTTTTTATCTATAACGTTATTTTGTTTTGCTGATACCTGAAAATATAAAAATCAATTTTAAAATATTATAGAATTTAGAATGGTTCTGATTGTTTTGAAACGTAAGAACATACCCACAAAAGTGACCTTAGGCAGAGACTATAACACGGTTTTGAATAAATTAATAAAAAGATGGAAAATTTCTTTAAAAACAGTTCATACAAATCAGATTTAATAACAGAGTTTGGGAAAAATACTTACAAATGAACATTAACATACAGTATAGTCCTCCTTTTAGTCATATATCTCGTTTATTACGATTCGAAAACTTAAAATTAACAATCTATTACGTTTATACAGAACGATGCACATTTTTAGTATCCGCGGATTTCTAGTCTAGTATTAAATTACAAGGCAATCAATTAATAATAATTCCTGGCGTAATTCCTTTAAATATATAGTTGGCGCATATATAAAATTGTAAACGAATTATCTACAAGCTTAGTATGGTAACACATCCATATGTTTGACCTTATGCTAGCTTGTGTAGATAGTTATTATTTGTTTGGTCAGCTGGAATTAATGTTTGTGTAATACTAAAATAAAATAAAACAGGGTTCATAAGCGTAGAATGTGATTGATCATGAGTTTTAAAAGTACTTCACGAAACAATTTTATGAAAAAACATATTTTTTATTTGAAATGCGAAATAGAACGTGTAAATTTATTAATAAGGGACGGAAAACCGCCTTTGAATAAAAACCTTAAAAATTGCAGTACCCAACAACTTTTTCTAAGTTCTCAACCGAAAAATTAGACAAGCTTCTACGGCCTGACCATTCTGCAGGCTTCGCGTAGGCGCAGATTAGGAGTAATTTATCAGTGAGTGAATGCAACCTTGTTTTCGTTTTTTTTCTTTAAAAATATAACTGCTCTTAACCACAACCTTGCGTAAACAGCAAAGATCAACAACACTGTTTTAAAAAAAGCAGTATATAAAATAAAAAAGAAATTGGCCCCAACAAGGATTCAACCCCTACACTGTTTATGCAGCAAAACGCTCGTGCAATATGTTTCAAGTACAACATAATGAATTTGAGTACGCCCATGCTTTTTGTTTACTTATTGAATTTTACGAAATTTTTGCTATTCTGCGACTAAAAGTCGGATCTTTCCACATTTTATAAACAACACATGTTTTTGACAAACATAGCTTGTAAAACGAAAAAATTCTGTTAAATAATTAATGTTTGAACAATCGCAAAGACGCAAACCGAGAAAACGATGGTTTTGGGTTTATAACAACGTTAAATACGAAAGTTTCTTCAATTTTTTTTAAATACAAAATTTATAAAGGAAATTTCGATATTTGGCAGTAATATACGACCTAAAATTAATGAAGATGTAGTTAGTTAATTTTTTTTGTTTTGCTATTTTATGTACAGGACTATGTTTTGACGAATCGCAGGTTTTCAATTCACAAAACGAGAGCAATCACCCAAACTGCCAAAACTGTTACATTTAACAGTTTAATAATTTTCACTATACCGGATGTAAACGAAACAAGGTTTACCCCCCTTTTTTGTATTTATTAAGATGAACGAATGAAATTTGATAACATATTCATAAAATTCAAATATATGATTTTATCAGCAATCGTTTGGGGTCGCCAGCTTTGTATCCACGGGTCGTGGTAGCCACGACAGTAAAATAATGAAATAAAATTTTAAACACAAAGCTGTCGATGTGTCCACTGTAATATTTAGCTTAAAATGCCAATCGTCGATGTATCCACGGGTCGTGGCAGCCACGACAGTTAAATAAGAAAATAACATTTTATTCAACTACTGTCTTTGTGCCCACTGCTAACTTTGTTGGATTTATTAAATACACTTGCTGTCGATGTATCCACTCGACAAGTTTAGTTAAAATAAGTATTAGGCGATGTGCCCACGATGCGTGGTAACTACGCACGTTGTTGGCAATATATTACCTAATTAATTAATTATGGTAAACTGTCAATGTGCCCACGATGGTATTTGGACATATTGACGGTTATCCCTGTAACAAAGTTATCTTTTTACTTCGGAATATGGAAGTATTAATTTCATGAAAACTTTCGAAATCTAGATTTTAACGGAAATATATGTTTTGGGGCTTAAGGAACCCAAAAAAGTGGTCTTAATAAATGTCTGTCTATGTGTGAGAGTGTGGATGGGTGTGGGTGTGGGTGTATGTGTGACGCCTCTACAAGTACTGGACCGATTTTAATGAAATTTTAAATGAAGAGGTATATTGAGTATTGTAGTTCTAGTTAAGCTTGTCAAAAAAATCCGAAATCGGAAACAGAAGTTACCTACATATGTTTTATGGTCGCGTTTCTTTCCAAAACTAAATTTTAAAAATTTAAGCAAGCAATTAGAGAGAAGGAAATCGAAAAATAACAGCCGCTACAACTTTTTGAAAATCTCGATTTTAACGCCCATTCATTTCAAAAGTAGTTGTCTGATCGGGATCAGCTACAACTTGTTTGAGAGCCATTTGTAGGTAAAATACGACAAACTAAATTAAATTTCTTGAACCCAAAAATATTTTCATAAAAATATTTTTCAAATACTGCCCAAACAATTTTTATAACTTTTTAAGCCGAACTTGCAGTGAAATCAGACTTGTTTTTTACTAATCTCCTACATTTTACTCTGACGGCTCCCGGAAGTTTTTAAAAAAACATAAATTCATTAATTATTTTTTTTTAAACGCAAACGCAAACTTTTATCAGTTTGATAGACTAAAGTACTTTATTAGAATCCGGAAAAATTTTAAACGATTTGAAAAATTAAGAAAATTGTAAACGCAGCGTGTAATTTTTTTAACTTGCAGCATCGTAATCTACATAAAAAAAAACGTAATACTTTGCTAATGTAACCGACTTCGTAGCTCTAACAATAAATAAGTTATAATGTTATCCCGTGACAATGTTTTCGTATCTCTCTCGTATAAGTCATAGCGCGCATAATGTTTTCTCACTTGCTCTCATAAGATTTGCTAGGGTCGAGTTCAAATGTAGCGTTGAAAGTTACTTAAGTGTTGTTCTACGCACATATACTGTTATTATTTAAAGTATGGGAAAGTCCAGCTTTGTTGCCTCACCGCCTTTTTTCATTAATTTACTTTAAAATAGTATAACGTTCGGTTACACATAAGGTTTGTCAAAGCTATGATTAGCTAACTAAACATTCAAACTTATGATTTTTGTTACTCTTAAATATAGAAAGACACTTATAAAATCTAAACTCTGTGTTAGTCAACCCGTTATGAAACTTTTTTTTTCAATTGGTATTTATTTGCAATCTGCTACATTAGCAATAAGCAAATCAGATAACTATACTAGAAATACATAGCAGTGTAAGTTACATGGGAGGTGAAATTATTTAAAAGAAACAGGTCGGAGGTCTCCACTTTCGTGGAAATTCCCGGCCATTATGTTTTTTCTCGAATTACAATAAAGGCACCTAGACTGCGGGAACTAAGCCGTGGTCTAGGTAGATAAGCAGCTTTAAGTAAAATTTTTTTTATTACTTGCTCACTTTATTCGAATAATACCAGTACCTGAACAAGTGAACATGCAGTGATTTGTATAATTTGTTCCTTGAAGCTACCGAGTTTTAGAATTAGTAGCTATCAAATTAAAAGAAAGACATAAAGATTTGCAACGATTTTGGTATTTTATAAATATTTTAAATAAATTATCTGTGAAATTATATTTCTATGCCAACAGGTAGTGGGTACTTAGAAAAGCGGCATTACATCTCTTGTAATCAGGTGCCGAAGCCGGTCTTTACTGCCTACTGCGTCTATTGTGTTTACGGCGCGGCACGGCGTGAGAATCCCCAAACATCTGTTCTGCAAGTTATAAAAGCAACAGTTTTGAAAATTCCCAGAAAGTACATAAAATTTATTTATGTTTCTGAAACGTTGTACGAGAACTGTAGGTAAAAACATCAAACTGTGTTCAACAAACAAAATATTGCCAAAAAACAGGTCACATGGTTTTTATAAAAATTTTGCGGGTTAATTAATTTGCAAGATGGTACACTTACGTCCGGTTTTACTAAACTTTTTAGCCAGCAGTTAAATATTTAATTATTGATTAACATGAACCAATGATTAGTTAGTTAATCGTTAACGGGGTTGAAAAGAAACGTTTTTTTTATTTAAAACGAAAAAACATGTTTTTTATGTGGCTAATTAAACCCAAATACGAAAAAAGAACCGCCTAAACTTCCGGTGTATTCAAACTGCACGCAAACAGATAATTCTAACTAATGGATTTCTTTAATTTCTTGAAACAATATCAGTTTTATATCAGTACGTGTTAAAACCGTATATCAGAAATGGAAGACGTTCAACTAATGTTAAGCGAACCTTGTTGGTGATAAATAATTACCAATTTTATAAATCTCGTGAACTTACAGTCCATCAGAACTGTACTGGCGCTTCACAGTGCAGTGTGAAAGTGGTGGGCAGAAAAAGTGCCGGCGGTAAAGAACGCCGCGAAAAAAAGTGTTGGTTGATAAAATTTCTCTCGCAATTCTGCCAAAGTATATAATGCCGTTTAAATAAATGTTATATCAAGAAAATCAGAAGATCGTAATTACGAAACTGAGCCCATTTTTATTTTATATTTGACAATAAATTAAATGATTTAATTTATTACATATTCTTTCATGTGTACGCAAGACAGGAAGGTGATTTGATCAATCTGCTGTCTTATGGTGAAGAGTAACTTGCGTGCAGTTCGGTGGTGTTATTAACAGAGATTAAAGTGACTCAGGATTATCGCCATTAATTGCCTGCCTCGAGTGCAGCCTAATACAATTATTTCCAAATTTAAAATAAGACACGGAAACTAAATAACATGAATTCAGAAAATAGTATTGTTTATAGAATATCATGTTTTGCAACTATAATTTAAAGTTTTTACATTTTAACAAACCCCCTAAATTTTCGACCGACAACGTATGGATATAAACGGTTATTTTATTCTGCTATACACTCTTTTAAAAAAACAATTCCAGGAAGGACCCCAAGCAACCGACAAGCTAAGACTATCAATGCTAAAACAAATAATTAAAATGCGTTTGTCGGCTTTTTTTTACAGCATTTTATCTATTTTTTATCAAAGGATTTTTTATGACATTTTCAGCAGGTTCGTTTACAAAACTTTTTTCTTAGATTCAAAATCTTCATTTACAGGAGACAAATTTAGCCGCTTTTAAAATACAACTTGCGAGCCCGCCACCGCACCGTGTGCTACGTCAAACCTCATTTTGTACGTTAACTGATTTTACAATAATAAGAAATTTGTATAAATAAGAAGAAATTAGTACACATAATAAAATAACTTAAATAAAGTAATAAGTATCTCCGCTTGACGCAGGTAGCATTACGTTAAGTTAAAGTTAAGGTATCGATTACCTAAAAAGTAAATTCCCATAAAATCATAGTTTCTTGGGGTTCGCTGGTATATTAAAAATCTAGGCAACCATTTATACATATAACACAACATTAGAATCTTCGAAAACATAATTTTATTACAAAGAAAGCAAGAAACTGGCGTTGTTACGACGCACTGTGGACTATTCGCCAAAGGGCTATTTTAACTAAAAGTTGCAAGTGGATACATCGACAGCAAGTACATTTAATAAATACAACAACGTTAGCAGTGGGCACAACGACAGTAATTAAATAAAATTTTATTTTCTTATTTAACTGTCGTGGCTACCACAACCCTTGGATACATCGACAATTGGCATTTTATGCTAAATATTACAGTGGGCACATCGACAAAATTATTTTTAAAATTTTATTTCAGTATTTTACTGTCATGGCTACCACGACTCGTGGATACAAAGCAGCGTCCCCATTTTTTAACACTTCTGGTTTCGCCGCAAATGACCATAACTTTCTTGTTTTAAATGCAACACTTTGTATATTTTTACATATTTGAAATTTAGAGGAAATTCTGCAAACGACTGTGTACTTCAATTTTTTTTTTAACAATTTTAAAATTATTATTTATTATTTTTTGTTTTGCGTCTAGAGTGCCATGGCGGGTATAAAACTGTTCCTATGCAGCCTGGTAAAGAGGCTTCTATGGCGTAAGACGTACTTTTGAGCCCGAGGCGGCAGCCGAGGGCTAAGAATACGTCAAAGGCCATAAAAGCAAGTTACGCCTGTGGTACATACACAGGATTAATAACCTTGAGAAGAAGAAATATAGTGAGGTGTAGCGGATTAGTACCACCTGCTGGACGGTCGATCGTCATTGTTACCTTTTCACATTCCTGTCGGTACTTTGTTATTATCTATTTGCTCTCGTTAAAACCGAGCAACACAATCTGCAGCTCGGTTTCAACTCGAAAATATCAACGATAATAATCATATCGCTTGTTATATTATGAGTGAAAATAGAAGTAATACAGATGTATAGCAAAGGAAACGGTAGTGATTAATTTTAAAATTGTATTAATATTTTGTCGACATTATACGTTTAATTACAGTCTACACGGATACATTTTGATTATTATTGATTTCTTGTATATTATATCGTACGACTTTGTAAACATTAATATGTATCGACTGAAGGATAGGGGAAGGTAGGTATGTTTGGGACATTTTTAACATTTTATTTTTTTTTTCGAATAAGCAACATGGAATTCCTAATTTTAACCTTCCATACTACTTCTTGTATTATTGGTAACTAATGAGAACAGTAACATGCTTATTTATAAGCAATTGTGGTCAGTATGGACGATTTCTAATCCATAGACAATATGCCCCAAACATACCTACAGGTGGTATGTTCGGGACGGCAAGTAGGTATGTTAGAGACAGCAGAGTATTTGGTCTTTGGTAATGTATTTATTTGAAAAAAAGTGAAATACAGAGATGCAAATCTTAATCTTAACCTACTTATCTTAAGTTAGGTACACTAAGGTTTTTTATATTAAATTTAAGACAGTTTCGTTTTTCTGAAACCACAAAAACACGTTTTACGATGTCATTTTCATTAACATTTTGAATATCATCAATGACCGGATAAAAAAAGGTGTCGGAAATTCCACGCCTTCTGCAAAATTTAATCGAGAAAACTGCATTGTTGCGATTTCCATCTTTCAAAATTTGGCCTATTTAGTTAATATAGGAACAATTATGCTCTATCAAAAATCTTACAATAACGTAATCGTTTATTTTAAAATCTCGAAATTGTTCGGCTTTATCGTCGGAAGATTTGCTTGACACTTCTTCTTCATATGGGGATTGATCACTTTCTTCATACAAAACTTCCAGATCCTCATCCGAAGCTTATGGCTTTTCGTAGGTTTCGTTTTAATGCTGTGCCTGACTTTTTTTTGTAAATGCTGGGGCATTTCCTTTTTCTGAAAAATAAAACCAACAATTAATTTAGTTCTCAATAAAAAATCGTTGAAAACTCTTTGATTTTCTTTCTAATTTCGGAAACTTTTCAGCGTGTTTCAGCAAACTTTCATCGGTTTTCAGTAAACTCTAATTATCTAAATATTGCATGGAAGTCTGTATAAAGTCGAGAGTCTCGTCGAGACTCTCGGTCTCGACTTATTCAGTCTCGTCTCGGTCTCGAAATTCTATTCGTAATCTCGTCTCGAAAGTCGAGACAATAGCCCTAGTTTGGGACGTCTCAAACATACCTACCACCTTGTGTCCCGAACATACCTACCTAGCAATTAATATTTCAAAGCTAGTTTCCAAAATATGGGTTAAGTTTATGAAACAACTATGTAGACATAATCGTCTGCAATTTGATAATAATTATAGGATTCACTTACCTAAATTGTTCAAGCAGCTCAGTTTTTTACAAAAAGAACAAATCCTGGTAACTGGAATTTTACTTTAACCTCGCGTACAGTTAAAATTTCCACCCACTAAACAGAACACAGATCACAAATGTGAAACTTCGTTTGACAACTGAGTTCTATAGTTGGTAACAATGCGGAAAAAGACCAGGGCGCCAAATTCAAAAGTTTTCATAATAATTAGGGTGTCTCACACATACCTACGTCCCAAGCATACCTACCTTCCCCTACTTCTGATAAAGGTCATCCCAAAACTTCACTGCTTCTTGCCTTGGATTAACATTAGCAACAAGGTTATCGTTAATATCCATAAAACTGATATCATTTTTCTTAGGGCCTCTATTAATAACGCCTAAGATATTAAACCTATTTTTACTTTCCTATACTTTCAGTATAGTGAAGCATTGATTTCATGCAAAATTTCAAAGTTGAGATTTTAATGGAAATAGTCGGGGGGGGGGGGGGGGGGGTCCATGGACCCTAAAAAAGTAATTTTTAAAAAATGTCTGTGGGTGGGTGGGTCTGTGGGTGGGTGGGTCCGTTACGCTCCATATCTCCGGTACGGCTGGGCCGATTTTGATGTGCTTTGGAATGAGGGGGTATATCAAAAATTCACCGACAAAATAAGCTTTTAAAAAAACCGAAACCGGAAGCGGAAGTTAGACATGTTTTCTTGGTAGCATTTTTTTCAGAAACTGAATTTTGGAAATTTTAATAGTGGAGATTAAAGAACGTATTAGGACAAATCAAACGATTTTTTACCGAACTCTCTAGCTTTAAAATGGCGGCCGCTACGAATTTTTGAACATTTCGACTTTAACGCCCATTTACTCAAAAACCAGTTGTTTGATTGGAATCAACTACATTGTTTGGTAGCACTTCAAGGGTACTATACCATGAAATATAATTAATTTTGAAAATATAAAAACGATCGCAATGACCAAACTTCAAAATTTTGGTATTTTTCAAAAAAATATTTCTCAAAAACTGCCCACACGTTTTTGTTTAAACTTTTTAAGCTGATAGATAGAGCTGGGAATCTTCTACAATTTGTTTTTTTTGCGCATTGCTATAATTTCACTGTGACGCCCTCTATGAATTTTTGAAAATTGAAAATTGGTACCCTTTTATTTATTTAACAGGGGCAATAAAATATTTCTGTTAATGTGACATAGCTCACCATTGATAGCAAAATCCGAATATAATAATATTTTTTTGATAATTTCATATTTAGGGGGGCTACTGTTCCTCCTCCCCCCAAATTTTTTCGTTAAAAAATTAAAAATTTGGTTTTTTGTTTTGTTTGCTCTAGGAGAATCTTTTTACAAAAAATCAAAAAATCGAATTTTTTGCCCCTTAATAATCTTTTTGTCCTTCAAAGAATTTCCAATTTTAATATGGCGGCCACAGTAAAAAATAACTTTTTTTAAATGGAAACGTGGCATTTTGGCTTTAAAATCAGAAAGGTTATTAAATTCTAAATACAAATTAATAAGAGTAATTTCTTGCTAAAAATAATACTTCTCGAGTTATTAATATATTTTCAAATATCAATTTCCGCGCCTCCGTTGATTTAGTCCGAATATTTTACCCAACCTTATGCTTGCAGTGCAGCGGTCGGTCCTTCTTCAACCGCTTCAAGATGTTACAACTTATAAGAACTATTTACTTTAACTAGTCGTGTCTAGACAGGTGTATATCGAAAGTGTTGGAAAATATAAAACAATGTATTTAAATGTATAGGAAAGTCCAGACGAAGTGTTTCGCTCATTTTTACTTTCCTATACTTTCAGTATAGGGAAGTATTGATTTCATGCAAATTTTCAAAATCGAGATTTTGACGGAAATACATGTTTTGGGCTTCCAGGATCCTAAAAAAGTGGTTTTTAAAAAATGTCTGTCTGTGGGTGTGTGTCTGTGTGTGGGTGGGTAACGCTCATATCTCCGGAACGGCTGGACCGATTTCGATGTGCTTTGGAATGAGGAGGTATATCAAAAATTCATCGACAAAATAAGCTTTTAAAAAGAATCCAAAACCGGAAGCGGAAGTTAGACATGTTTTTTTGGTAGCATTTTTTTCAGAAACGGAATTTTGAAAATTGGAATAGTGTAAATTATAGAAAGCCTTAGAACAAATCAAACGTTTTTTACCGAACTCTCTAGCTTTAACATGGCGGCCGCTACGAATTTTTGAAAATTTCTACTTTAACGCCCATTTACTCAAAAACCAGTTGTTTGATTGGGATCAACTACATCTTGTTTGGTAGCCCCTTAAGGGTACTATACCATGAAATATCATTAATTTTGAAAATCGAAAAACGATGTCAATGGCACCACTCCAAAATTTTTGAAATTTTCAAAAAAAAAATCTCAAAAACTGCCCACACGTTTTTGTTTAAACTTTTTAAGCTGATAGAGATAGGCATCTGCTACAATTTTGTTTTTTGCTCATTGTTATAATTTCACTGTGACGCCCTCTATGAAGTTTTGAAAATTGAAAATTGGTACCCTTTTATTTATTTAACGGGTGGCAATAAAATATTTCTGTTAAAGCAATATAGCTCATCATTGATAGCAAAATCCGAATATCATAATCTTTTTTTGATAATTTCATATTTAGGGGGGCTACTGTTCCCCCTCCCCCCCAAAATTTTCGATACAAAATTAAAAAATTGATTTCTTCTTTTGTTTGCTCTAGGAGAATCTTTTTACAAAAAATCAAAAAATCGAATTTTTTGCCCCTTTTTGTCCTTAGAAGAATTTCACATACTTTCTACAGCAGTTGTATTCTTGTACTAGTCGTTTAATGTTCAGTGTAGGCTAACTTTTTTATTTTAATAGATAGACTCGCAAACCCAAGAGCAAAGTTGTAGGGCAAATTCTTCTCGATTGTATTTAAGAAAAAAACTTGAGTTTTCAATTTTAATATGGCGGCCACGGTAAAAAATAACTTTTTTTTAAATAGAAACGTGGCATTTTGGCTTTAAAATCAGAAAGGTTTTGAAATTCTAAATACAAATTAATAAGAGTAATTTCTTGCTAAAAATAATACTTCTCGAGTTATTAATACATTTTCAAATATCAATTTCCGCCCTTCCGTTGATTCACTCCGAATATTTTACCCAACCTTATGCTTGCAGAGCGCAGCGGTCGGTCTTTCTTCAACCGCTTCAAGATGTTACAACTTATAAGAACTATTTACTTTTACTAGCCGGGTCTAGACAGGTGTACATCAAAAGTGTTGGAAAATATAAAACAATGTTAATTTATAAGTATAGGAAAGTCCAGGCGAAGTGTTTCGCTCATTTTTATGCATATTTTCAGTTTGGAAGAATTACCAACACCAACCACTTCTTTGTTGGCTACCATGTCCATAGTAGCTGGTACAGGATTACATCCACATTTGATCTTGTCAAAAAATTTTGTTTGCAAGTGGGCACAGTTAAATAATGTGTAAATTTTTATATTATAAACGACAATGGATACCAGAAAAGTAATAGATCTGCTACGGGCCACTATAGACCCGAACCAGCGCCAGCAAGCAGAGGAACAGTTAGCTCAGGTTGGAAAAACATGTGCTTCCTGCATGCACTTTTTGTTGCCTTCCGCGTAGTCTTACTATTGCTTATTATTTTTTCTTTTAACAGATACATAAAATCATTGGATTATGCTCATACTTGGCGCCTTCTTAAGGGTTTGTTGAATTATTCAACAAACCCTTAACTATTTAAACCAGGGTTATTATAATCCAATGATTTTATGTATCTGTTAACAGAAAAAATAATAAGCAATAGTAAGACTACGCTGAAGGCAACAAAAAGTGCATGCAGGAAGCACATGTTTTTCCAACCTGAGCTAACTGTTCCTCTGCTTGCTGGCGCTGGTTCGGGTCTATAGTGGCCCGTAGCAGATCTATTACTTTTCGGGGATCCATTGTCGTTTATAATATAAAAATTTACACTTTAATTTAACTGTGCCCACTTGCAAACAAAATTTTTTGACCTTAAATAGTTAAGGGTTTGTTGAATAATTCAACAAACCCTTAACTATTTAAACCAGGCTGTCTCTCATGCTCATACTTGGCGCCTTCTTAAGCCCCACATGCCAACAATAATTCAAGATGTATTATTCCCACTTATGAGCTATTCTTCGGAAGATGAGGAGCTATGGACTGTAGATCCCCACGAATACATTAGAGTTAAATTTGGTAAGAAAATCTTTCCGAGTCTATTCTAATTATATTAAGAAAATTCAGTGGGGTTGGGTTAGACGATTTATCAGGCCATCTGACGTGTTTTTTTTCTTGACATTCAAACAGTGATGCAGATTTTTGCTAAAATTTAATTTTCTCAGGGACCTTAAGTCTGATGTTTTTATTTATTTATGATTTATTTAACAAAATTGTATTGTAATACCATCAATCATGAATAAACATATTAGTGTATTGAAAACAACAAAGCGCAAGAACAAAGAACAATCACAGATAATTAAATTTAAATGCAATTTTTGAAAATGTCAGGGATGTATCACATTTTTCTAAAATAGAGAGCATGTTATTAGGTTTCTATGCCACTGGGTTATCATATTTACATTAAAGTCATTGCGAAGTATGCCTAATTATAAGTAACATTTACTATGAAAATGTCCTCCAACCGTTTCTGAGGAAATTTACATTAATAAATAAAATTTTAACACCTTGTATCTCGGGAACCATTAGGTTACGGTTAAGTACATATGTTTATATATACTTTTTGTCTTGTTTTTACTTGAGGAATCTATAATTTTTTTGAAACGTCCTGTATACCCAATAATTTAGATTTGGTAATTTTCATTTTTCACTGCCACGTGAGAGAGTGACAAACTGTGTCCGGCATGTCCACAGGCTAGTGTAAAAGACCCAGGCCCCCCTCGATCCCAATTGGCTGTGAGTGCAGCAATTATTGAGATCCTGTCAGTATTTTTTAGATCGCGTAGGGTTCAGATGTAAAGCTTGGCTAAGGGCATACAACATCTACAGCACTACAGGCCATTGAGGCCCTTGGCTTAGTCCCATTCACTTCGGGTTTGGCTCGTCCATTTGCTCATCCATCTATACTTTGAGTTTCAAGCCCTCTAACGACGCCCAAGGTATTAGCTTGACCACCGGGACCGGGTAGTGTAAAAGACCCACGCCCCCCTCGACCCCAATTGGCCGTGAGTACAACAATTATTGAGATCCTGTCAGTATTTTTTAGATCATATAGGGTTCGGATGTAAAGCTTGCCTAAGGGCATACAAAATCTACAGCGCTACAGGCCATTAAGGCCCTTGGTTTGGTCCCATTCGCTCCGGGTTTGGCTCATTCGCTATGTTCCGGAGGGTAGTGGGGCCCTTTGGGCCTTTAACCACACGTCCCCTCAGCTTACGCCAAACCCTTGGCATTACATTCACTCCTCCATTTGCTCATCCATCTATACTTTGAGGGGACTTCCAACACCTCTAACGATGGCCAAAGTATTAGCTTGACCACCGGGACCGGGTAGTGTAAAAGACCCACGCCCCCCTCGACCTCAATTGGCCGTGAGTACAGCAATTATTGAGATCCTGTCAGTATTTTTTAGATCGCGTAGGGTTCAGATGTAAAGCTTGCCTAAGGGCATAGAACTTGAAATTGTTTAACAACACAAAATTTTGGGTATCATTGCAATCGGCAAAAAATGCGTTATTTTGATAGGTCAGTGTACATAAACTCTCCCATTTAAATAGCGAAAGTGTTTTTTTCAACTTGGAGAGTCTCTGGATAAGTAAGTATTGATTTTTGATGACATCAAACGTTTTTGAAAAATAAAAGACTTTGATGGAATCAGATTTCGCGAGCCGTGGTACTATAGAGTAAAATATTATTTGATTTATATTTTTTACATTTTTAATAACATCCCACGAACAAACAGTTTAATACGAAAACAACGACAGTTAATTAAATATATAAAACACATGCTCTTCTACCGGATAATTGGGGAAACGGTGAGTCTAGGATGTACGCAGTAACTGCTGGTGGATCGCACAAATGTCTGGCAGGTCTTGCTGGTTTTGTTGGGGTGCTGTGGAACTCTAGAAAGGAAAGAGTGTTGCAAGGTTCTAGAAGAATTTTTAGTTTGCTGCAGGGCTCTAGGAGGAGCTTGCTGTGCTAGTTTTCTCCTTACAGGAAGCTTATCCTCAGTAGTCTTGGGATTCCCTGTATAATTATACAAAATCTGTAATTAAATTTTTGTAAAAATAAACAAAACCACTTGGCCTATAATTTTGAATGAATCACTATAATCATGTTTGATTAAAATTTAAAATCAATTCTTGTCTTTTAATTAGATGTTGGACACTGATGAGGGTTCATATGAAAAAGATAATACAGCCATGGGTCTTCTCAATACCATAAAAACCTTGGTTACCGTATTGGAAGAACAACCAGAAGTCCTGAGACTCCTAGAACCAACTGTATCACAAGTAGTAGCCCATGTCCTACAGAACGAAGTGCAGGAATTTTATGAAGAAATATTGGTTCATGAGCCGCATTGTTTTTCTTTGACATCTTATGTTCTGGTTCTTTTTAATTTATTGTGACTGAAATTGACTCATATAGTCAAGTGATTATAAATTCTGTGTACAGCTGCTGATTTAACATGTTCTTACTCCATTTTCGCTCTACTTTTTGTAATTAGTACTGATTATGTATTAAGTGCCTTTTTATTATTGTGTAATATTTAAACATCCTAAATTAGAAGATTGAGTAAATAAAAAAAATAGCATTTTATTCATTTCAGCTTGCACATTCGTAACAGAAAAAGTAATTAGATCAGTAACAAAATACACACATGTACAGTAAATAAATTTGCAGTTCAAACATTATTTGATAAACAACCTTATTTCCACACACTGCGATGATCTTTACAATAAAGGAGGATTAAACTAAAGAATGCGTCCAGCACTTGCCTTAGCCCTAATGTACTTGTACAGGGTGGGACATTTTTGATGAAAATGTGGCGTATCTCGGCATCCATCAGTGCCAGAGTAAAACTACTAGCGCATTTTCTAAACGTTCATCACGACGGATTCAATGGTCAAGGTAGAAATCAAATATCATCTTCATTTATTGGCCATATTTGATATTTTTGAAGGGTTGCAGTAGCTCCGTTATTTAAGAGATATAGGGAAGCCGAAAAACATTTTTGGTCAGCATTTTTGTGTATTCAATTGTTTTCGAGATGTGACCCAAATCTACATTTTTCAAATGAAAACTAGTTGGCATGAAAAAATATATTTACGGTTTCCCTGCATCTCGTCAAATAACGAAGCTACGGCAACCCATGAAAATGTCAAATATGGCCCATAACTGGAAAACAAAAGATATTTGATATCTGCTTTCACCATTGAATTTGTCTCTTAAAAAAATGTCCCGAGAACGTGCCATCAGTTTTGTTCTGGCGCCAACAGATACCGCGATACCTCGCATTTGCATCGAAAATTCCCCACCCTGTACAGCAATATATAAATTAATTTAAGGGTGCGAACTTAATAATGTTGTCAATTTAACGTTAACAAATCGTTTATATAGTGGCCTACCTAACCACCAATAATTTACACATCTTTAGAAATAGTGTTACACAAACCGACTTCACATCAACGTAATCACACTAAATTTTTTTTTATTACGTTTCTATAAAGTCAGTAGTTGCCCGACATAAATTGTAACAGAATGACACATCGTGACAGTCAATGAAAGTGAATAATCACTTAAGACAGCGATCAAAATAAGAACCACCAACGTAACCTCCACGCATTGGACATTCTGCTCGAATAAACGACGGTTAGTTGTGAGAACTTCCGCAGCTTTTTTGTTAAGAGGATCTTCAGGGTTGGGTTCTAAAAATAGATAGTGCAGGGCGAAAACAATGCTGTTAATAGTCAGCACGGGCTTCCAGTCTTCCCGCAATATGTTGAGGCAAACATTCCCTTGCTGATCTATGTTGGGATGATACACTTGCGTTTCGCACTTAACCTTGGGTGGTTCGTGCGGATAGTTTGGGCCAACCTTGAAGCTAAACACAAACCGACCTGTCCGATAAAACCCTTCATCTGTATGGGGCGCCAAGTGTAAAGTGAAAATTTGCTGTGCATTTCACGATATTTAAGACAGATTGTCCGAATATTTATTATATATGTACACATTTAGCTAAATGCTTTTTATTTTAATAACTCATCAACATTTTAATTAAATCCTTAAAGATTTATTTTAAATCTTTCGTTATTTATTAAATCTTTGTAGATTTAAATAAATCCTTAAACATTTATTTTAAATATTCTAATATGTAATAAAGCATTTAGAGATTTAAATAAATATTAAAACATTTATTTAAAATTGTCAAATATTTAGTAAATTTTTATGTATTTAGATAAATCTGCACATATTTGTTTTATATCTTTCAATATTTAATAAATTTTCACAGATTTAAATAAATTCGTGCAGATTTAAATAAATTTTTACCGATTTAATTATATATTTGCAAATTTAAATAAATGTTTCAACATTTAATTTCAAGCTATCACATTTAACGTTAACCTGTCATATTTATTTGACCTTGGTAAACTCAGCCGACTTGGGAGATCAAGACCGTCCACATCGGTGGTAACGTTCAGCAAATTTGAACACGTTTTCCGTATTTCAGGAATACGTACAATAAATACTATTTAAATCATAAACAGCAACGTATTTAACAACATTTAAATTGCATAATTTATTATTTCTGTAATGAAAGTTATCTCAACATTCCCTTGAGATAGTAATTTTCAGTCTTGTTTCGTTGAAGCGTCGAACGCTCCCACCACGTCCAGCTCTGTTGTGCCTGGCACATATTATGTAGCCGAGTATTTAAAGAGCTCTGAGCCACGCATTTCGTCTGCATTCGGGTAGTAACCGATGGAGATTTTTTTTAATTACCTTGTCGCTTACTTTATAATTTTTTTATATACATGATGCCTGGTACTGTTCATGTCATTCTGGGATGTTTTTAGCGATAGGTGTAGGGCGCTCCAAGTGTGGAAGGTCTCCATAAAAGGTTTCCGAAACACCCGAATGTAGCCGAAATGCGTGGCTCAGAGCGCTTTCAATACTTGCCATGTGTTGCGTATCAGATTTGGCGGTAAATACCACAGTACATTTTTGCAATAGGTAATTGACAAGTTAAGAAGTGTTTTTGTATTTGTATGTTGTCTATTGATCAAGGTAAGTATAAAGACATTCTGTATGTTAATGTGCTAGAAATTTCAATATACATAACGCCCAAGTAAATTTGAAGGTCGTTGAAATATGGGGTTAAGTAAATGGGTAACACAAGACAATTAAATCTTTAAAATTGCCTAATCGACAGTAATGGATCCTGAACCGTTGGCTGCTATTTCGAGGGCCGTAACTTCAGCGGTAACCGCTGCTCTTGGAAATACATCGACTGCAAATTTACCCTCAAGTTCAACCACTGCTGCAAACTCACCGTCCAGTTCAACCAGTGCTGCTAATTTAATATCTAGACCGCAATCAGCTGCAAACGTTGACTCGGAAGATGAGTTCGAAGTATGAATTACTATGCTAATTGCTATATTTTGTGTGATAATTAAACACTTCTTATACCATATATTACTTTGTTTCAGTTGCCAAGACCACGTCGACATTCACTACCTACACTATACACAGGGGGTGCAAATATAAAAAGACGAAGAGGACCAGTAATGCCAAAAGTAATTGCAAGGCAGAGAAGTGTAGACATTGTTTGTTTACCATATTCCCAAGAATCTGTTGTTCCTATTCCACGTGGAACTAACAGAGAAGAGCTTGCTACAAAAAATTTAATAGGAAAAGTAACTTTATGGGCCAGCATGTCTGAGAAAGAAGCAGAAGATGAGATAGCCTCGATATTTTTGAAAACATTCAATCTCAACAAGGCTTGCGATTTTTCTTTCAAATATCTTGAGTAAGTACAATATAGCATTTATTTGCCGATATAAGTTGCAGTAGGTTGTAGTATAATTTCTAATTTGTTTTTCATTTTATTCGTAGTATAATGGGTGGTAGCAAAAAATTACAATTTCCTAAAGTAAGTGTTTCTTTTAAATGGAATGGAGCAGAAGTTTTAGGGTTAGCTAAATCTAAAACTATTTATATAATGGCATCACAAGACCTTACAGAAAAACTAATGGTAAAATTATGCTAAATTCTAAGGAAGTATTTATAGTCACTAATTATATAATTTACAGAATCATTCAGACTTTGAACAAATAGATTTATTAGCATTATCTGAAGTTGCTGTGACTAACAATGCTCAAGAAATAGTTAATATACCAAGAGCTTCTTTGAGTGCACGTGAAAGGTAATAAGAAATCTTTTCTGTCAGTATCTTTTATCTACAGCATTATTTTAAAGGTCTCAGTTGAAACTTGGAGAAATTTTGGAATATGCTCCTCCTGTGGACAAAGTAGAGGAGGAGGAAATAGCTATACGGTGAGTTGCTATACCATAATCTGCCTAATAATGAAGAAAATGGCGAAAACATAGCCAACTTCTGATTAAATCATGTGTCATTTGCAGCCGGCCAGCTTTCATAGATTGTTACAGCAAGTGCCATTTAACCTTGCAAAAAAATGACGATAAGTTTAAAAGGCGAGAAGCCGTTACACTCTCAAGCAAAAGCAATCCCGTAGTTTGAAAGCTAGTATAATATCTAGTTGCTGTTAATTATTTATGTCATTATTATGTTAATCCTTCCTCAAAGCAAACTGTTTCTAACCTTATGGCGCACGGCCTTTTAATTTGTCAAAAAATCCACAATTTTTTGTAAACCATAAATAAATTGACTTTCACTTTTTAGTAGAGTGTACCACACTGTCCAACAGCCAATTAGAGGTAGTTTAAGTTACGACTACCGACGAAACAAAGCGTAAGTAGCCGAATCAAAGCCCACTAAAATTTGCAAGGTTAGGTGGCACATGCTGTAAGATTGATAAAGGGTTTTTGAATTTACAGATTTTGGTATTAACAAATAATTTAGCATTAAATTAGAAGCTTGACTTTGTTTGTAAAGTAATTAATAACTTTGACAGGTTTTTATTTAGTTTCATACATATCTCAATGGGTTGACACTTCATTATCAAAGGAAAATTAATACATAGTTTCATTAGAGGCCTAAATTTACAATTTAAAAGAAACCTTGTTCGAGTTCACAAGGTATTGTAGTTGACTCTTGTTTGTGCAACCGACCATCTGACTTTTCTGTTTATTCTTAGATTCAATACTGTAATAAAACATTAGAGATAGAAACTTAGAAAAGAAATATAATGCCATGAACAAAACTTAACTTCATATTATTATATATACAAAAATAGCTACTTATCGTGTGGAAACGCTATCTATGAAAGCAAGTTTTTTTTATTGGTAATTTTGTGTGAATACACTAGATGCTCTTTAGAACGTCAAACTAATATTTTGACAGGGGAAAATTAATCTAATTATTCAAAAAAAACAATTTTTGAACTACAGTTTTTCAATCAATTATTTTATTTTAGATATTCTGCAACCCTAGAGGATGCAGTGGCAATACTCGAAAAACATTGATCAAGTAGAACATCAACATGTTTATGTACGAAGACATCATTTATTGGCAGATGCATCAAAGGCTTTTTTGTCTTCAAACTTTGAACCAAAAAAACTTTTAAATATTCATTTTATTGGCGAGGCAGGGGTGGACTTAGGAGGGCCTCGTAGGGAATTTTTAGATACTCTGTATAGCAATTTGTCTCAGTGGCAAGTATTTCAAGGAGAACCGGGGGCATTAACATTATCAAGTCATATGTCTTCCTTAATTAATAACTTACCCTATGCTGCAGGGATGGCTGTTGGGTTAATTTTATGCCAGGGGCATATGCCAGTACCACTTTTTGCAAAAAGTTTAGTATATCACATTGCTAATGTCAAGTACACATACACACCACAAGACATTCCTGATGGTGAATTGAGAAATGTGATTACTACCGTAAGTGTTTTTTTTATTGCATAATTTGATTTATTGTGATTGCGGCATTAAGTTGAGCGTTTTTTCTTTGACTCACATGTAGTTATAATTCACATTATGACAGCTGGAAATTGTACATACCAATTATAACATAGAGGGTGTCCATTTTTCGATGCTTGCCATTGGGATACTGAAAAGATAGGGTTAAATTGGGGCAAAGATGAGTAACTTTATGCTTATTAATAATCTGACAAGGCATTTAAGCTACCTTAGTTAGTTTTAGAGAGAAATAAAAATAAAAATCAAATTTTAGATTTTTTCTTTTTCGATGTGAGACTCATTTGTGATTTATTTTACGAGTTTCCCTCTTACACACCATTAGAACACTTTGTTCTCCACTATCGAATATAACTGTTTAAAAGTTTAAACAAAATAATATAAAGTGTGATACAGTGTTCAAATTACAATGGAAAATTCTAAAAGGATGATGAGAGCTGTCTGGCTAGTGCCACGGGACCGTCCTTGCATTATTTAAATTTTAGAGAGTCTTTAAAATTTTTCTTAATTATAAACTACATCATTATAAAGTTCAGCAACTATTCCTCAATATAACCGTCCTGGTATCTTTTCAAATAAATGAGATCCCAATGGTGCACGTTGAACAACGATCACCTTGTATAAAAATTTGTTAAGATTACCTGAATTGCAAGTTTCTTTTTTAGATTAAAAATTCTACTAATTTTACTTATTTGGTGGAAACACCTGAAGTTAGATCATTAGTAGAAGAAATATGTTATCATAGAGAAATAACTGATGAAACTAAGCAAGAGTTTGTATCAATAGCATCACATTATCTTGCACTTGTTAAAAATGGTGCGCACATAGCCCAGTTTATAAAAGGACTCGATAAAATGGGAATTGGCTCTCTTATTCAGGAGCATCCAGGTACATTCTGTTTTACTAATTTGAAATATTATTACATAAAGGGTGTGCTCAAAAACGGACATCAGGTGAAATTAAAAAAATACCCCTTTTAGAGGCTGTTTTCATCTGCCTAAAGCCTTCTTAAAGTTCTTTACTTATAAACAGTTCATAATGTAGATTTCATACCATACAAATCCAAAACATGCCACGTATAATATTACCTAATATTTTTTTAACATGATTTCGTTGACAGATGAAATGTTTTTCTTACTCTGTGGAGCTACCTATGTACCTCGTCCTTTAGATGCGAATACACTGTACTCTTCATTTAACTTTAATTTTTCTGAAGAAGGATCAAATATCTTTATTAAAGAACAGGATGCAGCTTTTCAATTAATGGAATTTCTGTCAGGATGCTGCTGTGCCGAAGGAGCACAAGAAATACACAATAATGGTAAAGCAGTAAAATACCATAGCTTAATATATCATAGTATAGATCATTTAGCTTACTTAAGATCATTTGAAGAAACTAGTTAGGAAAATGACTTACTCACTATGTCTTGAGTTACAGTTTATATTATGCATGTATTGCAAGATTGTTACTAAATTTTTCATTACAGAATCAAACCAATGTTGTATTTCCGACTTTCTACAGTTTGTTATTGGAGCCAGGCAACTGCCAATATTTGGAGGAGAAAAACTGTCGATTAATTTTGGTATGCAAGCTTTCCCAACAGCAAATGTGTGTATTTCAACACTGACTGTGCCATTAGATTTAGACTTGAACACAATTTAAAATTCAAGCATGATTCAAAAAAAAACACTATAAAACAAAGAAAAACAAAAAAATATATAATTACAATTACTTAAATTAAATTTAATTAAAAGTGATTGCGGCTCGAGTTTTCAAAAGTTTTAGCGAGCTAAAGTTTATGTCGCAGTATTTACAGATTTTGTTATAATTTTGCGACATCACAGTGATAGGTGATTTTAGTAGTAGATTGGTGTGTGCAGTAGGACAATAAAATGCAGGTGCACTACGAGATGAATGGCGGGGTACAAGGAACTTCAGATAAGAAAGAAGAGACATGCAGTCAATTGTATTATGTAGCAAAGTTGTACAAAAAAGTAAGACTGAATACTATTCTTCGAAAATCAAGAGATTGAAGATCAAACCTAGAGAGCAGTAAATGCTGATCAAGACCGATTTCCGGATAAGTGCCATCAGTCTTAAAGGACAAGAATTTTAAAAATTTTCGTTGAACTGACTCCAAGCGATCCTTCTGGTATTCATAGTAAGGATACCAAATCAGAGCACAGTATTCTATTTTGGATCAGACAAATGCAATAAATAATAACTTAAGAGATAAAATGTTTGAAAAAGTCCTACAGTTTCGGATAATAAAATCTAACATTCTCACGGCGGAACTGCATATTGTATTTATATGATCAGAGAAAGTAAGTTTTTGATCAAAATGAACACCTAGGTCGGTAGTAGCGGTACAGCGACTCAACGGAATAGAATTACAAGTATACGGATATATAATTGGCTGGAGTTTTCATGTATAAGTAACCACTTTACATTTGGAAACATTAAGGTGAAGACTATTTATAACGCACCATTCTTGAATACGGTTTATTTGCAGTTGGAACATATCACAATCACTAAGCGTATTGATAGTGGAGAATACTTTTAGATCATCTGCAAAAAGCAGTTTTTCGCAGGATATAAATTCAGATAAATCATTGACAAACAATAGAAATAAAAGAGGGCCTAGATTGGAACCTTGAGGGACCCCAGAAGACGCGACAAAGGCATTGGAATTAAAATTATTATAAGTTACATATTGCATGCGGTTTTCAAGATATGAAATAAAAAATGAGAGTAACGAATCGTAAAATCCAAAGCTTTGTAATTTTGCAATGATAATACCATGATCAATTCGGTCAAAGGCTTTGGAAAAGTCGGTGTAGACTACATCGACTTGACCTTGGGAATCAAAGACTCCTGAGGCGTATTGTGTAAAACAAGCAAGGTTAGATAGGGTAGAGCGTTTAGCCATAAAACCATGTTGAGATGGGGAAATATAATTTTGCACAAGGGGATAAATACGAGAGTGAAGGGTTATCTCAAAAACTTTAGCAAAGTTGGATAAGATGCTAATAGGCCTGTAATTAGTTATTAAGCTTGGATCGCCAGATTTAAGAACCGGACAAATGCGGGCTTTTTTCCACTCGTCTGGAAAACATAATGTTTTGAGTGAGTGATTAAACAATACAACCAAGGGTTTGATTAATACTCCAAAACAATCCTTAATAAGAAAGCTGGGAATTTGGTCTGGACCAGAAGTCATCTTATTATTTAGTTTACGTATAG
This sequence comes from Ctenicera cuprea, assembly GCA_958336395.1. NCBI lineage: Eukaryota > Metazoa > Arthropoda > Insecta > Coleoptera > Elateridae > Ctenicera > Ctenicera cuprea. The sequence continues at coordinate 15,121,279 of OY284495.1, read as the reverse complement.
AGGATAAAACCTCGTCTTCTGATATGCTGACAATGTCGATAGATGGCAGATTATTTGAACAAACATTCAGGAAGTTTTAACGTTATAACTACAGTGTGCTTCTTTATTTGCTGAGCAATTGGATTACTACAAAGAAGTTGGGCCAGAAAAAGAACTGGATTCCCAGACAGGATCACTACAGGACTGCAGTTCGGATTTATGGAGAAATGTGTTATGGAGACTAATAATAAGCAGTCACAGTCAGAAGGAGAACAACCAAAATCAGAACCAATGTTACAACCCCACTTGCATTCCGAATTCGCTCGTACTCCGGACAGCTTGAATTCTGCATTCGCAATCATATTGTATGAGGATTATTATTGTTAATCAAAAATTTTGGTAGTTATCTGTAATTCAAAGCTCTAGTTTATTTAATTTTTGGTGTTTTGAACTTTAAATTTGTCTAATATTTTGGACAATGTACATTTCAATCTTTAATTTTACAATTGAATTTCCAGATGTTCATAATGAGAGCAAGATTTCAACTACACGGTGCTTCTCAGAATGCAGTCAGAATGAAAATCGGAACAATAATTGCTAAAACAGAAGGTGAATTTTTGCAATTTTTACTTCAAAGCTGTTTTACTTTGACTTCTGCTTTTTATATTTTCATATACCAATTTTTGGATAATTTTATTCTGGCCTCTGTGCTTTATTTCGAATATTTAATTAATCATAAATTTGAAAATGATATTTAAGTAAATATTCTGTTTCCTTATTACTCAATTTTTTTTTATTGTAGATTGCTGATGGAAGTCTTCTTCTTCATTTGTGGATTATCATTGGAAGCAGCAGGGTTGAGGGTGAAATCTCAAAATCAAAATATTTAAATTTTAATTTAAATCCGTTAGAGATGCATCTTTTTTCGAACAGTAAAATTTCCTTTATGTTATTTAAAGTTTTGTGTTCTTTGTGTTGTTTCTTGTAATAATGCGAGTTTCAAGAAACGTGGTATGCGTGTATGTAAGATAATGAGTAACTTGAACAAATGCATACGTTACATCTCTACCACATCACTGTTAATTTACTTAATTTACAAATCTTAACAGGGGAATATTTATATAATTATTTATAACAAAAAACGCGTTATGGGTTGGGTAGCATTTCCCTGTAGCTTGGTGTATTAGGCAGCCATTACATTCCCTTAACTCTTACCATCATAATTACTTGTCCATTTATTCTAATCGGGTCATAATTGTAATTATTTCTTTTTGCATTTGTGACTCCTTTAATTCTAAATACCTACAAAATGGCTGATTTTCTTGACATGGTTTCATCTTTATTTCTAGTAGCATATTACGTACTTGTCCTTTCTGTTTAAGGAAGGGTGCACCCATGCACTGCATCTCGTTGATTTTCTTATGAGATGATGCCATAGTCGGCATGAGCCCCACCAATTTCCCCAATTTTTTTTATCGAGTGTTTTGAATAGCATCACTTGGAAGTGGTTGTTGTCGCTGATCAAGTTTGGGACTCCAGCAGGCGGTAGTTGGCTATACACAAAGTGACTTCGAAGAGCCTAACATACTTGGTATGGATCCCGAAAGGGGTGGCCAACGGCGACCCGGCATGTTGGGGAAGCTTACTTGTTCACCGACCTCGATACTTCTATTAGGTCTTCTTTATGTGCCTACTTCCTGTAATCATTATTACAAGGCACAAAGCTTATAAGTTTGCTTATGAGATTATGCCACGACCGGCATAAGCTCTTCCATTTTAATTTTCGCCCTGAGTTTGAACGGCATCACTTGTTGGTGGTCGTTGTCGCTGGTCGACAAGCGAGGGACTCCAGCTGACAGCAGTGAGCCATCACATTTTGCAATCCTTGTGAGCGCAGTGACCCCGGAGAGCCCAATACGTGGTATGGGGCCCATTACGACCACTGCCTATTCATTATCGACGTCAGAGACACCTTCTCTGTTCTCTGATGGGGCATGTCGACTAGTTGGGCGGCGGACGGCAACTGGCGTGTTGGGAAACTTTCTTGGTCCATCGACCTCGATACCAATAAGTTTTGCAGTTGCACTTGTTTTTTCTCTCCCTATATTATTTTCTGTGTTTATAATCTCAATCACCGCAAGGTTAAAACTCCTTTTTTTCAACCAAGCGCCCATTACTGGCACGACCCTTCTTTGCACCCAAATTTGGCTGATAGGATTGCTACTAGCTATTTCGTAGTTTTATATTTTGTATATTATATATGTTATATAAGCCCCCCCCCCCTCAAGTTTCAAGTTGTGACTCTAGGTTCTTCCAACATATTTGTCACATTTTCATTTTTTATGTACTTCTTCATACCGTCCTCGTTTTTTCTTATTAAGACGAGCACCTAATTCCCGTTGTCGCAATTTGGTTTCATCTGATGCAACCTCCAAACGCATTTTTTCAATAAGAGTCCATACCATTGGATGATCGTGTCCTACTAAGTTCTAGAATCTGTTGTTCCAACCTTCGCACTGATTGTTGGTTCTTTCGCCATTTTGTAATGTTGTTTCGTGGACATTCCATATAGCAGGAGGAAAAAGATGCGGTATGTTGCGTAGTCGAACAGGCCCTTGATTTGCATTGCCTACACGGCGATAACTTCCTGTCACATACGTTGAATCAAAATACTCAACTAGCGGTTCTGCTGCAGGCGGCGTTATGGTACGTAAATACCTAAGTCCTTCATTCACGTCTGCAGTCGGTAAGAAGGCCAAACCATCAAGCATGCCACAGAAAAGATTGAAGTTCTCTTCTTCCCTGTATGTAGCTTCCAACCCTAGCCCTTGTATCTTTCTGTGTGTGCTCTGGCTTAGATGGTAAAAGCAACCTCGTATTCGAATATGGTCCCCTAGTACCGTTTTGGCAGCATGGATGGCGGCTTGTTCAAAATCGATATTAATGGTTAGCCGGTCCGGATACAGTTGTCTGGCATTGCATTCATCAATTATGGTCCTCAGCAGGTTTTCATACGTTCTTTGTGTTTTACGTTCCAGTAGACTGTAGATTGACGTTATAAACACACCATTTACAGGAACCCTTATGACATATAATTGTTGGAACTGTCGCGGGGCTAACGAAAAGTTACCATCCATATACCATGCAGTGGCAGCAGCCAGATGACGAAGTGATTCCTCTGTTGCAAATATGATAATTCGCTCCTCCGTATCCTGACCATTGTCATTTAATAAAAAACGGTTATAGTTAGGATTACCAGTTGTAGTCCAATCTCCTAGAAAAAATATTTTAATTAGGCTATCTATATTTTAATACTATTATATTTTATTGTTTACTAAACAATAAAGATTTACAAAGTAATTAATATTTCGTTTATTTCCAATCATTAAACTAAAATGGCCTTTAAAAATCCAGAAATCCCTTAAAACTGAATGCATTGGTATAGAAAAACTTATTTTTTTTCATTTTCAGGAAAACATCCAATTTGTCCACAGAAAAAAGGGCGTTACAAATAATATTTAGCGAAAATTTAAATCACAATTAATGATATGAAATAGAATCATAAACCATACATACCTTCTATTTTTAGAACATTCAAAGATTCGGGGTCCTTGGGCATAGTCTTTGTTCTCTGATTTCTTAATGTTCGTTTGGCGGAATCTTCAAGGGGCATGCGGGCCTTGGCGGAATCTTGTAATTGCGAAACTCCTTCTGCGTATATAGACGCTGGTTTAGCATTAACAGTAACGCGTGTTTTCATATGAGCCATACACTTAGACACTTCTACAACTTTCTTAGCAGCAGGGTGATTATGATTAACTTCCACCACAGGATCTTCCATTCTTAGGATAGTCTTCAAAATACTCCTGCATTTTAAAGAAGTGGCTTTTGAACAACGCCAGCTAATACTATTTGACAGTTGTGCTTTTTTCACGTACATGTATCCACTCAAACACAGCTTTTCGTTTCCCTTATTGGATTTGATAAATTCCATAGCGCACTTGCTCGTATAATCGAAGAGAGCACAGTTAACACACGTAGGTAGTTGACGATAATCGTAGTTGAGGGATGCAGCAGAAATGAAAATTAAATGCAATTTCTCCCCAATATATACAACGGTAATTACCCTCTTTCTTAGAAGTCATCACGTAACTTAAAATTGCAGATTACTTTTCTGCAACGTCAGTTAGGCACCAAGTTTAATCTCTTTTGCAAATTATATCTACGTCAACAAAAGGAGTTAAAATATTTTATTATTCTCTTCCAAATACAGACCATTATTCCTGATTAACATCGGTACTTAATAATTAACATTTCAGCGTAAAAGTTTTGAGTTTACTATCGCCTTACCGATAATGTTTAAACCCCTTTAATGATGGTTATGTCTGTTATAACAAGGGCATAAATATAGTACAATGTTTAAAAGCAGAGAAGAATTCAAATAAGTTCTTCTTATACAAACGGATGGAAGGGGCTGGATGATGATATAGATTAATCGATGATATAATACATTAAACAAACAAAAAAATATGCAAAGAACAAATAAATATAAAAAATAATACAACTATTGCGCCAAAGTTACTTTTTTTAAATAATTTTTAGTAGAATATATATCTAAAAATACAAATAATGTAAATAAGCATATTTTCTAAAAAGTACTTATAATACTTTTGTAAACTTAAAGCTGCGTTTAACCGAATATCACTTGAGGATTTTTCTTCCGGGGATTTTTTTTCCCTAGGATTTTTTTTCCGAAGATTTTTTTTCCAGGATTTTTTTTCCGGGGATTTTTTCCAAGGATTTTTGTTCCGCCTCCCACGCTGCATCCGTCGGTCACTATACCTACACAATTGTTTAAATTTAACCCAACTTTTTGGAGAAAGTAACTACTATTTTTGCTAAAATTATGCCACTTAGTACAGGTTCTTTTGTAACATCGTCGTACTGCACTTCATGACAATTAATAAAACTTACGAAATCCTCCGAAATCTCTCCATTGTGTGAATATCTGATTACTAAAGACATTTGTGAGCTATGGCTTATATCTGTAGTTTCATCGAATATAACGCTATAATATTGTGCTTTATTAATCCTTTCTAAAACGGCATTTTGAATTTCATTTCCGCAACATTCAATTAACTCGTTTTGAGTTGTTTTACTAATATATGTTGCTCTAGACGATGTGGTTTCTAAATGATTTTTTAAGATTGCGTCACCACTCGCAATACGATAACGCAATAATTCTCTTAAATTGCCCTGGTTAGTTGCAGATTCATTATTTAAATCGCCATCATCACGATGACCTCTTAAAGCTATATTTTGCCCACCTAAAAATATTATCGACTCTACTATTGGAATTAACCTGTTTCTATTATCTAGCTTCTGTTTTTGCCTTTCTTTATCTAAAACATTTTGAATTTCTCTGTCAGGATTTTCAAACGCGTTAATGAAATTTAATGCTCGATTAATCGATTCTTTGTGATAGGTATTTTGTTCGTGTACTACAAGAGCACCATCTTTTCCAAATAGTTTAGAATAGCTATTTAATGGGACTTTTACTAATTTATTTAAAGGAGTATTCCTGTTTACTCCACCACATTTCTCGAATAAGAAACAAAATTTACAAAATAATCCTTTTAATATTATAGAATATGTCAACCAATTAAAACTTTGAACATGCTCTTGTGATAAATAACATTTTACGTCTTTTTTATTTTTGTTGTGAATTGAAAATGGAAAAGTACATTCTTTATCAGGTAGCCACGCAAACTTTAAAGTGTTGTATCTTTCTAAATCAGGAAGTATTTCCGATTTTATGTTTCCAATGTCTACTTTACCTGTAAATAAACCACTTCTAGCGCAATCAAGTAATTGTTTTGACGTAGATGCTGTAGGTTGTTCGTTAGCAATCACAATTACAGTAGCTTCTTCTTTTTTTTTCTTGTGACCCATGTGACGGCGACAACGATTTCGGCAAATCTCTGCCATTTTACAACATTATTCCTTAATTGAGGAGTAAGGAACTACATCAACCAACTAATACCTATTACATATTGATTGTTTGTTATATAGTTTCTTACCCTTAAACTTAAATAAGAAAATTAAAAAGTTAATTCTTACCTTATAAACTAAACTGTGCTGCCGTTTTAGTACAAAGACACTCAATTCAGCACGTCATACACTTTTCGAAAAGCCACTAATTTCAGTACGAATTTATAAAAAAAATAGAATTAAAATAACGAAATTTAAAATACAAATTTTCTTAACAATTATGGAAAATTATAAATGAAGTTTATGAACAGCGGTAAAGTATACGACTGAGGGGTTTGCAAAAGTCTTACGAAATCTTACGAAGGGGAGAGAGAGGGATTCGATTTCTCAATAAAGATTTGAAATATTTAATATTGGTTGTCGATTATATATAGTATTAAAATTTCAAGAAACACGTGAAAACAAATTATTTTGATAGAGTAAAGTATTAAGAAAAATAAACAGTGGAGAATTATAGGGGATAAAATATAAAACAGTTTTAGTAGGTTCAGACATTTCGAGAATCTTACTTCGAAATAATTGATGTCTTTGTATTATTTTACCACCAACTATTTTAAAGTGCATTATTTCTGAATTTCCCGCCATTGCTGAGGTCAGAATTGTAATTTCAAGAAAAAAATATCACGTAATATGTTAATGTTGATGTCGGTTCGTACTTTGTACTGCTGGCGCTGGGATAAGCTTTAAATATCTTTATCTTTTTGGTGAGTGGACTTTCCAAGCAGGTCTGTTTATAAACCCCCATAAAGGTTTAGAGCCAATCTTCAGTCATGCATTGTTTAACGTCCGGCTTGGTTTTAGGTTTTACCGTTAAGAAAGTTTCTTAGCAGTTGAGTCATTGTTATTGTGTTTCGCTGGAACTTTTAGCCGATGAAATATATTTATTTACAAAGTTTTTCCAATTACATGTTCAAAACACTTTCCTTCTAGTGCTTTAGGTGATTTTTTTGGCCTTCTGGGGGGGGGGGGGGGTTATTACCCCTACTAACCCCCCGTAAATCCGTGGTTGTTTATATAAAAATTACCTTCACGTCTCTCCAGCTCCCCAAAATATATATCGCAAGGCGATTCATGCCCGGTGGATGCGCACCAGGTTGCCAAGTATCAGGTCCAGTCCCCATTGTAATAGGGCTGGGAAGATACAGTCTACTCCTGGCGACTTGAAGGGGAGAAAGGAGTTTATAGCCCAGGTTACTTTGTCGCTCCGTACTACCCGGTTCACCACTTCCCAGTCCTCCTCGATGGGAGGTGGGGTGTCGGGCTTTGGCCATACACAGTCAGGGGTAACAATACAGCCTGGGAAATGTGTTTGAATTAACACTTGCACTGTCTCTTTGGGTTTGGTTGTAAGGGAACCATCCCCAACCATGCCTGAGACAGCCCAGTTGTTGGTTAGGGTCTTTGGAAAGGATCCTTTTTAGTCTTGCCGCTGAGGTGTCTCTATGGAACTGCAAAAAGTTTTCCAAGAGTTTCTCTGCCTCCGGCGGAATTCTTTTTTATATATTCGTTTTTGGTCTTTGTGGGCCTTCCAGTCACTAGTAATTCTAGTTTTCTTTGCTTTATTAAAGAGTTTACTCAGCACTGATCTCATCATCCTGTCAAGTTTCTTGCACTACCAAGAGGTTGTGCGACTCGCCTTGGGTGTCTTCAGGGGACATGATGATTCATAGGATTGTAAGAGCAAGTTTTGCAGAATATCCACACTGGTCTGCAAGTCCTCTACCTGAGCAATCGTATCCGGGAAAATCGACTCCGCCAGGTGGGCTTCCAGATCTATTTTATAAGATAGTATGTCGGTCTGCCTAGGGTTCCAATATTGTTTTGGTATGGCCGTAGTTCCAGATAATCTGAAACAGAGCCATCTGTGGTCCGACATGGATACAATAGGCGATACATGCGAGCCCACAATATTATTGGGAATACCTAACAATGCCAGGGTGACATCAATCACCGTCTGGCTGCGCGTTGTGGCAAAGGTAGGTTCACATCCACGGTTCAGTATTTCTAGGTTTGTACTTACTAAGTACTCAAGTAAAGACTTAGCTCTGGTGTTAATGCGGTACTGCTTCCCCACAAAACGTGGTGAGCGTTCGCATCACAACCAATAATTAGGTGTTTATTTTCCCTCTCTTAGTAGTCCACCAATTCGATCAGCTCCGCGTTAGGTGGAGAGTCGATTGAGTCATCGGGAAGGTATACCGATGCTAATATTACATCTTCCTTTCCTTCGTTAATGCTGCAGCTCACCTGGATGGATGGAATGGAAGGTTATAATTGTAAAATTTACTCTTTTGCAAATACAATAAGTTTTAGTATGGGAAAGTTCACCCCAATTTCACACTTCAACTTTTTAATATTTAGCTAGGTCAAAATAAGAGGTTTAATTTGCGTTAGTATTTCAAGCTGGAAAAATCTGTACAAAGTGTTATAAAACCAACGAAGAAAGCGCGGATTATTTCCGTTACTGAATCGTCCTGAGAGGATTTATGTTGTAACGGGCAAGCTAAAGCTAAAGTAAAAAACCGTCACTCTTACAGGCGTTGTGAGTCGAAGCGGTAAACAAGTGATGTCATTACTTGTCATGTCCTGAAGAACACTTATAAATGATAGTAAATGTTGAAGTTGGTACGTTGTAATGTAAAGTACTTTTAAAAATATAAAAAGTATTTGTTTTTATTAAAATTTGGAGAGGCTCCAGGTGAAGTACTTCTCTAAAACTACCAATTCACTTTGTCGTAGTACAACACAATAATTCTCGATTTCCATTCATCTCGGCATGTTCACTTTAATTAGTGAGACAATATCAATATAGTATATCTTGACCACCGGACCACCACAAGCATATATGAAGCAACCTTTCCAGTTTGAGGGAAACATGCAGAAACTTTCCAAACAATGTCTCACGTGCAAGTATCCGCTTTGCAGCGGTTGATCTTTTACCCTCGCCGGAGCCAATGTAAGCCCTAATAACGCCCTCAACAACGTGCTCTTTGCCCTATCACAAAATATATGTGTTATTCATATATAAGTTGAATGCAACATGCACCCAACTCCGTGATTCGTACAAAATTAGAGACTCCAGTTAACTGTTCGGTTAATTAAACCAAGCAGTGCTTCGTTAAATCCGTGTGCAGTATAATTTAATGTTGCCTCGTTAGGCTGATACGAATTTCAGAGTAAAACATTGAAAATTTCAGTTGATATAAGGTTTATTGCGATTTACAAGGGGCCAATCAGGGAAAAAAATTCTACAGCACCTTCGAAACAAGCTTCTACCACGCCCTTTCAATGGTTTTGTGGGGCAAAGCTTTATAACCGAGTAAACGAATTTTGAAGTTTGTCAATTTTTCGGTTATTTCTGGTGCAGAGTCGAGGAAAAAAATTATTTTCTCCCGAAAAAAGCAACTTTTCGGAAAACCGCTTTTGTAGAGTTCTAGTCGAAGGTCTCTTCTACCACGCCCTTCCAATGGTTTTGTGGGGCAAAGCTTTATAACAGAGTAAACAAATTTTGCAGTTTGTCAATTTTTCGGTTATTTCTGGTGCAGAGTCGAGGGAAAAAATTATTTTCTCCCGAAAAAAGCAAGTTTTCGGAAAACCGCTTTTGTAGAGTTTTAGTCGAATGTCTCTTCTACCACGCCCTTTCAATGGTTTTGTGGGGCAAAACTTTATAACCGAGTAAACGAATTTTGAAGTTTGTCAATTTTTCAGTTATTTCTGGTGCAGAGTCGAGGGAAAAAATTATTTTCTCCCGAAAAAAGCAAGTTTTCGGAAAACCGCTTTTGTAGAGTTTTAGTCGAATGTCTCTTCTACCACGCCCTTTCAATGGTTTTGTGGGGCAAAACGTTATAACCGAGTAAACGAATTTTGAAGTTTGTCAATTTTTCAGTTATTTCTGGTGCAGAGTCGAGGGAAAAAATTATTTTCTCCCGAAAAAAGCAAGTTTTCGGAAAACCGCTTTTGTAGAGTTTTAGTCGAATGTCTCTTCTACCACGCCCTTTCAATGGTTTTGTGGGTCAAAACTTTATAACCGAGTAAACGAATTTTGCAGTTTGTCAATTTTTCGGTTATTTCTGGTGCAGAGTCGAGGGAAAAAATTATTTTCTCCCGAAAAAAGCAAGTTTTCGGAAAACCGCTTTTGTAGAGTTTTAGTCGAATGTCTCTTCTACCACGCCCTTTCAATGGTTTTGTGGGGCAAAACTTTATAACCGAGTAAACGAATTTTAAAGTTTGTCAATTTTTCGGTTATTTCTGGTGCAGAGTCGAGGGAAAAAATTATTTTCTCCCGAAAAAAGCAACTTTTCGGAAAACCGCTTTTGTAGACTTCTAGTCGAAGGTCTCTTCTACCACGCCCTTTCAATGGTTTTGTGGGGCAAAGCTTTATAACCGAGTAAACGAATTTTGAAGTTTGTCAATTTTTCGGTTATTTCTGGTGCAGAGTCGAGGGAAAAAATTATTTTCTCCCGAGAAAAGCAACTTTTCAAAAAAGATGAAAGTTAGTGTATTCAGCCAAAGACTCTCATCAATTATGAGAAAACTAGCCGAGTGGTCTAGTAAGTAATTATTACACCGTTGCAACTGCTTGGTAACGCTATCGTTTTGTTGTTTCAGGTTTATCTTGGCAGCGACATCTTCTAGATTCCTCTGCAGTTGATACCGCAGACTTGTTGCTGTTCATGGATAAACTGTTTGGCAGTGTTAATGGCAGCAGTCTGTATGCACAACCTGGAAAGCTGTCGAGGGCTGCTATTACTCCAACTTCCGACCATTTTTCATTTTGGAATGATGCCATAACACTGTTGGATTCCATGAAATTTCTTAAACGAAGGCATCAAGACAAACCAGATGTCCCTTCAATTAGAAACTGGATAGTAACACTTCGAGGCTTGAAGTATATAGCAGAAAAGTTATTTCAACGTGGTTTCAAATTTGTTATTCCAAGAAATTTTAATCAAGATCCGGTGGAAAACTTTTTTGGTTGCATACGAAGTCACGGAGTACGTAATGTAAAACCATCCTGTTTGTCTTTATTTGCATCCTTCAAATCCCTATTGTTAGGCAATTTTATAGCACCACACTCGGTTGGGTTTAATTGTGAATCTGATGAATCAGAAGGTGCACTGTCCACTTTTAAAAAATTTCTTCTTAATAACAATAATTCGGGAGAGAACCGTACATCCCCTCTACCATCTACTTCTTCGACTATTGCTGTACGAGTAATTGCACCATTAACTGTTGTAGAGAAAGCAGCCTTCACATACGTTAGTGAGTATGTGGCACGTAAAATTCTGAAATTAACGAAAAAATGTAAAACTTGTCAAAATACTTTAGCATCTAAAATAATTTTGCCAGAACATATTATAATTACCGCCAGAGATTACAGTGCGAATGCGAAGGCCTTATGCCATCCATCTTCAAATTTTTCAAAATTATTTAGAGACATAGCAAAAATTGTCCATGAACAATTACCTGTTCAGTGCTACAAATCAAATCTATTTAAAATTATTAAGGCACAAATGTGTGCACAAGTAGACTTTTCACAATTAACATGCCAAGATCATAACCTCAAAAACAGTATTATTAAATTATGTTTCAACGCCTTGCCCTCCAGATAACTATTATGTAGTCCCGTCTACTGTTGCCAGACTACGCCACATGTTTAAAGTTTAACGCGTTTTACGTCCCTCTCCACTCCCGTGGTTACCGGCTCCATGCCATATGTCAATTCTGTTTCTTGTGTCGGACAAACCACATCGTCCCCGATTCGGCAGTTTTTTTTCTGTAAGTATTTTATTCTTCACCTCATTCTAGGGTATTTTTTAGCTATGAAGCATAAGAAAAACCGCAGAAACTCCTCTTCTGCTTCCAGTTCGGAAGAGAGAGAAAGCCAAGTTAGCAATGCTGATCTTTTGAAGAGATTAACCAAGCTTGAGCGTAAATTATCTCGGCGTAAGAAGCGGGATCGAACACATTCAAGATCTCGTAGCTTGTACGCTCCTTCTCGTTCGCGTAGCCGAAGTTCCAGCCGGCGTGAGGGCCATAGCAGATAGGATGATCGAAACGCGAGACGTTCGACACCTGATCGCGTGCTGCGACACGCGACGTCAGCGTCTGCTAGGCACCCAGCGCGGAACGAGCGAATTCCGAGAACTACGCCGCCGCTACAGGCTGTTTCTGCTGCTGAGTCAACCTCTGATAATGAACAAACTTTGCGCATTCACAATGACGTTTCCTTGGACGATGAGCTCATGCACATTCTAGGAAACGATCCCAGTGTCTCGCAAACTAAAACGGAAGATTTTCAGGAGGCGCTACAATCCAGGTGGGCTTTTCTTCTCATAAAGGGTCTTGACGCAGAGGCCAAGAGGGAGTTATTAAAGCATTATACTCCCCCACTAAATTGCCCTGCCTTAAAAGCCCCTATTATTAGTCTTGAGATCTCAGCAGCGCTTACACCGCTCTCTCTTAAAAGATTTTCATGAGGCGCTACAATCCAGGTGGGCTTTTCTTCTCATAAAGGGTCTTGACGCAGAGGCCAAGAGGGAGTTATTAAAGCATTATACTCCTCCACAAAATTGCCCTGCCTTAAAAGCCCCTATTATTAATATTGAAATCTCAGCAGCGCTTACACCGCTCTCTCTTAAAAAGGATAAGTATCAGGGGGACTATCAAAATCAACTAGGCATTAGGTTTTGCGCTTTAGGAACAGCCATAAGCCGTTTGCTCAAAGATAGGTCTTCGGAAAATATCGCCACAAATTAAGACTTGTTGCTCCCCATATGTGATGCGGGCAAGATTTTAGCTGACCTTTTCTTTAACCTATCTCATGCTCGAAGATCGTGTATTACACCTACCTTGACCAAATCTGTCAAGGACCTTGTTGAACAGGTTCCTCCCGGCCAATGGCTTATTGGGAAATATCTGGGAGACCGGATTAAGGCCTCCAAAGCCCTCGAAAAAAGTTTTTCTGATAGAACATCACGACCAGCATCTTCCACTGTACGGGTTGCGCGTGTCCAAAGATTTTCTCAGGCCAGGTCCCATCCTTTAAGCCGACAGGGCCCATCTCGACAGCCGAGGACCTCGAGACAGCTAGGGCGGTTTCCTTAGGCGAATTTCCGACCAAGGCGCCCAACATACAAACCCAAATAGTTTCCGAGGTAAGTCATGGCAAATTTGCTGGCAGGCTTCGTTTCTTTTTATCACAATGGCAAATTATTACTTCTCATCCACTGCTGCTACAGTGGGTCGCGGGATTTCAAATCCTTTTTAAACACAGACCGTACCAACGGGGTCTTCTACCAACACAACGTTTTAGCTAGTCGGAAACTCAAACTTTGGCTGACCTTATATAGGAAATGCTACTCCAAGGGGTTATAGTTACCTTCAGCGCATGCCGGGGATAGTTCCTATCGCCTTATTTTTTAGTAACGAAGCCAAATAGTAAACAACGCTTCATTTTAAATCTTAAAAAATTAAATGATTTTAGTGATTCCCCTCATTTTACAATGGAGGATTCCAAAACAGTAAAGAAACTGATCTATAAAAACTGGTATATGGCATCACTTGATCTAGAAAATGCGTATTACCTAGTTCCAGTTTGCCCATCTTACCCAAAATACTTAAGATTTGTTTTTGACGACACCATGTACTAGTTTACTTTACCGTTTGGCATTTCCCTGGCTCCGTACACTTTCACTAAACTTACAAAGCCCGTTGTACAATTGTTACGAAATCGAGGGGTATGTTGCGTTGTTTACTTGGATGACTTTAATTTTGGGCCAGACCGAGTCGGAAGGTTCTGAAGGTGTCAAATTAACACTAGTTGTGTTAAAAGCTTTAGGCTTGCTAATTAATCCGGCCAAATGCTGTATTACTGCTTCCCAACGTTGTAAATACTTGGGTTTCGTTTTCGACAGTATCCATATGACTATTGAACTGACCCCCGAAAGGCGGCATAACATTTTAAAAAACTTAATTTCATTTTAAAAAGTACAAAATTTAAGATACGAGAGTTTGCTCGTCTTGTCGGCTGACTGGTCTCGGCCTGCCCGGCATGCAGTTCGGTATGCCTGGCTTTATATCAAACATTTTGAAAGGGAAATTTTGTTGCTCTAAGAAAAAAAATCGGTTACAACAGTTACAGGTCGTTATCCCCCTGTTCTAAAGAGGATCTGTTTTGGTGGACCAAAATCATTCCGTCAGCTGTAAATAAATTAAAATTCCCCCACTTTGATTTAGAACTCTTTACGGATGCCTCTCTAACGGGTTGGGGGGGGGGGGGCATCTTGTAAGGGTGTTACTACCTTCGGCTGGTGGAACAACGCATTGAGATCGGAATATATTAATTTTTTGGAGCTACAGGCTGTGTTTTTTGGTCTCAAATGTTTTGCCAAGGACGCTACCTCAGCAAACATATTAATTCGCGTAGACAACACTACCGCTCTCTCGTATGTCAACAAGATGGGAAGCGTTCAACATTCAAAGTCCGGACATCTTGCTAAACAAATTTGGGTTAAGGGTTCCCCTGTTTTGCCACCTGAAACCGAGCGGGAACTGCCATCGGAGGCATTCTCGATTATATCTAGAGTTTTTAGAAAACCGGATATAAATTTATTTGCTTCCATCGTTAATCACATATGTAGAAAATACGTATCAGGGCAAAGAGACCCTGGGTCTATTCTAGTAGACGCCTTCACTTTTAACTGAGCGTCTATTTTTGTTCTATGCTTTTCCTTCATTTTCTTTAATATTAAATACATTGAACAAAATTGTAGGGGATAAGGCGGAAGGGATTCTCGTTGTGCCCTTCTCGCCAACGAAAGCTTGGCATCCCCTGTTTTCTAAATTACTTATCAGGGGATCAATATTTTTTGAATCTAATGATAGCTTGCTTTTGTCTCCTTTCGGGGAAACCCACCCACTCGCCGGCAACCTTAAGTTGGTTGCCGCAGTGTTATCCGACAAGCACTTAGACGAAAAGGTATACCTGAAGAGGCCTTGACAACCACATTGGCATCCATCTCCCCTTCTACAGAAAAGCAGTATAATAGTACCTACAAAGCATGGTGGGCTTTTGTTCCCAAACCAATATCGACCCTTTCTCACCCGAGGTCACCTCGTTCCTTCAAAACATATTTAATACCAAATCGGTTTCTTACGGATCATTCAATAGCCATCGGTCTGCCTTGGCTTTAATCCTGCCTGGGGATATAGGCAGCAATGCCAATCTTAAGCGGTTTTGAAGGGTATTGCCCGCATTCGACCGTTGAAACAAAGATATTCCACCACCTGGGATCCGCAGAAAGTACTAGACTATTTTGGTTAAACGGCGTCAACTTCGGACCCATCTATAGCAGTCTTGAGCGCAAACCTTGCCACGCTTTTGGCTCTTGTAACAGGTCACAGAATACAGACAATATCTCTCCTCAGTTTGTCAAACATAATACAAACTGGTAATGAAATACGCATCAGAATTAGTGACCCAATAAAAACATCAGGCAGAACCATTGCTCTTTCTTTTACCTTTTTATACTCAAAACCCCGACATCTGTGCAGCCACCACGTTTTTGAATTACTTAGAGCAGATAAAACCTATTAGAAGACCAGAAACCGATTTGTCATTTTTATCCAACATAAAGCCTCATGGTCCAGCTAGCAAACAATCAGCAGATGGATTAAGACTACACTGTAATCATCGGGTATAGACACGGATATCTTCAAAAGCCACTCAACTATTTTATATTGTTCTTTGTCTAGCTCCTGCATTTAGTATTTTTTACTGGAAGGTTTTTGGAATTCTTTTTGATTTCATAAACTTCGCAACATTCAACTTTAAACATCTACATAATAGTTATCTGGAGGGCTAGGCGTTGAAACATAATTATACGATCAAAGGAACTTACCTGTGAAGTTCGATCGTAATTATGTGAAACGCCTTGCCCGAACAGATAACTCCCTCCCTTCCCTTTCAGTAACCCCTTAGATGTTGCGACTCTACAACCTTTAAACAAATTGACATATGGCATGGAGCCGGTAACCACGGGAGTGGAGAGGGACGTAAAACGCGTTAAACATTAAACATGTGGCGTAATCTGGCAACAGTAGACGGGACTACATAATAGTTATCTGTTCGGGCAAGGCGTTGCACATAATTACGATCGAACTTCACAGGTAAGTTCCTTTGATCGTATAATTAATTACCTCGATGCTTATTTTTAACTAGACAAAAACTGTAAATAAGATGTTTTCTGGTAAACAGAAAGTGAAACTGGGTTCTACAGATGCCATAAAAATATTAGCACAAAAAATGTATGATAAATCCGAAAAGAAAAAATTAGTTGTAGCAAAAAGAAATTAACAGCTGCAAGAATTATTTATGTTTAAAGATGGCAGTAGGTGCAAAATTTTAAATAAAAAGGTGTTTTAATAATATTTTTAATGACTGAAATCTATGTACTACACTACGTTGTATAATACCTACCTACTTATATAATTTTAAACTATATTCTTCTCCGAATACAATTTTAATTTACTTAATTATTGAATGATTTTAAATGGTAACAAAATGAGTATACTCAATTGATGTACATTTAGCTAAGGTATGGCTCAATGTTGTTGAATAGTTCTTTTTGGTTGCTCTTGAATTGTTTTATGTTTTCTGTGTTAATTGCAATTGTCGATATCTTTTGCGGCCTATTAGTGTGTTTCTGAGTTTCTCAGAAGAATTATGTTAGTGTTT
The DNA here is from genome assembly GCA_958336395.1 of Ctenicera cuprea. Lineage (NCBI taxonomy): Eukaryota > Metazoa > Arthropoda > Insecta > Coleoptera > Elateridae > Ctenicera > Ctenicera cuprea. The sequence goes on along the minus strand of OY284495.1, from coordinate 15,104,511 downwards.
GATTTTTGTTTTTCATTTTATGGTTGACAAAGCTGGTTTCTAAGTCCCTTTGGATACTTGAGCTTCACCTAAATACAGTTTACTTGCATGAATGATACTGTTTCTACTTATTTATAGTTTATTTTTTTAATATTATAGCTTATATCGTATTGCTTTCATTATAAAAATGAGGTACGTTTGAAAACATCTTTAGTTTTATTATAATTTTAATTTGTTCCCATATTAAAATAATTTTTTGACACTATGTTTTTGCATATCTAATTTTTAATGAATCTATAATTGTCTTCTGTGTTAACATATAAATACAATTGAAAATAAAGTACATTTTATTCTTCCGCATTTTTTTATTAAAAATAAATTTCCTATTATTTGTGTTAAGGTCCTTTTGTGAGTAATAATGCAGGGGTAGTTGAGCTGTGCAATAAAGAAACAAATTCTTAATTTTTGTGATTGATATTTTAATTTTCTTAATTATTTTAGACTAAATTGTACTAAATACAGTAGAACTCCAATTATTCGAACTCCGACCATCCGAATCGCTGATTATCCGAATCGCTTTAGGACACCGTCTCATATTGCAGTTCTAAATTCACTGACGTGGTAAGCATAACGGTAGAAACCGAATAGACCTAGAGAAGGGGTGGGGGCGGCTCAGGTTACAGGTGACCTGCCACTGTTTGTTTTGATTACTCAGTCATTGCCCTGCTACTGTGGTGCTTCTCTTACGCGTCGGTTTGTTGTTTTGTTTGTGAGTGCGTTTCATCTTTTTTTCCCCATTTTCAATATACATACAGAAGTTGATTTATAGACCTTTTCTTCGGGAAAAAAAACCCAATTATCCGAATTTTCGATTATCCGATTGGGGCCCGGTCCCAATTGATTCGGATAATTGAAGTTCTACTGTATTTTGTACATTTACTCGTCTAAAGTAAATAGGATGAATTTGTATAGATATAATCTTATCTACCAATCACAAAAATTAAATTTTGTTTCTTTATTACACGGGTCGCTTTCCTTGTAAAAATCTAAAATTTAATTTTCATTCATTTCTAGAACCGTATTTGGCGCCAACCCGATTAGTTCCTATAACAAACACCGAGCGCTATCTGCAATGTCGTCAAATGCTTTAATAGAGACCGCTTTCTATATACCTCTCTTTTCTATGTCGTCTACGATGTGACCATGCTGCAGGCCTCGCGCGGCTGCGTGCACGGTCAGACTGAATAGAAGTTAATACAGGGTTGGGCAAAAGTACGAAACAATGCAAATATCTCTAATAGGACAACCGCGATTTCGACAAAATTTTTTACATGAAGGTTTCGATATACGGCGGATACAATGAAAGTATCGGCGGCTTAAAAGGACTTCCGGTTTAGCCGAAAATGATATCAACATTTTTATTTTAAGTAGAATATTTTTTGATGTATCAATAAAACTGTTTTTTTGCGAGTTCAGTGATATAAAATTTCATGCCTTTATTTTCTATAATTCTAGAGATATTGAACAATAATGTTTCGTAATTGTTATCTAGCAGCTCATGAAAACAAAAGAATGTAAGAAGCTTAAACAGTTATGTAATGATGTCAAATAAGCTTGGTTCGTGTTGTGTTGTTTTAATGTTCAAAGAATTGAACAGTGTGGTTGCTGCAATCAATTAATTCAAATTCAAATCGTAGAACTCAGCAAGGAGTTTGTACTTTATTTAACAATCTGCAATCTGTCTGGTAATTGAACCATTTCTGATGTTAAATTCAGCAGTTTTAATTAATTTGGTTAACTAATTGATTACTGCAACTACACTGCTCAATTTATCGAACCTCAAAACAACACAACACGAACCAAGCATATTTGACAACATTACATACCTGTTTAGGCTTCTCACATTCTTTTGTTTTCATGAGCTGCTAGATGACAATTACAAAACATTATTGTTCAATATCTCTAAAGTTATTGAAAATAGAGGCATGAAACCTTATATCACTGAACTCGCAAAAAAAAGTTCTATCGATATATCAAAAAATATACAGTGTTTCATTTAAAATAAAAAAAGTTGATATCATTTCCGGTTAAACCGGAAGTTTTTTTAAACTGCCGATATTTTCATTGTATCCGCCCTATATCGGAACCTTTATGTAGAAAATTTTGTCAAAATCGCGGTTGTCGTATTAAAGAAATTTGCATTGTTCGGTACTTTTGCCCAACCCTGTATTACGTGTTTTAGCGACTGCCTGCAAGTTCATGGTGGCTACCACTATACAGCGTTTTGCTGAATAAACAATTGAGGGGTCGAATCCCAGTTTGGGCAAATTTCTTTTTTATTTTATATACTGCTTTTTTTAAAACAATGTTGTTGATCTTTGCCGTTTACGCGAGGTTATGGTTAAGAGCAGTTGTATTTAAAAAAAAAATAGGCAAACAAAGTTGCATTCAATCACTGATAAATTACTCCTAAAAGATGCGCCTGTGCGAAGCGTGCAGAATGGTAGACGCTTGTTTTGACATACAGGAAGCCTGCATAGGAATTCTATTTACTGGATACGTTTAGAGTACGCCATCTTTTCGGAAAACTGCGATTCTAAAGCAGGGGCGGATTTAGGGCAGGGCAAAAGGTGCAAATGTCCAGGGCCCACCGCTAAGGTGAAAATGTCCAGGGCCCACCACTGGCGATTCACAATAAAAACCTAAATCGAATATTTCATGGGAAATGCGAGATATAAACCAGATTGCCAACTCTAAATAATATCAAGAATTATTCTTATTGTTATCTATTCCAAGAAGTCTGTTCGGGTCGGGAACCTGTTGCAATTAACGTCCAGCAGGCAGCAGCTCCTCTTACGGGAGGTACCTAATAAAAATGATAATTTACGAGTGCGATATGTTTGAATGAAGCCGCGCTACCATGCACATGCACGTGCGGGGTATTTTGTGCAATAAATAATGTATACAATGAAATCTAGGTATTTGCCGCTCATCCGATGTATCTGAAGATTCTAAAGACTCTGATGTGAATAATGACTACCAAAATCAAAATAAAGATGACGATGACAGTGATGACACTAATGCTTCCTCCACTAAAATGAATTTTGAGGAAATGGATATACAAATCGAACAGCCCTCTTATCAATCAACCGACCCAGGTCTATGGCCTTATGAAACTGATAGGAATTTATTACAGGAATATTGGTGTGAGAAAGGCTCGAATTCATGTAGAAATTTGGAAGACAATACCGATTTCAGTGCCTCAAGAAATGTTGATTCTTCAGGAACTTCGCGTACTTTTAGTAAAAGTTTGATGTATCGCGTAATGAAAAATGGAGAAAAAGTTCAACGAGAATTTATTTTGTATTCTCCATCGAATGGGTCAATTTACTGTTTTTATTGCCGCCTATTTTGTAAAAATTATAACTATGCTCTGTCCACTCAAAGGGGATATAATGATTGGAGACATGTATCACAACGTCTCGCTGAACATGAAAGTAGTCAAGAACATCAGCAATGCATAAAAAACTATTTAAGAAGATGCCACACCAAGGGTCGTATAGATTATCATCATGAAGAAGAGATTCGAAGTGAAAGAAAGTACTGGTGTGACGTATTACAGCGTGTAGTAGCTGTGATTAAATTTTTGTGTGAACGTGGCCTTCCGTTTCGTGGAAGTGCTGAACGATTTGGTTCAAAGACAAATGGAAATTATCTTGGTTTGCTTGAACTGTTAGCCCAATTTGATCCATTCTTGAGCAAACACCTTGAAAAATATGGAAACAAAGGTTCAGGTACGCATTCTTACCTTTCCAAACAAATCTGTGAAGAGTTTATCGGTATAATGGGGAAACAAGTTCAAGATATAATTGTTGGTCAAATTAAATCGGCAAAATATTTTTCAATATCCGTTGATTCAACACCAGATGTAAGCCATGTTGACCAGTTAACAATTACCATACGTTATGTTGACAAATTAAAGGGTGGTCCCGTGGAAAGGTTTCTAAAATTTGTGCCAATTCATGGACATACAGGGCAATCTTTAGCTAATGTTATAATCGAGACTTTGGAAGAATACCATTTAATTATTCAAGATTGTAGGGGGCAATCTTATGACAACGCCAGTAATATGTCGGGGAAGTATAAAGGTGTGAAAGCATTTATACTATCTGAAAATCCTCTGGCTGATTATGTACCGTGCGCGAGTTATGTGATAACAATTCTCTGAAGAAGCACAGATAAAGAGTATTGTATTTCTTTTGATAATTTCTTTCCTGTGTGAAATCTTCTGCTTTTAGAGTTAGTTCTATTTTAGCTTTGCATTAAGTAGGCTGCCGGATTGAACTCCGACATTTCTGTAATTTTTAAAATAAATAGTTTTTAAAAATACGTTTGGTCGTTAAATAAACATAAATGGCGCAGTCGTTGTAGGATCTGACAAAAGGGCTTCATAAAATTTTCAAAAATCAAAATTAAATTTAGCTCTTTGAGTTTTAACTCTTAATTGTCGGATCCCCGAATCTACATCAACTCAGACGGCAAATTCCGTAACCCAGTAATCCGATTGAGAGGGACAAGCATCGCCCCAGGACCGAGCATCGCTGGTTGCAGGAAAGCAGTTCATAGCGAACACCTGATCATCGAGATCAATCCTGATCATTGGGATCAATATGAAATTGTAAGAGAATTTTTTTTTATTACTACATTAATCAAGTGAAAGTGATTATTAAATTGATTTAAAACATATTAACATAGATATAAAAATAGATTAAGTTCAAGTAAAACGTGGTAAGCGAGACAATTCAGTGTATGCACTAGGTATACTTCATTTCTGAATTTACTCACGTTTTATGTGTAGGAATTGTAAATTTAAGTTCAAGTAAAACGTGGTAAGCGAGACAATTCAGTGTATACACTAGGTATACTTAATTTCTGAATCTACTCACGTTTTATGTGTAGGAACCCTGCCCAAAATAATTTAAGTACTTACTAACATAAAAATAAAATTTAATTTTTGAGTGATTAATGATTAGTACGGACACATCATCTGATAGCGAAACTGATCAGATAAACGATTTAGAACCACAACCTTTTCAACGAGTTATTTTAAGACCACCCCGTTTAAGACTAGCTATAATGGATAATCAACAAGGAGTAGCTCCTCAAGCAGGACAACCCCCTGTAGCACAACCATTTAATGGTTACCCACAAGGTTTTCATATGAGTATTCTTAATGAAATACCTAAATTTGAAGGAAATCCCGTAGAATTAAGCGAATATATCCGTGCTGTAGAAGATATCTTCTCGCAATTTTGGCAAGAACAAAACCCTGGCGCGTATATCAATAAATTACTTTTATCAGCTGCCCGCAATCGCCTAAAAGGCGCTGCTCTCGAAATTATAACTGGCCATCCATATCACTCTTGGGATGAGCTAAAAGAAGTTTTGATCAATAATTTTGGAGATCAACGTTCCGAATTAAATATTCAAATTGATATGACTAGACTCAGACAATCCCCTAAAGAAACACCTGTAGATTTTTTCAATAAAGTTCGATCGTTATTAGCAATAATAAATTCTAAAATATCTTTGGGAAATGAAGCACAGGCAATAAAAGATTACAAGATGGTAGCTTCCAAAAATTTAGCATTAAAAGTTTTTACAAGCGGTTTGTTAGAACCCCTTGGTAGTTTTATTAGAAGTCGCTCACCCAACTCTTTAGAACAAGCACTAACTTATGTTAAAGATGAATTAGATATTCGTTATTTTCAAGGAATAGGAAAAAATTATTCTCCCAATATTTACCCGCAACAAAAATTTAACACATTCGCTCAAAATCAATCAAGAACACCTAATAAAATACATCCCCCTTCTCAAAGCTATCACCAACCTAATTACAACCAACAAAATTATTTTTCCAATCAAAGACAACCTCAATTTAAACCTCAATTTAACCATACTTATCAACTAAATCCAAACCAACCCCCAACGCGATTCCCCGGAGGACAAAAATCATTTGGAAAACCTGGACAAAACGTGTTCGCCCCGAAACGTAATTTTCAACCTACTAATAGACCCGAACCGATGCAAACAAGTACTATACAGAAACGCCCTGCTTCACAACAATTGCAAAAACCTCAACCCCAACGACCATTTAATTCAAACCTTAACCAAAATTTTAGACCCAACAATTATTTTCAGCAATCAAATCAACCTAGAAATTTCCACTCACAAGAATTGTATAACGCAGACTTTCATGAACCACCCGATTTTCAAGAAATTTGTTACGAACAAGAAACTATTGAAATTCCCGAAATGTTAAATCAAGACTATTATGAACCAGAACAGGAAACTTTAGATTCATTCCCTGAATATCCCGAACCACCAGTTGAATATACGGAAGATACCGTAAATTTTCAATAAGTGCCTCGGTCGAATCTTTTTCAATTAATCCAAAATCAAATTTACCATATATAATAATCCCAGAAACTAACGATAAACTATTAATAGACACAGGAAGTTCACGCACCATACTTTCACCCCAATTCGTAAATACTTATTTTCCAGAATCAATATTCGAACACCCCTTTGAAATTACTACGTCTCACGGGACCACTAACCACAATTTGGTAGCAAAAGTACCCATTCAAAATTTGTTTTCAGAAGAAGGAACACACTTATGTTATTTATTTAATTTTCATACCGAATACGTTGGACTAATAGGCACTGACCTACTAGCCGATTTACCCGCAAATATCGATTATCGATGGATGCACATTCAAACTGATAAAACAACAGTACCATTTTACTATAACCAATCGAAATTAAAACAAGAAGAACAAAAACGTAATCAGTGCAATTTTTCAAAAATCCAACCCTCAAAAAAAATTTTGAAATCAATCACATTGCCACCCAGAGTAGAAAAATTCGTTACATTACCTGCGGTAGGAAAAGATGGTTACAAATTAGCTCCTAAATTACACCTAACTAAACACGTGCTAATGCCTTCAGCCATCATAACTTTGAAAAATAACTGGTTCTGTACCAGCCTAATAAATTTATCAAACGAACTCCAAACTTTGACTATTTCTCAACCACTCATTCTCGAAGATTATACTTCTGCAAACGACCAGGTTCAGATTAATAATCATGACAATCTAACACCCAAACGAAAACACCTGCTTTTTCAAAATTTACAAAATAATTTAAGATTAGACCACCTAAATTCTGAGGAACGTGCATTACTAACAAACCTTTGTCAAGAATACAAAGAAATATTTTACACGCCTGAATTACCTCTGTCCTCAACTACCCTAACTAAACACCACATAAGGACAAAGACAGACACACCAATATTTACAAAAACATACCGATACCCACATGTACACCGACAAGAAGTAAAAAGACAAATTGACAAAATGTTAAACGAAGACATAATCGAACCCAGTGAATCACCTTATAATTTTCCGATTTGGATAGTCCCTAAGAAACTCGACGCCTCTGGTATGCAGAAGTGGCGAATAGTTATCGACTATAGAAAACTGAACGAACAGACTATCGACGACAAATTTCCTTTACCCCGAATAGAAACAGTATTAGATAACTTAGGAAGAGCTAATTACTTTACTACACTCGACTTAGCTTCTGGTTTTCACCAGATCGAAGTTGAAAAACGTGATAGGGAAAAAACAGCCTTCTCTACAGAAGAAGGTCATTTTCAATTTAAACGTATGCCATTCGGTTTAAAGAATGCCCCCGCTACCTTCCAAAGAGCAATTAACACTGCTTTGACAGGACTTACCCCTAATCAATGCCTAGTATATCTTGATGACATTATTGTATACTCAAGTTCACTACAGGAACACATTAGTCGTTTAAAAAACGTATTCCAGAAATGTAAAGACACCAACATAAAGATTCAGCTAGATAAATCAGAATTTCTCCAAAAAAACGTAAAATATTTAGGACACGTAATAACGCCAGATGGAGTCAAACCAGACCACTCCAAAATTGAAGCCATCAAAAATTTCCCTTTGCCCACTACCAGAACCGAAATTAAATCTTTTTTAGGACTTTTTGGATATTATAGAAAATTCATAAAAGACTTTGCAAAAATTACCAAATTTCTCACCCATTGCCTAAAAAAAGAAAACAAAATTGTCCATAATCAAAATTTCCTAGACTCTTTTGAATATTGTAAAAACCTTTTGACTAACGAACCCATTTTACAATACCCAGATTTTAATAAAACATTCGAATTGACTACAGATGCATCAAAATTTGCACTTGGTGCAGTTCTTTCGCAAGACGGAAAACCTATCAGCTACGCTTCACGTACGCTTAACGACACAGAACAAAAATATAGCACAATAGAACGAGAATTATTAGCTATCGTGTGGGCTACGAAACAATTTAGGCCATATTTGTTTGGAACCAAATTCACCCTTTTCACAGACCATAGACCTTTAGTATGGCTCCGAAACCTTAAAGAACCAAACTCAAAACTCACAAGATGGGCTTTGAGATTAGAAGAATTCAATTTCGACATTCGATATTTACCTGGAAAAACCAATAAGGTAGCAGACGCACTTTCTCGGGTTCAAATCCATCCGCTAACTATTAATGACGATATCTTTGACGAAATTGATGAAATTATACATGACGTAGACAGAATAAATACACCTGAGCCGACATCCCCCAACTTCAGTGTAATACCTAATCGGTCAGAAACGCCGAATATTGATGATTTGTTTGACATACCCATCCTCGAAACTCCTACTCAAAATGTTTCACTAGCATCCCCAAACAACGATGATGACTCATTAATAGATACTATTCACACCCAACAAAGCTCAACACCAGTAATAGACATTAGTGATAAACCATTACAACATTTTAATAAACAGATAGAATTTATCGAAGCTAATTTACCTAGGAAAATTCAAATATCAAAATTCGATGGAGTTACCCACTATTCAGTTTTTGTAAACCCTAATAACAAACAAACTAAATTTAATGAATTGCTTATAGAACATTGTGAACCAAAAACTCATTATTATTGTTACTTCCCCAACGATTCACTATACCAAGAATTTTCCCTATATGTAAATTCAATTACAAACGAAAACACCCCCAAATTTCACAAATGTACCACACAAGTTACATATATAATTAATCCAGAAGAACGACAAAATCAAATAATGAATTACCATCTCGGCAAAACAAACCACCGAGGAATATCCGAAACTGTTGAACATTTGCAACGTAAATATTTCTGGAAAGGTATGACTAACGATATTAAAATTTTTATTAATAACTGCCAAACCTGTAAAATTCAAAAATACAATCGAAACCCGATAAAACAGCCTTTACAGTTAACCCCAACTTTTAATCGCCCATTCCATACTATCCATATGGACATATTTCAAATTAATGGTCAAAAATATTTAACTCTAGTAGACGCCTTCTCTAAATTTGCTCAAGCCTATCAATTACGCTCTAGTAACATAATTGATGTAACCGATCGATTATTTTATTTCATTACAACTTATACCACCCCTAATGTATTGGTAGTAGACAACGAATTTAACAAACAACCCCTAATTAATTTCTTGCAATTACATAAAATTTTGTTGCACGTCACAACGCCATATCACCATCAGTCAAATTCGCCTGTAGAACGCCTACACTCGACGCTTTTGGAACACTATAGACTTTTAGGTGAAATGCCTGAAAACAGGAAAATACCCTACTGTGTAATGGCATATAACCATTCAATACATTCAAATTTAAAACTCACACCTTTCGAAATATTATTTGGACACACTGACAATAAAAATCCTTTTGACCTAGATTATGAAAAATCATTTTTCGAAAACTATGTAACTAACCATAAAGAGAAAATGAAACATCTGTACGACGCCCTTCATGACAAACAAAACCTCACGAAGGAAAGCCGAAATGAAAAATTTAACCAACCTCGAAAAACCAAAGTATTCAAGATAGGAGACCATGTTTACGTTAAAACTAACGCAAGAAATAAAAAAGAGCCTAGATTTGTAGGTCCCTACATCGTAGAAAAAATTCATGAACATGACACGTACGACGTTAGAAATACCCCTACAAACAGTATTTTGAAAAGACATGCCAATGACCTGATGCCTTTTACAGGACACTGCCGACCATCCTCTTCCTTATTACCTGGCGGAATTTCGAGTGCCACGTAACAATAGAGACTTTAAACGAAAATCCTGGACTATACCCTCTACAAAAAGGTAAAGCTCTTTTAAAAGAATCAGAATGGACCGTAATTAAAATTCTCGACTATACCCCTATATTGACTAATTACCATACTCTCAAAAATAATCTCATAAAATCAATATCCCTTTTAGAAAACCAGTACTATCCTATGTCACATAGAAGTTTTGTAGAATTAAAAGACATCCTGTTAAGTCATAATAACCAATTACTAATCCTTAAACAATACATTAACAAAGCTGATCAGTTGCTGAATCAATTGTTCCCTGAAATGCAAACTACTAGACAAAAACGAGGTTTAGTGGACGGATTAGGTACTGTCATTAAATTTGTCACAGGTAACCTGAACGCAGAAGACGGACGACGCTACGAAAGCATGATATCTAAATTAACACGTAATTCTGAAAAGCAAAAAAATGTTTTGTTAGAACAGGCACATATCCTTGATAATACTATATCCACCATACATGATCTTTCTGAAAATCAAAAATTACTAAATGACAACCTTAATAAATTTTTGTTAGACAACGTAGAAATCAAACGAATACTAACTGCAGACTCTACTCATTCAATAATAAATCAATCTATTCAGTCATTACAACTATTCATCAACGTTTGGCTCGAATTAGAAAATGCCATGACTTTTGCCCAAGGACAACAACTACACCTCTCCCTCGTTGATAATAATGACCTCATTCAATCCCTTAACCAGATAACCGAATCTCTGACCCAACTCCAAAATTCTAATAAAAAAAGTTTATCTCTTCCCTATCCGGCGAATTACAAATATCTTCATCTATACGAATCAATTATTACAACAAAAATATATCAAAAAGACAAAGTCTTCACGTTTATTTTTGAAATCCCCTTAATCAAACCTTTTTCTGATTATCAGTTAATCAAATTGATTCCTTTTCCTGCATATTATAATACAGATGGTAAATTCCGTATGGTCGTGCCCTCTTATAACACCCTGTTATTCACTAATGATTTCAGCGTCCCCATTGAAACTGATCGTTGCCAGCAAACCTCCGTAGGACATTATTTTTGTTCCCAAGATAACCATTTTAGCATTCCAAATTCAAAATTATGTGAAACACAACTATTATCTTTCTATGATAATCAAACATGTCAGCCATATGTTTTCGACTTAACTATAAACAAGATATTACAAATTGACACAGCTACATGGCTAATTAGTTCGCCTACTAAAACCATTTTAGACATACAATGTAGTCAGGCTACTAATAGAAAAGAAATTACAGGATCAAACCTAATACATCTGAGTCCAGACTGTTCAATTTTGATTAATCACGATGAATTACTGTTTACTATGAAATCTTCCTCTACTAAAGAAGTTACTCTAAAATTACCCAGTATCGGTAAATTGCGAGTACACCAATCTAATAATATCAATATTTCAAAAATTGACCTGTCACCTATCAATACCCAAAAATTGGTTAGAAACCAGTTAAAGCTTAGTGATCAAAAAGAAAAGTTACTAAATGATAACTCCCCGGTCACAGGTTTAAATATTAGTTCATTCATTATTGCTAGTTTATTAAGTATTATCTTCATATGTACTATATTATACTTTTATTGTAAACGTAACTCTTTCAAAGCAAAATTAATTGAAATTTTAAACAAATCGCAAGGTAAAGCGATCACACCTGATAATGTACCAAATTCATCTCTGCTGCAATGCAAAACTTAAATATTGCTTCACATATTTAAGATTCTTGGCATGGAGGAGTTATGTGATAACAATTCTCTGAAGAAGCACAGATAAAGAGTATTGTATTTCTTTTGATAATTTCTTTCCTGTGTGAAATCTTCTGCTTTTAGAGTTAGTTCTATTTTAGCTTTGCATTAAGTAGGCTGCCGGATTGAACTCCGACATTTCTGTAATTTTTAAAATAAATAGTTTTTAAAAATACGTTTGGTCGTTAAATAAACATAAATCGCGGCCCATTCGTTGAATCTAGTTGGTCAATGTGCTGTTAAAGCTAGTTTAGTCGCTGTAAAGTTTTTTGGTGTTGTACACACTTTATATAACTTTTTTTCTTCATCCACTCATCGGTGGGAGTTACTGCTTAAATATTTATCTCCAAATGACAAAGGACGGGTATTGGTAGTAAAAAGATTGGGAGACACTAGATGGTCAAGTCATGCCGATGCAATAAAAGCCTTGCATACAAACTACAAGGACATCATGGAATGTTTGAAGATTATTGCAGAAAACTTGGAAGAAAATCCAGAGACGCGGCATACAGCTCAATCGACCCTTAATAAAATGATGGAACTAGAAAACATAATTCTTTGCATTGTGTGGAATAAAATTTTAGGAGAAATCAACAAGGTGAATATTGCCTTACAATCACAATCAATAGTTTTAGGAACTGCTGTCAATTTATTAGAAGGCCTTGAACAATGTGTTCAAAACTTGAGAAATGACTTTGAATCAATAGAAAATGCAGCAAAAGAAATTTTCCCAGGTAGCATTTATAAATTTGAAAGAACACGAAGACGGAAGACTTTTTTTGATGAAGATGTAGGAGGTGGAGATATGTTGTTGGAAGGAAGCAAAAAGTTTGAGGTGGAAACGTTTTATGTGATAATAGATACACTTGTTATTTGTTTGAGAGAGAGAAAGGAAAAATATGCTATTTTAAATGAACGATTCGGATTTTTGGATAGGCTTTTGAAGATTGTTCCTGAAGATTTAAAGATAAGTGCTAAGAGGTTGCAAGAAATTTACCGAAATGATTTAGAAATATCATTTGTAGATGAAGTTCAAAGATTTCAAATTTTATTACTAACATCGGAGTCGGAGCCGGATGTTAATCTTCTGGATTCCGCTTCAACATGTTTGGAGAAGATGAAGAATTGGAGCCAATCAAAGAAAAATCTTAAGGACAGACCGATAATAAATTGTTCTTATTGCTTCAAGTTTTTGCGTGAGCAAAATATCGTTTCTGTTTTTCCCAACGTAGATATAGCCCTCAGAATTTACCTAACTTTACATGTGTCGGTTGCCCAAGGAGAACGTACATTTTCCAAACTAAAGCTCATTAAAAGCAACCTACGCTCTACAATGACTGAAGATCGCTTAAATTCTTTGGCTATAATGTCGATGGAAAGCGACATTGTAGACGTGCTTGATTTCGACGAAATTATTAAGCAATTTTCGGATCAAAAATGTCGAAAAGTTTCATTTTAATAATTTATTTTTATGCATATTAATCATTTTGTTTAATTTTTCTGGTATGTAGTATTTATTAAACAATATAATATGTTAATTTTTATTGGGTAAGCAGTGTAGTTTCATTATTGTTGACCCGACCTTGAAATGTGTGTTAAAGATATAAATCTGTAATATAAGTAATAGGCATATACTGTGAGTATCTAAATTGAAAAGAAAATTGGGGCCCACTTATAGTTCTTGTCCCGGGCCCCTTGGAGTCTAAATCCGGCGCTGTTCTAAAGTGCTATCGTGTCCTGTCGCTATCGAGTAGATCGGCCATTTTCTCACGGTAGCTACTTAGGTACCGAGAACGCCAGACGATATAAGCCTCTCTCTTCAATATATGTTGTATTTTTTTCTAATTGAAGCATCTGGCACGAATTTCAAAGTAACTAAAAGCCGATGTACTTATAAAATTTGAAAAATCAGATGCCATGCAGTTTTAAATAATCAGGTAAGTAACGAAATTTCTTACACACGTAAAAAGGCAAACCTGCTAGTTTTTAAAAGTATTTGCAAGCAATAAGTACTAACAATAAGTTTTTGCTGTTTATTACTACTTATGTACCAGCTAAGAATTAAAAACTTGTTATGTACGTGAGAAGAAAAATAAATTTTCATCTGTAATAATTAGTTTCATTGTTACGGCAAATGTTACTTTTAAAGTGACCAATATTCATGGAAATTTTTACGTTTTGCGAAATTTCGTTACTTACCTGATTATTTAAAACTGTATGGCTTTTAGTTACTTTGAAATTCGTGCCAAACCCTTCAATTGGAATAAGATACAACATATATTGAAGAGAGAGAGAGAGGCGTATAGCGTCTGGCGTTTTCGGTACCTAAGTAGCTACCGTGTGAGAAAATGGCCGATCTACTCGATAGCGACAGAAGATGGCGTACTGTAAACGTATCGAGTAAATAGAATCTCTATGCAGGCTAGCAACCAAAATAGTCGTTCGAGGTCAGGCCAAAACGATAAAGAGAGTGGTGAATTATCTGGAACTTTTTATAAAATGAATGGATTAACTTGAACTTTTACACTGGTGCGTCATCATGCAAGAGCAATTACCATACCTGAACGTCCTCCTTTTTTATAAACTTTTTATAAATTCTCAACCGAAAATGAGTTGTCTTGTCCGACAAAATATCTTAAACGTTGAAAATGACCTTTCAATGTCGCAACTCGTTAATGGAGCAAAACTGTAAAAGTGTGCCGGTGAACCACTGACTGGATTATTTGTCGACTTTAGTTTATTTGCAATTTCTAATAATTGTGAGTAACCAGGATGCGATGCAATACTTGTTCAATCTATTTCGATAACCTGATGCCAAATTGCCAATAATAGAATGAAAGTGTTAATATGATCCTAATAGCGACAAATTTTTGCCTTCCAATGATTTTATAACTTCAGGAATATTACCAATACAATTTTTTATAAGTCCCATTTTCTATCACAATAACCACATGCATGTTTAAGTTTATAAAAAGCTTTGCTTATTCATTTCTTTTGGAACGTTCATTTCTCGCGAACCAGGTAGGTACTTTAGAACATTAACCTTTAGTAAATACCGCAGTTGTAGAAACCTTGCAAAATCGTGCGATGTTTTACGTTTAACTTAATGGATTTGAGTACGTCTATGTTTATGGTATAGTTATTTAATTTCAACGAATTTTTTTGCTATTCTGCGATTAGGAATCCGGTCTTTGGCTGGCATAAAAGAATAGATAATATTATATCCTGTTTTTGTGGTTTTACTTGGGACAGTCCATACACGTTAACCTTTCATCTAGCAAAATTCATTCTCTTCTCTTCTAACCCACGTTATCGCTCTCGATTCACCTACTATGGCATATAACACCCCTTCCGGAGCCGAGTGTTCTGATTTTATGTGTAGTAACGTTAAAAATGAGCGAAACACTTCGCCTGGACTTTCCTATACATTTAAATACATTGTTTTATATTTTCCAACACTTTCGATATACACCTGTCTAGACACGACTAGTTAAAGTAAATAGTTCTTATAAGTTGTAACATCTTGAAGCGGTTGAAGAAAGACCGACCGCTGCGCTGCAAGCATAAGGTTGGGTAAAATATTCGGACTGAATCAACGGAAGGGCGGAAATTGATATTTGAAAATATATTAATAACTCGAGAAGTATTATTTTTAGCAAGAAATTACTCTTTAAAATTTTTGTATTTAGAATTTCAAAACCTTTCTGATTTTAAAGCCAAAATGCCACGTTTCCATTTAAAAAAAAGTTATTTTTTACCGTGGCCGCCATATTAAAATTGGAAACTCAAGTTTTTTTCTTAAATACAATCGAGAAGAATTTGCCCTACAATTTTGCTCTTGGGTTTGCGAGTCTATCTATTAAAATAAAAAAGTTAGCCTACACTGAACATAAACGACTAGTACAAGAATACAACTGCTGTAGAAAGTATGTGAAATTCTTCTGACAAAAAGATTATGAAGGTGCAAAAAAATCGATTTTTTGATTTTTTGTAAAAAGATTCTCCTAGAGCAAACAAAAGAAGAAATCAATTTTTATAATTTTGTAGCAAAAATTTGGGGGGGGGGGGGGGGGCAGTAGCCTCCCTAAATATTAAAGTATCAAAAAAATATTATTATATTCGGATTTTGCTATCAATGATGAGCTATATTGCTTTAACAGAAATATTTTATTGTCCCCCGTTAAATAAATAAAAGGGTACCAATTTTCAATTTTCAAAAATTCACAGAGGGCGTCACAGTGAAATTATAGCAATGAGCAAAAAACAAAATTGTAGCAGATGCCTATGTCTATCAGCTTAAAAAGTTTAAACAAAAACGTGTGGGCAGTTTTTGGGAAATATTTTTTTGAAAAATTTCAAAATTTTGGAGTGATGTCATTGCGATCGTTTTTCGTTTTTTTCAAAATTAATTATATTTCATGGTATAGTACCCTTGAAGGGCTACCAAACAAGATGTAGTTGATTCCAATCAGATAACTGGTTTTTGAGTAAATGGGCGTTAAAGTCGAAATGTTCAAAAATTCGTAGCGGCCGCCATTTTAAAGCTAGAGAGTTCGGTAAAAAATCGTTTGATTTGTCCTAAGGCCTTCTTTAATCTCCACTATTAAAATTTCCAAAATTCAGTTTCTGAAAAAATGCTACCAAAAAAACATGTCTAACTTCCGCTTCCGGTTTTGGTTTTATTTTAAAAGCTTATTTTGTCGGTAAATTTTTGATATACCCCCTCATTCCAAAGCACATCAAAATCGGTCCAGCCGTTCCGGAGATATGGAGCGTAACACACCCACCCACGCACCCACCCACCCACCCACCCACAGACAGACATTTTTTTAAAATTACTTTTTTGGGGTCCATGGACCCCCCCCCCCCGACTATTTCCGTTAAAATCTCAACTTTGAAATTTTGCATGAAATCAATACTTCCTTCCCTATACTGAAAGTATAGGAAAGTAAAAATGTGAACATTATTACACAGCCATGAAACAGGATGTATTTTTATATTTTACTAGCTGACCCGGCAAACGTTGTTTTGTCATGTATATTATTTGTAGGTTTGTCCAAAAAAATAAAAAAAAAATTTAAGGGTGGACCACCCTTAACATTTAGGGGATGAAAAATAGATGTTGTCCGATTCTCCACCCTAGCCGATATGCTCGCTAAGATTCACGAAAATCGGTCGAGCCGTTTCGGAGTAGTTCAATTACGCACCCCGTGACACGAGAATTTTATATATTAGAAGAAGATGTTAGTTTCCAAGTAAATCAAACAATTTTAGTCAATTTAATTTAACAACACATTAATGAATACCATTAGATTTTGACAAAATCTGCTTTAGTATTTCTTAACTGTGAATAATTTCTTCTTATTTTATGCATCAGGCACTCAGAAAGTAATTTTAGAAGTAAAGCACGATGCTATTTTCAAATCTAAAAATTTTGCGGTTAATCCTCTATCTTTGTGCGTCACTTCAGAAATCCAAGAGATTTGTAATGCCTCACACTCTTGTGTTTTCCCAATAGCCTTGTGAATTAATTACATGATGCATATAAACACAGATCTCATCGTCGCAGCATAGAATAAGTTTAGCGTTGGTAAAGTCACGATGCTGAAAATCTTGATATTAGTTTTTGGCACTTTTGCTATGCAAGAAGGTTTGCCTACCCATCCGCAGACTTTTCCACCGCCATCAGACGAAGGTAAGCTGGAATATGTAAGTAGCCTTGCAGATTTGAAAACCTTGTACCTAATTTGTAGGTTACTATTGGAGAGAATATACTGGTATTATACCTAGCGATGCAATACCTGGTGGCACCGACAGATCGGGTAAACCAACATACATTGGACAAATGTATAGGCCACAAGTTGGATTGCTTCCAGCGACCATATATCCTGGATCAATAAGTGCGCGTGCTTCAGCTGGTGGAAACTCGTTCACCGCGGATACTTACGTAAAGGTATTTATCATTTTTGATTAAAATTCTATTGATTTTAATACTAAATTTTTTTAGATATTGTGTAGTCGACATCCCTACAAATTTAACTGGATTCGAACAAAAAATGAAGAAACTCACTTGCTGACAAATTGTCATCTAGTTATAGGTGGTACGGAAGCAGGGTTTGTGTTAAATATTGGACGCGCTAATAATGAAATGGAGACGATTATAGGTAAAGTGTTTGCTTATAACACTCCCTTCAAAGGCCTTAGTATTCCTAACAAAGAGAAAGAAGCCATATATCAAACATATGAAATATTAACTTACAATTGTAGTTTAGGTCGATATGCTACCAACTTTACGGACGTCAGTGATTACTAATAGAATAATGCAAATTTATTTTGCAATAAGTATTATTAAATGTTAAAAACTACTTGCACTGATCAGAAATAAACCAAGATAGTTTTAATATCTTGTATTTATGACCAATTAAGCTAGGATAAAATTTGCTTTGTACTTTTACTTTTTATTTGTTCGTGTATATGTTAAATGTATAATATAATAACTATAAATGCAAATCGAATTTGTGACTGTAAATATGAAAATTTAAGAGAGAGAGAGAGAGAGAGAGAGAGAGAGAATTTAATTTGGAGCGTTTGATTGAAACCAAAATAAAGGCTTGTCTAAATAAAGAGGTATATTAAAATTAAATTCCAAAACATGTCACCAGGAGCGTGTGGTTACAATTTTTTTCTAAAAAAACACTTGCACGCCACTGTTTTAAATGTTTGGTTTGCTTTTTAAAATCCTTATTGCAATTGAATAAGAAAGCGATTTAAAAATTAAAAACAGTACAGTAGCGCACTTGGCTTTTTTTATAGAAAAATTGACCCTATTCACACCTGCACCCCTGGTGGCAGTTTTTGGAATTTAAGTATAACCAAAAATGTTATAACGCATGAGAAATTGCAATAGAATATTTCAAGCTCTCGAAAACTAAGCTATTACGAACACATTTATAGGAAGTTTTTGTCTTATTTTTAGGTAAGGAATCTACCTCTGAGCGAGGGCCCATGTTTTTCAAAACATCCTGTATACAAAGCTTATACCTCAGAAGGTTTATACATACTTATATGAAGACCTACTTTATGTTGGGATTTTATGATTCAAGCTTCGTCCAGTCCTCCTAGCGCATATGCCACATTATTATTAATTATTGTCCAATGTGCCTTGACGCTGTACGTATGTTCTCTTCAGGCACGTAGCACCCATATCAGTCATTATATGCAGTACCGTTTTAGTCCACATTATCACCATAAGCATACCGTTAGATGGCAGCATTTTCTGACTTAAAAAATGCATTTACTGACGTCAAAATATTATCTATATTTTAAAAACATTTATTGACCTTAAAAATTCATATATTGAGGCCTGAAAATAATTTATTTGTACTTATGGAATAATGTTTTCATTCTTTTATTATTTCACACAATTTGACGTTTCTTAAAAGCCAACAATAACGTTGTACTCATTACAACACTCAAACATTACAGGGGGACAACGGGTGTTCTAGTGGTTAGAGTCCCAACCACTAGAACTAGACTCCCAACGGCAGTAGGTTCGAATCCTCTGCCCGTCGGAAGTTTTTCTGAATAAGTTAAACCCGGCGTGTTCATGGACGGTGTGTGTGGTGTGTATGTTGGGTTGCATGTCTTTTCGGGGTGGGGCATGTTAGACTGGTGAATAGCGCTAAGTTCGCTTAGCCCGGGTAAGGGGGTGGGATGGGAATCATGGTGCTCACGCACAGCCTCATAATTCTAAAAAAAAAACATTACAGAATTAATAAACTTGTGAAAAAGTAATATATAGTGAGGTGTAGTAGATTAGTGCCAGCTGTTGGATAGTTGATCGTCACGGTTGCCCTTTCAATTCGTGTTCATACTTTGTTACATCTACTGGGTTTGAAAATGCTAATTTTTGCGAATCTAGAGGCCTAAATTTGATCATGGGGGCGAACTCGAAGATATAGTTTTAAAAAAATACATACAGTATCCGAAATGATCTCTCAAATTCTAATCCGTAGGGCGCGATATCGTCCAAAATTGCAAAAAGGCACAAAAAATATTTTCCAAAAATTTGATTGTCTCTGAAAATTGCTTTATGTTTTCTTTACACTGCATTCTAAGCTTATATTTCAACATTTTCCAATGATTTTTATACAATCGAAAGCTTATTCTCTCTAGATTAACAAATGCTACAGAATTTGTTTAAACAATACATTCGCGGTGGTTGCATGGCGGAGAACTGCGGATGCCAGTCATACGGTATTCAAAGTTAAGCACTGTCCGCTCTGGTCCCCACTCGGATAGGTGACCAATATAGGGGTATATCTGCAACCAACCGTGCTTCGGAGGGCACGTTAAGCCGTCGGTCCCGGTTGTCATACTAACATCTTTGGCAATCGTAAACCATTTAGTGGAACTTCTTCCTCTTTCGAAGGGTAAGGTCAGCCTTCTGCCCGGCATACGTGCAAAGAGGGCTCACAGAACCCGCACTAGCTGCGGGTATTAAACATACCATTGGCCTATAACAAGAGGAAGAAGAGAATACATTCGCGGAAAGTGTACTGTAAATTTCAGCATCGAGCTACTTTTATACTGACTTGCAGATAGCTATATAGTTCTGCGGGTCGAAAATCCCAGAAGAGAATAGAGAGGTTTTTAGTGAAGAAAATTTCTCGGTTGCGGTAGGTGTAGGAGATACGATTTTTTGTAAAGCGCACGGCTTTAATTTTTGAATTACCTACCGTCCACACTGTCGCTTAATGAAAAGGGCTACCCGCGCATCGCATTGTTTTGCTATTGGTGAAGTGCATGTCTTCAGCACGATATTCTTGGGCTGCGGTAATTGTTATTATTGCACATTATAATACCTAAAGTTCCTCCTTCTCTCTTCCTTGATTGCTTGTCTCAGTTTGTTTAAAATTTGAGTATCTCTCTATATATTAAATCCGGTGCCCTTCCCTCTGTTTCAGCTTTTAGTGTACTACACTGCCAGACACCACGTATTTAGGATCCTTAACATACGGTTCAAATTTGTTTGTACAGCAGCCCGATGCTGCATTCGATAGAAATTTGCCACCTTAGAGGTCGGCGTATACTCTGACGATAGCTCGCACTTAGTGGGAAGAACAAGTGTTGGGTCGGAGTACGCTGACAGATTACTTCATCGGCCTGGGTTCCAGTACAACGCAGTGATGTACACAACGCAGAAGAGAGACGTAGGTCAAACCATGTTAACAAAATCGCGATTAAAGAAAATATTTCACTCAGTTAAGGATTACGTATAAATTGCATTGCTGCTGAAACTTCAAAAGGGCAGATATCTGGAAATGCGGTTAGTATTACCTATAATTATTTCCTTACCCTCGGGTACTGCAGTACCACTGATACTAAAAAAATCTACACACTGTGAGCAATAACAGGGATCAAAGACACACACGCCTTTACGCTGTTTGAAGAGTTTCAAATGTGACAATTACAATTTAAAACACCAACGAACGGGGCCAATTGCAATAGAAAAAGTAGGTATATTTATTTTAAATAGTTGCGAAATAGATTATTTCCTTTGATAAAACTTAATAAAAGTAATACCAAAATGGGCATAAAAAGAAAAATTAGAAGTGACAATCTAAGTTGTAGCCATGATAACCTAGAAATAGCCAAACTGATTCAAAAAAGTTTATTTTTTAAACAAGATTAACAAAAAAGCGTGGGGCGTAGCCCACGGGTTTTGCTAGTGTCTAGTAATAATACCATAATATCGTAATAAATCTCATTTGCTATTAAATACTCGTGTAATACAGAGTAGACAATTATTTTTTGTGTTTATAGTTTTATTTGGAACAGTCCACGTTTATCTTTCATGTACAGGGAAGCTCAGTCCTAAGCGACTTTACCGCTCTCGATTATTGCACAAGAGCACTACTGGAGCCTAATATTCTTTTCTCATGTATAGTTTTAGAGCTAGGTTTTATAGTGAATAATTTTTATACTGTAATTTTTAAATGTAACGTTTCTTAAATAAAACACACATAATATTCGACTGCCGTAACTAATTGAGAATTTGGGTCAAGACAACTTCGGCCAAAGAGTAAGGGGAACACGCCTTAAATAAGGATCGTGAACACATGTGCTTGAACTGTTGAGATCGTTTTTGCATGCTGAGTGGTTTAGCATGCTTTTGGTTTGCTTTGCATGAAACTGTGTGATTTACCTGTAAAATTATCTAGTGTACTAGTGGTTAATTAGTAGATGGTCAGCATGATATTCTGGTAGTTGTAACTACTGTGTTTACTTGTTTGGAAGGCGAGAGCTCTCGAGTTTTGGCAAGGTGTACTTGTACAAGTATGGTACATCTTGGATCCTGTGACATGATACGCGCTATGCAATTCTCGCGATGTTACAATGACACAGGCGGTCGGCGTTCCACCTTCATTGATCCTTTTGGTCGTACAGCAGTGCAAACTGGTTTACAGGTCTGAATATTGACGAGACAGATTGATTATTCACTGGCAAGTAATGTGGAAGTAATTACCAATGAGATGTAGCCAATCAAAGCGTAATGAGATGTCTGAAGTACTGTAAATTATCCATTCCGCCAAGGCGTAAGGGGTGGGCCCTCCAGTGAGTTAAACCACAGTATATCAGACAGCAACAGATTAGTAAGCTTTTTTTCTTTGTTTCATGTTTACATATGTGACGCCGCTTTTTTTTGCGACCCTTGTCGGTCATTGGCGCCTGCACGACTCCATCCCTGGTTACAAGAAACGTATGAAGCCTGGTTAGTGCTGAACGATCTTGGGTTTAAGTAGCCTTATACGTGCTTTTGCCGTTGACTAAGAAAATTGTTAACCGCAAATAGCGGTCCTAACAATAATAACGTTAAAAGTTAAAACTGTGAAACATTATTGCACATACACACAGCTATGGCATGTGATGCAGTGGCGGCTCGTGGTGTGGTGTACTGGGAGGCATTTTAAAGTATTTTTTTGGAATAAATTTGTTTTAGGTAGCCTTATATTTCAAACCCATCCTTTACCTTGGCAAAATGATCTATTTTTACCAACATTTTCATTGAATTTTTAATAGAATTTCGATAAGCACTCTCTAATATAATTATTGTAAATTGATACCCACATTGCCAGTGTGTCAAACTGCACAAAATTTTGCATGTGGTTTAGGTACCGATAAAAAATGTGTTTGAATTTTAGTTTCTAAATGTTTGCAGTCAATATCACACAATAAATTATCACAAAATAGCAGACAGTGGAAACAAGAGAAAGCATTTTCGTACATGGCATTCACAATCCAAAATTATTTTGCACGGACATCGTACAACACTACTAAATTATGATTACACAACCAATAACTGTTTTCACACTACTACGTCGTGTACGTGCGAATCCCGCAAATTAGGCGGCTATTGGCATGCGCTTATCACGGACAGCTGACAGCATAATTCTCGGAAGTTGTGGGTTCGGGAACCTGAAGTCTTTAATACGCAGATACTTCTATCCTCTTTTAGCTTGTGTAATATGAATTTTACCGCAATGAGCTTTCTATTTCACTCTTATTCATTTGAAGGCCTTTTAAGCCGGCGGCTTTATTCGGTGGCGTATAGCTGAATTGGGGACTGACAGCCAAATGACCCTCGCATAGATTTTTATTGCGCGCGAAATACTTAAACATTCAAACGTTTTCGGATCCTGCGGCAGCTCTTTAATAACCGTTCTCGCATAGAAATCTCATACAAAAGTTAACTATAAAGTATTTTTAAATATTATAGTGTATAATATGTTATGTACTAAAAAAAGTAATTAATTATTTTTTGATGTTTCATTGGGAGGTCAATGACAATTTGACCCAATGGAGAAACCGTCGCTGATGCGATGTATTGTTATGTTTCGTCAGTTTACAAGCAAATCAAAGAATTTTAGTTAATTTAATTCAACAAAACGAGAATGAACACCAATAGATTTTGACAAAATCCGCCTTAGTATTTCTTAGCTGTAAACAATTTCTTCTTATTTAACGTATTTTAGGACAGGGCACGATGCTATTTTCAAATCTAAAAATGTTTGGTTATTCCTATCTCTTTGTGCGTCACTTCAAAAACAGCCTCTATCTTACGTTTTCGTATTATTACTGTATGTTTATACGTTCTGGTTAATAAATTAACAAACATAAACAAGGAATTTGTAAATTCCCATAATCTTGTGGTTTTCCGATAGCCTTATCAACTGAGATGTATAAAAACTCGTAGAGATATCATTCACCGCATTATGTGTACATTAACTTCAGGGCTGGCAAAGTCTCTAATAAGACAGACGATGTTGAAGGTTGTGATTCTAGTTTTTGGCAGTTTTACTATTCAACAAGCTAGCAGTACGCCTACCCCTTCGCCGATTTTAACATCGTCGTCGGAAGAAATTTCAGGTAAGCTGGAAGACTAAACCGCCTTGCAGATCGGAAAAACTTAGTATTATTTGCAGATTACTATTGGAGAGAGTATACTGGTATTATACCCAGCGATGCAATACCAGGTGGCACCGACAGATCAGGTAAGCCAACATACATTGGACAAATGTATAGGCCACCATTTGGATTGCTTCCAGCGACCATATATCCTGGATCAATAAGTGCACGTGCTTCAGGGGGTGGAAAATCGTTCAGCGCAGATACTTTCGTAAAGGTTTGTATAATTTTTGCATAAAATTGTATTGGTTTTTAGACTCAATTTTTCTAGATATTATGTAGTCGAAATTCCGACAGATATTACTGGATTCCAACACGGAATGAAGACTCTCACTTGCTGACGAATTGTCATCTAGTTATAGGTGGTACAGAGGCAGGGTTTGTGTTAAATATTGGACGTGCTAATCATGAAATGGAGACGACTATAGGTAAAGTGTTTGCTCATCACACTCCCTACAGAGGCCTTAGTATTCCTAACAAAGAGAAAGAAGCCACATTTCAAACATATGAAATATTAACTTACAATTGTGATTTAAATCGATATGGCACCAACATTACGTACATCAGTGTTTACTAATTGCATAATGCAAAATTATTTTGCAATAAATATTTTTCCTTCTTTATAGTCAGTATTTTATATTTGGGTTCAGTTTGAACATCGGCCGAGGACAGACGTGCAACAGCGCAGCTCTGGTTTCTAAAAGTAAAAGCGAGGGTTTTCGCCGTTTAAAACGGTTTTTTAGTGCAATTCGATTCGATCCTATAGTGAACATCAAAAGCAGGGTTCGTGAATTGATACCTGTGGCCCAAAGTAACAGGTAAAACAGGTAAAAGCATAGCGCGTCACGAAGATCCTTTGTTCGGCCAGAGCAAAGCAGGTGCATTTGTGCTTTTGAGTGTTTAGTGCGGCAGTGCTCAGGGACAATCCAACAAAGAGGCAAGAAATACCGGAAAGGAGAGGTGGAACACCTGGATTACCTGCTCATCTAACAACAGGTGAAAGGAAGCCGGTTAACCAGCAACTACTAAAAAGATAAGTACATACTCAATAAGATAGAATAGGCAAGTAAAAATTAATACCTTGTAGAAAACATATAGAATTCCTCCAGGATAGTGGTAGATCAGGGGGGCATAGATATTAAACAGCAAATTAATTGTAAAAAGTAGGAGCTTTATTTTATCTTATTTCATTAGCTTTGCAATAGGGTCGATTCTTGCTAAACACCGCAGCCAAGAACCCAAACAAATTCCGGGAATAGGGTGGCCAAGCACAAGGGTCGTGAGCAGGTACCTAGTAAACTTCTAACAAAGGGCTTTTTATGTAGCAGGGGAGAAAGAACCGTTTACAATTTAAACAAGCTATTTAAAATAAGCCGGACCTATTGAATTTCAAACCGAGGGTTAACACAGGAATAAAAACTTTAAATGAAAATTTTAAAATACTCTGTTAAACGTAGTAAATTTTATTTGATTATGGAGTTAATTAATTAATGATACTAGCATAGTGTAATGTGTAAGGTGTAGGTATGTATGTATGTATATAGGTATAGGTTATATGTATATATAATCTAACGGCGCAAATATAAACGGAAGTGTACACACCAGCAAACCAACGGAAATCATCAGAAGCGGCACAGTACCTACCATGGAACAGGAAACAGTATATACGGACAGACACAAATTGACAGTGCGGAAAATCCCAGGAGATGGAAATTGTTTATTCACCTCAATAGCAGACCAGAACGCGAATGTTACGGCGACGCGAGAACAGCTCAAACAGCTCAAACAAGAAGCTTTCATCTTAAGGAAAAAAATAGTGTCACACATCAGAGAAAACCCACAAAATTTCCAATTGCAACTGGAGGAAAATGTAAGAAACTTGGCTCCGCTCTACGACCACCTAGCACATGCACCGAATACTCAAACTACTCCAACTAAACGCGGGGGAAGAAAACAATTCAGCGGCACATGAAATTCTAGAAGGGAAAACAATAACCAAACGACTCACTACATCAAGAATTAAATATTGGGCACATATTCTGAGAAGACATGCCAACCATCCTCTCCAGCAGGCTTATGCCATGCAAACAGAAGAAAAGAAGATCGGAAGACCATGCTATACGTGGAACACATCATTGGAACGGGACATCCAAAACACCGGCATACCTCAGCAGATATGGGAGGAATGGGCAAGAAGAAAAGAGGATATACGAAGAGAGACAAGAGGAATCTATGCAATAATGGAAGAATCGGATCAAGAATCGATTGAAGAAGAACAGGCAAACGGAGAAGAGGAGGCAGAAAGACGGTGAATAAGGGGAAAACAAAGTAAGAGGAACACAAGTACGCACCAGGGGGAAAGAAAACGACGAATAAATACTGGTCAACTGCAGAGGGGAAATTTAGAAAAGAAGGAAGTATAATCGAGCTGCGGGAACTTTACAATTAAGTGACAATAAAGTTTAAATAAGTTTTGGGGTAAATATTAAGCAGCTTATTAGTCATTAGGAAATTAAGATATTTGTAGGATATTTGTGGGTAGCAATACCACCCGGACGATACGTAATATTAAGTAGTTTATTAGTTATTAGGAAATTAAGATATTTTCAACTTGTAATCTTAGAACAATAGATACGTGTGAAATAAGAACAATGTGAAACTTTGATACCAAAGTTTATTAAGTTAAAATGCATAATCGCATAATGGTCTTGGTTGCGTACTCAAAAACCCCATTGATGCGTAGCCTACTAACTACCCGGTGTTGCAGCAGCGGTGTCTTGCGGTATGCATTGCAGACATGCTAACGCGGCTCAACACCCCACCCGATCCCACCTATCACATAAATTCCTACCCACCTTACTGGCATGGGGTGGGCCTGGCGTAATCCAGGATCGACCCTCGTGTCAGCTCCATGCCAGATGATGATGATGATGATATAGTCAGTATTTTATATTTATCTGTACTCATTTAATTGTAAGTAGATAAACCTTCTTGCGAATTGTGACTCATGCAGATTTTGTATTTAGACGCAAACATATATTTTGATATATGACTTATTCGTGAATGTTGGTCTGAAATACCAGCAGTGATAAAAATTACTCACACTGTTTACAAATAAATTAAGATAATTTTAATATGTATTGCATTTATGGTCATAAACTATAATAAAAATTACATAGAAATATTACTGTTTTATTTGTTCGTGAATTTGTTAAATGTACAATAAGTCTAGACGCAAATCGATTTAGTGACTGTAAATGCGAAAATTTAGGAGGGAGCAAATTGAATTTGATCGAAACCAAAATGAAGGTTTGTATAATCAAATTGTAAATTCTCGAATCAAAATGTGAAAAGTTCGATAAAAAGCAGTTTGTAATTTAAGTTTCTAAAACAATATTTCTTTCTTACTAAACCTACCTTACCTTGAGTTAACATATCCAAAGTATATGTCAGAATACGAGGATCGTTCGAAATGTACGTGGCCTAACACAGAGATGGCGCTAATTCGGCGGAATTTGCATTACCATTTTTCAGAACCATTCTTTCTTAGATTAAATATGACAGCATAGAGCGATCTGTCAATTAGTTTGTGTTTGACAGTGCGCCAAAGTGACCGTCTCGAGTGGTTTCGTAAATATGGAAAAAACTGAGTTGCGAGCAGTGATAAAGCACTTTCATTTGAAAGGCATAACACCAACCGAAATCAAAGCAGTGGTCGTGTGAGCTCAAAGGACGAACCCCGCAGTGGGCATATCAAATGGCAGTGTGCACAGAATTTTAACTGAAGAATTGAAAATGAAAAAATGCTCTTGGCGTTGGGTGCCGCGTTTGCTCACACCAGAGCAAAAACTGAATAAATCGTTTGATTGTTTCTCGTGAATTTTGGCACGTTTTCGTCGCAATCCTAAGGACTTTTTGCGCCGTTTCATAACCGTCGATGAAACCTGGGTCCATCATTACACTCTCGAAACCAAGGAACAGTCCAAACAATACACACACGAAGGTTCTCCGCCACCGAAGAGGGCAAAAACGGTTTTGTCAGCAGGAAAGGTTATGGCAACTGTATTTTGGGATTCTCATGGAATTATCTTCGTCGACTACTTGGAAAATAGAAAAACAATAAATGGCGAGTATTATGCCAATTTGTTGCAGCAATTGAGCGACAAAATCAAAGAGAAACGGCCTCATTAGGCGAAAAAGAAAGTGCGTTTCCATTAAGATAACGCACCTGTACACACGTCTGCAATCGCTATGGCCAAAATTCATAAATTGGCATTCGAATTAGTGCCCTATTCGCCAGATTTGACTTCCAGCGATTTTTATCTATATCCAAACCTAAAAAATGGCCCGGCGGTAAAAGGTTTTCATCCAATTCCGAGTTAATCGCTGCTGTAATTAGCTATTTTGAGGACTTGGGTTCATCTATCTACAAAGACGGCATTGCTGCTTTGGAGCATCGTTAGAATAAGTGCGTTACGCGAGCAGGAGACTGTATTGCAAAATAAAATTATTTTCTGCCCAGAAAACTTGCGTTTTCTTTGTTGTACATTTCGAATGATCCTCGTATATCTGAATATTTTTTGCTAGAGATGATTCAGCAAATAAGAAATTGTTCATGTGGTTATGTAAATACCTTTATTTATAATAAACGATAAGTTTAGACTACTGCAGCTAAACTGTGTGTATACTATACAGGGTTCGTCACCTAAAACTCCCCAGACCTGTAACTTTTTTTCCTTCCTCGCTATACGTAGTATAGCTAGAGGCGGGTAATGTATTCGTCAAAATTTCGAAAGTTGAGGTTTTGACGGAAATGCACGTTTTAGGGTTCGAGAATACCGAAAAACCCAATTTCGTTATGGTGTCTGTGTGAGTCTGTCTGGCTTAGTGTGCGTGTCTGTGTACACTTTACAGCTCAGACAAATAACGCAAAAAAACTCGATGTAGGCTTAATAGATTGGTAGTCACACTAGTGCGAAACCTCACCAAAACGAGATTGGTCCGCCCAAAAAGAGGTGGTGGGGAAGGGTGTTATATTTCAATATAAACGCGCTGGAAAGAAAGCTCAGTTTTGTATTTTACGCATGTCGAATAGTTGATCTGCGCAAGTTCGATGTTTGTACCACCCCCACCATCGACTTTTTGTTTTTTTTTGTAAATTTAGGAATTTCGACTTCAAAACCGGTATGGACATGTTAAATGACCAGAGAAGCGATTTCCCATTGAGAAAGGATCTATACGGTGTGTCATTTTGGCTGTTTACCGGAACAGTTTAATTAAATATTTTCAATAAAAAACGTCTGATCACTTTTAAAGAAATAGATAATCTGCTTCCAGCGGATAAACATTGTTTTGCAATTATAAAAATACGAGACATTATAAAACCAGATAACTCCGTCAAAAAATAAGAGTAGTGGGGAAGGGTGCTTTACTGCAATATGGACGCGCTCGAAAAACAAGCTCAGATTTGTATTCTGAACATTTCGAATAACTGATCTGCACAAGCGCGATCTTCCTACCACCCTCGGTCACCCCCACTGTCGTTTTGTTGTTTGTTTAAACATTTAGGAATT
Organism: Ctenicera cuprea; assembly: GCA_958336395.1. NCBI lineage: Eukaryota > Metazoa > Arthropoda > Insecta > Coleoptera > Elateridae > Ctenicera > Ctenicera cuprea. The sequence goes on along the minus strand of OY284495.1, from coordinate 15,074,473 downwards.
TTAACTTCAAAATTGATATGGACATGTTAAAGGACCATAGGAACGACCTCCCATTAACAAAAGACCTATAGGGGTGTTCTTTTGGTCGTTAACCTAATTAAATAATTGCCAAATTGTTGACCATTTTCTGAAAAATTGATTTCTGCTTTAGATTTATTTTTAAATTCTTTTTAAAAATTTATGACATTTTTTAAATTTTCATATAACTGCCAAAAATCGAAATATTTCTAAAAAATTTCTAAACTTAAAAAATATTTTAAAATTTTTTAGTCGTTTTAATAAATACGAGAAAGGTCCCGTGGCGGTTACTTGACAGTTTTTTTAATTAAAGAGCTATCATGACGAACGTAGTATTAAATGGTAGATAATTTAAAACTCTTCCAAAATAGCCACTGAAAATCGAAAAACAATTGACAGTTAAAAAGTTGTTGTTCATCTGAAGCTGATTTGTTCATATTATTTATTTGAAAAGTTTTAGACCTTCAATTGATTTATAAGACTAATATGATCGATTACATTATTGGTTTATAGAGGGTGTTCAGACATTTTTATATTCTAATTGTCCGTTTAAAAATAAGACGAAAAGGTCCTATGAACAAGTTTTCAAAAATGCTTCCCTGAAGAGTTACAGGCGGTTGAAGATTAGCTGTAAAATGTAGGTTTTCATGAATAGCTTTCAAAAATAATTTTATGACGTCGGATAACAATGCCACTTAACGACGCAGTTAGCGTAGCTGTTTTAGTCTGTCGACTTACCAAATTATTTGCCTGTATTTGATTTAGTTGCCACAAGAGTAGTCTTTATGTTGGTTATATACAAGGTTTATATCAAAGAATGTTTATACGTTCTGTACCAAGGACTATTGTATGCTGGGATTTTATATTCAAGCTTTACTCATTCGCCCTAGTGCATAGTAGTCCAGGCAATGAAGACATAAAAGGGGGCTTTCGCTACAAAAGGTCAAGGAAAGTTCTAATTTGGTAGATTTGTACAGTTTGATGTCCTCATTAATATTCCGAGTTTGCGACCTTGAGCGACCGCCGCTCGCGCCGCCATTTTGGAAAAATGGTACCGAAAACCAGTTTTTCGAGAATATCTTCTTTCCAGCCCCACCTAGGTTAAAAATAGCTATTACAAAAATTATAGAGCATAAAATTTCCTGCAACTTTTGTAGGAAACATTTTTCAATCAGATGAATAGTTCACGAGTTACAGCGGAGTTAAGCTCAGCAAATTTCTACAATTCGCAAAATCGCAACAGGCTTGAAGTGTTCTGTTATCTGCACATGCTGCCATGGAGACGCGTGTGAAAACAGCGCAGAGATTTTTACGGGCTCTGGAGAAGAAGAAGAAGAAGAAGAAGAAGACGACGACGACGAGAATGAAGACCTGACCGTTGCGAAATTATTAGCACACGAGGTCGAAGAAGACAACGAAGATGAAAACTTGGAAGAGGAGGAAATAAATTTGCAAGAAGATATTGATATCAGTGAGCCTGGACCATCTAGGGCATCGAAACGGAAGAAAAGACAACAGTAAATAACGAATCGTGGATTAGGCCTACTGGGGATACCACATGAAAAAAAACGCGCCTCTCACTCTACCTCATGGTGGTACTTAAATGAGTAAAAAACGGTGGTACATATTAAGTAATCGATATTTACTGAAATTTCGAGAAAAAATGTTGCGATTTTGCGAATTGTAGAAATTTGCTGAACTTGACTCCGCTGTAACTCGTGAACTATTCATCTGATTGAAAAATGTTTCCTACAAAAGTTGCAGCAAATTTTATGCTCTATAATTTTTGTAATATCTATTTTCAACCTAGGTGGCGCTGGAAAGAAGATATTCTTGAAAAACTGGTTTTCGGTACCATTTTTCCAAAATGGCGGCGCGAGCGGCGGTCGCTCAAGGTCGCAAACTCGGAATATTAATTAGGACACCAAACTGTACAAATCTGCTAAATTAGAACTCTCCTTGACCTTTTGTAAGTCAGAACCTACCCATTGCCTGGCCTATAGGCCACATTAATATCAATTATTGTTTGGCGTGCCTTGATAAGCTGTACGTGCGCCCTCTTCAGGCACGTACTCCCATATCAGTCAATATTTGCAGTACGGTTCTACTCCACACTACTACCATAAGCATACCGTTAAGTGGCAGCATTTTCGACTTAAAAATTCATTTATTGACGTCAAGATTTCATTTATTAACGTCAAAAATTCACATATTGACGTCTGAATATAATTTATTTATAGTTGCCGCATTATAAATTGCCTGAACGATTTTCAGATGTCAAGATATGAATTTCTGACGTCAAAAATTCGATTACAGGATTTAACAGATAATTATTTGTATCCCAAAATTGGATAAAATTTTTTGACTTCAAAAAATCAATACCCGAAGCGTGACATTTTGTTTGTGACGTCTAAAATTCTCGGTTGCCTTTGCCCACGCGCTATCAATTCGCATTTTCATTTTCTATTTTTTCTGGCGTTTTCGCAACAATTATTAATATACTAATACATGTGAAAATCCCAAAGTATTTTTATTTTTATATTTATAAACATCTACTTCGAGATTTTTTCTATTTTATCAAAGAGTTATTTTAAATAGTGGAACCCGTAGGCTTTGTCCCCTGTTTTTTTTTTTAATTTATTAGTAGATGTAAAACATGTCGCGTAGCATGCTGCTCGTAGGCATATGACGTGCCGCTTGGCCTAACCTACATCTCTCTACGAAAGCGGTTTCTTGACTGAGAGTCAGACCGTGCAGCCAGCAACGAATAGAAAGTCGGCGGCCCGCGACTTAATCAAGAACTTTAATAAAGTGGAAGGGTTCGCGTTTAATCTACAGGGTGTTCATTTGACAAGTTTCACCCGAAATATGAAAATATTCAGAAGAGATATTAGATGAGTTTTGTGGCAGCTTTTCAGGTGTCATTGGGGACACATCTCAATATTTTTTCCGATACTCTTAATATTACGAGTGAAAACTTTTCAAATGAGCAACCTGTGCTGTGAGCCATTAAATATATAATCAATGCTTATACGTGCGACATTTCAGCCGCTGTTATCGTTACCGTTTCGTTACTGGTGCCATGAGAGAATGAGAATGAAGCTGTATTATCTATCTACAGGGCTGTCACTTTATTGTGGCTTACCATTGGTATTATGAAAACCCTAAGAGATAATTGACAGAAAAAAGTTTTGTATGTTTATGGCTTTTAATAATATTTAAACATATTTGTCATAACGATAACTAATTCCTGAAATAATATGAAACAAATTTTTTTATATATGCATAACGCTTAGCAAAATAATGCCATACCCTGAATTGCTAAATTTTTGTTTTATCTTATGTAAATTTCTTTCGATAGAGAGAAAAACTTTTAAAACAACATGCCGTATGTCACAAAAGCTACATTTGCATGAAATTGCTTTAATAATAATAATAATAATAACCTTCGCTCTGTCACCTTGCATGCTAACATTTCCTTAACAACTCCAATTAGAACTTTTGGACAAAATTTGACACCTGTAGGTATGATAATGGTGTTCCTTGCGCATAGACACTCACAAACTTCTATCATTAGAAGGAATAGTTGTATTTTATTATCATCATAAATTTTGAAGCTATACCATCACACATTACAACGATTTTGTTTAGTTGTTTAGTATAGCTACTATACCTAAAGTGAATTCTGTTAAAAGTTTTAATGGTCTGCTATATTTATATAAATTAAGTCACGTATATGTAAAGTTGAATGTGATTTGTGACATTTTTGTTTCCACCAACTTCAAAATAATCGTAAAGAGGTACTTAGAAAAAGTAAGTTGTGTTCGTTAATAAAACTGATTTGAAGCTTTGTTAATATTTAATATTATTATTTACTATAATTTTTTAATTGTTTACTAAGGAGAGGGCGGTAGAGTAGACGTTAAGGTTGCTGGCTATATTTCACCAAACGTGCCGAGTTCGATTCTCGGCGAACTCCACCTTTGATGTATGTATGTGTTACCATAGATTAATAATAAGGAGTTATTAATCTATGGTGTTACTTATGCATTTTAGAGGGGGTTAAACCACAGTAGTTGACGCTTCATAAAAGTTGTTTCAAAAAATTATTTATAATTGTTGATACTGGATTTAACAAAAAATAACAAAATTAAAAACATAATTCGATATGGAAAGCAGCTCGTGTTAAATCAAGTTAAAAATTTTAGCATATACAATTAATTTTATAAATACAGGAAAATTGAAACTGTTGAATTCATTTTTATCGCTAACTATTAAAATATGTTGTTACGAAACGTGGTACTACATTATCTAATAATTAATAACATTTTTTTTGTAAAACTGCAGTATTAAATCTTAAGTAAACTAGCTGATAAAGTCGATATCTTTGCGGAGATCTAATTACAGCAGGCCAATATCGCATGATTGTAAAATAGCGTGCGAATTATGGCCTGGTACGAATGTTTCCTTAACTGAAATAATTTCTAGAAAGTATTCCTAAGTAATTGTTTTATGAAGAGTTGTCTAACAGTGCTATGATTAATTATCTGTAAGGCAAAAATGAAAAGAAATATAAGATTATTTTCTTTTACCATCTAAACACGTTGATTGGTGAATATTTAAATGGATAAGTCAGAAAGTTATATTTTTTTAAATGCAACACTCGGTATAATATTTAATATTTGGATTGCTCCTTCAAAGACGATTCTATCTATACCATGTTTCATAAATCTGCCATGGGTCTATCAGGCCTTTTTGTGCCAAAAAAACAGGTCATGTTTGTGACGCTATTGTGACGTAACCCTTTGATATTTTTGTTTGCGGTTTTCGCCAAAAACTGTTACTTTCTGATGCATGTGTCAAGTTGGTAACAAAATGCAAAATAATACCAAGTGATCATGAAACGCAAAGCTTTTGTTTATCTCAATTTTTTCAAACCGAACACCCTGTATCGGATGGTACAGGGCGATAGCCCTTTAAAAGAGGTTTTCAGTGATATAAACTTTAATGGGTGTATTATGCACGGATTTGCGGCAGTTTAACAATGAATTAGAAAATATTTCCGGTAAATTTTAATAATGATCTTCAATTGTATTTTTTTCGAATTATTGTTCAAATCGAGGTTTAATTCCAAATTTTATTTATTAACAAGAAGTTGAACACAACAAAACGCACCAACTACAGTGCTCAAAAATATCCCTCATTTTCCATCATGCACAACCTCATCTTCGGAACGAAAGACCTCCTAACATGTGCCAGCATCTCTGTGTTGATGCCTTGGAAAGCTGCTCTTATTCTTTCATGCGTATCGTCCCTTGTAGGGCGCATCATGTAAACCTCTTGTTTAACATAGCCCCAAAGAAAAAAAAACAATAGGGGTTAAATCAGGAGATCGTGCCGGCCATAAGACAGGTCCTCCACGACCGATCTTCTTCTTTAAATGCTTCATTGAGTAATTGTCAGCCACAGGTCTAAAGGACGTGAAAAATGAGATTTTAATGAATTAGGAAAACACCACTACGAAGTTTTCTTTTGGTCGTTTACCTGAACAGTTTAGTTGGATAATCGCCAAAATAAAGACTATAACCAATAAATAATGAAATCGATTTTAGCTTTCAACGAAAATATGGTTTACAAACAATTAACAAATACTAAATTAAACTACCAATCAAAAAAATTGCATACAATTTTCCTACTCTAAACCTTTTTAAATTTTCAAAAACTTTTAAAATTTTTCATATACAGGGTGTTGCAGCCCGCTGTAATTGGTCGATTGCAGGTTAAGTATTAGAGATAGAGAAAACTTTTTTAAATAAACGTTATTCGGGGTTGTGTGTACTATCACATAAAAATATTTTGCATTATACAGGGTGTCTAATATCAGAGTAGCATAGCAAACTTATATTTTTTTGAATTAAACACTTTGTATATTTTTGCAAATTATTATTCGCCTTTTAATTTTCGTTCTGTTTGTTTTTTGCTTTTCAATTCCGTTGCGGTGTTGCCAAGTTATTTAATTTTTTTCTGTAAATTTGTCATTTGCAGTACTTAGTAGTAAAATCTGCACAAGCCGTATTTTTACAGATTAAACAATTTTTTTCTGGAAAATATTAGTCAAGACCATGTACGACTTTTTCAAATATTTCAAAATTGAATTTGGTTTCACAGGCTGTTTGTTGCTGCGGTCCAAAGTTTTCCAACTTTAATGTGTCATAACTTGATTTTTTTAAAGAAAACTTCCAAATTTTTATTTAATTTTTGAATTTTATTGTAAATTTCCCATCAAACGTCTATTACATTCTCTATACCTATCTCTACTAGTTTTCCTTGTTTTATTTATTTTAATTTTATTTAGACAATCTTTTCAAGTTTACCGCGCAGTATTACTTTAAAACAAATGAAACGTGATTTGAGAGAGAAAACTTTAATTTTATTTAAACATTTACATTACATTACAGCTTGTTAGAAGATGTACCACTAATAACTAGAAGAAATATGTAGCTACAACATAATGGTGCTCATGCACATTATAGCGCCGCAGTACGGGAGTGGTTAAATCACAGATTCGAAAACAGATGAATAGGAAAGGGAAGACCGATGGTTTGGCTAGCCCGATCTCCAGACTTAACCCCGTTGGAATTCTTCTTATGGGGTTACATAGAAATCTGGTGTATCAGGAACTTCCAACTACCTATGAAAACACGCAGCAACGTGTAATACGGGCTTTCATTTCGCGAACGAATTGGTTTGTGTTTGCATAAAGAAAATTCACATTTTGAACAGCTATTGTGAATAATCACAAGCTGTAATGTAATGTAATTGTTTAAATAAATTAAAATCTTCTTTCTCAAATCACTTTTCATTTGTTTTAAAGTAATACTGCGCGGTTAACTTGAATAGATTGTCTAAATAAAATTAAAATCGAAAAATCAAGGAAAACTAGTAGAGATGGGTATAGGGAATATAATAAACGTTTATTGGGAAATTTACAGTAGAATTCAAAAATTAAATAAAAATTTGAAGGTTTTATTTAAAAAATCAAGTTGTGACACATTAAAGTTAGAAAACTTTGGACCGCGGTAACAAACATCCTGTATAACCAAATTGAACTTTATAATATTGGAAAAATAGCACATGGTTTTGACTAATATTTCCCAGAAAAAAATTGTTTAATCTGTAAAAATAGTGAGTCAATACGGTTTGTACAGATTTTACTAGTAAGGTCTGCAAATGTCAAACAGAAAATAGTTGAATAACTTGGCAATACCGCAACGGAATCAAAAAACAAAAAAAAAACCAGTCGGACATCGAATTAAAAGGCAAATAATAATTTGCAAAAGTATAAAGAGTGTTTAATTTAAAAAAATATAAGTTTGCTATTCCACTCTGATATGGAACACCCTGTATAATGGAAAATATTTTTATCTGATAGTACACACGACCCTGAACAACTCTTATTTAAGAAAGTTCATTTTATCTCTAATACTTAACCTGCAATCGACCAATTACAGCGGGCTGCCACACCCTGTATATCAAAATTAAAAAAAATTCAGCTCAAAATTTTATAAATCTTAGAAATTTTTAACGTTTCCCAAATATTTTAAATTTCAAAATTTTTCACATTACAAATATTTTCAAAATAAAAAAAAATTCAGTTTTTAAAATTGTACAAATTTTTCAACATTTTCAAAACTTAAAATTTTCAAGATTTTCAAAATTTTCAAAATTGTCAAAATATTCACAATAAAATTTTTCAAAATTTTGTAAAAAAATTGGAAAATATTTAATTTTAAGAAAAAGTATTTGAAACTTTTTCGAGAATTTTTAAAATATTCTAAATGTCCATAAAATTTTAAAGAATTTTCGAAATATATTGAAAATTTTCAAAAATTTCATTAAATGCGCGGAAGTTTCCGTGACCGTTTCCCAATAGCTTTCTTTTTACATTAAATGAGGCTTAGTACAATTTCTCAAACAACTGAGTTTTTCTTTTTAATTTATCATTTTACAAAGTTTAAGTATTATATTGTTCTGTTTTTTTTTATTACTTTCTGTAGCCAAATCGCAAATCTCATTACAATACTTGTAGCATAAAACTAAACAGTTAATTAAAGCATTAATCGTATTAAAACTCAATTTCTAATGTGTTTAAATTTTATATTAGTCGATGGCAGTTACTAATCAGAAAAGTGTTTGTTGTTAAAATATCCTCCTAATTTGCGTCTAGACTTTACAGGAGTTTCCGCAATGTTACAGATATGCGTGATGTTGTCAAATTACACCGATCTAATCATGAAGAATTAAATTAAGACTTGGAAGGGATCACGAGACGTATTGCATTTGGTCGTACGTCGTACCAATAGATTATTTTCAAATTATATTGAAGTTTCATTGCCTTGTATCGTGATTCAATCATTGTTACCCTAGTACGCGTAAGCGCACTGAAATTTCTCCTGAAAATTCTGAAGATTTCTCTGCTGTCGCGGAATTAATTGATTGGGACTTTTTCTCGTGACAGTGCTTATATAATAATCGTTAGCGTTTGTTCAGTTGAAAATAAAGGAGAGTAATTGTGTAATAAAAAGGTTTTTGAGGGCGAATAACTTTCAAACGGGCAAAATGGTAGACGACGCAGAAATGAACAAGGTTAGTTATTATCTAAATAATGTACTAATTTATCATGGTTATTTTAATGTCCATTGCACGACTCATGAAAAGTAAAGCAGTGGGGATCTAAATCAGGGAAGTCTTGAAACTTCGTGAATAATAAATAATTTTTAAAGCCTTTTATTTTTTGCAAAAGTAATTTATATGTTGTTACTTTTAAAACTATAATCGCATGACAGGTTCAAATAAACTGCGAAAAAGTGGTTTATCGAATAAATCAGCGGTGATGTTTTCCATATTACACGTTCCTAACATGAATTATGGCTTTGTTATGCCGTGGATATGTGTAGGAATAGAAATAAAATCAAATTCTTTTATTATAATCCTATTATTCCATTCTTGAGTGTCTTCCGTGTCGTATTAAAGTGCTGTTATAAAATGTTAGTTATCGTTGAATGGTGGTTTATTAAATTTAAATTTTAAAGATTTAAACTTTAAAGTGTTAATCTTGCAACAATTGTTATGTATTTATTTAATTTTCATTTAATTGTTGTAATACATAAAGCTTGAGCGGATTCTTCAGCAACACAAACATTTTTACTTTTCCATACCTTCGATATACGGAAGTATTGATCTATGAAATCTAGATTTTAACGGAAATACACGTTTCGGGAATCAAGGAACCCAAAAAAATAGTTTTTAAAAAATGTCTGTCTGTGGGTGGGTGAGTGTGTGGGTGACGCCTCTACAGGCGAAAGTACTGAACCGATGTTGATGAAATTTTAAATCAAGAAATATATCAAAAATTGCAGTTATAGTTAAGCGTTTCAAAAAAAAATTCGAAACCGGAATCAGAAGTTAGACATATTTGTTTAGTAGAGTTTTTTTTCAAAATCAAAATTTTGATAATATGAGGACGGAATCTGAGGGAACAACTTAAGGAAAATTGAAAACTTTTTTACCGAACTCTCTAGCTTCAAAATGGCGGCGGCTACAGCTTTTTGCAAATCTCGATTTTAACGACCATTTACTCAAAATGTAGTTGTCTGATCGGGATCAGGTACCACTTGTTTAAGATACCTTCAAACGTAGTATTCGATGAGGTTCTGAAGGCGATCGCAATGGCGCTGCTTCAAAATTTTGCCAAAAACTGTTGGTATGAGTTTTTTTTTAAATTCTGAATCGATAGAGTTTGCATTGAACTACAAATTTATTTTTTACTCATCTCCCAAATTTTACTCTGGCGTTTTCTAGGAATTTTTGAAAAATTTGAAATTAATTAATTGTTATTTAAAAAATGCAAACGCCGATCGTTGTAAACTTTTATCAGTTCGATAGACTATTTAAAGTACTTTATTAGGATTTGCAAGAATTTTCAACAATTTTAAAAATTAAGGGAAAAAACGATACTTTTGTATATCAACAACGCGTTTTCTGACATTTACGAGATTTTAACTACTCAGCTCTTGTTAAAAAATATATTTTTTATTCAAAGCGTATTTTTGATAACTTCTCAAATGAAGCAATTATAGCCATTTTTGTCCGACATCTGCAGAGGAATTTGTAATCCGCCGATAGGCGCGCCGGCGGGCGCTTACCTTGCTTTGGTGGTGCAGGTAGTCCCTGCTTCTATAGCTAGAGTTACGGTGCGAAAACCAATTGAACAGACTGTCGCAAATTCAAATTACCGCTGCTTGTTTTCTTACAAATCTAATACTCGGTGAACTGTACAACGTTATAATTATTAAAAGTTACACCTTTGCAAATACGGCAACGGCAAGTATTAGTATGGAAGGTTATAATTAAAAAATTTACACTTTTGCAAATACGATAAGTTTTAGTATGGGAAAGTCCACTCGAAGTCCACACTTCAGCTTTTTTCCTCTTATAATTGCGTGTTAAAGAAACTGTTAAAAAATAATTAGAAATCAAAAACATCTTATTTATTATTACCAATCAGTGAAGGATAAGTATACTTATTAGCAAGGCACGAATTGCATGCAAATGCATATTTGATAGTTTTGATATGTCAATAAAATGCTTCTGTTTGTATCCGTATCTAATAAAATACACTACTCAAAATGAATATAGAGACACTTATATTATGAGCGAAACACTTCGCCTGGACTTTCCTATGCTTATAAAATAACATTGCTTTATATTTTCCAACACTTTCGATATACACCTATCTAGACACGACTAGTTAAAGTAAATAGTTCTTATAAGTTGTAACATCTTGAAGCGGTTGAAGAAAGACCGACCGCTGCGCTGCAAGCATAAGGTTGGGTAAAATATTCGGACTGAATCAACGGAAGCGCGGAAATTGATATTTGAAAATATATTAATAACTCGAGAAGTATTATTTTTAGCAAGAAATTACTCTTATTAATTTGTATTTAGAATTTCAAAACCTTTCTGATTTTAAAGTCAAAATGCCACGTTTCCATTTAAAGAAAAGTTATTTTTTACAGCGACCGCCGTATTGAAATTGGAAACTCAAGTTTTTTTCTTAAATACAATCGAGAAGAATTTGCCCTACATCTTTACTCTTGAGTTTGCGAGTCTATCTATTAAAATAAAAAAGTTAGCGTATACTGAACATTAAACGACTAGTACAGGAATACAACTGCTGTAGAAAGTATGTGGAATTCTTCTAAGGACAAAAAGATTATTAAGGGTCAAAAAATTCGATTTTTTGATTTTTTGTAAAAAGATTCTCCTAGAGCAAAACAAAACAAAAAACCAAATTTTTAATTTTGTCGCGAAAATTTTGGGGGGGGGAGGGGGAACAGTAGCCCCCCTAAATTTTAAAGTATCAAAAAAATATTATGATATTCGGAGTTTGCTATCAATGATGAGCTATATTGCTTTAACATAAATATTTTATTGCTCCCCGTTAAATAAATAAAAGGGTACCAATTTTCAATTTTCAAAAATTCACAGAGGGCGTCACAGTGAAATTATAGTAATGAGCAAAAAACAAAATTGTAGGAGATGGCTATCTCTATCAGCTTACAAAGTTTAACAAAAACGTGTGGGCAGTTTTTGAGAAATTTGTTTTTGAAAAATTTTAAAATTTTGGAGTGATGTATTGCGATCGTTTTTATATTTTCAAAATTAATTATATTCCATGGTATAGTACCCTTGAAGGGCTACCAAACAAGATGTAGTTGATTCCAATCAGATAACTGGTTTTTGAGTAAATGGGCGTTAAGTCGAAATGGTCAAAAATTCGTAGAGGCCGCCATTTTAAAGCTAGGGAGTTCGGTAAAAAATCTTTTGATTTGTCGTAAGGCCTTCTTTAATCTCCACTATTAAAATTTCCAAAATTCAGTTTCTGAAAAAAATGCTACCAAAAAAACATGTCTAACTTCCGCTTCCGGTTTTGGTTTTTTTTAAAAGCTTATTTTGTCGGTAAATTTTTGATATACCCCCTCATTCCAAAGCACATCAAAATCGGTCCAGCCGTTCCGGAGATATGGAGCGTAACACTCCTCAACCTCATCTAAATTTTCAATAGGCTGACGATCCAGCAATCTTCTTCCCAATACGTCCCATAGGTGTTCGATGGGGTTAAGGTCTGCACTGTTAGCCGGCAAGTCCATTACAATTACCATATTGTAGTAATGAAAAAAATTTGTAACTATCCTAGCCACATGTGGCCTGGCATTATCTTGCTGATAGTAAAAGTCAGGTCCCATTCCTCCAGCAAACAGAATCACAAGTGGTTCTAAAATGTCCCTGATGTAACGCGCCGCCGTGAGAGAACCTTCCCGAAGAACCACTAGCTCGGTGCGACCATTCAAAGTTATGCCGCCCCATACCATAATGGATCCTCCACCAAAATGGATAGTTTCTTGAACAGTGGAGTCTAAATAGCGTTCACCTTGGCGTCTCCACACAGGCATTCGTCCATCGTTATGGTTTACGTAAAACCTGGACTCGTCCGTGAACATTACATTGCTCCATTGTTCTCTAGTCCAGTTACGATGTTCTTGTGCAAAGTTTAGCCGGGCTCGCCTATGTGCTGGTGTTAATCGAGGGACTTTAATTGCTCTCCTTGCACGTAACTGAATCTCGTGAAGCCTATTCCAAACTGTTTGGTCCGAAATTCTGGCTTCACTAGTGGCAACCAGTCGATTTTGTAGAGATCGGGTGATAATTCTACGTTCTCTAACGGCCCAAAACCTCAATAGTCGGTCTTCGCGAGGAGTAGTGGCTCCTTGTCTTTGAGGGTAAGGACGTCTTCTTACGATACCATTATTTATATATCTGTTCCATGCCTTACCTATAGCAGAATGACTCACATTTAACATTTGAGCAACGCATCGTCTTGAGAATCCCTCTTCAATTAATGTCACCGCTCTAACTATCTGATTTTCATTCAGATATACTCTTGGTGGTCTCCTTCTCCCTAACACATCCACATTCATGTTTCCACCAACAAATTACACTGCGAAACGGTAAAATCAAGTGAAAATTTTTTTTTGTTAAATTTGAACTTAAACGTCTTTTTTGTTGTTTACTTTGTTTTGTAAAATTTCCAAAAAACCAAGTGCCTACTTTTTTACAGGTAAAATGTAAAGGTATGTTCATATTATCTGTCAAGTTATAGATTGTTTCGTTGAGATTTACAAAAAATACACACTAATAAGGAAGTGTCTCTACATTCATTTTGAGTAGTGCTGTTACTAGGTATTCTTGAGCGGATGTCCCGGATTATACCAGGTAGAATGTTATTTCCAAGTTTTGGAATTTTTACAATCATTTCTGAAAAGTATGCAATTGCAGTACTTCTTGAAAGTAGCAGATATTAGTTTCATTCTCTTTTTCGTGCCGACCACAGCAGTGTTTTTTTTGGGTCAGTTCGAGGCGAAGAAATCGTCCGAAAACGCAGCTGTTTAAAGATGGTGAAGTATCTCCACCATAAACAGGGATATTTGATTCAAATTTTGTAAGAATATTTCACTAGTAATGATTTACAAGTACAGTGGTTTTTGTTTTAATCCACCAACTACAGATATAGTTGGGGGGGGGGGGGGGGCTTAACGTATCTCTTTAAGTAATTTTTACATACTTGAGATTTTTTTCCTTTTGGTTTAAGCATCTTATTTTCCATACAAAACAGCATACTCTTATTTAACGTCGTTAAATTCACCGGTTTTTGAAATAAACCCATTTTCGTAAAAGAAATTTGATTTTCAATTTAACGTTTCATTATTCAGAATCGAAGTAGATTGAGATCAAATTTTTTTATACTGTTGGTGGTGGTAGCCAGACATAAAATAAGATTGGATATAACTGCAAAGCTGCAGTAGGGTCACAAGATGTTTTTTCTAGCATTTTAACTTAATCTCAAAGCTATATAATTAGTAAAACTCCGACTTCAACTTAACTTGGATTTTTCTTGTACTGGTAAATAACAAATAATAGTTGACACTTAATGAATTTATCGTATTGCCTTTATAACATCAGAGTTCGATTTTTTTTTGTATTTATGGAAACGAGACGATATTACATATTTATCCGTGTCGTTTTAAAATTATCCTAAAAACGAGTTTTTCCCAGATGTGTCATTATCGAAATGGTTTTGTCAAAGAAATCAAACCAAAATGGTTTGCATGTTTATAGCTTGTTTGCTTTTATTTATTTATTGTATAATATAACGCAGCATATTTATTCTAACAATATCAATACTTTACTGTTTGGTTCATGTGTACTTACTGTTTGTAAACAAAGTAAAATAATCTAAGGATTGAATGTAAAATGAATTTACATTTTAATTTGTCATAACCCTCATATAAAATCGATTATTAGTTAAAAGGTTGTACTACTCATTCCAAAGAATTGCTTAAATTATTGTGGCGCACGCTATCTCTTCGAACACAATTATTGCTGCAGAGGTGATATTTATTTACATATTTTATCTTTTAGGAACCAAACAAGAAACCACATTATTTTTATATTATTTAATAATTATATATTTAATAATTATATTATTTAATAATTCGTATGTTGTAATCAATGTTAAAATTTGAATTATGTAAAATAATACCTTTTCTGGTTTTCTATTGTTTAACATGGGATACCGTAGAATTATAAACGTATAAAAATTATTAAACAAAAATTAATATTGCTGTTTGCAAGGTTTTTTTTATAACAGTGGCAGCTCGTGAACTCGTCAGCCTGTAAATATTTCAGATTTCAAAAACAAAATTCTATTAATTCTCTTTCAATAAAACGGTTATTGCTCCTACTGAAACAATAAAAGGAATAATATGTAATTTAATTAAAGTTGTTCGAGACACGCGCCAAAAATAGAGGGCGCAGATATATCCTAAAACATTTGTTTTAAATTTTCAAATATTTAGTAAACCTTTTTATGTATTTAGATAAATCTGCACATATTTGTTTTAAATATTTCAATAATTAATAAATATTCGCAGATTTCAATAAATCTTTACCGATATAAATAAATACTTACAGATTTAAATAAATGTTTTAACATTTAATTCTAAGCTGTCACATTTGTCATATTTATTTGACCTTGGTAGACCCAGCTTACATAGAAGACCAAGACCGTTTACACTGGTGGTAACGTTCAACAGTTATGAACACGTTTTCCGTATTTCAAGAATTTGTACAATTAATAGTAGTTCAATCATCAATAACAACATATTTAACAACATAAACGTTGCGTAATTTATTATTCATATAATGAAAGTTTCCTCAACATTCCCTTGAGAATGTGATTTTCAGTCTGTTCCGTTTAAGCATCGAACGCTCCCACCATGACCAGCCTTGCGCCTTACTACCGGTGTAAGCGGTTTTGGTGCCCTAAGTCGGCTGGGCCCACCAAAGTCGAATAAATATGACAGGTTAACATTAAATGTGACACCTTAGAATTAAATGTTGAAACATTTATTTAAATCTGTAAGCATTTATTTATATCGGTAAAGATTTATTTAAATCTGCGAATATTTATTAAATATTGAAAGATTGAAAACAAATATGTGCAGATTTATCTAAATACATAAAGGTTTACTAAATATTTGAAAATTTAAAATGAATGTTTTAGGATTTATTTAAATCTAGAATAATTTATTAAAATAAAAAGCATTTAGCTAAATGTGTGTATATATAAAAAATATTGGGACAAATTGCCTTAAATACCGTGAAATGCACAGCAAATTTTCACTTTACACATGGCGCCACATACGCAGAATGCTCCTACAGTTTCATAGTTTTTACATGAGTTAGGGAAGGAGGAGGTCTCGCTCAGGCACCGATATACCTAAAGCCGATCCTAATGTAATTGTCATGTCAATGCGTTGGTCAATGTAGTTTTATTCAGAACGTTTTGAAAAATACTTTTAAAGAGGAATTTTAATGTGAAACTTAGTTTTACCTATTACGTATTAACGACTTTCTATCGTCCAAACTGATAACAATTTCGATTTGTTTTAAACAATTGTAAAACCCGATTCCATTTTGACACACACAACATTTATGTCTTACCATCAGCTGATTAAGATTTTACATCACTTTTTTTTAAAATCGTGTATAGATAAATTTTTTAATATTTTTTATAGGATTTTTGTTGTTTAAAAATAATTAATTTGAATGCTAAAATCAGTACTGGATTAAGGTGTGTCTTTGGTGGAAAATAACACCGGCAGGGGATGCAACTGTCGGTTGCTCACATGAAATGTATTGTTTTATACAGATTGTCACTATGATACTGAACATATAGGAAACTAATGAGAGCAACAGTGAAAGGATGGCAACTAATAAGTGCAACATCGAAAGGAGATAATGGGTGAAGTAGAGATTCGTATTTCAGTGAATACTTTCAAATTTAAAACAGAAACGTGTTTTTTTTAAATTAAATTTGAAAGAATAGCTTGGTGAACGTGAACGTGAACCTCTACTTGACCCGCCCATTATGTCCCTTCCTTGTCGCAATCGTTAGTTACCCATGTTTAGTAGTAACGCTCTGTATGCAAACACGAGTGGCGTGTAAAATTGTTTTACAGAACATAAAAAATGCTATGAGAAAGAAATAGAAATCATATGCAACAGTATCCCACAGAGCAAAAGACATGGGGGGTACAGAAGGTGAGAGCGTATTGTTCCGTTTTGCTACCAGCAGTCTCGTTTGGGTAGCCGCCATATAATGCGGTATTGCCCCGCATGATTTCTTTCACATGACATTCATATGTTCCTCAAAACGATTCTACCAAAAAAATACGTTGCCAGTGTAGGCTCTGCCTTAGCGACCAAATTGGTTCTTGGAATGTGGCATCAACACACGATAACAAGCAAAGTATAGTGCTTGTCACAATAGGACTGTTGATAGTATTTGATTAACCGGAAGTCACGGTTAACTGTTTTTGGTTAATCGAACTATTCGGATACCGAATTGTTTGTCATTTATAAAAACCTTGATGACGCCACTGCTTCAGAAAAGGAGGGGGATTTTTTTCAAATGCACCAAAACATGCGCAAAAATTGATAGTTTCTGACGTGTCCGAGGTATTTTTTGAAAAACCTTAGAATTTAGGATACACTTTTGTATCCATACTCTAATAACACCCATATCAACGATTTAAATTTTTTGTTTAAGTTTTAGATTTTATCATTAAGAATAATTACACAACAGTTTGAAAAAAAAAACAAATTCTAACCGAAAGGGACTTTTGGTAATTTGACAACCCGGACCTGGCTTGCGTTGGTTCATAAGTTAATCCGGCCCTGGTTAAAATATGACTAAAATATGAGATAATAAATGGGAAGGTAAGAAAGGCGGTACCTCAGAGGTTGGGTGCTTACCCTATAACGTTAAAGGTCTGGAGTTTGATTCCCCGCCGAAGCCATGCAGCAATAAAAATCAATGCTGCAACCCGCCACTTACATTCCCCAATCCACAATCCGGTGTAGGCAGCCGTGCCTAAAACCTTCTCTGGAATTTAGTCGTTCGGATTCGACGTTAAACTGTAGGTCCCCCGTACTCCACCTTAACGCTAAGGAAAGTACGTGGCAGAGAAGAGTGCCGGAGCCCAGCAGTGGGACGTAAAGGCCGATTACGACGAATGGGAGGGTAGCATGTTGGTGGAGTTGTAATCAATCTCGGGTATTTTATGTTGATATTTACATTTGGAAACTGATGGCCCTGACATCGAGGATAAGAAGTAAACTTGTTGACATTTAAATTACGCAATGATTTTGAAAATATTAATTATAAATGATTTAAAATAGACGATTTCAAGCAGCAATTAACAGAAACAAATTTGATAATTACCATCGATTACTGGGGCCATCTGCTGTTAAACCTAGCTAACAACTTAAAATACCCAACATCGATTACAGAGCCCCTAACATGCAACCCTCTTATTATTTAATTTGTATTTATCAACGATGTCGTCATCTAGCGTGTGTATAATACCGGCAACAATTTTCCCATAAGCATGGGTTATTTCTAACCAATACTGACAGAAACACTTTAGGCGCTACTGGAATGTGACTTTACAATTTCGTGGGCAAATTTGTTTATATCATAATATACATACCGATAGAGGGCGGTGGTAGCTTAGAAGTTGAGCGCTTGCCTTTAACGTCAAAGGTCTGTGGTTCGACTCTTCGTAGCAAAACAGACGCAATTTACTATGAAGAAAGTGTGAGTAATATACCTACCCCGATAATTTTTCATTCACTAGTGGTGCATGAATGATGTTTTTACACATTATACCAGGTAATTCAGCTTAGAGGTCTCAATCTGAAATTCATTTATTTTTTAGAATATTTAAATTATTTTGCAGGTTTATAAAACCTTTTAATTCCTTTTATAGACAACTACTTCCGGTTGTACAGACAATGGTCAAAAAAATAGCCGTAAATAAACCTCCAAAAATGGCTTATATATTTTTAACAAAGTTGCCCACTAAACAGTCTATATGCCGTTATAGAGAAGAAGAATTAAATAATAATAAATAAATAGAATAAAATTGTAAGTGTAAGGTATAAGCGGGTATTTACTATTTATTACCAATAAGGAAAATTACATACACATACGTAATAATAGGTTAGAAGTTTTAGTTTACGTACATACAGTAGTTTAACTACAATTTGTGGCAACCCCGCACCAATATTGTGGTGCCCGCCTTAGGAAAATAAAAAATAATAAATGGACCCAAAAATGCCCTAAATTGCTCGGGCCGTCCCGCAGTTGCGAACCCTGCGGACCCACAGTTACGCCACTGTGTATATCGACATGAGAATGTAACGACCGGTTTTAAGACAGGTTTTCAAACAGGTTTTTCAGACAGGTTATTTCGGACCGTTTTTCAGACCGGTTTTTAGACCGGTTGTTTCAGATCGTTTTTTTCAGACCGGTTTTTGCAGATCGGTTTTTGAGACCGGTTTTGTAAGAACGGTGTTTAGACCGGTTAGTGAGATCGGTTTTTAGACAGGTTTTTCAAACAGATTTTTCAGACAGGTTGTACCAGATCGGTGTTTCGGACCGGTTTTTAGGCCGGTTTGTTTAGACCGTTTTTTTCAGACCGGATTCTTCAGACCGGTTTTACAGACCGGTTGTTTCAGATCGTTTTTGTCAGACCGCTTTTTACAGACCGGTTTTTGAGACCGGTTATGTAAGACCGGTTTTTAGACCGGTTTTTCAGACTGGTTTTTCAGACAGGTTTTTAGACCGGTTTGTTTAAACCGTTTTTTTTAGACCGGGTTCTTCAGATCGGTTTTACAGACCGGTTGTTTCAGATCGTTTTTTTAGACCGTTTTTAGCAGACCGGTTTTTCAGACCGATTTCTTAGGCCGGTTTATCACACGGGTTTTAAATGGTTCAAAAACCGTTTTTTTAAACCGGTCAAAAATTGCGAAACCGGTTAACCGGTTAATTTTTTTTTTGACAGTGCTACTAAACACCCAACAACAAATCTGCAACGTAGACAAACAATGGCGTATTTGCTTTAAACATACTCTAAAGTATTATTTGAAGTAACGCTGTATACATTTTTCTGTTATATAAATCAAATAATTTCGAAGCGAATCAATCCATATATCATATATATTTAGCGTGCATACATTTACGTATGTATTCACCATACGTATTGACAAAACAATTGTTGCTAGGCTTCAAAACTGTCGCGGATAACTGACGATTATCATTTATATAAAAGTGCTATAATTGCCTTCAATTGTGTGTTATTACAACCAAAATTACAATGAAGAGAATTACTAAAAAGTCTAAAGTGACGGGGAAGCTAGTTCTGCTTGGAGGGCTTAGAAGGCTTGCTATGCCTAGCAGGTCTTTTAGCCTTGAAACTGTTAATGTAAGTAAAGCTACCATTTTGACGAAAATATTTAATGTTTTATTACCGTATATTAGAGTTTTGTGAAATTATCGTTTTAATAGTCCAACACCGTATAATCAACAAAATGGTAAAATAGATTCAACAAAATAGATATAGCAGGAAAAGAAAAATAGCTCGTGAGTGCTGGTAATAACTGCGTGTCATGAAATAAACCGTTAGAATGCACTAACACGAGTAGTTCATAATTAGATCATAAAAAATGTTTATATGATTCAATGGTTAATCCACAAATGAACAAAACACTTTGGCCAGACTTTACTATACTTTAGAAATTGTTACTTATTAGATTTTTAAAAGATTATGCGCCAACAATGACCATAAGATTACACGACTCTTATTACCCTAGCAAGAACGTGCAATACTATCACAATCCGAGCACGATTAGCTGTAAAATTATTAATCATCTAATTTAAATAATAGTTATTTAAGTATCAAGGAATGTAAGGACGTAATAACATCCGAGGTAGGCGAATACGAGCTGAGGCGGAGCCGAAGCTTGTCGCCTGCCGAAGATGTTATTAGTCGATACATTCCGTGTTACTTATTAAATTTTTCACGCTACCGGCAATGTAAGTAGGCCTACAGGTAGAAATTTAATCATATTTTTAAAAGTTCGTTTTGACAGCTGTCATCGGAATTATTTTTTAAAAGCTCTATTATTCTAAGTTGTCTGTGTTTGTTACCATATCAACGAACAGTTAAAGTTATTTTCCTAGGAACGTAAGTGACACTATTAAGTTCCGTCGTCAAGGGTAACTAGTACACGAATGTTATCAGCCACTTACGATCCCTGTAGCTATGGATGTAAGGCCTACTTACATTGCCGGTAGCGTGAAAAAATATTTAGTCATTTCTCGTTTATTACAAACGATATACATTTTTGATTTTCAAAAATTCATAGAAGGCGTCGCATACAAACTAGTGGACTGGAACTCTAACCAAATTGTAGCTTATCCATATTTCTATGAGTCTACAAAATTAAAAAGAAATCGTGCTAAGCGAAAGCTAGTTTTTGAACCACATTTTTTGATTTCCAAAATTTTGAAAGTATTTTCTTTTGCAGTTATTTATTTTTTTTTAAATTGTCGTACATAGTAATACTATTTTTTTAAGTTTAGGACAGCACTTTCCAAACTTTTTTGATAATGTCCCCTCGAAAGCTCTTTCGAAGGACCATGAATCTCCGTGAATGTGAATTTTGTAAAAATAAATAGTACATCAATTAAATAAATAAAATTACAGAATTATTTATTCAGAGTACGTAAAATATACAAAACCTGAATGTGACATACCATGTTTTTTTTAATTAATAGCTTTTAAACTCCATTTTTTACATAGATCTGTGGATGCAAAACACAGCAGGGCGCATTTGACTATATCACTGGTTTTTTTACTAGAAATAATTGTTAATACATTCAAAAATAAAAATGCTACAGTTTTTAACATCAAACTTTTTGTGGACCCCTAGACATCCATGTGTGGAGCCCCAAAAGGGTGCATGAAACCCACTTTGGAAACCGCCGCTCTAGGGCTATAGTTGGGTCACGGAATCAGCCAATACACGTCACAAACATTTACAAATTTATTGCGTTTGTATTTTAAAGTTTTAGTTCATTTCAGTTGGATTTTTATGGGGAATACGATATGTGCTATTATTTACTCTCACTTACATTTCTCTCTCAACTCTTTTAATTGCAATGGGAACCGGTTCCAAACATTTAGTTCATCATTAGTCCAAGAAACAGAGTAAATGAAACTCAAACATATTTAAAAAATAATATACAACAACTACTCATTTAAGTTAGGAATGAGTGCCGGTTTCCATCTAGCATATATTAAATCCGGAGCCCTTTCCTCTGTCTTACTTTTTAGAGGTGGGAGACTCCCGCCACTCAAACCCACACATTAATAATGGTATCACATAAAGATTAGTTTCCTTTCTACAGTGGATCGAATTCATATTACACAGAAACTGTTTTTTATGATGTCAATCACTTTGTATTATTGTAGTATAAACACAGAGGATGAAACATGCAGCTCGCGGTTGTTTATTTTAAAGGCTCAAGCTGCTCTTGATTTTAACATCTTGCAAATAGTTGGTGTTAAAGATGCGAAGCCGCGCGCTGTGACTTTAATATAATAGTAATCATATTTCACTAATAACAGAACAACAACCTTATTATTGAAGATTTACTGCATTACTCAATAATATGTCATAAAGAACGCTAAACGCTCTCAAGGTCCTCTGTAGTCTGATACGCCACATGTGACGTATGTAGCGCGAGCTAGATCAAACATTAATGCTTCGCCGAAATGCGGTCACACTAATAGCATGCAACAAATAAAAAGTTTTGTTGAAGGTTTTTATTTCTTAAAATTTCTTTCCGGGGGTTATTTTTCCGGCCCTTTTTCAGATTCCTTACGAGCTTTTTTTAATTTTTTTTCTCGGAACCGTTTTCATTCCCGAAAGCAATTAAGCGGAGGAAACATTGAGAGCAGCGAGCGCCGGGTTTAAAGTTACCAAAACAACATCGGGGCGCATAGCCGACGGGTTCTGCTAGTTACAATTAAAAGAATTGAGAGAACAAATCCAGTTTTTTTATTTTATTTAATTATTTTATAATAACTAAAGTTGTCGATCAGGCAACTCGTTTTTGGCGTTAAGTCTAAAATTTTTCAAAAATCGTAGCGGTCACGCTATAACGTTCGGGAAAAAGACGTTTGATTAGCCCGTTGGCCTTCTATTAAATTCCACTTATAAATCTACTTAATTAGATTTCTGCAAACACTGTTACTAAACAAACATGTCTAACTTCTGTTTCTGGTTTTGAATTTGTTCGAAGCTTATTTTGTTAATGCATTTTTGATAAACCTCTATCAAAGCGCTTGGAAGTCGGCCCATCTGTTTTGTTTGGGAGTCGCACAAACGAAGACACGCGCACAGCCTCTTAAACGCGGATGTTTGTTCCGCCTTTTGACATTTTTCGAGCTAGCATAGCCCTGCAGACAAAACCACACCTCATTCGTAAACAAAATGTTTTTAGTGTATCATCATCATTATTTAGTGTGTTTAAAAACTTTTAACAAAATTGCACTGTTTGCGTTGGTTCAACTGGCAGTAATTCATGAACAACAGTCAGCAGAGAAATAAATGCAGATCTTTTTTTAATATTCTACATATAACAAGCGTCTCTAACAACATCGATGGTTTCTTCAGTATGTTCTGATGGTCGGCCGCTACCCTGTTTTCTACCGATGCTTCCTGTCTTACGAAAAAGCTTAGCATACAGATGCAGAGTATGGTTAAACAGTTTGTAGTCAACAGCAACTTCTAGAAATTTGGCTCTAAATTCATACCAAGTTGCATTTTTGCATACAGTCTTATTGAAATGTTAGAAATAACATCCTGCAAGCCCTCATTAATTCGATTTTAGTTAGATTCGTCCGTTATGGGACACAAATGGACCACAAAATCAGTTTTTACAAATTTTTTTTTCTGGTTGTGCTACAACGAAACTCCCTAGGATCTAAAAGAAATAGCATAAAATTTTGGGATGTTTTACTAGAAGAGGCACAACAGAAAGTATTTTAACTAAATTGATATTGAGAATGCCTGATGTTGATAACATTTCTGAACAGATTGAAACATTTCTGAACAGATTCAACATTTTGCAATACCTGGGTCGATAAGGTCGAGCAACACGTGGAAAATACCAGCAAAAGCATAGAAGGTACCAAACAACTTCGCCGATCTCGAAAGATATATCATTAGTCCTGAAGACTGTCTTTATGGTGTAACTTTCAAGAACATGTACTGTAAGGTAAAAAAGCTAAGCTTTCCGGAAGTGCCAGTTTCTCTTTAGCCTTGGGCTATTCCGCATTGTTGATTGCTCTGGGAATTTCTGTGGCTATGTAACTGTTTTGTTGTAACAACATCAAGAGATAAGTTTTTTCTTGTTGTAGGTGCTCTATAATTCGGACTGCTCTGGTTGTTAGACTTCTTAGGCCTCTGCATCGGGTGGTGATGCGAGTTTGCATTTAAACACTTGTCTCTATGTGTTTTCTTTTTGTCAACTGCGTGCCCCAAGCTACGATCTGGTTTACGTGGAACATGTACGTCTAAAAACGGAATACTGCAATTTTCCTCTATTTCCGTGGAGAATTGTGTGTGGAAAATGGCAGTATTCCTTTCTTAAACGTACATGTTACACGTAAACCACATGGTAGCTTGAGGTACGCAGTTTACAGAAAGAAAACACATAGAAACAGGTATTTAAAAGCAAACTTGCATCGCTACTCGATGCAGAAAGCCATTGTCCTAAAAACTCTAACAACCAGAGCAGTCCGTATCTCAGATGCAGAAAACGTACAACAAGAGAAAGCTCATCTGTTGATGTCGTTACAACAAAACGGTTATACACCCACAGAAATTCACAGAGCAATCCGCAATGCAGAATAGCCCAAGACTAAAAAAGGAACTGACGCTTCCGAAAGGCTTAGCCTTTTTAGCTTACAGTAGGTGCATTGCTGATAAGATAGGGCATGTTCTTGGAAGGTACATAATAAAAACAGTCTTTAGGACTAATGAAACTCTGAAAACGGTTTCAGATCGGCAAAAGACCAAATATCAAGCTTAAAATCAGCCGGGATCTACTAAATCCATTGCTGCTGTGGTTCAAACTACATCGGGCAAACTGGTCGTTCCATTGAGTTAAGATTGCGACAGCACAAATGTGATTGCAAACACAGACGCATTACAAAATCTGAGGTTGCTGAACAAACTGGTTAAACTGGGCATAAGATGGACTTTGACAATGCTCGAGTCCTCACCAGCGTACTTCATTCCGTCCCTCGTATCATACGTGAAGCAATTGAAATTGAGAAACAGCCTAACAACATAAGAAGAAAGGATGGTTTTAGATTCGGTAAAGCATAATCGATCTCACCATCACGCTCCATCGAATTTATCTTCGCCGAACGTTGACAGCCAACTAGAATTCCGACGTTTTGCTCCACTGGCTCATAGTAGTTTAAATACCTCCACATCCCGGATTTGAATTCAGTCTTCTAATCCCTCTAAAGACGCAAGCTTCAATGCCTTGCGAAACGCTAGTTTGGCATAGGCCGATCAAGTATTCTTGTCCTGGCAAAAAAAAATACATTCAGATCAAATCCTTGTCAGCTTCAAGGTTCAAGCACACGGCCCTGTTTAGACAGGCAGGGTCCACGAACAACTATCGCTCAAACTTTTAGAGCAAATACTTGTAAAGACAGACAAACAACAGGTCGGTCCTTACCTGATTATGCAGGGTGTAATTCCCGAATGACGACGCGGTCTAAGCCGAAATTAAATTGTAATATTGACAGTTCGAGAAACTGCGAAAGCTTCAAAGAATATATTATATTGAATAAAGTAATGTTTATCTATTGCAAATTTTGGCCGTCTTGTAGGTAACTAGCTTTCAGCTTTCTTCAAAAATGCCATTAGATTCAGTTAAAATAAAGTAAATAAATAAGGGTACGCACTATTGGTTTGAAATTGAAGTCATTGAAAAATTTTTACATCCTGATAATATTTATCCAGCACATAAGTGAAAACTAAAATAACATTGCACTGAAACACAGCACTACCTAAGAAAATCGTTTTTAGGTTTTTAAAATCCTTGAACTTTAAAAAGTCGATTGTAATACCAATTTAAGAAAGAAAGCGTATCTATCATCCTATCACCCTATTAATCTTGTTTTTTCTGGTGGTACAATTTGCTTCGTCGATGCGCATTTTCTATGCCAATTTTGTGTTAACAGGAGGTTACCTGAAAAACCGTAAAGAACATGTTTCTAGTTATAAATATCTGGTGCCAGGAACGCAAGTGGCCTTATTGTGTTACATAGCACTTCAACCTATTATCACATCAAATGTGACATGGAATACTATCGCGTGTGCGTTTGTGGTGGATGCGCCACGATTTTTGTATCAGTGTAATGCAGCTTTTGTTCTTCACTGTGCATACAATTAAAATTGTTGCAACATTAAATTAAATCTGTAGGTTTAAAAATTACAAAACATTAATTTTATTTCGTTACCTACTAGCAATTTTGTGTTTTAATAATGGAAAAGTAATTAAAAACACATTTTTGTAAGAATATTGAAATTAACAAGTGTTAAATTACAACTAAAATGTTTGTGTACGGTCCACGTGTGTATCCTGCAGGTTCAGGATCAAGTTGTGATTATGACGACGATGATGATTCTGAGGGTGCAATTTTGGTAAATAGTTCACTGCAGCCTTCCGAAATAATTTTGTGATTAAATTAAACATGTGTTTCCAATGTTTTTCACATAAAAAGAAATTTTTAATTTTTGTTTAGCGACGCCGGGAAGAATGTGAGCGCAAAGCTAGAAGGGGGGAAATGGACCCCCGGCTGGAATTTACCTTTCAGCTTCTGATAGATGCGACGGGCTTGGCTCGACATGAAATAATGGACCATGTGTTCGAAGGAAATATGGTAAGTCAAAGTCTGTTATTAACAACAGTAATAATAATAATAATAATAATAATAATAATAATAATAATGTGTGAACATGATATATTAAGAACCACGTATATGTATAATTTGCACAAAGCGCCTAAGTGTTCGTGTTGGCCGTCGGATATTGTTTGTTGTATTGTGCAGGTTACAAGTTTGTCAAAATTAGGAAGGTGTCTTTGCGTGTCCGACAGCTTGTTTTTTGCATTTCCCCAGCAGTAAAAGTAAATTTTCTATTATTTCTATTTTCTTATGTACTCCATTAAAAAAAACTTTTATGGAATGCTGCCGTTTTACTTTCTATCGCTAAAATTAAGACGTAAATGTGCTGCTTTATTTTAATCTATAATTGAAAATGGATTTCAAAAAATTATATTTTAAAAACATATACAGGGTGTAACAGACCACCCACGCACTATCTTTTACGGCTAAACTATTGAACCTACACGGATGGGATAAAAAATTTGTTATATAAATCGTAGCTGAGGTATTCAGTAAAAATATACAGAAATTTGTTGGGGTTCCGGAAAGGGTAGTTTGGGGGGGGGGGGGGGGGGATTTCTCGAGATTTTCAAATACGAACGTGGGTCAACTTATACGTCATTATACGTCCTTTTAGACCCAACAACTTAAAAAAAAAGAAAATATTGATAGCTCAAACCGTTTCAAAATGGCGGCCAATTATATTAAAAAAGCGGCTATTACATAAACCTTTTCCCAACCGCACATGAACTATTGTACCAAGAAAATTAGTAGAGATTTTTAAAGTCCATTAAATTAGCTTTCCAACGATGTACCACATGAGAACAAAAACTAAATGTTAGTACCCTCTCTCCTTCTCAAAAGAGCGGGAACATTCAAAAATATATTATCTCAAAAATAAGACGAAAGGTCAAGTGATGTTTCATTTTAAAGGTATCATTAAACTGAACAATTTTTGTATTTAAAGTTTTTTGGTATCTCTCACAGTTTATAAAAATTTACTTTCTATTATTGGATGAATCGCTCCCTCTACCGCATCTAGGCAGTAAAACAAACATTTTTTTTTGCTGATTTATAAAGTCTATTCACATAACATTTAAATCTACGTGCGAGTTGGAGGTGGACAACCCAACATCGCACTCGCACTTATTTGTACTGTGGTTATGTAACATATTTTGCATTTAATGCAATCTATGTTGACGTTATATAAAATTTAAATCAAATTACATGCAGTAATTTAGTCAAGAATTAAAAAATAAGGTTTATACGCACTAAAATAATCAAAAAAAAATTCTGCAAAAATGTATTGCCATACATTTTATTTTGGTTACATAAATTAAATACAAATATTTATTGCTTGTATTTTTAGACAATATTTAAAAGATTGGATCATATGTATTCAAACTAATATTTTTATACACCAAAAATTCAATGCAGAAGCATTTTTTACTAAAAATGTACTTTTTTAAAATAATAAATAAGCTCTGTAGCGGGCCGTGGAGTTAAGTCCTCCCTTATTATACATAAATTGTTTTTCTTTGGATAGAGATTCTTCGGGATTTAAAGACAAACAGAAACTAAAAGAGGGAGGGGAAAATTTTACATATCTAAATATTGCTGCACCTAGAAACTAAGTTTTGAATCTTATTCTAGTATTACTCACGAGCAGCGTAGCTTAAACAAAAATTTTCCATTTGTCCTACGTTTATTAAAAAGAAGCACATTTCTAAAAATCCATAGAAGGCGTCACAGAGAAATTAGTGAACTGTGGCACAAAACAAATAGTAGCCCCTCTCGAACTCTATAATCTTACAAAGTTTACGAAAATCGTGTGGCCAAGTCTTTGAGCAATAGTTTTTTGGCAATGTCCAAACTTTTGAAAATATTTTTACTTCACAGTTTTTCAAAAAATGTGTTACTCTAGGGATATTGTAATACCAAATTTAGTCCGGATGTGTGAACTCGTTTCTGAGTAAATAGACGTTAAAGCGGAAATTTTGCAGAAATTGTAACGGTCACCATTTTAAAGCTCGAAAAAAGCCTCCGCTTTGTCTCCTCTATCATATTCTGCTTTTACATTTCAGAAATTCCGTTTTTAAAAAAAGCTGCCTAAAGAAACATGTCTAACTTCTGTTTCCGGTTCCGGTTCCTAAAATAAAACTAAACAGCTCGACAACTATTCGTTGTACCTTGGTACATCAAATCTCATTCGTTGTGCACCCACATACAGACTTATAAATTTTAAAAACAATTTTTTTATGTTTCCAAAGGTCCAAACCATGCATTTCTTTCCGTCGAAATTTCAAAATCGAAAATTTCCGCGATCACAATATATTCCTATGCTGGAAGTATGAGAAAGTAAAAAAAGCGTACGGATTCACTGAAATGCGAGGAAGTACTAACACACTGTTTACGCAGCAGTTTTTTTTATTTGTTATTCCTACTCCAGTCCGCAATATTTGTTGTGTATGTTACACAAACTAACCGATTCGTTCTATCTCAGAGCTTCCTGTAAATACAAATGTACGAGCAATAATAATTGTTCAATATATTCAGTAACAATGTATGATAATTTGTAACACATTTTTATAAGTGCCTGACCGTGTTCTTCCTAAACGTGCCCCTCGCCACTAAAAGCTAACACTCAACGCCTTTAATATATGGATTGATGTTCGACATTCGTAGTGAGTTGATCATTGTTTTTTACCCTGGCCCCTAAAATTTAGAATTCAACCACTAGCGACCCCTCCCTTTGACTATTTTCTTATTATGTAAGTATAATATTAATAATATGTGCCTGTTTATTACTTCAAAAAATTGAGGCACGAGTTCTAGTGTCTCAAGTGTTACAGCCCATCAACGCTGGAGAAGAAAAACAAACGAATCGTAATTATTTCAGAACGGTTTGAGTTAGAGCGATAAAATATGGCAAAAGTTTTTATACCTACTCTAGAGATAATTTGCTGAGATATGAAACGGGGAGGGTGGTGGTTTTGGAAAGGGCTGTAACTCGACAAAAAAGCATTTTTGGATAACAATATTTTTGGTCAATCATCATGAAGTTTACCTAAGAAATAAAAACTCGATTTTCTATAATATATTTAAAATTGTCAGTCGTTAGATTCGCAATTTTTTTCTGGTTTTAATGACCACTTCTCCCCCCCCCCCGTCCCCAGTTTTCTAACAACCTTTAGTTTGTGCACCACTGTTGTAGAGTAATTTCAGACATTTTAACTGCAAGCTATTATGATGGTGCTAATGAAATTCCAACAAAGTTAAATTGAAAACATAATCAGTGAGCCGACAGGCGATGATTTTAAACGTGTAGATAACGAAAACGGTTTTGGATATTTTCAATAAAGAAGTGGGAATCAATTTCCTACCCAACCAGATTGACAAAAGTAGGCATCAATAGACCAACCGAGAAGGGCAGGAACAGCAGCACAACTTCGCGCTTTCAAATCCCAAATCGTTTGTTTGATTTTTGTCGAGACCTGTTGTAGCCGCCTGCTTCGCTATTGAAAGGACTTCTGGTTTGTTTGGCTTCGGACCGTTTGGCACCAAGGGGTGTGTTTGGAGCTCAGTTTCACAAGCTTGTCCGCCTTCGTATTGTTGCGTTTCCATGTTTGTCCATGTGTAAATTTAAATATTTGTGTTATATTATTGCAGCTGTAGATCTATACGTATACGAAATATGCAGTAATTAGGCGAAGCCTGTTTATTTCTGTGATTAAAAGTGAATGAGAATAATGCTTGCGAAAAAAATAGAGGAAAGGCGAAGATATTTATGTGGAATGCCGGTATTGCGATTGAAGTAATTGAATTTTAATAATTTTCATTTTATTCAGTTTATGAAAATTATTAAAATTATGCAAAATTTTGAATTTTTGGCGAAATTTTGAGTATTTTAAAATGTTTTGAAAATTTTTGAAGTTCATAAAAAAGTTTTAGAAAAGATTTGGAAATTTCTGAAAATTAAAAATATTGAGATTAGAAAACTTAGATACTAATTAGTTTATTAATAATTTGTTATTAATTTCAGTGTGTTGCATGTTTTAGCTTGACGATATAAACCAACTGTTCATTCCTCATGCTAAAACCAAGCTGATGTGGTTTTATCAAGAGATGGAAGAAACTGAACTTCAAACACCAGCGGATCCGAGCAAACCTAGCACCAGTCGACAATTACAAAGTAACGCCAGTCGAGCCCAGCCTGTAGCAGCACCGGTACTCAAGAAAAAACTCTTCCTCACCGACGGCTGGGAATGCCCTCTTACAGGAATATGTATTTATATATTTCGGATAAACACAACTAAGCAACTTCCAGAAGAGGGTTTTCAAAAGGTTGTCCATTGATACCTGTTAACACCTAAATTATACAAATATAAAACCTTTCAGGATTTGTATTGTGGTATAATAGATGCAGCAAGGATAGGACTTGTTACAGCCGTAGAACGTATTATACGCCATGTATTTATGGAAGCATTGGCATTTCCTAGCGCAGATTGTGAGGATGACGCTGCAAACTGTCCCATGGTGAAAAACCAATTACTCCCCGGACTGCGTTCCTTTTGTAGTGCTTTGAAAGGTAAACTAAGATTATTGTTCCAGTTTTAATTATTCCGAAATTTTTTTATCAGTTTGCGAAGAGGTTTGTGGAAAAGGTAATACATTTGATGATGGGAAAGTTAAGGTAACGGGATTAGGCGTCGAAGAGCTAAAAGAAATGGCTAAACAACCAGAAGATGTTGCTTACCTTGAAAATAGAGTTAAAAATTGGATTAAGCATCTTTCAGATATTCTTAAGGAAAGCGATCAGATTCGAAGGGAAAATGATTCTTCGGGTAAGGTATCAACCTAGTTGATATTCTTTCCATATACTTATATTGTACTTAGGTCCACAAGATGAACTAGAGTACTGGAAGAAACGTGGGGCAACTTTTTCTCAAATTGTGAACCAAGTGCAAGCAACCGAGGTACAATTGACCATAATGTGTCTGCAGTTTTCAAGATCAAAGATAATTAAAGAGTGGAAAGAGACAGATCAAAAAATAACTTTTTGTTATAATGAAGCCAAAGATAACGCAAAATTTATTCAAGCTTTGGAGAAAAATTGCCATTCGCTGTATTTGGATGACCCAGTAAGTGACAATTGTATTGATCAAAAAATTACAAAATTTATGTTGTAATTTTAGGTAAAGATGAAAGACTCAATATTAGGCTTGCTTCAGACCGTAAGGCTTATTCATAGCGTATCACAGTTCTATAACACTTCGGAAAGAACATCAGCACTTATGGTGAAGGTAAGTGTCATATTTATATGCCATTATTCTGTTAATTTTTATAATTTAAGATAACCAACCAAATGATAGAAACGTGCAAAGAATACATAACATGCAGAGGAAATGAAACTATTTGGTCTCAAGACAGGGCCGACACCAAAGAAAAATTAATGCAATGCATTATTTTAAATCAGGTTTACCGCAAAACTTACCTCACTGTAAAAAATCAACCATTCTTACCAGATCAGGAACCCTTTAACTTCTCCGAAAATTATGTGTTTGGGAAGTTCAATGCGTTTTGTGGTCGCTTGAGCAAAATCATAACATCCTTTGACTTAATCGAGGATTACACTGAACTTTTTAATAAAAGAATGGAAGGGCTTTTGTTGGGCGAAGGTAAGGTTTTTAAATCTTATAAAAATTGTAAGAGTTAAATCTAAAATAACTATGCACAAAATATTTTTGCACAGCTTTGGACGAAGCTATGCAAAGTTTTGAAGAGGCAAAAGGAATAATTATAAATAAAACTTACGATTATTTGGATCAGCGCAATGTTCAGTTTGATACAGACTTCCAAGCTTTTTTGACGAGAATTGATGAACTTAAAGCAGAAATTGGAAATACCATTGAGAGAAATTTTGAAAGTGTGTGGGAAACTCCTCAAGGCATTAAGTTCTTAACAAGATTTGAAAAAGTAAGTCAGTTTACAAACATATATATTATAACATATATTTTAGTTTAATCCGGTTGCAATAGCATCGTACTTACCTAATTATTGTTTTTTTTACCGTTACCAGTGTAAGGGTGGTCCATGTCTTCATGCCTCATATTCCTTGCTATCTTGTTCACGCGATTCCATTCGATTTCCCTGTTTTAAGCTGCGTTTCTTACAACCTATTCCCATGTTTATCTAGATTTGTCCCTTTTCTTCTTCTGACCGTCGTGTATACACCGATTTTGTTAGTCACTCTTCCCTGATCCGTTCTAACCCAGCGGCTCAATTATATGTGTTGATTTTCCTCCGCTATATGTTGTAGGGGTTTCTTTCCTGCTTGCTGTCTGATCACATCATTTTGTATCTTATCCCGTTTTATTACTTTTTCTACCTTCCTCAAATACTTAATTTCTATGGATTGTAATCTAGATTTATGTTTATTTGTTAGGGCCCGAGACTTTTATATGTTGATATTGACTTGTAAATAGCTTTGTACACCCCCGTTTGTTGTGTTCTTAGAAATTTATCTTGTATTCATAAAATTCTTACTAATGGCATAAATAGCCTATCTTCCTTCTTCTTCTTCTTATTACGGCGACGCGAAAAGCTGCCTAATGGGCCTATTGTGCATCCAGCGATGGTTTAAGAATTATCTTCATACAGATCAGTACTTAGGCTAAAGACTAGCACCCTGCTAATGGAGATATTCTGTAGTTCCTCTGGCTCCGAAAGTGGGTTGCTAAGGTGTCCGAGCCTCAGTGTTATCAGCCTGGAGCAGTAAATGAGAAGGTGAGGGGAATATTCTTCCTCTTCTCCACAGAACCTACATACGGTGTTGTTGACTACTCCCATGGTGTAAAGGTATTTGTTGAAAGGACCATGACCATGAAACAGATTCTCGAATAAGAACTGTTGGAAGCAATGTTCTGCTGATATTACCTTGTCGTATTGCTGGGGAGTACGAGGCCCGGCTCTGGCCCAAGGCGATTTTTCTAAGAGCCCTTCTTGGCCAAGGTATCAGCTACCTCGTTGCCATTAAAGTAACTGTGCCCGGGCACCTAATTATGGCCCAGTTATGTGAGCCGAGTTTGCTTAGACAACAGTCTTTGGCCAGCATTGATTTGGTCATAACAGAATCAAGATCCTTGAACGCCGCTTGGCTATCGCTACATATATAGATATACTTATGCAGTAACCTTTACGTAGGTTCTCCTGAGCACAGGCTAAGATAGCAAATAATTTTGCCTGAAACACTGTAACGAACTTGACGAGACCAAACGAAAAGTTTGCTCTAGGCTTATCGCCACAAATCCCTGCACCAGAACCTCCTGCTGTCTTCGATCAGTCTGTAAACCAGACTACGTCCGTTCATTTAAGAAGGTGCTCAGTTCGGATTCAGTCCAAGACGACGATATTGAATGGTTTGGTGACAGAGAATACAGATGGCATGCAGTCGGTTTTTGCTTCGAAAAGCACGTGTGTCCGTATCGTAAGAGATATCACACGTGTATACCCCAAAAACTCTTTTTTGTCTTTCCACTGGCTATTATACTTTAGCCTGTAAACTGCCTTTCGGGCCTCTGCTTTAATCAAAATATGAAACAGCGCGAGGTCCACAAGTGTCGCAGTAGGTGCCGTACTTATCGCTCTTGTGGCTTCTCAAAGAGTCAGTCTATAAAGCCGAGCTAAGCGTAGTTTGATGCATGACCGTTGGATTCTTGGCCACCACATAAATCGCCATAAGTATAAATTGGTCTAACTATGGCGGAGTAGATTCACCTAGTAACTTTGAGTTTAATCTTCAAGACTGACAGAGGCCTGTCTGAAAAAACCAAAGGCTTGTAGTGGCTCTTTGTACTTGTCCGCTAACATGACAGGGTGACCCCTAGACACTTAACTATTCTGGAGGAACGCAGTCTAGTTCCGAAGAACTCGAGTTCAGTACAGTTTTCTACTTTTCTTTTCTTCTTTTGGTGAACATGATTGACTCGGACTTGGAGGCATTAACTCGAAGGCCTTGGTCAGTGCACTATTGTTGTGCAGTCCGCAGAACTTTTTGTATGAGCCCGTTCACAGTACCTGCAAATGTAACTGAAATTAAAATTGCAAAGTCAGCCTTGCGTATATAGAAAAGGGTTTTCTTTACTACCAATTATATTGTTAATTTTGCTATATCTATCTTACCATTTAAATGCAATGCCGCTCCCAAATATGTAAACTTTGTCTCCAAATCATTTCACTAGTTCAAAATTGCCACGACCTTGCTTGTGACAGAACAATCAGCACTAAGTCATCAGCTGTAGATTTTTATACCCCACATTTTAAATAATGGTTTAATTATAGCAATTTGCAAATGTTTTTTTAAACCAAGTTTCATATTTTTCTTTGTAGTTTACATATGCATCAACAGCGCTGCCACTATTACCTCGTGTTTTGCTGCTTTTCCAATGTTTAACTTTCTCAACGCCATCCATTTCCATTCCGTACTTCGTGATTTTTCCTTCGTTTGATGCTTGATTATATAGCACAGGACCAGATTGCTGTTACTAGCAACTGCTCAAAGTGCTCTCTTTACGTTTTAATTAGCTCTGTTTTTTAGAAGTGCTCTTCAGTACCATGGAAAACAGTTTTTGGTTATCAATACTTTTTGTTCTAACCTGTTTCAAAATTTGTCTTATCCCGTGTGTTTTATTTTTAACTTCATCTTTTGTTCTTTATATCTCTAGTAATCATTTTGTGATCTAATATGAAAGTATTATTTTCTCTCTCTAGTTTAAATTTTGACATCATCTCTAATTGCCGCCTTGCACCCCACTGTTTGTTTCTGACCCGTTCTGTTCATTGACCTCCCGAATACTTTTACCGCCAGATTTTACAGTATATTTTTAAATCACTTCCAAGCTACCTTTAAATTTTCTGAATCTGATTGATCTTCCGCAGCTTCTATTTCTTTTTATATTGCTTTCTGGTACTGCCACTGCACGCTATTATTTTTCAACTTGTTTCCATTTTTTACCACTTCTTCTGTAGCTGTAAATGTTTGCAAATAGGTTAGTGAAAAAATACCATTAACTCGTATGGACGATAAATATGATCGCATTTTAAAATATTGTGAAAAGGAAGTAAGTCGTATAGTAACAATGTATAAGAAAGAAAAGGATGATCCACCTGTTCCCAGAATGTTTCCGCCAATTGCAGGTAATGTTTTCTAACAATATATTGAACATTTTAATAAACTTAGATACTGTTTAAGGTCGTATAAAGTGGGCCAGGTCTCTTGTTTACCATTTAGCTGAACTTTTAGACAGTGTAACAACTCACCCAATACTTAAAACTTTGCAAGCTACAGTAGATTTATCCAAACGTCACAAAAATGCTGAGTCCATGTTGAAGGGTTATGAAAATGATATGGTAGCAATATGGATGTCTCAACATGTAAGCACTACTCTATGTTTAAACAATTTGAGTTTGTTAGTTTAATATTATTTAAGGTGTGGGATGTTGATGGTTGTCTCAACAAATCATTGATATCTGTATGTCCTGAACAACAAAGATTGAAAGTTAACCTCCACAACACCATTCCTCTGTTAATAAGAGAAGCTGATTTAATGGCCAAGATGGATTTACCTCTTCCTATGGTTGCACTTACCTTGTATACTAAACAAGAACACTTTACGTTGGTTAACGACTCTTTGCAGGTAGGTAGAGGTACTGTGTACATAATTCTTTTTCCCATTATGGTATATCGTAAAAGGTAAACAAGGTTAAACGTACATGAATAAATACCAACTATTCAGGACTATTTACCAAAATATTTGAGTTTGAATACATTTTAAGGAAGTGGGGTGCTACATGCAAGTACGTTAGTATTCGGCTACGTATCTGCATGGTGCTAGAATTCCCATAACATTTAGATAAGCAAAATCTGCAATTCCTTTCAATAAATAAAGATGCATCTTGTTTTTCACGGTTGAATGGCCAGCTGTGATACGTAATAATTTGAATTGAAATCTACCGCTTGAAAACAATATTCAAATTATATTTGCATCTAAATTCTTATAACTCCGACTCGTGACAAAATGAATAAATTAAAAAACATTATTTCTTCTAAAAAAAACTTACATGTTCTAGTTTTTGATCAACGACTTCATAAAAATAGTAGCAAGCGTAAAATTAGAAATACGTCCACTATTTTTGCCACAACTAGTTCGACTTGCAAATCTGCTTTCACCTGCTTTAAAAGATTTAACATGGGTTTCATCAGATTGGAAACCATTCGTAGAAAATGTTAATGAGGCTGTTCAGAATTTTAAGGTGTTGGTAAGAGAAACTAAAATATTCATTTTTTTCCAAAATGTATTACCATTTTAAATGTAGGTTGGAAGAGCCCATGACATATACACAAATCGTATTTTAGAAGTACTAACTTCTATGCAAACTGTATCACTTCATGCTCTGCCTGAGATAGAAGAAGAACCATGGACTTTGGAATCTTTTTGCGAGCGCACCGAGGACATTTGCCGAGTGGCTGCTACTGAATTACATCGTAAAAGCCTAATGGTAGAGGAAGCAGTAGAAGAAATCCTGCAGTTGATACGTAAAGCCCAACAAGATTATCCTTCTTTAATGGGCGATGATGATGTTATATTCTATTTTGATGGTAAGTTTTATAAATTGGGTTTAAGTTTAAGATTTTAAGATTAATAACATTATTATAGATGATCTACAAGGTGACGGCCATACCGAAGCAGACAGTTCATCTACTCAGCAGCAATCAGATTGGAGTTTAGTTTACGAATGTTTTGAAAAACCACATTTATTGTTAGGTGGGGGCATGGTAAAAGCAATGCAAGATATGGTTAGAGGAGCAATGGGCGAAATGAGGCGCTTTTACAGCCGTAAAATTGTAGATGTTCTTGTGCGAGTTACTAGACAGTCTCTCGATGCTCTTCGTAAGCGATTTAGCGTTTCTGGTAAAATAAACAAAAGCGTGGGTGTTACGTAAGCTAAACTATTTTTTTATATAGAGGAGGAATGTGAAAACACTCCTGTTTTTATTTTACACGCCATGCTTATGATTCCCAAGGTTGCGATACAACCAAACTTAGATGACGTTCAAGAAGTTTTAATTTTGGCCGGAAAAAGCATTACTTCTGTTGCTAAAGGAGTTGGACAGTGGACTGGAGGAAAACCACAGGTAAACAGCATTTTTTTAAATGCCAGCGAATATTAAATTTGGCTAACAGCACAGGTTTTTGGACAATGCAGACTTTGCCATTTTTATTAAATTTGTAATTAGTGATGTGGTGTTGAAAATGGGGTACCGAGTTGGCGCGGTAAGAATAACCATTCGAGTGCGATCAGCAAAGCTTTGCCTGGTCAGTACTTGGATGAGTGTTCGAAAGCCGAGTCAACGCGGTACCTTGTGCTCTCGGAATGGCACGCAAACAGGTGGTCCCGGGTGTCGCATTAAAAACGCGGCAGTCGTCAGAGGGGTTAGAAGTTTCCTCAAAACACAGAGGTACGAAAAAATGGCTAATAGTGATGGTTTAAAAGTCGAAGGACTCCATAACCTCCTGGAACATAGCGATAAAACCATTCCCTAGCCGTGTTTAACCAGACGCCCTAAGGGCATAAGGGATGGGTAAAGATAAAGAAGGGTTGAAAATATTGTTTTGGATACGTCAAAACATACCACATTTTATTTACTATAAATAGTGCTACAGTATTCACTGCATACTAACTGGTCTCCTAGAAAACGTTCATATGAGCATTCGCAGACAAAAACTCACAACAATAAATGTGTTTCTGCACCTGGGCACTTGGCCAACCGTATCAGGTCATAACATGAGCGTCGTACCATTTATGTTCCAAAGTTCAAAGCCATTATTTTGAATAACTCGTGTCACATTGAAGAGTCACAAAGTAATCCCCTTTAGTCTAAAGTAGCGGTACCTACCCTACAGTTAATGCGTCACAGTTACAATAGGCAACTAACTGAGATACGCGAATCTAAAATAAACTACTGGTACGACATTAAGCTGTGAGCCTTAGTCCCTACTGGTTGAAGCGAACCACCTAAATCTCTACTGATTGTGCAGATCAGTGCTCGATCTGAAATGCAGCTCACTCGCCAGAACGCCTGAAGACGCTTCTTGCTTGAGCTCTTCCAGGTTGAGGGCAGCGGTTGTTTTGCATCTTGGCACCCTTGGTACTAGTCAAACTCACTGGTAGGACTTTTCGGAACAGCTGAAGCCGCTGGTATTACTCTAGGGTACCCGTTCTTTGTATTTGTCGACTACGCACTGCCCAGATAGATCGGTAGCCGGTATGATAATAGCAACCGGTACCTGAACAGTATTGAAAATGAGAAGCATCTGGGTGGACACTTTCGTTATGGGCGTGCGAAGATGAAACGATATCACGTCTCTAAGGTCCACGTCAGTCTTTCCTAAGCGACACTTTTACCTGCCCATCGATGGCCTCTAACCACCGAATATACTACCTAAGCAAATTTATAACTTTTTGGGTCTGCTCGACAGGGAGTGGGTGCATACCGATTCTAAAGCGATCGTACCGTTGGCGCTGGTCGCCCGAGTGTTACGTAAACATCGAGTATATTTACATAATTTTTGAAACGCGATAATAATCTAAATTAAAGATAAGAACAAAATAAGTCACCATAACGTGGTACTGAAAAACTTAATAATTTAAAGAGTATTTATGTTCTGATAAAGAGCTAAAAAGGAGCACTTATTCATCACTAATTACAACTTAATTATTTATAATAAATCCAAAACTTATTTTAGCAAATTATAAAAATCTTAGCTTTCACTATTATAAGCTATTCATCACTAACATATTATTATTAGATGAACGTTAATTACTAATTAGTTAATCTGTTTTTATTTAAGATCTTTTGTAATATGTAATTTCAGTTATTAATAATATTCTTGTTTTTTCCTCTATCTTCCCAACACATTACTGCACTATTAAAACAAAAAACACTGTAAATAAAATATTACACTGCAAAAAAACACAAACATTGTATATACACTCATACCAACTAACACGCATTTACTCATACTGCGCTATCATTTCACTTCACCGTCCTTCTCTATGACATAAAATTTCAAACACACGTCACAACCAAAATCCAATAAATACCGCATGACGCTTTGTACATACACGTCACGCAAGACTCCGCCCAAGAATTCGAAATGGAAAAAATTGGCTGGTCATTCAAGAACACTTTTGGATATTGTATCTCGTTGTACCGATCAGAAAGCGGCCAAACCAGGAGTTAAGACTAAGGAGGAAGATTTTAAGACACGTCGTAGACGACTGTATCGTCTAACAACAGAAGAGAGACCGGCCTTCCCCTTGCAGCATAAAAACTTTTACAGTAATGTTATGGAAAATAAAGAAGTTGTGAAGACCTTATCGTTACTGTCTACTTGTACTCAAAATACGAAACAGGTAGGTTGGTGTTATCCATTTGCCGATTTTTGTTGACCAAAATTAGGTCGAAAACAATTGATCAAAAAGTAGCTTCAATGAAACTTCCTCATTTGGTCATAATACTTAAATTCGACAGAAGACTACAACCTTTCTTACCAGCAAAAATAACTCTTTAGGTAGTGTCCATTGAAACAAATTTTATTCCATATCATTGAATAATTCTACATCATAACAAATTTATTCTTTGAGCAAAAAGTTGTTTAGAAAAAGTATTTTAAGAAAACTTACCCGGCAGCTTGTGAGAGGGATTTCACCACTTTTGTGTAAAATATTATCGACTGTGATATTATTGGTCAACTTTTAGGAAGTAACCAACTTCTTAATCAGATGGCGACCATATAATGTCTTATGGCGAAACGAGAAAAGTCAACGAGAATTACTAAATTGCTGTTTAACAGAATTTGAAGCATCTCTGCGTAAGCACGAAGAACTCGATGGCCGTTTAGCAATTGAGCCTGACATTCATATTATTGGTACATACCTTGCCATATCAACCGAGAAACTTAAATATGGACTTACCACAGAAATCAAATCTTGCACTCATAGGTAAGTACTAGAAGGGCTAAAATAAAAAACCTATTTATAATTTTATACGCAGTTTTGTATATACGGCTCTCCACCTTCAGACTATCTGATCACTTTATTATACGGCTTCTCCTGCTTTGGTGTTGTCCCAGGGTTTCCATTTCATTATTTTGGTGCGCTCAGCTCAACTGTACAGAGGCTTTGCATTCTCTTCTTTGTGGTAATATTAATAGCATTCCTTACTAGGAATTAGTCACTGTCTCTCTCACTTGTTAGTAAATCATATGGGGGTTTTCTTTTTAATCTAGTATGTATAGATCTCCTTCCTATTCCATAATACATCTTCTTCTTCTTAATACGCCTTCTCCTGTCGAAGGTTGGCGATCCATCTGGCAATCATCGTTCTAGACACCGCTGCTCTGAAAATTTCTGTTGAAGTTCAGCCAAACCTTCTTCGTAAGTCTTTTAACCAGGAGTTTTGTTGTCTTCCAACTGTAATACATAGTTGTGCTGTAAAGGTGGAGCTTTTATGCAGATTTCTGTTGATCTTGAGGATAAATTCCTCTATTGGCAGTACACTTAGATTTCTGTGTATTTGTGGGTTCCTGATACCATACCACTGTTTTATTCTTGATAAATAAGTTTGGGGGCTCTTGAGTTCTACGTAGTGTGAGCACTTTCGCTCCACATTTATAAGCGTTAGATTTGATGCATCAACTGTTGAATCAAACGCTTGAAGTTCGGTCGTTGAGATATCGTGGTTTTGTATTATTATCGTCGTATCATCAGCGTACATGACTATATCGACGTTGAATACTATTGAGTTTAAAATAAATTCTTACGGAACTCCAGCGTTGATGGGAGTAGTTGATGGTAGGTTTGATCCTACTCGAACTTAAAATGTTCTGCCTGTTAGGAATGATTTACTTGTTTGCAGAATATATGTAGGGACTTAAAAATAAATCCGTCGATCTACCAGCCTTTATCTTAACGTGGTGGAAAAATGAATCGTGTAGTGGGAAAAGATGTTTATGCAGTTTAATAAATCGTCTGGGTGTTTTTGCTACAGGAAGTGGTATATATCGGAATACACGATACAGCTAGCCAACTCACAAAAATTATTTAAAAAAATCTACTTCACCACTGCAAACATGTTTGCTTCCAGTACATTTTTCTGCATTTTTGCAAAATATTTAGTCGATGCTGTACAGCTTGTTCGTATAATTTTCTGAAACTAGTAATAAGAGACTAAGCAGCCTGTAGTTATTAGAAT
The DNA here is from genome assembly GCA_958336395.1 of Ctenicera cuprea. Taxonomy (NCBI): domain Eukaryota; kingdom Metazoa; phylum Arthropoda; class Insecta; order Coleoptera; family Elateridae; genus Ctenicera; species Ctenicera cuprea. The sequence goes on along the minus strand of OY284495.1, from coordinate 15,032,635 downwards.
TCTTACGATTTGAAGTGCTGGTTTACATTGTGCAGGAACGTAGGCAATTCGCAAGCAAAAATAAAATATGGATGTCAGGAACACCATTGACTTATTAGATATACTTAATTACTACATTTGGGATCAGGTTCAGTCTTGGAGCATCTTTTATCTTAATTTTTTAATATATTATTTTATTGCCGTAGGAGGCACAGGATTTCTTGTCTTCTTCTTTATTAAGCCTTGTTCGGCCCATATTTGGACATAGACCTCCTAGGGTTCTCCATCCTTTACGATTATGGGCAATTTCTAGCCACCTCGATCTCGCAACCACTTTGACATCCATCTTTAGTTTGGATGCCCTCATTGCCTTTTGCCCTTCCTACGGTCTCTTTTGCATGACCTTTTTTGTCCATTTATCTTTAGCTATTTGGGCCACATGTTCGGCCCATATTCATTTTTGTTGTGCTATCTTTGTACGGATGTCTTTTACTTTTGTTCTTTGTCTTATCCACATGTTTCTTTTCTTAGCGTTCAGGGTGATTCCTAGTATGGCTTCACAGTTTGGAAGACGCTGGCTTAAGCGATTGGTTAAAAAATAACACAATTAGTAAATGATGCGAGTTGAGGTTGGTTAAAACGGATAGATTTGTTGAATGTTGAAAATTTCGATGCAGTAATAGTATGTCCAGTAAGTGATCGATTCTATATGGAGTAAAGGCAGTGGGCAAAGATTTATGAACCCCGCACGGAGTAGAAAAGTTGTACAATTTAATTTTGATGATTTTACTGATTCGATGTTCCCAAATTTTGTATTTGCTATTACATCTCCAACTGAGAGAGTCGGTTTTAAGGCTAGCAACCGGATTCGGTTTTTTGGATTTTTTTGAAAACCCGACTCATTTGTAGGCAGATGTCTGGATATGGTGTAAGCCAAATATGCAGCATCCGAATTCTGCAACTACCGAATAGGACAAATCTATATAGCGGATATATCGAATAATAAATTTACAAGCGAAATTTTATCAGGATAGTAAAAGCCAAACGGATTTCGGATTATCCGGATAACGGATAAACTACAAGTCAGTAAAATTTCAAATTATAACGAATTTGACAGCACTAGTCGGCTCGTATTCTTCAAAAATACTTTTAAACTATTTCTCACTGTGTCTTCTGTTTGGTGGCTTATAAGCATATATTGCTTTCTTTTCTATTATCAATTGTCTTCTCGTGGTGGTTTCCGTTATTTATTATTCTTTTTTTGCTTTTGAACCTGTAATCCCGTTTCCTGCAAGCATTTATTATAAAAAAATGAAAGCCAAGTTAATACCATATTTAATTTTATCCAATTAGAATTGGGTTAGCAATGAAAAAGAAGTATAGAAGAGAAATGGATTACGTGTATGCCGTCATAAATGAAATGGGTCGTAAGTTGGATAAACCAATTAGAGATCTGGATGATGTGCGTCTTATTATGGATACTTTGAAGAAAACTAGAGAACAAGAGGTGGATATGGAGCTGAAAATTGAACCCATTGAGGTAAGTTCTTAAATTGAATAATTTTGCATACAGGGCCTAATTTGCTTATTAAATTGTAGGAAGCATTTAATGTACTAAACCGTTACGAAGTTGTGATAGAACACGAAGTAACAGAACAAGTTGATAATTTGCGTTACACCTGGACACAGTTATTGTCAAAAGCTTTAACAGTAAACGTGCAACTTTTATCGATGCAACCCCAATTTCAAGACGAATTGCGTACCAATTTGTCTAAGTTTCGCCAAGACAAAATTGATTATTGCAATGAGTACAAAGTTGCAGGACCCATGGAGCCTGGACTTGCTCCACGTGAAGCATCTGATCGTCTTATTCTATTTCAGGTTTTAATTGTTTGAAATAAATCTGCTTAAGTCATACTGTTTGTGTGTTTTATAGAATCGTTTTGATGGTATGTGGCGGAAACTTCAAACATATCAAAGTGGGGAAGAGCTGTTTGGTTTACCCACCACTGACTACCCAGATATGGCCCAAATCAGGAAAGAACTTAATTTGTTACAAAAACTATACAAATTATACAATGATGTAATAGATCGTGTTAATAGCTACTATGATATACCTTGGGGCGAAGTAAACATAGAAGAAATAAATAACGAACTTATGGAGTTTCAAAATAGGTGCCGTAAGTTACCGAAAGGTCTTAAAGAATGGCCTGCATTCTTTGCCCTTAAGAAGACAATTGATGACTTTAACGACATGTGTCCTCTTTTGGAACTCATGGCTAACAAAGCCATGAAACCAAGACATTGGCAAAGAATTATGGATGCATTGAATCATGTTTTTGAGCTTGATAGTGATGGTTTCTGTCTAAAGAATATTTTGGAAGCTCCTTTGTTGCAACACAAAGAAGATATTGAGGTAAAATTGGTGTTTGGCTATTGAATCTTAAAAAAAATAATTTTATATTGTATAGGATATCTGTATATCAGCTATGAAGGAAAGAGATATTGAAGCCAAATTGAGACAAGTTACTAATGAATGGTCTGTTCATGAGCTTACCTTTATGACGTTTAATAACAGAGGAGAGCTATTGTTGAGAGGTGACACTACGGCCGAGACTATTGGACAATTAGAGGACAGTCTTATGATACTTGGTTCTCTTCTTTCAAATAGGTAGGAACTAAGTTGTTTAAACTCTCTTCTTTAAGTAAAAATTTATTGTTTAGATACAACGCTCCCTTCCGAAAGCAAATTCAGCAATGGGTTCATGATTTATCAAACACCAATGAGATTTTAGAGAGATGGTTGCTTGTACAAAATATGTGGGTTTATCTAGAAGCAGTATTCGTTGGTGGTGATATCGCTAAACAGCTACCAAAGGAAGCTAAACGTTTTTCTAAAATTGATAAGTCCTGGCAAAAAATTATGCAAAGAGCACATGAAACACCCGGAGTTGTATCATGCTGTGTTGGTAAGTGTTTCAGAACTAAGTTCAAATTTCAATTTTAAACAAATAAAATCGCAAATTGTAGGTATATTTAGATAGTTTGTTCGTTTTTAATTTACCCTTAGTTGTCTAAAAAATTAAATATTTTATTAGGTGATGATCTATTGAAGCAACTTTTACCACATCTTCAAGAGCAATTGGAATTATGTCAAAAATCACTTAGTGGTTATTTGGAAAAGAAGCGAATGATGTTTCCAAGGTTCTTTTTCGTGTCCGACCCTGCATTGCTTGAAATCCTTGGCCAAGCTTCAGATTCTCACACCATACAAAATCATCTTCTTTCCATCTTTGACAATACTCGATGGGTGAAATTTCACGACATTGAGTATAATAAAATGACAGCTGTAGTTTCGTCAGAAAATGAAGTGATTCCGCTAGAGAAAGCTGTAAGGGCAGAAGGTAGTGTGGAAACTTGGCTAACGCAACTTTTGGTTACTTCACAAGCATCACTGCATTCCATTATTCGTCAGGCCTATCAGACCATCAATGATATCAATTTTAGTTTGCTCCACTTTTTGGATAAAGTACCAGCTCAGGTAAATTGTAACCTGTTATTTTCGTTATGATCAACTCAATTCTATGTTTATTTTAGATTGGTTTATTGGGCATACAAATGATATGGACTCGTGATGCCGAGTTGGCGTTAATGCAAGCTAGAGCTGATAAGAAGATAATGGCGGAAACTAACAACAAATTTTTAGAATTATTAAATACTCTTATTGATCAAACAACCAAAGATCTTACCAAAATTGAAAGAATAAAGTTTGAGACGTTAATTACCATTCATGTTCACCAAAGGGATATTTTTGATATATTGGTATGTGCAAAAGTAATAAATATGGTTGCTTATTTATTTTCTAACTTTTAGTGTCGCCTAAACGTTCGACATGTAAATGATTTCGAGTGGCTGAAACAGTGTCGATTCTACTTTAAAGAAGAATCTGATAAAACTTTAATTATAATAACCGATGTCATATTCTCATATCAGAATGAATATTTGGGCTGTACGGATCGCTTGGTTATTACTCCACTTACTGATAGGTACAATATTTTAAACATGTCTAATAGGGCGGTCCTTATATACAGGGGTCAAAATCGAAAGTTATAATTTCTTGTGGGCTACCCGGTAAAACTGTTAGAAATGACAACAAAAGAGTATTTTTTCCTGTGTTTCTTAACTACCAACATTAATGTTTTTGGTCGTCATCCGTGGTATGAAGTTGGTTGAATTGCTGCATAATACCCACCCCACGTCCGCTGTGTGTCGTTGACCACTCAAAGATTCTCAGATATCACTTTGCCTCGCATCAACTCTTCATTTTTGTTCTATAATTCTGTTTTTTGGGGAGAAATGATTTGATCCCCAATATTTAAAAAAAAATGAAGGCTGTGGCACTAACGAATTTTGCCAAAAAATTGCTATTTACTTCCAAGCGATTCCGCATCCTCAAACGCCGCAAGTTGTTTTGCTCTCCCGTGTGTCATTCCCATTGCTCGTGAGAGCTTGCACCATTGACCGTTTAGTATGTGCCGACACATTGCGATCGACGAAAGCGAGAGCGACGAGCTCCTGAGACAAGTAACGAAGATGTTGATTAAACTTCCTTAATGCGGGGTTAGCTACTTACAAATTGGTTTCCTTGTATTTTTGAAGGGCGTGTAATAGTAGCAGGTCATTCCTCGCAGCAGAAATAGCAAAAAGGGCTTCAATGCTTTGATGTAGCCCTTTGTTACAAATGTGCTTGTTCTTCTCAATGTCCTGATCTCACTGTCAATTAATTTAAACTGATCGTTAAATAAGAAGACTTTAAAGGCATATATGGAGTGGTCGTAGCTCAGTGGTAAGCGCGCGGGTTATCAATGCAGCGGATTCGTGTTCGATTTTCGGCGCCGTCGTTCTCCCTCGCAAGGCAACGGGAAACCAGCAAGGTAGAGTTTTCCACAGGAAAACCTCGTTGGAGAAGAAGTGCATGCTCTTCTTGTGGTTTGAAGCCCACGTTAAACTGTAGGTCTCGTGTGTTTGTCTGTGCCAAATATCTACCTCCGGGCACCAAACACAGACATAGGAAAGAGGTCGCCAACAACGCACTGAATAGGGTGTAGCACTAGAGAAGAAGAAGAAAGACATGTATGCTTTTGCGCGATGCATTGCTGCTGGTGCCATAAAACGAATTTGTCCTTGTCCTTCTTTCTAGCTTGGAAACATCCAGGAGTTGCTTTTTTCCCCCACTAGAAACAAGAATTGCCAATTGATCAACCGTTTCTTGGCCCGTCATATGTGGTAGAAGTTTTCTTCCATCCCAATTCACGGTTAAACAGTGGCTTGGATTAAATTATTTTTTATTGTATGTGCAATATCTTTGCGGTGTTTAGTTCATTGTCACCTAATGCACAAACGGTTTAAATTCAATTTTGAGACGTCGCGATTTAAGGTATTTCCAAATAAAGTTAAGAGAAGAGTGGGTTCTGCTTGCTCACTTTTGTGCGATTCCGAGTATCTGCCAATTCATGACTGAGAACGTTTCTTCAAAGGCGCTTTTGTGTCACAGCAGAAAAAGTTGTAGACATAAACATGGAGGATTCAGTAATACAAAGTAGTTTCTCATCTGGTCTTTCCGTTTCGGCATAAGAAAAGCTAAGCGTTTCTGTGTCCCTAACTGTATTTTTAGATAACTGTTCGTTCTGACAAGCTTTCTCTTTGTCTTTGGCTTGTTATTTCAGTTCATCCTCTTTATGTGTTTCGTTCTTTTTTCTTTTCTGACCAGAGTTATGTCCACTGGTATCATCTTGCCTCGGCGCCCTTTCCTCTTTGCTCGATCAAGAACAACTTATGTTCCTTAGTTTGTAACATCTTTATTGCGTTGGCATGGGCTATATAAAAAAAATCATCTAAGTTTTTATTGAATTTCTTCCCTTGGTTTCAATTCTGTCTAGCCGTTTCGCCCTATTCATCAAAAATCTTCTCGACTTCACCAACTTTTTATGTTGAGTGGGAATCATGAATTTCTCCCACACTTCCAATACTGCATCGGCCACAGAATGGCACCAAAACGAATAAACTTCTTTGTTAAATTCTGTTAAGAAAAAACACCATTGAAGACGAGGACCGACAAGCCAAATGTTCGTAGAGTTTCTTGTGACTCCATAAGCAGCTATTGTCAGAAACTTGTCAAATCGTAAGGTTTCTTAAAACTGGAATATTTAAACACAACAAAAACAATAGAACGCTGTGAACAAGTAGCTATTCAGTGAAAAACTATTTCTCAGAAATTCTCGTGGTAGCCCAATCAAATTTCAAAGATAACCACCCTAAATTGTATAAAGATGTTTATTTTATTACTTTTGTTACGTAGATGCTATATAACTTTGGCCCAAGCTCTTGCCATGAGCATGGGAGGGGCTCCTTGTGGACCAGCAGGAACTGGAAAAACAGAAACGGTAAAAGATATGGGAAAAACTCTGGCAAAATATGTAGTAGTGTTCAATTGCTCTGATCAGATGGATTATCGGGGGCTTGGGCGTATTTATAAAGGTAAAAACATAACAATCTGCTTCTTGGTTGTTGATGTTCTCCTAAGCAGCAAATGTTACCTATTTTTTGATGTAGGTTTAGCACAATCAGGCTCGTGGGGATGCTTTGACGAATTTAACCGCATAGAATTGCCAGTCTTATCAGTGGCAGCACAACAGGTTGCAGTGGTATTGAGTGCAAAAAAAGATAAGAAAAAATCCTTTGTATTTACTGATGGGGATACAGTGGAAATGTGTCCAGAATTTGGAATTTTCATTACTATGGTTAAAATTTTCATTTTCAACGGTATTTAGCAAAATACAATGTTTTATGTTATAGAATCCCGGTTATGCTGGAAGAAAGGAACTGCCCGAAAATTTAAAAATCCAATTTCGTACTGTAGCTATGATGGTGCCAGATCGCCAGATTATTATTAGAGTTAAATTGGCTAGTTGCGGGTTTTTGGAAAACATTACATTAGCTCGAAAATTTTATACTTTGTACAAACTCTGTGAAGAACAACTCACAAAACAGGTTTGTCGCACAGTTTTGATACTTTAGGATAATTGGAAAAAATATGTGTTTTCTGTAGGTCCACTATGATTTTGGGCTGAGGAATATCCTTTCCGTTTTGCGTAGTTTAGGTGCGGTAAAAAGAGTAAATACCAAAGATACAGAAAGTACTATTGTAATGAGAGTTTTGCGTGACATGAATCTATCGAAATTGATAGACGAAGATGAACCATTATTTAGCTCATTGGTATCAGATTTGTTTCCTAATCAGAGTCTTGAGAAAACTGCGTACCCTGAGTTGGAAGAAGCAATTAACGCGCAGGTGGAAGATGCTAATTTGATCAATCATGGTCCTTGGGCTCTTAAATTAATACAGGTAGGTGATATGTTGTTAACCATGACATGTTTAATCAAACATAATTTTATATTTTTTTAGCTGTATGAAACTCAACGTGTTAGACATGGGATTATGACTCTTGGGCCAACAGGAGCTGGGAAAACAACATGTATCCAAACTTTAATGAAATCTCTCACTCAAATGGGAACCGCACATAAGTACTTTTTATCAAAATCAGGTTTATTTCTGATAATAAGCATTATTATTTTAGGGAAATGAGAATGAACCCTAAAGCTATAACCGCATCACAGATGTTTGGTAGACTTGATGTTGCTACAAATGATTGGACTGATGGTATATTCTCCGCACTTTGGAGAAAAACGTTAAAACTTAAAGAAGGTACAATTGTAGTCAAATCCCTGAGTATCTTTCTGTGTTAAAACCAATTGTTCCTTTTTGTAGGTGAATATGTATGGCTAGTACTAGACGGTCCCGTGGATAGTATTTGGATAGAAAATTTAAATTCCGTACTGGACGACAACAAAACGTTAACCTTAGCAAACGGAGATCGCTTATCAATGGCACCTACTTGCAAAATAATATTTGAACCACACAATATTGACAACGCATCTCCAGCAACAGTATCACGTAATGGTATGGTTTATATGAGTTCATCGGGGCTTAATTGGAAACCTGTGGTACGAGCCTGGCTGAAAAAAAGAAGCCCAAAAGAGCAAGAAGTCTTTCAGAAAGCGTTTGATGAATCATATAGTGCTCTATATTCTTGGGGAGCCCAAAATCTTACATTTGTTATGAGAGTTTTGCAATGTAATATAAGTCTACAGATACTGAACTTATTAGAAGGTAAAATTTAATTTACGTAATAACCTGAAGCGAAACCATGGAAACAAACTCTTTTAGTGTTTATAATAATAATAATAAGTGCGCAAAAAGGCGCCAAGTTGGCTGGAGTTAAATGTTGTTAAGGTGAAGGCATGCCTGATCTGTTTTCATGCATTTTAACCTCACTATAAACCGTTATTTCTTTAAATGCACTCTTTATTTATTAATTGCTTTTTAACTACTGAATAATAAAACGCTAACACAACAGAATTTATTTTAGTGAGATGCTAGTAATGCCCGACGCCTTCTTGGAAAATTTCTTCACACTTTTGTGTTATGCGTTGCCTAAATTTATGTAAATTATTTATTGGCGAGGCAAATATACAGTTTTTAAAGTAATACCACAAAAAAAAAGTCACGTGGAGTTAAATTTCTAGACCTCGCAGGTCACCTGATTGCACAATTTCGGTATAGCACAGTACAGTAATATGTTGCTTCATCTTGCCAAAAGTAACCCTACCGTAGTTCATCATCGTGCAGTTCTTTCAAGTAATGTTATATAATTTCCTCGCGTTATCTGCCTGCGTTGATGCTACCTAAAATTGCAAATTTTTAACATAAAAGTTTGGTTTTACAGAATTTTTTTGTACCTTCAAATCAAACAGGTCCGATTAGTCTCCTTCCACTTAGGGATACACAAACCGCAACCTTTTCCTGGTGAAAAAGGTCTCAACAAACTGATGATGATTTTCAGCATTTTAAACTTAAAATTCAGAACTTAGTTTTTGGGTGCAGCAATATTTAAAGGGGTTAATGTTCCCCCTTTTTCCCTAATTTTGGCGAACGAAATCGTCTTGGAGAATCTTTTTTGAAAAATCAAAAAATCGATTTTGTTTTTCTCAATTTTATATAAAATAAACGTTGGGTAAGTTTCCGTGGTAACTTGCAAAGAAGCATCGATAAGAACCTCAAAATTAGCGAGGTAGATTGCGTAACACGTGGCGAGTAGGAGATGAGCATGAGCTGAGCATAGTACCATATGTTCAAATAAAAAATACATAAGGGTTGGCCATGGAAAATAAAATTACTGTCTTTGCATGCTTTTGAATTTAAACATGCCACTTAAAATTTTTAAGTTAAGTTCGTCATTTGTAGTGATACTGACAGAGTGATGACTCATCACTTTTTAAATTTTCAAAAATTCAATTTTATTAAAAAACGCCCGCTTTAAAATATTTATTCAAAACTTTTTCGGGAATTAGGAAAATATTCTAAATATTCATAAAATTGTCTAAATTTTCGAATAATTTTAAAAATTTCCATAAATGCGAGGAAGGTTCCGTGGCGGTTGCTCAACAGCTTTTTTTCTTAATCAGCTGCTGCTTGTGTATTTTCTGTTAGCTCTTTCTTCCATGTAAGTCTGAATGCAGTGCCAAGTGTAGAGTGAAAATTTGCTGTGCATTTCACGGCATTTAAGGCAATTTGTACCAATATTTATTATATACACACACATTTAGCTAAATGCTTTTTATTTTAACAAATCGTTGTAAATTTAAATAAATCTTTAAACATTTGGTTTTAATATTCCAACATTTAATAAAACATTTACTTTAAATTTTCAAATATTTAGTACATCTTTATGTATTTAGATAAATCTGCACATATTTGTTTTAAATCTTTCAATATTTAACAAATATTCACTGATTTAAACAGATCCTTGCCGATATAAATAAATTGTTACAGATTTAAATAAATATTTCAACATTTAATTTTAAGCTGTCAGTCATATTTAATGTTAACTTGTCATATTTATTTCACCTTGGTAGACCCAGCCTACATAGTAGACCAAGGCCGTTTACACTGGTGGTAACGTTCAACAATTATGAACACGTTTTCCGTATTTCAAGAATTTGTACAATTAATATTAGTTTAATCATCAATAACAACATATTTAACAACGTAAATATTGCATAATTTATTATTCATATAATGAAAGTTTTCTCAAAATTCCCTTGAGAATGTAATTTTCAGTCTGTTTTGTTTACGCTCCCACCATGACACTGCCTTGCGCCTTATTACCGATGTAAAGGTCTTGGTGTCTTAAGTCGTCTGGACTCACCAAGGTCAAATAAATATGACAGGTTAACATTAAATGTGACAGCTTAGAATTAAATGTTGAAACATTTATTTAAATCTGTAAGGATGTATTTATATCGATAAAGATTTATTTAAATCTGCGAATATTTATTGAATATTGAAGGATTTAAAACAAATATGTGCAGATTTGGCTAAATACATAATGGTTTACTGAATATTGAAAATTTAAAATAAATGTTTTAAGATTTATTTAAATTTCTAATGCTTTATTAAATATTGGAATATTTAAACCAAATGTTTAGGAATTTATATTAATTTAGAATGATTTATTAAAATAAAAAGCATTTAAATAAATGTGTGTATACATAATAAGTATTGGGACAAATTGCCTTAAATACCGCGAAATGCACAGCAACTGTTCACTTTACACTTGCCTTTTAATACTTGTGTTTATTTCTTTTCTCGGTTGTTTCTCCCCCGTTGGAGCTTTCGCTCTTAAAATTTACTATTTTTTTTCTGACTAACCATTCTGCCCGACTTTTAAATTAATGCTTATTGTTCTTTACATGCCTCTTCAAATGATCCCTTGCAGTTCTGCAATATGTCTTCTATTGTCATATTGTATTCTATCTTTACTGCTTTATGTCGAATACTTACTGCAAAGTTATGCCCTATTTCTGGGTTGTGTCTATTCTATGGCATGCGTTCTATTTCTAATCTCTACACTATCTTTTTAGTGTTTTTAGTATAACATATTTAGTGAGCCTTAATACAAATTCTAAAGATTTTCGAAATTAGGTTTGGTACCAGTACAAGTAGAAGAAGTAGAAGATATGTCAGCATCAAAGTCTGATCATGGAGATTTGGATGATGATTTGCAAGAGGAAGTTGCTAAACCTGAAGCGGTACAGATTTTAACTACAGAACATCTCGAAAAGCTTTACGTTTTTGCTGTAGTATGGGGAATGGGTGCTTTACTGGAAACCGAAGACAGAATGAAATTTGATGTTTATTTGAAAGATAAGCTTAAGCATTTAAATTTGCCTGTAAACAACAACAAAAATCGTGACGTGAGTACTATTAAGAGTTTTCTTATTTTTTGTATTTACAAAGCAGTGAAAGGCACAAAAACAATTTTTAGGCAACTGTTTTCGATTACGTGGTTAACGACAATGGTGAATGGGAATTATGGAGTTCAAGAGTAACAAACTATGTTTATCCAGAAATGGCCTCACCAGACTATGCCAATATTTTAATACCGATCACCGACAACGTCCGTGTTGATTATCTCATCGACGTCGTTGCTAAACAAGGCAAAGCAGTTTTACTAACTGGAGAGCAAGGATCAGCTAAAACAGTTATGATGAAATCTTATATGAAGAAAGCGAATCCCGAAAATTATTTGATACGATCGTTTAATTTTTCAAGCGCCACTTCCCCATATCAGTTCCAAAAAACCATTGAAAGTTACGTTGAAAAGCGCATGGGTAGCACATTTGGACCGTCCGGAGGAAAAAAGATGCTTGTTTTTATTGATGATATTAATTTGCCTGAAATAAACTGTTGGGGTGATCAGGTAAGGCAAGGTTATTACTAAAGAAAATGATGATGTTTATTGGTATTTAAGATTACAAACGAAATTGTTCGTCAGACTATGGATATGAATGGATTCTATAGTTTAGAAAAACCCGGAGAATTTACTTCTGTTGTTGATGTTCAGTTTGTTGCAGCCATGGGGCACCCAGGTTGGTTTATTTGCTAAGATATGAAATACACATAGAAATTGCAAACATTCACCTTGTCATTTAAGGTGGTGGTCGGAATGATATCCCATCAAGATTGAAACGACAGTTTTATGTCTTCAACTGTCCTTTGCCAACTGATGTGTCCATTGACAAAATATTTAGTGTTATTGGTCAAGGACACTATAATGTGAAGAGGGGTTTTACAACTGAAGTCAGAAACTTGGTGAAGAAGTTAGTACCTTTAACAAGATTGCTATGGCGTGCAACGAGGGCTAAATTGCTTCCTACACCAGCAAAGTTTCATTATGTGTTTTCTCTGCGGGATTTGTCCAGAATTTGGCAGGGAATGGTATGATAAGTGCATTTTATACTTTTTTTTAATTTAACCCATAAGATAACAAGTGAAAGTCAGAGATAAGAATGAACATTTTGATGATCTCCAAAAGTAAAGAAGTATTTAAATTCTTTTTCAGGTGGGGACATTATGTACTGTCATAGAATCAGAAGCTTGTTTGTTGATCTTATGGAAACACGAATGTACTCGAGTATTTTCCGACCGTTTCACTATCATGGACGATAAAAATTGGTTTGACGAAGAAATTTTGATGATGATTGAAAAAGAGCTGGGGCCGCAGTATAGAAAAATGTCCCTTCCTAACCCTGCATTTGTTGATTTTATGAGGTGAGATCTTTAATTTTTTTGTTGTTAAGTTACGATTTACACCATTATTATACAACAGAGATGCACCAGAGCCTACGGGAGAAGAGGGTGAAGATGCCGATATGGAGCTCCCTAAAGTATATGAACCTGTGAGTGATGAAAATGAATTACGAGAGCGACTGGAAATGTTCTTAGCTCAGTTTAATGAAATGGTACGAGGGTCTGGTATGGATCTTGTGTTCTTTCCTGATGCTATGTTACATTTGGTTAAGATATCCCGGGTTATTCGACATCCTCGTGGTAACGTTATGTTAGTAGGTAAGCCAACTAATTAATAACTTTGGGAAAATAAATTTCGGTAAGTACAACTTATTCATATATTTGTTTTCTAATCTAGGAGTTGGAGGAAGTGGTAAACAATCTCTTACCAAACTTTCTTCTTTTATTGCTGGATATAAAAGCTTCCAAATTGCATTAACAAGATCTTATAACATAACCAATTTCCTTGAAGATATTAAAGTACTTTATCGATCGTGTGGGTGTCAAGCCAAAGGTACCACGTTTATATTTACCGACCTTGAAATTAAAGAAGAGGGTTTTCTGGAATACTTAAACAACGTTCTTTCTTCTGGTGTTATATCGAACTTATTCTCAAAGGACGAGCAAGCTGAAATAGTTCAAGAATTGACTCCTATTATGAGGAGAGAGAATCCGAAAAGAACGTTGAATCAAGAACTTGTTATGGAATATTTCATGAACAGAGCTTGCCAGAATTTGCATGTTGTTTTGTGCTTCTCGCCAGTAAGTGTCTGATTTATTACACCTTTTTGGTAACGTTTGAACCAATATATTATGCTTAACGTTTTGTCCCTTTTCACGTTATCAAAAGCCTTAAAACTGCAATCCAATTTCAAACATTACACGCATAGAAAAAAATTCTGACATTTTGTATGTATTGTCTTCTAGGTAGGCGAAAAATTCCGAAATAGAGCTTTAAGGTTTCCAGCTTTAATATCAGGCTGTACTTTAGATTGGTTCCAACCATGGCCAAAAGACGCTTTAGTATCAGTTGCTAAACATTTCCTTAGCAGTTTCAGTATTGCTTGCACAGAGGAAGTAAAACTTGAGCTAGTGGAAGCACTAGGGTCTATTCAAGATGTTGTTTCGGCGACTTCCTTAGACTATTTCCAGAGGCACGTTGTTTTATTTTAACGTTACAAGCTGTATTAGTAATAATAAACAAACACGTTAAAAAATATTTATTGAAGGTTTCGACGCTCTACTCATGTAACCCCCAAGTCATACTTGAACTTCATCGCTGGGTATAAAAGTATTTACCAAAATAAACGAGAAGAACTTAGTGAAGGAGCTTTAAGAATGGACACTGGCTTGGAGAAACTGGCTGAAGCATCTTCCTCGGTTGAAATTTTGAAAAAAGAGTTAGCTGTAATGGAAAAAGAACTTGCTGATGCTTCTACGCGAGCTGAGAAAGTTTTGACTGAGGTAACGGAATTAAAAATGAAAACTTAATAATAATGATTATGAAGATCATTGCATAAATCCTTTGCAACAGGTAACAGAGCGAGCCAGTCAAGCTGAAATTGTTAAGAATCAGGTACAGATTGTGAAGGAAAAAGCCGAAATATTGGTGTCATCTATTGCTGTAGAAAAGGCGCTCGCCGAAGAAAAACTGGAAGCAGCCAAACCTGCATTAGAAGAAGCAGAGGCTGCTCTTAACACCATCAAACCTGCTCATATTGGTAAGGTTTGATATTTTAATTACTAATTTATAAACTTTAACAAGTATTTATTTGTTTTTGTCAAATAATTGAATCAAACTACTAGTCTGAGAAATTTAGCTTTAACGACTTCTTTAGATAAATTAATTTTAATAGAGAAATTTCAATTATTAAACAATTGGATATAGCAATAGGTACAATATTCAACTTATTGATATCTATCTTTTTATTTCTCACCGTGACACAGCGGCGGGCAATTGCATGTTGGCTCAGTTATTGATTGTTTTCAGCAACAGTTTATGTTGCTGTCACCTGTTGGTGTTGTTTGTTTATTTATGGCTTACTTTAATATTAGCGGATCGGAAATGTGTATTTATCGCGCTGACAACAAACAAATACCTACAGACAACTTTCACCACTCAGTGACCTATAAACTTGGAGCTCGACTAGGTTTCGCTTATTATTAAAAAGTGTTTACTACAAATTCTAAATGCTTCTGCACGACAACTCAAGACAGCTTACCTATTTATTAGTTTGCGGGTTCCGATAGTTACGTTTAAATCACATACGGTGATTGGAACCATGAAGCTCCGATATCGGCGGAATGTATTAACTATATCATTACATGTCTGATTTATATGATTAAGGGCAAATTCAATTTTGGAATTATACGCAAATGTCTAACAAAATTTTTTATAGGCGTGTTTATCAGTTCCAAAAATATTTTGAAAATCTTTGTTATCACACTATTTTTGAGGAATTTCTTTGGGGATATGATAGGATTCTTTTCGGACGAGGTTTTTGTTTCTTTGAATGTTTTTTTCGGGTCTGTTTATCCTTCGTTTTTCTTGTTTTTTACGGATTTTATTTTCGCCAGCAACTCTGATTCAGAACAACTTAGCGGAAAAAATCATTGGGAGCTGCAAGCGCAGGGTTACCATCAAGTTACCAACAAAACATCGGAAGGCGTAGTCCACGGGTTCTGCTATTCTACAAGTTAAATCCTTAACTGTCTTACCGTAACAGAACGACAGGCTCTTGCATTTCAACGCAGTTTATTCATTGTTTTCAGCAAACGTTTATGTTGCTGCTACTACTGTTGCTGTAATTTTGGTAATTTGGTTATTTATGTATGAACAATTCATATAATATTAGCAATGCACATAAAACATTATCAGAATTTTTTAAAACGTGTTCATCACTAGGTCCCGGTTTTTTGACACTTTTATTATTAAAAAGCTATCGGGCAACTGCCACGCAAACGGTCTTTGCTTATACATTTTTGAAACTAAACAAATACATACGCTACGAATTCCACACTTAATTGACCTACATATTGGGAGCTCGGAAATGTATTGTGATCGCGAAAATGGTGGAAACTGTGATTTTGACGGAAGTACACGTTCAAGGACATCCAGGAACATAGAACAGTGCGTTTTAAAAAATGACGAACTGTATGTGTGTGTAACGCGAGGAAGTACTGAACCCACTTCAATGAAATTTGGTATACCTATAGGTACAACGAGAAATTGTCAAACTGCTAACTTTTGTTTTACAATCCTAAATATTTTCCTGAAACCTCCAGCCTTAAAATGGCGGCCGTTACGAATTCATTCAGACCGACTCAGTGGAGAAAACATACAAAGCAGCGAGCGCCGGGTATGAAAAAAAATATTAGGGGGAGTAACCCACGGGTTCTGCTAGTATTAATTAAAAATAAAAAATTAGTTGTTTAAAAATTTATTATCATGTATCATAAAGTAGTTTTAAAACAACTAAAAACATTTGAGACACTCTCTAATGTTAAAGAAAAAAGCAGAAAAACCAGGCACTTACAAGATAAGTTGCTCTCACTGTAACTCGTGTTATATAGGCCAGACAACAAAAAATTTTAATAAACACCTACAAATATTAAAAGCTGTACCTTTAGTGAATGCGCAAATTCATCTCATAAATTTGCCATTATTAGAAGTTTCAAAATAGAAACCAAGTCATCTGTAGACATAGACAACCAAGAGCAAGTCATCAAGCTTTATTGTTTCACTAGCAACACCAACTGTTTAGTTTTAATGTTGCTTTTAATACTGACGTGTAAAAACGTTGAAATACGTATCAGACCAGAATAAATAAAAACATTTAACATTTTTAAAAAATCTTTTAAACTTGTCGCTGTTCATTGTTCTTTTCAGACAAAAAATTTTAAATGTATTTATTTTTAATTGTAAGTAATCGAATTTCAAATACTGTATTTGTTTAAATAATTTTTTAATAACACTTTCTGTTTTTAAAATTAAGTGAGGATTTCATAAATGTTGCCTCGCCTGAAAATAATGACTAAGAATAAAATACAATAACATCTTTTTAGCAACCGTAAGGAAATTAGGAAGACCACCACATTTAATTATGAGAATCATGGACTGTGTGCTGATCCTGTTTCAAAGAAAATTACTTTCTGTGGTTGCCGACAGCGCTGCTCCTAGTACAAAACCTTCGTGGCCCGAGTCATTAAAGGTAAGTGAACAAATTCTAATTTTCATTGCCAATTTTTCAATTTTTAATAATCTTCTATGTAATTATTGTTTATAAATTGTGGATACAACGATATTTATAACTCGAAAGGTAAGTGGAAGTTCGATAATATTTAGTTTTAAATAATCTACTATTACACGATATCTAACTAAAATGCATTTTTGTTAGGAAGAATCATCTGAAAGTTGATTCATATTGGCGAAAAATTAAAATAAAACGTATGAAAGTGATTATATTTAATTAAAAAGTACCTAAAAAAAGTCCTAAATCATAACAACATTACCAAAGAGAGTAAACACAATGACAATATCCTTATAAATGTGTGGCATAAGTTTGCATTTTATACAGGATGGTTCAAAAAATAAAACTGTCTATTTTGCTTACAGTGTTTTACAGTATTGCCAAAGTTTTTAATAATTTAATCTATAACGTGTGTCACACAAGCAAGCAAGTGTAAAGCACAAATAAAAAGCTTAATTTGTTGATGTTTGGTTTCAGCAAACAATTTATATCATAAACATACAGGGTGGTCCAACACTTATTACGTCTCTATTTAACTCTGAAAACGGGCCAAGATTGAGAAAAAAATGCAAATAAAAGTTTCTGGCAACGTTTCACCTACTTTTCTGCATATTTAGAAAAAAAATGAGCGAAACACTTCGCCTGGACTTTCCTATACTTATAAATTAACATTGTTTTATATTTTCCAACACTTTTGATGTACACCTGTCTAGACCCCGCTAGTAAAAGTAAACAGCGTTTATAAAAACTTCAAGCGTGAAGAGCGTAACTTAAACCTACCATTACCACGCTGGCTCCGCCTGCAACCGAGTACATGTCAAACAACCGAACTGAAATGAACCGGAGGCACGAGTAAGGAAGCGTGTTGATGTTTGAAAATGTATTAATAACTCGAGAAGTATTATTTTTAGCAAGAAACTACTCTTATTAATTTGTATTTAGAATTTCAAAACCTTTCTGATTTTAAGGTCAAAATGCCACGTTTTCATTTAAAAAAAGTTATTTTTTACCGTGGCCGCCATATTAAAATTGGAAACTCAAGTTTTTTTCTTAAATACAATCGAGAAGAATTTGCCCTACAACTTTGCTTTTGGGTTTGCGAGTCTATCTATTAAAATAAAAAAGTTAGCCTACACTGAACATTAAACGACTAGCACAAGAATACAACTGCTGTAGAAAGTATGTGAAATTCTTCTAAGGACAAAAAGATTATTAAGGGGCAAAAAATTCGATTTTTTGATTTTTTGTAAAAAGATTCTCCTAGAGCAAACAAAACAAAAAACCAAATTTTTAATATTTTATCGAAAAAATTTGGGGGGAAGGGGAACAGTAGCCCCCCTAACTATGAAATTATCGAAAAAATATTATTATATTCGGATTTTGCTATCAATGATGAGCTATATTGCTTTAACAGAAATATTTTATTGCCCCCCGTTAAATAAATAAAAGGGTACCAATTTTCAATTTTCATAAATTCACAGAGGGCGTCACAGTGAAATTATAGCAATGAGCAAAAAACAAAATTGTAACAAATGCCTATCTTTATCAGCTTAAAAAGTTTAAACAAAAACGTGTGGACAGTTTTTGAGAAATTTTTTTTTGAAAAATTCCAAAATTTTGGAGTTATGTCATTACGATTGTTTTTATATTTTCAAAATTAATTATATTTCATGGTATAGTACCCTTGAAGGGCTACCAAACAAGATGTAGTTGATTCCAATCAGATAACTGGTTTTTGAGTAAATGGGCGTTAAAGTCGAAATTTTCAAAAATTCGTAGCGGCCGCCATTTTAAAGCTAGAGAGTTCGGTAAAAAATCATTTGATTTGTCCTAAGGCCTTCTTTAATCTCCACTATTAAAATTTCCAAAATTCGGTTTCTGAAAAAAATGCTACCAAAAAAACATGTCTAACTTCTGCTTCCGGTTTTGGATTTTTTTTAAAAGCTTATTTTGTCGATGAATTTTTGATATAGCTCTGCATTCCAATTTTCATCAAAATCGAAGTACGGGTTCGAGAGATATCAGCGAAATGACGTATCGTTCACGAACGCATTCGTAAAAATGAGCGAAACACTTCGCCTGGACTTTCCTATACTTATAAATTGACATTGTTTTATATTTCCCAACACTTTCGATATACACCTGTCTACAACTTTGCTCTTGGGTTTGCGAGTCTATCTATTAAAATAAAAAAGTTAGCCTACACTGAACATTAAACGACTAGTACAAGAATACAACTGCTGTAGAAAGTATGTGAAATTCTTCTATGGACAAAAAGATTATTAAGGGGCAAAAAATTCGATTTTTTGATTTTTTGTAAAAAGATTCTCCTAGAGCAAACAAAACAAAAAACCAAATTATTAATTTTTATCAAAAAAATTTGGGGGGAGGGGGAACAGCAGCCCCCCTAAATATTAAATTATCAAAAAAATAACACGATATTCGGATTTTGCTATCAATGATGAGTTATATTGTTTTAACAGAAATATTTTATTGCCCCCCGTTAAATAAATAAAATGGTACCAATTTACAATTTTCAAAAATTCATAGAGGGGGTCACAGTAAAATTAAAGCAATGAGCAAAATACAAAATTGTAGCAGATGCCTATCTCTATCAGCTTAAAAAGTTTAAACAAAAACGTGTGGCCAGTTTTTGAGAAATATTTTTTTGAAAATTTCCAAAATTTTGGAGTGGTGCCATTGCGATCGGTTTTAGATTTTCAAAATTAATTATATTTCATGGTATAGTACCCTCAAACGGCTACCAAACAAGATGTAGTTGATTCCAATCAGACAACTGGTTTTTGAGTAAATGGGCGTTAAAGTCGAAATGTTCAAAAATTCGTAGCGGCCGCCATTTTGACGATAGAGAGTTCGGTAAAAAAGCGTTTGATTTGTCCTAAGGCCTTCTATAATCTCCACTATTCAAATTTCCAAAATTCAGTTTTTGAATAAAATGCTACCAAAAAACATGTCTAACTTCCGCTTCCGGTTTCGGATTCTTTTTAAAAGCTTATTTTGTCGATGAATTTTTGATATAGCTCTGCATTCCAATTTTCATCAAAATCGAAGTACGGGTTCGAGAGATATCAGCGAATTGACGTACCGTTCACGAACGCATTCGTAAAAATGAGCGAAACACTTCGCCTGGACTTTCCTATACTTATAAATTAACATTGTTTAATATTTTCCAACACTTTTGATATACACCTGTCTAGAAACGCAAAAGCAGTGTTTTAAAAAAAACTATAAAATAAAAAAAAATTTTTGGCCCCAACCGGGCTCGATCCGACAACTACTTATGCAGTAAAACGCGAGTGCACTCGAACACACCCGCATATCCATCCATACTATTCCGAATCTGCTCGTTATCGTTAAATAAGTGCCTATTGAATGCGTGCGCAATAGAAATGCATAGAAGGTTCAAAACTCTAGTCACTTCCGTACAAGAATACAACTGCTGTAGAAAGTATGTGAAATTCTTCTAAGGACAAAAAGATTATTAAGGGGCAAAAAATTCGATTTTTTGATTTTTTGTAAAAAGATTCTCCTAGAGCAAACAAAAGAAGAAATCAATTTTTTAACTTTGTAGCGAAAATTTTGGGGGGGAGGGGGAACAGTAGCCCCCCTAAATATTAAATTATCGAAAAAATATTATGATATTCGGATTTTGCTACTAATGATGAGCTATTTTGCTTTAACAGAAATATTTTATTGCCCCCCGTTAAATAAATAAAAGGGTACCAATTTTCAATTTTCAAAAAATCACAGAGGGCGTCACAGTGAAATTATAGCAATGCGCAAAAAAATAAATTGTAGAAGATTCTCAGCTCTATCAGCTTAAAAAGTTTAAACAAAAACGTGTGGGCAGTTTTTGAGATCTTTTTTTTTGAAAATTTCAAAAATTTTGGAGTGGTGCCATTGAGATCGTTTTTCGATTTTCAAAATTAATGATATTTCATGGTATAGTACCCTTGAAGGGCTACCAAATAAGATGTAGTTGATTCCAATCAGATAACTGGTTTTTGAGTAAATGGGCGTTAAAGTCGAAATTTTCAAAAATTCGTAGCGGCCGTCATGTTGAAGCTAGAGAGTTCGGTAAAAAAACGTTTGATTTGTTCTAAAGCCTTCTATAATTTTCACTATTCCAATTTCCAAAATTCCGTTTCTGAAAAAAATGCTACCAAAAAAACATGTCTAACTTCCGCTTCCGGTTTCGGATTCTTTTTAAAAGCTTATTTTGTCGATGAATTTTTGATATAACTCCTCATTCCAAAGCACATCAAAATCGGTCCAGCCGTTCCGGAGATATGAGCGTTACCCACACACACACACACACACCCACCCACCCACCCACAGACAGACATTTTTTAAAAACCACTTTTTTAGGATCCTGGAAGCCCAAAACATGTATTTCCGTCAAAATCTCGATTTTGAAAATTTGCATGAAATCAATACTTCCCTATACTGAAAGTATAGGAAAGTAAAAATTTAACCAATGCTGTAAGCGCTGTGATGCGATCGTAATTTTTTATTAAATAGTAACATAGCAATTTTTTGTGCTCACTTAATTGAGATTTTTTTTTCTCTATTCAACAATATAAAACTTGTACACCCTTATATAGCAAAATTTTCGAAAAAAAACGCGAAATCGTCTTCAAATTAGCAGGCTTAAATTTTTCAACAACAGCCCCCTACAATCGCAATAGTGTGCCGTTGTTGTAAAACACAAATTTGGAAAACTTCTGTAACTCATTTTACAGTCACATTTCCTAAATTTATGGTGGTTAGTCATTTACTTACTTTTAACCAAACTTTGGTGAAAAGGAATAGAGTTACTTTTGATAAAGCAATTAATTTCCTGCTTATGTTACAAAAGAATTTTAATTTTCTTAATATACAAGTGGGTATAGAAGTATTTGGATATTAATACATGTTAATTAACAAATATACAGGATGTATCAAACTCCGTGTTAACCATGGGGATCTCGCTTATTTGAAGAAACACGACGATGGTTAAAATTAGAGAAAAGTTGTGAAATTTTATGCCCATTAATAATCCAAAAAAAGATATTAGAACTATCTTGCTTAGCATCTGAATAAACTGAAAAAAAAAATTTTGGATTTATTGTTTTTGGCTGTAACTCATTTGTCATTTATGTTACATATTTTTAGTTACCGCATTATTAGGACACTTTTATATGCTAAATCTAATTTTTTAATAAGATTTGGTATAGCTGCTATTATTGCTCATTTTCGACTGCCAACTTTTGTTTTTCTTATGGTCTGCATTTCAATTTTTTTTATATTTGAATAGAATTTTTAATTCTGATTTCAACGATGTGCCGCACTTTGCATTTTGTTTAAGTTTTGAACATTTTATTACACAAAATAGTAATTTCATAAGAGTGCCATGAAAAGACCACGTCATTTAATTTGTTTTGAAAAAATTCTAGTAGGCCATGAACTGCTGGAAGTAAAACAAAACACTGTTTTTATTTATTTTGACATTTATATACATTAGGTATGCGGAAATTTCAGGAAACTTTGTTTTGAGCGTAGGCAGCAGGTAAAGTTATTTTTTATAAGAAAAAGAAATAACACAGTTATTAACACACAGATTAGAGAGTTCATTGTAGACGAGCTTTTGAGCATGTTTTACAAATGTGTCAACTGTTTTAAACGTTTATTTAATAATTGTTTGTATTAGTGCACTTCTAGTGTTATCTGTTGTATTTATTAAACCTGGTATTCAAATTTGTTATGTCAGTTGCAAACATAGAAACTGAAAGTGGAATTTTCAGTAAACTGGGTGTGTTAGAAACTTTTTCATTAATTTGTTTTTGTAAATAATAACTTAACCTGCTGCTTACGCTCGAAACAAAGTTTGCTGAAATTTTCGCGTACCTAATGTATCTAAATGTAAAAATAAATAAATGCAGTGTTTTGTTTTACTTCCATCAGTTCATGCCTTCATGGCCTACTAGAAGTTTTTAAAAATAAATTAAATGACGTGTCTTTCAATGACACTTATGTAATTTATATTTTCTGTAATAAAATGCTCAAAATTTCAACAAAATGCAAGTGTGACACGTCGTTAAATCAAAATTAAAAGCTCTATTCAAATATATAAAAAAATTTTTAATTCCGACCATATGAAGAAAAAAGTTGACAGTCGAAAATGAGCAATGGTAGCAGCTATACCAAATTTGATTAAAAAATTACATTTGGCATATAAAAGTGTTTAAATAATAATGCGTTAACAAAAAATATGTAATATAAATGACAAATGAGTTATAGCTGAAAACAAAAAATCCAAAATTACAGTTTTTTTCAGTTTATTCAGAAACTAAGCAAGATAGCTCCAATTTCTTTGTAGATTATTAAAGGGCATAAAATTGCACAATTGCACTATTCAACCACCGTCGTATCTTTTCAAATAAGCGAGATCCCTATAGTTAACGCGCAATTTGATACATTTTGTATATTCTATGTTAGTTTGTAACTACTATTTTAACACAATACATATAATTCAAACGCAAAAAATAATGTTTTACATCCAAGGTATCTAATTTTTACGTATGCATAATAACATGTTAATTAATTTAGACAAAATTCACATCAATAGATAGTAACACAAATGTAAAGAATATTTTGCTTGTTGTGTGCTTTACTAATATTATAATAGCAGTTAACATTACAAAAACAGGCAAAAATTAGAATGCGGCATAAAATTACGAGTAAATAATGAAAATCGTAATGCTATACGTCGAATTCTGTGTAATTTATTTTAAGTGTCGAGCACTCCACAGAAAAGTACATTACAGCAGGCCTTGACCAGCGTGCGTTACGTCTTAGATATATTCAGAAGTCTACAATTAAGATTGACACTACATTTGTAATTGTTTTCCGCACGCTGATAAAAGCCTGCATCAATTTATTTTTTCTGGATCGCCCGTTAGTGTAATATATACAGGGTGTTTGGTGAGGGGACAATGTTTATTATTTATTTTAAGATTGTTTATCTTTGCTTCTAATTAAATTTTTCATACTAGCAGCATTTTTATATACTTATAAATGTTTTGAATACCTCCCCATTTAATTATTTGATGCTCAAATGCGAGGTAAACTTTCTAATTAGTGTTATTAAAAAAACGTGACAAACTCCTTAATAAATAGTAAACAGAGTTGATATAACTAATCTAAGAAGAAGCATTTAACAATTCTGCGTGAGAACGATAATTGCCGGTCTGTTTTATGTTTTGAAAATATTTCTTGTATACAATAAATACAAGTAATATAAAATTTACTACACCTGTCAAAAGAATCAGTATCGAGATTGTAGATGAATTGGAGCTAAAATTATTCGTAATTGTAGATGTGTTACCGATCAGCTGATGAAACTGTTCTAGCTTAAAGTACTTGCTTGAATTATCTTTTACAAATTCCTCTTCTGAGCGAAAGTTAGTTTTTCCAGAATTTTCGCTATACTTTGCAATGTTAAGCGGAAGGGAGTCAATACTCTGTTTCACAGCAATTAGCGTATCTGAAGTGTGTGCTGTTAAATTAGTCGAATCCTTAATCACACCACTTTTGCTTAATAACTGCGAATTATTGTATTTTGTAATAGTATGTGATAAAGAATCTATACTACTTTTTAGCGCATTTAATGAAATAGTAGATTTGTTAGTAAGTGACTGAATTTGCAGGAAAAATAAGTTGTTAAATTTCACGTCATTAGCTGTGTCTACTAGCTTTAAAGAATTCTGTTTTTGGAGGGTCATCTCGTTTCCTATTGGGGTTTCAGTGCAGTAAATTCCATCTATATTTTCTTCTGTGTATCGCGAAGTTACATTGAACAAATAATTCACTCCTCTTGCTCTGAATGTTTTGAGCATGTGTGTTAGTAGTTGACAATCCCAGCTGTTATCGTTAATACTAATGAAGTGCAAATTGGGAAGATGTAGTAACAACGACGTATAATTTATGTAAGAGAAGTTGTTGTTATTTAAATCCAACAATTCTAAGTTTCTTAACTGGTACAATACAGTTTCCTTTAATGTGGAGAAATGATTATGCGAGAGATTTAAATACTCCAATTTCCCTAAATTGGAAAAAGTTCCGGTTTTGAATTGTGATAAATAGTTATTTCCAAGTTGTAAATTGTTCAAGCGGGGAAAGTTTTGAAATGTTCCAAGCGGCACGTTTTTAATAAAATTGCTATTTAGGAGTAAGTGCTCAAGATTCGCTAATCCAGCAAATGATTCAGGACTAACAACAGATATTTTATTGTCTGTCAAATCAAGCACTTCCAGCATGCCCAGACCGAAAAACGAATTTTCCGGTAGAATATTCAAGGCATTTCCATGTAGATTTAATGTTATTAACCGCGGTATGGAATTAAAAGCTCCAGGTTGTATGTTTTCAATGTTACACTTAGTTAGGTTAAGTATTTGCAAACTTCCTACACCTAAAAACGTATTATTTTCCAAAGTGTTAAGGTCACTTCCACTTAAATCTAATATTCTCAACCCATTCATTGAATTAAAGGCTCCAGGCTGTATTTTATTAATGTTGAGGTTAGTTAGATTAAGTAATTCCAATTTATGTAGCCCTGCAAATGTGTTGTTTTCCAAAGTATCGAGGCTGCTTCCAGTTAAATTAATAAGAATGAGATTGTTGAGATCTAGGAATGCTTTTGGTAATATTGATTTTATCTGATTATCTTGTAAATACAAATTTTTTAAATTATCCAATCCTGTAAACATATTTGTTGATATTTCTTGCAGTTTATTATTATTTAGTTGCAAACGTTGTAAATTTGTCAAATTTTGAAAAATTCCATCTTCTATTGCTGTAATGTCATTGTACTCGAGGTTTAAATTTCTCATGCTTGACTGATCATTAAAAGTGTTATTGGCTATGATTTGTATGTGATTGTTAATTAATGTGAGCTCGTATAAATTACATGGAAGCATGTCCTTTTCTAATGACAAGAGTTGGGAGTTGCGGATATCAAGAGTATGGCATCTGGAATTGCAGCCATTCGAATTATTTGCAGGACATTGTGAAAAAGTTTCAGTTGTAAGATTTTTGCACATCAATACGTATTTGTAACAACATACGTCGTATTGACAGGTGTGGCCATACTCCATCCAATAAAATTCGTTAGAAGCTATTTCTTGCAAATTTAGTAATAGTATGATGTACAACGGTTTCAATGCACCTTGCCGAAGCATCATTGTTATCTGAAACAATAATAATATTTTACTTAAGACTCGTCAAATTACTCTAAAGTTTGAAATATACAATTGCAAGTTCAAAAATTCGAACCGCAAATTAACCAAAAAATCATAAAAATATTAGTTTTCAAATTACAAATAAATTTAAAACAAAAAAATGCGAAATAAACACGTAATGCGTCGAAGGAAGAAAAGAGTGAAATATCAACTTTCATTGGCGTACGTTTCTGAGTGAGATATCGTAATATAACTAACAATAATTTAATTGAAAGAAACATGCGTGTATATAGCAGTCTGCTCTCGAGCGTTGATGATAAGCCATAGCTGCAGAAATAGATTGACGATAAATAAATGTAATATACAACACGTACATGCATTTTATGAGTGGACGATTGAAATGTAATTTTTTGAAGAATTTGTGTTCTATGCATATGATTACTTTTAAAATAATTCTTTGAATTTCACATAACTTTAGTAAGCAATTGGCAGGAGACTGTTAATACAAAAAGCGTTTCAAAGAGATATAGTGGACTTGAATAAGAAACTTAGCCTAATTATGCAGTTGCGTAAAACTAAACCGTTAAATTAAATCAAAACATATTAATAATATTATTTTTCAACTGAAATTTTACACCAAATATTTGTTGTTATTAATTTTTATTCTTGTTCTTGAAGTCGCACACCTCGTTAGAGAAGTATTCGCCTATTTACATCATGTTTGTGTTAAGTGACAAATACGTAATATTTACGTAGGATCCGAACCACGGAAGTGACTTGCACGGTGATAATTTCTATTGGCGCTTACCATCTGGTTGGCTTCACACTGAAAGGAGGCAGAGGCGCACTTGCCACTACACCACGGCCGCTTGATATTTCATTACACCACGGCCGCTTGATATTTCATTAATGATTATAAATTGAAAAATTTTAAATATTTGTGATTTTAAAAAAATTCAGAAATAAATATTAACAAAAAACCAAATAAACACGATCAAATGTGTTGCAGAACGAAAAGACTGCCTTTAAAGTATCACTAGCTGAATCGGTAGCTATCGCCCATGTTTTTTTGATAACTTGTAACTGCCACGTCCCTTACGTGACAGTTGCATAAACATTCGTTAAAAATAATAAATAAATTGTGTCGATATGTAAGAGCTCGCTGTCGTGTAAAATTGAGACAGTTCCGGATTTAACATATAAACTAGCGGAACCCGTGGGCTACAACTTCCATAATGTTTTTGTTTCTGTTTGTTTTGATAATAAACAAGTTACTTAAGCGGACCGCGGATCAAAATCCTAATGTTATAAATTATATAGTGTTCGCTCTAATTATTTCTATATATTAAATCCAGATCCCTTCGACTTGTCTAAACTTAAAAAGAATCAGGCTGCAGCAGCCCAAGCGGCGCGTGATAGGTATTATTTTTTCAAATTTACCAAAAACAGCGAGGTACTCCTCTTAGACTTTTCAATACTTTACATGTTGTTACCTATCAGCTATCATATATTCAACAGTATTTTAATATTAACGGTTCACGCCTAACCATTGAATGCAATAACATCCCCCGAATCTTACTACTATACCAAAAGCTGCAAAATAGTCATATTATAGGAATATACTACATGATACTGAACCTTACAAATAAAAATAATAGTATAAACTTTTTGAAAATCTGATTTTTATTGGAATTAAAGGAAACTAAAGACGAAAAGGCAAAAATTGGGTGGGGGAGGAAGGCAATTAACTCCCTTATTTTTGCAACATCTAAAAATTAACTTGTGAACCTTACGCCACTATTACTCATGAGCAATTTATTTTAAACAAAATTTTGCATCGTCTCCTGTTAATTAAATAAAAGGGCATACATTTTTAATTGAAAAATTCATAGAAGGCAATATTTGTTAAATAAAATTTTCACGCCACCACTTTTCATTTATAAAAGAATTCTTTTACATAGTGGCATTGTACTTTGCTAGGGTTATAATAGTACCAAATTGCACCCCTATCTGTCTACTTGTTTTTGAGTAATATGATGAGGGTAAAGTCAAAAATTCGTGGCGGCTATCATGTAAATGCAAGTACGTTCAAAAAAAGCATTCGTTTTGCCCTAAGATCTTCTAACAGATTTCTTTATTTAAAATTCCGTTTCTGAAACAAAATACTATAAAAAAAACATGTTTAACTTCCGCTTCCGATTTCGGTTTGGTAAAAGCTTATTTTGTCCGTAAATTTTTGAAATAAATCCACATTCCTAAACTCATCAAAATCACACTATTCATTCGGGGGCTATGACACGTCACAAGCAAACAAACACACACAAACACATTATACATATACCCACCCAGGCACAAACATTTTTAAAAACCACTTTTTTGGGTTTCTGTAGGTCTAAAACGTGTATTTCCGTCGAAATCTTAAATTCGTAATTTAACAATAAATCAATAATAACAGGAAAGTAAAAAAAAGTAGGGGCGTGGGGTTCAGCTAGTTCTGCGAGCTGCTAGACGCAGCATCTGTAGTCTGTTATTGTTATTATTAATATTAAAGGGGAATTACACTAGTAACGCCCTCTATTATGTGCGGCGAAGAAAAGTTGCAAAGCAACGAACCGGCAAAGTTGCGATCGGAACCTGCTAAGCAGGTATCTGCGATCGCACCGGCCTCTAAGCACAAAACACAGAAACGCCCGTGTGGCAAGAAATAAGAAAGAAGAGATTTGGTTTCAATTATGGCTAGAATAGACCACTACATGTTTCGTTCTTATTTGAACTCATCAGGTGGACATAATTCTAACCATAATTGAAACCAAAAGCAAACAAGCAGATATATGCCAGAAAGTATAACATTAAAGGGCGTTACGTGTAATTCCCCTTTAATGTTATACTTTCTGGCATATATCTGCTTGTTTGCTTTTGGTTTCAATTATGGTTAGAATTATGTCCACCTGATGAGTTCAAATAAGAACGAAACATGTAGTGGTCTATTCTAGCCATAATTGAAACCAAACCTCTTTTTTCTTGTTATTGTTATTGTTGCGTAAATCGTCAATGCGATAACAAAAATCAACTCGCTTCATTTCATCTCGTAAAGCGGGATGTTATTTGCTTGTGATCGCTTATAATGTAAATTCGCCATGCAGTTGCATTAACGCCATACACACTTTTATTTCTTACCTCTAATAAACAAACGAAAATTGTTCAAGATTTTACTTTACATTAGAATAAATTGATATATTACTGTTTATGTTTACTGACCCTCCAGAATTAAAGTAAGGCATAAATAACAAATTATAGCAATAGCAATGACGGAAATATAAGCAACTGCCGTAAACAATTAACAAAAATGAGTGGAGTTGCAAGGAGCCGTTGTCGTGTTATAGTAATAAAGTTGGGTATATGCAAGAAACCGTCGTGTTGTTATGGTAAGACAGTTCCGGATTTAATATATAGATATTTCAATATTTATTATTTTATTTACACATATGTTAATAAATCGCTATACATGAAAGTAGGTCCTTACATATTCATTTTAAATCTTTCAATATTTAATAAATGTTTATTGATCGGAGGAAATCCTTAAAACGTGTAATTTAAATTTTCAAATATTGAATCAATAAAAATGTTAGTTAATAAATGCTGAAATACTTATTTTGAATGTGAATATTTAATAAATCTGAACAACTTTATATAAATAAAACTTCGGCTCTCACATTAGCTGAGTCAGCAAGGTTAAATACATATAACAGTTAAACGTTCGAAAAATCGTTTCGGGCTGTCACGGCCTTGTATCCGATTCTGTTTACAGATTTAAAAACATAATGCTACTGAAAAAAAAACGGTTTCGGATTTTTTGTGATTTTTTGTGTTTAGTCGCTGTATTTTTGATACCTCCCTGCATTCGTTCGATTGATGTAAGTTAAAAAAATAAACATAAAAATAAAATAAAATGGGTAAGCAAGGGGCCCTCAATTGTTGTTAATTTTTGAAGTTACGTTACTGTTTGTGCAGCAATAAGAATTTTAATAATTTTCTTGGTGCAATTTGTTTTAGTATTGTTGAATCGTTTGTTATTGAAATAAATTATATGAATTTGTCTTATATTTTATACTCCCCTATGAATATTCGTGAAAAGTTTTGTAGGAGCATATTTCCATTTATTTAAAGCATACTTTAAGTGCTTATAATCGTTGTTCTAGAACACATTTTTAATTGCTTTACTCATCAGCAATGCAGCTAAATGTGGAATTTTTCGCTCTTGTTTGTTGAACAGAAATCCACTAGTAAAGAAAAATTAAATTAAAATACTGGCAACAACGCAGAATCCAAGACGTTTTAGTTATTAAATACGCCCCATATTAAATCAAAACAACTAAAACATCTTGGATTCTGCGTTGTTGCCAGTATTTTAATTTAATTTTTCTTTACTAAAGCGCCATCTTTTGACCGCCGCAAGAAAAGTGGCCGGGGTTTTCCTAGCCACTCTGTACAATAAAAAGGAAAAAACAGTGTTTACTCATCCCACATCCCATTTCTCTTTGTTCGATCGTGACTACACAAAAAACGTTTAAAACTCGTCAACCTTGATTGCATAAGATTTGGGTTTTATTCATGGAAATTTAGATAATTACATTATTACATCATTAAAATAAAACCAATAAGAAAATTAAAACTCAATTTGTCAATTACGTGACAATACCCCGTGGTTCTGTTAGGTCATAAAAATTTAAAATCAAAAATTTGAAGGTTTTCAACTACAAATATTTGTCAACTTCAGTTTTTCAAAACATAGCTGCCGCGTCCGTCATCGTAAAATTAGAGAACGTTTGGGGAAAAGTATTCGATTTGCCTTAACGTTTTCTACTAGACTCTGTGGTCGTATTAGCAGAAATTTGTTTTAAAAGCTTATTGTTTTGATAAGGTTTTTATATCTTCTAACATTTCAACATTAATAAAAATCGGATAAGACACTCCGGAGATCTGGGGGAGTTTACACACACACACACACACACCTTTTTTTTCTTCTAAAAACGAAATTTTTCACACATACAAAACTTTCGTAAACTAGAACAAGTGTGACGAAGTAATTTTACTATGTGCATATGATTAATCGTGAAAAATAATAATAAAACAAATACAATAATTACATACCAATATTAACAGGCAACACTTCTCGTTGAAGATACTGAGTACTCTGCTATTGTATCGAGTTTATTGTGATGCTCTTTATACTCTTGTTGATTACTTTTCACACTATCATGGAGGAAGCAACTACGAGCTGTTTCCGCTGATGGGTAGGCACATCGGTGAGCAAAAGGAAACTGAAACACAGGCATGTGACGATACAATCCCTCTGTATATGACTAATTATTATGTATTATTAAAT
This sequence comes from Ctenicera cuprea, assembly GCA_958336395.1. Classification (NCBI taxonomy): domain Eukaryota; kingdom Metazoa; phylum Arthropoda; class Insecta; order Coleoptera; family Elateridae; genus Ctenicera; species Ctenicera cuprea. The sequence continues at coordinate 15,001,030 of OY284495.1, read as the reverse complement.
ATAAGAGGACAGTTGGTTAATCAGGACTTCAACCAGAACAACACGTGTTTTGGAAAGATATGTCGTTATACAGATAATTTCAATAAATATTCAAACTGTTTCTGTAAGTTTATGTTTACTTTAGACAAACGGTGAGCCCATACACCCTTGTCAGATTAAAAATTGATCTGAACGAATGACTTAATAAAATGAAAATGAAATAAAACAGTATTATTGGAGCGTGTGGTAGAGCAGCTGCCAAGGCCGTCGAATTTCCGGTTTGATTCTGCGCCAGAGTGACCCTGAATGAACGTTTGCGAATTTTAAACAGAGAGTCATTTGTATGGAAAAAAAATATTATTCAACTACAACAAAACGAAAATTATCCGCAAAAAATGTGGTTTGAAATTACTGCATGCTCTAAAAAAACTTAAATTTAATAATCTTGTTGTCTAAATGTAATCTGAATTTTTATTTTAGGTTTACAATTTTGCCACTTGTTTTTGTAGTTAAAAACATTATAGTATCTTTCTGAACATTAGAGGCCGCTGCAGCCGAAGAGTTAAAAATGTCTCAAATGAACCATTCGGAACAATTAGGAAAATAAAACTAAATGATACAACTTATTTTCTTAAGCAAAACTAACAGCTAAAGTTCACACAAAAGTTGCAATGAATGTTTGCTTTATAAATCGCCGATTAGTCACACAGCTTAATAAATTCATTAATTGTGCTAAACTGATGGAAGGCTTAAGGTGTAGCCATTCCAAGTCATCGTATATCTGTACAGTGTACAGTGATAAAAGTTCTTCGTACGAATATATTATGAGTTTTACACCAAACAAGAATGGACAGGCGAGTCGATGTGATAAAATTCACATACCAGCAATTCTTTTAATAAAAATTTGAGCAGTATGCAAAAATGCCGATTATGATAGTTTTGGGGATTTTTTAATTTTAGCGTTGATACTTTTCAAAAACACGTGATTCGCAATACTTTTGGGATTTTTATATTGTCAGTGATTTGATGCCAATATCCGTCACGAAGCAGTTTCGGGCAAAAGTCTTGCAGACGATTCGACTCTTTATGCCCATGGTCAAGAAGTTTTAATGTGTGTGGTCAAATCACAATGCGCGACAACATACAATTACAGGATGCATTAGTTCTGCTTGTAAACATTAAAATGTATGATTCATGTGTGTTTGGGCCAAATTTGATATGCCATGCGAAAGTTAAAGCTGTATTTGGGTTTAGGTTTAAGACGAGTAATTAAAGCTTTTTTCCCAATTGCTAATTTAAAGGACGTTCCCAGAATCTTTGATAGTGGATCTCGAAAATGGTTAAATTAAACGATGAGGTCCGAGGTCAAAAAGGACCTGAACAATAAGTGCAAATGTTAAATATTACCGTTAAAATCAGCAGACGAATAAATTCGCTTTTGTTAACAGAACATTGACTTTTCGTGACATTCAAAATAAATTTGCACATTTGCGGTTAGAAAGTTATAAAAGAGTAGGCAGATTTGTTAACTGTGGTGTCAATGTTGCTTCATCTTTGAGATAAGTAATCAAGCTTGTTACTAAAAATAAGCGGCAGTTTAATTACCAGAATTATATAAACATAGGTAATGTGGTATAACACTAATAGACAGAATTTTACAAACAAACATTGCGAGAGAGGGGACAAAATATAAATAATCTAAACCTCTGAAAGTGTTTTGTTTTGGTTTCATTAAACGTTAAGTTGGTTTGGGAACAGCCTAAAAAAACAATTTAATTAAAAAAATCGGAACTCTTTACCACTCGGACTTCCCCACATTTGTAAGTTGTAATTTTTCAAAAGTATTATGTTGCCAACATGTCTTCAACTATGTATATCAACATCAAAACTCGAAATCTTAATCGACACAAAAACATTTTTACGAAAAATTTCATGTTAAAAAATATCAAAAAACATATAATAAAATTTACTGAACCCAAATTCAGGTAAGGGAGAAGTAATACATACCTATTATTGTATCTAAAAAGCATATTAAGAACCGTATTTTACAAACAATGACGAGCAAATTAGCCTCAAATCCGTTATTTTATAGATATACATCATCATCATCATCATCCGCCCATATTTGAGTCCACCGTTGAACATAGGCCTCCCTTAACTGATCGATCTTGTGCGTCTCTCATCCAATGTCCTGTCAGTCTTTTGATATCATCGCTCCACCGAGTTGGGGGTCTTCCCCTATTTCGTTTGTCTGTGCGGGGTCTCCACTCGATTATCCTCTTCGTCCATCTGGAGTCGGTCAGTCTCGCGATGTGTCCTGCCCAATTCCATTTCAGCCTTGTTATTTTCTCGATAATGTCGCAAACTCCAGTTCTTTTGCGTATTTCTGTGTTTCGTACACGATCTCTCAATTTGATACCGATCATAGCTCTTTCCATTTTTCTTTGGGTAACTTGGAGCTTTCTTATAGATGTTTTTGTTAGCGTAAGAGTTTCGGCTCCGTACGTCAGGGTAGGCAGGACACACTGATCGTATACTTTCCTCTTTAGGCTCATTGGTAGGTTTCTGGTTAAAATATCTCTGAGTCTTCCGAAGGCTGCCCATCCCAGGCCTATTCTTCTTTGTAACTCATGTGTTTGGTTGTCTCTACTTAGTGTAATTTCATGACCAAGGTATTTATATGTTCTCACTTCTTCTATAATTTCGTTGTTTATTGTTATTGTTCCTCCAAGTACCATATTTGTTATTATTTTTGTTTTTTGCTTGTTTATACAGATTCCCACTGTTCCTGTTGCTCGCACTAGTTCGGTAAGCATCTCCTTTGCTTCGCCCAAGTTGTCCGTCACTATCATTATGTCGTCGGCGAATCTTAGGTTATTGAGTTTTTCGCCGTCTATGCTGATCCCTCTATTTTCCCAATCAAGTGTTTTGAATACGTACTCCAACACTGCATTAAAAAGATTGGGAGATATAGTGTCCCCTTGCCTGACACCTCTTTGCATTGGAAACTTATTGGTCTCCTTGTGAACTTTTACGTTTGCCGTTGAGTTCTTATATACGTTATAGATAAGGCGGGAATATCTGTAGTCTATACGCGCTTGGTCAAGAGCAGCTAGAATAGCTTCTGTTTCGATAGTGTCGAATGCCTTTCTAAAGTCAACAAATATAATTGCCAGGGGTCTGTTGTATTCGATAGTTTTCTCTATTAGCAGTTTTGCTGCTAACAGGTGGTCGTTTGTGCTAAACCCCGCTCTGAATCCTGCCTGCTCTCTTGGCTGATAGAGGTCCAATTTACGTTCCAATCGGTTGTTGATTATCTTGGTGAATAATTTGTAAAGGTGAGACAGTAGGGAGATGGGTCGATAATTTTCTAAATCCGTCTTGTCTCCTTTTTTGTGAATAAGTATCATCAACGCATTATTCCATCTTTTTGGTATTTCGCTGTGTGATAGGCAAAGGTTGAAACGGGTTAGTATATTATTTATCAAGGTTTTTCCTCCTGATTGTACTTCTTCGATTAGTAGTTCGTCGCCTCCAGGAGATCTGTTTTTTTTCATTTGTTTTAGGGAGTTTTCTAGTTCATCTTTGGTTATTTCAGGTATGTCTTCAGATCCCTGGTTCTTTACTCCCGTTTTCTCGTTTAGTTCTTTGTATTCGTCTTTGGTTGTTGTTGAGCGGCTCTTATACAGCTCTTTGTAAAAGTCTTCCACCACTTGTAGCAGAGTGTCTCTGTTAGTTACAATTTCTCCTCTGTTGTTTTTGAGCTTCAGAATTTCATTTTTTCCTTGACTTAACTTTCCTCTGAGAACTTTCAGGTTTTTGTTCTTCTCTATTGTATCTTTTATATTATCTGTGTTGTAGTTTCTTATGTCTTTTCTTATTGTTTTTGATATTTCTTTGTTTAGCTGTTTTATTTCCTCAGGGGTTTAACTACCTTTTTTCTTTATCTCCCTTCTGTGGCTTAATAGCTTGCGTGTTTGAGGGCTTAATTTGCTCTTTTGTTTTTGTCTGGGACAATGTTTCTTTGCTGCTTGTAGGAGTGTATCGGTTATTTTGTTGTTCAGGTCATCGATATTCGTTCCCTGTGTTGGATTTTCTGTTAGACTTTCCGTAACTTCTTCTTCGAACTTTTCTGGTGGTGTCCATTTTATTGCTGTTTTTCTTCTTTAGATATACAGTGCGAGTGTAAAGCCTGGAATTCGATTAAATTGAAACTGGCGGTATTTTCAAAAACTCCTCGTGAACGTCAACCTTATTTTCTAAATGTGCATCTTTTCTGATAATAATTGTCATTTTTCGATCGTGACCTAATGATGCCAATCCAATGCCACGAAAAATGACATTATCATGATACCGATGATGCATTATTTGAAATAACGAAAACCTTGCATGAATTACTTGACGGTAACAAAAAAGCTCTTGCAGTATTCTTAGACCTAGCAAAGGCCTTTGATACTGTTGACCATTCCACTCTCTGTCGCAAACTGGATAATATTGGTATTCGGGGACCTGCAAATGATTTGATTAAATCGTATTTATTTAACAGACAACCGGTAGTTAGTTTAAATGGTGTAAAAAGTAATGTATTAGATGTGAAAATGGGAGTTCCACAAGGAACAGTACTAGGTCCAATTCTTTTTCTTATCTACATAAATTATCTAACTAAGCTTAATTTAGACAGTAAAATAATCTCATTTGCGGATGATACCGCAATTATTTTTGGAGCAGAGACGCGGGAAGAGTTGACTAGGAAGGTAGAGGATAGCATGGCTGTAGTAAAACAAAAATTAGATCTTGACAGTTTATCACTAAATCTAAATAAACAAAATTTATATGCTTCTCTTTAACTCAGCTACAGAATTATTCAGTTACTGAAATAATTGTACATACATTGAATTGTATTGAGCAGAATAAAATGAACTGCCAATGCTCACATAAAATCTCACCCACAAATAAAATAAAATATTTAGGGATTTATATTGATTCTAATCTAAAATGGAAATGCCACGTTGATGAACTAGTTACAAAAATAAGAAAAACCATTTATAAATTTAAATTACTCCAAAATATTTTGAAACCAAATACAATTAAAATGGTCTATTTTGCTCTAATTCAATCAATAATTAATTACGGTATAATAGCTTGGGGTGGAATTGCTAACTGTCATATCTATAACTTAGAAACCCTACAGAAATTGATCATAAAAATAATATTTCATAAAGATTACTACTACCCCTCGGATTTATTATTTCAGGAAGCTAAACTTTTCACTATACGACAACTATTTTTAAAATCCATATCAGTATTTACATTTTAACGTCAGTTAATATTACAGTATGCTACAAATGACTATAATACCAGGAGTAAAGCGAACTATAATGTTATACTGCCTAATACAACAAAAACATCTACACAGAAACATTCAAGTTATTTATGCTCAAAATTATTCAATTTAATTTCTTCAGACATAAAACACTGTTCCAGCTAGAATACATTTAAAATAAAAACAAAATTTTGGATTAGAGAGTTACCTACTGATTTTTATATGCACCTCAGTAAACCTACAATATAAAAAGTATATGCTGCGCTTACATGTATATATTATACTAATGGTATATATTCAATTAACTGCCTCTATTACGTCAGCTTTATTGGTCGATATATTATGCTTGCTTTCCTCTGTGCCACTCGCAAGCCTTTGGCTTATGTAGCCTATTACAATTTTCTTTAAAATTACCAATATTTTTGTAATGTAGTGTATTGAAATAAATAAATAAATAAAAATAAATCATGGAAGTCTCTCCTTGTTATTACAGACAATTAAAAAATATTAACTATTTCATGCAGAATTTTTAACATTTGGTTGAAACTGATCATTATAATATTATTTCTTGTGCATTATTTAATGATGAAAACATTTGATTTTTGTTTTTGGGTTTGGTATTAAAAACTTCTGTTGATAAGTATTGATGACGTAAATTGGTTCTAAACGTGATTCTACTATACATACCTGGTATTAATGGAGGTTTAGTGAAGTCGGAGTCCCACGTGTCCAACAAGATGTCAATAGAAATTTACCTTTCGAGCTTTAATTGCAGCAAACTTACGCACAAGTTCTTTGTAGTCCAAATTTTCACCAAATTGGTGTTCAATAGCAATGGTTGCCAAGTTCACCAAATGCATTTCAGCCATTGTTTGTTTCCTACTTAAAAAAAAGTATAATTAAAGACCTATGCAAAAAAGCAGGAAGATGAAAATAAATCAGATTGCCACAACAAGACGCAGTCAAAATTATTTTTCTTTTCTGGAATTTAGGTTTTATATAAACAGGCAAATTCCAGTGGCGGCGCTGCTTTTGCAACGTAGCAGATTTAAATATACAATAATTTTATTATAAGTAAGTTCTAGTACAAATATGTTACTTCAGCTGTATTAAAGGTAGTATATGTTTTAAACTATTTAAAATTTTTATTTTGGCTTATTTTCTGTGCCCTTTTTTCAGGTGGCTTTTTTTCCATGGCTTTTTTCCTGGCTTTTTTATGGCTTTTTTTCCATGGGTCTTTAATCTTATTAGGAAGTTCAGCAATACTTTGTGATTCTTCATCAGTAAACAATAAACTTTATTTATATTGTTTTGAAATACAACCATCAAAATAATTTTATTAATCTACAATGGGTTACATAATTATATTTTTAATACCTTTAAACTACCTTAGAAGCTACATGACAATAGTATTATGCTATTTCAATCTATATCTTCTAAGATGATGCGTTTAACAATTCTATTTCAGAACGAGTTCCGATAGAAGCATTACCTCTTTTTCTGTTTTGAAAGTGTTTTTTGTATGTATTAAACAGTAACAATATACATATAATAACAGAAGATACAAAAATTAAGTATGAACTAAAATTTATATTATTGCTAGTTGTTGGCTCGGTTTTGGTAATTTTAGATACATTACTAATTAACTGATAAAATTGTTCTAATGTAATATACTTATCTGAATCATTACCATGTTGAATTTTTGGGGTTCGAGTGTTACCATTGTTATTTTTCGATAATTGTAAATAGCGATTCACAGCATTTAATGTTTGAATATTCGTAATATTAGACATATTACTAACTAACTCATAAAGTTGTTCTAATGTGACATATTTGCCTACAGTAGAATCAATACTTTCTTTTATACCATTTAGTTTATCTAAAATGCGAGTTGTAGAATTTGGTAAAGTAATCTGATCACTTGAAATTTCATTTGGTGCTGCTGAGTGGTTAAAATAAGGCGTTATGGTTATTTCACTTTCAGTACAAAATATTCCATCAACATTTTCTTCTGTGTACCGCGAAGTTGCATTAAACAAATAATTAACTTTTCTTGCTCTGAATTTCTTCAGCATTTCTGTTAGCATTTTGCAACCCCATCTGTTATCGCTGATACTAATAAATGTTAAATTTGGAAGATGCGCTAACAAAGATGCATAATTTAAGGATGAAAATTTGTTGTTATCCAAATCTAGGAGCAGTAGATCATTTAAAGGAAACAATACAGTTTCATTTAAAGTAGAAAAATTGTTATGTGATAAATCTAAATATTGTAATTTCCCCAAATTTGAAAAACTTCCAGTTCTGAATTCTGACAGATAATTGTTTCCTAGTAACAACATATGTAGGCGAGGAAAGTTCTTGAAAATTCCTAATGGTGTTTGCTTGATCATGTTCTTATTAAGGAACAACTGTTGAAGATTAATTAGTCCAGCAAATGATTCACGATTAAGCTCAGATATTTTGTTGTTTCTCAAATCAAGAATTTCTAATTCGTTGAGATATTTAAACATGTTTGCATTTAAATTTTCCACTTTGTTGTAGCTTAAATTCAAGAGCTTTAAATTGTTCAAACCAGTAAAAGCTTCTATTTCTATTGTTTCAATTCTATTTTCTTGTAGTTGTAGTTTTGCTATATTTTGTACTGTGCCAAATGTATTGTTTTTTAAAATTGATAATTTATTATTGTGTAAATAAATACCGTTGGAATCTTCAACTCCGGACCAACGATAATATTGACTTGTGTGAAAAGACAAACTATCAAATGCGTATGGTTGTATTTCCTCGATATTACTGTTATGAAGCGTAAGCAAATTTAAATAATAGATTCCTTTGAACGTATTTTTTATAATGAGCGTGATATTATTGTTATTTAAATATATAAAATTGTAACTATTCGTTTTAAAATTTAATTTACCAAATGTGTTTGGCCCAAGGGAACGAATAGTTAGGTTGCTTAAATCGAACCATCCAACTTCACTACTTAATTCAATATCTTGCGCACATTTAGGCGATATGTATAAAATGTGATTTAATCCAGCAAAAGCATTGAATTCTATTTTTTCGATTGTAGTGTTACATAAACATACATACTGCAATTGGTTTAATCCATTAAAACCACCACTGTTAATTTTTCTTATTTTCAGGTTTACAAACTTAAGTGTTATTAAATTGTCTAAACCTAGGAATGTATTATTTTCTATTTGCGGTACCACATTATTGCCTAGTTTTATTGTGTTATAAATATTATCATATGTTAGAGACAGAAACTCATTGTTAGAAAATAACGGATTACTTCCGTAAATATTAAGAACTCCAATGCTACTTAGCCCATAAAAGGAATATGGATTAATTGATTGTATTGAATTATTTGTTAAATCAACGTGTTGTAAAGAAGAAAGTCCGTTAAATCCTTTTCTTGTTAAATTTTCTATTTTATTATCACTTAAATCCAATGTGATTAGTCTGTTCATCGAGTTAAATGCTCCTGGTTGAATCATTTTAATGCTTAACCGTGTTAAATTTAACAATTCTATGCTGTGCAGCCCCTCAAATGTATTATTTTCCAATGAGTTGAGCTCACTTCCACTTAAGTCAATTTCAATCAGATTATGAAGATCTGAAAATGCATAGGGTGCTATTGCCTTTATTAAATTACCTTGGAGATATAAATATTGAAGGTTCACAAGACCAAGGAAAGCTTTTTCTGCTAAATTTTCTATTTTATTTGCACTTAAATCTAATCTTCTCAATTCACCCATTGAATTAAATGCTTCAGGTCGTATGTTCCTAATATTTAAGTTTGTCAAGTTTAAAAATGTTAAGCTCTGTAACCCCATAAAGGCATTGCTTTCCAACGTATTAATATTACTTCCACTTACATCAATTGCCTGAAGAGATTTTAATTCAGCGAAAGCCTTAGGTGCAACGGATTCTATTGGATTATTTTGTAAATACAATTCCTGTAGATTAAAAAGTCCACTGAAGGTTCCTCTTGATAAATGTTCTAATTTATTGTCCTTTAAATATAATATTGTTAAACGAATCATTGAATTAAAGGCTCCGGGTTGTATGATGGATATATTCAAATTTGTTAAGTTAAGCGAATTCATACTTTGTAAGCCCATAAAGGTATTATTTTCCAAGATTCTAATATTGTTACCAGCTATATTTATTATTACCAAATTATGAAGATCGGAGAATGATTCTGGTACTATTGATTTTATTTGATTATCTTCCAAATATAAATATTTTAAGTTAGTTAACCTTGCAAAGATATTTTTTGATATAATTTGCAATTTGTTGTTGTTTAGTTGAATTTCTTCCAATTTATATAAATTGTTAAACAATTTTTCACTAACATGTTTTAGGTTATTATAGGATAAATTCAAAATTACTAAATTACTAAGTGTTTCGAAAACATTTTCTTCAATCATACTTATATTGTTATAACTTATTGAAAACTCTTTTAAATGTAAAAGCGGATATAGAAAATTAATATTAGTGATGTTATTATAATCAAGATACAGTTTCTGTAATTTATAATAATTAACAAAAGTAGTATTTGCTATGGTTTGAAGATTACTACGTTTTATGGTAAGCTGGTAATTCAGACATATGCTTTCCATACTTAATATACTACTATCGATGGAAGAAATTTGAGAATTGTAAATGTTTAACGAGTCGCAGTAGTAATCGCAATCTTCTTGATTTCGTCTGGTACTGTAGTATTGCTTGAGGCTTTCGGTGGTTATGTTTTCACAGGTTAGTATTCCGTTATCGCAGGAAATTTCTTCATAGTCATCATCATATGTATAAATACTGTTATCATCGTCCCAACTGCAGTCTTGAGCATTAATAAATTGAATATATAATAACATTAGAATAGACGGGTACATGATCTTCATCTTCATGTTGATCTAAAACAACAATGACGTTTTAGCGTCAGATAAAAGTTTAATGACTGTAACAATACAAGTACAGTTTGCGATAAAATAGTGATAGACTAAGATTAAGAATACCCGAGATAAGTGAACACAGTTAATCTGCCTAAACTGTAAGGAGTAACAGGGCATTAATTCTAGTGAGGGGCATAAAAGAAGATTTTCGTAATCGAATGAATGCCACTGGAATGGTTGTAAAAATCGAAGAATTCATTCGTATAAAATCATTCGGATGCACTTATGCGGTAAATAGTAGTAAAAACGCTTTCTGCTTGTTTTTAAAATGCTCTAATTTTCAATAAAATTCTCGTTCCCATCGTCTTTCCTCGGGCGCTTAGCATATACAGCGTATGCCTTTGGCTTCGAATAGAATTTTTAATTTTATCACATTTCATCGTTAATTTCGGCCTGTTTTTTGAGTAATATTTCGAGAAACCGATAAAGTAGATACATTTTTCTGTTTTATAAAACAATTATTATTTTAAATAACACCAAAGACTAATATAATATAAATGTTCAAATCATTCTTATCTCGATGTTTTTCGAGTTGCATAAAAACGTTCTCCGCTTCCTTCTCTGATAATTGAATTATCCCTCTCATCGTCTTTACTCGGACCGCTCTGCACAAACAGGGTAAACGTCTGCGTTTTCGCTTATGTTTATGTGACGTCGGGTTTTATGCTTCAGTAGCTTACTACATTATCTTGTTTATTTACAAACGTATGTTGGACTTCCGGTGTCTCTTTTAAAACAACGTTAATTTCTTACACTATCTTTTAATTTTATCACTAATTCTTGTCTGTTTTTGAATAATATGTCTATAAACCCCGAGATACATTTCTCTATTTTTATAAAACAATTTTTTTTATAAATGAGATCATAGGGACCAAAACCGTGTCTCTTTTAAAAGTAACGTTAATTTTTTACAGTATTTTTTTTAATTTCATCACTAATTCCGGTCTGTTTGTTAGTAATATTTCTATAAACTACAACAGTGGATAAATTTTTTGTTTAATAAACAAATTATTTTTTTAAATTGAGATCAGGAACAAAATCATTATCCACGTTCAGATCAAAACATTCTTATCCTTTTCTGTTAGTGCATTCCCAGAATTCTGTCTGCATCCGCATTAGTGCATTCGCACCATCACACAGTGATTTGTGCGTATCATGATCCTACGACATGCATTTGCATTAGGTATTTGCAGCTAGCTAATGTGACGCCCGCTTCTGAAATAGATCATACCGAAAATCTGCAAATCGTAAAATCATTCGAAAGATTTTATGTAACCTCTCGAGATGTTTTAAAGAATCGAATGTTTCAATTATTTTCATTCCAAATATTCCACCACTAATTAATTCTAGATTTAGTATTGAGTACGTCACAGGGCCTCAGAGCATACCACCAAAGCATAACTAAGTATTCGTTTTATTAACTTACAAAATTCTAAAGAACAGGGCAGCGGCCGCCATTCTGAAGCTAGAGGGTCTTAAAGAAAGGCATTTAATTGGCCATAAAACTTTTTATAAATTTTGGTTTTGTTTAGATGTTTAGAAGATTTTATATACAGGGTTTTTCAACGAAAAGTAGCCACCCTCAGCATCTTTCAAAATTATTATTTGCTTGAAAATCGCCAAGACATGTCAACAGAGACAGCAAGGGGGACATCTTTTTACGTAAAATCCGGACGTCTGTTATCAACCTCTTAGCCGCCACAGTGGCACATCGTTGGAAAGGTAATTTAATAAGGAATTCATTCTACTGCTTAATTTTTTTATTCACCTGAAATTGAGACATAAAAAAAATAAAAACTATATTTTGTTTATTTCGGTTAAGCTGCTGAATATAGCAGTACCTACAGATGCTTTGGTTTCATCTTTTGTTTTTTCATCTATCAACATTCAGTTCATTTTGAATATTATAAAAGTGTCAACATGGTTTACACCACTGCCGAAAGAATCGAGATTGTGCGTTTTTATTTCAAAAATAACGACTGTGCACGAGCTGCAGCGCGTGCTTTCAATGAAATTCATCCCGATAAATTCATTCGCCATCAGTATGTTATAAAGTTGATGCAAAAGTTCATGGGAACTGGCTCAGTGACAAACAAAAAACATCAACCAGAAAGACTAATTATGAATGAACCTGTTGAAGTTGCTGTTTTGGGACACGTTGCAATGGATAACAATCAGTCTTTAAATCAACTTTCCCAGGTATCGGGGATTTCAACAAGCAGTGTACGGAGAATTTTAAAAAAAGCACAAATTTCACCCATACAAGATAAAACTTGTTCAAGAACAAGGCAATGATCGAAGACTAGAGTTTTGCGAAATTATGTCTAATAATCTATTGAACAACGTGAACTTGTTGTGCAATATCTGTTTCAGCGATGAGTGTACGTTTTTTTGAACGGAGGAGTCAACAGGCATAACTGTAGGTATTGGTCAGACACGAATCCGTATTGGTATAGGGAAACCCATACCCAATATCCACAGAAACGTAACGTTTGGGCAGGTATTCTAGGAGACCACATCGTTGGCCCGTTTTTTATTGACGGTAATTCGCATGGCAATATTTACCTTGAGCTTCTTGACACCACTGTTGATCCGCGTATAACAGAACTACTGGAAAATGACGAACATTTGTTTGAAAATGAACTTTCCAGCAAGATGGTGCACCTCCTCACTATGTGATTCCCGTTCGAGAATTTTTGAACAATCGGTTTCCTGGACGATGGATTGGAAGACGTGGTCCCATCGAATGGCTGGCTAGATCACCCGACCTGTCTCCGTTGGATTATTTCTTATGGGGGCACTTGAAATCCAAAGTATACGCAACACAGCCGGCCAACATTGAAGATCTTAGGCAGAGAATAATAGAAGAATGTCGACAATTGACACCGCAAGTTCACGCAAATGTTCGTTCTCTCTTTCAAAGTCGTCTGTATTATTGTATGGAAGTTAACGGAAGTCATTTTGAACAATTACTTTAACGGTAATTGCTATATTCAGCAGCTTAACCGAAATAAACAAAATATAGTTTTTTTTATTTTTTTATGTCTCAATTTCAAGTGAATAAAAAAATTAAGCAGTAGAATGAATTCCTTATTAAATTACCTTTCCAACGATGTGCCACACATGGTATGGTGCCATTTGAAATTTTAGAGGGGGTGGCTGTGGCGGCTAAGGGGTTGATGACAGACGTCCGGATTTTACGTAAAAAGATGTCGCCCTGTCTTGGCGATTTTCAAGCAAAAAATAATTTTGAAGGATGCTGAGGGTGGCTACTTTTCGTTGAAAAACCCTGCATGAAAAAATTACCAGAATATTTGGCCATTCCGGAGCTTGTCGAATATATTCGCCAAATATTCGGCATTTTGTACACTAAATGAAAACATCACTAAATTTTAAATTTTTCGTAAAATTTGATGTTACAATTAAGATTACAATTTATCAGTAAGGGTTCCACACTTGACCGGGTAATTTGCTGGAGTTGGTTAATGTTCGGTACTTAACCGAATAGTTGGACTGATGTTTGTACTTGGCCGAACAATTGACCTAATATTCGGTTCTTTGCCGAATATTTTGCCGAATACTTAGCAGAATAGTTGGTAAAATATTCTTTATTGGGTCGTGAGAGCCTGACCGAATATTCGGTATTCGGCCACTGACGAAATTCACTATTCGGTAAATTCCTAAAATATACTTTAAAAACATTTAAAATGTCTGATTTGAGAATTTTCATGTTTAGAATAGATACCGCACGTTCTGTTGGCTCACTCAATAGTGAAAATAACGGATTGCACGTAAAATAGTTTGGAATGTTTACTTTCAGAACTGCTAAAAATTTAGAATTACGTGTTTGTAGTTCCAAACTTAACAAAACCTCAAAATTTTTAAAATATTCGGAATGCAATCATACAGAGCTGAGCTATAAAATGATGATTTGAAGTAAGTTAGAGATTTTGGGTTATTTACTGTACATCTTTTGGAGTTGAATAACAATAAAGTGCATCTGAAATAGTCTGAAAATTATGGTCTTTTGCCTAGATGTTATGACATTGCTGTAAATTGTGCGCTCCACAACGCCCAAACGGACGGTCTTATTTAGATAAGCTTCGGAATGAGAGGGGGGTATCAAAGATTTATCTGGGAAATAAACTTTTGAAAAAAAAAATTTTATACCGAAAGTGAAAGTTACACATACGTTTTTGCATTTCTTTGGAAATTGAATTTTTAAAATCTAAAAACGGAATCTAGTAAAAGACCTCGGAGCTAATTCAACACATTTTCCTCTACCTTTCTAGCTTCAAAATGGCGCCCGCTACGCTTTGTTTTTTAATTTTGAATTTAACGCCTTTTTATTCAAAATATCGGATCAGAACCAAATACACAATACACAATAATGTTAGTGCGCACACAAATTTTAGAAAAGATAAAAATTATGTAGTAAAAAATATTGCTCACAGGATTTTCTTTAAAATTTTGTAGGCTCATCGTGCTATAGAAGAGCTACAATTTGGTTCCTGTCCCAGACTGCGAATTCTATGAATTGTTAAAAATCAACATTCCTGTCTATTTAATAAACGGAGGACGATACAAATTTCTGATTAGGCTAAATTGCTCATGGGTGATAGTAGAATAAAATTTACAACTTCATTTTTAGGGACAGCATTATTGGGGGGGGGGGGGATTAATTTCCCTCTCTCACCTTATTTTTGGCGAACCAATGTTTATTTCTGTTTTTGGGTTGATTTAAATCGCAAGGAATCTTTTGCCAAAAAATAAAATAATCAAATTTGTTTCTTATAAAAATGTTAACTTAAGCATACTGAGCAGGTTGCCTAATACCCCCAGACAATTCAGGTTTAAAATCACTATTTACCGGTCTGTTTGCGTAGCAGGGATACAAGTCACAGCGAGTGGAGGACCTGAATAGTAGTTGGATGGAGTTGTATGCTCTTGCAAATGCGGTGTAACAATATAGGAAAGTGTAGGAAAATCTAGGCAAAATGCTTCGCTCATTTTTACACTTACATCACTTGCTCCATTTTAAAAGAATTAAAAACCAATGGCATCCTATTAAATCAGGGAATTTCTTTTATACAAAGCTTTTTTTGGATCCACCCGTTTTCAGTAAATGTGAGGTACATTAAATTGTGTTTCGAGACAATGGCATTGTGACGACTGTGTAATATTTAAAATATAAACTTGAATAATTATTTACTAATACTTATAGTACAGATACAAGAACGAATTATAGTAGAAGACTCAACAATAATTATAAGCATACTCCAAAAAATAAATCTAAATATTTCGATTGTGTAGAAGAACAGCTCTCAAGCTCAGTTTCGAAGCATCGATGAACAGACGCCATTCTTCTGCATTGTGTTCATAACGTAATGCAAGCATTAAATTGTCAATATTATTGCAGAAGGAAAGACCAAACTGGGATAAGCAATATTCTACTTATTTTTGCCAGAAAACCTGAAGATTTGAGTGCAGCAAAAGTAGCAGTTCGTCGTATGGTCCGTTTGCTCCTGCCCAATCATAGGAACCGCCAACGGCATAGCAGTGCTCTTACCATTCAACCAGCTTTGTATAAAAGAAATTCCCCGATTTAATAGGATGTCATTGGTTTTCAATTCTTTTAAAATGGAGCAAGTGAAGTAAGTGTAAAAATAAGCGAAGCATTTCGCTTAGACTTTCCTACACTTTCCTATATTGTTACACACCGCATTTGCAAAAGCATACAACGTTATACCGTCCAACGACTACTCAGGTCCTCCATTCGCTGTGACTTGTATCCCTGCTACGCAAACAGACCGGTAAGTTTAGAGTAACAGCACAACGCGCGCATGCAAGTTTTAGGAGTCAAAAATTTGTCTTAATTTTTAATTTTAACACCAAAGTAGTAGTAGTGTAGCAGCCCTTGGTTTTAATATAATTCAATTGTATTTTGTAACTTGGCGACTTGCGTTGCTATTTACATTGCTATAAATAGTTATCAAAATTATCTTGTAAAAAGTGAAAACACATTAAAATTCCTCCTGCAAACTAGTATTTTATTTACAACAACTACCCTAACATTACAGTAGTACGCTTTTTCTATTGTAGATGTAATATTTTGCTTAAGCTGCTGAATAGTTAATTCTCCGCAAACATAACAAAAACTGTTTGGAGCATTTATACACTTACGAGACATTTTCAATATAAAACACAACAGATTATTACAAACTGACTCAATTAAAATTTAATACTCGTAATAAACTTTCTGTACTTTGTTATATACCCGCATAATCGCATATCTACGAATTTCCGAAATATGATTGGTTTAAAAGCAAAGAGAGGCGTGGCTTGCGTATGTGACGTGGAAAACATGCCAAAACTTGTTTAGACCTGTTCAGACAAGTAAGGCATCACAAAATTTCTTTCAGTATTTAACATTAATGCGGTAAAACAGAAAATGTCAAATCCAGTAAAAAATTAATATATTTTAGGAGAAAATTATTAATTAAAATTTCTCAAAATTCTGACGTGGTAGAAAAAAATTGATAATGTTTTCAGAATCAGCATGAAAAAGTACATATGGTACAGGTATTAGAGTGTAAGAAAACAAACTTTTGTTGACCAGTGTTATTATCCAAGTACATAGCACATACCTTTGTTGTTGTAGCTCAATCCAATTTTACCTATTACCACATTACCAGTAACTTTAAAGCTAACACTTTGGAACAAATACTGTTTAATATTATAATTAATATTCCGTTGTGGATTTATTATTCACTCAACTAATCTTCAAACTGAACTTTGACTGGAAGGAAATGCAGTCTGTTATCATGCAGTTATTTATTAGTAAGCACAATCCGCATACAAAGTATTGCTTATCAGTCATATGCAAATTAATCGTTGCAGATTCTACTATAATTATTATTTATATACAGGGAAAAAATATAATTGAAAGTTTTATATAATTGAGCTTTTTTATGATTTCATTTCGAATCTTGGAAACTGATGTGGAAGTCTGTTGTATAAGAAAAGAAGAATAATGCCAATTGATATGTGTTTTTGTTTCTTAAAAACTAGTCAGGGTGAACTATATATTTTTATTTATAAGTTCGAGTTTTGCTTCGTTAAAGTTCATTTTAATTTAAGTTGCAGGTTTCCGCGGCCGTTGTTAATAACATCTAGGCTTCCGGGTTGGAGCCGCGTCATCGGTGCTTGAACTGCCGACGTTTCGTCCTCGGTTGAACGGGACATCTTCAGGGCTGTGTTCCAGATCCCAAAGCGACCACAGCCCTGAAGATGTCCCGTGCAACCGAGGACGAAACGTCGCCAGTTCTAGCACCAATAACGCAGCTCCACCCCGGAAGCCTAGATGTTATTCATTTTTAATTTATTGTAAATAAAGCAATTTTTCTAAACTTCAACAGGTTTTTTATTTTAGCGTTAGACGTATTTCAACGTGTTTACACGTCATTATCAAAGTAAAAATTAAAAGTAAACAGTTGGTGTTGCTGTAGGAACAATAAATCTTTATAACTTGATCTTGGTTTTGTATATCTTTGTCCAGATGTCTTGATTTCTCATTCCAAAATGTCCAATAACGGTGAATGTAAGAGATCAATTTGTTTATTCATTAAAGGTACAGATTTTAAATGTTTATGAATTTCAAATGCTTCTAGTATATCCAACTTACGTTTATCATCACAAAAGTGTAAATATTTTATCGTGTTATTAGATGTCATTGAATGATTGTGTTCTAATAAGTGTTTAGCGTAATTGGATTTATGGGGATGTTTATTATTGTAACAACGTACGTGTTCCTTGTACCTAATATCAAAATTTCTAATTGTTTGTCCTATATAAAACGAATTACAGTGCGAGCAATTCAATTTGTAAATTTAATCTTGACTTTGATAATGACGTGTAAACACGTTGAAATACGTATAAGGCTAAAATGAAAAACCTGTTGAAGTTAAAAAAATTGTTCTATTTACAATGAACTAGATATTATCACTATCATTTTAAAATTTGCTAAATTTTTTTAAAATAACTAGTAGTAATGAAAAAAGTTGTTTTTTATTTTTGATTTACATTTTCTTACACACCAATCGTAGTTGGAATTTTTACAGTACCGGAAGCAATTGATTTCGCGAAAATGTTTCTCTGAAATTGTGGTAAAAAAAACTCGCGCTGTTTTTGTCGTTTACGCGAGTATGCCAAATTTGAGTAAAAATTTACAAAAAAAGTTTTGTATTCGAGTTTCGAACTTATATTCATTAAACAAAAGTAATTAAAAATGTTTTAGGACGAGTAACTCAAAATTAACGATGTTTGTTGGAGTAATCGGTGGGTGTATAACTGTATAACGTATATTTTTAAACGTCTAAAACGCTGACCAGTTTTAGACATTTGGGAAAAAAAAATTTTTTTAATGAAGGGTTGTAACTTCATTAGGGCAGTAATTCACTTTTATTCACTTGCGAAAGATTTTTACTAAAATACATGTTTTAGATCCCCAGTAATCCAAAAAAGTGGTTTTTAAAATATTTCTATCTGTGGGTGGGTTGGTGGGTGGGTATGTATGGTGCATCATAACCATCGAACGGATGGTCAGATTTCGATGAGCTTTGGAATCTGGGGATATATCAAAAATTCACCGACAAAATAAGCTTTAAGCTTAAGCCGGATGTGGAAGTTAGGCGGTTTTTTCCCAAAACCAAATTTTGTAATATTTCAAAACGGAATCTGGGGGCTTGCTTTCCGAACTTTCTAGCTTCTCTTCCGCGGACGTTACGATGTTTTGAAAATTTTGACTTTACCGCCTTCTTCCTATAGTGCCATACCCTATTGAGGGCGTTGGCGACCTTTCTACTATATCTGTGTTTGGTGCGTAGTGATAGATAATTTCCACAGGAAGTGCATGCACTTCTTCTCCAGAGAGGTTTTCCTGGGAAAAAATTCACCTGCATTGGTAGCCCGCGCGCTTACCACTGAGCTACGGCCGCTCTCTTTAGCTCCTTATTACTTAAAAACAGACGGCAGATCGTGATCAAATATTTTATCGGAATAGTCCTATAGAGACACAATGTTACCGTGCACAAAAAATTTGGAAAACTAAAAAACCTATGAAGTAAAAATAATGTTTTTTTTTAAATTTTGTAAGTTAACAGCACTTAAGATGAGCTACAATTTGGCTTATGTTTCAGCTTGCCTGTTTCTCTGTGACGCTTTACATGAATTTTTGAAAATTTGACATTTAATGCTTATTTACTCAAAAACCGGTTATCAGATCGGTATGAAATGTGATAGTGAAAAATTATTTAAGGGTACGCAATGCAGCTACTAGAACTTTTGGAACTACTAAAACTGTGAAGTGAAAAAATTATCAAAATTTTGACTTTTTAAAAACAGTACTCAAAAACTGGTTACATGATTATTTTAAATTTTGTAGACTTATAAATCAGCTACAATTTGGTTCGTGTCCCAGTCCGCTCATTTCTTTGTGACACCTTCTATGAATTTTTGATAATCGAAAATTCCTACCCCCTCATTTAATGAACGGAGCCGATAAAAAATTTTTGTTTGTGTCAAATTGCTCAAGAGTGGTAGTAGAATAAAGTTCTCTACTTAATTGTTAAATACGGCAATATTTGAGTGGGTTAATTTCCCCCACCCGCCCAATTTTTAGTGTGCGAATTTGTCCTACCGGTTTCGGGTTTATTTAATTCCAATGAGTCTTTTTCAGAAAAATCGATTTCCTTCACAAGAAAAAATTAAGCGTACTATCAGTTTACTTTACAATATCTCTATCTGACTCCCATGCGTTGACCGACGTTTTTCGACGCGTAACCGAAGAACACACACAGCTACCTGTCGACCTTTGCTTCACTATTTTCTCTTTGTAGTCAATGTTGGGGACGTAACACAATAATAATAAGATACTTTTGAATATATGATAAGTAAAATATCTAAAGTATAGAAAAGTGCAGGCGAAGTGCTTCGCTCATTTTTCTCTAAACTCTTGAAATACTAGTTTTCTATTAAAATTTGAAAATTAAACATTTTTGTTTTTTTCTATTTAGTTCGAAACCTACCTCTGTTCTGTATTCAAAATTAAGTTACGTTGAAAAGCCTCACATAGGAAATATCGTTATTAGTAAAACATGCACTCGCACTTTGTTGGTGTTATATTTATAAAGAGAATGTTTGTGAACATATATTTAGGGGCTTGAGAGTCACGAGACACTAGCGATAGTTTTCTTGCTTTAGCATATCTTCTGTAAGAAGGAAAAAAGTGAATTTTGTTAGTGGAATTCACAATATAGTGAGTGCATAATTAAATATGTTACAAAAGAATTACAATTCTTTTAAATGTAACGAAAGTAGATTCACTATTAACAATCATTAAATGCCAAAAATGTAAATTAAATAAAATATTTTTTTAGCTTACTACAATTTAACACAAAATAGAAAATACAAAATTTAAATGCCTACATGATGTCATACACATAACGGTAAGTAAAGTAAAGTTTTGTTGATAACACAAAAATAAAATAAAAATACAATACATTAATTCTGCACTTAAGTAAAGTTGGTGTATTATAATATAATTATTAATTAATTCCCTCATAAATTTATACACAAATACATAACAACACAAATGTTAAAAATGTAACACTTGTTTTATTTTCTTATAATATTATATTAATTGTTAACATCATGAATATACAAAAATATGCAAACATTAGAATGCTGCATAGCATTACCAGTACTTTAAATTATTTATTAAAATATTTGTAATAGCATTCCTATTGAATGGAAATGTAAAAGATACAAGCATAATAATAGCACGGTAAATTTGAGTTACAGAAGCGGCAATTCTTAATACAGCAGTAGCATTTATGGAATTGATTTCAGATCTCCGATAAAGCATTTAATAATGCTATATCCGAACGAGAATTAAGGCCCCGTCTTGCCTTCTGAAGATACTTCTTGTATACAATAAAAATGATTAAAGCGCAAATTATAACGAATGATAAAAGTATGAAAACATCAATTATATACAAACTGGAACTAGAAGTACTATGAATACTTGGGGCAGTGTTGATTTTACCTGAATTTTCAATATACTTTTCAATGTTGAGTGAAAGGGAGTCAATTCTTTGTTTCATAGCAACTATTGTATCTGAAATGTGCGCCGTCAAATTAGTTAAATCGTTAATCTCACCACCTTTGTTTAATGAAACAGTGGATTTGTTAATGGGAGATTGAATTTGTAGCGACAATAAGTTAAAACTCATGCCACCAGCTTTGTTGACTAGCTGAGAATTATTGTATTTTGAAAAAATTATATTGTTTTCTATTGGATTTTCAGTGCAATATATTCCATCAACGTTTTCTTCTGTGTATCGTGTAGTTGCGTTAAATAAATAATTTACTCCTCTTGCTCTAAATGTTTTGAGCATGTGTGTTAGTAGTTGGCAAACCCAGTTGTTATCGTTGATGCTAATAAAGTGCAGATTCGGAAGATGTAGTAACAATGAGGTATAGTTTATATATGAGAAGTTGTTGTTATTTAAATCCAACAATTCTAATTGTCTTAACGGGTACAATACAGTTTCATTCAATGTAGAAAAATGATTATGCGAAAGATTTAAATACTCCAATTCCCCCAAATTGGAAAAACTTCCGGTTTTGAATTGCGATAAACAGTTATTTCCAAGTTGCAAATTGTTCAAACGGGGAAAGTTTTTAAATGTTCCAAGAGGCACAGTTGTGATGAAATTGCTATTTAAGAGTAGGTGCTGAAGATTCGTTAAACCAGCAAATGATTCGGGACAAAGGACTGATATTTTATTATTTGTCAAATCAAGCACATTCAGCATGTATAGACCTAAAAATGAATTTTCTTGTAGAATATTTAAGGTATTGGCATGTAGGTTTAATGTTATTAATTGCGACATGGAATTAAAAGCTCCAGGTTGTATATTTTTAATGTTGAGATTGGTTAGATTAAGAAACCTCAAAGTGTGAAGACCAACAAAAGTACTATTTTCCAAATTGTTAATGTTACTTCCACTTAAGTTAATTAATATCAAATTGTTTAGATCTAAAAATGCTTCAGGTGTGATTGACTTTAATGGATTCTCCTGCAAATATAAACGCTGAAGTTTAAATAACCCATTAAACGTTTGTCTCAGTAAAGTTTCAAGCTTGTTTCCACTTAAGTCTAATATAGTTAGTCCATTCATTGTATTAAAGGCTCCAGGTTGGATGTGGTAAATATTGAGTTTCGTTAGATTAAGTAATTTCAAACTGTGAAGACCAGCAAACGTATTATTTTCCAGAGTGTTAAGGTCACTTCCACTGAAGTCAATCCATATCAAATTGTTTAGATCTAAAAATGCTTCAGGTGAGATTGATCTTAATGTATTTTTCTGTAAATATAAATAACGCAGGTTGAATAACCCATAAAACGTTTGTCTTAGTAAGGCTTCTAACTTGTTTCCACTTAAATCTAATATTCTCAACCCATTCATTGAATTAAAGGCTCCAGGCTCTATTTTATTAATGTTGAGGTTAGTTAGATTAAATAATTCCAATTTACGTAGCCCTGCAAATGTGTTGTTTTTCAAAGTATCGAGGCTGCTTCCAGTTAAATTAATAAAAATAAGATTGTTGAGATCTAAGAATGCTTTTGGTAATATTGATTTGATCGGATTGTCTTGTAAATACAAATTTTTTAAATTGTCCAATCCTGTAAACATATTTGTTGATATTTCATGCAGTTTATTATTATTTAGTTGGAAACGTTGTAAATTTTGCAAATTTTGAAAAATTCCATCTCCTATTGCTGTAATGTCATTGTACTCGAGGTTTAAATTTCTCATGTTTGACTGATCATTAAAAGTATCATTGGCTATGATTTGTATGTGATTGTTAATTAATGTGAGCTCGTATAAACTACATGGAAGTATGTCCTTTTCTAATGACAAGAGTTGGGAGTTGCGAATATCAAGAGTATCGCATCTGGAATTGCAGTCCTGTAGATTATTTGTAGGACATTGTGAAAAAGTTTCAGTTGTAAGATTTACACACATTAGTTTACGTTGAAAGCAGCATGTGCTGTATTTACAGGTCACAGTAGAAGATGTCCAATGAAATTCCTTAGTTGTTATTTCTTGCAATGTAAGTAATAGTAAGATGTATAACGGCCCGAATGCACCTTTCCAAAGTAACATCGTTATCTAAAATGATAACAATGTTTTAGTGGAAACCTGTCAAACTACTCTGTAGTTATATAACAAACAGGCAAATACATGCAGTTGCAAGATTGAAAATGGAACTATAGGTATATAAAAAAATCGTGTAAAAATAAATAGTATACAGCCCATATTTGTTAATAAATTGATACAATCTACACAAAAAATGAAATATTTACTATTAAACTTTTATTTTCAATTTTTTTTTAAAAGAATCATGAGGCCGTGCGTGAGCACGACTCTATGATTCTCATTCCACCCCCTAACCCGGCCTCAGCGGACTTGCGCTATACACTAGTCTAACATGCCCCACCACTGAAAGACATGCAACCCAACATACACACCACACACACCATCCATGGACACGCCGGATTTAACTTATTCAGAAAAATTTCCGACGGGCATAGGACTCGAACCTACTGCCGTTGGGAATCTAGTTTTAGACTCTGACCACTAGACCACCCGCTGGCCCCATTTTCAAAATTAAAAATAAATATTAACAAAATAGAAAACGCCCACAGAATACATTGAAAAAAGAAAAGGGCGAATTAACAGTATCTAGTGCCACATAGAGTCACTATACAGGGTTGGGCAAAAGTACGGAACAATGCAAATATCTCTAATATGACAACCGCGATTTCGACAACATTTTTCACATAAAGGTTTTGATATACGGCAGATACAATGAAAGTATTGGCGGTTTTAGAAGGACCTCCGGTTTAGCCGGAAATGATATCAACTTTTAGTTTTAAATGGAACACCCTATATATTTTTTAATATATCGATAGAACGCTTTTTTGCGAGTTTTGGTGATATAAGGGTTCATGCCTTTATTTTCAATAATTCTAAAGATATTGAACAATAATGTTTCGTAATTGTTATCTAGCAGCGCATAACTTTGGACCGCGGCAACAAACATCCTGTATAACCAAATTCAACTTTAATATATTTGAAAAATAGCACATGGTCGTGACTAATGTTTCTCAGAAAAAAAAAAAATATTCTGCAAAAATACGGCTTGCAGAGATTTTACTAGTAAGGTATGCAAATGTCAAATTTACAGAAAAAAGTTGAATAACTTGGCAACACCACAACGGAATTAAAAACCCAAAAAGCAATCGGAAAGGAAATTAAAAGGCGAATAATAATTTGCAAAAATCTATAGGGTGTTTAATAAAAGAAATATAAGTTTGCTATGCCACTCTGATATTGAACACCCTGTATAATGGAAAATATTTTTATGTGGTAGTACACACGACCCCGATCAAATGTTATTTAAGAACGTTTCCTCTAAAAGTCTAAATGATTTTTGTTTGTTTTCTATAATCCTTCAAGGAAAACACAAAACCTAACCTTAATACGATGCTCGAGCCTAGCCCTTGGTGTGTACTGTCTAGCGTCCTAGTAATTTTGTGGTTCAGCCAACCCCCCAGTTTAAAAATAAAATCACTAACGCTATTTAATGCGACACAGGTTGGCCAACTGCTGACTTTATTTCGAACGATAGTCGGGTGTTGCTCGAATTCGACAATTGTATTAAATGGGGCATTGTATAAATTCCTTATTTGTTCTGCATTTAAAGCAACAGTATGGTGTTGCTTGAAATCATTATTTTCAGCAATAGCCGCACATTGTATTAATTCGATTTGCAACAATATCCGCATATTGCGTAAAACCACTTGATATTTACTGCAATAGTCGGGTGTCGTTTGAATTCGCATTTCGCCAGTGCTATGGTGTTGTTTCAAATCATTATCTATCTACAACTGTCTGACATTGCTTTAATTCGATTTACAACAACACACATCTATTACGGTAATGTATTATTTGCAGCAATAGTCGTATATCGTTGTAATTCGGCAGGTAGTTGGTTGCTTCAATTCTACATTTACAGCAATAGTCGCACATTGTATTAATTCGATTTGCAACAACACTCGCATATTGCGTAAATTCAATAGATATTTACAGCAATTGTCGGGTATCGTTTGAATTCGTATTTTCGTCAGTGCTCTGGAATTGTTTCAAATCATGATTTACAACAATCTGACATTGCATTAATTCGATTTACGAAATAATCGTCTATTGTGGTAATGTATTACTTGTAGCAATAGTCGTATATCGTTTTAATTCGGTAGGTAGTCGCTTTAATTCTACATTTACAGCAATAGTCGCATATTGTATTAATTCGATTTGCAACAACACCCGCATATTGCGTAAATTCACTACATTTTTACAGCAATTGTGGGGTATCGTTTGAATTCAAATTTTCATCAATGCTGTGGTACTGTTTCAAATCATTATTTACAACAGTCGCACATTGCATTAACTCGATTTGCAACAATACACACCTATTGCGATAATTGTTTATTTGCAGCAACAGCTAATCGCGTATTAATTTTGTAGTTGCTTCAATTGCGAATATTTATAACAGCATTGTAATATTGTTTTAAATGATATCGTTCACAGCAACAGTCTAATTTGATTTCAGTTCGATTATTTGCAACAATGGTCGTGTATTGTGTGGCTTACGACAAATGTAGATTGCTGTTTTATTGTAGATTGTTTACCACAACAGTCGCATATAGTAAGAATTTATTATTTATTGCAACTTTCAATGTACTCCATTGAAAATTTGAAGAGCTATTGCAATATTTAAAACAACCTGTATCTTAAATTTTGTTTCATAAACCAACCATGTTGTTCTAATTGTAAACAAAATACTCGACTATATATTACTACCAATCTTGCTTTTAACTTTCAAATAAATAGCAATATGGCGTTCCATGGTCGGCCGCTACGATTTTGTTAAATCACATTTGAATGCCTTACTGCGCTTAAACTAGACTAGTCAGATTGGCATAAACTTTAGCGATAATAATAGCCTTATAGCCTAATAGAATTTTTGATATAATAACTATGAAGTGAACAGTATTTTCAACAATGTTGCTCAAAAAATGGCAACACAATTTTTTATAAATTTTGTAGGCATATAGGTACAGCTAGGGACAAGCTACAATATGGTTGGTGTTTTGCACCGTTAATTTTTGTTTGACGCCTTTTATTCATTTTTGAAAACAATAAGATTAAATTTTGCTGCTGATCTGGATTTTGAACTGACGAATTTTCTGTTTGTTACCGAAATTTTCGTTTAATTTAAGAAATCTTTGTCCCAAAGTTTAAAAATTGGATTGTTTTCTGTTAAATAAATTTGAAATATTTTTCTAACAATAGTTCTATTACGGCGCTTACCGTTCCCCGTTTTAGCGTATATTTAAACCACATCAACTTTATAATAGGTTACCATTCATCTCACAGGCAACCAAAGATAAAGTTAACTTCCTTTAAGTGAAATCAGATAGTTATTCAAATTTATCTATGTAATCTTGAAGGTATAACGTTGTGCATAAATATTTTTGAAACGATGATAAGCAACCATTTCTAAAGTACAGGAAAGTCAAGGCAAAAAGCTTAGCTAATTTTTGATTGGTACTGTACCTACCTCTGTCGTATCCCCAACATTAAGGTACTTTGAAATCTCTCAATAGCTAAGGTACGATACCTTTAACAAAGCGCTTCTTAACATTTCCGAAAATTGGTCTAGGACGTTTCTACGCCGCCGGTTCTTCGCCGCCAGTTCATCGCCGTGTCGTTTCTACACCGGCCGGTTCTACACTGGCCGTCTGTACGCCCACCGTTTTTACACCAGAAATTTAATTTTATTAACAGGCAAAAACTTCCCGAAAAGAAATAGGCATCCTGCAACAATCCGTGATACAATGCTGATGATCGTATTCGACGAATTGTCTTAGATTATGGAAACAGGGAATCTTTAGATTATTTACGTGGCCTAGCACACAATTACAAAATGACTCAATAATTTTATTTTTCCTATTTTCTTCTGTATGTATATACTTTTTAAATGACTCGATAGTTTTGTATTTTCTCAATGACTTAATAATTTTATTTTTCCCATTTCATTTTGTGTATATGTATGTATTTCTTAAATTAAGCAATAAATTTTTAATAAGTAACACTTATTAAATTTCTTGGTTTTATTTGCTTTTCAAGTTTTATTTATCTCTTATTCTTGTTTTAGAGATTTAAGCCTTTTAACATTAACGCGAAAATTATATTTGAATGAGCTGGCGTAGAATCAGCCGGCACAGAACCGCCTTGGCGTAGGTCACTGGTGGTGACGAACTGGCGGCGAAGAACCGGCGGCGTAGAAACGTCCCATTCCCTCCGAAAATTGATTTTATAGGGATTAGGGTGCACTAGGGATAGCTTTTTTTGCTCTTTAATGTCTTTTATAAAAGAGAATGAAGTGGATGTTGTTAGTGTTATTAATGGTAGAGTTATTTTCACGTTCCAAAAAATTCTAACTCTTTTAATATATAAAGTAGTTTATTTCAATCATTGTTACATATTCGTTATTAGTTTGTTACAATTTAACACAAAACACACAAATTTAATTGTCAAACTAAAGTTTTGGATAATATAGCTAATAAATGATCCACTAGCACATATGTCTTACGTAATTTGTCTAATATTGTATCGCAAACTGTTTTACGAACGGCCCCACAGCCATTTGCAATATGGTTTAATGTTGTGGGGCCACGCGGCCTCTGGTCAAAGAATGTTTAAACTGGAAAGGCGAGCCGTTATAGAATTGTGGCTTACGTCGGCTGTAGGGAAGATGTTAAACAATCTTTTATTTCATTAGGGATACTAACGTTGCCCTGCCAATACATATACTATTGCCTCGTGAACACAAAAATAAACTTAAATGACCTGCTTACGCATGTTGACATAACAAAACATAACACGCGTAACAAAAATAATATTTATCCACGCTTTCATAGAATTAACAAAAGCAGAATGGATGTGTCCTATTACGGTTCAAAATTCTTTAATATGCTGACGCTTAATGTAAAGCAATTACCACTTAATAAATTTAAAATTAAGATAAAAACTATTTTTTAAATCATGCTTTCTACAACTTAAATGAGTGTGCTCATCAAATTAATTTATAAAAGCACCAATATATAGATTACACTGTATTTACTATAATACTATATCCTATTGACTTATGTAAGATTTTATGTAATCACAAACATCAATAAATCGTCTTATCTTATCTTTTACACCACAGTACTGGAATACATAATATATTAATTAATTTCAATGAAATTTTAAGCAGTAATAAACAATAATATAAAATATAAAAAAATGTGTTTTTTATATTATTTTGATAAATGCTTAACAATAAGAATGTGCCAATAAAAAGAAACATTAGAATGTAATTAGAATTAAAACAACAAAAATCTACTAGATAATATTTAAATTTAAATTAATTTAGTTTAATTAGCTTTAATTAAGTCAGTATAACATACAGTGTGTTCTTGAATGGCAGTTTCTATTGTTTACTTATTGCTGTAAACGGTAAATGAAATCAAACAACTTTAATTTAGTTACTAAATTAATAACATCCTTGTAAGTATAAAAAATAAGTTTAATTTTAATGCCGATAATGCAATATTGATCCTATATTTAAGATAAAGCATTTAATAATTCTATTTCAGAACGAGAGCTAACGCTCGGTTTTAGGTTTCGAACATATATTTTGTATACAACGAACAACATTGATATGCACATTGTTACACTTGACAAAAGAGATAGTATAGAAATGGTGTATAAACTAGAATTATTAGTAGGATTTATGTTTTTTGGATTAGTATTCGTAATTTTAGTTGCATTGCCAATTGCATCATAAAATTGTTCTAGCGTAATGTACTTGCTTGAATTATCATTTGCAATGTCTTGTCTTTGACTAAATTTGCCTTTGGACTGAATTTGTAGCGGAAATATGTTAAATCTTATGTCATTAGCTCTGTTCATTGACTCAGAACTATTGTGTTTTGAAAATTCTGTCTTGTCTTCTGTTGGATGTTCAGTGCAATATATTCCATCAACATTTTCTTCTGTGTATCGTGTAGTTGCGTTAAATAAATAATTTACTTCTCTTGCTCTAAATGTTTTAAGCATGTGCGTTAATAGTTGGCAAGCCCAGTTGTTATCGTTGATGCTAATAAAGTGCAGATTCGGAAGATGTAGTAACAATGATGTATAGTTTATGTAAGAAAAATTGTTGTTATTTAAATCCAACAATTCTAAGTTTCTTAACGGATACAGTACAGTTTCGTTTAATGTAGAAAACTGATTATGTGAAAGATTTAAATACTCCAATTCCCCCAAATTGGAAAAACTTCCGGTTTTGAATTGCGATAAATAGTTATTTTCAAGTTGTAACTTCTTCAAGCGGGGAAAGTTTTTAAACGTACCTAGAGGTACGTTTTTGATAAAATTGCTATTTAGCAATAAATGTTGAAGGTTTGTTAAACCAGCAAATGATTCAGGACTAAGAATAGATATTTTATTATCTGTCAAATCAAGCACTGTTAGCATGTGTAGATTTAAAAATAATTTTTCCTTCACAATTTGTAAGTTGTTTGCACGTAGGTTTAATGTTATTAATTGCGACATGGAATTAAAAGCTCCAGGTTGAATGTGGTAAATATTGCGTTTCGTTAGATTAAGTAGTTCCAAACTGTGAAGACCAGCAAAAGTATTATTTTCCAAAGTGTTAAGGTCACTTTCACTTAAGTCAATCAATATCAAATTGTTTAGATCTAAAAATGCTTCAGGTGTGATTGACTTTAATGGATTTTCCTGCAAATATAACTGCCGAAGGTTGAATAACCCACTAAATGTTTGTCTCAGTAAGGTCTCAAACTTGTTTGCACTTAAATCTAATATCGCTAGTCCATTCAGCGAGTCAAAAGCTCCAGGTTGTATACTTTTAATGTTTAGATTTGTTAGATTAAGTAATCCCAATTTATGCAGCCCTGCAAATGTGTTGTTTTTCAAAGTATCGAGGCTGCTTCCAGTTAAATTAATAAGAATAAGATTGTTGAGATCTAGGAATGCTTTTGGAAATATTGATTTCATCGGATTGTCTTGTAAATACAAATTGTTTAGTTTGTGTAATCCCGTAAACATGCTTGTTGATACAACCTGCAGTTGATTAATATTCAGTTGCAAGTGGCGCAAATTTTTTAAACTTTGAAAAGCTCTGTCTTCCGTTGAATGTAAATGATTGTTATTTAAATATAGTTCTTCCAGATTCTGTAAATTTCCCAACGTGCTTCCGTTGATGTATTCTAGTTTATTGAAAGCCAGATTTAAAATCTGGAGGTCGCCTAATTCTCTAAATATATTTATTGAAACAACCTGCAGTTGATTATTATTCAGTTGCAAATGGCGTAATTTCTTTAAAGTTTGAAACGCTACGTCTTCCATTGAATGTAAATGATTGTTATTTAAATATAGTTCTTCCAGATTCTGTAAATTTCCCAACGTGCTTCTTTTGATGTATTCTAGTTTATTGAAAGCCAGATTTAAAATCTGGAGGTCGCCTAATTCTCTAAATATATTTATTGAAACAACCTGCAGTTGATTATTCTTCAGTTGCAAATGGCGTAATTTTTTTAATGTTTGAAACGCTCCGTCTTCCATTGAATGTAAATGATTGTTATTTAAATATAGTTCTTCCAGATTCTGTAAATTTTCTAACGTGGTTCCGTTAATGTATTCTAGTTTATTGAAAGCCAGGTTTAAAATCTGGAGGTCGCTTAGTTCTCTAAATATATTTGTTGATACAATCTGCAGTTGATTATTATTCAGTTGCAAATGGCGTAATTTCCTTAAAGTTTGAAAAGTTCCGTCCTCTATGATACTTAAGAAATTATCATTTAAATACAATTCTTGTAGATTTTGTAATTTATTGAATACGGTGCTTTTGATGTACTCTAATTTATTGAAAGCCAAGTTTAAAATTCTGAGATTGTTTAGATTGCTTAGAAAATCTGTCGCTGTGATTTCGTTGTATTTAAGGTCAAACGTTCTTATTGCCGAAGGATCATTAAAAGTGTCATTGGCCACGATTTGTATGTGATTGTTAATTAATGTGAGCTCGTATAAATTACATGGAAGCATGTCCTTTTCTAATGACAAGAGTTGGGAGTTGCGAATATCAAGAGTATGGCATCTGGAATTGCAGCCGTTCGGATTATTTGCAGGACATTGTGAAAAAGTTTCAGTTGTAAGATTTGCACACATTAGTTTAAATTTATAGCAGCATGTGCTGTATTTGCAGGTTTGTTCGACATACGTCCAATGAAATTCCTCAGGAGTTATTTCTTGCAAATTAAGTAATAGTAAAATGTATAACGGTCCGAAAGCACCTTTCCAAAATAACATCGTTATCTAAAATAATAATAAACTTTTACTTGAAGCCTGTCAAGTTACTTTACAGTATTGACAAACAAGCAAATGCATTGGATAATATGGAACAAGATTAAAAATTAGAACTGTTTATTAAAAAAAAAAACAAAATTTAGAATAAATAGTATACGAGTATAACCCATAATTATTGTAGATAAATTGGCACAGTCTACACAAAGTAAAGGTCTTTTGAAATGTAAAAATAAAGATGGTAGAATGCTTTGAAAAACGAAAAAGACGAATTAACATTTTTTTGTGCCACAGCTCGTTACAATGCTACGGAAGGTAGCTACTGCTACTACTATATCTAATAATAATTGGGAAATTAACACATCTAATTTTAAGATTCCAAACTCTATTTTTTTAGTTATTAGGTTTGCTTTATACACCTGATGCCTATAACTAAAAAATTATAGCCAATCAATAGAAATAAATAAAAATTAAATTAGTCTAATATACCTACATCTGAAAATAAACATCTGTACCCCCTGAAGTGGACGCGAACAAAATAAATGATTTGACGAATTTTTACTGTCTTATATGTACCTTCGGTATAGGGAAGTCATGATTTTATGAAAATTTTCGAAATCTAGATTGTAACGGAAATACAAGTTTTTGGGGCTCAAGAAACCCAAAAAGTGGTTATTAAAAAAATGTCTGTCTGTGGGAGGGTGCGTGGGTGGGTGCCGCCTCTAAAGGCGAAAGTAAAGGGCCGATTGTGATGAAATTGTAAATCAAGAGGTATATCAAAAATTGTAGTTCTAATTAAGCTTTTCAACAAAAGCAGAACCAGAAATGGAAGTTAGACATGTTTTTTGGTAGCATATTTTTCCAAAACAAAATTTTGAAAATTTAGCACGGAATCCGAGAGAAAAACTGAAATCAAATGCAAAACTTTTTTAGCGAACTCTTTAGCTTCATAATGGCGGCCGCTACAGCTTTTTGAAAATTTCAACTTTAACGCCCCTTTACTCAAAAAGTAGTCTGATCGGGATTAGCTATCACTTAATGAGTATCTGTATATAAAATACTTAATAACTTTAACAATTTCTATTTATTTAAACCTTATACGTATTTCAGCATGTTAACATGCCATTGTCAAAGGTTATATGAAGGTAAACAGTTAGCGTTGTTATAGCAATAGAACTTTTTTACTTATCTTGGTAATCGTCTGCAGATGACTTGATTTCTTATTCCAAAATGTCCAGTAGAGGAGAATTTAACAGATCAATTTGCTCATTCATTAACGGTACAGTTTTTAAATGTTTGTGAATTTCAAAAGCTTCTAGTATATCTAATTTACGTTTATCATCACAAAAGTGTAAACATTTTATGGTGTTATTAGATGTCATTGAATGATTTTGTTCTAGTAAGTGTTTAGCGTAGTTGGATTTATGTGGGTGTTTGTATTTGTAACAACGTACGTGTTCTTTATACCTAATATCAAAATTTCTAATAGTCTGGCCTATATAAACCGAATTACAATGCGAGCAATTTAATTTGTAAATGCCTGATTTTAACAAATCGTCTGTTTTTGATTTTGCATTAAACAAAGTATTTAAGATGTTCCTAGTTGTTTTAAAGCTTACTTTATATTTATTTGTTTTGTTTATAATTTTAGCAATTTGTTCTGATTTCTTACCAAAATATCTTGTTTGAGACCCTTTCGTGGGTAGTATACAATAAAAATATTAATTTTGAGAATACAAAAACGATCGCAATCGCTTCAAAATTCTCAAAATTTTTTTCAAAAACTGTCTACACAATATTTTTAAAACTTTTTGAGCCTATAGAGCTTGCAGTGAACTCCCAGTAATTTTTGAAAATTTGATGCAAACGCCGATCTTTATAAACTTTTATTAGTTCCATAGAGTATTTGAATTATTTTATTAGAATTAACAAGAATTTTGAACTATATTAAAATTAAGAAAAAAAAAACGATATTTTTTAAAACCAACAACGCTTCCGGAAGTTACGCAATCTTAACTACGCCTCTCAATTAGCTCTAGGTTTGTTTGTTTAATCTTTCACCTCTTATACCCGAAGGTGTCGAGGTCTTTCACTCCGGGTAAGCTCCTCGCTTGTGTAATAGGAGGTAGTGGGGCCTTTGGCCTTTAGACCGCTACGCTCCTGACGCTTATGCCACCCTTCATGCACATCCATTCAATGTCATTCACACACACGTGTTTAATTGTATGTTTTATGTTGTTTATGACTTTGTTACTTGTCCTGGTCAGTCAGTAATCAAGGCAAGCGCCGTTAATTGTAACCCAACGTCGAATGGTTACCGAGCTCGATACCGATCCACAGAATTACAGAAAAAATTTCTGCTTCTTCCAGGATTCGAACCGAGAACTCACGCATTGTGAGCTTGATCCTCTTACCACTGGACCACCCGGACCAAAAAAATATATTTTTCAGTCTTTGCATATTTTTGATAACTCCTTAAATTAAGCTATTATCGCAATTTTTGTCCGACATCCGAAGCGGAATTTGTAATTAGACGTAGGGCGCGGCGCTTACCTTGCTTTTGTGAAGTTTAGTCGGTTCGGAAACCAATTGCTGTTTCAAATTCTCGCTGCTTGTTTTCTTAGAAATCTAATAGACGGTGAACTGTACAACGCCATAAATTAAAAAAAATACACTTTTGAAAATACGGCAAGTATTATTATTTGGTATGGGAAAGTCCAGTCGAAGTTAACAATTCAGCTTATTTAAGCATCAATTTTTTGAAAATTTTGGAATTTGAGATTTTGATGGAAAATCGTATTTTGGACTTCCAGGAATTAGAAAAAAGTGGTTTTTAAAAGTTTTATCGACAAAAGATCAAAAAGTCTGAAACCGGTAGCGTTTTTTTGGTACTTTTTTCCCAAACTGCATTATTTAAATGTATAAGTAGAATCTGAAAGAAGACTGTAGAGCAACTCAAATGCTTTTCTATGGAACTTTCTAGCTTAACAATATACTTTCCTGTAAATATGAAGCTAATATTTTCTTTCATTAAACAGCGAAGGATTTTCAGTTTCTCTTTTCCCGCAGTGTTATCCTAGCGCATTGTGCTGGTTAGCACAACCAGTTTATTTTACATAGTTTCATGAAGCTTGTGAAAGATATTCCGCAAACTGAAGTATAGAGTATAACAACGTTTTACTTACCAGTGTGCCAACCACAATAAAGGAGATTGGAAGTATTTTAGAGCAAGTAACTCAAAATTTATTGGTTATTTGGAATATTTTTTCAACTTGGTTCTTTTCATATTCTAAATGTTTTACTACAATTTCAGTACTGTACTTCAAACCACTTCGGCGCTTACGAAGAATCGTTTCTGTATCGGTTTGAAAGGCTGTAGCTGTAACTCTTAAACGCCAGTAATACAAAATAATTTATTTGAAAATATATTGCAGTGTCATTTTTTTTCAACTCCTCTGAAATGTTAATTTTATGTTATCCATTAAAAATTAAATTTTTCCGTTTCTTATTCCCCATTACTTTCGGTGTAGGGAAGTATTTATCGTCACTTTTGTTGCATTTTTACGCAAATTAAATTCTCTTTCTACGTTCATAAGCGGAATGTTATAGAATGCATTAGTGCAACTTCCACGCATTTTCCCGAACTTTTTAATTTTAATATGGCGGCCGCTATAATTTTTTTATGGAAATTAAAGATGAACGCCTTACTACTTACTTAACTCGATTAGCGATTATAATAGCCCTAAGGGACACAATGTTACTCTGTACGAGAATGTTTGATAAAACTGGGTAGTGAAGAGTAGTTTGGAAATTTTCTGCTCAAAAAACGACAACGCGAATGGTTATAAATTTTGGAAGCAATTAGTACTATGAAAAAGCTACAATATGGTTTGTGTCCCACACCCCTAGTTTTTGAGTGACACCTTTTATTAATTAAAAAAAAAATGTTAAATTAATTTTTAGATACAGTAGTATTAAGGTGGGCTAATTTTGCTATACCCGAATTTTTAGATAACGATTTTCTTTGTTGGGTATCTAACTTTTGTTTATTCTAAGAAATCTTTATAATAAAGTTTATACTTTTTTTGTCTCGCAGAAGTAACTTGGATTTCTGTCTCTAACAACAGTACTATCACGACTCTTGCAGATCTCCGTTTTAGCGTATATTTAAACTACATCAACTTTATAGCAAGTAACGATTCATCTCGGATCCCACCAAATATAAAGCAAACTTCCTTAAAGTAGTGTCAAGCAGTTATTCAAATTTAACCATGTGATCTTGAAGCTATAACGTTGTGTATAAATAAGTTTGAACAGATGGTAAGCAACCATTTCTAAAGTACAGGAAAGTCAAGGCAAAAAGCTTAGCTAATTTTTTATTGGTAACGTACCTCTGTCGTATTCTCAAAATTAAGGTACTTTGAAATCTCTCAATAGCTTATTAGGTACGATACCTTCAAAAAAAGCGTTTCTTAACATTTCCGAAAATTGTGATTTTATAGGGATTAGGGTGCACTAGGGGTAGCTTTTTGGCTCTTTAATGTCTTTTATAAAAAAGAATGAAGTGGCTGTTGTTAGTGTAATTAATGTTAGGGTTATTCCCATGTTCCAAAAAATTCTAACTCTTTTAATATATAAATCAGTTTATTTCAATCATTGTTACATTTTCGTTATTAGTCTGTTACAATTTAACACAAAACACAGAAATTTAAATGTCAAACTAAAGTTTTACATTACAGTACTTAAATACATAATATATAAATTAATTTCAACGAAATTTTATGCAGTAATACATAATAATGCCAAATATAAAATTTGTTTTTTTTTCTGTTACATTTTCGTAATAAATGCTTAAGTTTAAAAATGTGCTAATAACAAAAAATATTAGAATGTAATTAGAAATAAAATAGCAAATATCTTTACTAGATGATATTTAATTTAATTTAATTTACTACACTACTACACTTTAAAAGGTGTCAACCAACATTACTTTAGTTACTAAATTAATAACATTCTTGTAAATAAAAAAAATAAGTTTAAAAGTTAGATAAGCGTTCTAATTTAATGACGATAATGCAATATTGATCCTATATTTAAGATGAAGCATTTAATAATTCTATTTCAGAACGAGAATTAACGCTCGGTTTTAGGTTTTGAAAATATTTCTTGTATATAACAAACAAACGTAATATGCACATTATTACACATGCCAAAAGGATCAGTACACAAACTGTATATAAACTAGAATTAATGCTAACACTTATGTTTTTTGGATCAGTATTCGTAATTTTAGTTGCATTGCCAATTTCCTCATAAAATTGTTCTAGCGTAATGTACTTGCTTGAATTATCATTTGCAATGTCTTGTCTTTGACTAAATTTGCCTTTTCCAAAGTTTTCAGTATATTTTGCGGTGTTAAGTAAAAGTGAATCTATACTATTTTTAAGAGCATTTAATAAAATAGTTGACTCGTTAGAGAACGAATGAATTTGTAGCGGAAATATATTAGATCTTATGCTATCAGCTTTGTTCATTGACTGAGAACTATTGTGATTTGAAAATTCTGTCTTGTATTCTGCTGGGTGTTCAGTGCAATATATTCCATCAACATTTTCATCTGTGTATCGTGTACTTGCATTAAATAAATAATTTACTTTTCTTGCTCTAAATGTTTTGAGCATGTGCGTTAGTAGTTGGCAAGTCCAGTTGTTATCGTTGATGCTAATAAAGTGCAGATTCGGAAGATGTAGTAACAATGAGGTATAATTTATGTAAGAAAAGTTGTTGTTATTTAAATCCAACAAATCTAAGTTTCTTAACGGATACAGTACAGTTTCGTTTAATGTAGAAAAATGATTATGTGACAGATTTAAATACTCCAAATTCCCCAAATTTGAAAAAATTCCAGTTTTGAATTGTGATAAATAATTATTTCCAAGTTGTAAATTTTTCAAACGGGGAAAGTTGTTAAACGTTCCTAGTGGCACGTTGTTGATAATATTGTTGCTTAGTAGAAGATGCTGAAGATTAGTTAAATCAACAAATGTTGCAGAACTGAGAACAGATATTCTATTATTACTCAAATCAAGCACTTCTAGCTTGTATAGGCGTACAAATGCTTCAGATACAACCTGCAGTTTATTGAAAGCTAGGTTTAAAATCTGGAGGTCGCCTAATTCTCTAAATATATTTGTTGATACAACCTGCAGTTGATTATTATTCAGTTGCAAATGGCGTAATTTTTTTAAAGATTGAAACGTTTCGGTTTCAATTGAATGTAAATGATTGTTATTTATATATAGTTCTTCCAGATTCTGTAAACTTCCCAACGTGCTTCCGTTGATGTATTCTAGTTTATTGAAAGCCAGGTTTAAAATCCGGAGGTCGCTTAATTCTCTAAATATATTTGTTGGTACAACCTGCAGTTGAATATTATTTAGTTGCAAATGACGTACTTTTTTTAAAGATTGAAACGTTTCGGTTTCATTTGACTGTAAATGATTGTTATTTAAATATAGTTCTTCCAGATTCTGTAAATTTCGAAACGTGGTTCCGTTGATGTATTCTAGTTTATTGAAACCCATGTTTAAAATCTGAAGGTCGCCTAATTCTCTAAATATATTTGTTGATACAACCTGCAGTTGATTATTATTCAGCTGCAAATGGCGTAATTTTATTAAAGTTTGAAAAGCTCCGTCTTCCATTAAATGTAAATGATTGTTATTTAAATATAGTTCTTCCAGATTCTGTAAATTTACAAACGTAGTTCCGTTAATGTATTCTAGTTTATTGAAAGCCAGGTTTAAAATCTGGAGGTCGCCTAATTCTCTAAATACATTTGTTGATACAACCTGCAGTTGATTATTATTCAGTTGCAAATGACGTAACTTCTTTAAAGTTTGAAAAGCTCCGTCTTCTATGATACTTATAAAATTATCATTTAAATACAGTTCTTGTAGATTTTGTAAGCTATTGAATACTGTGCTTTTGATGTGCTCTAATTTATTGAAAGCTAAGTTTAAAATTTTAAGATAATTTAGATTGCTTAGAAAATCAGTCGCTGTGATTTCGTTGTATTGAAGGTTTAATTTTTTAATTATTGAATGGTCATTAAAAGTATTATTTGCTACGATTTGTATGTGACTGTTAATCAATGTGAGCTCGTATAAATTACATGGAAGCATGGTTCTTTCTAACGAATAGAATTGGGAAAAATCAATATTAAGACTTTTGCATATTATGAAACCATTGCAGTTGTCATTTATAGGGCATTGTGAAACAGTTTCAATTGTAAGATTTGTACACATTAGTTTGTATTTATGGCAATAACTGCCATATTCTTGTGTACCACCGGAAAATATCCAATGAAATTCATTAGCAGCTATTTCTTGCAAATGAAGTAATAGTATGATGTATAACGTTCCGAACAAATTTTTCCAATGTGGCACCATTATCTAAAACAGTAATAATGTTTTACTTAAGATATGTCGAATTACTGCTTAGTAAAAGCAAACAGGTAAATGCATTAGAAAATATGCAGTTATTAAATTCAAAATAGGATCCGTACCTAAAATAATAAATAGTATCTAACTCATAGTAATTGATGATATAAATTTTTATAATCTACAAAAGTACTAGTCGTATGAAATTCCATTTCGTAGTAACTGTTTATAAAAAAAGTGATTTCAAAATTACAAATAAATTTAAAAATAAATGTAATATGAACACAAAATTCTTAGAAAAAAGAAGAGATTTGTCATACCTGCTGGCGGCATTGCCGGGTAAAGTATTGTATCTAATAATAAATTGGAAAACTGACACATGTTAAGATTGTGACACTCCAAACTTTATTTTTAAAAACTATTAGTTTTGATTTACCGAGTGTTCCAAAACTCGCAGACACGGACTGCGAGACGATATTCCACCATAAAAATTGAACAAAAAGTTTCTGTATGATTTTTCGATTCGATCTATATTTTTGGAATTATTAAAGTTCTGAAAAATCTCAAATAATCATATAATAAACATTCAAACTTAAATTTAAGTGTTTGATCAAGTACTGAAACCAAATTCATGATACATCACAACAACAAGAGATATTTCCAAACTATAATTGACAGGAAAAATTACAAATGTTGTT
Organism: Ctenicera cuprea; assembly: GCA_958336395.1. Lineage (NCBI taxonomy): Eukaryota > Metazoa > Arthropoda > Insecta > Coleoptera > Elateridae > Ctenicera > Ctenicera cuprea. The sequence continues at coordinate 14,961,064 of OY284495.1, read as the reverse complement.
TAAAGTGTATGCAAAAGCCCAAAATTCCGTGTTCAACTAAGTAGTGGCACGCTATTGGCCGTTGAAAACAGCACGTCATTATTTATTTGTTTTATAGTTCGCTATTTGTTTGAATTTACTTCTATAGTGCAACCGAATAGCCGCGAATTCTTGGAACCAAGAGTAATATGATATGCTGATAGCACTGGGGGTTTCTAATAAACAAGCAGGGCGAGCGGTATGTTTATAATGTTTATACGCGACCATTTTTTCGCACTTTAGACCGATTTCAAAATTGGGAACTAAATTTAAACAAATGACGAATTATAAAACAAATAAATAATGGCGTGCTGTTTTCAACAGCTTATTAGCTATTGCGTGCCAATCCTTAGTTGAAATCGTAATATTGACTTTTTCGGACACTTTACACAACATTTGTAATTTTTCCTGTAAATTACCGTTTTGAACTATCTCTTGTTGTTGTAATTTGTCATGGGTTTATTTGAGTACTTGATCAAACACTTAAATTCGAGTTTGAATGTTTATTTTTTCGACTGTTTTCAGATATTTAATACTTTAATAACTTCAAAAATATTAGTCAAATCAAAAAATGGTTAAAGAACCTTTTCTTCAGTTTTTATGGTAGAATACCGTCTCGCAGTCCGTGTTAGCAAGTTTTGGAACGCCCTGTATACACATGATGTCTTTGACGTGCATTTCTTGAATATATTGTTTTTTAAATTTCTAATAGAATCTAAAACAGCACACATAATGAAGAGAAAGCAATGGGAAAAGTGACGGATATAGAAGGTGTTTCAAAGTATTGGCTCTGCTTTGCTTAGATTCTTTTTATTTTGAAAAGAATTTAAGACGACACACGGTATCAACGGATTGGTAAAAATTATTGATGTAAAAGGGCGTTTCACAAAGATGTAGGCAATCATAGAGTAGTAACTATAAGGATAAATTTTAATAAATTAACGTAGTAGCCTACATCTAAACATAAACATCTGCAGCCTTTCAAATTGAAACTAAACATTATAAATATTTTTGCTTTCCTTTACTTTCGGTAAACATTGATTTTATCAAAACTTTCCATTTTGAAATTTTAACAAAACATACCTGTTTTGGTCCTATAGGAATTCGAACATGTGTTTTAAAAAAATGTTTGTTTATTGGTGGGTATGTATGTATACATATAAGTAGATATGTATATGGGTACGCCTCATACCATCCTAACTGATAAGCTTCGGAATGTGGCGATATATAAAAAATTACATACCAAAAAATCGAAACGTAAGCACATATACATATAAACATAATTTTTTGGTAACATGTTTTTCAAGAACTGAACTTTTTGCATTTATATGCGAAATCTTATAATGTGATGCTTTCCGTCCGGAAGTTTTACTGTTACAATGTTTAAAAAAATCGAGAAATTGTTTTCTTGTTCACAAAATACTTACAAACATTTTTAGTTTTTAGCTATAGTATTTCCTATGCGGGTGCAATTCTAGTGCATTATCCGTACTAGTCAGCACAACTAGTTTGTGTTACAAGAACTTTCTTTGTTTATCAACGGAAAATAAGAGTGCCAAAACACAGTAATAAGTCGCAAAGTTGATTGCGATAGGATATAATCTAAGCGTTAGCTACTACATAAGAGCACACGATTGAGAAAAACAACTTGAACTTATAGAAATGGTGATGGCGTAAATTAAAACATAAAATTTTACCTAGAGCTAACTGACAGGCGTAGTTAAAATTACGTAACTGCTAGAAAACGCGCTGTTGATATTAAAAAGTATCGATTTCTTTTCTTAATTTTCAAAATATTTGAAAATTCTCGCTAATCCTAATAAAGTACTTTAAATAGTCTATTGAACTGATGAAAGCTTATAACGATCGGCGGTTGCGTTTATGAATAAAAAGGTAATCAATTTCAAAATTCACAAAACTTCTTAGAGAGTCAAATTTGGGAAATTAGTAAAGAACAAATTTTGAAGATGCAGCATTTGGTAAAAAAAATTTGATTTGTTTTTAGATGCACTAGAACGCTATGTATTTCAAATTTCAAAAGAGTGTTTAGAAAAAATTTATACCAAAAAAACAGGTCTAATTTTCGTTTCCGGTTCCGGTTGCGATTAACGGCATTATAAAGAACTACCTGCAACTAAAACACTTCCACCCACCAAATCTTATAAAAATCGGTCATGAGGTCACGGAGATATAGGGAAACGAACATACCCACTCACCCACAGACAGACATTTTTTAATAAACACTTTTTGGGTTCCTTGGATCCCAAAACGCGTATTTTCGTTAAAATCTAAAATTCCAAAATTTGCATGTAATCAAAACTTTCCTTACGTCAGTAGAAGTATGGGAAAGTAATAATATTGCGTAACCCACCATTTTTTAAACCGCCTCAAATTACACCAAATATCGACATTTTGAAATGTCATTTTAAATTAAATATGTATGAATAAATATTCATTAAACATAAGTTTTCAAAATTAGAAGAAATTGCGAAATGAGCACCAAGAATGCTTGAAAGAACGAAAGGAGGAAAACATCAATCATCAGTGGCTCAGCTTGTTATGTTGTTGCTAAGTTACATGTTGTTACGAATAATAACTTTTTAAACTGAATGCGTGTATATAGCAGTCTACTCGCTGGCGTTGGTGATAAGCCATAGCAGAAGAAATAAACAATTCAATTTTATTTTTTGAAGTGTTTGTATTTTTCTATGCATACAATACCTTTGTTTTGCTTTGTTTAAATCTGTTTTCTTTTATTTCCGAACGAATTGAAAACAACAAACATAAAGTTATCAAGCAACTGACAAGCGCTTATTTTTATAAATAGCTTTTCAGAGATATAGTCAATTAATACAAAAATAACTAAATTTTTCCTTTGTTGATTTTATGTTAATGTCATTGTTGCTAGTCTTGCAGTTTTTAAAAAGCAAGATAACTTGGATCTATACCAAATATTAGACCACAAACATGTTTGGCCAAAGAAAATGGTAGAACGTGGTAGGAATAATCTTTCTTAAAAATAAGTGCAGCAATGAAAAATGTAGCTTTAACGCGTTTTTTACCGTTCTCCGTTTATTGCACGTGAGAGCATCAATTTTCAAATTTTAAGAATTCATAGAGTACCACAACAAACTACTACAGTGGACTTAACAACAATAATCTTGTGGCTAGCTTTTGTAAATTATTTCTGAATTTAAAATTCTTAATGTAGTTTTTTTTGTACCTCCTTATTACTGTTATGCCACCAAATTTTTGCCAAAATTTATTTGTTTCCGGTGTCGTTTCGTTTTGAAAACTATTTTCTTTGATGCATTTTTGTTATACCTGAATATTTCCATGTTTCAACAACCAGCGAAATTTTTACGCGTCATATGCATATAACAGCAGACAGTCTTGAAAAACTCAAAGCATTGGACGCTAAAAATTCGTAAAAATAAAACCAATATTGGGTATGTTTGCTATGTTAATAATTTTTCTCTTTCACTATTTGCTCGGCTTACATTAATATTAAAATTGCACAACGATGGTACAAATTCAGTACAATACGTCATACTATTTGAAAGATAAAAAAAAAGTTTTTCGCATAACTGTACAGGGTTGTAATAACTTTAAAATCTCAGTAATTTCTAGAACCATTGATTTGTACATGTATTGGATTGTTGCTTTTTCTTTCAGCACTTCTGAAATTTTTATTTTATTCTAATTAATAAACAAAGTATGTTACTTTTTAATTTATTTATTGGAAATGTTTTTCTGTCATATATTCAAAATTAATTGTTCGGAAAATTTCGCATATACCTTTATATTTCAGCTAGCACTAGCCAAAACGAGATTGTTTCTTAACATTTACAGAAATTAAATTTTTTTAGCAATTCTTCTAAAAGATGTAATAAAATTAGTTTTGTTAGTGTAATAATGTAATTATAACTTATTTTATAAAAGCATTATAACTTTCCTGGTACTTCAGTAGATCAATTATTAGTGTATGTTAATTAAATAAAATGTGAACACTTTTAATATTTAAAACAAAGCACAAATTTTTGATTCACTTTTATAAGTTTAATTAGTTAAATGTGTTTAGTAATATATTATTTAATTATAACGCAATTTTACAAAACATATACTAAATTAAATGCTAAAATGGTTTCATTTGTTAAAAAGTATTCAACCATCGAATTAACGGGTAACCTTATGAACATATAACAATAATCAAATATTAAAATGCGGTAGGTATACAAATATCAGTAAGCAAGCAGAAAATCATTAATATTTTACGTCTAATTTATTATAATCTAATTTATTAATTAGAGAAACCTTACATTTCTTTTAGTATAGGTACTAATAGCTATAGAGTTAAAGTTTCTAATCTTATATCTAAGATAAAGTATTGAATAATGCTATTTCAGAACGAGAATTATCTCCCTGTCTTACTACCTGAAAATATTTCCTGTATACATTAAACATAAATAAAGTGCAAATCGTTACACACAATAAAAGTATCAAAACACATGTTATCAACAAACTGGAACTAAAAGTATTATTATTACTAATGCTGAGTGGAAGGGAGTCGATACTCTGTTTCATAGCAATTAGAATATCTGAATAATTCACCTTTTCACCATTGCTTAATGACTGAGAATTACTGTATTTTGACAGGTTTATCTTGTTTTCTACTGGATTTTCAGTGCAATATATTCCATCAACATTTTCTTCTGTATATCGTGTAGTTGCATTAAATAAATAATTTACTCCTCTTGCTCTAAATGTTTTGAGCATGTGTGTTAGTAATTGACAAGCCCAGTTGTTATCGTTGATACTAATAAAGCGCAGTTTCGGAAGATGTAATAACAATGATGTATAATTTATGTAAGAGAAGTTGTTGTTATTTAAATCCAACAAATTTAAGTTTTGTAACGGATACAGTACAGTTTCATTTAATGTAGAAAAATGATTATGTGACAGATTTAAATACTCCAAATTCCCCAAATTTGAAAAAATTCCAGTTTTGAATTGTGATAAATAATTATTTCCAAGTAGTAAAATCTTCAAATGGGGAAAGTTTTTAAACGTTCCTAGTGGCACGTTGTTGATAATATTGTTGCTTAGTAGAAGATGCTGAAGATTAGTTAAACCAACAAATGTTGCAGAACTGAGAACAGATATTCTATTATTACTCAAATCAAGCACTTCTAGCTTGTATAGGCGTAAAAATGCTTCAGATACAACCTGCAGTTCATTGAAAGCTAGGTTTAAAATCTGGAGGTCGCCTAATTCTCTAAATATATTTGTTGATACAACCTGCAGTTTATTATTATTCAGTTGCAAATGGCGTAATTGTTTTAAAGATTGAAACGTTCCGGTTTCAATGGAATGTAAATGATTGTTATTTAAATATAGTTCTTCCAGATTCTGTAAACTTCCCAACGTGCTTCCGTTGATGTATTCTAGTTTATTGCAAGCCAGGTTTAAAATCCGGAGGTCGCTTAATTCTCTAAATATATTTGTTGATACAACCTGCAGTTGATTATTATTCAGTTGCAAATGGCGTAATTTTTTTAAAGATTGTAACGTTCCGGTTTCAATGGAATGTAAATGATTGTTATTTAAATATAGTTCTTCCAGATTCTGTAAACTTCCCAACGTGCTTCCGTTGATGTATTCTAGTTTATTAAAAGCCAGGTTTAAAACCTGGAGGTCGCCTAATTCTCTAAATATATTTGTTGATACAACCTGCAGTTGATTATTATTCAGTTGCAAATCACGTAATTTTTTTAAAGATTGAAAAGCTCCGTCTTCCATTGAATGTAAATGATTGTTATTTAAATATAGTTCTTCCAGATTCTGTAAATTTACAAACGTAGTTCCGTTAATGTATTCTAGTTTATTGAAAGCCAGGTTTAAAATCTGGAGGTCGCCTAATTCTTTAAATATATTTGTTGATACAACCTGCAGTTGATTATTATTTAGTTGCAAATCACGTAATTTCTTTAACGTTTGAAAAGTTCCGTCTTCTATGACAGTTAAGAAATTATCATTTAAATACAGTTCTTGTAGATTTTGTAATCTATTGAATACTGTGCTTTTGATGGGCTGTAATTTATTGAAAGCTAAGTTTAAAATTCTGAGATTGTTTAGATTGCTTAGAAAATCTGCCGCTGTGATTTCGTTGTATTTAAGGTCTAACGTTCTCATTGCCGAAAGATCATTAAAAGTATCATTGGCCACGATTTGTATGTGACTGTTAGTTAATGTGAGCTCGTATAAACTACATGGAAGCATGTCCTTTTCTAATGACAAGAGTTGGGAGTTGCGAATATCAAGAGTATCGCATCTGGAATTACAGCTATTCGGATTATTTACAGGACATTGTGAAAACGTTTCAGTTGTAAGATTTCTGCACGTCAATACGTTTTTGTAACAACATACGTCGTATTGATGACAAGTGTAGCCATAATTCATCCAATAAAATTCGTTCGAAGCTATTTCTTGCAAATTTAGTAATAGTATGATGTACAGCGGTTTCAATGCACCTTGCCGAAGCATCATTGTTATCTAAAACAATAATAATATTTTACTTGAGACTCGTCAAATTACTCTAAAGTTTGCAAGTTTAAAAATTCGAACCGCAAATTAACCAAAAAATCATAAAAATAATAATGTTCAAATTACAAATAAATTTAAAACAAAAAATGCGAAATAAACACGTAATGCGTTGAAGGAAGAAAAGAGTGAAATATCAACTTTCATTGGCGCACGTTGCTGGGTGAGATATCGTAATATAACTAACAATAATTTGATTGAAATAAGCATGCGTGTATATAGCAGTCTGCTCTCGCGTTGATGATAAGCCATAGATGCAGAAATAGATTGACGATGAAACGATTGAAATGTAATTTTTTGAAGAATTCGTGTTCTATGCACATGATTACTTTTAAAATAATTCCTTGAATTTCACACAACTTTATTAAGAAATTGGCAGGAGACTGCTAATACAAAGAGAGTTTCAAAGAGATATAGTGGACTTGGATGAGAAAATTAGCCTAATTTACCTACATCTAATAGTGCAGAACAATATTACACGTTTCTTAACACATACCTATAATAAATAATGACCATTCTCTTACTAACTTTTCAAAGACTCTATTTAGAAAGATTGGTCTGCCAAGGACATTTAGATTAGAACAAAATAGTACTTCTATAACACTCAAAGTATTAGGCAATTTTTAGCAAGTCCAACAGAAATGGCTGTAGAACTAGATGCTTTAAATAATTTCTCGACATGAATTTCACAATTTTCCGGCTGTAAGTTTAAAAATTTGCAAAAATTTATTCATGGTAATTTATTCATTGCAACTAGTCGTATTTTTAGTTTTCATTAAATAAGATTAAACCCGTCGCTATTTTTATTAAACCAAAAACAAACTAAAAAATTAATGTATCCTAAGTAGTATAAAACGATTTTTAATTGAGGTGTTCTTCGCCGATCCATTGCTGTGTAATTTTCCCGTTGTCGCGGCTCTGTCATTTTCTGTTTACACAAATAAAAATTTTAGTATTCTTGATCTGATATTTCTAAATTCAGAAATGTTCAACGATGAGAACTCGAATATTTACAATTAAAAGTTTCTCTCAAATAATGTAAGTATGTCTAAACTAAAGCGGTTTGGTTTTAAAATAAACGAACGCTTTGCCTGAACTATCCCATGCTTAAAAAAATTTTAATTTGCTTATTTTGGAAGGTATTTTATGTCAGCGTTCTAGATCCATAAGATACTACAAAATCTGAATATTTTTAACATATTATTGCTGCTATAAGTTCTATTTTGTAATTCTTTAATTTATAAAACTTTTTAATTTCCCCGTACTGTTATGATACCAAATTTTACTTACATTTGCCAACTAATTATTGAGTAAACAGGCGTCAAAACTACAATTTCAAACAATCGAAACAGTTAAAAGTTCGATGCTAGAGGGTCGGTAAAAAATAATTGAATGTTCTTGCATTTATTTATAGATGCCTGTTTTTTTTACAGAAAGCTACTTCCGTTTCCGGTTGTGTTTTGTATTCAAAATTTTGCTTTTTGTAGTGCTTATCTTTACACCAAACTATTCCAAATTTTTGATTTTTTTTAAGTAGCTCCAGAAATGTTTAAGTGTCATACATAGTAAAATTTTGAAAAAAAAGAGTTTTTATAGTTTCTATTCGATAGTTTACAAGATACTACTATCATTTAACCTAGAATTGGCTATGTTCGTAACTTCTCTCGACATCCATTCTTAAAAGTGCACAGCAATGTAAAAAATTAGGTACATTACATCAGGTCATTTGGACGTTTAAACAAATTAGTTGAAGGGGTGTAATTTTTAGATTCTCATAATTTAGTATTATTTATTTGCACATTTATTAAATCGTCGCTTATCATCCCACACTCCCCCTATCACCGCTTGTTTGCTTTTTCAAAAATTTTGGATGTCGGCTTCAAAATCGGTATGAGCACGTTAAATGACAATAGGAACAACTGTCCATTGAGAAAACATCACTGAGGTCGTTTACTTGAACAGTTTAATTGAGTACATGCCAAAAACAGGGTTCTCGCCAAATTATGAAATCGATTTTAAGTTTGGCGCAGCTAAAAAACACAAAATATCATAAAACCACTCGACTACTTCAAAAAAAAGGGGGGCGGGATGCCTACTTCAAAATAGATGCGCTCGGAAAAGGACTTTAGATTCGTATTCTACGCATGTCGAATAACCGATCTGCGTAAGCAGAAACAGAATTGTTGAATTTTTAAATAACATCCGGTATAAAATATATTTGAAATGTTTCGCGAACTTCCATAAAATAGTCGAAGTTTTCGAAATATATTATAAATTTCTTTAAATTTCAATTAATGCGAGGAACGTCTCGTGGCCATTTCTCGACAGTTTTTTTACTTTCCCATACTTTCGGTATAGAGAAGTATTGATTGCATGAAAATTTATGAAATCTAGATTTTAACTGAAACACATGTTTTGGGGCACAAGGAATCCAAAAAAGTGTTTTTCAAAAGATGTATGACTGCGGGTAGGTAGGTGGGTGCGTGTGTGGGTTGGTATGTAAGTGTGTGACGCCTCTACAAGCGACAGTACTGGACCAATTTTGATGAAATTTTGAATCAGGAGGTATGTAGAAAATTGTTCTAGTAAAGCTTTTCAAAAAAAAACGAAACCGGAAACAGAAGTTAAACATGTTTTTTTGGTAGCGTCTTTTTCTAAAATTAAATTTTAGAAAATTGATTGCGGGATCTGAGAGAAGAACTTAAAGCACATCGAACATTTTTTTATCGAACTTTCTAGCTTCAAAACGGCGACCGCTACAACTTTTTGAACATCTCGACTTTAACGCTCATTTACTCAAAAAGTAGTTGTCTAATCGGGATCAGCTAACTTGTTTGAGATTTCTTCGGGGATAGTTTACGATGAAGTAAAATTAATTCCGAAAATCCGAAAACGATCGCAATGGCGCTGCTACAAAATTTAGAAAATTATAAAAAATTTTTTTTAAAAACTGCCCACACGTTGTTTAAACCTTCCGAGCCAATAGGACTTGCAGCACACTACAAATTTATTTTTTACTAATATCCCAAATTTTACACTAACGCCTTCCAGGAATTTTTTAAAAATTTGAATTTGATTAATTATTTATTCAAATACTCAAACGCCGATCGTTATATCGTTTTATCAATTCAATAGAATATTAAAATTAATTTATTAAGATCCGCGAGAATTTTCAACTATTTTAAAAATTAAGGAAAAAACGATTCTTTTTAATGTCAACAACGCGTTTTCTGGCATTTACGTGATTTAAATTACGCCTATCAAATAGTTCTAGTTAAAAAATATATTTTTCGTTCTTTGCATATTTTTGATAACTTCTCAAATAATGCTGTTATAGCTATTTTGTCCGATACGAAGCGCAATTTATAATTCGCCGCTGCTTGTTTTCTTAGAAATCTAATACTCGGTTAACTGTACAACGTTATAATTGTAAAAAGTTACACTTTTGCAAATACGGCAAGTATTAATATCTAGTATGGGAAAGTCCACTTGAAATCCACACTTCGGCTTTTTTTAGAATGTTTTGACTTAGCAGTTCTATAAGAAGGAACGAAGTGAATTTTCTTAGCGTAATAAGGTAATTAAAATCAACATCAATAATTACAACTTTCTTAATATGTCTGTAGATTTATTTCAATTATTATTACATGTAAATTAAATAGAATACGTATATTCGTTTGGAATTGTTAAATATAACACAAAAATCAAATTTTAAATGCTAAAAGTTCGTTTTACATTCATAAGACTGGTTGTTTAGGTGTGTGTAGTAATTTATTTATTTATTTCAGTACAATTTTATACAACAGCAGATAATAAAATAAAAATAAATAAGGAAAATGTTTCATTTGGTCAAATTTTGTATTACCGTATTAATGAACGTTATACTGGGTGTTTCACGATGACCGCTCACAAAGAATAACTTTTTTATTTGTACAGATCTCGAAAAACATTATTAATATTATTTGTATGATTAATTTGGTCCTATCTCCCAACACCACTAATTTTTTTATAGCACTTTTAATTTAACCTAAAATTGCACAGTTTTTATTTTTTTAATAGGCTCTGTACACTTTTGATGTTGGAAATCGATGACATTTTTTCTCGTTTTTTCAGTCACGTATGCTTACATTGGAAAATTTATGAGAAAAACGAAGTTTTCTTAAAGGGGGAAAATATAGCATTTCTCGAGATTAGAACCACGGCCTTTTGGATTAATGTCGACTGAAGTCTGCATACGGTCTACCGCATCAAAAATATTAGATCTGAGGTTAAGTTGGTTAGCGAAAATGCGGAAAAAAACAAATTTTGCTTTATATTTTGCTTCCAATTCCAGTTGTTATAAGCAAACAAATTATTTCCAGTGTGAAATAATAAGTACGGCTGCCTGCCTTAAATAATTAAATTTTCAATGTTTTTGTTTCACCGCAAACCGCTAGATGACGGTATAGCCCTGCGAAATATATGAAATTATTGCAGTATTTTTTTTATGACGCGGCAGGCCGTATACAGACGTCTGCTTTTATTAGTCCAAGAGACGGTAAAATAAAATAAATAGTTTATCGTGTAAACTATTAGTAATCAGTTAAACTTAAAGCTTTTGTCTATTTGTTTATTGTTAAAACAATATTGATTTCTACCATCAAAAATATATGGTAGTTAAAAAAATAAAAATTGTGCAATTGTTGGTTAAACCGGAAGTGCTACAAAATGTTAGTGGTATGTACAGATAGCACACACTCTATAATACATTTTTTTAAATATCTGTGCAATTTCGTGAGAGGTCATCGTATACATGCTAAAATAATCAAATTTTAGAATACATAAAAAATGTCAGTAAGCATGCAGACAACCTTTAATATTTTGCGTCTAATTTAATTTAATTGGTATAACGTACAGGCTGTCAACATGGGGCCAGTTTCTATCATTTAATTAACGATTCAGTACTTATACTTTTAATACCGATTATTTGACCACAGACATTGATTTATGCTTTAATTAAACTTAATTTATTTATTAAATGATGATATCTGTAGCAGTATTCTTACGAGTTAAAAATTTGAAAAATAAAACCTTAAATCATAAATACGATTTTTAATCAGAGAAATGTGACATTTTCTTTAGCAAAATAATAACAATAAAATGAAGACAATTGATCTTATATCTAAGATAAAGTATTTAATAGGGCTATTTCAGAACGAGAATTATTGCCCTGTCTTACGTTCTTAAAATAGATCTTGTATACAATAATAATAAATAAAGTGCAAGTTATTGCACAAGATAAAAGTATTAAAAGACAAATTATAAACAAACTGGAACTAAAAGTATTATTACCGCTTTGCCGGGGGTTGGCTTTTTCAGAATTTTCAATATACTTTGCAATGTTGCGTGGCAGGGAATCCATACTATCTTTTATGGAATTTAATAAAACAGTTGATTTGTTACTGGGATATTGAATTTGTAACGAAAATAAATTGTTGAATCTCATGCCATCAGTTTTGTCTACTACAAGCTGAGAATTATTCAATTTTGACAGGTTGTTCTTGTCTTCCAATGGATTTTCAGTGCAATATATTCCATCAACATTTTCTTCTGTGTATCGTGTAGTTGCATTAAATAAGTAATTTACTCCTCTTGCTGTAAATGTTTTAAGCATGTGTGTTAATAGTTGGCAAGTCCAGTTGTTCTCGTTGATGCTAATAAAGTGCAGATTCGGAAGATGTAGTAACAATGATGTATAATTTATGTATGAGAAGTTGTTGTTATTTAAATCCAACAAATCTAAGTTTTTTAACGGATACAGTCCAGTTTCGTTTAATGTAGAGAACTGATTATGTGAGATGTTTAAATGCTTCAAATCCCCCAAATTTGAAAAAATTCCAGTTTTGAATTGTGATAAATAGTTATTTCCAAGTTGTAATTTGTTCAAGCGGGGAAAGTTTTTGAATGTTCCCAGAGGCACGGTTTTGATAAAATTGTTATTTAGTAGCAAGTCTTGGAGATTATTTAAACCGGCAAATGTTGCAGGAGTAAGAATAGATATTCTATTATTGCTCACATCAAGCACCGCTAGCCGGTATAGCTGTGAAAATGCTTCAGGTGAGATTAACTTTATCAGATTGTCTCGTAAATATAATTCGTTGAGGTTTTTTAATCCTGTAAAGTTATTTATTGATACAACCTGCAGTTTATTATTGTTTAGTTGCAAATATCGTAAATTATTTAAAGTTTGAAAGGCCCCGTTTTCAACTGAATTTAAATGATTGAGATTTAAAAATAGTTCTTGCAGATCTGGTGAATTTGCAAATGTTGTTCCGTTGATATATTCTAGTTTATTGAAAGCCAAGTTTAAAATTTTAAGATTGGTTAGATTACCTAGAAAGTCTATCGCTGCAATTTCATTGCATTGAAGGTTTAAATTTCTCATTGTTGAAGACTCGTTAAAAGCATCGTTGGCTAAGCTTTGAATGTGACTATTGACTAATGAGAGGTCGTATAACATACAGGAAATCATGGTTTTATCTACTGAAATGATTTTGGAGTTGCGAATATTAAGAGTATTACACCTGCTGCTATAGCATTTATTTACAGGGCATTGTGAGAAAGTTTCAGTTGTAATGTTAGAGCACATTAATACGCCTTTCCAGCATTTTTCGCCGTATTCCCAAGTGACACCATCATCATTCCATTGAAATTCTTTACAAGATATTTCTTGCAAATTAAGTAATAATAAGATGTGTAACGGTCCGAATGCAACTTGTCCAAGCATCATTATTATCTAAAACAATTACAATATCTTACTGGAAACTCGCCAGATCAGCCTATAGCAGTGGCAGTTATAAAGAAAATTTAAAATATGCGAAAAACCAAGCCGTGAGTTGAAAAGAATAATTACACAAAAACATACTATTATGTAACCCATCATTATTTTTAAACTGGCATAATTTACACGTAAAATATCTGACGCTCTTATTCTTCATTCTTGTTCCTAAAATCGCACACCTCGCTAGAGTAGTACTCCAGCTTGTTTATATCATGTTCGTGTTAAGTGACAAATACGTAATATTTCCGTAGGATCCGAACCACGATGATAATTTCTATTGCCGCTTACCATAGGGTTGGTTTCACACTGCAGGGAGGCAGAGGCGCACTTGCCACTACACCACGGCTTCTTGATATTTCATTAATGATTATTTATTACCAATTTGTGATTTTTTTTCAAAATTAGAAATCGATATTAACAAAAAACCAAATAAACACAAATCAAATGTTTTGCAGAACGAAGAGACTGCTTTTTAAAGTATCACTAGCTGAACCAGTAGCCCTCACCTCATGCTTTTTTGATAACTTGTAACTGCCGCGTGACAGTTACTTAAACATTTGTTAAAAATTATGAATAAACCGTATCGATATGTAAGAGCTCGCCGTCGCATAAAATTGAGACAGTTTCGGATTTAATATATAGAGTAGCGGAACCCGTGGGCTATGCCCCACGATGTTTTTATTTCTGTTTGTTTTAATAATAAATAAGTTAATTAAGCAGACCGCGGATTAAAGTCTTAGTGTTATGAATTATATAGCATTTGCTCTAATTCTTTCTATATATTAAATCCAGATCCCTTCGACTTGTCTCAACCTAAAAAAAACGGCTGCAGCAACCCTAGCGGCGCGTGATGGGTATTATTTTATTTTTAATTTACCAAAAAATGAGCGAGGTACTTCTCCTGGACTTTTCCAATACTTTACATATTTTTACCTATCAGCTATATCATATATTCAAAAGTATTTTAATATTAACAATCACGCCCCACTATTGCAATAACATCCCCCCATTCTTACTACAGGACAGGACAAGGTTGTCCGCCAAATACTGAGTGGGGAAGGTATACAATTAACCCCCTTATTTTTGCAACACCTAACAATCAACTTGTGAACCTTATGCCACTATTACTCACGAGCAATTTATTTTAAACAAAATTTTGCATTGTCTTCGGCTTATTAAATAAAAGGGCATACATTTTCGATTGTAAAAAATTCATGGAAGGCAATATTTGTTTAAAAATTTTATAAAAGAATTCTTTTACATACTGGAGTTGTGCATTGCTAGGGTTATATTAGTATTAAATTGCACCCCTACCTGTGAACTTGTTTTTGAGTAATATGATGGCGGTGAAGTCAAAAATTCGTGGCGGCTACCATGTTAATGCTAGTACGTGCAAAAAAACATTCATTTTGCCGTAAGATTTATTTAAAATTCCGTTTCTGAGACAAAATGCTATCAAAAAACATGTCTAGCTTCCGCTTCCGGTTTTGGTTTTGTAAAAACCTATTTTGTCCGTAAATTTTTGAAATACCTCCACATTCTGAAACTCATCAAAATCGAAATATTCATTCGAGGGCTATGACACGTCACAAACAAACAAACAAACACACACACACCCACACACATATATTACACATAACCGGCCCCCAGACACAGACATTTTTAAAAACAACTTTTTTGGGTTACTGTAGGTTCAAATCATGTATTTCCGTCGAAATCTCGAATTTGTAATTCAACAATAAATCAATAATAACAGGCAAGTAAAAAAAAAGTAGTGTTCAGCTAGTTCTGCCAGCTGCTGACGCAGCATCTTTAGTTTGTTATTGTTGCGTAAATCGTCAATGCGATAACCAGAATCAACTCGGTACATTTCATATCGTAAACCGAGATGGTATTTGCTTATGATAGCTTGTAATGTAAATTCACCACGTTGCATTAACGCCGGAAACACTTTTATTTCTTACCTCTATTAAATAAACGAAAATTGTTCAATTAAAACGTGCTCAATTTCATACTTTTCATTAGAATAAATTGATACATTACTGTTTATGTTTGCTGACTCTTCAGAATTAAAGTACGTCATATATAACAAATTATAGCAATAGTAGTGACGGAAATATAAGCAATTGCCTTAAACAATTAATAAAAATGAGTGATAAAGTTGGGGATATGCAAGAAACCGTCGTGTTGTTATGGTGAGACAGTACCGGATTTACTATAAATATTCCAATACTTATATTATACTTATATGCACACACCTGTAGCTTAATGCTTCAGATGTTTATAAATGGTTTTAAATGAAAATAGGTACTGAAATATTTATTATTAATCTTTAAATATTTAATAAATGTTTATTGATCGAAGAAAATCCTTAAAACGTGTAATTTAAATATTCCAATATTGAATTATAAAAAATGTTAGTTAATAAATGCAGAAATATTTATTTTAAATCTTTGAATGTTTAATAAATCTGAACATATTTACATAAATAAAACTTCGGCTCTCACATCAACTGAATCAGCAAGGTTACATAAATATAAAAAATAAATGTTCGAAAAATCGTCACGGCCTTGTATCCGATTCAGTTTTCAGATTAAAAAAAATCGGTTTAAATAAATAATGCTACTAAAAAATTCTGTTTCGGATTATTTGTGAGAGCTTGTTAAGCCGCTGAATTTTTGATATACCCCTGCATCCGTTCGTGTGATGTGGGCCAAAATAAAAAAATAGAAAAATAAAATTAAATGGGTAAACGAGGGGCCCTCAATTGCGGTTTAGTTTTGAAGTTACGCCACCATTCGTGCAGCAATAAGAATTTTAATAATTTTCTTGTTCCAATTTGCTTTAGTATTATATGAATCGTTTGTTATTGAAGTAAATTATATGAATTTGTCTTATATTTTATACTCTCCTTATAAATACTCGACAAAAGTTTTGTAGGAGCATATTTCCATTTATTTAAAGCATATTTTAAGCGATTAAAAATATTTTTCTAGAACACATTTTTGGAGGCTTTACTCATCAGCAACGCTCTCCAGTAGGAGCGGTACTCCGACAGCGACTGTACCCCATGTGAGGGGCGGCTGAAACTTCATCTCCCAACCCGTCTGGCCAGCGAGGGTAGATTAGGCCAACCACCCCCTTTATGAGCAACAATGTCAAATTACAAAACAAAAAGATTTATACCCCAGGTGAGTAGGGCTACTAGCGCAGAATCTCACACTGATAATTACACATCAGTCTGTCTCAAGGATTCTGGGGGAGACACAAATTTGACAACTGCAAAAACATTAAACAAACACAGAAATAAGACTAAACTAATGATTGCTACATATAACATACGATCACTAAACAAAGATGAAAAATTACACGAACTCGAAGAAGAACTCAAAAACATTAACTGGGATATAATAGGCTTAGCTGAAATTAAAAGAAAAGGTGAACACTGTCTAACGCTAACATCAGGACACATACTATATTACAGAGGTGCGGAAACTGAAGAAAGAAACAACACAGGAGGAGTAGGTTTTATAATAAATAAGAAATTAGAAAACCACATAAAGAGTTACAATTCTATATCGAAAAGAGTAGTCTATATCATCCTAAATATATCTACATTCTGCTGCATGAAAATTATCCAAGTATACGCTCCAACAACGAATTATGATGACGAAGAGGTAGAATCATTCTATGAAGAAATTTCAATAGCAATAAAGAACAACGACTGCCAATATACACTCATAATAGGAGACTTTAATAGTAAGATAGGAAAAAAAATAGAACCAAGCGAAGATAGGATCGGAATCCATGGGTTAGGGAACCGAAACGAACGTGGACAAATGCTCATGAATTTTGCAGAACAACAAAATGTATATATAATGAACACCTTCTTTAAAAAGAAACCCAGTAGAAAGTGGACATGGGTCAGCCCTAACGGAGAATATAAAAACGAGATAGATTATATCTTATCATCAAATAAAGAAATTGTTAAAGATGTAACACCACTAAACAATATTGGCACAGGAAGCGACCACAGGATACTGAGAACAAGAATAGAAATAAAGACAAGATTGGAAAGAAAGACAAGAATTAACACTCCAAAAACAGCGATAGACGCAAGGATTTTAAAAGAAAAACAAGCACAATACGAATACGAATTAAAAAAGAAATTAGAAACCTCGGAAATACAGAAAATGACAATGAACGACATGAATACCACCATAAACAAGTGTATGCTAGACGCAGGCCTTAAAATAGCCGCAGCCCGTAAGAAAAAAGAAAAAAGTTGGAGTGACAGAACAGAAGAACTATTCCGTATAAGAAGAGAACTGTTGAAAAACGGAAAACGAAATACGATAGAATTTACAGAAACCAACAAGACACTGCAGAAATCAATAAGAGAAGATAAAAGAAAACAGTTAGAAGCACAAATTGAAAAAATAATCCAAGAAAACAAAAATATGAAAAGCATAAGAAGATCATTAGGCAGAGCAAATATCACAGCATTTAAAGACAATGAGGGAAAAGAAGTAAGAGATAAAAAAGAAATTTTAAGGACCATAGAACTATACTATGAAAAGCTATATAAACAAAAGAATGAAACACCAAACGCTGTGGAACAAGAATTAAAAAAGAAAATAATGAATGTAAATTCAGAGGATATCCCAGAAATTACTAACGAGGAGATAGAATTAAACATAAAGTCCATCAAAAATCACAAGTGTCCAGGACAAGACGAAGTAATAGGCGAGTTAATAAAAGAAGGAGGAGATACGATAATTGAAACACTACAAATATTATTTAATAAGTGTCTGACGGAGGGAAGAATTCCTGATGAGTGGAGCAACGCACTAACCATCCTCATATACAAAAAGGGAGACAAAAAAAGTCTTGATAATTATAGACCAATATCTTTATTACCCCAAGTATACAAACTCTTCACAAAAATTATAATAAATAGGTTAGACGCAAAACTAGAATTCTATCAGACGATCGAACAGGCTGGATTCAGGAAAAACTTCAGCACAAACGACCACATCCTCACAATAAGAACATTAATAGAAAAAGCCATAGAATACAATTTACCTTTATATATGGCGCTAGTCGACTTTGAAAAAGCTTTCGACTCGATTGAATTATGGGCGATAGAAAAAGCACTGCAAAACAGTAGAATAGACTATAGATACGCTAAAATTATCCACTCCATCTACGAAAAATCAACAATGACGGTGAGGTTACACGAAAATACTAATAAAATCCCGGTCGGTAGAGGAGTAAGACAAGGAGACTCGATGAGTCCTAAGCTGTTTATAACAGCACTAGAAGATGTTATAAAATCACTTAACTGGGAAAACAAAGGAGTAAATATAAATGGTAAAATGCTCAATCACCTGGCCTATGCAGATGACCTAATCATCATATCAAACTCATCAGTTGACTTACAAAACATGCTCGAAGAACTCAAGGACAAATCAGAAAAAGTTGGGCTAAGAATAAATAAGCAAAAAACGAAAATAATGACTAACCAACAAGAAAACATAAATATAGAAATTGACAACCAAACTGTAGAGACAGTACAAGAATATATTTATCTAGGTCAATTGATAACATGCAAAAAATTTAACCGAAATCTAGAAATTGATAGGCGCATACGCCAAGCATGGTCAGCCTTTGGAAAACAAAATGAAATTTTAAAAAACCAAAAAATTCCTTTAAAATTAAGAAAATCTGTGTATGACCAATGCGTACTCCCAGTACTTACTTACGCGGCACAAACATGGACACTAAACAAAACATTAATGGGAAAACTAGCCATAGCCCAGCGAGCAATGGAAAGGCAAATGTTAAATATAAAGTTGAAAGACAGAATAAGAAATGAGAGTATAAGAGAAAAAACAAAAGTAATAGACGTCAAAAAACATGTAGCATATCTAAAATGGAGATGGGCAGGCCACACCATGAGGCAAAAAGATGAACGTTGGAACAAGGAAATTCAAGAATGGAGACCATGGACTGGTAGAAGAAGTGTGGGCCGCCCACAAACAAGATGGAAAGATGACCTAAAATTAATAGCAGGATTAGCATGGATGAAGACAGCTCAAGACAGAGACAAATGGAGATTCAAAGGGGAGGCCTATGTCCAACACTGGATAGATACAGGCTAATAAAGAAGAAGAAGAACGCAGCTAAATGTGGAAATTTTCGCTCTTGTTTGTTGAATAGCAAGCCACTAAGTTTCGAATTTCAAAAATTTAAAGAAGTTGCCTCAAGGATATGGGGGTATCACGTAGAGAAGTAAAATTATAATACATCCTGTTTCTATTAGGCCATAAAATTTAAAATAAAAAATTTGCTTTGCAATGTATGTTCTGAAGGTTTTCAAATACAAATATGTGTAAACTTCAGTATTACAATTCATAGCTGCAGCGCCGCGCCTTCATCGTAAAATTGGAGAAATGTATTCGATTTGCCTTAACGTTTTCTATCAGATTCTGTGGTCATATTAGCACAAATTTGTTTAAAAAAAATGTGTCGATAATGTTTTTATATTCTCTAACATTTCAAGATTAATAAAACTCGAATAGGGGAATTTACGCACACACCCACCGGCAGCCATTTCTTAAAAACCTGTTTGGGTACCCCAAGCACCTTTTTTTTTAAATTCCAAAAACGAAATTCTTCACATATACAAAACTTTAGTAAACTAGAACAAGCAGGAGGAAGTAATTTTACTATGTGCATATAATTATTTGCGAAAAATAATAATAAAACGAATACAATAATTACATACCAATATTAACAGGCAACACTTGTCGTTAAAGATACTGAGTACTCTGCTACTGTATGGAGTTTATTGTGATGCTCTTTATACTTGTTGATTACTTTTCACACTATCTTGGAGGAAGCAACTATAAGCTGTTTCCGCTGATGGGCACATCGGTGAGCACAAGGAAACTGAAACAGGCATGTGATCTGATGATACAATCCCTCATTATATAACTAATTATTATGTATTATTAAATATAAGAGGACAGATAGTTAATCAGGACTTCAACCAGAACAATACGTGTTTTGGAAAGATATGTTGTTATACAGATAATGTCAATAAATTTTCCAACTGTTTCTGTAAGCTTATGTTTACTTTAGACAAACGGTGAGCCCATACACCCTTGTCAGATTAGGAATTGATCTGAACAAATGACTTAATAAAATGAAAATGAAGTAAAACAGTATTATTGGAGCGCGTGGTAGAGCAGCTGCCAAGGCCGCCGGATTTTGGCACTGCTCTACCAAACGTACTCCGTTCCGATTCCGCAACAGAGTGACCCTGGGTGTAAGTGAATTTGTGTAAATGTTAAACAGAGCGTCATTTGTGTAGAAAAAAAAATATTATTTAACTAAAACAAAACAAAAATTATCCACAATAAATGTCGTTTGAAATTCTTGCATGCTCTAAAAAATGTTAAATTTAATAATATTGTTATCTAAATGTAATCTGAATTTTCATTTTAGGTTTATAATTTTGCTACTTGTTTTTGTAGTTAAAAACATTATAGCATCTTTCTGAACATTAGAGGCCGCTTCAGCCGAAAACTTAAAAGTGTCTCAAATGAACCATTCTGAACAATTAGTAAAATAAAACTAAATGATACAACTTTATTTTCTTAAGCAAAACTAACAGCTAAAGTTCACACAAAAATTGCAATGAATGTTTTTTTTTATAAATCGCCAATTAGTCACACACCGTAATAAATTCATTAATTGTGCTAAACTCATGGAAGGCTTAAGGTGTAGCCATTCCAAGTCATCGTATGTACAGTATCTGTACAGTGATAAAAGGTCCTCGTATGAATTTATTATATGTTTTACACCAAACAAGAATGGACAGGTGAGTCGATGAGATAAAATTCACATGCCGACAATTCTTTTAATACAAATTTAAGAAGTATGAAAAAATGCCGATTATGATAGTTTTGAGGATTTATACTTGATTTACAAATTTTTCAAAACATTTTACACTTTTATCATTTTCAAAATTTCCCACAATTACCAAAATTTCAATTTGAATCTCTAAATTTTTAAAATTGTAAGATGTTCGAAATCTTTGAAAATTTTCAAAACTTTAATACTACAAATGCCACAAAAATTCACACCCCAAAATATTTTGTATTTTAAAAAATTTTCATAATTTCTGAAAAGAAAAGATTTCAATATTTTTAATTTAATTTTTAAAACATTTTTATAGTAATCAAGATTTTCCAAAAATGTTGAAAAAAAAAGAAAAATTTTTAAAAGCATCCGCTCAAATATATTCGAATTTTTTCGAGAATTTAAAAAACATTCTAAATTTCCGTAAAATTGTCAAAATTTTCAAAATAAATTAAATATTTTCAATAACTTACATAAACCCGGGGAAGGTCCCTTGGCGGTTGGCCGACAGCTTTTTTCAAGTTGGTTTAACACACGAATATGTTCTGCTGCATTATAATTTATAATAGCCCATACTCAGATTTGAACATCACTTATCTTAGAGACACGCCCATCGGTAGTCCATGTATATTTACTTTCTTATCATATCACCAATATATATGCACACATCTTTCTGAACAATAACTTTCGTGGGAAATTAAATTTAAATTTTGTTTACTTACAAATTAAACAAGTGTAAATAAATATTCTATACTTTTTCCAGATTTATAGAACTAAAATCAAATGATTTTGATACAGTGCAAATTAATGAATATAAAAACAATTAGTTAGCTTGTTTAAATATTATTTTTTGTTATTGTTTTGTTGATTATACTGACCAAAAAAATCTAACAATT
Organism: Ctenicera cuprea; assembly: GCA_958336395.1. Taxonomy (NCBI): domain Eukaryota; kingdom Metazoa; phylum Arthropoda; class Insecta; order Coleoptera; family Elateridae; genus Ctenicera; species Ctenicera cuprea. Next base: position 14,938,801 of record OY284495.1, on the reverse strand, counting down.
ATCTGCGATACACAACTGAAACAAAAGTTATAATTTTTTTATTTAAACATTAAAATTATTTCGGTAACAATTATTACTTCTAAACAGCTGCTTTGGTGTTTATACTGTTTATTGTAATGATATTAACATTTGTCAGAAAATAATTGAACCGATCGTAACTAATATATAACTAGCGGATCCAGTGGGCTACGCCCCACGTGTTTTTTGTAATTAATTTAAAAATAATAACAAATAAGCTGTCTTGAGCTGTAAGACGTATACTTAATGCGCGCACAGTGACGCAACTGCGCCGATGCAGTTGCATTGGGCCCGTGGTTGAGAGGGGCATAAGTCCATACTATATATTTGTTGCAATATTAAAGCAAATGTACTTAATTAGAATATGGCGAAGTAATTAATAGAAGAAAAATATTAACTTTTTTTTAAATTAGTGAGTGCACTAAACATATTTAACATTAGTATTGTAATCTAGGGTACACAATATTGCTACCAAATATCACAACAATATTGCATATTATATTAGCGATATATAGGAAAGGAACTTGGTTCTCAACAATGCAACTGCATTGGCTGTATTGCTCGCATTAAGTACATGTCTTACAGCTGGAAACAGCATATTTAATAATTTTTTAAGAACATCTAAAGAAGGAGGAGCGTAGTCCACGGGTTCTGCTAATTTTATTTAAACGAAAAAAATATTTTAAATTCTCCAATATGTAATAAATCTTAATGTGCTTACATAAACGAAACTCATTGGTTTCGTTTCTTGCATTAGCTGGTAGCAAACGTACACAAATGTCAGCTAAAGATTAAATGTTTATTTATCCGACAAGCGGGTCAAAGCGGTAAGAAAATCGTTTTAATATACATTTACTAAAGAAGAAAGGGAAAACAAAAATGTTCATCAATACATTTATAAACATCTATTTTTATTAAACATGTAGCAAACAGAAATGTAATTTGCGAATGCTTGTCTTTAAAAAATGCTGACTCCTCAAATTAGTTATCGCGTCTAAGGATATACAAACTTGTTATTTACGAATGTGCGACTGTCAGTAATAAACAGCAGTTATGAATAAAAGACGAATGAACACCTCTGCGTCACACTATTTTGATAACTTCTCACTACCGCCTTGTTTTATAAATGTTTTGTAAATTACGCTTTATGTGTATGGTTTCTTAGCGGATGTTTGTAAACTTCTCGGTATCGTATTACAATTATACAAAGAAACCGTGAACCCAAAAGGGGTCTCTGCTCACTCAAGTTTCGTATTTGCATGTAAAAATGAACTGGCGGAACGCATTATACGATTATAGCGCTTACATACAGGTTTCAAAGATCCATTTTTATAGTCCGTCCAAAGTTTAGAAACTACCTCGCCTAAACTCTCCTTCATATTATAGTTATAAGTTGTAATATGATTTATTAAAACCAATGTAGAGTGCAAAATAAAACCCAAATCTGTAACCACAGTACAGTTCTGAGCGGGATGGTCCCAGTTCGATTTTAGAGTTGCATTATCTTAGGCTTATGTGCACTGAACAAGCGAACCAAAGGTTTTCTGAAAATGGAATCGCTACTGCTAACAGTAAACAGCGTTCGGAGGTTCTGAATGTTCCTAAAACTGTAAGTTCCTATATTTAGTTACGCACAAAGTGGAGACTAGGGAGGTGCTAAGCAGCGGCAGGTGTAGTATAACGGCACACACCCGTAATATTACAAGAGATCTTCTTCTTCTAATGCCATACCCTATGCAGGGCGTTGGCGACCTCTCTCCTATGTCTGTGTTTGGTGCGCAGAAATAGATAATTTGGCACAGACAGACATAGGGGTCCTACAGTTTAACGTAGGCTCCGAACCACAGGAAGTGCATGCAATTTTTTTCCAGAGAGGTTTTCCTGGGGAAAAATCCATCTCGCTGGTTTCCCGTTGCCTTGCGAGGGAGAACGGCCGGGCCGGGGATCGAACCCGGATACGCCGCATTGGTAGCCCGCGCGCTTACCACTGAGCTACGGCCGCTCTTACAAGAGATTTAAAACTTGCTAAAACAAGTTCTAAGACAATGCATTTGTTAATTCTGTTTCTGGACGTTTTCTCATTAAACTGCCGTTTCTTTTCGTTTTAGGAAAATAATTCAACATTAACAATACAGTAATAATTACAAAAAACATAAAAATAAACAAAAATATTACGTATAAGTCATAATTCAAATTACGTGTATTTTTTCTCACTATTTGCACTTTTAGACAAATTACCAGCTAATTAAGGAAATTGTTCTAGTGTAACATACTTGTTTAAATTATGTTTTTTTGATTTTCTAAAAATATTTCTAAATGAGGATCAGAATTTTGAAAACGATTGCTTATATTGCCAGAAATGGTATCAATGATTTCTTTTATATCGTTTAACTTATTAATTTTAGGTAAACTGTCATTTACAATATCTACCACATCCTTCCGTACATTTTTAAGAAAAGTAGACTTGCTATAATTTTCACCATATATGTATATTGTGTGAAGCATGTCGAGGCTTTCTTTTGTGGTATTTAAAGTATCCGAAATATTTGTGTTGAATTGCTTTATCTTCTATGGAATTTAAAAGGTTACTATTTAAATATAGCTTTTCTAAATTTTGTAAATTATCAAATGCTGTTGTATTGACATTTTACAATTTATTGAAAGACAGGTAAAAATACGTAAGTTGTGAAAATCACCTACTCTGTAACAGATCTATAGCTCTATGAGCCTCAACAAAAACGTGTTGCCAGTTTAAGAGCAATATTTTTTTGAAAATTTCCAAAATTTTGTCTTCATAGTTTTCAACTTTTCGAAAAATTTTCAGCTCAGCAACATTGTGTCTCTAAGGCTATTATGATGAAAACTTTTGATCCCGTTCTGGTAACTCGTTTTTGAGTAATATGGCGTTAAATTCAAAAGTTTCAAAAAATCGTAGCGGGTTCCATTTTGAAACTAAAAAGTTTGAAAAAAAAGCGTTCGATTTGCCTTTATTTATCAGATTCCGTTTCCAAACAAACAAAAATACCACCATAAAACATGTCTAACTTCCGCTTTCGGTTTGGGATTTTATTTAAAAGCTTATTTCCTTAGTAAATGTTTGATATACCTTCACATTCCGAAACGAATAAAAATCGGACCATCCGTTTGGGAATTATAAAGCGTACATACATACCCACATACCCACATACCCACCCACTCACAGATAGACATTTTTAAAAAACCTTTTTTGTGTTCCTTGAGGTCCAAAACGTGTATTTTCGCAAAAACGTCGATTTCAAACACTTGCATGATATCAATACTTCCCCATACTAAAAGTATATGGAAGTAAAAATAACTTTGCGCCTGAAATTTGCAATCGCAATCATTTATTTCGGTCGTTTCATATAAGTTTGAGTCTGTTATGCCATTTGTCCAAGTCACTGTTTAAATAGATGAGACCACATTTTCTGGCTACTTACTCAAAATTTAAAAATTGACCTTATCTAGATTTTACCTAGCTTGCTTTATATTGTCTGTGCTTATATAACAATTTTTTAATAAATGTTAAAAATGTGTGTATACTTACCCTACAATTAATAGTCTTTCAAGTTGTATTAACACACGAACGTGTTCTGCTGAATTGTAATTTATAATAGGTAGTATACAGACACTCCGATTTAGGCTTTACTTATCTTGAAGACATGCCTATCGAGTGTCAATATAATATATTTACTTTCTTACTTGGTGACTTGATCTTGGTAATCGTCTGCAGATGACTTGATTTCTTATTTCAAAATGTCCAAGAGAGAGGAATTAAAGAGATCAATTTGCACATTCATTAACGGTACAGTTTTTTAATGTTTGTGAATATCAAAAGCTTCTAGTATGTCTAATTTACGTTTATCATCACAAAAGTGTAAACATTTTATAGTGTTATTAGATGGCATTGAATGATTGTGTTGTAATAAGTGTTTAGCGTAATTGGATTTATGTGGGTGTTTGTATTTGTAACAACGTACGTGTTCGTTATACCTAATATCAAAATTTCTAATTGTCTTGCCTATATAAACAGAATTACAATGCGAACAATTTAATTTGTAAATGCCTGATTTCAGTAAATTGTCTGTTTTTGATTTTGCATTACACAAAGTGTTTACGATGTTTCTACTTGTTTTAAAAGTTACTTTATATTTATTTGTTTTGTTTATAATTTCAGCAATTTTTTCTGATTTGTCACCAAAATATGGGATCGAGGCATATTTAATTGTATCGAATGAAGTTAGGGTATTTGGATAAATTTTTTGAATGGCTAATTATAGTTTTTTTCTGTAATTAATGTGTCAATAAGTTTAGTATTATTTTCCAAAATTTACCAATAATATTAAAGAATTATGAGTTATTATGAATTAATTCTTAAAGATAGACATTTCCTATATGCAAAATTTCAAATTGCTAATTTATTAAAAGAGATACAATCAATACCAATAAATCAAAAAATAAAAATAATCAAAATAATTAATTACTTAAATCGATTAACGAAAAAATTTCAGTAAATAATCTCATTACTGTTAAAGCAGACAAAGGAAACACGTTAGTTATATTACCCAATGACATTTACTTACAAAAAATTAATGATTTCATAACTTCAAACTTAAAAACTTTAACTATTTAATAATTTAGTAATTTTGATATTAGGTATAAAGAACACGTACGTTGTTACAAATGCAAACACCCACATAAATCCAATTACGCTAAACACTTACTAGAACAAAATCATTCAATGACATCTAATAACACTATAAAATGTTTACACTTTTGTGATGATAGAACGTAAAATAGATATACTAGAAGCTTTTTGAAATTCACAAACATTCAAAAACTGTACCGTTAATGAATGAGCAAATTGATCTCCTAAATTCTCCTCTATTGGACATTTTGGAATATGAAATCAAGTCATCTGCAGACGATTACCGAGATCAAGCCATCAAGTTCTATTGCTATAACAACACCAACTGTTTACTTTTAATACTACTTTTGAAAATGCCATGTAAACGTGCCGAAATACGTATAAGGTTAAAATAAATAAATTTTGTTAAAGTAATTAAGTATTTTATATAAAGATATAATCATTAAACATGGACTTTAACGAAGCAAAGCTAGAATTTATAAATAAAGAAATCTTAATTATTTTTTTAATTCTGATTTATCAAATTAATAAGCACATGAATTTATACAGTGTAAATTAATAAATGTAAAAACGATAAGTTAGCTTGTTTAAATATTGTTTTGTATTATATAGTTATGTTAGCTATATCAACGAAATATATCTAAAAATTCGTCTACAATAAAAAACTGAAATTAAATTTATATTTTTTCAAATTTACTTAATATTTTTGTTAAAAAAAATTACTAACAATTAAAAAACTACTACTACTTAGGTGCTCTGTACATATAATTGTTACATTGTTATTGTAATTACATTTATATTAGCCAAAAAAATAATTTAACCTGTCATAACTAATTTCCAATTTATAAGTTGTAATTTGATCAATTACAAAATAAAACTTAGAAAGGGTACGTAGAGTATTACAGTTCTGTTGCGGTATTACCCCAGTTCGATTTTAGGGTTGCATCATCCTAGTCAGTGCCGGTTTTTGGTGTAATTCGGCCCCAGGCACAGTCACCTTTTGCGCTCTTGTAACGTAGGTGAGGAGCCCGACCGGGGGATTCCGGAAAATTTCAATTTTTTTTTAGCAAAATACACAGTTTTACGCATAAAATTGGCTATTATTGCGATACAACACCGTATCCAGGTTTTGTATTAAAACGAAAAGTTTAGTTTACCGAAAATATTTTGGCGTTCATTAATATTTACAGAAATTTTTTTTGCTGAACCTCGGGCGCCCCTCTAAAACCTGCGCCCCTAGGCACGGGCCTATGAGGCCTAGTCGGAAAACCGGTCTTGATCTCAGTTTATGTGCACTGAACAAGTTTGAGGATCACAAGTTTCCTGAAAATAGAAAGAACCGCGACTGGTAAAAGTAGACCTTTCGGAGGTTCCGAACTTTCCTCAAACTGTAGGTCTTTATTATTAGTTACGCACAAAGTGGAGAGTAGAGAGACCTTAAGCAGCGACAGCTGCAGAAAAATGGCACACGCGTAATATTACAAGAGATCTAAACCCTACTAAGTACAAGTTCTAAGACAATGCATTTATTAATTCTATTTCCGAGCGTGTTCTCGAAAAACTGCTGTTTCTCTTCGTTTTTTGAAAATAATTCAACATTAACAACGCACTAATAATTATAAATAATATAAAGGTTAACACAGAAATTACGTATAAGCCAAAATTCAAATTACGTGTATTTTTTAACTCACTATCTGCACTTTTAGACAAATTACCAGCTAATTGAGAAAATTGTTCTTGTGTGACGTACTTGTTTAAATCATCTTTTTTCCTATTTTCCAATAATTTTTCTAAACGAGAATCGGAATTTTCAAAATGATTGTTTATTTTGTCAGAGATTGTATCAATGGTTTCTTTTATATCGTTTAACTTATCAATTTTAGGTAAATTGTTATTTACTATATCTATCACATCTTTTTGTACATTTTTTAAAAAACTAGATCGGTTATAATTTTCACCATATATAGTACTATTGTGTGAAAGTATGTCGAGGCTTTCCCGAATGGTATTTAAAGTATCCGAAATATTTTTTGTTAACTCTTTCAAAACATTGTTCACTTGAATAATTTTGATGTTTTCAGGTGAGTTTATATTTGCAGAATCATTAGGCACTTCATTGTTGTTTTCTTGTACTTGGCCCTTTGTGCAAAATATTCCTTCGATATTGTCTTTAGTATGGTCCGAAGTTTCATTAAACAAATAAACTATTTTTTTCCTTTTAAACGACTCGAGCATGGGAGTTAATAGACTGCAAGTCCACGCATTATTGTTGATGTTGATAAAGCCCAGTTTTGGAAGGTGCAACAATAAGGGAACGTAGTTAATATTCGAAAGATAATTATTGTCTAAACTCAACGACGTTAGACTGTTTAATGAGAACAACACGGCTTTATCTAAGTAAGACAGGCTATTATGGGAGAGATTAAGATATTTCAGTTCTCTTAAATTTGAGAAAATTCCTGTTTTCAACTGTGATAAATAATTATCGCCTAGCTGCAAGTTTTCTAAAAGAGGCAAGCTTTCCAAAGTTCCAATGGGCACTTCTTCAATTAGATTGTTATTTAATGACAGACGGCGAAGATTACTTAATCCTGTGAATGATTCGAGACTAAGCGTGGATATTTTGTTGCCCGACAGATCAAGCACTTCTGTTGTGTTTAAATCAAAAAACAATTGATCTGGTACCACTTCCAGTTTATTCCCATGTAAATCTAAAGTCGCTAAGTGTTTCATTGAATTAAAAGCTCCAGGTTCCAAGTTTCTAATGTTTAAATCGGCGAGATTCAGTGATTCCAAACGATGTAATCCAATGAAGGAATTGTTTTCTATTGTGTCGATATCACTTCCAGCTAAATTCAATACAATCAATTTATTAAGGGATGAAAATGCTCCCGGTGTTATATATTTGATCGGATTTTCTTGTAAATACAGGTAGTTGAGCTCGTACAGTCCTTTGAGCATATTTTTTGAAAGACCGTGCAAACTGTTATTATTTAGTTGCAAATGTCTTAAATGTTGCAGAGTTTTAAAGGCTTCATCTTCGATGGAATTTAAAACGTTATTATTTAAATATAGCTTTTCTAAACTTTCTAAATTATCAAACGTTGTTTTTTTGATACTTTGCAATTTATTGAAAGCCAGGTTTAAAATCCGCAGATTGTTAAAATCACCTACTAGAAAATCTGTCGTGGTAATTTCATTGTTTTCCAGATTTATGTTCCATACCTTCGGGCAATCGGCAAAAGTGTTGTTGGCTATGGTGTGGATTTGACTTTTCGTTAAGGTGATTTCATACAATTTGCAAGAGAGTTTAGTTGCAATCGTGCTTTTATCAATGGAATAAATTTGCGAGTTGTGTATATCCAAACCGTAACACCGTTTAGAAATGCAGTCTTTTGAAACTTGCCGCTCATGAAATTTGTCCACAGTTGCGGTTGTTACGTTTCTGCATACTATTGTTGTTGTGTCACAGGGCCCGTTGTCGTAACTGATAGTATCATGCTGCCATTTGCATTCTATAGATAGCGTGATGCGTACGTTGAGTATAATTAGTATCCCCAATTGCCACAATGTGCGTTGTTTTCGTAGGATGTTCATCTGAAACAATAAATTAGGTTACTCCATGGGCGTAGTCAGCCATAGTCGAGATAGGTAAAGTGACATATCTTAGATTTTCCAATAACATCTGATAAGAAAAAAAGTACTAATTTCATGGAAATTTACGAAATCTATATTTTAACGAAAATACACGTTTTGGGGCTCAAGGAACCCAAAAAAGTAGTTTAAAAAAATGTCTGTCTGTGGGTGGGTGAGTAAGTGTGTGGGTGGGTGTGTGTGTGGGTGACGCCTCTACTGGACCGATTTTGATGAAATTTTAAACAAAAGGTATGTCGAAAATTGTAGTTCTAGTTAAGCTTTCCAAAAAAATCCAAAACCGTAAACGTAAGTTAGAGATGGTTTTTTTTTGTACTTTTGAACTTTTTTACCGAACTCTCTAGCTTTAAAATAGGGGCCGCTACAGCTTTTTGAAAATCTCGAGTTTAACGCCTATTTACTCCAAAAGTAGTTGTCTGATCAGGATCAGTTACCACTTGTTTGAGAGCCCTTCCTGGCTAGTATACGATGAGATATGCCAAATAAAGCTAATATAGTGATTTATGTCCGACGTCGGAAGCGGAATTTGTAATCCGCCGATAGGCGCGTCGGCTGGCTTTGGTGGTGCAGGTAGTCGCTGCTTCTATGGGCAGAGTTACGGTACGGAAACCAGTTGAACAGGCTATCGCAAATTCAAATTTCCGCTGCGTGTTTTCTTAGAAATCTAATACTCCCTGAACTGTACACCGTTTTAATTAATTATTGGCTAAAATTTGTTTTTTTAAGCCTTAAATTTACTGTGGCATTTTCTATGAATTTGGATGGATGGAATGGAAGGTTATAACTATAAAATTTACACTTTTGCAAAAATACGATAAGTTTTAGTATAGGAGAGTCCACTCGAAAGCCACACTTCAGCTTTTTTTATGTACTATTGCTCATTAATAATTATTTTTTTACATTCATTATTTTAAAAATTAAAATTTGTTTTGCGAATCTACTACAGGGTCGATTTCATTCCAATTCTACAGTCGTAACCGACCAAAAAACAGCCAAGTTGGGAATTCGGCATCACTCAACAGTCTTAATGGAATTAAACATGTTAGTTAGTGTATGATTGTTTGTGAGTTTTGGTTCATTTGGTCTTCGTCCATGGTTACTTACTATATGAACTTAAAAAAAAGTCGTCCGGTAACCGCCACGGGACCCCCCTCGCATCTATTGAAATTTTTGAATTTGATTTTAAAATATTTCCAAATTTTCACAATTTTATGGAAATTTAGAAAACTTCTAAAATTCTCGAAATATTTCAAATATATTTTATAGCATGTCATGTTTAACAATACTTTTTATAAATCTTTGGAAAATTTTAACTGAATTTTCTTAAAATTTTATACATTTTTAAAATAACTAAAAATTTTTAAAATTTTGGAAATTTTTATAATTGTCTTAATTTTGGAAAACATAATTATAAAAATATTGAGTTTTGCAAAATTTATAAAATTTCTCTTATTAAAAGTTTTTTATATATTTAAAAATGTTTGGTTTTTATGAATTGCATTAATTATAAACAATACATTAAGCTGAAAACTAAAATCGATTTTATAGTTTGGAAATAGTCAAAAAATTGTTGGTGTGGGAACACTGGGGAGTGGTAGGAAGATCAGGCTTGCGCAGATCGGCTATTCGATATGAGCAGAATACGAATCTAAGGTTCTTTTCCGAGCGCATCTATTTTGAAATAGAGCACCCCCTTCCCGTTCACCCCATTTTTTGATGCAGTTGTCCACTTTCATGATATTTTGTGTTTTCTAGTTGCAACCAATGTTTATCCATTTAAATTTCAAAATCGAATATTTCACGTTCTGTGCACCTTTGTGCAATAGCCGTTCTTTTAGCGATTACTTAATTAAACTGTTCAGGTAAACGACCAAAAAGGTGTGGCTAATGGTGTTTTCTCGACGGAAAGTCGAAATATCGAAACTAAAGCAAGTTAATAAAAGTGTAAGTGTAAAGTGAAATTTCATTGTTAAACCGATTTTTTCGTTGCTAATAAATTGCATTCAATACTAAACAACAAATTCTTTTTTTTAATTTATACCATGCACGGTACAGCGTAGAAAATACAAACCGAAAGTAACTTCTGATTTTCGTTTTTTACAAGAAGGAATGTTAAAAATGCTTTTTACCCTTTGACTACCAGAGGTACTACAACGTACCGCCAAAAAGTTTATATCCAGAATACCAAACATATCAATAGTCATTTTTTCTGCAATTTTTTCTAATTTTTGTATGGATGATAAATTAAATATTAAGTAATTGCAAAAAAATAATTATTAAATAATAATTTTTATTTTATATTGTACGTCTTTTTTTATGATTTAACTTTAAAAGCAACATATAAGCAAAACATCAAAAAGGTAGTCGTACAACTGACGTTTTAAATTTTAAAACAGGTGCGTGTGATTAAGGAAGGTTACGATCTCTGCTGACGGCGAGTTCGGGCGGTAGCTTTACAGACATTCCAGCTGCATGCCGAGGTGCGCAAGTCATGAACCTTCGAATAAGAAGTAGGATCGGCTGTTAGCCAACTCACCAGACGCTAGTTTTTCATACAGCGCCGGCTTTGTCTATTCGCGAAGATAAATAGAACTAAACGTGCACCTACGGCGCTGCTGTGAACGCGTGTACAATGCTCGGTCTTATAGACTCCAACGGCCAATATGTGAACTGGGTCTAATACGCCGTCGCGGTCGTGGCGTCTTGATCACGTCCATTCTCGGTGCTATAGACTCCGACGGCAGTCAACGTATTGACCTTCAATTTCATGTCCGGTTTAGTGCATATAAAAGTACTAATTTACAAACTTCAAAACTTAATACAGGGCGTCGCAGGCAAATTAGAGGATTTGGTGAAAACGGCGTAGTAATAGATGTTTAGCACTATTAACTTACCAAATATATCACAAAAATCCAAGAGCCGAGTTTTGAAGCAGCGATTCGTTAAAGATGCAAACCATTAGAAACTCTTTATAGTTTCTTCGGTTTCGAAACTACATTTTATATCATTGTATCTAACTCTTCTTGAAATTTATATATTAAGATTGTAATACCAAAAAATTACATGCAGAGATTTACTTTTTAACGGATACGTACTTACATTATGTGACTGAAAGAGTAGGTGGTTTTTATGCGAAATTGGACATTTGTGCGCGGCCGTTTAGGCGTAGGGCCTTTAAACGCAGGGACATTTCGGCGCAGGAACGTTTGAGTGCAGGGATGTTTTGGCGCGAGACGTTTAGGCGCAGAGACTTTGGGGCGCAGCGTAATATATTATAGTTTATTTTATCAAAACTTTGGTTTTATTATTAACATCGATGAACTATCCAATTTGATTACAAATGCAATTGATAAAACAAATGCGATGAGGGGGGGGGTCATTTTTATTAAATTTAATTTTTTGTGTCAAGCTCAACGTTTGTTTTTTAAATTTTGTTTTACTAACTATATATGATTATTCCAGTTTTCTCACAATCCGCATACTGTGTAGAGATAAATGTGTAACATACTTGCTTGCAATTTTAAAATTAATTGTATGTCTGAAATCGATGAGAATTTGACAATGAACACGCGAAAATATATTTAAAGAGCTATCAAGTTCCACTTCGTTGTTAATATAAGCTTAAAGTAAATTTGACATTAACAACTTGAAACAAATAATTCACCAGAACTTAAAATAATTAAGGAAATAAATTTTAGTACTCACGTTAACTATCTTGTTTTTAAAGCACTTCACACGACTATACTGTTGCAGATCACTTTTTCATCTGTCGCAATGAAGATTATAGTTTTTTATTTATTAAAATATACTTATTAGTTATTATGAATGGGAAACCCATTATTAATGCAAATAATGTAAACATCAACTTTGACACTACTTCCCACTAATCAGTTGTTTGGGTTGAAATTGAGATTATAAAATTAGTACATAACAATTTCATATTCCACTAAATGTATATAACTGTTTTTTATCTAAATTTAATGGAAAATCTTGGCATTTTGTAAAATTATATATTCACAACATCCTGTTTATTTTTCTAACAATTCATTCTCGAAGAATCCTTTTGGAAATTTGATTATTTTACAAAAATCTTTTATTTTATCGTTTGACGTAACTAAACTAATTTTAATATCAATTGCATCTAGTTACAAAAATAAATTTTATAATTCTCTTTTTCTCTCGGGCTTTAAATCTACTTAAACGACTGAACGATTCGGCGAAGTTATTTTCGTTTTGGAGTTACTGACCGATATACGAGTAATGCCTAAAAGAAAAGTACTTTTATGGCAAACATTTTCAACCTACAAATTTTAACTAATAAGCAGGTTTTCGGGTCTTGGGAGATCGATAAAACGGACGCTGCAGCGGTGTCTGTGTGTGTATCTGTATACACTTTACAGTCCAGACGCCTTAACACAAAAAACAAATTTGGCCCAAAGATTGGTAATTCCACTGGGATGAAACCACAACAAAATGAAGTTGATCCGCCAAAAAAAAGAGGAGTGCTCTAAATAGAGACGCTCGAAAAAGAACCTTAGATTCGTATTCTACGCATGTCGTATAGCCGATCTACGCAAACGCGATCTTCCTATCAACCCACACATCAGCGTTTTTTCCAATTTAAAGAATTCGGCTTCAAAATCGGCATGAGCATGTTAAATGATAAAAGAAACAAAAAAAAAGTTCATCACAAAATGTGTAGAGAACGTGAAAAATCGATTTTGGTTGCAAAATATCACAAAAACTTCAATATAGACGATTTGTATGTCAAATAGCTGCTCTGCGCAATCAACTGTCCCCCGCCATCGATTTTTTGTTTTTATTGTTCTACGAATTTCGGCTTCTAAATCGGTATGAACCTGTTATATGACAATAGGAACAACTTGTCATTGAGAATACACCACTGAAAGGTTCCTTTTTGGTCTTTACCTAAACATTTAATTGGATAATCGCCAAAAAATCACCAAACTATGAAATCGATTTCAGATTTTAACGAATAAATACTGTTTACAATTAACAAATATTAAGTTTCAAAGTTTTCAATTTCATAATATCCTAAAAAATTCAAATTGTCAAACTTTTCAAAATTATTTAAATTATCAAAATTGTCAGATCCTTTTTTCTACTTAAAATATTTAACTCGAATTTTAAAATAAAGATCATCTAAAAATGTTGAACCAGCAAGATATTAAAATTTGTTGCAACTTACTTAGATACCTTTCTTTTGCTTCCTAGTAAGAGTTGCAAATTCAACAATGTTTCACATATTTATTTTATTACATATATTATTTTATATAATATATATATTATCATCAACTTAGTGATTATGAGTCACGCCGAAACAGACATTATGCCTCGTGCAATGCGATTATACTATTATTAAATTTACAGAACTGATTACTTTGTTTTCTGTGACCGCGAATGCTAATTTCACTAATTTCAGGGATACGCTATAGTTCAAGTTAATTTAAGTTATTTTCCAAACAAAGGGGAGAGAAATTTTGTAATTAAGAAATTAAATAATAAGAATTTGGTGTTGTATTTCGGTTTGGATTTTATCTGTTTTTTTATATGAAATTAAATCTACTAAAAATGAACCACTTTTAAGTACAGCGACAATAATAATAATAATTATATCTATGTATCTAATAAACAATTTAAATTTCTAAGAATGTGCTCTTACATACGTTTTAAATTTATCCACAGGATATTTACTTAGTAACCTTTGTTAATGTAATTGATTACGTATTCCATGTAGTCGTAAATTTTGTAAAGGATTACTTATCGGCGGTAAGTACAACGATAATAATTTAGTAAGGAATTGCAATTATCTAATAGTTTATATTTAACTGTTATCCGTGATGCTTAACCGTAATTTTTAAATAAAACTATTACACTATCACTGTCAAATTTATTACCCAGTATTTATGAATTTTTTTTTTGAAGCAACCCTCATTCTTAAGAGCGACTTAACGGATGAAAATTCGCGCCGGGTTAGAATTTACCAAAACAATTGGGAGGGGGCTTAGCCCACGAGTTCTGCTAGTATATATAATATACGTAACTCGAACACCATTCTACAAATTGTCGAGTGAGTTTCTTGCACACTTTGCTATTTCTTAGTTAATGAACAAACTTGCATTTTCTAAGCGCCAAAAGTAATTGGAATTTTTATACTTTCCTTCCCCGAAATTTTAATGACAAAAAATACGGGGAAGTCGAAAAGTATTTCGAATTATGTCTTTATGAAAACGTTTCGTTTTCGTTTTCAAAAACTAGCGGATGCAAGCGGCAGGGTCGCCACTGAAATTACGTTGTTCGCCGTTAGAGGCGCCTCTCACACAAACACGCGCACACACACGGGCGCACGCACCCGCACGTCATAACAAACGCCATCGCAAACGCAAACGCCATCACAAACGGAACCGCGCACATGCACCCGCACCCGCATACGCACACGTACACGCAAAGGCACACAAGTCCACGTGCACACGCACAGATAGACACTTTTAAAAACACTGTTTTGGGTTCGTTGAGGCCCAAAACGTGTATTTCTGTTAAAAAATAGATTTCAAAAATATTTCAGCAAGTTTTGAGTTCCAAAACGTTTTTCATTAAATTTGAAAGTGACTAACTTCATGAAAACAGTTCTATAACAAAGTAGAATTATGGAAAAGTATACGAGGGGCAGGCGGTAAAGCAGCGATTAGGACTGCTGGTTTTGGCACTGCTTTTCCAAACGTGCTCTGGTTCGATTCCAGAGCATGTATGTGTATGTTTGTGCATGTTAGATCGTAGATGAAAGGCTATACGACTTTGGCAATTTGTGCCTCCCATAACTACAGGTCAAAAATACGATTTCTTGCAATATATTTATTCAGTAAAAAATACAACTTTAGTTATATTTTACATAATGCAATATGACAGTAAACATCAATGTAATGCAATATAGTTATAAGCTACAATCTACGGTGCTGCATTAAGCAATTCTATTTCAGAACGACTTTCTTCAATTCTTTTCTTTTTGATTACAGTTTGAAAACACTTTTTGTATACTGTTATTAGTAATAAAATAAAAATACATGAAAGCAAGACTACAATAAATACTAATATCATGTTATTATTCCTAAATTCAATATTTGCAGTAGAAATGTGTGACATGTTGGTCATTATTTGAGAAAACAAATCATTGTAGAAAAATGTCATGTTAATTTTTGGGTACTCATAGTTAGATTTTATTGAATCAGAACTAAGTTGTATTGAGACATTTGCTTTAGTTAAAATACTGGAAATATTATTTACTGCTGAAATTAAGGTTCCGAGTTTTGCATTAGTTTCATTTCTCAGTATGGCACTTAACAAATTAACCTTAACAAGAACCTTATCTCCATGTTCCTCTTGCTTAAAGGTGTTTATATTTATTTCTGGCTCTTGATTGTCAGTACAATATATTCCATCAACATTCTCGTCCGTGTAACGTTTAGTAGCGTTAAATAAATAATGAACTGGTTTTAATCTAAACGTCTTTAACATTTCAGTTAATAACTTACAAGACCAATAATTATCGTTGATACTAATATAACGCAAATCGGGAAGATGCAGCAATAACGATGTATAATTGATGTATTTAAAATAATTATTATCTAAATCCAGTAAATCTAATTGTTGTAAAGGATACAAAACAGTTTCGTTTAATGAAGTAAAGTTGTTATGTGAAAGATTTAACTGCTTTAATCGCCCTAGATTGGAAAAGCTTCCAGTTTTAAACCCTGACAAATAATTATGTCCTAATTGTAAATTTTGTAGTGAGGGAAAATTTTTAAGGGTACCTAAAGGCAGTTGTTGAATTTTGTTGTTATTCATTAGTAAGTCCTGGAGATTATTTAGTCCAGCAAACGATTCAGGATTAAGCACAGATATTTGGTTGTACGTCAAATCGAGTAGGTTTAAGCTTTCCAAACCTAAGAATGTGTCGGAAGAAATTTGTACTAGATAGTTACAACTAAGATTTAGAGTTTTTAAAGATATTAAACCAGAAAATGCTTCTAAATCTATTGCTGCAATTTTATTGTTATCAAGCCTAAGAATTCCCAAATTATGTAAACCCATAAATGAGTTAGCAACGAGGCGTTCTATGTTATTGCAGCTAAAATTTAAATAATTTAAAGCAATTAAATCTGAAAATGCTTCTAATTCTATTGTTTTAATGTTATTGTTATCAAGTCTTAAAACTCTTAAACGAAACAAGCCCATAAATGTATTGTTAGTAATATGTCCCACACGATTATAGTTCAAATCTAGAATTTTTAGAGCATCTAATCCTAAAAACGCCCCGGGTTCAATTTTCTCTAGTTTGTTGTTATCAATTCTAAGAACTGTTAAATTTTGTATACCGGTAAAAGTATTTTGCAACAAAAATGTTAATTTGTTGTTATTCAAATAAAGTCTATTATTTAGATATTTTTTAAACATAATTAAACCAGAAAACGTGCCAGGTTCTATTTTCTCGATACTACTGTTATCTAGTTTGAGAAGAGCTACATTCGTTATATTAGTAAATGTGCTTTTTAGCAGATAAATCAGTTGATTGTCATTCAAATGAAGAATGTTATATAATGGCTCAATTTCTTCGTTATAGTTGCTTATTGAAACTTCAGGGTGAAATGATAAACCATTGAAAGTATTTACTTGAATTTCCTGAATATAATTTTTATCTAGTCGAAGTTCCACGATATTAAGAATTCTAGAAAAGGTTTCATTTTTTAATATTGTTAAATTATTGTTGTTTAAATATAGAGAATTATAACATACGTGTGGACATCGTATTTGATTTGACTTATAATAACCCATCTTGTAAAATGATAAACTACCAAACGCGAGTGGTTCTATTTCCCCAATGTTATTATCTTCGAGTCTAAGAGCAACCAAATTTAAAACATTTCTGAAAGTATTGTTTAGCAAAATCGTCAGCTTGTTATTATTCAAATAGAGAAATTGATAGTGGTCATTATAGTAATAACTAGTACCATAGTAATTTAAATCGTTGAAAACATCCGCATCGATTGATTGGATTGATAAACTACAGAAATCGTACCATCTACGGTAGCCATTACGTTGCACATCAGTCGTACATTCAGATATTATATATGCATTGTTATTAATTCCAACAAATGCTTTTGATTTTAATTTCTTTATTGTCGTATTGTGTAAATATAAATATTCTAGATTATGTAGTCCTTGGAACGCTCCTGCGCCGATTTTTGCAATATTTAAATTCACAAAATTAATGGAATTTAATGACCTCAACCCCCAAAAACTGCCACCGCTTAGTTCAAAAGCATTACTATTATTAGTTGTTATTTTGTTATATTTATAATTATTTTGTAAAAGACTAGCTTCGTATACTTTGCTTACTTTATTTTCGTTACGCTTTAGTATTACGAAATTTCCTCCATAAATATCAAGCGTTTTAATATTTATCAGACCAACAAAAGTATCTTCATCAATGGATTGTATACTATTATTTATTAGGTATAATTCTTTCAAAGAATTAAGACCTATAAATGTCTTTCCCTGCAAGTTCTCTAACTTGTTTGAGCTTAAGTCTAATTTTTCTAACTGCTCCAACGAGTTAAAAGCTCCAGGTTGTACAACTTTAATGTTTGATTTCGTTAAATTAAGACACCTTAGGTTCTGCAAACCCTTAAAGGTGCCACTCTGTAACGCACTAATGTTATTTCCACTTAAATCAATTTCAATGAGACCGTAAAGATTTGTGAACGATTCGCTTTCTATGCTTGTTATGTAATTGTTTTGTAAGTATAAATATCTGCAATTGCTGGAGTAGAATCTTCTTGTAGACATATCTTTAGTTATAGTGAGAAACTGATTGTTGTAGAGATAAATATACTGCAGATTCTGTAAGGTTTCAAAAACCCCATTTAGGTATTTTAAATAGTTGTTATTTAAATACAGGTTTCGTAGATTTCCTGTATTGTAAAACGCATTTTGCTCAATAGTTTCTAGTTGGTTGTAACTTAAGTTCAAGGTTGCCAAGTTTTCCAATCCTTCGAAGGCATGGTTTTTAATTTTAGTTAGTTTGTTGTAACTCAAGTTAAGTATGCCTAAACCTTGCAAATTCTTAATAGAATCTACGCTTGTTATTTTGTTGTGGCTAAGATCCAGTTTGCCACCAATTTTATTAAAAGCATTTTCAGAAATAGTGTTAATGTTAATATTCCGTAGTATGAGTACATTAAAATTACACTTGCTCAAAATCCCAAAACTATTGTTGCTAATAGTATTAATATCTATTCCACGAATTTCCAAATGGATACAATAATCAAGGCAACTGTATTGAAACTCACGACCACTAGTATTATAGAAGTCTGTAAGAATTTCACTTGTTGCATTTGTGCACCGCAAAAAACGGCAACAACGTTCTTCACATACATCCCCGCCGTTTTCTAATAATTCACATGTGGGTTTAGAATGTACCAATTGTAATATAGCCACAGTTAAAAGCCATATTGCTTTTACATTTTTTTTAACTGATTTCATGTTAATCTGAAACAAAATACTATGTATTACTATTACTGCAAAATAATAATATTGTCTTTTTAATTACTCAACATGTATAAATTCCTGCATAACTTTTTGTAAAAGAGGTAGAAAAAAATTATAATAGATTGTTGCAGAAGTAATATATACCAGGTAGTTCACGCCAAAGCCGAAATTTTACGCAGTGACAGTAAATTTAGTAATGTGCAATTATTTGTTGTGCGCATTATTGAGTGTACTCTACTCTAAATAGGAAATAATGCATGCCCGTTGCCATGGAAACGGTTTATTTGTTATGACAACATGATGAGCGGAAATGTCAACTGTTGCCCGAAACAGCGTATTATAATTCAATTTTTCGTTAATAAAAGCTTCAAACAAACTGATATTTTACGCAGATTTAGCTCATAGTTTCATAACGAAAATTCAAGTCAAGTCGCAAGTATTTGAACATTTTTACAAAAATTAAAAGCAATTTCAAATTAATTTAACAAAACTAGCAGAATAATAATAATAATAATAATAATAATAATAATAATAATAATAATAATAAGCAATTGCTAGCAAATTTATTAAAAGAGGTATATTGATGTAATTAATATATTCCGCCGGTATTGCAGCTTCATGTCCCCGATTACACTGCGTGACTTATATAATCATCGAAACTCGCAAAACAAAATAAGAAAGGTGTTTCGAAACTGTTACTGAATTCGTCGGTTGTCATTAAATATTGGGACAGTGAAAACAGATCCGGATTTACTCTACGCCCGCTACGCTACCTACTTCATTCGCTTATTTATTGTTAACAAAAATGAAGAGGGCATAGCCTACGGGTTTCATTATATATCTATTTATTTATATATTTATTCTCAATGTTTTCCACTCGTCTCAACTTTTAGTGGTGAGGGGCCCCCGATACTAGAAGCCGCATATTTTCGCGTCGATTACATAAGGCACATTTGCGTTTGTACAGCGTTGCGCTACAGTTTTCGATAAAAATATGCAAAATTTAATGTCTACGGTTTGTGTGTATGATTGTGACTAAATCTGTCGATAGCTGGGAATTCTACATCAAGGTCTTTGGGAACACATATGTTGGCTTCTGAACTTCTTCCATTGCGCTAGACTTTTACTAACGGCAAGACCAGGGACAAATCAGTACCAAAAACGACTGTGGAGAGAAATGCAGGCCAAAACAAGCAAACGATGCTGTGCGCGAAGATAATTATTAAAAAACTCAAATCAGGTTTTCAAATTGCTTTGTAGCTGAGTTTTCAAGAGATATCAGCAGATATCTGGAAATGTTGTTTTATTACCTACAATCACCCTCGGGTACTGGATTACCATTTACAGTGTAAAAGCACAAAATTTCAGATAAAACTAACCTTATCTAACCGAACCTGCCATACACAATCATTATTAATAAGAACGAAGCACAAAAACTCATTTGTACAGTTAGAAGAGTTTATAATGTGAAAATTTAAATTAAAAAATTAAAGAACGGGGCCATTTTTAAGCAAAAGTGGGTGAATTTGTTTTAAAGTTTATTTGATGTCGATCGCGCTGTGTAGGCATTTAACTACAAAATAATAAACATTCGCATGATTACTTAGTAGTTACGTATGTTCAGTTCAGTCGCTGACTTTGCGTGTTGAGAATTACAATACTGCGGGACGCATTCGGTAGATATATTGCAACTCGACACAGCTTATTTATTACATTGTAAAAATAAATTACCAAAAAGGCGTAGACCACAGGATCCGCTAGTTAAATTTGTACTGCTAGGCTTCTCATATAAGTAATTTAAGGACTAGCGTCTAACGCGTCGGTAACAGCCGTTCCTACTTCTTATTGGAGCGTATTTGCGCAACCTCGTTTAATATTGGCGCGTTATGTGCAGTGTTAGCTTGTCAATGTGGTTGTTTGTGGGAGTGTGATTTTTACATCGAAAAAGACAAGCTAATTGGTAGACTAATTGTGGTAAATAAAGGAAAAATTAGTAGTAAATTAAAAGATATTCATTCTCGACATAATAACATGCAAGATTTGGATCCGTTTTTAATTATAATGTAATCAGTAAAACGATTTTACAAATATTTGTGTTTTTGAACATTAAAGGAATATTATAAAAAATACAAGATTTATCTCACAGGTTACTTTCAAACAATAAAGAAATACAGAATCAATCGATTTAGTTAGGCAACTCTAAACATTTTTATAATAAGGAATAAGGATTTACAGATGTGCCAGCTGCATGCCGAGGGTGCGCAAGTCATGAAAGCTCCAATAAGAATTAGGAACGGTTGTTGCTCGAAGTCGCTAGACGCTAGTTATTAAAGGTACTGGATAGAGTATGCTGTACTTAGTCTTAAGAACAAGAAAACCAGAATTTGCGTAATTTTATTTTGAGATTTGTAAACTTCAACTTTGGTAGCAATTGCTATAAAAATAGATTTGTAGCACTTACGTGTTGCACAATATGCGATTGCATAAATTTATATTCAAAAAACAAAAAAAATTGTTTCACTCAGGTACTTACTAGCTACGCACTTACAAGAACAACACAAACTGCTATTGGGTATTTCAAACATACGACTACATTACCATTCCATCCAGTGATTTGTTATTATCAAGAGGAAACAAGATAAACTAAGGCTGTTTATTTTTCTCTCAGAGTTATTTTACAAACAAAGTAGACAGTATACGTTGTGCTATTCTATTTTAGAAATCCAGATAACTAGAAAATTCATGAAATGTTTGGGCGAGATAATAAATTTTGAAATAATGGGTCGGAATTCAATCTCGTATTCAATATTTATGATTTTTATTGTTAACGTTTCCTTCAAGTTAGGTAAATTTTTGAAGCAGAAATTTTTCTGTAAATGTTCTTTATACAAGATTATTCTCTTTTATTGTATTATTCCTTCAATTGAGATTTCGGAAACTTTGAGAATACGTCGGTTAAATGAGAAAAGCTGTACTCTGTTTCTTTAAAAATAGTCACGGTTTACTTATTATTAGGAAATAATTGAAATTTGGTAAATTTAATGAGCCCAGCGCTCTTGTTGTTAAAATCAGAGCAAATATAGGTATAAAAGAAAGTATCTAATAAAGAAAAAATATTTTTTTTGTGATTAACGATACAAACTTGAACGGTTTTAAATGGTTTTATAAAAAATGACATTTTGTTTTATTTAATTTGTTATACTAACTTCTACAAACAAACCAAATGGAAACTTATATTTGTCTTAAAATTCAAGAAAATTGTAGTTAACGAAAATATATTTGCTTAGTTTACGTACGACCTGCTGTATTGTAAATAGTTTAAAATTTAAGCTAGAAATACAAACTATTATACAAACAAATGAAACATTACGCTAAATGTCGATGCATGTTGTACAAATAAGTATGTCAATCTGTATATCTGTATATTTTGAGAGAAATTAGTTTTGGGTACCTACGACTTCATTCGTTCCTTCTCATCTCTGGAACGGATGGTGCGATCTGAATGCGCTTTGAAATGCGGTAATGTAAAAACATATCAATAAATTAAAGTTTTAAAAGCTAAAACCGGAAGCGGAAGTTAGGCATGTTCCTTTAATACCATTTTTTCTTCAAAAAATGAATTTTATTATTTTCCAAGATAACTTTGGTTGAAGACCGCTAGGAGCCGCCACTACATTTAAAGTGAACTTCACTTAAGCAGCTTCAAATAGAATATGTCGATGTAAGTCGATCTAATTTCTGATGTAATATTACTTTTTGAGGTTACGACGTTGATACAAAAACACTGTTCAAAATATAATAAGTAACATTTTTTTAAATACTTTCTTAAATATAAAATTCTTAGCTATATTTGAAAATTTGCAAATAATTAATAAGAACTACGTTGAACGAAAGAAAGAAAACATAAAATGAGACTCCTGAGTCTATACCGCTTTTTCTTATATAACCAACCTTACAATTGTATCGATTCTCGATATTGTTACAAATTGTTATATTTACGAGGTGGACTTTACTAGTGGTACGTAAGAAAATTTTGTTTTTCAGAACAAAATATTTTTACACGTTGTATGTTTTTTTTTAACGGGGAGTACTAAGCTCGTAAGCTGCGGTGGTGTGCGCTAAAAGAAAAAGTTTGAAGTTTTTTCAAATTTTTCTAAGGAATGGTGTTGCCGTAAAGGTGGTTTGAGGTTGTTAGTTTTTAAATGTTGGTTTTTCACATTTTTAGAAACTCAAAGAACATTTTATGGTGTAGGGGCGTACTAGGAGTTGGTTCAAGCAAAGTGTTTTTATAATGGAAATAATTTTTGATATCCAAAAGAAATATTTTTATAAGTAAGTGTTGGACGAAAAGTTGGTTATGAGATAGTTGTTCTAAGAAGAGAATGATTTTTAACATTATTCATAATTTCTAGCTTTACTTCGTTGAAGTTCGTATTAATATATTGTAAATAAAAGAATTATTCTCTTCAACAGGTTTTCATTTTAGCTTTAAAAGTATTTCGACATGTTTACATGTCATTATCAGAAGCAAGATTAAAAGTAAACAGTTGGTTTTGCTGTAGGAACAATAGAACTTGGTGGCTTGATCTTGGTTATCTGTGTTGGCAGATGACGTGATTCTTATTCTAAAACGTCCAATAATGGTGAATTTAAGAGATCAATTTGCTCATTCATTAAAGGTGCAGTTTTTAAATGTTTGTGATATTCAAATGACTCCAGTATAGCTAATTTAGGTTTACCATCACAAAAGTGTAAAACTTTTATAGTATTATTAGATTTAAATTAAATTAATGCCATTAAATGATTGTGCTCCAATGGGTATTTAGCATAATTGGATTTATGTGGGTGTTTGTATTTGTAACAACGTACGTATTCTTTGTAAGTAATATCATAATTTTGTCTGGCTTATAAACTGAATTACAATGTGAGCAATTTAATTTGTAAATGCCTGATTTTAGCAAATCATCTGTATTTTATGTTGCAATAAACAAAGTTTAAATTGTTTGTAGTTGTCTTGAAAAATACTTTATTTATTTCTTTATAATTTTAGCAGTATTTGTATTTATCGCTAGAATATGGAATCGAAGCGTATTTAATTGTATCTGATGAAGGAATTGAATAAATTTTCTGAATATTTAATATAAAATCATTCTCTTTAATTAATATATCAATAAGGTGAGTATTATAACTATTATTGTATGCAATTTGTTTAATAATCGAAATTTCTCTATTATAACTAATTTTTCCTATTTCTTCTTTTCCATTAAACGAGCTAATCGGGCGGGCCCAATAAATAAAATTTCTTATGGAATACGGGCGGGCCGAGCTTATCCGACACACAAACTTTGTGGCGTTCTGCTACTGCCTACAAATATTTTGTTTTTGAAATTTGTTTGAGATAACGGAAACTAAATTGCTAGCAAACGTGTATAGTTTAATGCTTAAGTCATGCATCAAAAATGCAGGTGCAGCAAATTGTTTTTAAACTCTTTAAAGCTCCATAAAACCTACATTTTTCGGAAAACTACCTAAAGTGGCAAGGGTAAGGTTTTTAATTAAAATCTTTTCCTATAATTCATAACAAATGTACTACCTTTATTACCATTGAGAAAAAGGTAGAATAAATGAATGGAGCAGGCGCTATTTAATGTAATTTTAAAAATACACAATAAAATAAAACATTTATTATTAGAACCTGTAACAATTATTTGTTGATCTTGTTATTCACTTGCTATTGACGATAGCAAATGTCAAAGAGAATTCAAAACTGCTTACATATTTGTTGCTGTTTATAGTGTGCAATTTCGGAAGTGTCCAAAATTTTAAAATATGCTTTAAAGTCATAAATATATTGGCTTGCAGCGTGGTTTCTAAAAAGCATGGAGTAATGATTTTACTACCGCTAGTTTTAATAAAAATATCTGCAACCAGTGGGACAAATGTATTTAGATCAAAAATGGACAACATTAACTAAATATTACAACTGTACGCGGGTCGGGCTGGGCCGGGCCGGGTCTGACGAGAGGATAGGTCAAAACTCAGGCGGGCCAGGCAGTCGATCAGTCAACCCGGGTTAAACGGATTAAAAACAAATTTACTGGTTTGGTGTCGGGTGGACCGGCCCGGACAGAAGAAAATCGGCTCGTGCAGGGCTCTACCTTGTATAGCATACTGTGGTGCATCCAAAACCCACTTGATCCTGTTTTAAACACTTCTTACATACATAGCCGTGAAAACAAGTTTCTATTTGGTATTAAATACTTTTTTGAAAAAATACAAAAAGATTTGTTTAGTACTACTGTTTTATTTTTACATTAACTGCACGTGAAAGGACGTGTGAAATTGTGATTAATTTTGTGTTTGTTTCATATTTGTGGAGTTTTAAAAACTAATACCACCCACGCTTCTTTTAAAAATATTTTATTGTACATATAAAAAAAAATGTATAAATGGTTTGTATTAGTACATATTTTCTTTGATAACAGTAAGTAATCTTAGTTTACTTTTCAGATATAGGTACTAAAATAACAACATATCCGAATAACAAATTTGAGATTATAGCTACATACTTGCGTTTAATAATTCTATCTCGGAACGAGTTTCTTCACTTCGTTTCATTTTTTTTGTGATTTTAAAGTACTTTTTGTATACAGCAATTGACAACAAAATGCAAATACATATAAGTGAAAGAAGCATAAAAACAGATATTATAGTTAAATAAGAAATTGCTTGTTCTAAATTATTATTGGTTGAATGTAGAACATTGGAAGTGTGTTCCGCGGAATTTTCTATCTTTGAGTAAACTTTTAAAAAATGTTTAATAATTGCTTGGACAGAGGTATTTATGTCTGATTTAGTTTCATTTAAAATATTTGTGATATTATTTATTAATGGAATTAGTACGTCAAGCTTTACATCGCTTCGCTGCAATGCCATATTACTTATTGCTTCATTTTCGCTTTTTCTAAAACTATTCGATCCCGTTTCTTGTTCATTCGTTTCAGTACACGATATTCCATCAACGTTCTCTTCCGTATATCTTGAAGTTATATTGAATAAATAATCGATGTTTGCTGTTCTGAATGCTTTAAGCATATGCGTAAGCAAATGGCAAGCCCATCTATTGTCATTAACACTAATAGATTTCAAATTTGGAAGATGTAATAACAAAGAACTATAATTTATATAAGAAAAATTGTTATTGTCCAAATCTAACACTTCTAAGTTTTTAAGTGGATATAACACAGTTTCGTTTAAAGCAGTAAAACTGTTATGGGAGAAATTCAATTGCTTTAAGTTTTCGAGGTTGGAGAAACTTCCAGTTCTAAATTGTGAGAGATGGTTATTTCCCAATTGCAGGTTTAATAGCAATGGAAAATTTTTTAAAGTACCTAGAGGTAGTTGTTTAATTTTATTATTATCCAACAGCAGGTTTCGAAGGCTAGTTAATCCAGCAAATGTTTCTGGATTTAAATCAGATATTTTATTGTTGTTCAGATCGAGCGTCGTCAAAGTATTTGACCCCATGAACATATTTTTTGATATGCTTTCAATTTCATTGTGACTGAGATCAAGAGTTTTAAAGTTGTTTGATGATAACCCACTGAACATCTCTCTAGATATCTTTCTGAGTTGGTTGTTATTAAGATATAGATATTGCAACTCATTTAGTCTTTTAAAAATGCTACCATTGAGTGATTGTAGCATATTGAAACCAAAATTTAAAGTTCTAACGGTATACGGTAGTGCAAACTCACCAATATAGGTTATTTTATTGTGACTTAGATCAATATTTTGTAACTGTTGAAAATTGTTAAATGCATTTTCCAACACAGCTTCAATACCGTTGTTAGTTAATACAAGTTCAACTAAACGATCTTTACTTCCCTCAAGATTGGCAAATGTGTTGCTGCTAATTTCAGAAATTTGTGTATTATTTATCTTGAAGCGTCTGCAATAATACATACGTTGTGGCAGAGTATTTATGAAGTTTTTAATTGCTTGCATGGTTATATTGGTACAGGCTAAATATGTTATGTCAGCAGCACCATCAAAATCACACACACAATGTTTTTCACAAAAGGTTTCCGAATGTGCGTTTTCTGCATTTGTAATAATTAAAATCCATATTAATAGTATAATTGTTTTAGTCAACTTCATCTTTATCTGAAATAAAGAATACCCAATAATTACTTTGTTTTGTTAAAAACGTAAGTTCATTAAACGTTTTATGGCGTTTAATTATTTTTATGATGGGCAAGTAAATCTTCGAATAATATCAATATCTGTTTAAGTTTGAAAACTAAAATCTGTAACCACTTTCACATTCTAGAGTCTAAACAACGTAGCAAAATTTTGTACCATATAGCAATGGAAAGTCTTGCGTGAATTCTAAATTACTCCACTTTTTGGTATAATTAAATGTACTGCAACAGAATTTGTATACTTTTATTTTAAATAAGTTATGTAGTAGCAGACAAAGTTTAAGTTTCTGTCACCTGACTATAACAAACACGCAATTTAATGCATCAAAACAGACGGATTTTCCGATCTTTTGAACATGGTTCTATTTTTAAAATGATTTTATATTATGATATTCGAATCTCAATAAGATATAAAATACTAACAGGAATAAAGAGAGAGGAAATTGTAGTCCGTCTAAACGTTACAGCATTTAAATAATACATTCCGGATCTTATTATACCCTTATTGATAAGCAATTTAGCTTAAACCCGAATTTTTTTAATGCCCTGTTTAATGTATTTATAGACATTAAATTCTAAACTTTCAAAAATTAATAAAGGGCGTCATAGAGAAATTAAAGGATTGAAAATAGGGATGACTAGATTTTAAAAATGTTTCGTAAAATTCAAAAAAAATTTTAAAATTTTAAATTTTATCGGTTTCTGAATTTGCGAAAAAATTTTTCTATCCTAACATTTTACCTTCTTACATGTATTGGATTAACACCGCCATTTAATAATAGAGAATTAGAAAAAGTCATGATCTGTCTTCCGCATCAACTCCTAGTTTTACATTTATATAATTCTGCTTATGAAAAATGTGATACCATGATCATTCTTATTTTCGTTCCGGTTTCGAATGACCGAACACTCTAAGACAATTATGTTTATTTTAAATTCAAAATATATTTCAAATTTATAGAAGTGAGGTTGAGCAGTATTAAAGAAACTATTGTATACCCTAACTGCTTAACGATTTAGTTATCAACATTTTAAAAAAACGTTTAAGATACAATTTCGATAAAATTTACTTACGAACTTTGAAAATCCCATGTCGACTGACTATCTTTAATATTTTAAAAGTACTTGGTAATCCTGTTTTTTACATTCCCATATACCTTCGTAGGTATAGGGAAGTATTGATTTCATAAAAATTTTGGAGCTCTAGATTTCAACGGAAATACATGTTTTGGAGCTCAAGGAACACAAAACAGTAATTTTTAAAAAATGTCTGTCTGTGGGAGGGGGGGGGGGGGGCTCTAAATTCGAAAGTACTGAATCGATTTTGATGAAATTTTAAATCAAGAGGTATATCCAAAATTGTAATTCTAGTTAAGATTTTCAAAAAATTTAAAACCGGAAGCGGAAATTAGACATGTTTTTTGGTAGCGCATTTTGCCGAATTTCTAGCTTCAAAATGGCGGCCGCTACAACTTTTTGAAAATCTCGACCTTAACGCCCATTTATTCAAAAAGTTGTTGTCTGATGGGAATCAGCTACAACTTGTGTGATAGCCTTTTGTCAGTAGTATACGATGAAGTAAAATTAATTTCGAAAATCGGAAAATGACCGCGCGGCATTGCTAGAAAATTTTGAAAATTTTCAAAAAAGTATTTTTCAAAAACCAAACTGCACACACGATTTTTTTACACTTTTTGAACCAAGAGAGCTTGCAGTAAACTACAAATTTGTTTTTTACTAATCTCCCAAATTTTACTCTGACGCCTTCCAGGAATTTTTGAAAATTTGAAATAGATTAATTATTTATTGAAAAACGCAAACGCCGATCTTAGAAAATTTTATTAGTTTGGTAGTTTATTTGAAGTACTTTATAAGGATCAGCAAGAATTTTAAACTATTTTAAAAATTAAGTAAAAAAACGACACTTTTGAATGTCAACGCGTTTTCCGGTAGTTACGTGATTTTAATTACGCCTATCAATTAGCTCTATTTAAAAAGTATATTTTCCATTTATGCATGTTTTTATTAACTTCTCAAATAAAGATATTACAGCAATTTTTGTCCGACATACGAAGCGGAATTTCTAAATCGCCCGACGCTTACCTTGCTTTCGTGCAGTTAGTTAGTCGCTGCTTCTATGAGTATAGTTACGGTACGGAAATTAATTACGCAGGGTATCGCAAATTCCCGCTGATTGTTTTCTTAGAAATCTAACAGTTCAGCTTATTTAAATAATAATCATAAAATCAAAAATTGGAATTCACAATTTTAAAACTTTTCTCAGACTAGTTGTTTATAAAAAATTAAAAGTATAGCAATGAAAAGGAATGTAAACATTCATACTCCTCAAGTATTTTTTCTGAATGTGTGCTTTCGGAAAGAATTTTGGCAATACCTTGGCGTTTTAAATTTCATCAAAATCTAACCAGCGAGCGCTTCATTATGTTGTAAGTGTTACGGACTCAAAAATATTTGAAAACGTGCCCTTTTTATAATTTGTGCAAAAATGCATTTTTAAGAAGAACATATCTTCCTGATTAGCTAAATTACGCTGAGAATTACATTACCAACATTAGATTACATTTATCGGTCAGCAGAACTGTCAGCAGAACACAAAAAAATTATACAGCATCCTGTGTAAAACGATCCGCCGTACGTGGCAAAAAATTGATACTCTGCTTTTGATAGTAATAACACTATTTTTACAGGGTGTTTGTAAATTGCTGTCAAAAAGCTTGTGGGCTGATTCTACACACAAAAAACAAAAGTTCCTATAATTATAGCTCTGAAAATGCTTGCTGAGGGAGTTACAACCCACAGAAAAGAGTGTCTAAAAGTTCGTTTTTATTGAATATCTCAGGAACCCATTAACACAAATTTACGAAACTTGGTATGCGATTGGTATCATTAAGTAATATTATCCTACAATATTTACCTGATTTTATGAGTTTTATATAGTGATTGCCTTAATTGTATATAAATCGGTTTTGACAAATTTGTTCGCCGAAAGTAGGGAAGGAGGTGAAAAGCTATTTTCCCTATATGTTGCTGCACCGAAAAGTTAAGTTGTGAATCTTATTTTACTGTGTTACTCATGAGCACTTTAGCTTAAACAGAAATTTTATATCGTCTCTCGTTTATAAAGAGGGGCATGAATTTACGTTTTTAGAAGTCGTCACTGAGAAATTTCTGAACTGGGACAAAAAGCAAATGGTAGCCCATCCCTAGCTCTATAAGCTTACAAAGTTTTAAAGAAAATTGTGTTGCCAGTTTTTCAGCAATAGTTTTAACAATGTCCAAAATTTTGAAAATATTTTCACTTCCCAGTTTTCATTTGTACAGAAATTCTCCTAACATTGTGTTTCTTTACGGCTATTGTAATAACAATGTCTATTTGTTTTTGAGTAAATAGGCGTTAAATCGGAAAATTTACAAAAAGAGTAGCGGCCGCCATTTTAAAGCTAGAGTGCTCCGAAAAAAAAACGTTTGATTTGTCTTAATTTGTTCTTTGATTTATGAAATTTCGTTTGTGAAAGTTGCTACCAAAAAACATATCTAACGTATAGATAGAATAAAAATTAATAAATACATAACGGGAGAAAGAGGCATTTAAATTCTGCCGCTGTTAAGTACGATGACCATATTTTCTTGAAGAAAATAAAGGGCAAATTCAAAACAGTCTCATAAGAACAAAAAAAAATGGTCTTGTCTCTATTATATAACTTCACAAACGAAAGAAGACAAAGAAAACTTGAGAATATTTTAATGTTAATAATTAAAATAAGCTATAACTTATGAAATTACTTAATTTTTATATTTTTCACAAGAATTAACTTTTTTTTTATATTATCATGCCTATCTTTTGAAAAATCAGAAAATTTCATGCAGCTCTTTAAAATCCTAGTTGAGTTTGTTTGTGGGTCACATAGTGCTTATTATTGAAAATATTAGCTCAGTTGCAACAATCGAGCCCAAAAAAGATAAACAAAATTTACCAAGTTTTTGAAATATGTTTGAAAGATATTAGTTTATCTATTAAATATTGAAAAAAATTTCAATTTATGAAGATGGACCATTTCATCATTTTGTTGCCATTCTTTGTATGATATGAAATAATGTAGTTACTAAAGCAGAGCAAATACACCCAATGTTGCTACTTTACTGACTGACAAACCATTTTTGTGCAGTTTATCAATGTAATACAATATAAGAAAGTAGCCGAACCCGTGCCGATTTTTTTCGCTTGTTGCTCCGATAAGTCGGTTTGAGTTATAATTGCTTCCGGAAAAAAAAAATTCGTGAAAAAAACAGAAAAGAAGCTCGGAAAACAGCCCCGAAAAAACCGAAAGCATAAAAGCAGCAATGTAATAAAAAAAAACCTTAAATCTTCAGGACAAACAACCCCCGAAAAGCAATTTTATCATGGCCCCAGAAATATTCCTTAAAAAACTGGAAAAAAATTAAATCAACTTATCACTTTTCCTTATGTGTTATATCCAGGGAAATGCACATACCTGATTTAAACGTAAATTACGAAACCCGCAAACGTAATAAATATCTTTTTTTAATAAGAATCATAAGGCCGTGCGTGAGCACGGCTCCATCCCACCCCCTTACCCGGGCTCAGCGCACTTCGGCGCTATTCACCGGTCTAACATGCCCCACCCCTGAAAGAATGCAACCCGACATACACACCACACACACCATCTATGGACACGCCGGATTTAACTTATTCAGAAAAATTTCCGACGGGCAGAGGATTCGAACCTACTGCCGTTGGAAGTCTAGTTTCAAAGCCTGGGACTTTAAACACTAGACCACCCGCTGGCCCTGTAATAAATATCTAAGCTGTCTAAGATGAAAGACGTGTTAGAGAATGCGTCACTAAAAGTAGAGTTCCTACAAAAGCAGTTATATTTTGTAGTAAGCGGTTTTAGAGTAAATACTTTTTAATAATAATTAACTGAGTCCGTGTGTTTTTTCCGAGATGCAATATTTAGTCGTGTTGTTATGGTGAGACGGTTGGAGATCTAATATATAGATGCGTTCTTGAGATATTAAATAGAAACTAGCTTTTGGAGTGCATTTTCAGGAGATAGTAGCGCCCTTAGGAACTATTTAATTATACGAAATTTTATTTTTGTTTTTTCGTGTAGAATAAGCACGCAAATTTTAACATACAAATTTGCAATTCATATAAAAAGAAAAAGAATGGATTTGAAATGCGGTAAATATCTTTCACCAAAAGTGATAAAGGGGAGGAATTTTCCAGAATTTTCGCTTAAATCATAGGAACTTAAATCGTGCAATTAAATTATTACCAATTTTAGTTCGGTTTCAATACATTAGTATCTAAAGACGATAAGAAACGTTTATTATCATGTCACTTGAAAATATTTGTGTGCGCGTTATTAAATTTACAAATTTTTGAAAAATGAAAAGATATATGTCACACTGGCTAGCGTAATTTTCTATACGTAGGTATGTTTTACTTGCAGAACGGTGCTCTATTTTATATAAAATGAGATACATACCAATATTAACACTGATTATGATGATTTATTTAACACAGTCTTCGCGTCGTATTTTTCTGTTATTCTAATTCATGAACACGGCTTTATATACTTAATGCTGAATTGACCGATTGTAAGTTATCACAGCGGAAGCCTGACTGAGCTGTGTGGCACGACAAAGTATATATGTATTGTCGAGATAATATTATTAGCAATTCCGTAAATTGCAACTTTGTCAGTTTCAGATTGTACAGAGCTAGCAACTATTATCGTTATTACACTTATTAAACAATAAGTGTTAAAAACGGGACAAATTAAATAACGTAAATGAAAATCTTAAGATAATTAAGAATTTTTTTAAGTAAAATTAATTTTTCTATCCTTATAAGCGTATTAATATTTATTACTTTGCAACTGAACACAGAAGTATGTATATTCAACGAAAGCGGTCCAGACCTACATTAAATTTTAAATTAACAAGAAGTTTATTTCCAACAAACATTGACGGATACATTTAAACCAGTGGCGTAACAAACACCCCCGCACCGCGAGAGCCGAATGTGTTAGGGGCCCGGAGCGATCAGGGGCCATCGGACACTAAAAAGGAAAAAAACATAAAAAAAAACAGTCAATTTTACTTCAAAACATAGCACCATAAACAAATATTTTAGTTTTTATGGGAAATGAAAAATTTCGCGTCGATGCGTTACCAAAATATATGATCTCACCTGTCAGTCAGTTCGATAATCTGTAGCCTAAATAAAAGCATAAAATCCCATGTCAGCGAAATAACTTGATAGTTGAATTTAGAAATAATTAGCTCACTTTCGGTTTCTATTCTGAACGTACATGTACGATTAAAAATTTAAAATATAGTAGTGGTTTAATTTTAAAGTATATATTAAATATGAATCTAACTAAACCAAGTGGCGCTCAAAACAGAAAATTAAGCAAGGAAAAGGACGTAAAACTAAAAAAAACAGCTTCCAAAAATTAAGAGCTTCTTAGTGTTTCTGCATCTGGTAAAACAAGCGAATTTTTTTCGAATCTGTGAGCAAGTGTCAGTGATGTAGAGCAACCAAATGAAATTGTTGAGGTACAAGATCAAGCTACAACAGAAAACAATAAAACATACCTAGCTGTTTATCGAAATGCAGAAATTGATGGTTAACTTAAGTAAAAATAGGAAAAAATACGTAATGTGCAAGCAGCTTTCTATAAAATAAGGTTGTTAATAAATAAAATTGTATTTTTGCCCCAGAAGATTATCAATAACGAAAATAAGGTAAGCTTACCTAACAGAGTGGTATAGTTTTGGTAATGTTTAAACGTAGTTATGTTTTTTTCTAAAATTTGTATAAACAAAACTAGGGACGGGGGCCTATTATAATAATTTGCGGGGGGAAGCTCTTAGGGTTTGCGTTACGCCACTGATTTAAACAGTCAATCTTCTGAACATTTAGCTTATCTGTCAAAGACCGAGTTAATCTCTTTAATAATATTTATAAAAAATTTATGTGTACCTTTGACTGAAAATAGAGTAAACAGCTGATGTATACTACAGATTACTTTGAAATAATTTCGATTTTGGGTTTTCTTTCAATTTGTATATTCCAGATAACTTTTCATTTTTTTTATCTGCTCATACTTTATTCAAATTGGTTAAACCAGTTCGATATTTTGTTTATTTTTTCGAAGAACTGTTCGGGACAGTGACATGGAAGAAAAATCGTCCGCTTAAGAGAGGGGGTATGGATATTAAAAAGGCATTAATTTCCAAATTTCAATAATTCATAACACCAAAAGTAGCCCATTGAGACTTAACCTAATTGTAGCCCATTACTAGATCTATCAGAAAATAAGATATAAGAACATCCCGTGGCTAGTTCTTGAAAAATTTTGAAATTGTCTAAGAGAACATTGCGCTTCTCTCAGGTTCTCACAATTTAATGCAAAAGCTTATGCATTTTTGCAACTTTGCACTCAATTTTTTTGTAAATGGGTGTTAAAACAAAATTTTTATTATTGTTGGCGGAGGGTGCCGCTACAGAAGGTTACCAAGCACGTATACATACACATACACGCAGAGAATTTCTTATTTAAATTTTAAAATATTTTCTTTTTCAACAAAATATATGAGATGTCTTCATGTATATAGGTTGGTATGTTCTTTCCCTGTAGTCTTTAATTTGAATTTTCTTTATTTATTATATGTCGTGGATTGTTACAGCTTGACACCTCATATTTCTTTCCACTAGTTAGATTATTTTGCTAAACTTAAACTTTCTAAACTAAATTGATAAATAAAACACAAATAAATACTTTTAATTTTATTTCCCAGTTAGTAAATAATAGAATATATAGTAATATGTACATTTTTGTTTTTATAAAAACTACAAATTAAAGTAAATATTCAAGCAATTTAAAATTTGTTTCTATTGTTATATTAGTAGAAATTTCACATTCCCGCATTCAATAATTCTATCTCAGAACGAGTTTTTTCAATATTGTTCCTGTTAGTCCTAGCATGAAAATATGTTTTGTATACAATAATTGCCAATAGTGCACAAATACATAAAAGTGAAATAAACATAAGAATTAGCACTATTTCAACATTTACGTGAGAAATATTGGAAGTATTTGAATTTTGACAACAATTTTGTTGGTTATTTTGTGAACCGCCTTGGGCTTTTTCTGCACTTTGTATTACCGTGGTGGATTTATTTATTGGCAATTCTGTCTTATTTAAAATTCTGTTTAATAATGAAATTACAATGTCTAATTTTGCGTTTGTTACATTTCTTGCTGAATTTTCATTTAACAGATTTGGCTTACCAAAAATCTTAATTTCATTTTCGTGTTCTTGACTTTCTATGCAGAAGATTCCATCAACATTTTCTTCTGTGTATCGTGAAGTCCCATTGAATAAATAATCAATACGTTTCAATCTAAATGTTTCCAACATATGAGTTAGCAGCGGACAAGGCCATTTGTTATCATTAATACTAATAAATTGTAAATTTGAAAGATGTAGTAGCAACGACATATGGTTTATGTATGAAAACTGGTTACTATCCAGATCCAGCAATTCTACTTTTTTTAGTGAATATAACACGGTTTCATTTAACACAGAAAAACTATTATAAGAAAAATTTAAGTGGTTTAGCATTCCTAAATTGGAGAAAGTGCCAGTTTTAAATTGTGTTAAAATGTTGTTACCCAGTTGCAAATTGTTGAGTAAAGGGAAATTCTTGAAAGTACCAAGAGGTACGTATTTTATTTTATTATTATCCAACAGTAAATTTTGAAGGTTATTTAATCCAGCAAATGATTCTGGATTTAAAGAAGATATTTTATTGTTGTTGAGATCGAGCGTTTCCAATTGCGGCAAATTTTCGAACA
This sequence comes from Ctenicera cuprea, assembly GCA_958336395.1. NCBI lineage: Eukaryota > Metazoa > Arthropoda > Insecta > Coleoptera > Elateridae > Ctenicera > Ctenicera cuprea. The sequence continues at coordinate 14,902,778 of OY284495.1, read as the reverse complement.
TGTTAACTATTACATTTTCTAAATTGTTGGAATTTAGTTTTAAGGTTTTCAAAGCACGTAATCCCATGAATGTATCTATTTCTATTCTACTAATGTTATTGTTATCGAGACGAAGGATTTTTAAATTATTTATTCCCAGAAAAGTGTTTTTCAAAAGATTTGTTAGGTTGTTATAATTTAAATAAATACTGTTATATTCATGACTGGCAGAACCTCCGCCTATGGTTGCCTACATAAATAAACCATAAAATGACCCAGGTTCTATCTTTTCGATGGCATTGTGATCCAGTTTAAGCAAAGCTAAATTTTTTAAATTCGCAAATGTTCCGTTCAAAAGATAAGTGATCTTAGAATGATTTAAATAAAGTGAATTGTATGCAGGAACAATTTCGTCATTGTAATTTTTAACATACACCTTTACATGAAATGACAAACCATCAAACGCGCCTGGCTGTATTTCTCTTATGTCGTTTTCATCAAATCTGACTTCCACTATATTTTCAATATTAGAAAAAGCGTTACTTTTTAAAATTTCCAGTTTGTTGATATTCAAGTACATCGCATTGTAACAAGTATGAGGACATTCTAATTTATAGGAATTATAATGTCCTTCTCTATGAAACGACAAATTATTAAATGCATGCGGTTGTATTTCTTCAATTTCGTTATTATCAAGTCTAAGAAGAAGTACGTTTGAAACTTTTCTAAAAGTGTTAGTTAGAAGGACTTTGAGTTTATTGTTGGTCAAATACAGAAAATTATAATAGTTTCCATTGTTGAGATCATAATTCAAATCACGGAATACATCCGCTTCAACAGATTTTATAGACAAATTGCACAGATTGTACCATCTTTGATTATTATCAACAAGCTGAATATTGTTAGAACACTGAGATGTTATATATGCAGTGTATCCGAAACCTACGAATGCATACGATTCTAATTTCTCCAATGTCGTGTTACATAAATAAAAATATTTCAGGTTGTACAATCCCCGAAAGGCCCCAGAATTAACTTTTGTAATACTCAAATTGACAAAGTTAAGAGTATTCAAATTTTCTAATCCTGCAAAGGTATTGTTTTTCAATTCTAAAATTACTCTGTCATTCATTGTAATCGTGCTGGCTCTGAATTCATTTCCTTGGTTAGCCTCGTTTGTAGGTACTGACGAATCATCTCCATAAATATTAAGTTTTTTTATGCTAATCAACCCATAGAATAAAAATTCGTTTAATGAATGAATTTTGTCGCATCATAGATAAATAGCTTGTATAGAACGAAGGTCATTAAAAGCTTTTCCTGTCCAACTTTCAAGTTTGTTTGCACTTAAGTCTAGTGTGATTAATTCAGTCATTGAATTGAAAGTTCCAAAATATATATTACTTATATTTGAATCAGCTAAGTTGAGTTGCCGCAGGTTACGTAAACCCATGAAAGTGTTGTTTTCCAAAAAGTCAATACTGTTTCCACTTATATTGATAAACAGCAAATTGCTAAGATAAAAAAATGCCGTTGGTGTTATTGTCTTCATTTGATTTTCCTGTAAGTATAAATATTGAAGACTGGTAACCCCATCAAACATATTTTTTGAAATTATGTGTAGCTGGTTATTGTTTAAGCGAAGACGTTGCAGATTATTTAATAGTGTAAAACCAGCATTTTCTACGAGCCGTAAATTATTGTGTTCTATATTCAGTTCTACTAAATTTTGTAAATTGCTGAACATACTGCTATTGATAGAGTCTAATTTATGGAAACGGTATTTAAAATCTGAAGGGAACGCAACGTTCCAAACTCTTCTATGGTTTCAATTTCATTATGACTGAGATCAAGATTTTGAAAGTTATTTGATGATAACCCACTGAACATCTCTCTAGATATCTTTCTGAGTTGGTTGTTATTAAGATAAAGATATTGCAACTCATTTAGTCTTTTAAAAATGCTACCATTGACTGATTGTAGTATATTGAAACCAAAATTTAAAGTTCGAACGGTAGACCGTAGTGAAAATTCATCAATTATTATTTTATTTTATTTTATTATTTTGTTGTGACTTAGATCAATATTTTGTAACTGTTGAAAATTGTTAAATCCATTTTCCAACACAGCTTTAATACCGTTGTTAGTTGATACAAGTTCAACTAAACGATCTTTACTTCCCTTAAGATTGGCAAATGTGTTGCTGCTAATTTCAGAAATTTGTGTATTATTTATCTTAAAGCGTCTGCAATAATTGCAATAATACACACTATACGTCGCGGTCGTTGCAGAGTATTTATGAAGTTTTCAATTGCTTGCATGGTTATATTGGTACAGGCTAAATATGTTATGTCACCATCACGATCAAAATCACACACACAATGTTTTTCACACAATGTTTCGGAAAGTGCATTTTCTGCATTTGTAATAATTAAAATCCATATTAATAGTATAATTGTTTCAGCCAATTTCATCTTTATCTGAAATAAAGAATACCCAATAATTAGTTTGTTTTGTTAAGAACGTAAGTTCATTAAACGATTTATGACGTTTAATTATTTTTATGATGGGCAAGTAAATCTTCGAATAATATCAATATCTGTTTAACTTTGAAAACTAAAATCTGTAACCACTTTCACATTCTAGAGTCCAAACAACGTAGCAAAATTTTGTACCATATTGCAGTGGAAAGTCTTGCGTGAATTCTAAATCACCCCATTTTTTGGTATAATTAAATGTACTACAACAGAATTTGTATATTTTTATTGTAAATAGGTTATAAAGAAATAATATGAAGTAGCAGAAGACAAAGTTTAAGTTTATGTCATCTGACTATAACAAATACGCTTAAATGCATCAAATAAAATGCAAAACAGACGGATTTTCGTATCTATTGAACATATGTTCTATTTTTAAAAAATTTTATATAATGATATTCTAATCTCAATAAGATATAAAATACTAACAGGAATAAAGAGAGAGGAAATTGTAGTCCGTCTAAACGTTACAGCATTTAAATAATAAATTCCGGATCTTATTATACCCTTACTGATATAAGCAATTTAGCTTAAACACGAATTTTTTTAATCATCTGTTTAATGCATTTATAGACATTAAATTCTAAACGTTCAAAAATTCATAAAGGGCGTCATAGAGAAATTAAAGGATTAAAAAAAGGAGTAACTAGATTTTTAAAATGTTTCGTAAAATTCAAAAATTTTAAAATTTTAAATTTTATCGATTTCTGCATTTGCAAAAATATTTTTCTATCCTAACATTTTACCTTCTTACATCTATTGGATTAACACCGCCATTTTATAATAGAGAATTAGAAAAAGTCATAATTTGTCTTCCATCATCTCCTGGTTTTACATTTATATAATTCTGCTTATGAAAAATGTGATACCATGAACATTCTTACTTTCGTTCCGGTTTCGGATGACCGCAATACCTGCTGTTCCTGATGAATTTTTCATATTGTCAGATCCAACAAAAGCGGACTACTCGGTCAAGAAATATTAGAATACGAACACTCTCATGCAATTATGTTCATTTTAAATTCAAAATTTTATAGAATACACCGCAAGTGAGGTTGAGCGGTGGTAAAGAAACTATTTTATACCCTAACTGCTTAACGATTTAGTTATCAACATTTTAAAAAAACGTTTAAGAAATAATTTCGGTAAAATTTACGAACTTTAAAAATCCCATGACGAAACGAGAATGATTGGAGTGGCAGACTGCTCAGATGGAGGCCATGGACACAGAAACGAAGCGTAGGGCGACCACAAGCAAGATGGTCTGACGATTTGAAAAGGACAGCTGGTTTCAACTGGTATCGAGTAGCACAACACCGACAAAATTGGAAAAGCATAGGGGAGGCTTATATTCAACGAATAGAGAACAGCTGAGAAAGAAGAAAGAAGAAGAGAAGAAAAATCCCATGTCGTCTCTAAAGGCGAAAGTACTGCATCGATTTTAATGAAATTTTAAATCAAGAGGCATATCCAAAATTGTAATTCTAGTTAAGATTTTCAAAAATATTTTAAACCGGAAACAAAAGTTAGACATGTTTTTTGGTAGCGCATTTTGCCAAAACTAAATATTTGGAAATTTGAGTACGGAACCTGACAGAAGAACTTAAAGCAAACTAATAACTGTATTTACCGAATTTCTAGCTTTAAAATGGCGGCCGCTACAACTTTTTGAAAATCTTGACTTTAACGCCCAATTATTCAAAAATTAGTTGTCTGATGGGGATCAGCTACAACTTGTTTAAAAGCTCTTTGTGAGTAGTATACGATGAAATAAAATTAATTTAGAAAATCCGAAAATGATCGCAATGACTTGGCCGCGCTCGCTGCTAGAAAATGTTCATACAAAAATTTTTAAAACTAAACTGCACGCGCGATTTTCTTTACACTTTTTGAGCCGATAAAGCCAGTAAACTACAAATTTGTTTTTTACTTATCTCCCAAATTTTACTCTGACGCCTTCCAGAAATTTTTCAAAATTAAAAATTGATGAATTATTCATTCAAAGACGCAAACGCCGATCGTTATAAACTTTTATCAGTTCGATAGACTATTTAAAGTACTTTATTAGGATTTGCTAAAATTTTCAACTATTTTAAAAATTAAGAAAAAAAACGATACTTTTTAATATCAAAAACGCGTGTTCTGGCATTTACGTGATTTTAACTACGCCTATCAATTAGCTCTAGTTAATAAATATATTTTTTATTTTTGCATTATTTTGAGAACTTCTCAAGTAAAGCTAACATAGCAATTTTTATCCGACATACAATTTCTAATTCGCCGAAGGGCGCGCTGGGCGCCTACCTTGCTTTCGTGCAGTTAGTCGCTGCTTCTATAGTTACCGTACGGAAACCAATTGCACAGTGTATTGCAAATTTTCTGCTGCTTGGTTTCTTAGTAGTCTAATACTCGGTGAAGTGTACAACGTTATAATTATTAAAAGTTACACTTTTTACAAATACGGCAAGTACTAATATCTAGTATGGGAAAGTCTACCCGAAGGTAACAGTTTAGCTTATTTATAAATAATAATCATAAAATCAAAAATTGGAATTTACAATTTTAAAGCTTTTTTCAGAAACGTTGTTTATGATAAATTAAATAATATAGTAATGAAAAGGAATGTAAACATTCATGTTCCTCAAGTATTTTTTCTGAATGTGTACTTTCGGAAAGAATTTTGAGATTACTTTGGCGTTTAAAATTTAATCAAAATCTAACCAGCGAGCGCTTCATTATGTTGTAAGTGTTACGGACTCAAAAATATTTGAAAACGTGCCCTTTACAAAAGAACATATCTCTTCGATTAGCTAAATTACGCTAATAATTACATTACCAATATTAGATTACATTTACCGGTCAGCAGAACTGTCACTTTACACAAAAAAATTATACAGCATCCTGTAAAACGTGTGTAAAACGATCCACCGTACGTGGCAAAAAATTGATACTCTGCTTCTGATAGTAATAACACTATTTGTACAGGCTGTTTAAATTTCTGTCAAAAAGCTTGTGGGCTGATTCTACACAAAAAAAAAACAAAAGTTCCTATAATTATAGCTCCGAAAATGCTTGCTAAGGGAGTTGCAACCCCCAAAGCAACAGTCTAAAGTTCGTTTTTATTGAATATCTCAGGAACCCATTAACAGAAATTTACGAAACTTGGTATGCAATCCTACAATATTTACCTGATTGTATGAGTTTTATATAGAGATTGCTTTAATTGTATATAAATCGGTTTGCCGAAAGTAGGGAAGAAGGTGGAAAGCTATTTTCTCTAAGTATATGTTGCTGCACCGAAAAGTTAAGTTGTGAATCGTATTCTACTGTGTTACTCATGAGCACTTTAGCTTAAACAGAAATTTTATATCGTTCCCCGTTTATAAAGAAAGGGGCATGAATTTACGTTTTTCAAAATTTCATAGAAGTCGTCACGGACAAATTATTGGACTGGGACACAAAGCAAATTGTAGCCCATCCCTAGCTCTATAAGCTTACAAAGTTTTAAAGAAAATTGTGTCGCCAGTTTTTCAGCAATAGTTTTAACAATGTCCAAAATTTTGAAAATATTTTCACTTCCCAGTTTTCATTTGTACAGAAATTCTCCTAACATTGTGTTCTTCTACGGCTATTGTAATAACAATGTCAATTTGTTTTTGAGTAAATAGGCGTTAAATCCGAAAATTTAAAAAAAGATCAGCGGCCGCCATTTTAAAGCTAAAGTGCTCCGAAAAAAACGTTTGATTTGTCTTAACCCCCTGTGTCATATTTTGTTCTTTGATTTATGAAATTTCGTTTGTGAAAGTTGCTACCAAAAAACATATCTAACTTACAGATATAATAAAAATTAATATCTTGGAGAAAATAAAGGACAAATTTTAAAAAGTCTCATAAGAACAAAAAAAAATGGTCTTGTTTAAAAAATTTAAAAAATTGCTAGTGCATTGTGAAAGTGCATTCATATCTAAAATGACAAAGCGAAATTTAAAGTGCTTATCACTTGAGCAAAAATGTTTGTTAATAGCCGAGGTAGAAAAGGGCGGAAAAAGAAAAAATATATTGCTGCATAATTTGGTATTCAGACAACCATGGCACGTAATAAGAATCTACCCCTGTCGGGAACCATAATTAGAGAAAAAGCTAAAGAATTCGCAGATGCTTTGGGACATGAAGATTTTTCAGCTAGTGTAGTGTAGGATGGTTAGATAAATTTAAAAAACGGCATAATATTGTCCAAAAGGCGATACATGTGGTGAAAGTGCTTCAGGGGATTTGCAAACTCGTGACCATTGGCTTCAAAATGCTTTGCCCAATTTAATAGGTCAGTACGATAAACATGACTGATTTTTAATGCCGATGAGACGGGGTTCTTTTTCAAATGTTCACCAAATAAAACACTTGCATTTAAAAATGAAAAATGTTATGGTGGAAAAAGTAGCAAAGAGAGAATAACTGTTATGCTTGGAAGCAATATGACTGGGCCCGAAAAGCTAAAATTACCAAACATATTAATACGATTTGTCGATAATAGATTAAATATTAAGTAATTTCAAAAGTTAGAAATCCAAAATTAAAAACACCGTATCCTAATTAATTTATTTTATAGAGCTCTTTAAAAAAAATTATTAAATAATTATGTTCATTTTATATTGTAAGTCTCTTTTATTATGTAACTTTTAAAGCAACCTATAAGCATAACACCAAAAAAATACTCGTACAACTGTCGTTTTAAACTTTAAAACACGCGCTTGTGATTAGGGAAGGTTACGATCTCTGCCACCGGCGAGTTCGGGTGGTAGCTTGACAGACGTGCCAGCTGCATGCCGAGGGGGCAAGTCATGAAAGCTCCAGTAAGAATTAGGAACGGCTGTTGCACGAACTCGCTACACGCCAGTAATTTAAGGTACTGGATTGAAAGAAAAAAAAATAATTAATTTGTATTGAGTATGCTGTACTTAATCTTAAGAACAAGAAAACCAGAATTTGCGTAATTTTATGTTGAGATTTGTAAACTTCACCTTTTGTAGCAATTCAATTGCGATAAAATAGATTTGTAGCATTTATGTGTTGCACAATATGCGATTGCATAAATTTATATTCAGAAAACAAAAAGAAAATGTTTTATTTAGATACTTATTAGCTAGCACTTACAAGAACAACACAAACTGCTATTGGGTTTTCATCTATCTTGTCAAACATACGACTACATTAATAAAGTATGGATGTTATATTCCATGCAGTGATTTGTTATTATCAAGAGGAAACAAGATAAGCTAAGGCTTTTTATTTTTCTCTCAGAGTTATTTTACAAACAGAGTAGACAGTATACGTTGTGCTATTCTATCGTAGAAAATACCGCAGATAACTAGAAAATGTATCAAATGTTTGGGCGAGATAATAAATTTTGTCAATATTACAATTTACTTTCGGCTTAGACCGCGTCGTGATTTGGGAACTACACCCTGCATAATCAGGTAAGGACTGACCTGTAGCTTGTCTGTGTCTGCCTTTACAAGCGTTAAAATCAAAATCTCTTTATTATGTATAACTAATTTTACCTAAAGAAACCATTAAAGGCCTATATATCATAGACCTGTATGCTGTTAATGTATGTGTTTTATGATGACAAGAATCGTGTGGTATTGTAATGTCTGTTTGTGTAGGTTTTCTACAGACAGGGCTTTCATGTTTCAAAATTTGCATAATAAGTACGAATACAGAGCAAATCAAAAGTACATACTTACATGTCTGTAAAAACAAGTTTCTATTTTGTTTTAAACACTATTTTGAAAAATTACAAAAAGATTTATTTAATACCATATTTTTTACTTTTGCATTTACTGCAACCAAAAGGACGTGTAAAATTGTTTATTTATTTTTCGTTTAGGTTCATATTCGTGGAGTTTTAAATGAAACTAATGCCACACACGCTTCCTTTAACAATATTTTATTGTACGTATAATAAAAAATGTATAAATGGTTTGTATTAGTACATATTTTCTTTGATAGCAGTAAGTAATCTTAGTTTACTTTTCAGATATAGGTACTAAAATAACAACATATCCAAATACCAAATTTGAGATTATAGCTACATACTTGCGTTTAATAATTCTATCTCGGAACGGGTTTCTTCACTTCGTTTCATCTTTTTTGTGATTTTAAAGTACTTTTTGTATACAGCAATTGACAACAATAAGCAATTAGATATAAGTAATAGAAACATAAAAATACATATTATAGTTAAATAAGGAATTGCTTGTTCTAATTTATTGGTTAAATATACACTACTTGAAGTATGGTCTGTATCTTGATAAAATGGCTGTTGATTGCTGGAATGCTTTTGTATGCTATTGTTCAATTTTTCTATCGTAGAGTAAATTTTTTGTAAATTTTTGATGATTGCTTGGTCAGAGGTATTTCTGTTTGATTTAGTTTCATTTAAAATATTTGTGATATTATTTATTAATGGAATTAGAACGTCAAGTTTTACAGCACTTCGCTGCAATGCCGTGTTACGTATTTCTTCATTTTCGCTTTTTCTAAAACTATTCGATCTCGTTTCTTGTTCATCCGTTTCAGTACATAATATTCCATCAACGTTCTCTTCCGTATATCTTGTAGTTATATTGAATAAATAATCAATATTTGCTGTTCTGAATGCTTTAAGCATATGCGTAAGCAAATGGCAAGCCCATCTATTGTCATTAACACTAATAGATTTCAAATTTGGAAGATGTAATAACAAAGAACTATAATTTATATAAGAAAAATTGTTATTGTCCAAATCTAACACTTCTAAGTTTTTAAGTGGATATAACACAGTTTCGTTTAAAGCAGTAAAACTGTTATGTGAGAAATTCAATTGCTTTAAGTTACCGAGATTGGAGAAACTTCCAGTTCTAAATTGTGAGAGATGGTTATTTCCCAATTGCAGGTTTACTAGCAATGGAAAATTTTTCAAAGTACCTAGAGGTAGTTCTTTAATTTTATTATTATCTAACAGCAGGTTTCGAAGGCTAGTTAATCCAGCAAATGTTTCTGGATTTAAATCAGATATTTTATTGTTGTTCAGATTGAGCGTTTTCAAAAGTATCTAACCCCATGAATGTATCTATTTCTATTCTACTAATGTTATTGTTATCGAGTAGAAGGATTTTTAACATATTTATTCCTAGAAAAGTGTTTTTCAAAAGATTTGTTAGGTTGTTATAATTTAAATAAATACTGTTATATTCATGACTGGCAGAACCTCCATGAGTTGTATCGCTTATAGTTGCCAACATAAATAAACCATAAAATGCCCCCGGTTCTATCTTTTCAATGGCATTGTGATCCAGTTTGAGCAAAGCTAAATTCTTTAAATTCGCAAATGTTCCGTTCCCAAGATAAGTGATCTTAGAATGATTTAAATAAAGTGAATTGTATGCAGGAACGATTACGTCATTGTAATTGTTAACATACACGTTGACATGAAATGACAAACCATCAAACGCACCTGGCTGTATTTCTTTTATGTCGTTTTCATCAAATTTGAGTTCCACTATATTTTCAATATTAGAAAAAGCGTTACTTTTTAAAATTTCCAGTTTGTTGCTATTCAAGTACATCGCATTGTAACAAGTATGAGGACATTTTAATTTATAGGAATTATAATGTCCTTCTCTATGAAACGACAAATTATTAAATGCATGCCGTTGTATTTCTTCAATCTCATTATTATCAAGTCTAAGAAGAAGTACGTTTGAAACGTTTCTAAAAGTATTAGTTAAAAGGACTGCGAGTTTATTGTTGCTCAAATACAAAAAATTATAATAGTTTTCATTGTTGAGGCCACCGAATACATCCGGTTCAACAGATTTTATAGATAAATTGCACAGATTGTACCATCTTTGATTATTATCAACAAGCTGAATATTGTTAGAACACTGAGATGTTATATATGCAGTGTATCCGAAACCTACAAATGCATACGATTCTAGTTTCTCCAATGTCGTGTTACATAAATAAAAATATTTTAGGTTGTACAGTCCCCGAAAGGCCCCAGAATTAACTTTTGTAATACTCAAATTGACGAAGTTAAGAGTATTTAAATTTCGTAATCCTGCAAAGGTATTGTTTTTCAGTTCTAAAATTACTCTGTCCTTTATTGTAATCGTGTTGGCTCTAGGTTCATTTCCTTGGTTAGCCTTGTTTGCAGGTACTGACGAATTATCTCCATAAATATTAAGTTTTCTTATGTTATTCAACCCATAGAACGCAAACTCGTTTAATGCCTGAATTTTGTTGCACTGTAGATAAATAGCTTGTACAGAACGAAGATCAGTGAAAGCGTTTCCTGCCCAACTTTCAAGTTTGTTTGCACTTAAGTCTAATTTGGTTAACTGAGTCATTGAATTAAAAGCTCCAGAATATATATTACTTATATTCAAATCTGATAAATTGAGTTCCGGCAGGTTACATAAGCCCATGAAAGTGTTGTTTTCTAGAGAGTCGATACTGTTTCCACTTATATTTATTAACACCAAATTTCTAAGATCCGAAAAAGCTGTGGGTGTTATTACCTTCATTTGATTTTCCTGTAAGTATAAATATTGAAGACTGGTAACCCCATCCAACATATTTTTTGAAATGATATGTAGCTGGTTATTGTTCAACCGAAGACGTTGCAGCTTATTTAATAGAGTAAAAGCAGCATTTTCTACGAACTGTAAATTATTGTGTTCTATATTCAGTTCTACTAAATTTTGTAAATTGCTAAACATACTGCTATTGATCGAGTCTAATTTATTAAAGCTGATATTTAAAATCCGAAGGTAACGCAACGTTCCAAAATCTTCTATGATTTCAATTTCATTATGACTGAGATCAAGATTTTGAAAGTTATTTGATGATAACCCACTGAACATCTGTCTTGTGATTTTTCTGAATTGGTTGTTGTTGATGTGTAGAGATTGAAGGTTGTTCAAATTTCTAAACGTATTTCCATTAAGAGACTGTAACTTATTGAAACCGATATTTAAGATCTGAAGGTAACGCAATGTTCCAAAATCTTCTATGGTTTCAATTTCATTATGACTGAGATCAAGATTTTGAAAGTTATTTGATGATAACCCGCTGAACATCTCTCTAGATATCTTTCTGAGTTGGTTGTTATTAAGATAAAGATAATCCAACCTATTTAGTCTTTTGAAAATGCTACCATTGAGTGATTGTAGCATATTGAAACCAAAATTTAAAGTTCGAACGGTAGACCGTAGTGCAAACTCATTAATGTAGGTTATTTTGTTGTGACTTAGATCAATACTTTGTAACTGTTGAAAATTGTTAAATGGATTTTTCAAAACAGCTTCAATACCGTTGTAAGTTAATACAAGTTTAACTAAACCATCTTTACTTCCCTCAAGATTGGCAAATGTGTTGCTGCCAATTTCAGAAATTTGTGTATTATTTATCTGGAAGTGTCGACAATAATTCATACGTTGTGGCAGAGCATTTATGAAAATTTCGATTGCGTTCATAGTTGTATTTGTGCAGGCTAATGATGTTAAGTAGTGCTTATAATTAAAATCACATATACATTGTTTTTCACATAAGATGTCGGAAAGCACATTTGGTGGATACGCAGTAATTAAAATCCATATTGGTGGTAGGATGATTCCACTCAACTTCATCTTCATCTAAAATAAATAATACTTAGCAATTACTTTGTTTTATTAATTAGGTAGAGTTGTATTATTTAATGGTTTGCATTTATTAAACACATTTCATAATGTGCGGTTTGAAATGCAAAACGTCTAATAGCATAAAAATCTGTATAATATTAGAAGTAAAATTTTTGAACGACATCTACATGCTAGTGGCGTAAATGTAAATAAAAAATGTTATAATTATGTATTGGGTACATGAACAACATGTCATCACTAAGCAAAAGACAAAATTCTAGTTTCTGTCAACTGACTATAACAGACTCGAAATTTAATGCAGATAATAAAATACAAAACCGGCAAAACACTTCGCTTAAACTTTTATATACTTCCAAATTTTGTTGTACTTCCAAAAGTAGTTTAAACTATAACGTTCTAATCTGAACACATACTCTAAGAGTAAAATACTAACTAACTAAAGGTAATAAGACGTATCACTCGTATATTGGTTTAACTCTATACAACTGCACTATCTTAAAGTCAAAAATTTCTAATTTTTACAAAGTTAAAGCCAGATATTAGAAAACAACATTAATTGGCCAATAAAGTAGAGCGATGCGTAATAGTAAGTCTCCGAAAAATTACTAAATCAAAATAACAAATTTAGAATGTTATTCTACTGTTATTGAGAAGCAATTTGGTTAAAATGCGAATTTTATCCTAGCTCGTTAATAATTTGTAAGAAAATAAGAAAAACACATGTGAAAAAATTAGGAAAATGTTTCATAACATTTAATATTTTTTTTCCTTCCATGGCACACTATTTTTAATTACACAAATTTAAGCAGTAATATATAACTAGCCGAACCCGTGGACTACGCCCCACGCTTTTGTTTTTAAATTCTTTCAAAAAAATAATAAATAAGCTATGTCGAGATGTAAGACATGTACAATATTTTATTATCCGAAACATTGTTTTATATTATACAAACATAACAAATAACTATATAACATAAAGATCATTAAAATAAATCTATTAACCTTATAATTCTTTTATTTCATTATACAGGATGTTAACTGTGGTGATCTCGCTTGTTTGAAGAGATACGACAATGGTTGAATTAGAGAAAAGTTATGGAATTTGATGCCCACTAATAATCTGAAAAGGAATTGGAGCTATCTTGCTTAGTTTCTGAATAAATTTTAAAAAAAACTGACATTTTGAATTTTTTGTTTTCGGCTATAACTCGCTTGTCACTTATATTGCGTATTTCTAGTTAAAGCATTATTAGGACATGCTAAATCTAAATTTTTGGTATCAGATTTAGTATAACTGTTACCATAGCTCAAATTTTCAACTTTTTTTTCTTACTGTCGGCATTTTACATTTTTTCATATTTGATTAGAGTTTTTAATTCTGATTTCAACGATGTGTCACACTTTGCATTTTGTTTAAGTTTTGAGATGATAAATGAGTTATAGCCGAAAACAAAAAATTCAAAATTTCAGGTTTTTTCCAGTTCTTTCAGAAACTAAGCAAGATAGGTCTAATATCTTTTTAGTTTATTAGTAGGCATAAGATTCCACAACTTTTCTCTAGTTTCACCATCGTCGTATCTCTTCAAATAAGCGGGATCCCCATAGTTAACTCACAATTTGATACATCCTGTATATAATATTATTAGTAAATGTACCTTTGTGTCCCTAAAAATTGGCCCTGTTAAATAGTGTTTCAATTTTAATGTTCACATTTGAAACGTATCCCAGTCTTATCGGAAGTTGTTTCCTTTTAAATTTAAATGACAATCCAGTATTGTAAATTCAGTCTGCATAAAAAAGTCGCGCTTTGCGTACATCCCTATAAGTGTGTTTATTCTATTACTATACTATTACTTACACTATTTTCATTGTTACTTATTTTAACAGGGTGGACGGGTAGTAATAATGTTTATTAGACTGCACAATTTTTACTTATTATTCGATATTGGTCTGCACAACCGAACAAAATATTACGAAACATGTATAGCACAGTCCGCTACCGCGGCGACAAATGCCGGCAACTCGGCCAACTGTGAAGGCCGCATTTGTTGCCCGTAGTCTGGAAACGCTGCTTTGTTCTCTGCGTATTTTTCGGCAATGAGGTATCAGCAGATTATGTTACAGTATCGCAAGCGAATATTGCGCACTCAGTACAGGGCCGGAGTTCCCAATAAGCGGCCTAGCGTGACAACAGTTTAAGGGTGTCAAAATTTCGAATTATATAAAACTTATAGTATGTTAAAAAAATGTTGATAAAACTGGGGCATGGAAAACTAAAATCAATTTTTTATATGCTGTATACCAATGAAATTGTTGTATGCTTGTATGTTTCTAATGTTACATAGATATTAATTTTGTATGTTATTAAACAATAAATTACTACAAGGAGAAGTTAAGCGTTTTATGTTTGCTCTATCGCTACGCCAAAGTGCGTGATTACCATGACAACGTATCCCCCACCGGCTTAATGTACTACCAGGACCATGCAGCTTATGGTCGGATAACTGTTTGCTCAAAAGCTTTTTGTGAGTATTTTTCAGATAACGAAAAGTCTGTGTTTTATTTGAACAAGTCTTTTAAAATACAAAATGTTTTCTTTAATGGTATCATGTGTTTTACTTTACCCGTCAATAGCAAAGTTTAATAATGAGAAAATACTCGAAAGTGCTGAAAGTTTTTAAAACGTATTGACTTTTTTCCTGATGATTTTACAGGGATTTTCTTGCAGAAAATTTTTTTACGGGGCTGTATTTTCTTGGTGTTTTTCTTTTTTTTTCATGGGTTTCTCTTTCGTCTCATTCCCGAGACCGACTTAGTGAGGGAACAATTGGAGCGGCGAGCGCCGGGTATATAATTGCAAAAAACAAATCGGGGGACGTAGCCCACTGGTTCTGCTAGTATTATTTATTTATATAATGTTAAAGTCGCTCCGCTATTTATTTTGATCGCTTTAAAATAAGGAGTGTTATGATTTATGAAGGAAAGTATTGATAAATTAAGTAAACGGTGTTTGAGCAAAAAACTTATAAACTTTAACACCTGTTCTTACTATTCTTGTTTCTTTTTTACACGCATTTTCTTTCTTACTCGCTCTTCGTTGCTTTTTATTTACGTCTTCCTCCTATTTAATAGCTCCACCCCCATCAAACGCGTGGCCGTATACAAACCGAGCCACAAACACGCACAGACTCAGCTGGGCTGTTTATTAATTATTTCTACATTTAAAAAGTGTATACAGGGTTAGGCAAAAGTACGGAACAATGCAAATATCTTTGATACGGCAACCGTCATTTTGATAAAAAATTTTACATGAAGGTTCCGATATACGGCGGATACAATGAAAGTATTTGGGGTTTAAAAGGACTTCCAGTTTCGCCGGAAATGATATCAATTTTTTTATTTTAAATAGAACACTCTGTATATTTTTTGATGTATAGATAGAACTCGTTTTTGCGAGTTCAGTGGTATAAGGTTTCATGCTTTTATTTTCAATAATTCTAGAGATATTGAACAATAATGTTTCATAATTGTTATCTAGCAGCTCATGAAAACAAAAGAATGTGAGAAGCTTAAACAGTTATGAAATGTTGTCAAATATGCTTGATTCGTGTTTTTCTTTTAATTGAACCATTTCTGATGTTAAATTCAGCAGTTTTAATTAATTTTGGTTAATCAATTGATTACTGCAACCACACTCCTCAATCTATAAAACATCAAACCAACACAACACAAATCAAGCATATTTGACAACTTTACAAAACTGTTTAGGCTTCTCACATTCTTCTGTTTTCATGAGCTGCTAGATAACAATTACAAAACATTATTGTTCAATATCTCTAAAATTATTAAAAATAAAGGATGTAACTTTATATCACTGAACTCGCAAAAAGAGTTCTATCGATATATCAAAAAATATACAGGGTGTTCTATTCCAAATAAAAAAATTGATATTGATATTTCCGGCTAAACTAGAAGTTTTTTTAAACCGCCAATACTTTCATTGTATCCGCCGTATATCGGAACCTTCATGTAAAAATTTTTGTCAAAATCGCGGTTGCCGTATTAGAGATATTTACATTGTTCCGTACTTTGGCCCAACCCTGTATATTGGTTTGTGCATTGTATTCTTTACTATACGTTAAATTTAATCTTCTAGATATACAATTCACTCGTATAACTTTGAAAACATTTCTTTGGTATTCTATTTCAAACCGGTGATCATTAAAATTGTTCGTCTACTCTTGCCACGAAAAAGAACAGATTTTAAGAAATAATTAAATAATTTTTAATAGGGTATGCTGTCTTTAATATTTTGAAGACAGAAACTAGAATTTGCTTAATGTTGTTTTGAGTTTTGTAAAGTTTAACTTTTGTAGCAATTCAATTACGATACCAAACAAAGTTGTAGCACTTAAATGATGTAGAAGAAGCAATTGTGTTAAACTTTATTTTTACGGAAATAAATACTTAGTTTTTGTTCAGACTTACCAGCTAGCACGAACAAAAACACCACAGGAATCTAGTGGAATAACAAATCTATCTTGCTCTTGCCAAACATACGTTAACAAAGTAATATCCCTTCCAGTGATTTGCTCTTATCAGAAGGAAGCAAGATAAACTAAGGTTGTTTATTTTTCTCTTTTATTTATTTTACAAAGTAGCCAACATAGCAAAATACGTTGTGCTGTTTTATTGCAGAAAATACAGATTAACAGGAAATTAAATCTAAAATCTTTAAACACCAGTGTTTTGTAAATTTTTTTTCAATGGAAGTTTGCTTGAAATTGATAATAAATGTTTAATTAAAGGGTGGGAATTTAATCCGGTCTCAAATATTTATGAATGTTTACTGTTCAAATTTCCTTGAAGTAACATTTTAAAGATGCGTTGATTAAAAACGAAAAGTATGTCCGTTTTTAGTGAGACAGATGATGACTATGCCGCGACAAAACTTTATTAAAGTGAAACTTCTTTGCCACACGAATGCAAGACGGAAGTAATGGGACGGCAGTAATGTGACGAAAGTGGCGTTGTCTAGCTGTTAACTAAAGCGATCAATGTTCAGTTGTGTCATCACACACAAAACAACTCTAAACGAGTGTAGTATGTTGCTTTGGTTATATAGCCACCCTACGAACATCACATGTAGTGAGAAATATGATTTATAATATATTATATTGACGATTGAATTACTTTTGAATAATGTTTTCTTTTACAGGAACACAAAATCAATCATTTTTAATTTAAATATTGACATTTGAAACATTAATAATATTTGTATATGAAAATAAATTAGAAATTGGTCTAATTTCCATTTAAATGAAGTAAATGCGGTAAAAGTCAATTCTTTCACAAAAAAATGTTTCTGCCTACAATTACATCATAGTGACATATTCTTGTTGAGTACGTTATTTGCTATACAAAGTAGCAATTTTCGACTTTTTTGACGTGCATCAAACTGTTTTATTTAAAAAAAATGGTCAGATTGCCAATTTTCAAATTAAGCGTTTTTTAACACATACAACGTAATATTTCGAGAAGTATTTGGAATATCGACTTATTTTTGTTTAAAACAGCTGCATTGGCGCGTTTAAGAACTCAATTTAGTTTCCGGAAAGAATTAATTTTTTGCCCAAAGAAATTGCAAATATAAGGTTTTGCTTTCGATATAGTGAACCTTTTACTAAACGCCAAACTTTTTTATTTGTTGATTTCCACATACAGAAAGCAGCGAATAAAATTAAGAATAAACCTTGGGAAATATTTTAATTCAAAAATTATATACCATATGGCCATGATTTTGATGGTACGAATTTGTAATCGAAAAGCGACGCACCCACTGCTATTATGCGCAGACTTGCGTTGAATTACTATGAATCTATTCATTTGGTGGCACGTTGTTATAGCGATTTCTATAGCAAATCATTTTTTTTTGAAGAAAATTTATAAACTTTGCCTTAAAACTTTTAGTTTCCTATTTAGAAGATATTAACAAAATATTAGAAATAGAAAAAAATCTACAAAACCATACAGGGTATTTCTAGCAGTGGGATTAGGAGAAAAAGTGTTGTGCTGTACCTATGGTTACTGAGAAGATAATGAGTAGAAAAATTTTAAATTTATTGTTAATGAATTTATTAATAAAATCTTAACTGACTTTCTGGACTAAACTATGATCTAAAAAACTGACTACGTTGTCTGAGTAGGAAATAAAGTTTGTAATTATTACGATGATTTTTTTCTATGCTGATTAATCTCTTAAATAAAAGCAAATATTAGAAATGTACTTATTTATTAAAATTAGTTCCTCCCGAATGAATATAAGTAAATAGCAAAAACCAAATTCGTAGCTAGAATTTTCTACTATTTCTTTCATTTTTAAAACGCAATCAAATAATTCATTATTTACGCTCTACGTTTTTTCATCCAGAAGTTATAGACAATGTATCTACTCTAGCAGTAATCAAGTTTCGAACGATTTGTTGGTTGATGTAAATATGTAGATTTCGACTTGATCTTCTTATTAACATAAATAGTACGTTTCATTTTGATTAATAACAAGGTAAAAAATATGTTATGTTTGAAGTTTTCCGGATAAAAAAAGTATATGAACTTAAACTCAAAACTTAAAAACAAAACAATTAAAACATTGTAAATTATCATAAAAACTTGAACTACAACATAAAAACAAAATAATAAAAAATTTTTACATTATCATTCTTCGCTGTATTGAGTATTCTTAGTCGGTGACATCACTAATATTTCCTGAGTAGAGATGTAGGTCAGATCATGCAAGCGACTCCACGCGCCAAGATAATGATTTTTAACTCAAATAACTTTTACATACAAATTGCATTGCAGCTGAGATTTCAAGAGGACAGATATCTCAAAATGTTGTTTTTACTTTCAGTGTTACATCTTTGAGGCTCAGGAGTAGGTTGCCCAAAACTAACAACCTACGAACTCAAATTTGTTGACTTTTGCCTTGGTATCTTTTTCAAATCCAATATATTGAAAACAATACACTGATTATTTTTAAACGTATTTTGTTTTGCTGCGTTGATTAGATAAAGGCCATAGTTGATTTGATTTTGGAGAAGAAGAAATCCGCAGAATAATAATATGCACTGAAATAGAATTTTCAAAATTAAAATTAAGGTTAATGATTTCGACTTTTAAGACTTTGCCGTTGCGTAAGGAAGCATTACCCATCACTGTGTTAAATTCAAACTTCCTATTTTATTTGAAAGTGTATTAAGACTTATGAAAAATATTGCTATGATATTTAGAGGTGTTTGATTTGACTGGGGTGTTGTGGTTGCTGGAAGGCAATTTTTGGAATGCTTGCTGCAGTTTAATTTATATTTGGAGATTTATGAAGACTTGTAATATTTTAATATTCTAACTTATAAACTCAGGGTTGTGTATTTTTGCCAGAATTCCTGTTATAAATTTTAATAATTGTTATTTTTCATATGGTTGTTTTTACTAAAAGAAAAGACAAACACAATAGATTGATACGAAGACTATTTATGTTAATTGTAATAATAATTTAATTCAGAATTGTTAAAAAAGGTTTAGTTTATAAAAAGTTTTAGAGTTACTTGTTTTGTGCGTCGACTAATGTCAGTTTGGATGTCAGTGTCAAAGTCAAAAACATATAAAAGGATACTCTTGGACATGGGGTTTATATGTTTGTTTTATAAAAATAAAGATCAAGGAAGGAAGACAAAAGAGAAGAAAAAAAAAAGAAATTTGTTTAATTAGTTACGGCTCGTCGATAAAAAAGGACTTGGATAATTTTGGGACTCCTGAAAGAAGAGAGCAAAGAACGAGTCCTATTGTATGAAAATAATATTTTCTAATAAGATAAAGTCGATAACAGAACATACAGAAGTATTTAGAATAATACTAAAAATATTCAAAAGTGTGGTAGGTAAATTAAATACTTGGACGCTACACTGGAGGATACGATATTTGAAGAAAATAATTAATAATAAAGTTTGTACTTGGATTCATGGAAATAAACAAATCAGAGAAGAAGAAATATTAAATACAACGTTTATCTAGTCAGAAACCACAACAGTGTTTGAGAAGAATTTAAGATAAGTGTTTATTTTTAAGAAAAGTAAAATCTAAAAATTATTGATTCCCCATAAATACAGATTCAAATTGACATTTAATAAAAAATATTTTTTTTGTAACGTTGATATTTGTTTGTGTATCTTTTTGAGTTTTATTTAGTAATATCATATATTCCCAAGTTAAATAACGACCCTGAGAAATTGTATAAAAGAGTCTCATAGCAAGTTTAAATTTAATTGTGTGAATTGCAGACATTTTAGGGATTGTATTCTAGTAATCACAAGACCAAGCATTTCATTGCAATATATTCTTTTTCCGGATGTAAATTTATTATGTCAGCAGAGAATATGTGTATGGCATTCGCCCAAAAAGGGGCAAAATCGGGTATAATATTTTGGCATAAATTTATCATTAGACTACGCAGATTAAAAAAAAAGTTAATGTATAACTGTTCATACCTTCTTTTTGAAGCTCAGCAGAAAAATGCGATTTATAAAATATGTTATTTCATTGCACTATAAGTCACAGTAATAGTAATTTTCCGCAATCTTTGATACTAGAATAATAAAATAAAAACGTTTTATAAACAAAAAAACATACTTAATCATATGTTGATTATTCATAATTATAACAACAAAAAATTATTTAAAACTTAAAACACGTCAAATTGTTGCTTGTTGAAGTAAATTCGTTGCATGCGCGCGCGCCGTCTTTAGTAACCAGTGACTATTTTATATTATAATTATTAAAAACGCCCATGTTTTTGTGTAATGTTTTTTAAATATATTCATTGGAATGTGTAGTATACAAAATAGTGGATTAGGTAAGAACTGACACATTCAAGTTTTTTATTAAAAGCAGAGAAACAGAAGTTTGTGTTTGATAAAGTAGAAACATTTTCGTTCATATTTTGTTGGTCATTTACGATACAATCTTGAAAAATTGTTTTAAAAAAATGGCATTTTGTTCTATTTAATTGATTATACTTACTTCCACAATACAAGAGAAACGTAGTTATCGAAAATATATATTTATTTAATTTACCCACAGTCTGTTTTAATACAAATACTTTCAAAATTAGGCTAAGGTACAAACTTCAACTAGATTACCAAAGACTAAAACCTTCTCTCTTGGGCAGCGTGGCGCGTATTTTCAAGGCAGTGGATAGGTAGCCGGTACCGGTGACGGTGTTCGTAGCCGGTATTCCCCTTCTATTACAAGAGCGGAACTACCGGTTACATAAAAGGGTACCGGTAGTACAAATATGACATCGTCTACACTTGCCTGCCTGACGACGCTGCACTTATCGCTAAAAACATCCCAGAAAGCATAACCAGGTCACTATGTACACCACAAGAAAATAAAGTATGTGACAAAACCACAGTATATTAACAAAACTAATTTAAAAAATATATTAAATAAATATATTTATGTAATCATCACTACACTTCGTATATTTAATTTGAATAGATTTGCATAGGTAATAGCACAAATGTTAAGAATTTTTTGGGAATAATTTGTCGTTTCCATGGAAATTGTTGCGCATAATTTCACGAAACAAAATCAGCTAAAAAATCCAAAGAGCCGTTATAGGCGAGTTGAATTTCAGGGTAATTTTTTTGTGAAACAGTTTCAATTTGCCATAATTTGTATGAAAAACAGTTGACATATTAGCGATTAAAAAAAATGTTTTTTTTAACACTGCTTGTAACTGCTTCTGTTGATTGAAAATATTCTGTTTAATACTTTATTGATAAAATATGAAATAATATACAGGCTGATAAACAAGGTAAATACATTATTATAATTGTTGACTTTCTTGTTATTGGAGTTGTTGAAAACATTTTCTATATACAACCAGCAGTAAAACTATGTTAATAATTATAAATATTAAAATACTTAATACAAGTAATATTATAGACAAATTAGATTTAAAATTTAAATTAATTTCTTTAAATATAGTAGCAGTCATAGAAATAACATCTCTAACATGCAGTTTTTGATTTATTGGTATAGTATTATTAAGATCAAAGTATTTTACGAAGTTGGGCTTATTTCCTGTCCAAGTGCAAAATATTCCATCAACATTTTCTTTTGTGTAACTTGGAGAAGTTTCATTGTGGATATAAGTTATTCCTTTCTCCCTAAACGTCTTTAGCATATAAATGAGAAACTCACATGTCCACTTATTGTTGCTTATTCGAATTTCAAGCAGGTTTGGTAGATACGTAAACAAATGTGTATAGTTAACATAAAACAAGTTGTTATTACTTAAATCTAAAA
Source organism: Ctenicera cuprea (assembly GCA_958336395.1). Taxonomy (NCBI): domain Eukaryota; kingdom Metazoa; phylum Arthropoda; class Insecta; order Coleoptera; family Elateridae; genus Ctenicera; species Ctenicera cuprea. Next base: position 14,880,211 of record OY284495.1, on the reverse strand, counting down.
GTTCCAATTTTCTCTGTGAATACAACATATTTGCATTTAATATAGAAAGCTTGTTATGGGATAAATTTAACAGTTTTAATTCTTGTGATTCAGCAAGACTGCTAAAACTGAATTTCGACAAGTGATTGTTCCCTAACTGTAAGTTTTCCAGTCGAACAAGATTTTTAAAAGTTTCTGCAGATATTTGCTTGATTTTGTTATCACTTACTAACAAGTTCTGAACATTAGTTAATCCACTTAGTGATTCTGAATCAAGTGCAGATAAGTGATTATGTGTTAAATCAAGAATGCGTAATTTGTGCAATTGAGCAAATGTATTAGCAACTATGCAGTTCAAGTCGTTCCAGCTCAGTTTTAAATTTTCCAAGGTCTTTAAGCCAGCGAAAGCTTCCGATTCTATTTTAGCAATTTTATTATTATTTAATGTTAAATTTATTAAATTTTCTACTCCGAAGAACGTATTTCTTGACAAAAAATGTAATCTGCTATTGTCTAACTGAAGATACGTTCTTCCATGCAGAATTTCCAATTTATTATTGCTTAAGTCCATTGCAGTTAAATTAGTCATTCCATTAAATGCACCTGGTTCTATGGATTTAATACCAATTTCAGTCAAATTTAGTACTTTTAAGCTACCCAAACCCAAAAATGTGTTGTTATCTAGAGTATGTATGTTATTTTTAAACAAATTCAGTGAAACTAATTTAGAAAGATTTGAGAAAGATGTTGGTTCTATTGTTGTTATACGGCTATTTTCTAAATTTAAATATTTTAATTTAATTAATCGTACAAACCAGTCCTTCGAAATAATTCTCAAGCGATTATTATTAAGGTAAAGACCTTTAAGCTTCTCCGTGTTTTGAAAGGCAAAATCTTCTATTGAGTTTATAATATTGTTACTTACATTTAACTCGACTAGATTTTCTAACTTGTTAAACATTGTTTTGGTAATAGTTTCTAATTTATTAAAGGTGATATTTAAGGTTTCTAAAGAATTCAATATTTCCATACCTTCTACAAATGCAATTTGGTTGTGACTTAAATCAATACCCTTCAATTGGTTGTTATTAATTAAGCCACTAAAGGTATCGTTTGATATCCTTTTAAGTTTATTGTTATTTAAATACAATTGTTGCAACTGTTCTAATGTTTCAAATATTGTTCCATTAACCAATTCCAACTTATTAAACCCAATATTTAGGACTTCCAAGGAATGTAATGACTCAAAACCATCTATGCTTATAATATCGTTGTGACTGAGATCAAGACTTTTCACAGTGTGTTGCCAGGAGCCGAATGTATCTCTTGTTATTTTTGTAAGGTAGTTGTTGTTCAAATAAAGATGTTCCAAAATCTCCATTTTTTCAAACATACTTCCATTGATGTATTTTAACTTATTAAATCCAAGTTTTAAAACTTGAAGCTTCTTCAGTTCACCTAAATCATAAACGCTGCTGATGTCGTTATGGCTAAGATCGAGTTTCCTTAGTAAACGTAGCATGGCAAAGGGTTGTCCGAAAACGGATTTTATGTGATTGCTGTTTAATACAAGCTGGAATACACTATTGCGCCTATCGTTAATAGCAGTGAATGTAGTGGAGTTAATTTCAGATATAAGTGTATAATGAAGTTCGAAACGAGTGCACAAAGACAACTTCTCGCCTATTTTATTTATGTAACTTGCAAAGTTCTCCACACTTGCATTTGTACACGATAATGACCTACTGCTACCGAAGTAATATCCACATGTACAATTCGCATAGCATTGCTCTTTATAGTCATGATTATGATGTATGTGGCAATTCACCAACAACGACATAAATAACACTTGTAAAATTTCTTCTTTTAATTTCATATTGACCTAAAACAAATAAGAATATTAAAGTAATAACTCATCGTTAATAATTCGTTAAGTAGTAATTTGAAGTATTAACTTGTCTGTTTACTTCCATTCAACATCATTGGACAGCTTCTGAACTGAGTGTATCTTACATTAATAACGGTCTGTCTACAAAAAAATACATTACGGCAGATTTTGACCAGCGTGCGTCACGTTGTAGCCATATTCAGAAAACAATTACAAAGCCAAAATCATTGTAATTTTAGTTGTCTGATTGTATCTAAGATGGAACGCACGCTATAGTCAAGACCTGCTCTCCCACAGAGAGCAGGTCTTCGATTTTCGCCATCGGGTCAAATGGTCATTGACCACCCAATGAAATAAGAAAAAATAAATAATTACTTTTTGTTGGAGTACATAACATATGATACACTGTAATATTTAAAAAATACTTTATAGTTAAATTTTGTATGAGATATATATGCGAGATCGTTTATTATAGAGCTGATGTTTGAGTATTTCGCGCGTATTAAATGGATCTATGCGAGGGTCATTTGACTGTGAGTCTCCAATTCAGCTATACGCCACCGAATAAAGCCGCTAGCTTAAAAGGCCTTCAAATCAATAAGAGCGAAATAGAAAGCTCATTGCGGTAAAATTCATATTACACAAGCTAAAAGAGGGTAGAAGTATCTGGTTATTAAAAACTTCAGGGTCACGAACCCACAACTTCCGAGAATTATGCTATCAGCTGTCCGTGATAAGCGCATGCCAATAGCCGCCTAATTTGCGGGATTCGCACTTACACGACGTAGTAGTGTGAAAACAGTTGTTGGTTGTGTAATCATAATTTAGTGGTGTTGTACGATGTCCGTGCAAAATAATTTTGGATTGTGAATGCCATGTAAGAAAATGCTTTCACTTGTTTCCACTGTCTGCTATTTTGTGATAATTCATTGTGTGATATTGACTGCAAACATTTAAAAACTAAAATTGAAACACATTTTTTTTATCGATAAACCACATGAAAAATTTTGTGCATTTTGACACACTGGCAATGTAGATCAATTTACAATAATTTTATTAGAGAGTGCTTATTAAAGACTTAAATAAAAATGTTGGAAAAAACAGATCATTTTGCCAACATAAAGGATGGGTTTAAAATATAAGGCTACCTAAAACTTGGGTAAGAACAAATTTTTTCAAAAAAAAATACTTTAAAATGCCTCCCAGTACACCACACCACGAGCCACCACTGTGCTCTAATTTATTTTTTTGTGGAGCATAAAAATGCTAACACAAAAAGTAAAGGTAACGTAAATTTTAACATAACGAACTACGACTTTTAATGGAAGTAAATAATTTTAAAATCTCTGTCTGTTTTTCTGTTAATTAATAAAAAATCACGCTTTACTAAGTTGAAGCATAATATTTGCACACATAATGAAACAAGTGATACGATTATTATCGATGAAACCGAGCTGCTGATTCAACGAGTGCGAATGCACGAGTTGAACTTGCTGCTCGGATTTGACGCTAATAAATCAACGATAATTAATCATAACGCGAGTTGTCTTTAATAAGGAAATATAATGAATTAAACATTATGGCTAACCAGAATTACTTTACTAAGTACAAAAGTAATTCTAACTAAAACTGGCCTTAATAAGAGAAACAATTACGAAACATAGTTGTCTGTATGTCGTTTCTGGCGAAAAATCTGCATACTAAATACTTGTTTATAAAATATCTATATATAACCTGACGTTTATAATTATAAGAAATCTGCCGAACAAACACAAGCCAATTTTTTTAATTTTGTATAATTTATCTGCATGTACAGATTAAATTGTAAGGAGAAACTATTAATAGTGGAATCCGTGAGCTATGCGCCCACTTTTTCTATTTTGTTTTAATAATAAATAAGCTGATACAGTAGGTAGCGTAGCGGACCGCGAATCGAAGTCCTAGTCTATATTCTATATATTTAATCCGGATCCCTTCTCCTGTCTCAACGTTTAGTGACCGTGTATTCGGTAACATGCTTTAGATATCGACACAGTTTAATTATTACCAGTGTGACTTTTTGCAAAACAAGTTGCAACTTACAACACTTTTTTGTGGACAATGTTTACTGTGTGGTACGTGCAACCGTATTTCCGAAAACCGACACCGGGAAGAAACATATAGGACTGCAAGTGGCAAGCGTAAGTTTATATTAGTTTTGCTATGATTTTTTAAGGTTTAATATTTGTGTACACATCTACACGGGTATAGATTAATTACAAAAATGATTAAAATCGGCTTAGTAAAACTCTGAGAATATACGTCGAAAGAAATGGCTATAAGTTTTAAATATCTACATGTTTGCGGGCTGTTGTTTAACTATTTACCAAGCACTTTACAAAACCTGTCAAAGTATGGCAGTTATATACATACCAGTAATGTTGTTTTTGGTTACTTCGATTTAATACTAAATATCATTATTCTCCTTAACTTTTGTTTCTGCTTATTGTACACCATAACCTCGCGCACAGTTGCGTTATATTCAGTAACTAAATGTTCTTAAACGATATTACACACATACGCCTTTATTAAATGTGACGCGCAGTGATAAATAAATGACACCTATTTCGTCTGTTTTAATGCGAGTGAATTGGGTAATGTTATATTAAATAACAAGAATCGAAAGGAAAGTCGATGCTACAAGATCTACGTAGTATAGTTATGTTCTTTTATTCAATTTTTTATACTTACGCTTACGGGGGGTCACCACTGTCAAAGTTATATGGCCTCCCATCTAACATGCACAAAAGTTCAGAAACACTCTTGCCCTGGCGGGGATTTGCATCGCAAACCTTCACGTTGCTCGGTCCAGAGAAACGACTGTGTACAAATGTTGTATAGCAGTTGTTGAGTTGATACACGTAATAGTTGTATATCACAACAAATGTTTGGAACTTCTTCTTTTTGAGGTCTTTGTCAAATTTTTTTTTAATAAAATAATCAGCAGTAGAATGATAATAATTGTAAATGACAAAATAATAATACACTATACATCGTCCGCCCAAACGTTGACTAAAGTAAAATAATTTTAATAAAAATTTTGAAAAAAGTTTTTTTAACTTGTCAAAAATCTGAAATATTTCAAAAATTTTGGTTAGCTAAGTTTCAAAATTTTAAAAATGTTTTATATTTTAAAACATTATAAAAACATTAGAATTTTTTTGGAAATGGAAATTTTATAATTTTCGGAAATGTTTAACATTTAAAATATGTTTGATAATTTACAAATTTTTGTAATCCTTGAAAATGTTTTGAAATACAAGAATTTTTTTAATTTAGAAAATTTTGAAATATTTTGAAAATAATAAAAATATTTAATATTTTTGAAATTTTCTAAAGATAGATGTTTTAGAATTTTAGAACCATCACAATTATTAACTTTTAATTAAATTAAAATTTTGAAATTTTTTTAAATTTTGAAAATATGTAAATTACGGTTATTTGCAAAATGTTTCATATTTTAAAATTGTTCGATAATTTTAAACAATTTTAAATATTTTGCTGATAATGTGGAAATTTTGAAAACTTTTGAAAACTTTGGAAATTTTAAAATTATTGGCAATTTAACAATTTAAAAAATTTTTGATAACTTTTTTGCATATTTTGATATAATAGAAATTTTTTAGTAATTGGAAAATTTTAGAAATATTTGAAATATTTTGAAAATTTTGTACAAAAATGGTTAAACGCATAAAAAAATGTTTGGAACAAAATTTGTCACAAATTTTATGCTCTACAATTTTTATAATAAATATTAACATCATTGGAGCTATAGAAACCTAGATAATCGCGAAAAACCGATTTTTGTGACCTTTGACCTTGAATAACTTACGACGCAGACACGAGATTTTATGAGACTTTCGAGACAACTTTTAGAACGCCAAAATGAAGGTGTATACGAGTTTCCAGCTTATTATCTTTCATTCCGAAGTGAAACCCCTAATATGACTGGACTAAAGTTTTGTTCATAACACAAAAATAAAATAAAAATACAACACATTAATTCTGCACTTAAGTAAAGTTGGTGTATTATAATATAATTATTAATTAATTCCAGCATAAATGTATACACAAATACATAACAATATAAATGTTAAAAATGTAACACTAGTTCTATTTTCTCATAATATTGTATTACTTGTTAACATCATGAATATACAAAAATATGCAAACATTAGAATGCTGCATAGCATTACCAGTACTTTAAATTATTTATTAAAATATTTGTAATAGCATTCCTATTGAATGGAAATATAAAAGATACAAGCATAATAATAGAACGGTAAACTTGAGTTACAGAAGCGGCAATTCTCAATACAGCAGTAGCTTTTATGTAACTGATTTCAGATCTACGATAAAGCATTTAATAATGCTATATCAGAACGAGAATTAAGGCCCCGTCTTGCCTTCTCAAGATATTTCTTGTATACAATAAAAATTATTAAAGCGCAAATTATAACGCATGATAAAAGTATGAAAACATCAATTATATACAAACTGGAACTAGAAGTACTATGATTACTTGGGGCAGTGTTGATTTTACCTGATTTTTTTTGAAAATATGTAACTTACGGTTATTTGCAAAATGTTTCATATTTTAAAATTGTTCGATAATTTTAAAAAATTTTAAATATTTTGCTGATAATGTGGAAATTTTGAAAACTTTTGAAAACTTTGGAAATTTTAAAATTATTGGCAATTTAACAATTTAAAAAATTTTTGATAACTTTTTTGCATATTTTGAAATAATAGAAATTTTTTAGCAATTGGGAAATTTTAGAAATATTTGAAATATTTTGAAAATTTTGTACAATTTAAAACTTTTTATAAAACTTTGATAATTTTGAAATATTTTTGAAAATAATGCAAATGTTTTTGAAATGTTTGTAATTTTTACAATTTTTAAATTGTGTTTTATTTTACAATATGTAATAAATACGCCATTTGTATTATTAGAACATGTTTTCTTTAATAACAATAAGTAATTTCTGTTTATAGATATGCACTAAAATACAGACACAACTATAATACATTTTTTTAATTATTACTGTTATTATACACTGTGTCTATAAAGTAACCCCCCCCCCCCCCCAACTAACTTTTGAACGACTTGATATTTTTCAACAAAATTTGGTATGCTATAATGGGAAATTAAATACTATTTTTCAGCCAATATTAAAATTTTGTATCATCCAAAATGGCAACTGGGCGCCATTTTGAATTTTTTTAATGGAAAGGAGGGTCGAGTGGCACGTCATTGGAAAGGTCTTTTAGTTCTGCGTCTGATCCTAGAGTTTCAAAGAAAAATATTTAGCCATAACAAAATGACAACGTTTGAAGATAAAGAAGCCTATTTGAAAAAACTAAGAATTAAAACAAAAAGAAATTACATTAAGTGTTCGAAATGTTTACCAATCACTTCTTGGCACATAAAAAGTCGGTTATGAAATTCCTGCCTTACGTTTTCATAAGTTTTTGGAGTGATATTTCTGTAACCTTTTGTAATGCGCTGCTCCAGTTTTTCAATTTTATTGTTTCTGGGCGGGTTCTGTACACTTTCAATTTCAGATATCCCCATAGAAAAAAATCTAAGGGGGTTACATCTGGAGAGCGAGCCAGCTATTCTACAGGCCCCGCCTACAAATCTATCTTTCAAGAAAATGTCCGTTAAAAAAGTCAGAAACAGGCCTATAATAATAAGGCGGCGCACCGTCTTGTTGGAACAGAACGTTTTCAATATTACTTTCCAGCCACCTGAGATATTTCTGGGAATATTTTGTCCTGCAAATGAAAAACTGGACTACTGAATAAAAAAAATCAAAACAATTTTGAATTGAGTGAGTCCATTTGTTTAAAATCCACCATTTTGTTATGGCTGAATATTTTTCATTGAAACTCTAGGATCAGACGCAGAACTAAAAGACCTTTCAAATGAGGTGTCACTCGACCCCCCTTTCTATTTAAAAAAAATTTCAAAATGGCGCCATTTTGAATGATACAAAATTTAGTTTTTGGCTGAAAAATAGTATTTCTTTTCCCATTAAAGCACACCAAATCTTGTAGTAAAATATCAAGTCGTTCAAAAGTTAGTTGGGGGGAGGGGGGGTTACTTTATAGACAGACGGTATGTGCATTTATCACTTCTATCTCGGAATACTTTCGTATATAGCAATTAACTATAATATATAAATATCCTACGTAAGTGAAAAAAAAGAACAAATATACACATAGAATGCTGAAGGTATTTTTTGATTAAATTGCTGTTGATTGCTGCGATTATTTTCATGCTCATGTTTTAGTCATTCCAAGATAGAAATCTTGGGTTATATTTTTACATGATTAGATGTTTTTTCTTGTTTTATTGTTTCAGTACATAATATTCCTTCAATGTTTTCTTTCGTAAACTGTGCAAGTGCAGCTCTATTAAATAAATAATTGATTTTTGCTATCTTGAACGTTTTAAGCATATGCATAAGCATATCACAATCCCACTGATTATTATGAACGCTAATAAATTTCAAATTTGGAACAAATAATATTATCGATGTGTAATTTATATAAGAAAAATGATTATTGTCCAAATGCAAAACTTCTAAACCTGCTAGTGGATACAGCACAGTTTCAGCTAAAACAGCTAAACTGTTATTTGACAAATTTAAAACCTTCAAGTTTTCAAGATTGGAGAAACTACCAGTTCTAAATTCTGAAAGGCGGTTGTTTCCTAATTGCAAGTATTTTAGTAATGGAAAATTTTGTAAAGTGCCCAGAGGTAGTTTATTAATTTTATTATTATCCATCAGCAGATTTTGAAGGTTTGATAATCCAACAAATGATTCCGGATTTATTGTTGATATTATATTGTTGCTTAGATCAAGAGTTTCCAGTTGTTGTAAATTCTTAAACATACCAGCAACAATATTTTCTAAATTATTAGAATTTAATTTTAATATGTTCAAGTTATTCAATCCCACGAAAGTGTTTATTTCTATATTTCTCAGTTGGTTGTTGTTGAGGTAGAGGTATTGCAACCCAATAAGCTTTTGAAACATGCTCCCATTGACTGATTTTAACATATTAAAACCAAGATTTAAAGTCTTTATCAGTTGTGGATTGTTCACTTGGTTTAGGCCAATGTAGCTTATTTTATTATGACTCAAATCAACATTTTTTAAATTAGGAAAACTGTAAAATGACATTTCCGAAATAGCTTCAATACCACAGTTAGTTATAGCAAGTTCAACTAAATTACTCCTATAACCCTTAATGGCAAATGTGATCCTGTTAATTTCAGAAATTAGTGTACTGCTTATTACGAAGTGGCTACAGAAATCCATGTAGTTTGGCAGACCATTTATGAAGTTTTCAATAATTTGCAATGGTGTATTCGTACAGGTTAATGATGTTAAATCCTGATCAGGATCAAAAGTGCACACACAATGCTCGTCATCACACAAGGTTGCGGAAAGACTATTTTTCGTATTTGTAATCATTAAGATCCATATTGAGGGTAGAATTACTTGACATGGCTTCATCTTCACCTAAAATAGACAATTTCTAATAATTATTTTGTTTTGTTAATCAAGAAGGGTAGGTTTATTCAACAGTTTGTATTTCTTTCTTTTATGAGGGGGGAAATTTAGTATAGGTACAGCTTTTAATAGTTTCAAAATTTGTTTAACTTTGAAAATTAAATTTAACATTATTTTGTTACACCGTCTGTCTATAAAGTAACCCCCCCGCCCCCAACTAACTTTTGAACGCCTTGATATTTTACCACAGTATTTGGTGTGCTTTAATGGGAAATTAAATACTATTTTTAACCCAAAAATTAAATTTTGTATCATTCAGAATGGCAGCTGAGCGCCATTTAAAATTTTTTTTTTAATAGAAACGGGGTCGAGTGATACCTCATTTGAAGGGTCTTTGAGTTCTGCGTCTGATCCTAAAGTTTCAAAGAAAAATATTTAGTTATAACAAAACGGCGGATTTTAAACAAATGAACTCACTCAATTCAAAATTGTTTTGATTTTTTTTATCCAGTAGTCCACTTTTTTATTTACAGGACAAAATTTTGACAGAAATATCTCAGATGGCTGGAAATAATATTGAAAACGTTATGTTCCAACAAGACGGTGTGCCGCCTCATTATTATAGGTCTGTAGTCCAGTCATTTAAGCAAAAAAATGGGGTCAACTTCGGAATGAGAGATAATAAGCTGGAAACTCGTATACACCTTCATTTTGGCGTTCTAAAAGTTGTCTCAAAAGTCTCATAAAATCTCGTGTCTGCGTCGTAAGTTATTCAAGGTCAAAGGTCACAAAAATCGGTTTTTCGCGATTATCTAGGTTTCTATAGCTCCAATGATGTTAACATCTATTATAAAAATTGTAGAGCATAAAATTTGTGACAAAATTTGTGCCAAACATTTTTTTATGCGCTTAACCGTTTTTGAGATAGAGGGCGCTTCTTAACATTTCCGAAAATTGGTCTAGGACGTTTCTACGCCGCCGCGCCGGTTCTTCGCCGCCAGTTCATCGCCGTCGTTTCTACACCGGCCGGTTCTAGACTGGCCGTCTCTACGCCCACCGTTTTTACACCAGAAATTTTATTTTATTAACAGGCAAAAAATTCCCGAAAAGAAATAGGCATCTTGCAACAATCCGCGATACAATGCTGATGATGGTATTCGAAGAATTGTCTTAGATTATGGAAACAGGGAATCTTTAGATTATTTACGTGGCCTAGCACACAATTACCAAATGACTCAATAATTTTATTTTTCCCTTTTCATTTTGTGTAAATGTATGTATTTCTTAAATTAAGCAATAAATTTTTAATAAGTAACACTTATTAAATTTCTTCGTTTTATTTGCTTTTCAAGTTTTATTTATCTCTTATTCTTGTTTTAGAGATTTAAGCCTTTTAACATTAACGCGAAAATTATATTTGAATGAGCTGGCGTAGAATCAGCCGGCACAGAACCGCCTTGGCGTAGAAACGGCGGCGATGAACTGGTGGCGATGAACTGGCGGCGAAGAACCGGCGGCGTAGAAACGTCCCATTCCCTCCGAAAATTGATTTTATAGGGATTAGGGTGCACTAGGGATAGCTTTTTTTGATCTATAATGTCTTTTATAAAAGAGAATGAAGTGGATGTTGTTAGTGTTATTAATGGTAGAGTTATTTTCACGTTCCAAAAAATTCTAACTCTTTTAATATATAAAGTAGTTTATTTCAATCATTGTTACATATTCGTTATTAGTTTGTTACAATTTAACACAAAACACACAAATTTAAATGTCAAACTAAAGTTTTGGATAATATCTATATAAATAAAAATCAATTGCCGCATGTTTGGTACATCATCACTTGAGAATGGCTCGACCGATTTGGCTAATTTTTTTTGTTGTGTTCGTCATTGTCAGGACAAGGTTTGTATGAAAGAAAATTTTGGGAAAATGCACCGGAAAAGTCGGAAAATTCGGAAAATCCAAAAGATGGTTTTGTATGTTTTCGTTTTTGAATGGCTTTTCGAAGAGAAAAATGGAAAAATCGAAGTGGAAAACTCGGAAAACTCAAAATTAGGAAAGATCGAAATTTTCTTCTTCTTTTTTTTGGATAGAAAAACCGGAATGGAATGAACTACGCGTGGTGCGTAGTCCACGGATTCAGCTAGTAGCTAATAAATTATCCACTAGCACATATGTCTTACGTAATTTGTCTAATATTGTATCGCAAACTGTTTCACGAACGGCCTACTTTGCCATCTTCCACAGCCATTTGCAATATGGTTTAGTGTTGTGGGGGCACTCGGCCTCTGGTCAAAGAATATTTAAACTGGAAAGGCGAGCCGTTATAGAATTGTGGCTAACGTCGGCTATGGGGAAGATGTTAAACAATCTTTTATTTCATTAGGGATTCTAACGTTGCCCTGCCAATACATATACTATTGCCTTGTGAACACAAAAATAAACCAAAATGACCTGCCTACGCATGTTGACATAACAAAACATAACACGCAGGCGCGTTTTTAAGCTATGCAGCGGTTCGGTGCAAGTCATGCAGGGGCCCGCACTCCGCAGCGAAGTGACCTGCAGCAAACAATGCAAAATTTACCGAAAATTTATTTTTCTCTTAAAACAAACAAAATTAAACAGACAAAAAAATAAAGATTTAAAAAAATGTTGATAAGCGAACTAACTTTAGCGCCGCCCGTACCTACGTAACTAACGCCTTGAGTCTGCAGCGGGCTTGTACCGGCTAGATTAGATGCAAATTTCCATTACTTCTTGACGCGAGAATATTTAAAACGTAAAAAGTATGGGAAAGTACCAGCGACCTGTTTCGCCCATTTTTGTTTTTTACCAAATGTCGCACGCACGCTTTTCTGCGCCGGATTGGTGTTTGTACTTTGATTGTTATATTTTGTTGTCAGTAAAAGCCTTTTTATATCATTTAAATTAAGTTTAATTGATAAAGCATAACGAATTACAAATTAAAGTTAGTAAGCTACAGAACGAATACAGTGTTGACCCTGCAACCGTCGCCAACGATCTCCCTAAAAATCAGTCTATAACCAATTTTGTTTTCTTGTTTACAACGGTTACGAGTCACACATGTTTGGACATAAATCTCAGCTCACTACCCTAATAAACAAGTCAAAATGAATGCGTTTTCTTAAAACACTAACAATACCCTTTCAATAAAATATATTTTAGAAAGTAGTTTTCTTAAAATACTAACATGATTTATTAAAAAAAAAACAAATATTGCAATTAGACAAATAAAACGATAAATGAAAATATTTTTACCATTGAGAAATATCAGAAATCGGAAATGAGCTCTGTTGGGTCAGCTTCGATATTGCTTCATAGTCATAAGAATCATATTACCACGAAGGAATGAGATCGCCGGCCGGGCTCTAAAATATTCCGGCAGGAGAAGTTAGTTATGTAAAAGCTACGTTGTTAGCAACACGCGTATTATTATGTGAATTAATTCCTGTAACTTTACAAGTTAATATAATTATTGAATGTTTTGGGATTGTTTTCTTACAGCTCAAACTTTAATTTTAGGTAATTATTGCACTGGCACTCATACAATATTATAGATATAATACACTAATAGAGAGATGTTACTTATTTGAGAATAAAAAACTGAAATGATTCCAGTCAATAATAAAATTATTTAAGTATTTCTTACTACCACTCTAATAATTCTCAGATTCTCAGGTTTTGTTTATTGAATACTTTGACTTTGTGGCGGATCGGCAGAAAGGGTCAAAGGTGCACGTGCGTGGGCCAGTTCCAGTTCCAGGAACCGAATTTATTAATACCGGGTGATCGTAAAAAAATGATTCAGAGCAGGCCATGACTGAAGTGTTAAAGTTGGCAATACTTAATATAAGCCAATTGTCAAATGTTGACTGCTGTAAAAAATTTTGGTTAGATACATTTAACTTAATGTAACTAACAAAAAATCATTACAGCTGTCAACATTTGACAATTGGCTTGTATTAAGTATTGCCAACTTGAACACTTCGGTCATGGCCTGCTCTGAATCATTTTTTTTACGATCACCCTGTATTAATTTCTAAATAATGAATGAAAAAATGAGTGCTTTGCACTTTGCTAATCAAGTCGGCGGTATTACATTCCCATGTAAGGGTATTATTTTACATTATTTGGAGATAAACATTTAAACTTAAAATAATACTTTTTACTATTTTAGTCTTGCTTAGAAATAAATATTTTTTATATGGATAAAGATTTTGTTTTCTAATACACGACCACAGGGGCCCGCCCGCCAGCCTTCGGGCCCGTCGGTGCAACGCACCGATTGCACCGACGTTAAATGCGTCCCTGATAACACGCGTAACATAAATAATATTTATCCACGCTTTCATAGAATTAACAAAAGCAGAATGGATGTGTCCTATTACGGTTCAAAATTCTTTAATATGCTGACGCTTAATGTAAAGCAATTACCACTTAATAAATTTAAAATTAAGATAAAAAATTATTTTTTAAATCATGCTTTCTACCACTTAAATGAGTTTGCTCTCAAATTAATTTATAAAAGCACCAATATATAGATTACACTGTATTTACTATAATACTATATCCTATTGACTTATGTAAGATTTTATGTAATCACAAACATCAATAAATTATCTTATCTTATCTTTTACACCACCACAGTACCTGAATACATAATATATTAATTAATTTCAACGAAATTTTAAGCAGTAATAAACAATAATATAAAATATAAAAAAATGTGTTTTTTAAATATTATTTCAATAAATGCTTAACAATAAGAATGTGCTAATAAAAAGAAACATTAGAATGTAATTAGAATTAAAACAGCAAAAATCTACTAGATAATATTTAAATTTAAATTAATTTACTACAGTCAGTATAACATACAGTGTGTTCTTGAATGGAAGTTTCTATTGTTTACTTATTGCTGTAAACGGTAAATGAAATCAAACAACTTTAATTTAGTTACTAAATTAATAACATCCTTGTAAGTATGAAAAATAAGTTTAACTTTAATGCCGATAATGCAATATTGATCTTATATTTAAGATAAAGCATTTAATAATTCTATTTCAGAACGAGAGCTAACGCTGGGTTTTAAGTTTCGAAAATATATTTTGTATACAACGAACAAAATTGCTATGCACATTGTTACACTTGACAAAAGAGATAGTATAGAAATGGTGTATAAACTAAAATTATTAGTAGAATTTATGTTTTTTGGATCAGTATTCGTAATTTTAGTTGAATTGCCAATTGCCTCATAAAATTGTTCTAGCGTAATGTACTTGCTTGAATTATCATTTGCAATGTCTTGTCTTTGACTAAATTTGCCTTTTCCAAAGTTTTCAGTATATTTAGCAGTATTAAGTGAAAGTAGATCTATACTATTTTTAAGAGCATTTAATAAAATAGTTGACTCGTTAGAGAACGAATGAATTTGTAGCGGAAATATATTAGATCTTATGCTATCAGCTTTGTTCATTGACTGAGAACTATTGTGTTTTGAAAATTTTATCTTGTCTTCTGTTGGATGGTCAGTGCAATATATTCCATCAACATTTTCTTCTGTGTATCGTGTAGTTGCGTTAAATAAATAATTTACTTTTCTTGCTCTAAATGTTTTGAGCATGTGCGTTAGTAGTTGGCAAGTCCAGTTGTTATCGTTGATGCTAATAAAGTGCAGATTCGGAAGATGTAGTAACAATGATGTATAATTTATGTATGAGAAGTTGTTGTTATTTAAATCCAACAAATCTAAGTTTCTTAACGGATACAGTACAGTTTCGTTTAATGTAGAAAACTGATTATGTGACAGATTTAAAAACTCCAATTCCCCCAAATTGGAAAAACTTCCGGTTTTGAATTGCGATAAATAATTATTTCCAAGTTGTAAATTGTTCAAGCGGGGAAAGTTTTTAAACGTACCTAAAGGTACGTTTTTGATAAAATTGTTATTTAGCAATAAATGTTGAAGGTTTGTTAAACCAGCAAATGATTCAGGACTAAGAACAGATATTTTATTATCTGTCAAATCAACCACTGTTAGCATGTGTAGATCAAAAAATGATTTTTCCTGCACAATTTTTAAGTTGTTTGCACGTAGGTTTAATGATATTAACTGCGACATGGAATTAAAAGCTCCAGGTTGAATGCGGTAAATATTGCGTTTTGTAAGATTAAGTAATCCCAAACTGTGAAGACCAGCAAACGTATTATTTTCCAAAGTGTTAAGGTCACTTCCACTTAAGTCAATCGATGTCAAATTGTTTAGATCTAAAAATGCTTCAGGTGTAATTGACTTTAATGGATTTTCCTGCAAATATAAACGCTGAAGTTTAAATAACCCATTAAACGTTTGTCTTAGTAAAGTTTCAAGCTTGTTTCCACTTAAGTCTAATATAGTTAGTCGATTCATTGAATTAAACGTTCCAGGTTGTATATTTTGAATGTTGAGATTAGTTAGATTAAGTAATCCCAATTTATGCAGACCTGCAAATGTGTTGTTTTTCAAAGTATCGAGGCTGCTTCCAGTTAAATTAATAAGAATAAGATTGTTGAGATCTAGGAATGCTTTTGGAAATATTGATTTCATCGGATTATCTTGTGAATACAAATTGTTTAGGTTGTGTAATCCCGTAAACATGCTTGTTGATACAACCTGCAGTTGATTATTATTCAGTTGCAAGTGGCGCAAATTTTTTAAAGTTTGAAAAGCTCCGTCTTCCGTTGAATGTAAATGATTGTTATTTAAATATAGTTCTTCCAGATTCTGTAAATTTCCCAACGTAGTTCCGTTAATGTATTCTAGTTTATTGAAAGCCAGGTTTAAAATCTGGAGGTTGCCTAATTCTCTAAATATATTTGTTGATACAACCTGCAGTTGATTATTATTCAGTTGCAAATGACGTAACTTCTTTAAAGTTTGAAAAGCTCCGTCTTCTATGATACTTAAAAAATTATCATTTAAATACAATTCTTGTAGATTTTGTAAGCTATTGAATACTGTGCTTTTGATGTGCTGTAATTTATTAAAAGCTATATTTAGAATTCTAAGTTTGTTCAGATTGCCTAAAAAATCTGTGGCTGTGATTTCGTTGTGTTGAAGGTTTAATTTTGTTATTACTGACTGATCATTAAAAGTATCATTGGCTACGATTTGTATGTGACTGTTAATCAATGTAAGCTCGTATAAATTACATGGAAGCATGTTTCTTTCTAACGAATAGACTTGAGAAAAATCAATATTAAAACTTTTGCATATGTAATAACCGCAGCTGTTGGCATTTATAGGGCATCGTGAAAAAGTTTCAATTGTAAGATTTGCACACATTAGTTTGTATGTACGGCAATAGCTGTCAGACTCGAAGGTATCACCAGAAAATATCCAATGAAATTCATTAGCAGCTATTTCTTGCAAGTTAAGCAATAGTAAGGTGTATAACGTTCCGAACGAAGTTTTCCAAAGTATCATCATTATCTAAAACAATAATAATGTTTTACTTAAGATATGTCGAATTACTGCTACTAAAGGCAAACAGGTAAATGCATTGGAAAATAAGCAGTTATTAAATTCAAAATAGGATCCGTTCCTAATAGTTATTTATTGTATGAGTGGATTATGAGGCAAATAAAACTCGCGAAAAAGTTTAGGCACGAGGCCGCAAGGCCGATTGTTTAAATTTTCAAGAGTTTTATTTGCAGGTAATCCACAAATGCAATACAAATTTTTATCCACAACTTACAATATTGTAGAGGCATAAGTATGTGGATCACTAATACCGACATTGATCATTTTGAAACATCAAAATTAAATTATATGAAAGATCAGAGTAGCAAGTTGTCACTAATCAACACTGTCAAAATTGTCATAATGATAAATTAAACGGCTTAAACCACATAAATACAAATAATATCAATGTGAATGTGAGTAAAACCGGCAATATTATCTCTTTTAATGTGAATATAAATGTAAATGTTAACAAGGAAGTTTAAACATAGTTTGATTTTGTTACGTGTCTTATGGCTTAATTATAAGACCCATGTGTTTTATTAATACCATAAGACGTTTCTCAACAGTAGAATTATGCCTCCATAATATGTAAGTTGTGGATAAAATAATAAATAGTATCTAAGTTATAGTAATTGATGATATAAATTTTTATAATCTACAAAAGTACTGGTCGTATGAAATTCCATTTTGTAGTAAGTGTTTATGAAAAAAAGTGATTTCAAAATTACAGACAAATTAAAAAAAATGTAATATGAACACAAATGGCTTAGAAAAAAGAAGAGATTTGTAGTACCACTGCTGGCGGCATTGCTATGTAAGGCATTGTATCTCATAATAAATTTGAAAATTGGCACATGTTAAGATTGTGACGTTGCAAACTGTATTTTTAAAAACTATTAGTTTTCATATACAGGGTGTTTTGTTTTCAAAATTTTGCTTTTTGTATTGCTTATCTTTATACCAAACTATTGCAAATTTTATTGATTTTTTTTAAGTAGCTCCAGAAATTTTTATGTGTCGTACATATACTGGCAGACATTTTTCAACAACTGAAAGTAGAGGACAGTAAAATATTGAAATACAAAACATTTTTTATATTTTCTATTCGATAGTTTACGAGATACTACTATCATTTAAGTAACCTAGAATTGGCTATGTTCGTAACTTCTCTCGACTTCCATTCTTAAAAGTGTACAGCAATTTAAATCAGGTCATTTGGACGTTTAAAAAAATTAGTTGTTTCGCATAACTGCGAAGGGGTTTAATTTTTAGATTCTCATAATTTAGTATTATTTATTTGCACATTTATTAAATCGTCGCTTATCATCCCACACTCCCCCTACCATCGCTTGTTTGCTTTTTCAAAAATTTTGGATGTCGGCTTCAAAATCGGTATGAGCATGTTAAATGAAAATAGGAACAACTGTCTATTGAGAAAACATCACTGAGGTCGTTTACTTGAACAGTTTAATTGAGTACATGCCAAAAACAGGGCTATCCCCAATTTATGAAATCGATTTTAAGATTGGTGTAACTAAAAAACACAAAATATCATAAAACTACTCTACTGTTTCAAAAAAAAAGGGGGGTGCCTACTTCAAAATAGATGCGCTCGGAAAAGTACCTTAGATTCGTATTCTACGCATGTCGAATCCGCGTAAGCAAAAACAGAATTGTTGAATTTTTAAATAACATCCGGTATAAAATATATTTGAAATTTTTCCCGAATTTTCATAAAATTGTCGAAGTTTTCGAAATGTATTATAAATTTCTTTAAATTACAATTAATGCGAGGAAGGTCCCGTGGCGATTTCTCGACAGCTTTTTACTTTCCCATACTTTCGGTATAGAGAAGTATCGATTGCATGAAAATTTATGAAATCTAGATTTTAACTGAAATACACGTGATTTAAAAAAATGTATGACTGTGTGTGATTGGGTGGATGGGTGGATGCGTGTGTGGGTGGGTGTGTAAGTGTGTGACGCCTCTACAGGCGAAAGTACTGGGCCGATTTTGATGAAATTTTGAATCAGGAGGTATGTAGAAAATTGTAGTTCTAGTTAAGCTTTTCAAAAAAACCGAAACCGGAAACAGAAATTAAACATGTTTTTTGGCAGCGTCTTTTTCTAAAATTAAATTTTACAAATTTGACTGCGGGATCTGAGAGAAGAACTTAAGCACAATTTTTTTATGGAACTTTCTAGCTTCAAAATTGGCGACCGCTACAACTTTTTGAACATCTCGACTTTAACGCTCATTTACTCAAAAAGTAGTTGTCTAATCGGGATCAGCTAACTGGTTTAAGAGCCCCTCGGGGGTAGTATACGATGAAGTAAAATTAATTCCGAAATCCGAAAACGATCGCAATGGCGCTGCTACAAAATTTAGAAAATTTTCAAAAATTTTTTTAAAAACACGTTGTTTAAACTTTCTAAGCCAATAGAACTTGCAGTAAACTACAAATTTATTTTTTATTAATTTCCCAAATTTTACTCTAAGCCTTCTAGGAATTTTTGAAAAATTTGAAATTGATAAATTGTTTATTCAAATACTCAAACGCCGATCATTATAAATTTTTATCAGTTCAATAGATTATTAAAATTAATTTATTAAGATCCGCGAGAATTTTCAACCATTTTAAAATTAAGGAAAAAAACGATACTTTTTAGTATCGTTTTCTGGCATTTACGTGATTTTAATTACGCCTGTCAAATAGTTCTAGTTAAAAAATATATTTTTCATTTTTTGCATACTTTTGATAACTTCTCAAATAAAGCTAATATAGCTATTTTGTCCAATACGAAGCGGAACTTGTAATTCGCCGAAAGGCGGCGGGCGCTTATCTTGGTTTCGTACAGTTAGTCGCTGCTTCTACGGGTAGAATTACGGTAAGGAAACCAATTGAACAGGCTATCGCAAATTTAAATTTTCGCTGCTTGTTTTCTTAGAAATCTAATATTCGGTGAACTGTACAACGTTATAATTGCAATCTTTTACACTTTTGTAAATACGGCAAGTATTAATATCTAGTATGGGAAAGTCCACTTGAAATCCACACTTCGGCTTTTTTAGAATGTTTTCTTAGCGTAATAAGGTAATTAAAATCAATATCAATAATTACAACTTTCTTAATATGTCAGTAGATTTATTTCAATTATTATTACATGTAGATTAAATAGAATACGTATATTCGTTTGAAATTGTTAAAATATAACACAAAAATCAAGTTTTAAATGCAAAAATTTCGTTTTAGATTCATAAGACTGGTTTTTAGATGTGTGTAGTAATTTATTTATTAATTTCAGTACAATTTTATACAACAGCAGATAATAAAATAAAAATAAATAAGGGAAATGTTTCATTTGGTCAAATTTTGTATTACCGTATTAATGAACATTATACTGGGTGTTGCACGATGACCGCTCACAAAGAATAACTTTTTTATTTGTACAGATCTCGAAAAACATTATTAATATTATTTGTATGATTGATTTGGTCCTATCTCCCTACACCACTAATAATTTTATAGCACTTTTGATTTAACCGAAAATTCCTCAGTTTTTATTTTTTTAATTGGCTCTGTACACTTTTGATGTTGGAAATCGATGACATTTTTTCTCGTTTTTTCAGTCACGTAGAACTTTAATATGCTTACATTGGAAAATTTATGAGAAAAACGCAGTTTTCTTAAAGAGGAAAAATATAGCATTCCTCGAGATTAGAACCACGGCCTTTTGGATTAATATCGACTAACGTCTGCATACAGTCTACCGCATCAAAAATATTATATCTGAGGTTAAGTTGGTTAGCGAAAATGCGGAAAAAACAAATTTTGCTTTATATTTTACTTCCAATTCCAGTTGTTATGAGCAAACAAATTATTTCTAGCGTGAACTGCCTTACATAATTAAATTTTCAATGTTTTTGTTTCATCGCAAACCGCTAGATGACGGTATAGCCCGTGCGAAATATATGAAGTTTTTGCGGTATTTCTTTTATGACGCGGCAGGCCGTATACAGAAGTCTGCTTTTATTAGTCCAAGAGACGGTTAAATAAAATAAATAGTTTATCATGTTAACTATTAATAATCAGTTAAACTTAAAGCTTTTGTCTATTTGTTTATTGTTAAAACAATATTGATTTCTACCATCAAAAATATATGGTAGTTAAAAAAATAAAAATTGTGCAGTTTTTGGTTAAACCGGAAGTGCTACAAAATGTTAGTGGTATCTACAGATAGTACCCACTCTACAATACATTTTTTTGAATATCTGTGCAATTCCGTGAGAGGTCATCGTATACATGCTAAAATAATCAAACTTTAGAATACATACATAAATATCAGTAAGCAAGCAGAAAACCTTTAATATTTTGCGTCTAATTTAATCTAACTTAATTTAATTGGTATAACGTGCATGCTGTCAATATGAGGCCAGTTTCTATCATTTAATTAACGATTCAGTACTTATACTTTTAATACCGATTATTTGATCAGAGACATTGATTTATGCTTTAATTAAACTTAATTTATTTATTAAATGATGATATCTGTAGCAGTATTATAGAGTTAAAAATTTGAAAAATAAAACCTTAAATCATAAATACGATTTTTAATCAGAGAAATGTGACATTTTCTTTAGCAAAATAATAACAATAAAGTGAAAACAATTAATCTTATATCTAAGACAAAGTATTTAATAAGGCTATTTCAGAACGAGAATTATTGCCCTGTCTTACGTTCTTAAGATACATCTTGTATACAATAAAATTAAATAAAGTGCAAATTATTGCACAAGATAAAAGTATTAAAACACAAATTATAAACAAACTGGAACTAAAAGTATTATTACTGCTTTGCCGGGGGTTGGCTTTTTCAGAATTTTCAATATACTTTGCAATGTTGCGTGGCAGGGAATCCATACTATCTTTTAGAGAATTTAATAAAACAGTGGATTTGTTACTGGGATATTGAATTTGTAACCAAAATAAATTGTTGAATCTCATGCCATCAGTTTTGTCTACTACAAGCTGAGAATTATTCACTTTTGAAAGGTTGTTCTTGTCTTCCAATGGATTTTCAGTGCAATATATTCCATCAACATTTTCTTCTGTGTATCGTGTAGTTGCATTGAATATATAATTTACTCCTCTTGCTCTAAATGTTTTTAACATGTGTGTTAATAGTTGGCAAGCCCAGTTGTTCTCGTTGATGCTAATAAAGTGCAGATTCGGAAGATGTAGTAACAATGATGTATAATTTATGTAAGAGAAGTTGTTGTTATTTAAATCCAACAAATCTAAGTTTTTTAACGGATACAGTACAGTTTCGTTTAATGTAGAGAACTGATTATGTGAGAGATTTAAATGCTTCAAATCCCCCAAATTTGTAAAAATTCCAGTTTTGAATTGTGATAAATAATTATTTCCAAGTTGTAAATTGTTCAAATGGGGAAAGTTTTTGAATGTTCCCAGAGGCACGATGTTGATAAAATTGTTATTTAGTAGCAAGTGTTTGATATTATTTAAACCGGCAAATGTTGCAGGATTAAGAATAGATATTCTGTTATTGCTCACATCAAGCACCGCTAGCCGGTATAGCTGTGAAAATGCTTCAGGTGTGATTAATTTTATCAGATTGTCTTGTAAATATAATTCGTTGAGGTTTTTTAATCCTATAAAGTTATTTATTGATACAACCTGCAGTTTATTATTGTTTAGTTGCAAATATCGTAATTTATTTAAAGTTTGAAACGCTCCGGTTTCAATTGAATTTAAAAGATTGTTATTTAAAAATAGTTCTTGCAGATCTGGTGAATTTGCAAATGTTCTTCCGTTGATATATTCTAGTTTATTGAAAGCCAAGTTTAAAATCCGGAGTTGACTATTATTTAGATGGCCTTCAATCGAACGTAAAATATTATTATTTAGATATAGTTCTTGTATGCTTTCTAATTTATTAAACGTCGTTGTTTTGATATTCTCTAATTTATTGAAAGCCATGTTTAAAACTTGGAGATTGTTCAGATTACCTAGAAAATCTACCGCAGCAATTTCATTCCATTCAAGGTTTAACTTTCTCATTGTTGAAGACTCGTTAAAAGTTTCGTTGGCTATGATTTGAATGTGACTATCAATTAACGAGAGGTCGTACAACATCCAGGCAATCATGGTTTTATCTACTGAAATGATTTTGGAGTTGCGAATATCAAGAGTATTGCACCTCTCATTATAGCAGACGTTCACTTCATTTACAGGGCATTGTGACAAAGTTTCAGTTGTAATGTTAGAGCACATTAATACGTTTTCCCAACACCATTTGTCGTATTTCCAAGTATAATCAGCACGATGCCATTCAAATTCTTTACAAGCTGTTTCTTGTAAATTAAGTAATAATAAGATGTATAACGGCCCGAATGCACCTTGTCCAAGCATCATTATTATCTAAAACAATGACAATACATCACTGGAAACTCGTTAGATCACTCTATAGTAGTAGCAATTACAGTGGAAATTTAAATTATGCAGTTGCGTAGAACTAAACCGTGAAATAAAAACAATAATTAAATCAAAACATATTAATAATATTATTTTTCAACTGACACTTTACACCAAATATTTGTTGTTATTAATTTTTATTCTTGTTCTTGAAATTGCACACCTCGTTAAAGAAGTATTCGTCTATCTACATCATGTTTGTGTTAAGTGACAAATACGCAATATTTACATAGGATCCGAACCACGGAAGTGACTTCCACGATGATAATTTCTATTGGCGCTTACCATCTGGTTGGATTCACACTGAAAGGAGGCAGAGGCGCACCACTTGCCACTACACCACGACCGCTTGATAATTCATTAATGATTATAAATTGAAACATTTTAAATAATTGTGATTTTTTTTCAAACTTATAAATAAATATTAACAAAAAACCAAATAAAAACTGATAAAATGTTTTGCAGAACGAAGAGACTGCTTTTTAAAGTATCACTAGCTGAACCGGTAGCCTTCGCCTCATGCTTTTTTGATAACTTGTAACTGCCGCGTGACAGTTACATAAACATTCGTTAAAAATTATGAATAAACCGTATCGATATGTAAGAGCTCGCCGTCGTATAAAATTGAGACAGTTTCGGATTTAATATATAGAGTAGCGGAACCCGTGGTCTATGCCCCACGATGTTTTTATTTCTATTTGTTTTAATAATAAATAAGTTAATTAAGCAGACTGCGGATTATAATAATAATAATAATAATAATATATGTTTATTTCCATAGAACTACAAAATAGTATCGGAATTGTCAATGGTAACATAATAATAATTACAGTAAATTATATCTATTGTTCATCCTATTATTTATTATATCTAAAGTAATTATATAATTGTTTCTTAAACAAATTTATTATTTTTGTAAGAAAAAAAACTCCTGTATGTTATAAAAACAATTATCTATAAGATAATCTTTGAGTTTCTTTTTAAATAAACTAAGAGTTTTGCTTTCTTTGATATTGCTAGGCAGATGATTAAAAATGTTAGCTCCTAGGCAATCAGGTGACTTTAAAGAAGCACTCAATCTACAAAAAGAGACATAAATATCATTTTTGTGCCTAGTATTAAAACCATGCACGTCCTGAATCAACATAAATTTACTTCTGTTTTGGAAAACATAAATACTTAATTCATAAATTAATATGCAGCTAATTGTCAAAATTTTTAATGTTTTAAAAATATTTCTGCATGACTGCATGCTCGACACCCCAGCCATACATCTTACGACCCTCTTTTGCGCTACAAAAATATCAGGTGCCATAGTTGAGGTGCCCCAGAGGCAGATTCCGTATCTTAATCTTGAGTCTACTTGTGCATGATACAACATTACAAGCTGGTCTTTCTGAAGAATCGATTTTAAGTTTCTAAATAAGTAGAAAAGTGAGCCCAATTTAGAAATAAGCTCTGCACAATGGATATTCCACTTGAGACATTCGTCAAACCATAAACCTAAAAACTTTACCTGATTGTCTTTATTAGATAAAGGGGTGTCGTTAATTTTCAGGTTTAATATATTACATTCCTTTTGAATATTATGAAATCTGATAAATTTCGTTTTTTCTATGTTAAAATATAGCATGTTTGAGGAGAACCACGAAGTTAGTTTCTGAAGAACGTCATTGCACTTAGATTCTAGTGATATATTCGAATTATCTGAGATACACACAGATGTGTCATCGGCATAAAATGTAAAAAGTGCGTCCCTAGTTATCATTTCAAGATCGTTAATATATAGCAGGAAAAGCACGGGTCCCAACACGGAGCCTTGGGGAACTCCCACCTTTATCTCGGTTACTCCAGAGTTAAATTTTCGCACTGTTCCGCCTTCTGTATGCGTTAGAGAGACATACTGCCGCCTCTCTTTTAGAAAAGACGCAATCCAATTCTGTGACGTACCCCTAATTCCGTAAACAGACAGTTTATCCCATAGTACTGCATGATTAACGCAGTCGAATGCCCTGGAGAGGTCACAGAAGACCCCTACAGGGCACTCGCCATATTCCAAAAACTTAATAATTCTGGCGTGAAACTCTAACATTGCCGAACTGGTGGACCTCCCGGTGCGGAAACCGTGCTGGTTCTCGGTCAGAATATCATGACTATTTACAAAATTAAGCAATCGATTTAAAAAACAATATTCAGATATTTTTGAAAACCCACTTGGGACCGTAACTGGCCTATAGTTTTCAGGCGCAAGGGAATCATGCTTTTTATAAATTGGAATAACTTTTCCCAATTTTAAAGCCTGGGGAAAATCGCCATTTTTAAACGATAAATTCACTAAAAATGTGAGTGGAATTGCTAATTCCAAAAGTGATTCTTTAATGAGAAAGTTGGGGATGTCATCTGGTCCGGACGAAGTTTTATTTTTTAGACTCTTATGCAAGATTAGTATTAATTCCTCGGAAGTAAGGGGTCGAAGAAACAGTGTGTCTGCTTGGAAAGGAATGCTGATTTGAACATCAGCGCTATTATTTGGAGGAATTTGTTTAACAATTTCAGCAGGGGCATATTGAAAAAAATTGTTTAGACTAGAGGCGATGAGTACTGGATCTTCTACTACTTCCCCTTTAATTTTCAATTTTATGTTGTTACAACTATTAGACTTATTTGATAGTTTATTTATGATATTCCACGCCGATTTACTTGGATTATCAGAAAACTGTATTTTATTTTGATAAAATTGTCGTTTAGTCACTTCAAGCAACTTGACATGGTCTTTTTTAGCCTTATCGTATACTAATGATAATATAGGATATGCTTCCTTTAAATTATATATATCTTTTAACTTGGAGCTTGATTTTTTAACATCTCTATTAACCCATTCTTTGCCGTGACTACTTAAGTTTTTAGACTGCTTTACCACGGGAAATAATAAGTTAAAATAATGTAAAAATATTCTGTAAAAATAATCAAACGCTTCATTCATGTTTTTCATATCGTAAAGGTCTGACCAATCGTGTTTACCGATAAAATCCTTAAAACTTAAGATCTTAGAATTATTAAATTTTCTCTTAAAATATAAAATCTTATCCTTATCCTTACTTGGTATGTCGTATCCTGATATGAATTCCAAAAATACGGTTCTGTGATCTGATATGGTATTGTCGATTACACAGCAAGTGTTGCTTATCATATTTGTAAAGATATTGTCTATAATAGTAATACTAGAGCTTGTAACACGTGTCGGCCACTTTACTTGTGGTTTAAGATTAAAATTACCTAACATTGCTACACATTAATTCAAAATCATTATTTTTTTTCTTTATACGAGTCTATATTAAAATCTCCACATAGAATTATTTTAGCCTTTGGTGCATATAACGTATCTAACGCATTATACAACTGCTCTAAAAATATGCTGAAATTACCCGAAGGCGCTCTATAACAATTTAAAATTACAAAAGAATGGTTATTGTTAGCATTCCAACAAATTCCGCACAGTTCAATGTGTTTATCTAAACAAAAATTGCTAAGATCAACTGATTTTACGTGTAATACCATCTTTTGACCAGATTGCTGCTCCGCCGCGTGCAGAGGAGGACCTGCAGTAATACGCACTTAAATTAAATCCAGCAATGTTCATATTTTTAAGGAGATCCGGTTTATCACTTGATTCGGTTAAACACAGAAACTTTAGATTAAAAAAATCAGAAATGTCTGTACACAACATATCGGATTTTTGAGGGTTAATGCTTCTTACATTTAACAGTAACAAATCGGGGTTAAATATCACTGATCTTGGGATGTTTTGATTCGCGGTTGAAAAAACTTATTGATGCATGCTCCTGCAGGCCATACCATGGGGTCCATGGCTTTTTTGAAATTACTCAAAAATAAAGTAACCTTAAATGATGAATACAGAAGGCGGTGTTTTGGCGTCAGCGATTCGGATACCACTTCCGGAAAAGTTTTCTTTACAAAATCATTAAAGTCATCTACTTTGAGTCCAGGGTTTACTCTATATACGTGTAAAGTTACATATTTTGGAACTCCTTTTACAAGTTCGTTAACTTCTGGCTCTTTGGCTCCAATCACCATTGGATTTCTT
This sequence comes from Ctenicera cuprea, assembly GCA_958336395.1. Taxonomy (NCBI): domain Eukaryota; kingdom Metazoa; phylum Arthropoda; class Insecta; order Coleoptera; family Elateridae; genus Ctenicera; species Ctenicera cuprea. The sequence continues at coordinate 14,852,649 of OY284495.1, read as the reverse complement.
CGTCTCCTATGTTGGTAATTAACCTCTTTCCAGGCAGCGTCTTTTTTATCCCTGTTATCTTGTACTGTCGAGGGATCTTTCGGGAGTACTTGCGGGAGTTGCGTTTCTTGAGCTAAATTGATGTATTCTGTAAGTTTTAGTTTACTTTCGGCTTGTAGTAAACCGTTTGAAACCTCCTTTTTTGAGATTTTCTGGCGATTGCTTGGGTTAAATTGTTTATCTATTGTTCCTGTTTTGTTTACGTTTTTTTGCCACTGTTGAGTACTTAGGATTATTATCATTTGGCACGAAATTTGGCACGTTTTTAAAGTTTTTATCCGTATCTATTGTGGCCTCGACTTGTTTTTGACCAGTTTCACTAACCTTGTGTCCACATGTTTGCAGTAATCGAATATGACTATAAAGTAATTCGATTTTGCTACGTAACTCTTTAATAATAACGTCTTTTTGTTTTACAACGTAATTGAACGTACGAACATCAATTTTTTTATCTTCGCTTGATGCTTCTTCGATGACGTCATAAAATGCGGCTTCGATGTCGCACGTTTCTGTCACGTCACAACATGAAATAACACCGTCACTAACAAATTTCACATAACTACATAGTTTTGCACAACTAACATGATATACCGATGCACAGTTTGTACATTTTAAACCATTTACCACGTTTTTCTTGCACTTTTTACAGGACGGACTAACAGAGCTGACCGTGCTGGCAGCCATGACACAATAAATTAAAGTCTTAGTGTTATGAATTATATAACGTTTGCTCTAATTCTTTCTATATATTAAATCCAGATCCCTTCGACTTGTCTCAACTTAAAAAAAACGGCTGCAGCAACCCTAGCGGCGCGTGATTGGTATTTTTTTTTTAATTTAGCAAAAAATGAGCGAGGTACTTCTCCTGGACTTTTCCAATACTTTACATATTTTTACCTATCAGCTATATCATATATTCAAAAGTATTTTAATATTAACGGTCACGCCCCACTATTGCAATAACATTCCCCCATTCTTACTACTGTACCAAAAGCATAGCTGCATTCTAGTCATATTATAAGAATATACTACATGATACTGAACTTTCCAAATAAAAATAATAGTATAAACTTTTTCAAAATCAGATATTTTGCTAGAATTAAAGAAAACTAAAAATGAGAGGACAAGGTTGTCCGTCAAATACTGAGTAGGGAAGGTTTAACCCCCTCATTTTTTAACACCTAACAATTAACTTGTGAACCTTATGCCACTATTACTCACGAGCAATTTATATTAAACAAAATTTTGCATTGTCTTCGGCTTATTAAATAAAAGGGCATACATTTTCGATTGTAAAAAATTCATGGAAGGCAATATTTGTTTAAAAATTTTATAAAAGAATTCTTTTACATATTGGCGTTGTGTATTGCTAGGGTTATATTAGTATTAAATTGCACCCCTACCTGTGAACTTGTTTTTGAGTAATATGATGGCGGTGAAGTCAAAAATTCGTGGCGGCTACCATGTTAATGCTAGTACGTGCAAAAAAAGTTTTGCCGTAAGATCTTCTATGAGATTCCGTTATTCAAATTTCCGTTTCTGAAACAAAATGCTATCAAAAAACATGTGTAGCTTCCGCTTCCGGTTTTGGTTTTATAAAAGCTTATTTTGTCCGTAAATTTTTGAAATACCTCCACATTCTGAAACTCATCAAAATCGAACTATTCATTCGAGGGCTATGACACGTCACAAACAAACAAACACACACACAAACACATTACACATACCCCCCCCCCCCCCCCCCCCACCCCGACACAGACATTTAAAAAAACAACTTTTTTGGGTTACTGTAGATTCAAATCATGTATTTCCGTCGAAATCTCGAAATCGTAATTCAACAATAAATCAATAATAACAGGCAAGTAAAAAAAAAGTAATGTTCAGCTAGTTCTGCGAGCTGCTGACGCAGCATCTTTAGTTTGTTATTGTTATTGTTGCGTAAATCGTCAATGCGATAACCAGAATCAACTCGGTACATTTCATATCGTAAACCGAGATGGTATTTGCTTATGATCGCTTGTAATGTAAATTCACCACGTTGCATTAACGCCGGAAACACTTTTATTTCTTACCTCTATTAAATAAACCAAAATTGTTCAATTAAAACGTGCTCAATTTCATACTTTTCATTAGAATAAATTGATACATTACTGTTTATGTTTGCTGACTCTTCAGAATTAAAGTACGTCATATATAACAAATTATAGCAATAGTAGTGACGGAAATATAAGCAATTGCCTTAAACAATTAATAAAAATGGGTGATAAAGTTGGGGATATGCAAGAGACCGTCGTGTTGTTATGATGAGACAGTACCGGATTTAATATAAATATTCCAATACTTATATTATACTTATATGCACACACCTGTAGCTTAATGCTTCAGATGTTTATAAATGGTTTTAAATGAAAATAGGTACTGAAATATTTATTATTAATCTTTAAATATTTAATAAATGTTTATTGATCGAAGAAAATCCTTAAAACGTGTAATTTAAATATTCCAATATTGAATTATAAAAAATGTTAGTTAATAAATGCAGAAATATTTATTTTAAATCTTTGAATGTTTAATAAATCTGAACATATTTACATAAATAAAACTTCGGCTCTCACATCAACTGAATCAGCAAGGTTACATAAATATAAAAAATAAATGTTCGAAAAATCGTCACGGCCTTGTATCCGATTCAGTTTTCAGATTAAAAAAAATTGGTTTAAATAAATAATGCTACTAAAAAATTCTGTTTCGGATTATTTGTGAGAGCTTGTTAAGCCGCTGAATTTTTGATATACCCCTGCATCCGTTCGTGTGATGTGGGCCAAAATAACAAATAGAAAAATAAAATAAAATGGGTAAACGAGGGGCCCTCAATTGCGGTTTAGTTTTGAAGTTACGCCACCATTCGTGCAGCAATAAGAATTTTAATAATTTTCTTGTTCCAATTTGCTTTAGTATTATATGAATCGTTTGTTATTGAAGTAAATTACTCCCCTTATGAATACTCGCCAAAAGTTTTGTAGGAGCATATTTCCGTTTATTTAAAGCATATTTTAAGCGCTTAAAATTATTTTTCTAGAACACATTTTTGGTTGCTTTACTCATCAGCAATGCAGCTAAATGTGGAATTTTTCGCTCTTGTTTGTTCAATAGAAAGCCATTAATTTCCGAATTAATAAAATTTAAAGAAGGTGCCTCAAGGATATGTGGGTATCACGTAGAGAAGTAAAACTATAATACATCCTGTTTCTATTAGGCCATAAAATTTAAAATAAAAAAACGTCTGGTCGGACTTTGCAATGTATGTTCTGAAGGTTTTCAAATACAAATATCTGTAAAGTTTTATAATTCATAGCTGCCGCGCCGCGCCTTCATCGTAAAATAGGAGAAAGGTATTCGATTTGCCTTAACGTTTTCTATCAGATTCTGTGGTCATATTAGCACAAATTTGTTTAAAAAAAAATTATCGATAATGTTTTTACATTCTCTAACATTTCAAGATTAATAAAAATCGGATAAGGGAATTTACACACCCACCCACCGGCAGCCATTTCTTAAAAAACCTGGTTGGGTACGCCAAACACCTTTTTTTTTCAAATTCCAAATACGAAATTCTACACATATACTTCTGTAAACTAGAACAAGCACGAGGAAGTAATTTTACTATGTGCATATAATTATTCGTGAAAAATAATAATAAAACGAATACAATAATTACATACCAATATTAACAGGAAACACTTGTCGTTAAAGATACTGAGTACTCTGCTACTGTATGGAGTTTATTGCGATGCTCCTTTATACTTGTTGATTACTTTTCACACTATCTTGGAGGAAGCAACTATAAGCTGTTTCCGCTGATGGGCACATCGGTGAGCAAAAGGAAACTGAAACAGGCATGTGATCTGATGATACAATCCCTCTTTGTATAACTAATTATTATATATTATTAAATATAAGAGGACAAGATAGTTAATCAGGACTTCAACCAGAACAATACGTGTTTTGGAAAGATATGTTGTTATACAGATAATGTCAATAAATTTTCCAACTGTTTCTGTAAGCTTAAGTTTATTTTAGACAAACGGTAACCCCAACCACTCTTGTCAGATTAAGAATTGATCTGGACGAATGACTTAAAAAAATGAAAATGAAGTAAAACAATGTTATTGGAGCGGGTGGTAGAGCAGCTGCCAAGGCCGCCGGATTTTGACACTGCTCTACCAAACGTACTCCGGTCCGATCCCGCAACAGGGTGACCCTGGGTGTAAGTGAATTTGTGTAAATGTTAAACAGAGGGTCATTTGTGTAGAAAAAAAAATATTATTTTACTAAAACAAAACAAAAATTATTCGCAATAAATGTCGTTTGAAATTATTGCATGCTCTAAAAAATGTTAAATTTAATAATATTGTTATCTAAATGTAATCTGAATTTTTATTTTAGGTTTATAATTTTGCTACTTGTTTTTGTAGTTAAAAACATTATAGCATCTTTCTGAACATTAGAGGCCGCTGCAGCCGAAGAGTTAAAAATGTCTCAAATGAACCATTCTGAACAATTAGTAAAATAAAACTAAACGATGCAACTTTATTTTCTTAAGCAGAACTAACAGCTAAAGTTCACACAAAAGTTGCAATGAATGTTTTCTTTATAAACCGCCGATTAGTCACACATCGTAATAAATTCATTTATTGTGCTAAACTCATGGAAGGCTTAAGGTGTAGCCGAGGGGTTAATCATTTCAAAAATGAGTGTACACCGAATACAGATTTCACATGAATACAGCAAGTACATAATGAGTACGACCGAATACCTGACTAAGTACATACACAGCAAAGAATTCGTTTGTGTACTCAAGAATACCTATGAATACTCGTGAATATATGGGAATACAAGAGAATACATACAAATATTGGATAGAGTACGCCTAAATACGACAGCAGAAATTACTGCAATCCAGTTACAATCACGATAAACATTTATGTATTAATATTTATTAGGTACAGGTAAATGCTGTAGTACAATATAATTGTAACAATATTTTATATATATATTTATTGAACAAAAAATAAATTATACATTTTGCAAAAAAATAAAACTTCGAGCTTGGCATTACAACTTAAAGTTGTCACAATGTGTATTATATATTTATCAAACAAAAAATAAATTATAGATTTTACAAAAAGAATAAATAAAAAACATATAAAACAAACCCAAAAATGTGTATGAAAAACTTCTCGAAAAACATTAGCGATATCATTAGGTGTATTTAATTTTAAGTTATCACTGCTGCTTTCCCTGTCGGGAAAATCACAGTCTTCGTTGTGGGCTTGGTCATCATCAATCTCCTCCAAGCCTACATCAGAGACCTCTGAATCATGATTATCACATGTATTTATTTGCGATATAAAGTCACTTTCAAATATCTTCACTTTTAACTGAAGAAACATTTCTTCAGCAGATTTTTTGGCAGATTCAATAGCGTTTTTGACGCTGTTGCAACAGACTTGGGCAATGAATCAAATGAATTATGTAGCAAATAGTTTTTCATGCCAAATATCCATATCCATACATATATAAAAGCTCAAAGGGTTTTTTTCTCCGGTTCCTCCAGCGGCTACCGCTTCACCAATTTGGACCATTTTTTTTTCAATGAAAGGTCTTTATCCTCAGATGGAACATGAAACATTTTTATATTTTTATTCTACGTCGATTTTTCAATAATAATTATTTTAATTTATATATGAAAGTCTGCTAAACGCGCTTTACTTGAGGCGACATCTACACCAACGCCGCGTCTCCTATGGAACTAATGCATCACATAACTTAGCATTTAGCCGGCTCAGTCAACGCTCAGTCTGTCAGTGCATTGTGCGCTGGGGTAACACTAGTGAGTTTTATATGACCTGGCAAAATTTTGAAATTAATTATATTTTGGTGATAAATCCCATAAAAGTCCGACCGAGATGCATTTTCCTGAAGGAAAGACTCCATATCTTTTCTGCCAAACCCTTCCATGGCTTCGATGTCGTAATTTTCTATTCCTTTATCGATACGGGTGTATCAAATCCGCAAAATGTCATTAAATTGATCATATACCTTGGAAACGTGCACTTTAAATAATATTGGAGACGCTTCCAGAAGTCATTTTCTGAATCATTATTATTGGCTTTATTAAGATGACGCTCGCAACTGTCCTCAGATAAGGGTGCTATACCTCGAGTTGTACACTAATCCAATTACATAAAACAAAATATATTAATAATGATTTCCTTTTACAGAAAGCTTGCCGGTAGCTCGCCTTATCTCTAATATTTTCGTAGTCCGACGTTATTTCATTTACGATTTATAGATACTTTGCATATTACGGTTTTAATGCTTTTAACTCGGTTTTTACTGTTTGTTGTTCACTCGAGTGTTCACTGCATTGTTGCTCACTCTACTCACAATTGCAGCTGATGTAAGGTCTGACTATGCTCAATTTCTTCAGAACTAGTCTAGTCTAATGCTAAAATCGACCGGAAAAGTTATGATTGGATTAACCAAGGTCGCACAAATACAAGAGAATGCACGATGAATACGCGAGTACACTAGGAATTCACGCGAATATGGTTGAATACACAGGAAGATGTGAATGCAGATGAATATGTATTCGAATGCTCTGCTAGTGTACACCTGAATACGTAAATGATTAACCCCTCGGGTGTAGCGTTGATTGAACTAATAGGTACTTCAATCAACGGGTGTAGCCATTCCAAGTCATCGTATATCTGTACAGTGATAAAAGGTCCTCGTACGAATGTATTATATGTTTTACACTAAACAAGAATGGACAGGTGAGTCGATGAGATAAAATTCACATATCAGCAATTCTTTTAATAAAAATTTGAGAAGTATGAAAAAATGCCGATTATGATAGTTTTGAGGATTTATACTTGATTTATAATTTTTTCAAAATATTTTACAATTTTATCATTTTCAAAATTTCCCACAATTTTTGAAATTTCAATTTGAATCTCTAAATTTTTAAAATTGTAAAATGTTCGAAATCTTTGAAAATTTTCAAAACTTTAGTACTAGAAATGGCACAAAAATTCACACCCCAAAATATTTTGTATTTTCAAAAATTTTCATAATTTCTGAAAATCTTTAAAATTGAAAAATTTTTGAGTTTTTAAAAAGTTTACAATATTTTTAATTTAATTTTTAAAACATTTTATAGTAATCAAAATTTTTCAAAAATGTTGAAAAAACAAGAAAAATTTTAAAAGCATCCGCTAAAATATATTCGAATGTTTTCGAGAATTTAAAAAACATTCTAAATTTCCGTAAAATTGTTAAAATTTTTCAAAATAAATTAAATATTTTCAATAATTACATAATTACATAAATGCGAGGAAGGTCCCTTGGCGGTTGGCCGACAGCTTTTTTCAAGTCGGTTCACACGAATATGTTCTGCTGCATTATAGTTTATAATAGTCCATACTCAGATTTGAACATCACTTATCTTAGAGACACGCCCATCGGTAGTCGATGTATATTTACTTTCTTTTCATATCACCAATATATATGCAGACATCTTTGTGAACAATAACTTTCGTGGGAAATTAAATTTAAATTTTGTTTAGAATTAAATAAGTGTAAATAAATTTTCTATACTTTTTCCAGGTTTATAGAATTAAAATCAAATGATTTTGATACAGTGCAAATTAATAAATATAAAAACAATTAGTTAGCTTGTTTGAATATTTTTTTTATTATTGTTTCGTTGATTATACTGACTAAAAACATCTAACAATTATCTGCGATACACAACTGAATTGAAAGTTCGAAATTTTTTATTTAAAAATTAAAATTATTTCAGCAACAATTATTAATTCTAAACAATTGCTTTGGTGTTTGTACATAAACTGTTTACTATAATGATATTAACATTTGTCAGAAAATAATTGAACCTATCGTAACTAATTTATAACTAGTGGAACCAGTGGGCTACGCTCCACGTGTTTCTTGTAATTCATTTCAAAATAATAACAAATAAGCTGTTTTGGGCTGTAAGACGTATACTTAATGCGTTCACAGTGACGCAACTGCGTCGATGTTGTTGCATTGGGCCCGTGATTGAGAGGGGGCCAAGTCCATAGTATATATTTGTTACAATTTTAAAGCAAATGTACTTAATTAGAATATGCCGAAGTAATTAATAGAAGAATAATATTAACTTTTATTAAAATTAGTGAGTGCACTAAACAAATTTAATATTTAACATTAGTATTGTAATCTAAAGCACACATTATTGCTACCAAATATCACAACAATATTGCATTGCATATTATATTAGCAATATATAGGAAAGGAACTTGGGTCCCAACAATGCAACTGCCTTGGCTGGATTGCACGCATTAAGTACATGTCCTACAGCTGGAACCAGCCTATTTATTATTTTTTTTAGGAACATCTTACGAAGGAGGAGCGTAGTCCACGAGTTCTGCTAGTTTTATTTAAACGAAAAATATTTCAAATTCTCCAATATGTAATAAATCTTAATGGGTTTACATAAACGAAACTCATTGGTTTCATTTCTCGTATTAGCTGGTAGCAAACGTACACAAATGTGAGCTAAAGAATATGCGTTTTATTAACCGGACAAGCGGGTCAAGTGGTAACAGAATCGTTTTAATATACATTTATAAACATCTATTTTTATTAAACATGTAGCAAACAGAAATGTAATTTGCGAATGTTTGTCTTTAAAACGGATTTCGTAAAGTGCTAACTTTTCAAATTGGTTATCGCGTGTAAGGATAAGTATACAAACTTGTTATTTACAAATGTGCGACTGTCAGTAATAAACAGCAGTTATGAATAAAAGCCGAATGAATGAATACCTCTGCCTCACACTATTTTGATAACTTCTTACCACCGCCTTGTTTTATGTGTAAATTACGCTTTATGTGTATGGTTTCCTAGCGTATGTTTGTAAACTTCTCGGTACCGTATTACAATTATACACAGACACCGTGAACCCGAAAAAAGGGTCTCTGCTCACTCTAGTTTCGTATTTGCATGCAAAAATGAACTGGCAGAACGCATTATACGATTATAGCGCTTACATAGAGGTTTCAAAGATCCATTTTTTAAAGTCCGTCCAAAGTTTAGAAACTACTTCGCCTAAACTCTGTCGTCGCCGATTTTAAGTGTTAACACGTGTTTTTATGATTTGTATACTGCAAGTCCAAGAGGGGTGAATTACCTAAATCGGTGTGGTCGTTTACTATATTTTTATTGTCATTTATTGCCTTTCTATTTCTAAATTTTCCAATTTAGTTAAACGTTTGCCTTTGGTTTCTACGTGTAAAATTTTTGTATCTGTGTGTTTGAAAAACGTGTTAACACTTAAAATCGGCGACGACAGAATGAGTAGTATTGTACATCTGTAGGGTTTTAGTTTTGTTGAGTTTGTAAACTCCTCACGATAACCGTGATGGTTGAAACTCGAGTCGAGTAAATAAAAACCAACCAATTGTGAAACAGTTACCAAGCGTTTTATTTTATTAATAAACTATTAATTTTTATTAGTTAAATATTTATTAATAATGTTTCACCATGTGCCTACCACACAATCAATTCAAAATATTAAATGCTGTTGTATTGATATTTACAATTTATTGAAAGCCAGGTTTAAAATACGTAAGTTGTTGAAATCACCTACTCTGTAACGGATCTATAGCGGTATAAACCTATAAAGTTTAAAAAAAATGTATTGCCAGTTTAAGAGCAATATTTCTTTGAAAATTTCTAAAATTTCACTTCATAGTTTTTAACTTTTCGCAAATTTTTGAGCTCAGCAACGTTGTGTCTGTAAGGCTATTACGATGAAAACTTTTGATCCTGTTCTGTTAACTCGTTTTTGAGTAATAAGGCGTTAAATTCAAAATATCAAAAAATCGTAGCGGGTCCCATTTTGAAGCTAAAAAGTTAGAAAAATAGCGTTCGATTTGTCTTTTATCAGATTCCGTTTTCAAACTTAGAAAATTCAAATACTGTAAAACAATACCACCAAAAAACATGCCTAACTTCTGCTTTCGGTTTGGGATTTTATTTAAAAGCTTATTTTCTCAGTAAATTTTTGATATACACCCACATTCCGAAACGAATCAAAATCGGACCATCGGATGCATCCGTTTGGGAGTGATAGAGCGCACATACATACCCACCCACTCACAGATAGACATTTTTTAAAAACCTTTTTTGTGTTCCAGGAGGTCCAAAACAAGTATTTCCGTAAAAACGTCGATTTCAAACACTTGCATGAAATCAATACTTCCCCATACTAAAAGTATATGGAAGTAAAAATAACTTTGCGCCTGAAATTTGTAATCATAATCATTTATTTCAGTCGTTTCATATAAGTTTGAGTCTGCTATACCATTTGTTCAGTTTAAGTTCACTGCTTAAATAGATGAGATCACAGTCTCTGGCTACTTACTCAAAATTTAAAAATTGACCCTGTCTATATTATACCTAGCTTGCTTTATATTGTCTGTGCTTAAATCACCATTTTTTTAATAAATGTAAAAAATGTGTGTATACTCACCATACAATTAATAGTCTTTCAAGTTGTATTAACACACGAACGTGTTCTGCTGAATTGTAATTTATAATACTATACAGACTCTCCGATTTAAGCTTTACTTATCTTGAAGACATGCCTATCGAGTGTCAATATAATATATTTACTTTCTTATCACTAATATGTACACACGTTTTCTGGACATATCATTCACTTTCCTAAGCAATTAAATTTTAAAATGTAACTAAAAAATTAAAGAAATCTTTATGATTATCTGTATATAAAATACTTAATTACTTTAACAATATTTATTTATTTTAACCTTATACCTATTTCGCCATGCTTACATGTCATTTTCGAAGATTATATTAAAAGTAAACAGTTGGTGTTGTTATAGCAATAGAACTTGGTGACTTGATCTCGGTAATCGTCTGCAGATGACTTGATGTCTTATTCCAAAATGTCCAATAGAGGAGAATTCAAAACATCAATTTGCTCATCCATTAACGGTATAGTTTTTAAATGTCTGTGAATATCAAAAGCTTCTAGTATATCTAATTTACGTTTATCATCACAAAAGTGTAACCATTTTATAGTGTTATTAGATGGCATTGAATGATTGTGTTCTAGTAAGTGTTTAGCGTAATTGGATTTATGTGGGTGTTTGTATTTGTAACAACGTACGTGTTCGTTATACCTAATATCAAAATTTCTAAATGCCTGATTTTAGCATATCGTCTGTTTTTGATTTTGCATTAAACAAAGTATGTAAGATGTTCCTAGTTGTTTTAAAACTTACTTTATTTGTCTTGTTTATAATTTTAGCAATTTTTTCTGATCGTCACCAAAATGGGATCGAAGCATATTTAATTGTATCGAATGAAGTTAGGGTATTCGGATAAATTTTTTGAATGGCTAATTATAATCTTTTTCTGTAATTAATGTACCAATAGGTTTAGTATTATTTTCCAAAATTTACCAATAATATTAAAGAAATTTTAGCAGTCAATTCTGAATTGATTCTTAAAGAAAGAGATTTCCTTTATGCAAAATTTCAAATTGCTAATTTATTAAAAGAGATGTCAATGAATACCAATAAATGAAAAATAAAATAAATAATCAAAATAATTAATTACTTAAATCGATTAACGAAAAAATTTCAGTAAATAATCTGATTACTGTTACGGCAGACAAAGGAAACACGTTATATTACCTAATGACATTTACTTACAAAAAATTAATGAAAATGAACCAATTCAAACTTAAAACTTTAACTAGTAATCCCACCAAAAATTATCAACAAGAATTAAAACAAACATTAGAAAATTGCCAGGTTTGTCTAACAGATTATCATAAAAGACAAATAATAAATTCAAATCCACAACCACCAAAACTATACAGTTTATTAAAAATACACAAACCCAACATGCCCATTAGACCAGTGCTATCATACATAAATGCACCCAACCATATGCTAGCAAAAATACTAAATAATATAGTTACCAGTTTTAATTAAAACCAAAATATTCAGTTAAAAATTCTTCTGAATTAATCAAAAAGTTATCTAACTTACATTTACCACCACAAAGCAAGCTTAGTTAGTTTTGATGTTACCAATATGTTTTCCCAAATACCTCCTCAAGAGTGTATTCCTTTGTTAAATAATATTCTTATTAACAAAAATGTTAAATTAATAAAACGGACTGAGCTTATTCCATTATTTGAACTTTGTACCAATCAAAATCATTTTACGTTTAATAATAAAACTTATTTCCAAAAAGATGGTTTACCCATGGGAAGTCCAATTTCACCTCTTTTAGCTAACATATTTATGGAAAATCTAGAAGATCAAATATTCGAATCAAATCAATCTGAGAAAGTTATATTTTAGTTTCGTTATGTTGATGACATTATAGCATGTTCTAATAGTTCATTTGATTTATTCAATGAATTTTCAATTTTTATTAATAGCTTGCATCCAAACAAAATTTACACTAGAAACTGAACAAAATAAGTCAATTAACTCTTTAGATTTAAACATAAAAATTAATTCAACTAATAAATTTGAGTACTCAGTTTATAGAAAACCTTCTTGTCACCATAAAACACATAAATTAGCAGCATACAGGTCCCTGATACATAGTGCTTTGACGGTCCCTTTAGACGAAATTAATTATAATAGAGAAATTTCAATTTTTAAACAAATTGCATACAGTAATGGTTATAATACTTAACTTATTAATACATTACTTAAAGAAAAAAATATATAAATTAGCCATTCAAAAAATGTATCCAAATACCCTAACTTCATTCGATACAATTAAATATGCTTCGGTCCCATATTTTGGTGACAAATCAGAAAAATTGCTAAAATTATAAACAAAACAAAAAATATAAAGTAATTTTTAAAACAAGTAAAACATCGTCAACACTTTGTTCAATGCAAAATCAAAAACAGACGATTTGTTAAAATCAGGCATTTACAAATTAAATTGTTCGCATTGTCATATTCGGTTTATATAGGCAAAACAATTGGAAATTTTTATATTAGGTATAACGAACACGTACGTTATTACAAATAAAAACACCCACATAAATCCAATTACGCTAAACACTTATTAGAACACAATCATTCAATGACATCTAAATAACACTATAAAATGTTTACACTTTTGTGATGATAAACGTAAATTAGATATACTAGAAGCTTTTGAAATTCACAAACATTTAAAGACTGTACCGTCAATGAATGAGAAAATTGATCTCTTAAAATTACCACTATTGGACATTTTGAAATAAGAAATCAAGTCATCTGCAGACGATTACCGAGATCAAGTCACCAAGATCTATTGCTATAACAACACCAACTGTTTACTTTTAATACAACCTTCGATAATGGCATGTAAACATGCCGAAATACGTATAAGGTTAAAATAAATAAATTTTGTTAAAGTAATTAAGTATTTTATACACAGATAATCATTAAATATGGACTTTAACGAAGTAAAGCTAGAATTTATAAATAAAGAAATCTTAATTATTTTTTTAATTCTGATTTATCAAATTAATAAGCACACGAATTTATACAGTGTAAATTAATAAATGTAAAAACGATTAGTTAGCTTGTTTAAATATTATTTTGTATTATATAGTTATGTTACCTACACTGACAAAATATATCTAAAAATTCCTTTACAATACAAAACTGAAATTAAATTTATATTTTTTCAAATTTACTTAATATTTTTGGTAAAAAAATTACTAAAAATTAAAAAACTGCTACTACTTAGGTGCTCTGTACATATAATTGTTACGTTGTTATTGTAATTACATTTATATTAGTCAAAATATAATTTAACCTGTCATAACTAATTTATAATTTATAAGTTGTAATTTGATCAATTACAAAATAAAACTTAGAAAGGGTATGTAGAGTATTACAGTTCTGTTGCGGTATTACCCCAGTTCGATTTTAGGGTTCCATCATCTTAGTCAGTGCCGGTTTTAGGTGTACTTCGGCCCTAGGCACAGTCACCTTTTGCGCTCTTGTAACGTAGGTTAGGAGCCCGACCGGCGGGTTCCGGAAAATTTCAAATTTTTTTTAGCAAAATATACAGTTTTAGGCATAAAATTGGCTATTATTGCGATACAACACCGTGTCCAGGTTTTGCATTAAAACGAAAAGTTTAGTTTACCGAAAATATTTTGGCGTTCATTAATATTTACAGAAATTTTTTTTGCTGAACCTCGGGCGCCCCTCTAAAACCTGCGCCCCTAGGCACGGGCCTATGAGGCCTAGTCGGAAAACCGGTCTTAATCTTAGTTTATGTGCACTGAACAAGTTTGAGGATCACAAGTTTCCTGAAAATAGAAAGAACCGCGACTGGTAAAAGTAGACCTTTCGGAGGTTCCGAATTTTCCTTAAACTGTAGGTCTTTATTATTAGTTACGCACAAAGTGGGGACTAGAGACACCTTAAGCAGCGACAGCTGCAGTAAAAAGGAACCTACTAAGTTCTAAGACAATGCATTTATTAATTCTATTTCTGAGCGTGTTCTCATCAAACTGTTGTTTCTCTTCGTTTTTTGAAAATAATTCAACATTAACAACGCACTAACAATTATAAATAATATAAAGGTCAACACAGAAATTACGTATAATCCAAAATTCAAATTACGTGTATTTTTTAACTCACTATCTGCACTTTTAGACAAATTACCAGCTAATTGAGAAAATTGTTCTTGTTTGACGTACTTGTTTAAATCATCTTTTTTTCTATTTTCCAATAATTTTTCTAAATGAGAATCGGAATTTTCAAAATGATTGTTTATTTTGTCAGAGATTGTATCAATGCTTTCTTTTATATCGTTTAACTTATCAATTTTAGGTAAATTGTTATTTACTATATCTATCACATCTTTTTGTACATTTTTTAAAAAACTAGATTGGTTATAATTTTCACCATATATAGTACTATTGTGTGAAAGTATGTCGAGGCTTTGCTTAATGGTAATTAAAGTATCTGAAATATTTTTTGTTAACTCTTTCAATATATTGTTCACTTGAATAATTTTGATGTTTTCAGGTGAGTTTATATTTGCAGAATCATTAGGCACTTCATTGTTGTTTTCTTGTACTTGGCCCTTTGTGCAAGATATTCCTTCGATATTGTCTTTAGTATGGTCCGAAGTTTCATTAAACAAATAAACTGTTTTTCCTTTTAAACGCCTCGAGCATGGGAGTTAATAGACTGCAAGTCCACGCATTATTGTTGATGTTGATAAAGCCCAGTTTTGGAAGGTGCAACAATAAGGGAACGTAGTTTATATTCGAAAGATAATTATTATCTAAACTCAATGACGTTAGACTGTTTAATGAGAACAACACGGCTTTGTCTAAGTAAGACAGGCTATTATGGGAGAGGTTTAGATATTTCAGTTCTCTTAAATTTGAGAAAATTCCTGCTTTCAACTGTGATAAATAATTATCGCCTAGCTGCAAGTTTTCTAAAAGAGGCAAGCTTTCCAGAGTTCCAATAGGCACTTCTTCAATTAGATTGTTATTTAATGACAGACGGCGAAGATTACTTAATCCTGTAAATGATTCGATACTAAGCGTGGATATTTTGTTGTCCGACAGATCAAGCACTTCTGTTGTGTTTAAATCAAAAAACAATTGATCTGGTACCACTTCCAGTTTATTTCCATGTAAATCTAAAGTCGCTAAGTGTTTCATTGAATTAAAAGCTCCAGGTTCCAAGTTTCTAATGTTTAAATCGGCGAGATTTAGTGATTCCAAACGATGTAATCCAATGAAGGAATTGTTTTCTATTGTGTCGATATCACCTCCAGTTAAATTC
Organism: Ctenicera cuprea; assembly: GCA_958336395.1. Lineage (NCBI taxonomy): Eukaryota > Metazoa > Arthropoda > Insecta > Coleoptera > Elateridae > Ctenicera > Ctenicera cuprea. The sequence goes on along the minus strand of OY284495.1, from coordinate 14,836,675 downwards.
AATACAATCAATTTATTAAGGGATGAAAATGCTCCCGGTGTTATATATTTGATCGGATTTTCTTGTAAATACAAGTAGTTGAGCTCGTACAGTCCTTCGAGCATATTTTTTGAAAGACCGCGCAAATTATTATTATTTAGTTGCAAATGTCTTAAATGTTGCAGAGTTTTAAAGGCTACATCTTCGATGGAATTTAAAACGTTATTATTTAAATACAGCTTTTCTAAACTCTTTAAATTATCAAATGTTGCTTTTTTGATACTTTGCAATTTATTGAAAGCCAGGTTTAAAATCCGCAGGTTGTTAAAATCACCTAATAGAAAATCTGTCGTGGTAATTTCATTGCTTTCCAGATTTATGTTCCATACCTTCGGGCAATCGGCAAAAGTGTTGTTGGCTATGGTGTGGATTTGACTTTTCGTTAAGGTGATTTCATACAATTTGCAAGAGAGTTGCAATCGTGCTTTTATCAATGGAATAAATTTGCGAGTTGTGTATATCCAAACCGTAACACCGTTTAGAAATGCAGTCTTTTGAAACTTGCCGCTCATGAAATTTGTCCACAGTTGCGGTTGTTACGTTTCTGCATACTATTGTTGTTGTGTCACAGGGCCCGTTGTCGTAACTGATAGTATCATGCTGCCATTTGCATTCAATAGATTGCGTGATGCGTACGTTGACTATAATTAGCATCCCCAATTGCCACAATGTGCGTTGTTTTCGTTGGATGTTCATCTGAAACAATAAATTAGGTTACTTCATGGGCGTAGTCAGCCATAGTCAAGATAGGTAAAGTGACATATCTTAGATTTTCTAATAACATCTGATAAGAAAAAAAGCATTAATTTCATGAAAATTTTCGAAATCTAAATTTTAACGAAAATACACGTTTTGGGGCTCAAGGAACCCAAAAAAGAAGTTTTAAAAAAATGTCTGTCTGTGGGTGGGTGTGTGGGTGACGCATCTACAGGCGAAAGTACTGGACCGATTTTGATGAAATTTCAATCAAAAGGTATATCGAAAATTGTAGTTCTAGTTAAGCTTTTCAAAACTTTTTTACCGAACTCTCTAGCTTTAAAATAGGGGCCGCTACAGCTTTTAGAAAATCTCGACTTTAACGCCCATTTACTTAAAAAGTAGTTGTCTGATCAGGATCAGCTACCACTTGTTTGAGAGCCCTTTCTAGCTAGTATACGATGATATAAAATTAATTTCGAAAATCCGAAAACTATCACAATGGCGCTGCTTCAAAGTTTTGAAAATTTTGAAAAAAAAATCTCAAAAACAGTCCACACGATTTTTTTACTTGCCGAGCCGATAGAGCTTGCATTGAACTACAAATTTATTTTTTATTTATCTCCCAAATTCTGACGCCTTCCAGGAATTTTTGAAAAATTTGAAACTGATTAATTATTTATTCAAAAACCCAAACGCCGATCGTTATAAACTTTTATCAGTTCAATAGGCTATTTAAAGTACTTTGTTGGGATTTGCTAAATATTTCAACTATTTTAAAAATTAAGAAAACAAAACGATACTTTTTAATATGAACAACGCGTTTTCTGACACTTACGTGATTATCAATTAGTTCTAGTTAAAAAAATAATTTTTCATTCTTTGCATATTTTTGATAACTTGCCAAATAAAGCTAATATAGCCATTTTTGTCCGACATCGGAAGTGGAATTTGTAATCCGCCGATAGGCGCGCCGGCTGGCTTTGGTGGTGCAGGTAGTCGCTGCTTCTATGGGTAGAGTTACGGTATAGAAACTAATTGAGCAGGCTATCGCAAATTCAAATTCCCGCTGCTTGTTTTCTTAGAAATCTAATACTCGCTGAACTGTACACCGTTATAATTTTTAAATGTTACACTTTTGCAAATATGGCAACGGCAAGTATTAGTATCTAGTATTGGCTACAATTTTTTTTTTTTTTGAAAGCCTTAAATTTACGGCGGCGTTTTCTACGAATTTGGATGGATGGAATGGAAGGTTATAATTATAAAATTTACACTTTTGCAAAAATACGATAAGTTTTAGCATGGGAAAGTCCACTCGAAAGCCACACTTCAGCTTTTTTTTATGTACTATTGCTCATTAATAATTACTTTTTTGCATTCATTATTTTAAAAATTTAAATTTGTTTTGCGAATCTACTACACTCTACAGGGTCGATTTCATTCCAATTCTACAGTCGTAACCGACCAAAAAACAGCTAAGTTGGCAATTCGGCATCACTCAACAGTCTTAACTTAACGAAATTAAACATGTTTGTTAGTGTATGATTGTTTGTGAATTTTGGTTCATTTGGTCTTCGTCTATGGTTACTTAATATAAGAACTTAAAAAAAAGTCGCCCGGCAACCGCCACGGGACCTCCCTCGCACCCATTGAAATTTTTGAAACTGATTTTAAAATATTTCCAAACTTTTCACAATTTTATGGAAAGTTAGAAAACTTTTAAAATTCTAGAAATATTTCAAATATATTTTATACCATGTCATGTTTAACAATTGTTTTGTAATTAATGAAATTATTCAAAAATTTGGAAAATTATTATTTTAAAAATATTATGAAAAATTTTTGAAATTAAGAAACTTAAAAATATTTTGATAATTTATATAAATTTAAACGATTTTAAATTTTTTTGAAATATTGATGAAATTGAAACGTTTTGGAAATTTTAATAATTTTCTTAATTTTGAAAAACAAATTATAAACACTATTGAGTTTTGCAAAATTTATAAAATTTTTCCAAATTTTGAGAACTCATTAAAAAATTTTTAAATATTTAAAAATGTTTGGTTTTTATTAATTGCATTAATTATAAACAATACATTAAGCTGAAAACTAAAATCGATTTTATACTTTGGAAATAGTCAAAAAATTGTTGGTGTGGGAACACTGGGGAGTGGTAGGAAGATCAGGCTTGCGCAGATCGCATCTAACGAATCTAAGGTTATTTTCCGAGCGCGTCTATTTTGAAATAGAGCACCCCCTTCCCGTTCACCCCATTTTTTGATGCAGTTGTCCACTTTCATCATATTTTGTGTTTTCTAGTTGCAACCAACGTTTATCCATTGAAATTTCAAAATCGAATATTTCACGTTCTGTACACCTTTGTGCGATAGCCGTTTTTTTTAGCGATTACTCAATTAAACATGTTCATGTAAACGACCAAAAAGGTGTGGCTAATGGTTTTTTTTCGACGGAAAGTCGAAACATCGAAACTAAAGCAAGTTAATAAAAGTGTAAGTGTAAAGTGAAATTGCATTGTTAAAGCCGATTTTTTCATTGCTAATAAATTGCATTCAATACAAAACAATAATTCTTTTTTTTAATTTATAACATGCACGGTAAGCGTAGAAAATACAAAGCGAAAGTAACTTCTGATTTTCATTTTACAAGAAGGAATGTTAAAATATATTTTACCCTTTGATTACCAGCGGTACTACAACGTACCGTCAAAATGATCAAAAAATAATTATTAAATAATAATTTTTATTTTATATTGTACGTCTTTTTTATTATTTAACTTTTAAAGCAACATATCAGCAAAACATCAAAAAGGTAGTCGTACAACTGATGTTTTAAATTTTAAAACACGTGCGTGTGATTAAGGAAGGTTGAGATCTCTGCTGACGGCGAGTTCGGGTAGACATTCTAGCTGCATGCCGAGGTGTGCAAGTCATGAAGCTTCGAATAAGAAGTAGGATCGGCTGTTGCCCCAACTCACCAGACGCTAGTTTTTCATACAGCGCCGGCTTTGTCTATTCGCGAAGATAAATAGAACTAAACGTGCATCTACGGCGCTGCTGTGAACGCGTGTACAATGCTCGGTCTTACAGACTCCAATGGCAATATGAGCACTCGGTCTAATACGCCGTCGCGGTCGTGGCGTCCTGATCACGTCCATTCTAGATGCTATAGACGGTTTAGTGCATATAAAGGTACTAATTTACAAATTTCAAAACTTCATACAGGGCGTCGCAGGCAAATTAGAGGATTTGGTGAAAACGGCGTATTAATAGATGTTTAACACTATTAACTTACCAAATATATCACAAAAATCCAAGAGCCGAGTTTTGAAGCAGCGATTCGTTAAAAATTCAAAGCATTGGAAACTCCTTATAGTTTCTTCGGTATCGAAACTACATTTTATATCATTGTATCTAACTCTTCTTGAAATTTATATATTAAGATTGTAATACCAAAAAAAAAAGGAGTGGCGGTAGCTCAGAGGTTGGGCGCTCAGTCTCTAACGCTGAAGGTCTAGGGTTCGATTCCCTGCCGAAGCCACGCAGTAATAAAAATCTATGCCGCAACCCGCCACTCACATTTCCCAATCCGATGTAGGCAGCCGTGTGGGGTCTTAATGCCTGAAACCTTCTCTGGAATTTAGTCGTTCGTATTCGACGTTAAACTGTAGGTCCCCCGTACTCCACCTTAGCTCTAAAAGGAGTACGTGGCAGAGAAGAGTGCCGGTGCCCAGCAGTGGGACGTAAAGGCTGATTACGAATACCAAAAAATTACATGCAGAGATTTACTTTTTAACGGATACGTACTCACATTATGTGAATGAAAGAATAGGTGGTTTTTATGTGAAATCGGACGTTGGTGCGCGGCCGTTTAAGCGCAGAGCCTTTGGACGCAGGGACATTTCGGCGCAGGAACGTTTTGGCGCGAGACGTTTAGGCGCAGAGACTTTGAGGCGCAGCGTAATATATTGTAGTTTATTTTATCAAAACTTTGGTTTTATTATTAAAATCGATGAACTATCCAATTTGATTACAAATGCAATTGATAAAACAAATGCGATGGGGGGGGGGGGTCATTATTATTAAATTTAATTTTCCCATCCAAACTCTAGATAACCACTTTATGCAAATATGGTAGTCTGGATTCTGGATTCTGGATTTCGGGTTGGAGGGTACCCATGTGGGTACACGCACTTAGGCCGCTGAAACGGGCCCATTGTGCTGCCTCCACAGCAGCTCCTCAGCCCGGGAGTCACCCAAGCCACCCAATTCTTTGGATGAACTTGAGGACATCCGCCGTTGGGGTGTTGCTGATACTGGCCATGTCGGGCCAGAAGTCCCCCAGCATGGATCCTCTGATTGTTGCGAGAGCAGGGCAGTGGCAGAGAACATGTTCTGCCGTCTCGTCCTCAAGGTTGCATCCGCGGCAGTTGGGGCTAGTGGATAGCCCCATCCTGTGCATGTGTTTCTTTAGGGTGCAGTGCCCCGTTAGGATTCCTACGACCAGTCGGAGATTCTTCCTGGACAACTGCACGCAGTACTTGGCTATCTTCAGTGAGGGTGCTGCAAGAGCAGCCTTCGCTTGGCGACAGCTTTGAATATTTTCCCACCTTCTTGTGAAGCTATTAAGGGTTTCTTGATGTAGCATAGTGCTGAGTATCGTCGGGGAGATGGGGGTTATAGGTTCTGGCCCCCAAGGGAGTTGTTCCGAGGCCAGTCTTGCGACCTCATCAGCTTCCTCGTTGCCTCGATTGCCATCATGTCCCTTTACCCAAACGAGTGAAACGACATTGTCTCTAGAGATATCTTCAAGAGCTTCGTAGCACTCCAGTACTACTCCTGAGGTAATCTTACAATTACTAAGGGCCAATAAGGCAGCTCTGCTATCACTAAAAATACCAATACTTTGGTTCCTTATTTGTCGTTCAAGGACTGCGTTTGCACCGTGCATTATTCCCACTACTTCCGCTTGGAAGACGGTGGTGTGTTTGCCTAGTGGTATACTTTGGCGAAGGTTTAGGTCAACGGAGAAAACCCCGGCGCCCGTACCGTGCCTTGTTTTGGATCCATCAGTGAAGATGGATATATCCGGATGGTGGGTTGCCCCAGCGTCCGCGTGTACACTAAAGTGTCGATTGAAGGTAAACTTGGGAGGGGGGCAGTCTACCACCGCGTCAAGAAGAGGAGTCTTTACGACTGCCTCGTCGAGGATGCGAGTGTGCTTGCCTCCCACACCACTTGTATACCATAACCCCCTACGGCGTAGCCTCAAAGCAGTCTTAATGGCTAATTCCTCCACAAGAAGATCGAGTGGAGGTATGCACAGGACCGCTTCTAATGCCGCCGTGGGGGTTGAGCGCATAGCCCCTGTAATGCTGAGACAGGCAAGACGTTGCACATGTCCCAGTTTAGTTGCTGCTGTAGCTTGTCTGGCTCTGGGCCACCAGATCAGTGCTCCATAGCATAGCATAGGTCTGATAACGGCAGTATACAGCCACAGGGTGATTCTGGGGGAAAGTCCCCAGGATTTACCCAGCGCGCGGCGACACTGCCAAAAGACCATGCATGCTTTTTCGGTCTTAGCCTGTAAGTGCTTCCCCCAATTCAGCTGTTTGTCAAAAATAACTCCCAGGTATTTGACGTCGTCTGATAGATTGAGAGAAGTACCAAATAGGGTGGGTGTACGTAAAGGTCCAACCTTCCTCTTTTTGGTGAATAGTACCATCTCTGTTTTCGAGGGGTTGACAGAGAGGGATTGTTCATTACACCAGTTTTCTGTTATTCGAAGAGCCGTCTGCATTAAGGAGCAGAGCATGTTCTCAAATTTCCCTGTGATGAGGATGGTAATATCATCCGCATAACCAATAGTATAAAAGCCAGCGTCGTTGAGGGAGTGCAGAAGGCTGTCTACCACTGTGTTCCATAACAGTGGGGACAGAACGCCACCTTGCGGGCAGCCCTTCGTTACAACACCTCTTATGGAGCTGTCGCCTATATTAATCTGTACTGCTCTCATCGTGAGGACGTGTTTTATCCACTCACAGAGAGTGGGCGCGACCCCGTGCCTGCGAAGGGCAGTATTAATGCTGTCGAAGGAGGCCTTATCAAAGGCTCCTTCAATGTCGATGAAAACTCCTAGGGTGGACATTTGATTGTCTAGCGATCTCTCTACCCGATTTGCCACAGCGTGTAGTGCGGATTCGGTGGATCTCCCTGGGATGTAAGCATGTTGATTTTGGTGCAGTGGGTGTGTGAATAGCACCTGCTCACGTATTTCTCTGTCGCATAGTCTCTCAAGCGTCTTTAGTAAGAAGGATGTGAGACTGATGGGGCGAAATGATTTTGCCAGGGAGTAGTCACTACGACCCGGTTTAGGTATAAATATGACCCTCACCTCTCTCCAGCTCTCCGGTATGCATCGGAAGGCGATACATGCCCGGTAGATACGCACCAGGTGAGCGAGTATATAATCCAGACCCCATTGTAGAAGGGCTGGAAAAATACCGTCCAACCCGGGCGACTTGAAGGGAAGGAAGGAGTTTATAGCCCAGGTCACCTTGTTACTCTGTACGACCCGGTCCGCCACTTCCCAGTCCTCCTCTGTGGGAGGTGGTGTGTCGAGCCGAGGCCATACACGGGGGGTAACAATACAGCCTGGGAAGTGAGTGTTTATTAGCACGTCGGCTGTCTCTTCGGGTTTGGTTGTGAAGGTACCATCCCCTCGTTTAAGACAGCCCGGCTGTTGATTTGGATCCTTTGAAAGGATCTTCTTTAAGCGGGCCGCGGAGGCAGTGGTTTCTACGGAGTTGCAGAATGCTCTCCAAGAATCCCTTTGCCTGCGACGAGTTTCCTTTTTATATAGTCGTTGTTGGTCCTTATAGGCCTCCCAATCTCTAGTGTTCCTAGATCGTTTCGCTTTGTTGAAAAGTTTACCTAGTACTGATTTCATCTTGTCGAGATTCTTGCACCACCAAGAGATGGTGCATCTCGCACGGGACGTCCTCAGCGGGCATGATGTTTCGAAGGATTGTATGAGCGAGTTCTGCAAGAGACCTGCACTGGTCTGCAGATCACCGACCTCTGCAATCCTTGCTGGGAATGTAGAACCTGCCAGGTGGGCTTCTAGATGTACCTTGTAAGATATTCTGTCTGTCTGCCTGGGGTTTCTGTATTGTTTTGGTGTAATCGTGACACCAGATAATCTGTAACAGAGCCATCTGTGGTCTGACATTGACACACTAGGCGATACATGCCATCCCACAGTGTTATTGGAAATACCTAATGAAGCCAGAGTGATGTCAATCACGGTTTGACTGCGGGTTGTGACAAAAGTTGGTTCACAGCCACGGTTGAGTATTTCTAAGTTTGTACTTATTAAGTATTCAAGTAAAGCCTTACCTCTGGCGTTGATGTTCCTGCTGCCCCATGCCACATGGTGAGCGTTTGCATCACAGCCTATGATAAGGTTTTTGTTGTTCCTCTCACAGTAATCCACCAACTCGATCAGCTCCGCACTAGGTGGAGGGTCGTTTGAGTCACTGGGAAGGTACACTGATGCGAAAATTACATCTTCTTTCCTTTTGTCTAGGTCACAACTCATCTGTATCGCCGTAATATCACGCGTACAGAGGTGTGGCAAAGCAAAAGCCTGCAAATGTTTAGGAGTGTAAATACATGTCCTTGGTTTTACGTGTGCGTAGTCTGTAAGGATAGCGCCATAAGAGTTATTTAATCCACAGATCTTAGATTTTACAATCCAAGGCTCTTGAATTAAGACAATAGTGTCCTGCTGGCCGTCGAGATGTCTGCGTAAGGTAACAGCAGCCTCCCGACAGTGTTGCAAGTTAATTTGTATAATATTTAGTCCGGTGTGTGTGGACATGGGGAAGAAATTAATCTGTCCCGGAGTCACTGGACCCGGACTGTAGTACCTTCAACAGCTCCTGTTAGTCGGTACTGACTAGGGCAACCTCCATGGGGACTGGAGATTGCGGAGCTTCCACTATGGACTGGTCCATCTCTTGCAGTTCCTGCTGCTGCCGCTGCTCTACTTGCAGCAGCTGCTGCTGTTCCTGCTGCTGTTCTTGCTGCTGCTGCTCTTGCTGCTGCTGCTGTTCAGAGTCTGGAGATACGTCTCCAGCCTTCTGGATCTTTAAGTTAAGAGTGGTAAACTGATAATGCAGCTTACCACCCTTACTCTTGACGGCGGTTTCAGCCTCCTTGTTTATGCCGAAAACGAGGAGCCTACCTAGAGGGTCTTCCTTTTCGGCACTATGGAAGGTGCACCAGCCCCCCACGCCAGCCCAGGGGTTCTGTACCGCCAGACGTCGTAAGACGATCTCTGCATTCTCTGGTTTCCCAGGAACCCAGAGAGACGCCTTTACTAGTCTGGGCAGCTGATCCGCCTGGACGACGTTGAGACGTGCGCCCTCCCACAACACAGGGAGGTTGGCGACCGCCGTTTGAAGCCACCTTAAGGACTGGTCGTCCTCACAGGTGATTCTAAGAATCTCCCCAGAGTACTTCCAGCCCTTAAAAGTGGGTACAGGTTGGCCTTCAGCAAGGGAGAACATGTAATTGTCCAAAACCACAAGCATTTGGGCCTTAATTTGATCCGCCTGGACCAGCGTAATTTTACCAAGAGGTTTCTGCAGGTCTAAAATGGCTACGCGGAGGTGCCTGGTGGCAGCTTCCTTGTAGCTGGAAACCCTCTCGGTTGGTTTTGGGGCCGACTGAGGCCGGCTCTTCCTCTTGGGGTGGGGGGTTGAAGGGGAGCTTCCATCCGACCTCAGCCTCTTATTCTTTTCTGAAGTAGTCTTGCCAGAACCTGCTGCCCTAGGGTTAGCTGAGGAAGCCAGCCCTTGGGTAGAGGTGGAGGCAGCACTAACATCCCTTGTTCCACTCCGCCCTGGGTTAGCCTTAAAGGCCAGCCCTTGGGTAGAGGTGGAGGCTCGTGCGTCCTTGCTACCGCCCTTCCCTGGGTTAGCTTTAAAAGCCAGCTCTTGGGAGGGGGCAGCGGGTTTTGTCGTAGCGCCTGATGTGGTCTCTGCTAGTCGAGCCCTCTTCCTGCGCTTCTGTTCCGCACCAGAGATTCTCTTCTTCTTCGCCTGGTCCGTCCGCCGTTGTTGTTGCTGCTGCCGCTGCTGCTGTCGCTGCTGCTGCCGCTGCTGCTGCCATTGGTGTGCATCAGGGGTATCCGAAGACGCGCCCTGTGCATTTACAGGGGTATCCGAAGACGCACCCTGTGCATTGTTTTTTGGGGTATCCGAAGATACCCCCTGTGGGTTCTTGTTTAATTCCATACTGAAGTAAAGGGTTCGTCTCTCTGGCTTCCCACCCACCACGGAGCCCAACAAGGGGGCGCCGAACTTCGACGCCAGGGCTACCAAAGAGATATAGCTCCCAAGGTTGAGTTGCACACGAGTAGGTATCCCTCTAAAGCCGAGGGGCCCACTGCATGCCCCTTCATCCTCGAGGAGCTCACCCTGTCGGCGGTCTGACCCGACGACACAGCCGATTGATCGAGGTGGGTTGGTCTCGACCTCCCGTCTAGGTGAAATCAAGGCCGAAGTGATGTGTTGCCGCGCTCCAGGAAACTATCCCGTCCCGGAGGTAGCTCAATCACCAGGATCCTCTCATCCAACCGACACGGGTCGCCTCGCACGGCACAAACACGAGGGTGACCAGAAACCCTGTGAGGTCCGCTGAAGTGGCCCCTCTTCAGCGGAGAGGGGGGATGGTCCGCGGCGGCAGCTTTCGATTCACCACACGGGGGTTTAGGCCCGGGGTTTCACTACTAACCACCACTGGCCATGGTCCTACGACCTCGGCCGTTCTCCTATCCGCCACCCGGAGACGCGCTCGGTAGGTATCCCAACCCCCGAGAAATATGGTAGTCAACTTATCTCTCTTTATCAATGTTTTCTGTCAGGAATCTTTCTCTCCTTTCGGTACCTTAGCCAAAATACTTTGTCTATATTGATGAGTTTGTAAACAAGAAGTTGCGAAAATAGTAAAACAACATGTCTTTGTTGTGTCAAGCTTAACGTTTTTTTTTTTTTAAATTTTGTTTTATTAACTAATTATGATTATTCCAGTTTTATCACAATCCGCATACTGTGTCGAGATAAATGTGTAACATACTTTCGTTGCAATTTTAAAATTATTTGAATGTCTGAAATCAATAAGAATTTGAAAATGAACAAATATTTAAAGAGCTATCAAGTTCTACTTCGTTGTTAATATAAGATTAAAGTAAATTTGACATTAACAACTTGAAACAAATAAACCACCAGAACTTAAAATAATTAAGGAAATAAATTTTAGTACTCACGTTAACTATCTTGTTTTTAAAGCACTCCACACGACTATACTGTTGCAGATCACTTTTTCATCTGTCGCAATGAAGATTATATTTTTTTATTTATTAAAATATACTTATTAGTTATTATGAATGGGAAACCCATTACTAATGCAAATAATGTAAACATCAACTTTGACACTACTTCCCACTAATCAGTTGTTTGGGTTGAAATTGAGATTATAAAATTAGTACATAACAATTTCATATTCCACTAAATGTATATAACTGTTTTTTTATCTAAATTTAATGGAAAATCTTGGCGTTTTTTAAAATTATGTATTCACAACATCCTGTTTATTTTTCTAACAATTCATTCTCGAAGAATCCTTTTGGAAATTTGATTATTTTACAAAAATCTTTTATTTTATCGTTTGACGTAACTAAACTAATTCTTTTAATGTCCATTGCACCTAATTACAAAAACAAATTATAATTCTCCTTTTCTCCCGTGCTTTAAATCTACTTCAACGACTGAACGATTCGGCGAGGTTATTTTCGTTTTGGAGTTATTGACCGATCGATATACGAGTAATGCCTAAAAGAAAGGTACTTTTTATGGCGAACATTTTCAACCTACAAATTTAAACTAATAAGCACGTTTCGGGCCGGGAGATCGATAAAACGGACGCTGCAGTGGTGTCTGTGTTTGTGTCTGTATACACATTACAGTCCAGACGCCTTTCCGCAGAAAATCCAAAGTTGGCTCAAACGTTGGTAATTCCACTGGAATGAAACAACAACAAAATGAGGTTGGCCCGCCAAAAAAAGAGGGGTGCTCTACTTCTAAACAGATGCGCTCGAAAAAGAATCTTAGATTCGTATTCTACGCATGTCGAATAGCCGATCTGCGCAAACGCGATCTTCCTATCACTCCACACATGAGCGATTTTTCTATTTTAAAAAATTCACGATTTTCGGCTTCAAAATAGGCATGAGCATGTTAAATGATAATAGAAACAAAAAAAAAACGGTCATCACAAAAATGTGTAAAGATGGTGAAAAATCGATTTGGGTTGCAACTAGAAAACATAAAATATCACAAAACCGGACGACTGCTTCAAAAACGGGGAGGGGGCGTGCACTACTTCAATATAGACGATTTGTATGTCAAATAGCCGATCTGCCCAATCATTGCCCCCCGCTATCGATTTATTGTTTTTTTTGTTCTACAAATTTCGGCTTCTAAATCGGTAAGAGCATGTTAAATGACAATAGGAACAACTCGTCTTTGAGAATACACTACTGAAAGGTTCCTTTTGGACGTTTACCTGAACATTTAATTGGATAATCGCCAAAGAAACGACCATTACCAAACTATGAAATCGATTTCAGATTTGAACGAATAAATACTGTTTACAATTAACAAATACCAGTTGCGGCTCGTGGTGTGCCGTACTGGGAGGCATTTTTTAGAAAAAATTTATTCTTATTCAAGTTTTAGGTAGCCTTATAATTCAAACCCAACATTTTCATTAAAATCTTTAATAGGCTTTTGATAAGCACTCTCTAATAAAATTATTGTAAATTGATAACCACATTGCCAGTGTGTCAAAATTCACAAAATTTTTCATGTGGTTGACAAATGCGTTTGAATTTTAGTTTTTAAATGTTTGAAGTCAATATCCCACAATGAATTATCAAAAAACAGCAGACAGTGGAAACAGACATCGTATAACACCACTAAATTATGATTACACAACCAACAATTGTTTTCACACTACTACATCGTGTACGTGCGAATTCCGCAAATTAGGCGGCTATTGGCATGCGCTTATCACGGACAGCGGACAGCATAATTCTCGGAAGTTGTGGGTTCGTGACCCTGAAGTCTTTAGTACGCAGATACTTCTATCCTCTTTTAGCTTGTATAATATGAATTTTATCACAATGAGCTTTCTATTTCACTCTTATTCATTTGAAGGCCTTTTAAGCCGGCGGTTTTATTCGATGGCGTATAGCTGAATTTGGGACTGATAGCCAAATGACCCTTGCATAGATTCGTTTAATGCGATCGAAATACTCAGACATTCAAGCGTTTTCGTATCCTACGGCATCTCTTTAATGAACGTTCTCGCATAGAAATCTCATACAAAGTATAATAAATATATAAAGTAGTTTTTAAATATTTTAGTGTATAATATGTTATGTACTGAAACAAAAAGTAATTATCTATTTTTTCTTATTTCATTGGGAGGTCAATGACCATTTGACTCAATGGAGAAACCGCCACTGAAAAATTGTAAAGATTATGCATTTTACCAACACTATATTTCGTCTCTCGTACGTCAAACAATATGTTCCAATGTACACCAGTTTGACAAACACGGAGTAGTATAAAATATGTTTAAAGGGAAAATCCTCAAATGTTAAAATAGATTTGAGGCGGGATGTGGAGCAGCGGTTAAGGTTGCCGGCTCTGCTTCACCAAACGTCCCGAGTTCGATACTCATATTTGTCAAATACTAAGTTTCCTAGTTGTTTTCAATTTCAAAAATAACATTACGGACTAATCCAAACACCAGAATAGAAAGAACATGCCGAGTATCGAACTCGGCACGTTTGGTGAAGCAGAGCCGGCAACCTTAACCGCTGCTCCACAGCCCGCCTTAAATCTATTTTAACATTTTCTCTTTAAACATGTTTTATACTACTCCGTGTTTGTCAAACTGGTGTACATTGGAACATTTTGTTTGACGTACGAGAGACGAAATATAGTGTTGGTAAAATGCATAATTTTTACAAGTTTTTATGCCGGTATAATAAAATTTCGACAATTTGTTCATTTAAAATTCGTTTGATCTATCTGGTCTCGAATTGTTTACTACCATTTGAAGAATACCTTATCATCATCATCATCTGACAACATAAAAAATTTTCCACTTAAAATATTTAACTCGAATTTTAAAATAAAGATCATGTAAAAATGTTGAACCAGCAAGACATTAAAATTTGTTGCAACTTAGATAAATTTTTTTTCTTCCTAGTAAGAGTTGCAAATTCAACACTGTTTCTCACATTTATTTTATTACATACATTATTTTATAGAATATATTATCATCAACTTAGTGATATGAGTCACACCGAAACAGACATTATGCCTCGTGCAACGCGATTATTCTATTATTAAATTTACAGAACTGATTACTTTGTATTCTGTGACCGCGAATGCCAATTTCACTCATTTAAGGGATAAGCTATAGTTCAAATTAATTTAAGTTATTTTCCAAAAAAAAGGGAGAGAAATTTATTAATTAAGAAATTAAATAATAAGAATTTGGTGTTGTATATCGGTTTGGATTTTATCTGTTTTTTTTACATGAAATTAAATCTACTAAAAATAAACCACTTTTAAGTACAGCGACAATAATAATAAGAATAATATCTTTGTATGCATCTAAGAAACAATTTAAATTTCTCATACGTCTTAAATTTATCCACAGAATGTTTACAACCTCAAAGTAATTGATTACGTATTCCATGTAGTCGTAAATTTTGTAAAGGATTACTTTTCGGAAATAAGTACAGCGGCAATAATTTAGTACGGAATTGCAATTATCTAATGTTTTATAATTAACTGTTATCTGTGATGCTTAACCTTAATTTTTAAATAAAACTGTCACAGCGGCTTTACTTGGCAATACTTGGCGTCACACAAGTTTTGGTCAAACTTAAACATTTTTTTGAAAATGTCAAAACTTTGAACATTTTGTCACTACACAGTTTTAGTAATTTCAAACATACTCGTAGTTTATACACAACATTATGTATCCCTAGAGCATTTACAATATTAAATTTCATCTCGATCTGATGATTCGTTTTTGACTAAAAAGGCGTTAAAAAGAACATTTTCGAAAATTCAAAGAATGCGCCACAGAGAAATTAGTGAACTGAGACACAAACCAAATTATGCCTCAGCTCTACAAATCTACAAAAAAAATGTGTGGCCAGGTTTTAACACAAACCTATAGAACAACACTAGACTGAGCATGTGTCTAGTCCCCACTGTCGAAAAGCGTACCTAAAAAGCAGAAATCTTACGAGTTTCTTTTAGTATTTTTTTTGGTGCAAAAAACCTAAAAATTGCCTTCTGGAGCAGATTGATAACAAAAATTATCGGAGACACAAACCACATTATGTCAAACATACTTATGCCACAGAAAGGAAATGGGTTAATAAGAGTTATCCATGTTTTTTGAGAACGTGTCGATTAGTATCTTATAAGTGTTAACATTACCAGTTTGCGGCAACTGCAGGGAGCGCGAAAATTTCTCGAAGGACCAATAAGTACTGGCCAAGGCCCAAGAACGTGAATAGCGTTCCGAAATTCGCAATTTTGTGTTGATGCTATTTTAATCTTAATTATACCATCAAATTTAACGAAGAACAGTTGTCAATTTTAGCCACGTCGAAAGTCCTCATACCGAATTCGAAACAATGCCGCAAACCCAAATCAAAATACAATAAATTTTCCTTTTTACGAGGAATAATAATATCCCACAGAGAAATACGTTGTGTTTGTCGAAACATCCCCTTTCCTCAAATTTTTTTATGAGGAATGATGATAACCCGCGATAGTATTTGCGCTGGCAAGGTTTCGGTATGAAACGTTGTATTGTGGCTGTATGCTTCGAAGAACATTATTGCCGGCCGGTAGCTTAACTTACTCGGTGCCCAGTCCGGTTTATTATTTCTACAAGTAGGTATGGATAGCTTTTACATAATTGGAATTTAAAAAATGGTAGCTTTCAAATTTATTCCGGAATTAAAACATTAACTACAAAAACCAGGCATGGCGTAATATACATAATTAGGTTTTCAGCCACATATTGCGCAGTTAACTATTATTATAACTATTAATTTTGTTTTTCACATTTCTTATATAAAAATAAATAACATCTCAGTTAAAATTGTTTATTTACATGCCTGTCTTACACGCATGCGCAAAAAGTTATTAGGAATTCACAGTAAAAATGCAAGACGCCTTTATTACTCATTGACAGCTGATTGACATGTAAAGATACACACCATTTAGTTTGTTTTAAGGGGAAACGATGTGCTGCCAGTGGAGAACAAAACTCTTAATATGGCCGACTTGAGTACACATATTTAAGCAGCGACATCCCAGTCTTTTATTTTTCTAGGTTTGTGTGTTTAAAGGATGTTTTTTGGAAATTTACAAAATTTGGTACTTCACACTTTTTGGCGTCTTAAAATTCTCGTACATATAGTATCACTGCGTCCCCCTAGAGCTACTACAATAACAAATATAATCTCGATTTGTCAACTTGTTTTTGAGTAATAAAGCGTTAAAATCGTAATTTTCAAAAATTATAGCTGCCGCTGTTTTCAAGGTAAATTGTTTGGAAAAAAGCTTTCGGTTTGTATTAGTGCTCTATAAAATGTTTAAACTTGCGTTTTTTTTTTAAATTCATACCAAGAAAACAAATTTAACTGTCATTTCCGGTTTCGGTTCTTAAAATAAACTTTTTGACGCGACAAATTTTAGTTGTACTTAGATACAGGTACTTATACGTATTTTGACATGTTTACATCTCATTATCAAAGGTTATATTAAAAACTAAACAGTTAGTGTTGTTATAGCAACAATATAACTCTTGGTGACTTGATCTCGGTAATCGTCTGCAGATGACTTAATTTCTTATTTCAAAATGTTCAATACAGGTGAATTTAAGAGATCAATTTGCTCGTTCATTAACGGCACAGTTTTAAATGTTTCTGAATTTCACATTTTCTTAACAGCTTGCATTAAAACATAATATTTGCACTATAGAAACTGAACGAAATAGGTTCATTATCTTTTTAAATTCAAACATAAAAATTAATTGAACAAATAAACTTGAATTCTGTGTTTATAGAAAACTCACACAAACAGACATTACAATACCACACGATTTATCATCGTAAAACACATAAGAAATCAGGTCATCTGCAGACGATTACCGAGATCAAGTCACCAAATTCTATTGTTGCTATAAGAAGCTATAAGGTTAAAATAAATAAATATTGTCAAAGTAAAAAGTATTTTATTTGTACTCAATAATTTCTAATAAGGCTATTTTTTCATCAAATCGATATGTGTATGAAGTTAGACATCATGCGTTATTTTTCACTCATCGTGTATAACTATAGAGCTATTGGTATACTGAACCTTTTGCAAACGGCTATTCTAAAAGGATAATTAATAATTGGCAACATTTATGAATATTGGAGTGTTATTTAAAGCCATACACGAACTAGTTCGTTTATTTAAATTACTTTTAAACTCAGATATAAAATAATTTTATTGATCTAATGTGGATTACAAAATTATTTTCTTATTTTTAAACTGTATTAAAAACTACATGACAATAATATAGCGTTAATATATTGTTTTAATCTAAATAATCTAGGATGATGCATTTAACAATTCTATTTCAGAACGAGTTTTATTGCAAGAATTAACCCTTTTTGATTTTTGAAAATATTTTTTGTATATATTAAACAGTAACAATATACATAATATAACAGAAGATGCAGACATCAAGTATAAAAAAAAATTTATGTTATTACCACGTGTTGGCTCACTTTTGGTAATTTTAGATACATTACTAATTAAACGATAAAATTGTTCTAACGTAATATACCTATCTGAGTTATTCCCGTGCTGAAAGTTACTTGCACTTATATTTTTTAAATTACCTTGGATTTCTGTAAGCAACTTTTTAGAACTTTCAAAGTAATGTGCAGCAGTTTGTTTAAAAGAGTCAATACTTTTTCTTACAGCATGCATTGCATTTAACATGCCCGACGTCGAGTAAGACATTGAGTTAATGTGATCACTTGAAGTTCTATTTGATGCTGTTGGGTTGTTTAAATCAGGCATTATAGTATTATTAGTACTGCCATCTATTTCACTTTCAGTGCAAACTATTCCAAAAATATTAAGTTCGTTTGTGTCATGTGAACGAGCATTAAATAAATAATTAATATTTCCTGTTCTGAATTCCCGAAGCATTTCCGTTAGCATTTTGCAGGACCAACTGTTACCGTTGACACTGATAGAAGATAAACTTGGCAGGTGCAGTAACAAAGACGTGTAATTTAAGGCTGAAAATTTGTTGTTATCTAAATCGAGCAGCAGTAAGTCATTTAAAGGAAACAGTACAGTTTCACTTAACGTAGAAAAATTATTATCTGATAAATTTAAATACAGCAATTTCGCCAAATTAGAAAAGGTTCCAGTTTTAAATTGTGACAAATAATTGTGTCCTAGTTGCAAATTACGTAAGCGAGGAAAATACTTAAAAGTTCCTAGTGGTATTTGTTTGAGTTTGTTGTAACTCAGTAACAGTTCTTGAAGATTAATTACCCCAGCAAATGATTCAGAGCTAAGCACAGCTAATTGGTTGTGTCTCAAATCGACGACTTCCATTTCGTTGAGATATTTAAACATGTTTTCATTTAAATTATCCACTTTGTTGTAGCTCAAATTCAAAACCTTTAAATTGTTCAAACCAGTAAAAGCTTCTAATTCTATTGTGTCAATTCTATTTTTGTCTAATCGAAGTTCTGCTACATGATGCACTTTGCCAAACGTATTGTTTTGCAAAATCGATAATTTATTATTATTTAAATAAAGACCATTATGATGTTTAATTTCGAACCATAGAAAATATTGATTTGTTTGAAAAGACAAACTGTCAAATGCGTATGGTTGCATTTCTTCGATCTGATTATTATAAAGTGTAAGCAAATTTAAATCCGAGATCCCTTTGAATGTATTTCTCAAAATCAACGTAAGATTGTTGTTATGTAAATATAGAAGATTGTATCTATCTCTATTAAAATTTAAGTTGTTCAATACATTTGGCACAATGGAACGAATTGGGAGGTTACTCAAATCAAACCATCCCATTCCATTGCTTAATTGAATATCTCGTGTGCACTGTGGTGATATGTATGAAATGTGGTTTAATCCGGCGAAGGCACCAGATTCCATTTCTTCTATTGTGGTGTTGCATAAACATAAATATTCCAATTGGTTTAATCCATTAAATGTACCGCTCTTGAGTTTTCTTATTTTTAGATTTACAAACTTAAGTGTTATTAAATTGTCTAAACCAAGGAATGTATTATTTGTTATTTCCGATATTCTATCACCGTTTAATCTGATCGTATTATATTGATTCTCGGGTGTTAAAGAGAAAAACTCATTATTTCCATAAATACTAAGATTTTCAATTCTAGTTAACCCATAAAAGGAATATGGATCAATTGAATGTATTTTATTATTGGTTAGATATATTTGTTGTAAAGAGGAAATACCATTAAATCCATTTCCTACTAGTTTTTCTATTTTATTGTCACTTAAATCCAATGTTGTTAATCTGTTCATTGAATTAAATGTTCCTGGTTGAATCTGTGTAATGCTCAACTTTGTTAAATTCAACAACTCAAGGCTGTGTAATCCCAAAAAGGTGTTGTTTTCCAGTGAGTGAAGTTCACTCCTCCTTAAGTCAATTTCAATAAGATTATGGAGATCTAAAAATGCATAAGGTGATATTGACTTTATTAGGTTTCCTTCCAGATATAAATAGTGAAGATTTACAAGTCCAAGAAACGCTTTTTCTGGCAAATTTTCTAATTTGTTTGCACTTAAATCTAATGTTCTCAATTCACCCATTGAATCAAATGCTTCAGGTTGTAGAGTTGCAATATTTAATTTTGTCAAATTTAATAAATTTAGGTTAAACAATCCCATAAAAGTGTTGGTTTGCAAGGTATCAATATCACTTCCATTTAAATCAATTTCTACCAGATGGTTAAGTTCCGAGAATGTTTCAGCTGCAATTGATTTTATTGGATTGTCTTTTAGATATAAATGCTGAAGATTAGAAAGTCCAGTAAATGTTTTTCCCAGCAAGTTTTCTAATTTATTTGCCCGCAAGTCTAGTACCATCAACTCATTCATTGAACGGAAAGCTCCAGGTTGTATGTTTTTAATGTCTAATTTTGTCAAATTTAGCAACCTTAAATTGTATAATCCCGTAAAAGTATCAACTTCCAATGTATCAATACTGCTTCCATTAAAATCAATTTTTTGGAGATAATTTAAATCGGCGAAAGCTTTGCGTGCAATGGATTTTATTGGATTGTCTTGTAAATACAGATGTTGGAGATTAGAAAGTCCCTTAAACGAATCTTCCAGTAGGATTTCTAATTTATTTGTACGTAGTTCCAATGTTATCAATCCACTCATTGAATTAAACGCTCCTGGTTGTATGTTCCTAATATTCAAGTTTCTCAAGTCCAAAAACGCCAAGCTGTGTAAACCCATGAAGACATCGCTTTGCAAGGTATTAATACTGCTTCCACTCACATCAATTATCTGAAGATGGTTTAAATCAGCAAAAGCCCTAGGTGCAATCGATTGTATTGGATTATCTTGTAAATATAATTCCTGAATCTCAAAAAGTCCACTGAATGTTCCTGCTGATAAATGTTCCAATTTATTTTCCATTAAATATAATATTGTTAAACGAACCATTGAATTGAAAGCTCCGGGTTGTATGATGTATATGTTCAAATGTGATAAGTTAAGCAAATTTGTACTCTGTAAGTCCATAAACGAGTTGTTCTGTAGAGTATTGAGACTACTTCCTTCTAACTCCAGCGAATACAGTCTTTTAAGACCTAAAAATGCGTCTGGTGCTATCGATTTTAGTGAATTTTTATGTAGATGTAAATGCTGAAGGTAAGGAAGTCCAATAAACGTTTCCCTTTGTAATATTTCTAATTTATTAGCAGATAAGTCCAACTCCATTAATTGGTCCATCGAATGGAAAGCTCCAGCCTCTATGTTATTGATATTTATCATACTTAAATTTAAATATTCCAACCTTTGTAAGCCCATAAAAGTATTATTTTTCAGTATGTCAACTGTACTTCCGCTGATGTCAATAGAAATTAAGTTGTGAAGGCCTGAAAATGTTTCAGGTGCTATTGATTTTATGAGATTTTCTTCTAAGTGCAAATGTTGAAGAAGTTGAAGTCCCGTAAAACTTTCCCCCAATAAGTTTTCTAACTTATTTTTGCTTAAATCTAAAACCATTAAGTATTCCATCTTATAAAATGCTCTAGGCTTTATATTTCTAATGTTTAGTTTTGTTAAGTTCAGCACTTTTAAGTTGTGTAAACCTATAAAAGTGTTGCTTTCTAGTGTATCTATGTTGCTTCCATTCAGATCAATTGAAGTTAGATAATTTAGATGTGAGAATGCTTCTGGTGCTATTGATTTTATCAAATTTTCTTGTAGATATAAAGCTTCAAGTTTATGAAGTCCGGAAAATGCGTTTCCTGGCAGAGTTTCGATTTTATTGTATCGTAAATCCAATATGCTTAATGCATTCATCGAGTTAAAAGCTCCAGGTTCAATATTTCTAATGTTTAAGTCTGTTAGATTAAGTAATTGTAAATTGCTTAAGCCTATAAAGGTATTGCTTTCCAAGGTTTCAATATTGTTTCCAATTATATCAAGAATGAACAAATTCTGAAGATCTGAGAATGATTCTGGTTCAATTGATTTTATTTGATTGTCTTCTAAATATAAATATTTTAAATTAGTTAACCCTGCAAAAATATGTTTTGATATAATTTGCAATTTGTTATTGTTTAGTTGAATTGTTTCCAGTTTATGTAAGTTGTTGAACGTTTTTTCACCAACATGTTTTAAGTTATTGTAGGATAAATTCAAAATTATTAAATTACTAAGTTGTTCGAAAACATTTTCATCAATGATACTTAAATTGTTATGACTTATTGAAAACTTTTTTAAATTATTAAGCGGATTTAAAAAATCAACACTTTTAATGTAATTGTGATCACGATAAAGTCCCTGCAATTTAGAATAATCAACAAAGGTATCGCTTGCTATCATCTGAAGGTTACTATTTTCTATGGTGAGTACATAACCCAAACAGATGGTTTCCATACCTAATGTACTACTATTAATGGAAAAAATTTGCGAATTTTGAATGTTTAATGAGTTGCAGTAATGATTGCAGTCTTCTTGTTTCCGTCGCGTGTTGTAGTACTGTTCGAGGATTTCATTTGTTACGTTTTCGCAGTTTAGTGTTCGGCTACTACAGAGTAGGAATCGGCCGAAGAACCCACCATCTCCATAAACTTCATTATAAATCTCTTCCCAATTCCAGTCTTCGGATTTAACGAGTTGTAAATGTAATACCATTAGAATCGACAGATATTTAATTTTCAGCTTCGTTCGAACCATCTTCATGTTGATCTAAACAATAATCACGTCTTAGTAATTTTCAAAAATTTTCAAAATTATCAACATTTAAAAAAAATAATTAAAAACTTTTAATGTATTTCAATTTTTAAAACTGGTGTGATAATACTCAAATACTCAGTTACAAAATTTTAATACATTTTCAACACAAATTTTTAAAATTTTACACGATTTTCAAAAATTTTTGTAATTTTAAAATTTTATAAAAATTTTCGAATTTAAAAAATTTTCAAAAATTGTGTGTTTGAATTTTTATAATTTTATAACATTTATCAAATATATTTTAAATTTTCTAAATTTTTGAAATTTGCAAAAACTTTCAAATTTTTAGCACTACAGTCTAAAACATTCCAAAAATTAAAAAAAATTAAAAAGAAATTTTTTTAATGTAATTTTTTAACAAATTTCAAGGTAATTAAAATTCTCCAAAAATTGATAAAAAATAAATGTTCTTATTTTTTAAAAAACATCTGTTATAAAATATATTCGAAATTTTTTCGAGAATTTTACAATATCCTAAATTGCCATCAAATTGTCAAAATTTTTGAAATAAATGCGAGAAAGGTTCCGTGCGGTTGCCCGACAGCTTGTTTTTTTACCGAAACGGCAATTATAATGTTGATAATATTTCAGTTTTATCATTTCTACGCTAAATATTTGCTCCCCTATACAAAGTTATCAGCAGATTAACACTGTTATATGTTTCTTCTTTTATTCTTTTTTTTTTAAATTATTTATGCTTCTTGAAAATACTGTTTCGGGTATTTTCTTTTCTAGTTTAGCTTGCTAAATTATTTTATAGATTTTGATAAAATGAGAGCAATCTCATTTCTGCTCATAAACATATAACTGGAGTTTTATGTATGTAAGTACAAAGTTGTCTACAGATGATTATATGAAAATTAAAATATTCTACATACCTCCGTTTCCACAACGTGATCGTATATTACATATTACTGTTAATATTAAAAATAGCACTTTGCAACATACATGTTTTATATTTAAGAAATGTTACTAGTTCATTAAGTATCTATTAATTATTCACTTAATCAAACGAGTCGATTATCTTTGACTGAAAGGAACTGCAGTGCGCTATCAGTAGTTGTTAGGTTATTACTTTATTAGTAAGCACAATCGTAAACACAAGATTGGTTATCATTCAAACATGAAACTGCATCGTTGCAAATTATGATATAATTTACATTCTGGGGAAAAAGTAGAATCATTGCATTAAAATTTCTGTATATATCTAACTATACCTGAATTTTTTTATGCATGGGAAATTGTTTACTTTTTCATACCTTTGGTATAGGGAAATATTGATTTTATAACGAAAATACACGTTTTGGGGGGCACAAGAAACCCAAAAACAGTTTAAAAAGATATCTGTCTGCGGGTGGGTGTGTGGGTGTGTTGGTGACGCCGCTACAGGCGAAAATACTGGACCGATTTTGATAAAATTTTAAATCAAGAGGTATATCGAAAATTGTAGTTCTAATTAAGCTTTTCAAAAAAATCCAAAACCAGAAACGGAAGTTAGACATGTTTCCTTAGCGGTTTTTTTTCATAACTAACTTTTGAAAACTTGAGCAAAATTTCAAATAGCGGCCGCTACAGTTTTTTTGAAATTCTCGGCTTTAACGCCCATTTACTCAAAAAGTAGCCTGATCGGGATCAGCTACCACTTATTTGAGAGCCCTTCGTAGGCAGTATACGATGAAATAAAATTAATTTCTAAATTCAAAAAATATCGCTGCTCCAAAATTTTCAAAACTTTCAAAAAAAATTCTCAAAAACTGTCCACACATTTTTTTTTTAACTTTCTGAGCCGATAGAACTTGCATTGAACTACAAATTTGTTTCTGTACTTATCTCCCAAATTTTACTCTGACGCCTTCCAGGAATTTTTGAAAAATTTGAAATTTATTATATATTTATTCAAAAACGCAATCGCAAGTGCAAGTAGTCGCTGTTTCTATAGGTAGAGTTAAGGTACAAAAACCATTGAACAGGTTATTGCAAATTCAAATTCCCGCTGCTTGTTTTCTTAGAAATCTAATACTCCCTGAACTGTACACCGGTATAATTATTAAATGTTATACTTTTGCAAATACGGCAACGGCAAGTATTAGTATCTAGTATTGCCTACAATTTGTTTTTTTGCTTTTGTTATAAAGACTGCAATAAAATGTAAAGGAAAACGTAAATATTTCTGTGTTTAACAAGCCAGGCCTGTATTCTACATTTTGTTGTTTTATTTTGGATTTACATTTTCTTAAACATTAAATGTAGATGGAATTTTTATAAGAAATAATTAAATTCTTGAAAATTGTTATTGATAATAATAAAGGATGTGTTAGAGAACCCAAACGGTATGCTCTAATTTATTGGAGGTCGAGTTTAAAGTTTAGATTTATTGCAAATGAAACAATTCGTAACTTTAACAGGTTTTTATTTTAGCTTTACACGTATTTCAACGTGTTTACGCGTCATTATCAAAAGCAAGATTAAAATTTAACAGTTGGTGTTGCTATAGGAACAACAAATCTTCATAACTTGATCTTGGTTTTTTATATCTGCGTCCAGATGACTTGATTTCTCATTCCAAAACGTCTAATAACGATGAATTTAAGGGATAAATTTGTTCATTCATTAAAGGTATAGATTTTAAATTTTTATGCTTTTTAAATGCTTGTAGTATATCCAACTTACGTTTGTCATCACAAAAGACTAACACTTTTATACTGTTATTAGATGTCATTGAATGAATGTGTTCTAATAATTGTTTAGCGTAATTGGATTAATGGGGGTGTTTATACTTGTAACAACGTACGTGTTCCTTGTACCTAATATAAAAATTTTCAATTGTTTGTCCTATACAAACTGAATTACAGTGCGAGCAATTTAATTTGTAGATGCCTGATTTAAGTAAATTGTCCGTTTTTTCTTTAGCATTAAACAAAGTGTTTAAAATGTGTTTTGTTGTTTTAAAAGTTATTTTACATTTATTTATTTTTCATTTTCTGTGGTTTTTATAAGATGTATTTTTGGGATATTTTTTAAGTGCTCGCACGCGCACGCAAAAACGCACTCGCACGCGCACGCACACACAAGTGCCCACGCACACGCACATGCACAAGCACGCGCACACACACGCGCACCCTTACACACACGAACACACAGATAGACATTTTTTTAAACCCAATTTCTTGGGTTTATTGTGTCCCAAAACGATGTATTTCTGTTAAAATCTCGATTTCGAAAATGTTTCATGAAGTCAAATATACTTCCTCATACAACAGCTACGGGAAAGCAAAAATTATCAAAAACTGTAGCGGGAAGATGTGGAGTGGAGACAATATTTGATCTATGTTGATAGTCTGTATTTGTTTTTGCGTTTAAATTTACAAGTTTCAATTTTTGAAAAAGTATACCACACTTTTTGTTAAAACCTATTTTCCCTATAATGTTTTGAATTTTATGATATCTTTGAGTTCCAAAACGTGTTTTCATTAAATTTGATAATTGAATAGTTTAATGAAAACAGTTGATAGTGGAATTATAGAAAGGTAAAATTATATGAGAGGCGGCGGTGAAGCAGCGGTTAGGGCTCCTGGATTTGGCACTGCTTTTCCAAACGTGCTCTGGTTCGATTCCAGAGCAAGATAACCATAGATGTATTGTGTATGTTTGTGCATGTTAGATCTTAGATGAAAGGCTATACGACTTTGGCAATTTGTGCCTCCCATATGTGCAGGTTAAAAAATACGGTTTCTTGCAATATATTTATTCGGTAAAAAATACAACTTTATTTATATTTTACATAATCTAGTAATGTGACAGTAAACATCAATGTAATGCAATATAGTTATAAGCTACAATCTACGGTGCTGCATTAAGCAATTCTATTTCAGAACGACTTTCTTCAATTCTTTTCTTTTTTATTACAGTTTGAAAATACTTTTTGTATACTGTTATTAGTAATAAAATAAAAATACATGAAAGCACAATAAATTTTAACACATTAAGTGTTACCATTGTATTATTATTTCTGTATTCAATATTTGCAGTAGAAATATGTGACATGTTAGCAATTATTTGAGAAAACAACTCATTGTACAATAATGTTTTGTTAAATTTTGAATAGTCATAGTTAGATTTTATTGAATCATGAGTTGGTTGCATGGAGATATTGATTTTATATAATGCATTGGACATATTATTTATTGCTGATATTAACGTGTGAAAATTTGTATTAGTTTCATTTCTCAGATTGGACATAAGAAGAACTTCGTCTTCATTTTTCCTTTCTTTAAAATTATTTACATTTTCTGCTTCTTGCCCCTGATCTTCACTACAAAATATTCCATCAACATTCTCGTCCGTATAACGTTTAGTAGCGTTGAATAAATAATCAACTGGTTTTAATCTAAACGTCTTTAACATGTCAGTTAATAACTTACAAGACCAATAATTATCGTTGATACTAATATAACGCAAATTGGGAAGATGCAGCAATAAAGATGTATAATTGATGTATTTAAAATAATTATTATCTAAATCCAGTAAATATAATTGTTGTAAAGGATACAAAACAGTTTCGTTTAATGAAGTAAAATTGTTATGTGAAAGATTTAACTGCTTTAATTGCCCTAGATTGGAAAAGCTTCCAGTTTTAAACCCTGACAAATAATTATGTCCTATTTGTAAATTTTGTAGTAAAGGAAAATTTTTAAAGGTACCTAAAGGCAGTTGTTGAATTTTGTTGTTATTTATTAGTAAGTCCTGGAGATTATTTAGTCCAGCAAACGATTCAGAATAAAGCACAGATATTTGGTTGTATGTCAAATCGAGTAGGTTTAAGCTTTCCAAACCTAAGAATGTGTCGGAATAAATTTTTACTAGATAGTTACAACTAAGATTTAGAATTTTTAGAGTTTTTAATCCGGCAAATACTTCTGGTTCTAGTTTCTCAATTTTGCTGTTATCAATTCTAAGAACAGTTAAATTTTGTACACCCTTAAAAGTGTTTCGCAATAAAAAAGTTAATTTGTTGTTATTCAAGTAAAGTCTGTTATTTAGATATTGTTTAAACATAATTAACCCAGAAAACGTGCCAGGTTCTATTTTCTCGATACTATTGTTATGTAGTTTGAGAAGAGCTACATTCGTTATATTAGTAAATGTGCCCTTTAGAAGATAAATCAGTTGATTGTCATTCAAATGAAGAATGTTATATGATGGCTCAATTTCTTCGTTATAATTGCTTATTCCAATTTCAGAGTGAAATGATAAACCATTGAAAGCGTTTACTTGAATTTCCTGAATATTATTTTTATCTAGTCGAAGTTCCACGATATTAAGAATTCTAGAAAAGGTTTTATTTTTCAATATTGTTAAATTATTGTTGTTTAAATAGAGAAAATTATAACATACGTGTGGACATCGTATCTGATTTGACTTATAATAACCCATCTCGTAAAATGATAAACTACCAAACGCGAGTGGTTCTATTTCCCCAATGTTATTATCTTCGAGTCTAAGAGCAACCAAATTTAAAACATTTCTGAAAGTATTATTTAGCAAAATCGTCAGCTTGTTATTATTTAAATAGAGAAACTGATAGTGGTCATTATAGTAATAACTAGTACCATAGTAATTTAAATCGTTGAAAACATCCGCATCGACAGATTGGATTGATAAACTACAGAAATCGTAACATCTACAGTAGCCATTACGTTGCACATCAGTCGTACATTCAGATATTATATATGCATTGTTATTAAATCCAACAAATGCTTTTGATTTTAATTTCTTTATTGTCGTATTGTGTAAATATAAATATTCTAGATTATGTAGTCCTTGGAACGCTCCTGCGCTGATTTTTGCAATATTTAAATTCACAAAATTAATGGAATTTAATGACCTTAACCCCCGAAAGCTGCCACTGTTTAGTTCAAAAGCATTACTATTATTCGTTGTTATTTTGTTATATTTATAAGTATTTTGTAAAAGACTAGCTTGGTATACATTGCTTACTTTATTTGCGTTATCCTTTAGTGTTACGGAACTTCCTCCATAAATATCAAGCTTTTCAATATTTATCAGACCATCAAAGGTATTTTCTTCAATGGATTGTATACTGTTATTTATTAGGTATAATTCTTTCAAAGAATTAAGACCTATAAATGTCTTTCCCTGCAAGTTCTCTAACTTGTTTGAGCTTAAGTCTAATTTTAGTAACCGCCCCAACGAGTTAAAAGCTCCAGGTTGTACAACTTTAATGTTTGATTTTGTTAAATTAAGACACTTTAGGTTCTCCAAACCCTTAAAGGTGCCACTCTGTAACGCACTAATGTTATTTCCACTTAAATCCATTTCATAGAGACCGTAAATATTTGTGAACGATTCGCTTTCTATGCTTGTTATGTAATTGTCTTGTAAATATAAATATCTGAGATCCCTAGAGTAGGATCTTCTTGTAAACATATCTTTAGTTATAGTGAGAAGTTGATTGTTGTTGAGATAAACATACTGCAGATTCTGTAAGGTTTCAAAAACTTCATTAAGGTATTTTAAATAGTTGTTGTTTAAATACAAATTTCGTAGATTTCTTTTGTTGTAAAACGCATTTTGCTCAATAGTTTCTAGTTGGTTGTAACTTAAGTTTAAGGTTGCCAAGTAATCCAATCCTTCGAAGGCATTGTTTTTAATTTTAGTTAGTTTGTTATAACTCAAGTTAAGTATGCGCAAACCTTGCAAATTCTTAATAGCATCTACGCTTGTTATTTCGTTGTGACTAAGATCCAGTTTGCCACCAATTTTATTAAAAGCATTTTCCGAAATAGTATTAATGTTAATATTCCGTAGTATGAGTACATTGAAATTACACTTGCTCAAAATTCCAAAAGTATTGTTGCTAATAGTATTAATACCTATTCCACGTATTTCCAAATGGATGCAAGCAAGGCAACTGTATTCAAACTCACGACCACTAGTATCATAGAAGTCTGTAAGAATTTCACTTGTTGCATTTGTGCACTGCAAAAAACGGCAACAACCTTCTTCACATACAGTTCCGCCGTTTTCTAATAATTCACATGTGGGTTTAGACCGTACCAATTGTAATACAGCCACAGTTAAAAGCCATATTGCTTTTACAATTTTATTAACCGATTTCATGTTAATCTGAAACAAAATACAATGTATTACTATTACTGCAAAATAATAATATTGTTTTTTTAATTACTCAACATGTATAAAATCCTGCATAACTTTTTGCAAAAGAGGTAGAAAAAAATTAGAATAGATTGTTGCAAAAGTAATATATACCAAGTAGTTCACGCCGAAACCGAAATTTTACGCAGCGACAGTAAATTTAGTGATTCGTGCAATTATTTGTTACGCGCAATATTGAGTGTACTCTACCCCAAACAGGAAATAATGTATGCCCGTTGCCATGGAAACGGTTCATTTGTTATGACAACATGATGAGCGTAAATGTCAACTGTTCCCCGAAACAGCGTATTATAATTCAATTTTTCGTTAATAAAAGCTTCAAACAAACTGAACTTTTACGCAGATTCAACTCACAGTTTCACAAAGAAAATTCAAGTCAAGTCGCAAGTATTTGAATGACCGTGAGACTGTTCGGACAATGCAGGGACAGAAGATTGAGCTGTAATACCTGCTGTAATTAACTGTGTTGAAAGTTTGATCCATCCAGATCGCTAAGTAATTGTTTCTGACATAATGAAGTAAACCTACAACACATTTAATTATTCTTGTTACAGCTGAACCTCCACTTCCTGGATTGTCACGAACAGTCTTACCATAATTTTTGAAACGCCCACTCAAATACTTGCTAATTTTTTAGTATACCTTCTTGAAACTGTGAGCTAAGTCTGCGTAAAATTTCAACTCGTTTCACGGCTTCGTTAAAGAGAAACGGAATTACAATACGCTGTTTCACGATACAGTTGACATGTATATTGGCCATGTTGTATAACAAATGCACGGTTTCCACTCCTACGCTATTCTCTTCTTTTTACTCGCTTCTTCTTCCCATTTACTAGTTTCTTCGTTTTAGTTACCTCTTAAAACACTCGCCTGCATACACACGTACCCATACGCGCAATTTTGGCGTGTAAGAAAATGGAGACAGAACAACTACTGCAACCTCAAATTTAGTGTATCATAGTTCAAGTGGGATGTGTATTAAATACTTTTACATTCAAATAGTTTATATATTTGCTAGTGAATTCATATTACTGGTATACATCTATCTATCCATATATTTATTAATGGCTGATCATTGAGTGTCTCAGCTTACGGGTGCCTGCGTGCGCGACCTATCTTGGCTTCATTAAAATCCCCTTCCGCCTGCGCTCACACGCCACCGCTGTCTTGGAAAATGTAGCGTGAACATGACATTTAACTCGATGGAATGTTTTGTAACGATTAATTTAAGCAAAAATAGATCCGGAAAACGTATAGGTCAAAAATTGGACAAATAAATAAAAATAGAGCCAACTCGGCTTTACTTTATCATTTTGTTAAAGTTTATAGTGTTTTGACGATTTACAAATACACAGGCTAACAATTTCTAAACAGACACAACACTTCACTAACCTAAATAAAGCAACATTTTTACAAAAATTAAAGCAATTGCAATTTAATTTATAAACTAGCAGAACCCGTAGACTACGCCACAAGTTTGTCTTTATAAACAATTGCTAGCTAATTTATTAAAAGAGATATATTAATGAAATTAACACATTCCGCCGGTATCGCAGCTTCATGGCCCCGATTACACTGCGTGACTTACATAATCATCGAAACTCGCAAACAAAATAAAAAAAGTGTTTCGAGACTGTTACTGAATTCGTCGGTTGTCACTAAATATTGAGACAGTAGAAGCAGATCCGGATTGACTCTACGCTCGAAACGCTACCTACTTCATTCGCTTATTTATTGTTAACAAAAAATGAGGAGGGCATAGCCTACGAGTTTCATTATATATCTACTTATTTATATATTTATTCTGAATCTCTTCCACTTGTCTCAACTTTTAGTGGTGAGGAGCCCCCGCTACTAGAAGCCACATATTTACGCGTCGAGTACATAAGGCGCATATGCGTTTGTACAGCGTTGCGCTACAGTTTTCGAAAAGAATATGGAAAATTTAATGTCTACGGTTTGTGTGTATGATTGTGACTAAATCTGTCGATAGTTTGGAATTCTACAGGCTCTTCGGGGAACACATATGTTGGCTTATGGACCTCTCCATCGCGCTAGACTTTTACTTACGGCAAGACCAGGGACAGATCAGTACCAAAAACGACTCTGGAGAGAAATGTAGGCCAAATCATGCTAACGATGCCGTGCGCGAAGATAATTATTAAAAAACTAAAATCAGGTTTACAATTTGCATTGCAGCTGAGATTTCTAAAGCAGATATCTGAAATCTGCAATCACCCTCGGATACTGGATTACCATTTACAGTTTAAAACCACAAAATTTCAGATAAAACTAACCTTACCTAACCGAACCTGCCATACACAACCATTATTAATAAGAACGAAGCACAAACATTTATTTGTACAGTTAGAAGAGTTTATAAAGTGAAAATTTAAATTCAAAACATTAATGAACGGGGCCAATTTTAAGAAAAAGTGGGTGAATTTGTTTTAAAGTTTATTTGATGTCGATCGCGTTGTGTAGGCATTTAACTACAAAATGATAAACATTCGCATGATTACTTAGTAGTTACGTATGTTCAGTTCAGTCGCTGACTTTGCGTGGTGAGAATTACAATACTGTGGGACGCATTCGGTAGATATATTGCAACTCGACACACCTTATTTATTACATTGTAAAAATAAATTACCAAAAAGGCGTAGACCACAGGATCCGCTAGTTAAATTTATACTTCTAAGCTTCACTCATATAAGTAATTTAAAGACTAGCGTCTAACGAGTTCGAGCACCAGCCGTTCCTACTTCTTATTGGAGCTTATTTGCGCAACCTCGTTTAATATTGGCGCGTTATGTGCAGTGTTAGCTTGTCAATGTGGTTGTTTGTGAGAGTGTGATTTTTACATCGAAAGAGACAAGCTAATTGGTTGACTAATTGTGGTAAATAAAGGAAAAAATGGTAGTAAATTAAAAGACATTCGTTCTTGACATAATACCATGCAAGATTTGGATCCGTTTTTAATTATAATGTAATCAGTAAAATGATTTTACAAATATTTGTGTTTTTGAACATTAAAGGAATATTATAAAAAATACAAGATTTATCTCACAGGTTACTTTCAAACAATAAAGAAATACAGAATCAATCGATTTAGTTAGGCAACGCTAAACATTTTTATAATAAGGAATAAGGATTTACAGATGTGCCAGCTGCATGCCGAGGGTGCGCAAGTCATGAAAGCTCCAATAAGAATTAGGAACGGTTGTAGTTCGAACTCGCTAGACGCTAGTAATTTAAGGTACTGGATTGAAAGAAAAAAATAATTAATTTTCGATAGAGTATGCTGTACTTATACAAGAAAACCAGAATTTGCGTAATTTTATTTTGAGATTTGTAAACTTCAACTTTTGTAGCAATTGCTATAAAAATAGATTTGTAGCACTTACGTGTTGCACAATATGCGATTGCATAACTTTATATTCAAAAAACAAAAAAAATTGTTTCACTCAGATACTTACTAGCTAGCACTTACAAGAACAACACAAACTGCTATTGGGTATTTCAAACATACGACTACATTACCATTCCATCCAGTGATTTGTTATTATCAAGAGGAAACAAGATAAACTAAGGCTGTTTATTTTTCTCTCAGAGTTATTTTACAAACAAAGTAGACAGTATACGTTGTGCTATTCTATTTTAGAAATCCAGATAACTAGAAAATTCATGAAATGTTTGGGCGAGATAATAAATTTTGAAATAATGGGTCGGAATTCAATTTCGTATTCAATATTTATGATTTTTAATTGTTTACGTTTTCTTCAAGTTAGGTAAATTTTTGAAGCAGAAAGTTTTCTGTAAATGTTCTTTATACAAGATTATTCTCTTTTATTGTATTATTCCTTCAATTGAGATTTCGGAAACTTTGAGAATACGTCGGTTAAATGAGAAAAGCTGTTCTCTGTTTCTTTAAAAATAGTCACGGTTTACTTATTATTAGGAAATAATTGACATTTAGTAAATTTAATGAGCCCAGCGTTCTTGTTGTTAAAATCAGAGCAAATATAGGCATAAAAGAAAGTGTCTAATAAAGAAAAAATATTTTTTTTTGATTAACGATACAAACTTGAACGGTTTAAAATGGTTTTATAAAAAATGACATTTTGTTTTATTTAATTTGTTATACTAACTTCTACAAACCAAATAGAAACATATATTTGTCTTAAAATTCAAGAAAATTGTAGTTTACGAAAATATATTTGCTTAGTTTACGTACGACCTGTTGTATTGTAAATAGTTTAAACTTTAAGCTAAAACTACAAACTATTATACAAATAAATGAAACATTACGCTAAATGTCGATGCATGTTGTACAAATAAGTATGTCAATCTGTATATTTTGAGAGAAATTAGTTTTGGGTACCTACGACTTCATTCGTTCCTTCTCATCTTCGGAACGGATGGTGCGATCTGAATGCGCTTTGAAATGCGGTAATGTAAAAACGCATCAAAAATTAAAGTTTTAAAAGCTAAAACCGGAAGCGGAAGTTAGGCATGTTTCTTTAATACCATTTTTTCTTCAAAAAATGAATTTTATAACTTTCCAAGATAACTTTGGTTGAAGACCGCTAGGAGCCGCCACTAAATATAAAGTAAACTTCACTTAAGCAGCTTCACCTAGAATATGTCGATGTAAGTCGATCTAACTTCTGACGTAATATTACTTTTTGAGGTTACAACGTTGATACAAAAATACTGTTCAAAATATAATGAGTAACATTTTCTTAAATATAAAGTTCTTAGATACATTTGAAAATTTGCAAATAGTGAATAAAAACTATGTTGAACGAAAGAAAGAAAACATAAAATGAGGCTCCTGAGTCTATACTGCTTTTTCTCATATAACAAACCTTACAATTGTAAAGATTCTCGATATTGTTAGAAATTGTTACATTTACGAGGTGGGCTTTACTAGTGGTTCGTAAGAAGATTTTGTTTTTCAATACAAAATGATTCCACACGTTGTATGTTTTTTTTTAACGGGGAGTACTAAGCTCGTAAGCTGTGGTGGTGTGCGCTAAAGGAAAAAGTTTGAAGCTTTTCCAAATTTTTCTAAGGAATGGTGTTGCCGTAAAGGTAGTTTGAGGTTGTTAGTTTTGAAATGTTGGTTTTTCACATTTTTAGGAACATTTTATGGACTAGGCGTTTACTGGGAGTTGGTTAAGGCAAAGTGTTTTTAAAATGGAAATAATTTTTGATATCCAAAAGAAACATTTTTATAAGTAAGTGTTGGACGAAAAGTTGGTTATGAGATAGTTGTTCTAAGAAGAGAATGATTTTTAACATTATTCATAATTTCTAGCTTTACTTCGTTGGAGTTCGTATTTATATATTGTAAATAAAAGAATTATTCTCTTCAACAGGTTTTCATTTTAGCTTTAAAAGTATTTCGACATGTTTACATGTCATTATCAGAAGCAAGATTAAAAGTAAACAGTTGGTTTTGCTGTAAGAACAATCGAACTTGGTGGCTTGATCTTGGTTATCTGTGTTGGCAGATGACGTGATTCTTATTCTAAAACGTCCAATAATGGTGAATTTAAGAGATCAATTTGCTCATTCATTAAAGGTGCAGTTTTTAAATGTTTGTGATATTCAAATGACTCCAGTATAGCTAATTTAAGTTTATCATCACAAAAGTGTAAAACTTTTATAGTATTATTAGATGCCATTCAATGATTGTGCTCCAATAGGTATTTAGCATAATTAGATTTATGTGGGTGTTTGTATTTGTAACAACGTACGTATTCTTTGTAAGTAATATCATAATTTTGTCTGGCGTATATAAACTGAATTACAATGCGAGCAATTTAATTTGTAAATGCCTGATTTTAGCAAATCATCTGTATTTTATGTTGCAATAAACAAAGTTTAAATTGTTTGTAGTTGTCTTGAAAATTACTTTATTTGTTTCTTTATAATTTTAGCAGTATTTGTATTTATCGCTAGAATATGGAATCGAAGCGTATTTAATTGTATCTGATGAAGGAATTGAATAAATTTTCTGAATATTTAATATAAAATCATTCTCTTTAATTGATATATCAATAAGGTGAGTATTATAACTATTATTGTATGCAATTTGTTTAATAATAGATATTTCTCTATTATAACTAATTTTGCCTAAAAGAACCGTTAACGCCTTATGTATCATGGACCTGTAAGCTGCTAATTTATGTGTTTTATGACGACAAGAATCAAATGGTATTGTAATGTCTGTTTGTGTAGGTTTTCTATAAACAGAGTATTCAAGTTTCAAGATTTGCGTAATATGTACGAATACAGAGCGAATCAAAAGTAGGGAGACAGATTTTCTGCCGATGATATTCATTTTGGAAAAAACTCTTCAAATTAAAGTTGTAGGGAACCAAGAGAATCGCACTTTAAAAGTTTCAATTATACATGGGGTATAAGATTGGCACACTAAATTTACTATTTTTTAAATTTTTTAATACAACACTTTGTATACTTTTGCATCAACAGTTGAACAAAAATAGTTTTTTAAACGTCACTATATCTATAAAAAAAATCCTGAATAACACCAGGAAATTGGTGTCTCCATACTTTTGACTCGCTATGTAGGTATACTATTTTCTTTTCTGATGAAATAAACTACTGCTAACATACGTTCAAAAAAAGTCAAGGTCAAGTGGTCTTTGGATGCCACTGTTTTGCCGATTGAACTCTGTATTAGAAGCCCACGGGCCAGGGCTGGGGTAGACGGCGTCGGGCCTACCTGCTGTTGTCGCAGGATGCAACACAAGGACCGGGTCGGGCGGGCTTTTCCATTAAACGAGCTAATCGGGCGGGCCCAATAAATAAAATTTCTTATGGAATACGGGCGGGCCGAGCTTATCCGACACACAAACTTTGTAGCGTTCTGCTACTGCCTACAAATATTTTGTTTTTGAAATTTGTTTGAGATAACGGAAACTAAATTGCTAGCAAATGTGTATAGTTTAATGCTTAAGTCATGCATCAAAAATGCAGGTGCAGCAAATTGTCTTTAAACTCTTTAAAGCTCCATAAAACCTACATTTTTCGGAAAACTACCTAAAGTGGCAAGGGTAAGGTTTTTAATTAAAATCTTTTCCTATAATTCATAACAAATGTACTATCTTTATTACCATTGAGAAAAAGGTAGAATAAATGAATGGAGCAGGCGCTATTTAAAGTAATTTTAAAAATACACAATAAAATAAAACATTTATTATTAGAATCTCTAACAATTATTTGTTGATCTTGTTATTCACTTGCTATTGACGATAGCAAATGTCAAAGAGAATTCAAAACTGCTTGCATATTTGTTGCTGTTTATAGTGTGCAATTTCGGAAGTGTCCAAAATTTTAAAATATGCTTTAAAGTCATAAATATATTGGCTTGCAGCGTGATTTCTAAAAAGCATGGAGTAACGATTTTACTACCGCTAGTTTTAATAAAAATATCTGCAACCAGTGGGACTAATGTATTTAGATCAAAAATGGTCAACATTAACTAAATATTACAACTGTACGGGGGTCGGGCTGGGCCGGGCCGGGTCTGACGAGAGGATAGGTCAAAACTCAGGCGGGCCAGGAAACCGATCAGTCAACCCGGGTTAAACGGATTAAAAACAAATTTACTGGTTTGGTGTCGGGTGGACCGGCCCAGACGGAAGAAAATCGGCCCGTGCAGGGCTCTACCTTATATAGCATAATGTGGTGCATCCAAAACCCACTTAATCCTGTTTTAAACACTTCTTACATACATAGCCGTGAAAACAAGTTTCTATTTGGTATTAAATACTTTTTTGAAAAAATACAAAAAGATTTGTTTAGTACTACTGTTTTATTTTTACATTAACTGCACGTGAAAGGACGTGTGAAATTGTGATTAATTTTGTGTTTGTTTCATATTTGTGGAGTTTTAAAAACTAATACCACCCACGCTTCTTTTAAAAATATTTTATTGTACATATAAAATAAAAAATGTATAAATGGTTTGTATTAGTACATATTTTCTTTGATAACAGTAAGTAATCTTAGTTTACTTTTCAGATATAGGTACTAAAATAACAACATATCCGAATAACAAATTTGAGATTATAGCTACATACTTGCGTTTAATAATTCTATCTCGGAACGAGTTTCTTCACTTCGTTTCATCTTTTTTGTGATTTTAAAGTACTTTTTGTATACAGCAATTGACAACAAAATGCAAATACATATAAGTGAAAGAAGCATAAAAACAGATATTATAGTTAAATAAGAAATTGCTTGTTCTAAATTATTATTGGTTGAATGTAGAATACTGGAAGTGTGTTCCGCGGAATTTTCTATCTTTGAGTAAACTTTTAAAAAATGTTTAATAATTGCTTGGACAGAGGTATTTATGTCTGATTTAGTTTCATTTAAAATATTTGTGATATTATTTATTAATGGAATTAGTACGTCAAGCTTTACATCACTTCGCTGCAATGCCAGATTACTTATTGCTTCATTTTCGCTTTTTCTAAAACTATTGGATCCCGTTTCTTGTTCATTCGTTTCAGTACACGATATTCCATCGACATTCTCTTCCGTATATCTTGAAGTTATATTGAATAAATAATCGATGTTTGCTGTTCTGAATGCTTTAAGCATATGCGTAAGCAAATGGCAAGCCCATCTATTGTCATTAACACTAATAGATTTCAAATTTGGAAGATGTAATAACAAAGAACTATAATTTATATAAGAAAAATTGTTATTGTCCAAATCTAACACTTCTAAGTTTTTAAGTGGATATAACACAGTTTCGTTTATAGCAGTAAAACTGTTATGGGAGAAATTGAATTGCTTTAGGTTACCGAGATTGGAGAGACTTCCAGTTCTAAATTGTGAGAGATGGTTATTTCCCAATTGCAGGTTTATTAGCAATGGAAAATTTTTTAAAGTACCTAGAGGTAGTTGTTTAATTTTATTATTATCCAACAGCAGGTTTCGAAGGCTAGTTAATCCAGCAAATGATTCTGGATTTAAATCTGATATTTTATTGTTGTTCAGATCGAGCGCTTTCAAAGTATTTGATCCCATGAACATATTTTTTGATATGCTGTGTAGCTGATTATTGTTTAATCGAAGACGTTGCAGATTATTTAATAGTGTAAAACCAGCATTTTCGACAAACTGTAAATTATTGTATTCTATATTCAGTTCTACTAAATTTTGTAAATTGCTGAACATACTGCTATTAATAGAGTCTAATTTATTGTAGCTAATATTTAAAGAACGGAGATTACGCAATTGTCCAAATTCTTCTATGGTTTCAATTTCATTATGACACAGATCAAGATTTAGAAAGTTATTTGATGATAACCCACTGAACATCTCTCTAGATATCTTTTTGAGTTGGTTGTTATTAAGATAAAGATATTGCAACTCATTTAGTCTTTTAAAAATGCTACCATTGAGTGATTGTAGCATATTGAAACCAAAATTTAAAGTTCGAACGGTATACGGTAGTGCAAACTCACCAATATAGGTTATTTTATTGTGACTTAGATCAATATTTTGTAACTGTTGAAAATTGTTACATGCATTTTCCAACACAGCTTCAATACCGTTGTTAGTTAATACAAGTTCAACTAAACGATCTTTACTTCCCTCAAGATTGGCAAATGTGTTGCTGCTAATTTCAGAAATTTGTGTATTATTTATCTTAAAGTGTCTGCAATAATACATACGTCGTGGCAGAGTATTTATGAAGTTTTCAATTGCTTGCATGGTTATATTGGTACAGGCTAAATATGTTATGTCAGCAGCACCATCAAAATCGCATACACAATGTTTTTCACAAAAGGTTTTGGAAAGTGCATTTTGTGCATTTGTAATAATTAAAATCCATATTAATAGTATAATTGTTTCAGCCAACTTCATCTTTATCTGAAATAAAGAATACCCAATAATTACTTTGTTTTGTTAAAAACGTAAGTTCATTAAACGTTCTATGACGTTTAATTATATTTTATGATGGGCAAGTAAATCTTCATATAATATCAATATCTGTGTAACTTTGAAAACTAAAATTTGTAAGCACTTTCACATTCTAGAGTCTAAACAACGTAGCAAAATTTTGTTCCATATAGCAATGGAAAGTCTTGCGTGAATTCTAAATCACCCCACTTTTTGGTATAATTAAATGTATTACAACAGAATTTGTATATTTTTATTTTAAATAAGTTATAAATAAATAATATGTAGTAGCAGAAGATAGGGATGCAGCGAGCAGTACTTTTTGAAAATACCGGATAACGGATATTCGGTATCCGGTTGCTCAGCCGGATAGCCGGATACCGGATTATCCGGCATAGTTATTACCGTTTTTACGTTCGAAGTAGTTTCAGCTTAAATGTAGTGAAATTTAGGTTTTTAATCACAGAGCATAATCTATACTTAACAGTATGCACAAACCCTGCTTGCTATGGTCTTATTCTGTAGTGTTTTAGAAAAAGAGCACCGAGACAAGAAAACTACTAAATGTACTATTTTATGAATATGCTGATTTGCGCTAATACTGTTTTTTGTTTACAATTAAGAATGAAAATCTGTCAACGAATTTGATTGTAATTACAATAAATAATAATTTTCATCAATGGTTAAAACTAAAACATGTTCTGTCCTGATAGATCCGACACCATCAAGAAATCAATTGACATAACCTAACATATACGGTCTCTATCGACATTATAAAATAACATATTGACGATTGACGATCGAGTACTGTTCCTTGTCTCGGATCTCTCTGGCACATGTACTGCAACACTGAGACCTGTATATCATAACAACAAGCGGTTCGTGAATTCTCCTTATGTTTTATATTACTTCGTGGTTTTAATAAATAATACTTACTTATGTTGTTTAAAATCATTTCAAACTTTTAACTCTCATAAATGCTGATGTCAATAATATAAATTTAGTAATTTTATGCAGATCTGAAAAATACTGGACTTATGGGGTTTTGCTCTCTTGCTTTCAATTGTGTTTAGTCTAGACTTCTAAACCAAATTGCATGCATAATCTCTTTTACTTGAAGAAAAAGCTCCGGCCGGATATTTAAGATTATCCGGCCTAATCGAATATTCGGTGAAATGGCCGGATAGGCCGGATAACGGATAATAACCGAATATTCGTTGCATCCCTAGCAGAAGACAAAGTTTAAGTTTCTGTCACCTGACTATAACAAATACGCAATTTAATGCATCAAATAAAATGCAAAACAGACGGATTTTCCTATCTTTGTTGTTTATAAAAAGATAAATAATATAGTAATGAAAAGGAATGTAAATATTCATATTCCTCAAGTGTTTTTTCTGAATGTGTACTTTCGGACAGAATTATGGGAATACCTTGGCGTTTTAAATTTCATCAAAATCTAACCAGCGAAGCTTTCATTATGTTGTAAGTGTTACGGACTCAAAAATATTTCAAACCGTGCAAAAATGTATTTTTAAGAGGAACATATCTTCCCGATTAGCTAAATTACGCTGGTAATTACATTACCAACATTACATAACATTTATCGGTCAGCAGAACTGTCACTTAACACAAACAAATTATACAGCATCCTGTGTAAAACGATCCGCCGTACGTGGCAAACAATTGATACTCTGTTTCTGATAGTAATAACACTATTTGTACAGGGTGTTTGTAAATTGCTGTCAAAAAGCTTGTGGGCTGATTCTACACAACAAAAACAAAGTTCCTATAATTATAGCTCTGAAAACGCTTGCTAAGGGAGTTACATCCCCCAGAAAAAAGTGTCTAAAAGTTCGTTTTTATTGAATATCTCAGGAACCCATTAACAGAAATTTACGAAACTTGGTATGCGATTTGGTATTATTAAGTAATATTATCCTACAATATTTACCTGATTTCATGAGTTTTATATAGAGATTGCCTTAATTGTATATAAATCGGTTTTGACAATTTTGTTCGCCGAAAGTAGGGAAGGAGGTGGAAAGCTATTTTCCCTACATTTTGCTGCACCAAAAAGTTAAGTTCTGAATCTTATTCTACTGTGTTACTCATGGGGACTTTAGCTTAAACAGAAATTTTATATCGTCCCCCGTTTATAAAGAGAGGAGCATGAATTTTACGTTTTTCAAAATTTCATAGAAGTCGTCAAGGACAAATTATTATTGGACTGGGACACGAAGCAGTTTGTAGCCCCATCCCTAGCCCTATGAGCTTACATAGTTTTAAAGAACATTGTGTCGCCAGTTTTTCAGCAATAGTTTTAACAATGTCCAAAATTTTGAAAATATTTTCACTTCCCTGTTTTCATTTGTACAGAAATTCTCCTAACATTGTGTTCTTCTACGGCTATTGTAATAACAATGTCTATTTGTTTTTGAGTAAATAGGAGTTAAATCCGAAAATTTACAAAAAGAGTAGCGCCCGCCATTTTAAAGCTAGAGTGCTCCGAAAAAAACATTTGATTTGTCTTAACGCCCTGTGTCATACTTTGTTCTTTGATTTATAAAATTTCGTTTGTGAAAGTTGCTACCAAAAAACATATTTAACTTATAGATACAGTAAAAATTAATAAAAACGTAAAGGGTGGAAGAGGCCTTCAAATTCTGCCGCTCTTACGTACGATGATCATATTTCTTGGGGAAAATAAAGAACAAATTTAA
Source organism: Ctenicera cuprea (assembly GCA_958336395.1). Classification (NCBI taxonomy): domain Eukaryota; kingdom Metazoa; phylum Arthropoda; class Insecta; order Coleoptera; family Elateridae; genus Ctenicera; species Ctenicera cuprea. The sequence continues at coordinate 14,794,336 of OY284495.1, read as the reverse complement.
AAAATCTCATAAGAACAAAAAAAACGGTCTCTTCTCTATAATATAACTTCACAAACGAAGGAAGACAAAGAAAACTTAAGAATATTTTAATGTTAATAATTAAAATAAACTATAACTTATGAAATTACTTAATTTTTATATTTTTCACAAGAATTAACTTTTTTTTTATATTATCATGCATATCTTTTGAAAAATCATAAAATTTCATGCAGCTCTTCAAAATCCTAGTTCCGTTTGTTTATGGGTCACACACTACTTATTATTGAAGATATTAGATCAGTAGCGACAATCGATCCCAAAAGACAAGCAAAATTCACCAATTTTTAAAATATGTTTAAAAGATATTAGTTCATCTATTAAATATTGAAAAATTTCAATCCATTTATTAATTTATGAAGATGGACCATTTCATCATTTTGTCGCCATTCTTTGTAAGATATGAAACAATGTACTAAAGCAGAGTAAATACAATGTTGCTACTTTACTGACTGACAAACGATTTTTGTACAGTTTATCAGTGTAATACAATATACGAAAGTAGCCGAACTCGTGGGATACGCCCCGATGTTTTTTTTTACTTACTTCATACCAGGCGCTTAATAAAATTCGTTAAAAACACCGAAAAGAAGCCGAGAAAACAGCCACGAAAAAAAAAACGAAAGAAAAGCGCAGAAAAGCAACCCTATAATAAAAAACCCCCGTTAAATCTTCAAGAAAACCAACCCCTGAAAAGCAATTTTATCATGGGCCCAGTAATATTCCTTAAAAAACTGGAGAAAAAATCAGATCAACTTAAAACTTCTCCTTATTTCCAGGGAACTGCCTCAACGGACATTTTAATAATGTTTTTCTAACTAAATAATATGCACTAAAAAATCTTGTTAGACATTTGCTTATAGTTCTAAAATGAAATTCGCCCTTATTCATATAAGCCCATACGTGATTTAAATGTAAATTACGAAACCCGCAAACATAATAAATATCTAAGCTGTCTGGAGATCAAAGACGTGTTAGAGAATGCGTCACTAAAAGTGAAGTTCCTACAAAAGCAGTTATATTGTGTAGTAAGCTGTTTTAGACTATATATTTTTTAATAATAAGCGGAACCTAGTCGAGACCGCAATTTGTAAGACAATGAATAGTGGAATTCGTATCGTGTGTATTGTATTCGTGTGTTTGTTGTCAGCGCGATAAATATACATTTTTGATCCCTAGAAATAAAGGAAAACATAAATAACCAAATTATACGAACAGAAATGATAGCAACAGAAAAACAATCATTAAAGTGAGCCGACATGCTAAAGCCCGACCCGGCCCGCCCGTACGTTTTTTCCGAGATGCAATATTTAATCGTGTTGTTATAGTGAGACGGTTAGGGATTTACTATAGATGCGATCCTAAGATATTAAATCAAAGCTAGTTTTTGGAGACCATTTTCAGGAGATCGAAGCGCTCTTAGGCACCATATAATTATACGAAATGTTATTTTTATTTTTTCGTGTAGAATAAGGACGCAAATTTTAACATACAAATTTGCAATTCATATAAAAAGAAAAAGAATGGATTTGAAATGCGGTAAATATCTATCACCAAAAGTAATAAAGGGGGAAAAATTTCCGGAATTTTCGTTTAAATCATAGGAATTGTGCAATTAAATTAGTTTGGTTTCAATACATTAGTATCTAAAGACGATAAGAAACGTTTATTATCATTTCACTTGAAAATATTTGTGTGCGCGTTATTAAATTTACAAATTTTTGAAAAATGAAGATATATGTCACACACTGGCTAGCGTAATTTACTATACGTATGTTTTACTTGCTTTCGCAAGTGCTCTATTTTATATAAAATTAGATACATACCAATATTAACACTGATTATGATGATTTATTTAACACAGTCTTCGCGTCGTATTTTTCTGTTATTCTAATTCATGAACACGGCTTTATATACTTAATGCTGAATTGACCGATTGTAAGTTATCAAAGCGGAAGCCTGACTGAGCTGTGTGGCACGACAAAGTATATATGTATAGTCCAGATAATATTATTAGCAATTCCTCAAATTGCAACTTTGTCAGTTTCAGATTGTACAGAGCTAGCAACTATTATCGTTATTACACTTATTAAACAATACGTGTTAGAAACGGGACAAATTAAATAAAGGAAATAAAAATCGTAAGATAATTCAGAATTTTTTAAAGTAGGAAGTTTCTATCCTTATAAGCATATTAATATTTAATATTTTGCAACTAAACACAGAAATGTGTATATTCAAAGAAAGCGGTGCAAACCTGCATTAAATTTTAAACTAACAAGAAGTTTATTTCTAATAAACTTAACGGATAGATAGATTTAAACCAGTGGCGTAACAAACACCCCCTCAACTCCCGCACGGCGGGGGCGGAACCTTTTAAGGTACCGGAGCGATCAGGGCCCGTCGGACACCAAAAAGGAAAAACAAAAAAACGGTCAATTTTACTTCAAAACATAACACCATAAACAAATATTTTAATTTTTATGGGAAATGAAAAATTTCGCGTCGATGCGTTACCGAAATGTATGATCTCACCTGTCAGTCAGCTCGATAATCTGTAGCGTAAATAAAAGCATAAAATCCCATGTCAGCGAAATAACTTGATAGTTGAATTTAGAAGTAATTAGTTTCGGTTTCGGTTTCGGTTTCGATTTCTATTCTCAACGTGCATGTACGATTAAAAATTTTAAATATAATAGTGGTTTAATTTTAAAGTATATATTAAATATGAATCTAACTAAACTAAGTTGCGCTCAAAACAGAAAATTGAGCAAGGAAAAGGAGGTAAAACTAAAAAAAAACAACTTACAAAAATTAAGTTTCTTAATGTTTCTGCATCTGGTAAAAGAAGTGAATTTTCCGAATCTGCGAGTGTCAGTGATGTGGAGAAACGAAATGAAATTGTTAAGGTACAAGATCAAGCTGCAACAGAAAACAATAAAACATACATAGCTGTTTATCGAAATGCAAATATTGACGGTGAACTTATATCAAAAATTTTCAAAATGGAAAAAATACGTAACGTGCAAGCAATAAACTAAGGTTGGTATTAAGGCGGCCGTGGGCTAGCTGTTAGAGCGTTGGACTGCTATGCTTAAGGTCTGGGTTTCTAATCCCAGTACCGGAACATTGGATTTTTAATGGCCGTTCTACCTCGCAAGGCAATGGCCAACCAGCAAGGTATTGCGTCTAGAAAACTTTCTCTGGAGAAGAAGTGCTTGCACTCCCTGCGGTTCGGAGCCCGCGTTAAACAGTAGGTCCCTTATGTCTGTGTGATTCATTAAGCACGCGCACCACAGGCATAGGAGAGAAAGTCACCAAGTTCTTTCGAAAGCAAAAGGACGCTAAAGAAGAAGGTTGATATTCGAGAAAATTGTGTTTTTACCGCAGAAGATTATCAATAACGAAAAAAGGTAAGCTTACCTGCTAGAGTGGTATAGTTTTGGTAATGTTTAAACTTAAAATTTTATTAGTACTTCTGGTTAAACGTAGAAATGTCTTTTCTTTTAAATTTACATTACAAGCATTACTTTTTAAAAATTTCCAGTTTGTTGCTATTTAAGTACATCGCATTGTAACATGTATGAGGACATTCTAATTTATAGGAATTATAATGTCCTCTATGAAACGACAAATTATTAAATGCATGCGGTTGTATTTCTTCAATTTCATTATTATCAAGTGTAAGAAGAAGTACGTTTGAAACTTTTCTAATAGTATTAGTTAAAAGGACTTTGAGTTTATTGTTGTTCAAATACAGAAAATTATAATAGTTTTCATTGTTGAGACCATAAGTTAAATCACCGAATACATCCGGTTCAACAGATTTTATAGACAAATTGCACAGATTGTACCATCTTTGATTATTATCAACATACTGAATATTATTAGAACACTGAGATGTTATAAATGCAGTGTATCCAAAACCTACGAATGCATACGATTCTAATTTCTCCAATGTTGTGTTACATAAATAAAAATATTTTAGGTTGTACAATCCCCGAAAGGCCCCAGAATTAACTTTTGTAATACTCAAATTGACGAAGTTAAGAGCATTCAAATTTTCTAATCCTGCAAAGGTATTGTTTTTCAGTTCTAAAATTACTCTGTCCTTTATTGTAATCGTGTTGGCTCTAGGTTCATTTCCTTGGTTAGCCTTGTTTGCAGGTACTGACGAATCGTCTCCATAAATATTAAGTTTTTTTATGCTATTCAACCCATAGAACGCAAATTCGTTTAATGCCTGAATTTTGTTGCACTGTAGATAAATAGCTTGTACAGAACGAAGGTCATTAAAAGCTTTTCCTGTCCAACTTTTAAGTTTGTTGGCACTTAAGTCTAGTGTGGTTAACTGAGTCATTGAATTAAAAGCTCCAGAATATATATTGCTTATATTCAAATCAGTTAAATTGAGTTGCCGCAGGTTATGGAAGCCCATGAAAGTGTTGCTTTCCAGAGAGTCGATATTGTTTCCACTTATATTGATAAATAGCAAATTACTAAGATCCGAAAAAGCTGTGGGTGTTATGGCCTTCATTTGATTTTCCTGTAAGTATAAATATTGAAGACTGGTAACCCCATCGAACATATTTTTTGGTATGATGTGTAGCTGATTATTGTTTAAGCAAAGACGTTGCAGATTATTTAATAGTGTAAAACCAGGATTTTCTACTAACTGTAAATTATTGTGTTCTATATTCAGTTCTACTAAATTTTGTAAATTGCTGAACATACTGCTATTAATAGAGTCTAATTTATTGTAGCTAATATTTAAAGAACGGAGATTACGCAATTGTCCAAATTCTTCTATGGTTTCAATTTCATTATGACACAGATCAAGATTTAGAAAGTTATTTGATGATAACCCACTGAACATCTCACTTGTTATTTCTCTAAGTTGGTTGTTGTTGATATATAGAGATTGAAGGTAGTTCAAATTTCTAAACGTACTTTCATTAAGAGACTGTAAATTATTGAAACCGATATTTAAAATCTGAAGGGAACGCAATGTTCCAAAATCTTCTACAGTTTCAATTTCATTATGACAGACCAAGGGTTTTCAAGTTGTACGATGGTAACACACCAATCACCTCTTTTGATATCTTTCTAAGTTGGTTGTTATTAAGATATAGATATTGCAACTCATTTAGTCTTTTTAAAATGCTACCATTGAATGATTGTAGCATATTGAAACCAAAATTTAAAGTTCTAACGGTATACGGTAGTGCAAACTCATCAATATAGGTTATTTTGTTGTGACTTAGATCAATACTTTGTAACCGTTGAAAATTGTTAAATGCATTTTCCAACACGGCTTCAATACCGTTGTAAGTTAATACAAGTTTAACTAAACCATCTTTACTTCCCTCGAGAGCATTCACGAAGATTTCGATTGTGTTCATGGTTGTATTTGTGCAGGCTAATGATGTTAAGTAGTTCCAATTAAAATCACATACACATTGTTTTTCACACAAGATTTCGGAAAGCACATTTGGTGGATACACTGTAATTAAAATCCACATTGGTGGTAGAATGATTCAACTCAGCCTCATCTTCATCTAAAATAAATATTACTTAGCAATCACTTTGTTTCATTAATTAGGTAGAGTAGTATGATTTATTGATTTGGATTTATTAAACATATTTTGGCATCTACAATCTACATGCTAGTGGCGTAAATTTAAGTTACTTCATTTTTCTTATTTTGTAATCTATAATTTATATATTTTATTAAAAATGTTATAATTATGTATTGGGTACATGAACAACATGTCATCACTAAGCAAAAGACAAATTTCTAGTTTCTGTCAACTGACTATAACAGATACGAAATTTAATGCAGAAAGTAAAATATAAAACAGGCAAAACACTTCGCGTAAACTTTTATATACTTCCGACTTTTGTGGTATTTTTAAAAGTAGTTCTAACTATAACGTTCTAATCTAAACCCTTACTCTAAGAGTAAAATACCAACTAAAGGTAATGAAACATATCACTCGTATATTGCTTTAACTCAGACTTTAAAACTGCAATACTTACAAGTCAAAAATTTATAATTTTTACAAAGTTAAAGCCAGATATTAAAAAACAACAGTAATCGGCCAATGAAGTAGAGCGATGCGTAATAGTAAGTCTCCTAATAATTACTAAATCAAAGTAACAAATTTAAAATGGTATTCTACTGTTATTGATGAGCAATTTGGTTAAAATGCAAATTTTATCATAGCTCGTTAATAATTTGTAAGGAAATAAGAAAAGCACATGTGAAAAAATTAAGACAATGTTTAGTAAAATTAAAAAATTCAGATAGCTATTTGTTATTTAAGTTTAAATCTAAGTTATGTTATCTACCACTTGCATTTGCTTTTTTAATTTTTTTCGTTCCATGGCACACTATTTTTAATTACACAAATTTAAGCAGTAATATATAACTAGCCGAACACGGTGACTACGTCCCACGCTTTTTTTGATAACTTTTTTCAAAAAATAATAAATAAGCTATGTCGATATGTAAGACATATACAATATTTTCGAAACGTTGTTTTATATTATTTAAACATATCAAAAAACTATATAATATACAGATCATTAAAATAAATCTATTAATCTTTTATTTCATTATACAGGATGTTAACTGTGGGGATCTCGCTTATTTGAAGAGATACGACGATGGTTGAATGAGCGAAAAGTTGTGGAATTTTATGCCCACTAATAATCTGAAAAGAAATTGGAACTATCTTGCTTAGTTTCTGAATAAATTTAAAAATAAAACTGAAATTTTGGGGTTTTTGTCTTCGGCTATTACTCGTTTGTCACTTATATTACGTATTTCTAGTTAAAGCATTATTAGGACACTTTTTCATGCTAAATCTAAATTTTTGGTATCAGATTTAGTATAACTGTTACCATTGCTCATTTTCGACTGTCAACTTTTTTTTTCTTAGGGCCGGCATTTTAAATTTTTTCATATTTGAATAGAGTTTTTAATTCTGATTTCAACGATGTGTCGCACTTTGCATTTTGTTTAAGGTTTGTGCATTTTATTACAGAAAATAAAAATTTCATAAGAGTGCAATGGAAAAACCACGTTATTAATTTATTTTGAAAAAAATTTAGCAGGCCATGAACCGATGGAAGTAAAACAAACAATAACTTTTGTTTACTTTGGCCTTAGATACATTAGGTACGCGAAAATTTCAGGAAACTTTGTTTTGAGCGTAGGCAGCAGGTTGTTATTATTTACAAAAACAAATGAATGACACCGTTACTAACACACAGATTAGAGAGTTTATTTTAGACGAACTTCTAAGCATGTTTTACAAATGTGTCAAATGTTTTGAACATTTATTTAATAATTGTTTGTATTAGTGCAGTTCTAGTGTTTTCTGTTGTATTTATTTAACCTGTTATTCAAATTCGTTATGTCAACTGCAAACATAAAAACTGCAAGTAGAATTTTCAGTAAATTGTGAATTTTTTTTTTTTTTCTGTAATGGAATACTCAAAACTTAAACAAAATGCAAAGTGTGACACATCGTTGAAATCAAAATTAAAAACTCTATTCAAATATGAAAAAATTTAAAATGCCGACCATAAGAAAAAAAATAGTTGACAGTCGAAAATGAGCAATGGTAGCAGTTATACTAAATCTTATAAAAAACAAATTCAGCATAAAAAGTGTCCTAATAATGCGTTAACTCAAACTATGTAACATAAATGATAAATGAATCATAGCCGAAAGCAAAAACATTTAAATTTCAGTTTTTTCCACTTCTTTCAGAAACTAAGCAATATAGGTCTAATATCTTTTTAGATTATTAGTAGGCATAAGGTTCCACAACTTTTCTCTAGTTCAACCATCGTCGTATCTCTTCAAATAAGCGAGATCCTCATAGTTAACCCACAATTTGATATATCCTGTATATAATATTATTAGTAAATGTACATCCCTATAAGTGTGTTTATTACTGATGCTATCTATTACTTACACAATTTTCATTGTTACTTATTTTAATAGGGTGAATGGGTAGTAATAATGTTTATTAGACTGCACAATTTTTACTTATTATTCGATATTGGTCTGCACAACCGAACAAAATATTACGAAAGTTGTATCCCATAGTTCGCTACCGCGACGACAAATCCCGGCAACACAGACAACTGTGAAGGCCGTATTTGTTGCCCGTAGTCTAGAAACGCTGCTTTGTTCTCCGCGTCTTTTTTGGCAATGAGGTATCAGCAGATTATGTTACAGTATCGCAACCGAATATTGCGCACTCAGTACAGGGCCGGAGTTCCCAATAAGCGGCCTAGCGTGACAACAGTTTAAGAGTGTCAAAATTTCGAATTATATAAAACTTATAGTATGATAAAAAAATGTTGATAAAAGTTGGGCATGGAAAACTAAAATCAATTTTTTATATGCTGTATGCCAATGAAATTGTTGTATGCTTGTATGTTTCTAATGTTACATAGATATTAATTTTGTATGTTATTAAACAATAAATTACTACAAGGAGAAGTGAAGCGTTTTATGTTTGCTCTATCGCTACGCCAAAGTACGTGATTACCATGACAACGGCTTAATGTACCTACTACCAGGGCCATGCAGCTTATGATCCGATAACTGTTTGCTCAAAAGCCTTTTGAAAAGTCTGTGTTTTATTGGAGCAAGTCTTTTAAAATACAAAATGTTTTCTTTAATGGTATCATGTGTTTTACTTTAACCGCCAATAGCAAGATTTAATAATGAGAAAACACCGAAATTGCTGAATTCTTTTTAAAAGGTATCAAGGTTTTTTCTGATGATTTTACAGGGATTTTCCTTCCTAATTTTTTTTTGCTGAGCTATCTTTTCCAGTATTATTATTTTTTTCATGAGTTTCTCTTTTGTCTCATTCTCGAGACCGACTTAGTGGAGGAAACATCTGGGGCGCGAGCGCTGGGTATAAAATTGCAAAATAAATCTGGGGACGTGGCCCACTGGTTCTGCTAGGATTATTTATTTATCTAAAGTTGAAGTCGCTCTGCTATATATTTTCAATAAGATTTGATGGCTTTAAAATAAGGAGTGTTATGATTTATAGAGGAAACTATTAATAAATTAAGTACACGGGGTTTGAGCAAAAAACTTATAAACTTTCACACATATTCTCACTATTCTTTTTTTGACACTCTTTTCTCTTCTTACTCGCTCCTCCCTGCTTTTTATTTACTTTTTCCTCCTATTTAATAGCTCCTCCCCATATAACCACACAATACAGAACCTATATCGAACCAGTAACGTCTTCTAAATAAAACGCAAGACTATTTATTATACTTTATTTAACGAAGACCAAACATACACTGCCTGGGAACAACTCAGTTCCCAAAACTGAAAACTCCCCTCCATGTACACTATACTTGTATTAACCAAAATAAATACATATACATTACACCTCCCCACTTAATTTGTTAACTTCATAACCATATCTTTCTGGAGGTTTTACATTACGTTTAGGTCTAGTATTAATTAAAATATCTAAATTTTGGATCTCCATATCAGGTGAATTAAAAGTAATCGGTACACTCTGTTCAACATTACATGAGGGTACAACTTTATCAGTTACAGGAAAATTAACTTTACGTATCTGATTAACATGACGTTTCCAAATAAGATTCGAATCGACTAGTTTAACTAAATATGTTCTTGAACCTAAAACTTTGCTAATAACACCTTTAATCCATGTAGGCTTATTAACAGTTCGAGAATCTCGTACAACTACCTCATCTCCCATAACAAATTTTGCATTTCTTTTGCCATGATAGTATTTTCGTTGCAATAACTGCTTACTTTTCACATGATTACGAATCATACTATCATTGCAAGTTTGAACATCATTTGGTTTAAGTAAATTAAATCTATTTCTTAAATTTCGTCCAATTAACAAAATTGCTGGACTAACACCAGTCGTACAATGTGGTGTATTACGGTAATCCATCAAGAATCTATTTAAAGCTAAGTTTAAATTAACACAATCATAATTCATCATTTTGGTCAATGCATTTTTTACAATTTTTACTGCGTTTTCAGCTTTCCCGTTTGTAGCAGCATGAAATGGAGCACCACTTTGGAGTGTAATTCCATTTAATGTTGCAAAATTCTTAAAATCAGCAGAGCAAAAATTTGGAGCATTATCACTTACTAAAAAACGGGGTAAACCAAAACGTGCAAAGAGTGACCTCAATATATTAATAGTAATTTCAGTAGTCATATCATTCGTACAAAAAACCTCTAACCATTTAGAGTAAGCATCGATCACTACAAAAAATGTTTTGCCTTTAATTGACATATAATCCACGTGTAAACGATCCCAAGGACTGTTAGGCCAAATCCACGACTTTAAAACTGCTTTTTCTGGTTGCGCTTGGGATTGTGCACATGGTATACAACTTTTTATCATATTCTCTATATCTAAGTTCATTGACGGCCACCATACATAAGAACGTGCAAAAGATTTGGTTTTGACAATGCCCATATGGGCCTGATGTAAACTTTTCATAATCGCACTACGCAACCTACTCGGAATCACCACACGATAACCAAAAATTAAGCACTTATCTTCAATATGCAATTGATTTCTGCATTTTTGGTAAGGCAAAAATTCAGCAACTTTCTTAGGCCATCCTAACTTTACGAACTTTATCACTTGATTTAAAACACTATCAGCTGCGGTGTGCCTTTGAATGTCTTGTAAATTAATTAATTCGAACTTTTCAGACACGTAACTTACACACTTCAAATCTTGATAGTAAACTTGTGGTGGTGCTGGCAATGGTAATCGCGAAAGAGCATCAGCGTTGTTCTTCTTTGATTCCGTGTATTGAATGTCAAAGGAAAACCCTGATAACAGTAATGCCCATCTTTGCAACCTACTCGCAGACATCTGCGGAAGACCTTTCTTCGGATTGAAGATGCTGATTAGCGGCTTATGATCCGTTACAAGGATAAAATGTTTTCCAAATAAATACTGATAAAACTTGGTTATTCCGAAAATTATTGCTAAACCCTCTCTTTCGATTTGAGAATAATTTTTCTCACTATTGCTCAGCGTTCGAGAAGCATAAGCGATTGGCCGTTCCACTCCACGAGGAAAAACATGTGAGATTACAGCTCCTACTCCTTTTTGTGAAGCATCAACAACCAACTTTACGGGTAAATTCGGGTTATAATGAGCAAGGACATCGAGCGAAGTTAAGCACTTTTTTGCTTTTTCAAAAGCTTCGGAACAATCTTTGTTCCATACAAATTTCGTTCCCACCTTCAATAATTGGTATAGTGGTCCCAGTAAATCTGCAGTGTTCGGTATAAATTTATGATAATAATTTATCATACCCAAGAACGCTTTTACTTCACTGACATTTTTGGGCCTGGCTACATTTGAAATTCCTGGAATTTTTGACGGATCTGGACGCAACCCTTCTTTATTAATTATATATATCCAAGGTACTTTACTTGTTTTTCAAAAAATGCGCACTTTGAAATAGCAATTTTAAGACCACATTCTTGAAACTTAGTTAAAACCTTTTCTAACCGTTCAACGTGTTCAGTTCGATTTGCGCCTGTGATTAGCACGTCATCCAGAAAAGCAATTACACCGTTAATTCCTTGTAAAACTGTTTCCATAATTCTTTGGAAAATGGCTGGTGCCGAATTTATACTAAATGGAAGTCTAGTATATTGGAAAAGTCCTTTATGAGTAGTTATAGTCAACATCTCTCTAGAATTTTCCTCAACAGGTACTTGTAGATAAGCATGTGCTAAATCTAACTTAGTAAACTCCACCCCTCCTTGTAGTTTTAAAAACAAAGACTCAATTCGAGGCAATGGAAATTTTTCCTGCTCCAATAAAGGATTTATTGTAATTTTAAAGTCGCCGCATATGCGCACAGATTTATCCATTTTTAAAATCGGAACAATAGGCGTTCCCCATCGGCTAAAACTGACTGGCTTTAAAATTCCTTCGTTTACCAATCGATCGATTTCTTTTTCAACCAAATTTTTCATCGCGAAAGGTAAAGGTCTTGGTTTAAAAAACTTCGGCTCAGCTCCTTCTTTAACTTTTAGTGAAATTTCTTCTTTGGTAAATAACCCTAGCTGATCAGAAAATACTTCTCTATATTTATTAGCTAATTGAGTAACTATATTATTATCCGAATCTCTCAACATCTTTACTTCGCTTAACCCAATATTCAATTTTGATAACCAGTCTCGACCCATAAGTGGTGGTCCTGCATTATCCATAACGTATAAATCTAACAAATAAGTTAAATTTTTGTATTTCACTGCAACGTTAGTTACGCCTATGGGTTGAAAAATGTGACCTGAATAATCTTTAAAAATTTTGTTTGTTGATAATAAAGAGATATGCGACAAATGTCGTTGCCACATGCTTTTGGAGATTACGGAGGCGCTAGCTCCCGTATCAACTTCAAATTCTATCGGAATGTTTTCTATATCAACAGTTTGCATCATGGGTTTATTACACTCAGCTTTTAACATAAATAAATTTTCAAATTCCGAAATCTCTTTAACATTGTGAACAGCGTTTGATAAAGAAAACCTGTTGCGTTTCTTGCTTTTACGCTTATCTTTACATACAGACGCCAGGTGTCCAACTTTAGAGCAAAAATTGCATTTAAAATTACGGTACCTGCATTGGTCAAAGCTATGATTAGAGTAACCACAAACCTTGCATTTACTTTTTTTGTCATTTGTACGTAAACGATGAATATCATCCATATAGCTTGGCTCTTGTTTGACTTGAAACGATCCCGAAGAACTCGGCTGCATCTCAAAAAACTTGCGACTCGTTTCTTTGCTGGTGGCTAACTCCACTGCTTTTTGGAAAGTCAGCTCTCCTACTTTTTCTTCAAACAACCTATCCATATAGCCGTTCCTTTACCTAGGCCGATAACGAAAATATCACGCATCACTGTTTCCAGTTCTCCACCAAAATCACAATGTGAAGCAAGATTACGGACGCGCGAACTCCAATTTGCTATCGTTTCACCCGTTTCCCTGCGTGCCGTATAAAACACATAGCGCGCCGGAAAAACTGCTTTACTACCTGGTTGGAAATGATTATTAAATCTCCCTATACGGTCTCCATACGTTTTAGATTCGGGCTTTTCGGGTATGCACAGATTAAAAATTAGTCGATAGGCACTATCATCACATGCGTTTAACAGAATAGCTCGTTTCACTGCATCGTCCGTTATCTTGTTTGCAATAAAATATTGTTCAAGACGCGGTTTATGGATTGCCCAATCGGTAGTTTCTAAATTAAATTCTCTTAAGTGCCCAACATTATTTAAAACCACTGTTTCACCCTGATTAGACGCATTTTTTTGCGGTTCGAAAATAAAGAAAATCTAAATAAAACGCAAGACTATTTATTATACTTTATTTAACGAAGACCAAACATACACTGCCTGGGAACAACTCAGTTCCCAAAACTGAAAACTCCCCTCCATGTACACTATACTTGTATTAACCAAAATAAATACATATACATTACAGAACCTGTATTTAAATCTTTAGTCGATACAGGCTTTCTGTACCCTATGGATAGTGCGACGATAGAGATTACATATCGATTGGGTATAGTTGTCTTTACTAACTCTGTATATAAGATGTAAAGCTCCTGTACAGACAACATATAGTTAAAGTACAGATGCAGTTAAGATTGCGTATAGAGCACATGAAGGTACTGTAAAGATACGATATAGGTTTTTAAAGATACTGTATAGGTTTCCCACAGATACTATTCTGATGCTGTATCGTCCAAATTAAGGTGCGATATAGATAATTCAAGCAATTAATTTTAGATAAAAACAAAAAAATATTTTTTTACGTTATATATTTATTTAGCGGATTTACGCTATATATTTATTTAGCGGATATATTTTCTTTTATAATATTTTATACAACCTCTGTGTATTTTTTTAGCTAATTTCACTTACAGTAATGTATTTATTGATAAATTTTTAATTTTAAAAATGCGCTACGTACTTTACATTAGCGGGGAATCGAACTGGCCATCTTTGGTTTGTGAGTCGGTCTCCTTGCACCCTGAGCTAATCTCGCCTCTTATAAGATTCGACCGCTAAATGTTTTAAGAGTATTACATTAGGTTATGATGGACAATATGATACAAATGTACTACCAAGAATTACAGGTTAGGGTTAAACCGTTTTTTTTGCAGTAAAATTTATAGTGACGTTGCATAATATCTCGTTAATAGTGTAGAGTAAAATCATTTTATAAATAGTTGGTAAAGTGTATCGTTTGTAGCTTTGCTAAGTTTTTAATAAACTGATGCCGAAACAAAAAAAAGACAACTACGTAGTGTGCATACAAGCGAAGTGGAAAAAGCAGATATAAACGACGTTAGATTATATATAGTATTAAAATTTCAAGAAACACGTGAACACAGATTATTTTGATAGAGTAAAGTATTAAGAAAAATAAACAGTGAAGAATTATAGGGGATAAAATATAAAACAGTTTTAGTAGGTTCAGACATTTCGAGAATCTTACTTCGAAATAATTGATGTCTTTGTATTATTTTACCACCAACTATTTTAAAGTACATTATTTCTGAATTTCCCGCCATTGCTGAGGTCAGAATTGTAATTTCAAGAAAAAAATATCACGTAATATGTTCATGTTGATGTCGGTTCGTACTTTGTACTGCTGGCGCTGGGATAAACTTTAAATATCTTTATCTTTTTGGCGAGTGGACTTTCCAAACAGGTCTGTTTATAAACCCCCATAAAGGTTTAGAGCTAATCTTCAACCATGCATTGTTTAACGTCCGGCTTGGTTTTACCGTTAAGAAAGTTTCTTTGCAATTGAGTCATTCTTATTGTGTTTCGCTGGAACTTTTAGCCGATGAAATATATTTATTTACAAAGTTTTTCCAATTACATGTTCAAAAACACTTTACTTCTAGTGCTTTAGGTGATTTTTTTGGCCTTCCTGGGGGGGGGGGGATTACCCCTACTACCCCCCCCCCGTAAATCCGCGGTTGGACGTTATAAGTACAGCAAAACAGAAAATGCTCTCTGCTGTAGGCACATCAAAAGGTACTGTATTGGTTATAGGTGTAATAACAGTTTATGATGAAGGTTATCATTTTATTTACTTGTGGTTTATAGATATTGTGGTAAATGATCCCCCTATCGAAAATAACTCCACATTGGAGACAGCAGCCTTGGTTAATGATTATGTCATAAATTATTATTATAATTGTAGGAAACACACAAATCTCCAAGGTTCCATCAAATTCGTAAACTTTAAATTCTTGATCTTGTTGATGCGCCATTTTTAACGTTTTTATACACAAGGCCAACAAATAAAGATAGTGTTTAGATTGACGCTATACACAGCGGTTTTAGGCTTAAGATAAAACTGTAAAGACAGGCAGTATATATTTAGCACAGATTCGATAAAGACAAAATCGGTAATTGCGCTACAGGTGCGATACAGCCTGCATGAAGATATTGTAGAGATTTGTTAAAGGTACAACTGTAAAGACAATCAGTATATATTTTCTACAGATCCGATAAAGATAAATCCCTGCTTGAAGTACCGGTGCGGTATAGCATAGAATAAGATGTGATACAGATGTGATAAAGATAAAACTGTACTGGAAACAAGAATAGATATCATATAGATGCGGTAAATATTTAATCTATACAGTTAAGGTATAGGCTAAAGTACAGCTCCAATACATATTACACCTGTATCACGTAATCTTTACCGCATCTTTAAATATCTCTATCGCCTAGGACATCTTTATAGATTTGGTTATACATCCCCTCATCAAACGCGTAACCGTATACAAACCGAGTCACAAACACGCAGACGCGTATGCACATTTTTGTTTTTCTAAAAATGGAGGCAGAACAACTATTATACAGGGTTGGGCAAAAGTACGCAGCAATGCAAATATCTTTGATACGTCAACCGCCATTTTGACCAAATTTTTTACATGAAGGTCCCGATATACGGCGGATACAATGAAAATATCGGCAGTTTAAAAGGACTTCCGGTTTAGCCGAAAATGATATCAACTTTATTATTTTAAATAGAACACTGTATATTTTTGGATGTATAGATAGAACTGTTTTTTGCGAGTTCACTGATATAAGGTTTCATGCTTTTATTTTTAATAATTTTAGAGATATTAAACAATAATGTTTCGTAATTGTTATCTAGCAGCTCATGAAAACAAAAGAATGTGAGAAGCTTAAACAGTTATGTAATGTTGTCAAATATGCTTGGTTCGTGTTGTGTTGTTTTGATGTTTGATAGATTGAGTAGTGTGGTTGCAGTAATCAATTAATTAACCAAATTAGTTAAAACTGCTGAATTTAACATCAGAAATGGTTTCATTAACAGATAGATTGCAAATTGTTAAATAAAGTACAAACTTCTTGTTGGGTTCTACGACGCTTACCAAAACCAACCATGATTAAAGTTTGAATTCGTTCTCTTTCTGTTAATTGAATCATTTCTGATGTTAAATTCAGCAGTTTTAATTAATGTTGGTTAAGTAATTGATTACTGCAACCACACTTCTCAATCTATCAAACATCAAAACAACACGAACCAAGCATATTTGACAACATTACATAACTGTTTTACGAAACATTGTTGTTCAATATCTCTAGAATTATTGAAAACAAAGGCATGAAACCTTATATCACTGAACTCGCAAAAAGGAGTTCTATCAATATATCATAAAATATACAGCGTGTTTCATTCAAAATAAAAAAATTGATGTCATTTCGGGCTAAACTGGAAGTCCGTATTAAAGATATTTGCATTGTTCCGTACTTTTGCACAGCCCTGTATATTTGTTTGTGCATTGTTTTCCTTACCATACGTTAAATTTAATCTTCTAGATCAAGAATTCACTCGTACAAATTTGAAACCATTTCTTTGGTATTCTATTTCAAACCGGTGATCATTAAAATTGTTCGTCACCTCTTGCCACGAAAAAGAAATGGATTTTAAGAAATAATTAAGTAATTTTCAATAGGGTATGCTGTCTTTAATATTTCGAAGACAGAAACTAGAAGTTGTTCAATGTTATTTTGAGTTTTGAAAGTTCAGCTTTTCTAGCAATTCAATTACGATACCAAACAAATTTGTAGCACTTAAATGGCGCTAAAAATTTATAAAATTCCGATGTCGAAGTTTCAACTGTAATAGATATCAGTGGCGGTTTCTCCATTGGGTCAAATGGTCATCGACTTTCCAATAAAATAAGAAAAAATAAATAATAACTTTTTGTTTGAGTACATAACATATTATACACTATACGATTTAAAAAATACTTTATAGTTAACTTTTGTATGAGATTTCTATGCGAGAACGTTTGTTAAAGAGCTGCCGCAGGATCCGAAGACGTTTGAATGTTTCAGTATTTCGCGCGCATTAAACAAATCTATGCGAGGGTCATTTGGCTGTCAGTCCCCAATTCAGCTATACGCCACCGAATAAAGCCGCCGGCTTAAAAAGCCTTCAAATAAATGAGAGTGAAATAGAAAGCTCATTGCGGTAAAATTCATATTACACAAGCTAAAAAGGGATAGAAGTATCTGCGTATTAAAGACTTCAGGGTCACGAACCCACAACTTCCGAGAATTATGCTGTCAGATGTCCGTGATAAGCGCATGCCAATAGCCGCCCAATTTTCGGGATTCGCACGTACACTAGCGACGTAGTAGTGTGAAAACAGTTGTTGGTTGTGTAATCATAATATAGTGGTGTTGTACGATGTCCGTGCAAAATAATTTTGGATTGTCAATGCCATGTAAGAAAATACTTTCATTTGTTTCCACTGTCGGCTATTTTGTGATAATTCATTGTGTGATATTGACTGCAAACATTTAAAACTAAAATTCGAACACATTTTTTATCGGTAAATCACATGAAAAATTTTGTGCATTTTAACACATAGTATAGTATACAGGGTGTTAATGAATTGTAGGGACAAACTCCTAGGGCTTGCAAAACACAACAAAGCAAACAACTTTTGTTAATAAATGTGTGGTCTAAAGTGTTTCCTTTCAGGGATAGAGCTTCTCAAAGATTCTTTAAGAAGCTCCTAAATGTAGGCAACTCAATTTACTACCTACTATTTGTTTCCATAACTACAGAAATTAATACAGGATAAATAAAGCCTTCTTTCCCACTTTTCAAATTTAAAATAAATTAATTAACAAAATGTTTCAAAACTAAGCAATAGAAAAAACCAAAATTACAAAGCAAAAATCAACTATTTGAAAAATTTACAATAACTAATTCAAAAATTAACAAAATTATAGTAACTGTTCAAAATGTCGGCCCCAGCTTCTACACACGAAGCACATCTACGAAGTAAATTCCTGCGCACCGCTCCAAATATACCAGGAGTCTGTTGAACTTCTTCACATGCAGCAAGAATACGCGCCGTAAGTTCTTCTACAGTTTCAACTGGGGTAGCATACACTAACGTTTTAACATGACCCCACAAATCAAGTGGGGTCAGCGATGGCTCTTGAACTAGTATAATGATTTTCAGCCACTCTCTCTACAACTTCTTCCTCAAAATCCACCGTTCGCCTTGTTCTGGTAGCTCCACAGTTGTGTCTGTTGACAACGAATGTACCTTCCTCCCGCAGCCGACGTAAAACTACTCTAAAGGCCTTGTGCGATGGATGATTGCTATTCGGGTTTGTTCTTGGTACAGGCGAGCAGCTTCGCGTGCGTTACTCCAAGCAGCTCCATACATGAACATCATGTCATGCTGTTCGGCAAAAGTATAATTCGCCATAACACAAAATTACAAATCACAGAACGAAAATAACGAAGAAAATATTATCAAAAAAATCACAGAACGAAAAAAAAAACCAATTATAAAAGGCACAGAAAGAAACGAATGCAAGAAAAGTCAAAAAATAATGAATTGTGTCAAAATTTCCGTTATTTGAATGCATGTATGTCTAGATCGTTTTTTTTTTCAAAATTCCGTGTGACCTGTGCAAAATAATTGAAAATGCAATTTGGGTTGCCTATTTTCAGGTACTTCGTAAAGAATCTTTAAGAGGCTGTATTTTCTAAAGGAAACACTTTTGACCACACATTTTATTAACAAAAGTTGTTTGCTTTGTTTGTGTTTTGCAAGCCCTAGAAGTTTGTCCCTACAATTCATTAACATCCCGTAATATACGTAACTCGAACACCATTCTACAAATTATCGAGTGAGTTTCTTTCACGCTTTGCTGTTTTTTAGTTAATGAACAAACTTGCATTTTCTAAACGCCAAAAGTAGTTGGAATTCTCATACTTCCTTTCCCCGAAATTTTAATGACCAAAATGCGGAGAAGTCGTTAAAAGTATTTTGAATTATGTCTTTATGAAAACTTTTCGTTTCCGTTTTCAAAAACTAACGGTTGCAAGCGGCAGGGTCGCCACTGAAATTTTGTTGTTCGCCAGTACTTTTGCCGGTAGAGGCGTCTCTTACACACGCACGCACGCACACAAGCGCGCGCGCAATCACGGGCACAAGCACGCGCATGCCAAAGCAAACGCCATCGCAAACGCAAACGCTATCACAAACGCAAACGCGCACGCAAACGCAAACACGCGCACCCGCATACGCACACGTACACGCACACGCACACGTACACGCAAATGGACACAGGCCCACGTGCACACGTAGACGCGCACCCGCACAGATAGACACTTTTGAAAAACAGTGTTTTGGGTTCATTGAGGCTCAAAACGTGCATTTCTGTTAAAACCTCGATTTCAAAAATATGTCAGGTCAAATATACTTCCTCACACCGAAGGTATAAGATAGCACAAATTAGAAGAAAACTGTAGCGGCAAGAGGTGGAGAGAAGAGGAGAGGAGAGGAGCAAGAGAGTTCGAAGAGACAACATTTGATCTGTTTTGATAATCTGTATTTGCTTTTGAGTTTAAATTAAATTTACAAATTTCGATTTTGGCAAAAATATACCACACCTTTTGTTAAAGCCTATTTTCCCTATGATTTTTTTTACAGGGAAACATCAAAATTAGAGATGTTGGAAAATTTTGAAAAATATTTTTATGAAATCTTTGAGTTGCAAACGTGTTTTTCATTAAGTTTGAAAATTGACTTGCTTCGTGAAAACAGTTCTATAACAAAGTAGAATTATGGAAAAGTAAAATTATACGAGGGGCGGGCGGTAAAGCAGCGGTTAGAACTCCTGGATTTGGCACTGCTTTTCCAAACGTGCTCTGGTTCGATTCCAGAGCAAGATGACCATAGGTGTATGTGTATGTTTGTGCATGTTAGAGCTTAGATGAAAGGCTATGCGACTTTGGCAATTTGTGCCTCCCATAAGTGTAGGTTATAAAATACGATTTCTTGCAAAATTTTTATTCAGTAAAAAATACAACTTTATTTATATTTTACATAATGCAATAATATGCCAGTAAACATCAATGTAATGCAATATAGTTATAAGCTACAATCTACGGTGCTGCATTAAGTAATTCTATTTCAGAACGACTTTCTTCAATTCTTTTCTTTTTTATTACAGTTTGAAAATACTTTTTGTATACTGTTATTAGTAATAAAATAAAAATACATGAAAGCACAATAAATTTTAACACATTAAGTGTTATCATTGTATTATTATTTCTGAATTCAATATTTGCAGTAGAAGTATGTGACATGTTAGCAATTATTTGAGAAAACAACTCATTGTACAATAACGTTTTGTTAAATTTTTGGTAATCATAGTTAGATTTTATTGAATCATGAGTTGGTTGCATGGAGATATTGATTTTATATAATGCATTGGACATATTATTTATTGCTGATTTATTAGCGTGTGAAAATTTGTATTAGTTTCATTTCTCAGATTGGCCATAAGAAGAACTTCGTCTTCATTTTTGCTTTGTTTAAAATTATTTACATTTTCTGCTTCTTGTCCCTGATCTTCACTACAAAATATTCCATCAACATTCTCGTCCGTATAACGTTTAGTAGCGTTAAATAAATAATCAACTGGTTTTAATCTAAACGTCTTTAACATATCCGTTAATAATTTACAAGACCAATAATTATCGTTGATACTAATATAAAACAAATTAGGAAGATGCAGCAATAAAGATGTATAATTGATGTAGCAAAAATAATTATTATCTAAATCCAGTAAATATAATTGTTTTAAAGGATACAAAACAGTTTCGTTTAATGAAGTAAAGTTGTTATGTGAAAGATTTAACTGCTTTAATTGCCCTAGATTGGAAAAGCTTCCAGTTTTAAACCCTGACAAATAATTATGTCCTATTTGTAAATTTTGTAGTAAAGGAAAATTTTTAAAGGTACCTAAAGGCAGTTGTTGAATTTTGTTGTTATTTATTAGTAAGTCCTGGAGATTATTTAGTCCAGCAAACGATTCAGGATTAAGCACAGATATTTGGTTGTATGTCAAATCGAGTAGGTTTAAGCTTTCCAAACCTAAGAATGTGTCGGAAGAAATTTTTACTAGATAGTTACAACTAAGATTTAGAATTTTTAGAGTTTTTAATCCGGCAAATACTTCTGGTTCTAGTTTCTCAATTTTGCTGTTATCAATTCTAAGAACAGTTAAATTTTGTACACCCTTAAAAGTGTTTCGCAATAAAAAAGTTTTAATTTGTTGTTATTCAAGTAAAGTCTGTTATTTAGATATTGTTTAAACATAATTAACCCAGAAAACGTGCCAGGTTCTATTTTCTCGATACTATTGTTATGTAGTTTGAGAAGAGCTACATTCGTTATATTAGTAAATGTGCCCTTTAGAAGATAAATCAGTTGATTGTCATTCAAATGAAGAATGTTATATGATGGCTCAATTTCTTCGTTATAGTTGCTTATTGCAACTTCAGAGTGAAATGATAAACCATTGAAAGCGTTTACTTGGATTTCCTGAATATTATTTTTATCAAGTCGAAGTTCCACGATATTAAGAATTCTAGAAAAGGTTTCATTTTTTAATATTGTTAAATTATTATTGTTTAAATACAGAGAATTATAACATACGTGTGGACATCGTATTTCATCTGACTTATAATAACTGCTATGGTGAAATGATAAAATACCAAACGCGAGTGGTTCTATTTCCCCAATGTTATTGTCTTCTAGTCTAAGAGCAACCAAATTTAAAACATTTCTGAAAGTATTGTTTAGCAAAATCGTCAGCTTGTTATTATTTAAATAGAGAAACTGATAGTAGTCATTATAGTAATCACTAGTACCATAGTAATTTAAATCGTTGAAAACATCCGCATCGATAGATTGAATTGATAAACTACAGAAATCGTACCATCCACGGTAGCCATTACGTTGCACATCAGTCGTACATTCAGATATTATATATGCATTGTTATTAAATCCAACAAATGCTTTTGATTTTAATTTTTTTATTGTCGTATTGTGTAAATATAAATATTCTAGATTATCTAGTCCTTGAAAAGCCCCTGCGCTGATTTTTGCAATATTTAAATTCACAAAATTAATGGAATTTAATGACCTTAACCCCCGAAAGCTGCCAGTGTTTAGTTCAAAAGCATTACTATTATTTGTTGTTATTTTGTTATATTTATAAGTATTTTGTAAAAGACTAGCTTCGTATACATTGCTTACTTTATTTTCGTTACGCTTTAGTATTACGAAATTTCCTCCATAAATATCAAGCGTTTTAATATTTATCAGACCATCAAAAGTATCTTCATCAATGGATTGTATACTATTATTTATTAGGTATAATTCTGTCAAAGAATTAAGACCTATAAATGTCTTTCCCTGCAAGTTCTCTAACTTGTTTGAGCTTAAGTCTAATTTTTCTAACTGCTCCAACGAGTTAAAAGCTCCAGGTTGTACAACTTTAATGTTTGATTTCGTTAAATTAAGACACCTTAGGTTCTGCAAACCCTTAAAGGTGCCACTCTGTAACGCACTAATGTTATTTCCACTTAAATCAATTTCAATGAGACCGTAAAGTTTTGCAAACGATTCGCTTTCTATGCTTGTTATGTAATTGTCTTGTAAATATAAATATCTGGGATAGCTGGATCTTCTTGTAAACATATCTTTAGTTATAGTGAGAAGCTGATTGTTGTTGAGATAAATATACTGCAGATTCTGTAAGGTTTCGAAAACCCCATTAAGGTATTTTAAATAGTTGTTATTTAAATACAAGTTTCGTAGATTTTCTCTATTGTAAAACGCATTTTGCTCAATAGCTTCTAGTTGGTTGTAACTTAAGTTTAAGGTTGCCAAGTTTGCAATCCTTCGAAGGCATAGTTTTCAATTTTAGTTAGTTTGTTGTAACTCAAGTTAAGTATGCTTAAACCTTGCAAATTCTTGATAGAATCTACGCTTGTTATTTTGTTGTGACTAAGATCTAGTTTGCCACCAATTTTATTAAAAGCATTTTCCGAAATAGTATTAATGTTAATATTCCGTAGTATGAGTACATTGAAATTACACTTGCTCAAAATTCCAAAAGTATTGTTGCTAATAGTATTAATATCTATTCCACGTATTTCCAAATGGATGCAAGCATGTAGGCAACTGTGTTTAAACTCACGACCACTAGTATCATAGAAGTCTGTAAGAATTTCACTTGTTGCATTTGTGCACTGCAAAAAACGGCAACAACGTTCTTCACATACATCCCCGCCGTTTTCTAATAATTCACATGTGGGTTTAGACCGTACCAATTGTAATACAGCCACAGTTAAAAGCCATATTGCTTTTACAATTTTTTTAACCGATTTCATGTTAATCTGAAACAAAATACTATGTATTATTATCACTGCAAAATAATAATATTGTTTTTTTTAATTACTCAACATGTATAAAATCCTGCATAACTTTTTGCAAAAGAGGCAGAAAAAAATTGGAATAGATTGTTGCAAAGGCAATATATACCAAGTAGTTCACGCCAAAACCGAAATTTTACGCAGTGACAGTAAATTTAGTAATGTGCAATTACTTGTTATGCGCATTATTGAGTGTACTCTACTCTAAACAGGAAATAATGTATGCCCGTTGCCATGGAAACGGTTCATTTGTTATGACAACATGATGAGCGTAAACGTCAACTGTTCCCCGAAACAACGTATTATAATTCAATTTTTCGTTGATAAAAGCTTCAAACAAACTGAAATTTTTTGCAGATTTAGCTCACAGCTTCACAACGAAGATTAAAGTCAAGTCACAAGTATTGGAATGGCCGTGAGACTGTTCGTGACAATCCAGGAAGAGGAGATTGAGCTGTAATTCCTGCTGTAATTAACCATGTTGAACGTTTGATCCATCCAAATCGCTAAGTAACTGTCTCTGAAATAATGAAGAAAACCTACAACACGTTTAATTATTCTTGTTGCAGCTGAACCTCCACTTCCTGGATTGTCACGAACAGTCTTACGATCATTTTTGAAACGCCCGCTCAAATACTTTCTACTTTTTTAGTATACCTTCTTGAAACTGTGCGCTAAGTCTGCGTAAAATTTCAATTCGTTTCACGGCTTCGTTATAGAGATCCTGAATTACAATACGCCGCTTCACGATACAGTTGACATGTATATTGGCCATGTTGTATAACGAATGCACAGTTTCCACTCCTACGCTATTCCCTTCTTTTTATTCGCTTTTTCTTCCCATTTACTAGTTTCTTCGTTTTAGTTACCTCTTAAAACACTCGCCCAGGCAGAGGCACGTACGCAGTCACATGCGTGCGCATACACACGCACCCATACACGCAATTTTGGCGTGTAAGAAAATGGAGACAGAACAACTACTGCAAACTCAAATTTAGCGTATCATAGTTAAGTTGGGATGTTTATTAATTATTTTTACATTTAAATAGTTTATACATTTGGTGGTGAATTCATATTACTTGCATACATCTATCTAACTGTCTATATATGTTTTAAAGGCTGATCGTCGTCTGTCTCAGCTTACGGGTGCCTGCGTGCGCGATCTATCTTGGGTTCATTAAAATTCCTTTCCGCCTGCGCTCACTGACGCCACCGCTGTCGTGCAAAATGCAGCGTGAACATGACATCTAACCCAAGGGAATGTTTTAAAACGAATAATCTAAGCAAAAATTGTTAACACACTAATTTCATTCCTAACAATAGATCCGGAAAAGGTATAGGTCAAAAATTGGACAAATAAATAAAAATACAGCCAACTCGGGTTTACTTTATCATTTTGTTAAAGTTTATAGTGTTTTGACGATTTACAAATACACAGTCTAACAATTTCTAAACAGACACAACACTTCACTAACCAAAGTAAATTAAAGCAATTGCAAATTAATTTATAAACTAGCAGAACCCGTAGACTACGCCACAAGTTTGTCTTTATAAACAATTGTTAGCAAATTTATTAAAAGAGATATATTAATGAAATTAACACATTCCGACGGTATCGCAGCTTCATGGCCCCGATTACACTGCGTGACTTACATAATCATCGAAACTCGCAAACAAAATAAAAAAGGCGTTTCGAGACTGTTACTGAATTCGTCGGTCGTCACCAAATATTGAGACAGTAGAAGCAGATCCGGATTGACTCTACGCTCGAAACGCTACCTACTTCATTGGCTTATTTATTGTTAACAAAAAATGAGGAGAACATAGCTTACGAGTTTCATTATATATCTACTTATTTATATATTTATTCTGAATCTCTTCCACTTGTCTCAACTTTTAGTGGTGAGGGGCCCCCGCTACTAGAAGCCACATATTTTCGCGTCGATTACATAAGGCGCATTTGCGTTTGTACAGCGTTGCGCTACAGTTTTCGATAAAAATATGCAAAATTTAATGTCTGCGGTTTGTGTGTATGATTGTGACTAAATCTGTCGATAGTTTGGAATTCTACATCAGGCTCTTCGGGGAACACATATGTTGGCTTATGCACCTCTCCATCGCGCTAGACTTTTACTTACGGCAAGACCAGGGACAGATCAGTACCAAAAACGACTCTGGAGAGAAATGTAGGCCAAATCATGCTAACGATGCCGTGCGCGAAGATACTTATTAAAAAACTTAAATCAGGTTTACAATTTGCATTGCAGCTGAGATGTCTAGAGCAGATACCTGGAATCTGCAATTACCCTCGGATACTGGATTACCATTTACAGTATAAAACCACAAAATTTCAGAGAAAACTAACCTTACATAACCGAACCTGCCATACACAATCATCATTAATAAGAACGAAGCACAAACATTCATTTGTACAGTTAGAAGAGTTTATAAAGTGAAAATTTAAATTCAAAACATTAATGAACGGGGCCAACTTTAAGAAAAAGTGGGTGAATTTGTTTTAAAGTTTATTTGATGTCGATCGCGCTGTGTAGGCATTTAACTACAAAATAATAAACATTCGCATGATTACTTAGTAGTTACGTATGTTCAGTACAGTCGCTGACTTTACGTGTTGAGAATTACAATACTGCGGCACGCATTCGGTAGATATATTGCAACTCGACACACCTTATTTATTACATTGTAAAAATAAATTACCAAAAAGGCGTAGACCACAGGATCCGCTAGTTAAATTTATACTTCTAAGCTTCACTCATATAAGTAATTTAAAGACTAGCGTCTAACGAGTTCGAGCAACAGCCGTTCCTACTTCTTATTGGAGCTTATTTGCGCAACCTCGCTTAATATTGGCGCATTATGTGCAGTATTAGCTTGTCAATGTGGTTGTTTGTGGGAGTATGATTTTTACATCGAAAGAGACAAGCTAATTGGTAGGCTAATTGTGGTAAATAAAGGAAAAATTATTAGTAAATTAAAAGATATTCGTTCTCGACATAATAACATGCAAGATTTGGATCCGTCTTTAATTATAATGTAATCAGTAAAATGATTTTACAAATATTTTTGTGTTTTTGACCATAAAAGGAATATTATAAAAAATACAAATTTTATCTCACAGGTTACTTTCAAATAATAAAGAAATGTAGAATCAATTGATTTAGTTAGGTAACTCTAAGAGTTTTTTTTTTTAATTAAAAAACCTATTTTATAATAAGGAATAAGGATTTACAGATGTGCAAGCTGCATGCAGGGTACGCAAGTCATGAAAGCTCCAATAAGAATTAGGAACGGTTGTAGTTCGGACTCGCTAGACGCTAGTAATTTAAGGTACTGGTTGAAAGAAAAAAATAATTAATTTTGTATAAAGTATGCTGTACTTAATCTTAAGAACAAGAAAACCAGAATTTGCGTAATTTTATTTTAAGATTTGTAAACTTCAACTTTTGTAGCAATTGCGATAAAAATAGATTTGTAGCACTTACGTGTTGCACAATATGCGATTGCATAAATTATATTCAAAAAACAAAAAAAAATTGTTTTACTCAGTTACTTACTAGCTAGCACTTACAAGAACAACACAAACTGCTATTGGGTTTTCATTTATCTTGTCAAACATACGACTACATTAATAAAATATGGATGTAATATTCCATGCAGTGATTTGTTATTATCAAGAGGAAACAAGATAAACTAAGGCTGTTTATTTTTCTCTCGGAGTTATTTTACAAACAGAGTAGACAGTATACGTTGTGCTATTCTATTGTAGAAAATACAGATAACTAGAAAATTCAACAAATGTTTGGGCGAGATAATAAATTTTTAAATAATGTGTCGGAATTCAATCTCGTATTCAATATTTATGATTTTTAATTGTTAACGGTTTCTTCAAGTAAGGTACATTTTTGAAGCAGAAATTTTTTTGTAAATGTTCTTTATACAAATAAAGAAAATTCAAAACCCTTTAGTTCTCACAAGAACTTTTGTACTCTAAATGTACATTTCGACTGCTAAGCAGTCATCATCAGTAGAAAAAATACAAAAAGGAGCACTACAGCGAAAACTAAAATCACAGTTACGGTGCAGAAACGTCCCTTGTGCTTGGTAAGTCAGAACTCACGCATTGTCGATGCGTGCGTCTGTTTTTATGGTTTCGTGGATCCTCGGTTCTATTTGCCGTGCGTGCGTTGAACTTAAGTAATGATGAATTTGGAATTACGCCGGAATCTTGATTTAAAATGTTGTCTTTGAATTTGTAAATAAATCTACTTTCCCATGCATCGAGTTCTCTGCTGTTTTTTACGGATTTTAAGAGTTTTAAATCCGATATTAAAATAGGATGTTCAGAATCTAAAATATGTGCTGCTACACAAGATTTTTCGGGTCTGTTAAAACGAAAGTGCGATAGGTGTTCTTTAAAACGTGTGCCTAATTTCCTTTTGGTTTGTCCAATATAATGCATGGGACAAGTAGAACAGTTTATTTGATAAATTCCTGACTGGTCTTCTGTCGACAAAGGGTCCTTGGTGTTACCTAGTAGATTTTTGAGACTACTTTTCGTTGAAACGATGGGCCGAAAACCTGCATTTTCAAAAATGCTAGTAATTTTATTAGATGTAGGTGGGAAGTATGTTAAAGGGGTCCAATGTTTTTGAGAATATGATCTGTCTTTTGTGTGTGTAGTTTTAAGAGAAAATTGTTTCTTGGCATTAGCTTTTTGTAGGATGTTGTTAATCAATGAAGGGGAGTAGCCATTGAATTTTGCATTAACTGTTCTAAAAGATTGGCTAACAACACAATACATCATTTCCGAAAAAATCTCCGAATATATCTCACTAACAAACCTGTGCATGACACAAAACGCCTTCACATTTAATGGACAATTTTACCTTCTTTCACACGGCACTGCAATGGGAAACCCTTTGTCCCCTTTTTTGGCCAATATTTTTATGGACCACTTGGAAAAAACAGCCAAAGAAAATTTCTCTTATTTCCCCCGAATTTGGTACAGATATGTCGACGATATTTTTACTATTTTTGATAAATCCATCAATTTAAACAACTTCCTCGCACAGTTAAACGATATGTACCCTTCAATAAAATTTACTATTGAAACCGAAAAATCTAATGAACTTCCATTCTTAGACCTGAAAGTTATTAGAACCACTGAGGGAAATATCGAGTTTGATATTTACAGAAAAAGCACACACACTGACAGATACATTATGCAAAATTCACATCATACACCCGCACATAAACGGGCAGCTTTTAATTCACTAATTCATAGATTAATCAATATACCTCTGACACAAATACGATACAACAAAGAATTAAATTATATTTTTGAAATAGCAAAATTCAATGGCTACTCCCCTTCATTGGTTAACAACATCCTACAAAAAGCTAATGCCAAGAAACAATTTTCTCTTAAAACTACACACACAAAAGACAGATCATATTCTCAAAAACATTGGACCCCTTTAACATACTTCCCACCTACATCTAATAAAATTACTAGCATTTTTGAAAATGCAGGTTTTCGGCCCATCGTTTCAACGAAAAGTAGTCTCAAAAATCTACTAGGTAACACCAAGGACCCTTTGTCGACAGAAGACCAGTCAGGAATTTATCAAATAAACTGTTCTACTTGTCCCATGCATTATATTGGACAAACCAAAAGGAAATTAGGCACACGTTTTAAAGAACACCTATCGCACTTTCGTTTTAACAGACCCGAAAAATCTTGTGTAGCAGCACATATTTTAGATTCTGAACATCCTATTTTAATATCGGATTTAAAACTCTTAAAATCCGTAAAAAACAGCAGAGAACTCGATGCATGGGAAAGTAGATTTATTTACAAATTCAAAGACAACATTTTAAATCAAGATTCCGGCGTAATTCCAAATTCATCATTACTTAAGTTCAACGCACGCACGGCAAATAGAACCGAGGATCCACGAAACCATAAAAACAGACGCACGCATCGACAATGCGTGAGTTCTGACTTACCAAGCACAAGGGACGTTTCTGCACCGTAACTGTGATTTCAGTTTTCGCTGTAGTTCTCCTTTTTGTATTTTTTCTACTGATGATGACTGCTTAGCAGTCGAAATGTACATTTAGAGTACAAAAGTTCTTGTGAGAACTAAAGGGTTTTGAATTTTCTCACAGTTGCTCATTTATATTTATTTATTCTTTATACAAGGTGATTATATTTTTTTGTATTATTCCTTCAATTGAGATTTCGGAAACTTCGGGAGTACGTCGGTTAAATTAGAAAAGCTGTTCTCTGTTTCTTTAAAAATAGTCACGGTTTACTAATTATTGGGAAATAATTGATATTTGGTAAATTGAATGAGCCCAGCGGTCTTGTTGTTAAAATCAGAGCAAATTTAGGTATAAAAAAAGTTTGTGTTTAATAAAGAAAGAATATTTTCTTTTATATTTTGTTTGTGATTTACGATACAAACTTGAACATTTTTATATGGTTTTAAAAAAATGACATTTTGTTCTATTTAATTTGTTATGCTTACTTTTACAAGCCAAAATGAAACATATATTTGTCTTAAAATCAAGAAAATCGTAGTTAACAAAAATATATTTACTTAGTTTACGTACGACCTTTTGTATTGTAAATAGTTTAAAATTTAAGCTAAAAATACAAACTATTATAAAATTAAATGAAAAATTACGCTAAATGTCTCTATTCATGTTGTACAAATAAGTATGTCATACTGAAAATAGAAAGAAATATTCATTTTTATTGCTAACCGACTGTCAGTTAGAAACTTGTTCATTTGCATATATATTTTCTTAAACCTTCAGTGTAGTAAATTGTTTTCATAAAAATATTCGAGTTCGATATTGTGAGGGAAAGTAGGTTTGGATATCTAGGACTTCATTCGTTCCTTCTCATCTTCGGAACGGATGGTGCGATCTGAATGCGCTTTGAAATGCGGGTAATGTAAAAACGCATCGATAAATTAAAGTTTTAAAAGCTAAAACCGGAAGCGGAAGTTAGGCATGTTTTTTAATAGGTACCATTTTTTATCAAAAAATGAATTTTATAACTTTCCAAGATAACTTTGATTAAGGAGCGCTAGGAGCTAGAATATGTCGATGTAAGTCGATCTAACTTCTGATGTAATATTACTTTTTGAGGTTACGCCATTGATACAAAAATACTGTTCAAAATATAATAAGTAACATTTTCTTAAATATAAAATTCTTAGCTATATTTGAAAATTTGCAAATAGTGAATAAGAACTATGTTGAACGAACGAAAGAAAACATAAAATGAGACTCCTGAGTCTGTACACTGCTTTTTCTCATATAACAAACCTTACAATTGTAACGATTCTCGATATTGTTAGAAATTGTTATACTTACGAGGTGGGCTTTACCAGTGGTACGTAAAAAGATTTTTTTTTCAGAACAAAATTATTTCACACGTTTTAACGGGGAGTAATAAGCTCGTAAGCTGCGGTGGTGCGCGCTAAAAGAAAAAGTTTGAAGTTTTTCCAAATATTTCTAAGGAATGGTGTTGCCGTAAAGGTGGTTTGGGGTTGTTAGTTTTGAAATGTTGGTTTTTTACATTTTTAGGAACTTGAACATTTTATGGAGTAGACGTTTACTAGGAGTTGGTTAAGGCAAAGTGTTTTTAAAATGGAAATAGTTCTTGACATCCAAACAAAATATTTTTATGGGTTGGTGTTGGACGAAAAGTTGGTTATGAGATGATTGTTTTAAGAGGAGAATGATTTATAACATTATTAATAAATTCTAGCTTTACTTCGTTGAAGTTCATTACTATATTGTCAATAAAACAATTATTAACCTCAACAGGTTTTTAGTTAGCTTTATACGTATTTCAACATGTTTACATACCATTATCAGAGGCAAGATTAAAAGTAAACAGTTGATGTTGTTGTTGGAACAATAGAACTTGATGATTTAATCTTGGTTATCTATGTTTGCCGATGACCTGATTCTTATTCTAAAACGTCCAATAACGGTGAATTTGAGAGATTAATTTGCTCATTCATTAACGGTGAATTTCAGTATACCTAATTTAAGTTTATCATCACAAAAGTGTAAAATTTTTATATTGTTTTTAAATGTCATTAAAGATTGTGTTATAATAACTGTTTAGCGTAATTGGATTTATGTGGGGTTTTATATTTGTAACAACGTACGTGTTCTTTGTATCTAATATCAAAATTTATGATTGTCTAGCCTGTACATATAAACTGAATTACAATGCGAACAATTTAATTGTTAAATGCCTCCTGATTTTAGCAAATCATCTGTATTTTATTTGGCAATAAACAAAGTTTAAATTGTTTGTAGTTGTCTTAAAAATTACTTTATTTGTTTCTTTATAATTTTAGCAGTATTTGTATTTATCGCTAGAATATGGAATCGAAGCGTATTTAATTATATCTGATAAAGTAATTGAATAAATTTTCTGAATATTTAAGTAAAAATCATTCTCTTCAATTAATATATCAATAAGTTGAGTATTATATCTATTATTGTATGTAAATTGTTTGATAATCAAAATTTCTCTATTATAACTAATTTTACCTAAAAGAACCGTTAACGCCCTATGTATCATGGACCTGTAAGCTGCTAATTTATGTGTTTTATGACGACAAGAATCGTGTGGTATTGTAATGTTTGTTTGTGTAGGTTTTTTATAAATAGAGTATTCAAGTTTCAAGATTTGCGTAACATGTACGAATACAGAGCGAATCAAAAGTAGGGAGACAGATTTTCTGTCGTTGATATTCTTTTTGGAAAAACTCTTTCTAATTAAAGTTGTAGGGAATCAAGAGAACCACATTTTAAAAGTTTAAATTATACATGGGGTTCCCCGTATAAGATTGGCACACCAAATTTACTATTTTTTAAATTCGCCTGGACTTTCCTATACTTATAAAATAACATTGTTTTATATTTTCCAACACTTTCGATATGCACCTGTCTAGACACAACTAGTTAAAGTAAATAGTTCTTATAAGTTGTAACATCTTGAAGCGGTTGAAGAAAGACCGACCGCTGCGCTCTGCAAGCATAAGGTTGGGTAAAATATTCGGACTGAATCAACGGAAGGGCGGAAATTGATATTTGAAAATATATTAATAACTCGAGAAGTATTATTTTTAGCAAGAAATTACTCTTATTAATTTGCATTTAGAATTTCAAAACCTTTCTGATTTTAAAGCCAAAATGCCACGTTTCCATTAAAAAAAGTTATTTTTTACCGTGGCCGCCATATTAAAATTGGAAACTCAAGTTTTTTTCTTAAATACAATCGAAAAGAATTTGCCCTACAACTTTGCTCTTGGGTTTGCGAGTCTATCTATTAAAATAAAAAAGTTAGCCTACACTGAACATTAAACGACTAGTACAAAAATACAACTGCTGTAGAAAGTATGTGAAATTCTTCTAAGGACAAAAAGATTATTAAGGGGCATTGATTTTTTGTAAAAAGATTCTCCTAGAGCAAACAAAAGAAGAAATCAATTTTTTTAAATTTGTAGCGAAGGGGGGGGGGGGAACAGTAGCCCCCCTAAATATTAAAGTATCAAAAAACTATTATGATATTCGGATTTTGCTATCAATGATGAGCTATATTGCTTAAACAGAAATATTTTATTGCCCCCCGTTAAATAAACAAAAGGGTGCCAATTTTCAATTTTCAAAAATTCACAGAGGGCGTCACAGTGAAATTATAGCAATGCGCAAAAAAATAAATTGTAGAAGATTCTCAGCTCTATCAGCTTAAAAAGTTTAAACAAAAACGTGTGGGCAGTTTTTGAGAAATATTTTTTTGAAAAATTCCAAAACTTTGGAGTGCTGTCATTGCGATCGTTTTTATATTTTCAAAATTAATTATATTTCATGATATAGTACCCTTGAAGGGCTACCAAACAAGATGTAGTTGATTCCAATCAGATAACTGGTTTTTGAGTAAATGGGCGTTAAAGTCGAAATTTTCAAAAATTCGTAGCGGCCGCCATGTTAAAGCTAGAGAGTTCGGTAAAAAAGCGTTTGATTTGTTCTAAGGCCTTTTATAATTTCCACTATTCCAATTTCCAAAATTTAGTTTCTGAAAAAAATGCTACCAAAAAAACATGTATAACTTCCGCTTCCGGCTTCGGATTCTTTTTAAAAGCTTATTTTGTCGATGAATTTTTGATATACCTCCTCATTCCAAAGCACATCGAAATCGGTCCAGCCGTTCCGGAGATATGAGCGTTACCCACCCACACACACACCCACACACACACCCCCACCCACGGACAGACATTTTTTAAAAACCACTTTTTTAGGATCCTGGAGGCCCAAAACATGTATTTCCGTCAAAATCTCGATTTTGAAAATTTATACTGAAGTATAGGAAAGTAAAAATGTATAAATGGTTTGTATTAGTACATATTTTCTTTGATAACAGTAAGTAATCTTAGTTTACTTTTCAGATATAGGTACTAAAATAACAACATATCCAAATAACAAATTTGAGATTATAGCTACATACTTGCGTTTAATAATTCGATCTCGGAACGGGTATCTTGACTTCGTGTCGTCTTTTTTGTGAAGTACTTTTTGTATACAGCAATTGACAACAAAATGCAAATACATATAAGTGAAAGAAGCATAAAAACAGATATTATAGTTAAATAAGAAATTGCTTGTTCTAAATTATTGGTTAAATGTACACTACTGGAAGTATGGTCTGTATCTTGATGAAATGGCTGTTGATTGCTGGAATGCTTTTGTATGCTATTGTTCAAGTTGTCGTATTTTTCTATTTTGGAGTAAATTTTCCGTAAATTTTTGACGATTGCTTGGACAGAGATATTTCTGTCTGATTCTGTTTTATTTAAAATATTTGTGATGTTATTTATAAATGGAATTAGTACGTCAAGCTTTACATCAGTTTGTTGTAATGCCGTATTATTTATTTCTTCATCTTTGCTTTTTCTGAATTTAATCGATCCCGTTTCTTGTTCATCCGTTTCAGTACACAATATTCCATCAACGTTCTCTTCCGTATATCTTGTAGTTATATTGAATAAATAATCAATATTCGCTGTTCTGAATGCTTTAAGCATATGCGTAAGCAAATGGCAAGCCCATCTATTGTCATTAACACTAATAGATTTCAAATTTGGAAGATGTAATAACAAAGAACTATAATTTATATAAGAAAAATTGTTATTGTCCAAATCTAACACTTCTAAGTTTTTAAGTGGATATAACACAGTTTCGTTTATAGCAGTAAAACTGTTATGGGAGAAATTGAATTGCTTTAGGTTACCGAGATTGGAGAGACTTCCAGTTCTAAATTGTGAGAGATGGTTATTTCCCAATTGCAGGTTTATTAGCAATGGAAAATTTTTTAAAGTACCTAGAGGTAGTTGTTTAATTTTATTATTATCCAACAGCAGGTTTCGAAGGCTAGTTAATCCAGCAAATGATTCTGGATTTAAATCTGATATTTTATTGTTGTTCAGATCGAGCGCTTTCAAAGTATTTGATCCCATGAACATATTTTTTGATACGCTTTCAATTTCATTGTGACTGAGATCAAGAGTTTTAAAGTTGTTTGATGATAACCCACTGAACATCTCTCTAGATATCTTTCTGAGTTGGTTGTTATTAAGATATAGATATTCCAACCCATTTAGTCTTTGGAAAATGCTACCATTAAGTGATTGTAGCATATTGAAACCAAAATTTAAAGTTTGAACGGTAGACCGTAGTGCAAACTCATCAACATAGGTTATTTTATTGTGAGTTAGATCAATACTTTGTAATTGTTGAAAGTTGTTAAATGCATTTTCTAACACAGCTTCAATACCGTTGTTAGTTAATACAAGTTCAACTAAACCATCTTTGCGTTCCTCCATATAGGCAAATGTGTGACTGCTAATTTCAGAAATTTGAGTATTATTTATTTCGAAGTGTCGACAATAACGCATACGTCGTGGCAGAGTTTTTATGAAGTTTTCAATTGCTTGCATGGTTATATTGGTACAGGCTAAATATGTTATGTCGTCATCAATATCAAAATCACACACACAATGTTTTTCACACAAGGTTTCGGAAAGTGCATTTTCTGCATTTGTAATAATTAAAATCCATATTAATAGTACAATTGTTTCAGCCAACTTCATCTTTATCTGAAATAAAGAATACCCAATAATTACTTTGTTTTGTTAAAAACGTAAGTTCATTAAACGTTCTATGACGTTTAATTATTTTTATGATGGGCAAGTAAATCTTCGAATAATATCAATATCTGTGTAACTTTGAAAACTAAAATTTGTAAGCACTTTCACATTCTAGAGTCTAAACAACGTAGCAACATTTTGTACCATATAGCAGTGGAAAGTCTTGCGTGAATTCTAAATTACTCCACTTTTTGGTATAATTAAATGTACTGCAACAGAATTTGTATACTATTATTTTAAATAAGTTATAAATAAATAATATGTAGTAGCAGAAGATAAAGTTTAAGTTTCTGTCACCTGACTATAACAAATACGCAATTTAATGCATCTAAACAGACGGATTTTCCGATCTTTTGAACATTAATCTATTTTTAAAATGATTTTATATTATGATATTCGAATCTCAATAAGATATAAAATACTAACAGGAATAAAAAGAGAGGAAATTGTAGGCCCTCTAAACGTTACAGCATTTAAATAATAAATTCCGGATCTTATTATACCCTTATTGATAAGCAATTTAGCTTAAACCCGAATTTTTATAATGCCCTGTTTAATGTATTTATAGACATTAAATTCTAAACTTTCAAAAATTCATA
This sequence comes from Ctenicera cuprea, assembly GCA_958336395.1. Taxonomy (NCBI): domain Eukaryota; kingdom Metazoa; phylum Arthropoda; class Insecta; order Coleoptera; family Elateridae; genus Ctenicera; species Ctenicera cuprea. The sequence goes on along the minus strand of OY284495.1, from coordinate 14,757,539 downwards.
AAGGGCGCCATAGAGAAATTAAACGATTGAAAAAGGGAAGGACTAAACTTTAAAAATGTTCCGTAAAATTCAAAAAATTTTAAAATTTTAAATTTTATAGGTTTCTGCATTTGCGAAAATATTTTTCTATCCTAACATTTTACCTTCTTACATGTATTGGATTAACACCGCCATTTAATAATAGAGAATTAGAAAAAGTCATGATTTGTCTTCCGCATCAACTTCTAGTTTTACATTTATATAATTCTGCTTATGAAAAATGTGATACCATGATCATTCTTATTTTCGTTCCGGTTTCGAATGGCCGAACACTCTAAGACAATTATGTTTATTTTAAATTCAAAATATATTTCAAATTTATAGAAGTGAGGTTGAGCAGTATTAAAGAAACTATTGTATACCCTAACTGCTTAACGATTTAATTATCAACATTTTAAAAAAACGTTTAAGATACAATTTCGATAAAATTTACTTACGAACTTTGAAAATCCCATGTCGATTGACTATCTTTAATATTTTAAAAGTACTTGGTAATCCTGTTTTTTACATTCCCATATACTTTCGTAGGTATAGGGAAGTATTGATTTCATAAAAATTTTGGAGCTCTAGATTTCAACGGAAATACATGTTTTGGAGCTCAAGGAACACAAAACAGTAATTTTAAAAAAATGTCTGTCTGTGGGGGGGGGCTCTAAATTCGAAAGTACTGAATCGATTTTGATGAAATTTTAAATCAAGAGGTATATCCAAAATTGTAATTCTAGTGAAGATTTTCAAAAAATTTAAAACCGGAAGCGGAAATTAGACATGTTTTTTGGTAGCGCATTTTGCCGAATTTCTAGCTTCAAAATGGCGGCCGCTACAACTTTTTGAAAATCTCGACCTTAACGTCCATTTATTCAAAAAGTTGTTGTCTGATGGGAATCAGCTACAACTTGTGTGATAGCCTTTTGTCAGTAGTATACGATGAAGTAAAATTAATTTCGAAAATCGGAAAATGATCGCAATGGCGCGGCATTGCTAGAAAATTTTGAAAATTTCAAAAAAGTATTTTTCAAAATCCAAACTGCACACATGATTTTTTTACACTTTTTGATCCAATAGAGCTTGCAGTAAACTACAAATCTGCTTTTTACTAATCTCCCAAATTTTACTCTGACGCCTTCCAGGAATTTTTGAAAATTTGAAATTGATTAATTATTTATTGAAAAACGCAAACGCCGATCTTAGAAAATTTTATTAGTTTGGTAGTTTATTTGAAGTACTTTATAAGGATCAGCAAGAATTTTAAACTATTTTAAAAATTAAGTAAAAAAACGATACTTTTGAATGTCAACGCGTTACCCGGAAGTTACGTGATTTTAACTACGCCTATCAATTAGCTCTATTTAAAAAATATATTTTCCATTTATTGCATGTTTTTATTAACTTCTCAAATAAAGATATTGCAGCAATTTTTGTCCGACATACGAATCGGAATTTCTAAATCGCCCGACGCTTACCTTGCTTTCGTGCAGTTAGTTAGTCGCTGCTTCTATGAGTATAGTTACGGTACGGAAATTAATTACGCGGGGTATTGCAAATTTCCGCTGCTTGTTTTCTTAGAAATCTAACAGTTCAGCTTATTTAAATAATAATCATAAAATCAAAAATTGGAATTCACAATTTTAAAACTTTTCTCAGACTAGTTGTTTATAAAAAATTAAAAGTATAGCAATAAAAAGGAATGTAAACATTCATACTCCTCAAGTATTTTTTCTGAATGTGTGCTTTCGGAAAGAATTTTGGGAATACCTTGGGGTCTTAAATTTCATCAAAATCTAACCAGCGAGCGCTGCATTATGTTGTAAGTGTTACGGACTCAAAAATATTTGAAAACGTGCCCTTTTTATAATTTGTGCAAAAATGCATTTTTAAGAAGAACATATCTTCCTGATTAGCTAAATTACGCTGATAATTACATTACCAACATTACATTAAATTTATCGGTCAGCAGAACTGTCACTTAACACAAAAATAATTATACAGCATCCTGTGTAAAACGATCCGCCGTACGTGGCAAAAAATTGATACTCTGCTTCTGATAGTAATAACACTATTTGTACAGGGCTGGGCTGATTCTATACAAAAAAAACAAACGTTCCTATAATTACAGCCCTGAAAACATTTGCTAAGGGAGTTACAACCCCCAGAAAAAAAGTGGCTAAAAGTTCGTTTTTATTGAATATCTCAGGAACCCATTAACAGAAATTTACGAAACTTGATATGCGATTGGTATTATTAAGTAATATTATCCTACAATATTTACCTGATTTTATGAGTGTTATATAGATATTGCTTTAATTGTATATAAATCGGTTTCTACAAATTTGGTCGCCGAAAGTAGGGAAGAAGGTGGAAAGCTATTTTCCCCATATGTTGCTGCACCGAAAAGTTAAGTTGTGAATCTTATTCTACTGTGTTAGTCATGAGCACTTTAGCTTAAGCAGAAATTTTATTTCGTTTCCCGTTTATAAAGAGAGGGGCATGAATTTTACGTTTTTCAAAATTTCATAGAAGTCGTCACGTACAAATTATTGAAGTGGGACACGAAGCAATTTGTAGCCCATCTCTAGCCCTATGAGCTTACACAGTTTTAAAGAACATTGTGTGGCCAGTTCTTCAGCAATAGTTTTAACAATGTCCAAAATTTTGAAAATATTTTCACTTCCCAGTTTTCATTTGTACATAAATTCTCCTAACATTGTGTTTCTCTACGGCTATTGTAATAACAATGTCAATTTGTTTTTGAGTAAATAGGCATTAAATTCGAAAATTTACAAAAAGAGTAGCGGTCGCCATTTTAAAGCTAGAATGCTCCGAAAAAAACTTTTTGATTTGTCTTAAGTGTTATGTTTTGTTCTTTGATTTATGAAATTTCGTTTGTGAATGTTGCTACCAAAAAACATATCTAACTTATAGATATAATAAAAATTAATAAATACGTAGAGGGGGGAAGAGGCCTTTAAATTTTGCCGCTCTGAAGTACGATGACCATGTTTTCTTGGAGAAAGGACATATAAAGGATGAATTTAAAAAACCTCATAAAAACAAAAAAAATGGTCTTCTCTCTATTCTTTAACTTCACAAACGAAAAAAGACAAAGAAAACTTGAGAATATTTTAATGTTAATAATTAGAATAAACTATAACTTATGAAATTACTTAATTTTGCTATTTTTCACAAAAATTAACTTGTTTTAAATTATCATGCCGAGTTGTTTGTGTTTGTTTGTGGGTCACATGTTGCTTATTATTGAAAATATTAGATTAGTAGCAAAAATCGAGCCCAAAAGACATAAACAAAATTCAACAATTTTTAAAATATGTTTAAAAGATATCAGTTTATCTATTAAAATAATATTGAAAAATTTTCAATCCATTCATCAATTTATGAAGATGGACCATTTCATCATTTTGCCACCATTCTTTGTAAGATATAAAATAATGTAGTTACTAAAGCAGAGCAAATACACCCAATGTTGCTACTTTACTGACTGACAAACCATTCTTGTACAGTTTATCAATGTAATACAATATAAGCCGAATCCGTGGGATACGCGCCCATGTTTTTTTACTTACTTCATACCAGGCGCTTGTTGCTCCGATAAGTCGGTTTGAGTAATAGTTGCTTCTGGAATAAAAATCCGTGAAAAAAACGAAAAGAATCCCGGAAAACAACCCCGAAAAAACCAAAAGCAGAAAAGCAGTCCTGTAATAAAAAAAACCGTTAAATCTTTAGGACAAACAACCCCTGAAAAGCAATTTTATCATGGCCCCAGTAATATTCCTTAAAAAATTGAAAAAAAATTAAATCAACTTATCACTTCTCCTTATTTGTTATTTCCAGGGAAGTGCCTTAACGGAGATTTTAATAATGTTTTCGGAATTAAATAGTTAGGCATTCGCTTATAATTCTGAAATGAAATTCGCTCTTATTCATGTAAGTCAGAGATGTCATGATATAATAATTACATATGTGATTTAAACGTAAATTACGAAACCCGCAAACATAATAAACATCTAAGCTATCTGGGGTTGAAAGACGTGTTAGAGAATGCGTCACTAAAAGTAGAGTTCTTACAGAAACAGTTATATTTTGTATTTAACGGTTTTAGAGTAAATATTTTTTAATAATAAACGGAACCTAGTCGAGACCGCAATTCGTAAGTCAATGAATAGTGGAATTCGTATCGTGCGTATTTGTTTGTTGTCAGTGCGATAAATACATTTTTTCGACCCCCTAGAATTAAAGGAAAACATAAATAACCCAATTATACGAACAGAAATGACAGCAACAGAAAAACAATCATTAAACTGAGCCGACATGCAAAAGCCCAGTCCGCCCGTGTGTTTTTTCCGAGATGCAATATTTAGTCGTGTTGTTATGGTGGGACGGTTAGGGATCTATTATATAGATGTGTTCCTAAGATATGAAATAGAAACTAGCTTTTGGAGACCATTTTCAGGAGATCGAAGCGCCCTTAGGAACTATTTAATTATATGAAATTAAATTTTTATTTTTTCGTATGGAATGAGGACGCAAATTTTAACATACAAATTTGCAATTCATATAAAAAGAAAAAGGCTGTGAAAATTTCAGAATTTTCTTCTAAATCATAGGAAATTAAATTGTGCAATTAAATTATTACCAATTTTAGTTCGGTTTCAATACATTAGTATCTAAAGACGATAAGAAACGTTTATTATCATTTCACTTGAAAATATTTGTGTGGGCGTTATTAAATTTACAAATTTTTGAAAAATGAAAAGATATATGTCACACACTGGCTATCGTAATTTACTATACGTAGGTATGTTTTACTTGCAGAACGATGCTCTATTTTATATAAAATGCGATACATACCAATATTAACACTGATTATGATGATTTATTTAACACAGTCTTCGCGTCGTATTTTTCTGTTATTCTAATTCATGAACACGGCTTTATATACTTAATGCTGAATTGACCGATTGTAAGTTATCAAAGCGGAAGCCTGACTGAGCTTATATAAGCATGACAAAGTATATATGTATTGTCGAGATAATATTATTAGCAATTCCGTAAAATGCAACTTTGTCAGTTTCAGATTGTACAGAGCTAGCAACTATTATCGTTATTACACTTATTAAACAATACGTGTTAAAAACGGGACGAATTAAATAAAGGAAATGAAAATCGTAAGATAATTCAGAATTTTTTAAAGTGGAATTTTTATAAGCATATTAATATTTAATATTTTGCAACTAAACACAGAAATATGTATATTCAAAGAAAGCGACGCAAACCTGCATTAAATTTTAAACTAACAAGAAGTTTATTTCTAACAAACTAACTTCCGCACGGCGGGGGCGGAACCTTTTAAGGTACCGGAACGATCAGGGCCCGTCGGACACCAAAAAGGTAAAACATAAAAAAAACACGGTCAATTTTACTTCAAAACATAGCACCATTAACAAATATTTTAATTTTTATGGGAAATGAAAATTTTCGCGTCGATGCCTTACCGAAATGTATGACCCGTCAGTCAGCTCGATAATCTGTAGCCTAAATAAAATCATAAAATCCTATGTCAGCGAAATAACTAGATAGTTGAATTTAGAAATAATTAGTTCAGTTTCTGTTTTTATCCTGAACGTACATGTACGATTAAAAATTTAATAGTGGTTTTAATAGTGGTTTATATAATAGTGGTTTAATTGTAAAGAATATATTAAATATGAATCTAACTAAACCAAGTGGCGCTCAAAACAGAAAATTAAGCAAGGAAAAAGACGTAAAACTAAAAAAAAACAGCTTCCAAAAATTAAGAGCTTCTTAGTGTTTCTGCATCTGGTAAAACAAGCGATTTTTTTTCGAATCTGTGAGCGAGTGTCAGTGATGTAGAGAAACCAAATGAAATTGTTGAGGTACAAGATCAAGCTGCAACAGAAAACAATAAAACATACATAGCTGTTTATCGAAATGCAGAAATTGATGGTCAACTTAAGTAAAAATAGGAAAAAATACGTAATGTGCAAGCAGCTAAGGTTGTTAATAAACAAAATTATATTTTTGCGGCAGAAGATTATCAATAACGAAAATAAGGTAAGCTTACCTGATAGAGTGGTATAGTTTTGGTAATGTTTAAACTTTAAATGTATGTGACTGTTAAACGTAGTCTTTTTTAAAATTTGTCGAAAACAAAACTGGGGACGGGGGCCTATTATAAAAGTTTGCTCTTAGGGTTTGCGTTACGCCACTGATTTAAACAATCAATCTTTTAAACATTTAGCTTATCTGTCAAAGACCGAGTTAATCTGTTTAATAATATTTATTAAAATGTATGTGTACTTTTGACTGAAAATAGAGTAAACAGCTGATGTATACTACAGATTACTTTGAAATAATTTCAATTTGTGTATTCCAGATAACTTTTCATTTTTTATCTGCTCATACTTTATTCAAATTGGTTAAACCAGTTCGATATTTTGTTTATTTTTTCGAAGAACTGTTCGGGACAGTGACATGGAAGAAAATCGTCAGCTTAAGAGAGGGGGTGGGGATAATAAAAGGGCATTAATTTCCAAATTTCAAGAATTCATAGCACCAAAAGTAGCCCATTGAGACTTAACCTAATTGTAGCCCACTACTAGATCTATCAGAATATAAGATCTAAAAACATCCCTTGAAAAGTTTTGAAATTGTGTAAGAGAACATTGCGCTTCTCTGAGGTTATCACAATTTAATGCAAAAGCTTATGCATTTTTGCAACTTTGCACTCAATTTTTTGTAAATGGGTGTTAAAACAAAATTTTTATTATAGTTGGCGGAGGGTGTCGCTACAGAAGGTTACCAAGCACGTATACATACACATACACGCAGAGAATTTCGTATTTAAACTTTAAAATATTTTCTTTTTCAACAAAATATATGAGATGTCTTCATAGTATATAGGTTGGTATGTTCTTTCCCTGTAGTCTTCAATTTGAATTTTCTTTATTTATTATCTGTCGTTGATTGTTACAGCTTGACGAAGTACTTACCTCATATTTCTTTCTACTAGTTAGATTATTTTCCTAATCTTAAACTTTCTAAACTAAATTGTAAATAAAACACAAATAAATACTTTTAATTTTATTTCCCAGTTAGTAAATAATAGAATATATAGTAATATGTACATTTTTGTTTTTATAAAAACTACAAATTAAAGTAAATATTCAAGCTATTCAAAACTTTTTTCTATTCTTATATAGTAGAAATTTCACATTGCCGCATTTAATAATTCTATCTCAGAACGAGTTTTATCAATATTGTACCTGTTAGTCCTAGCATGAAAATATGTTTTGTATACATTAATTGCCAATAGTGCACAAATACATAAAAGTGAAATAAACATAAGAATTTGCACTATATCAACATTTACGTGAGAAATATTGGAACTATTTGAATTTTGACAACAATTTTGTTGGTTATTTTGTGAACCGCCTTGGGCTTTTTCTGCACTTTGTATTACCGTGGTGGATTTATTTATTGGCAATTCTGTCTTATTTAAAATACTGTTTAATAATGAAATTAGAATGTCAAGTTTTGCGTTTGTTACATTTCTTGCCGAATTTTCATTTAACAGATTTGGCTTACCAACAATCTTAATTTCATTTTCGTGTTCTTGACTTTCTATGCAGAAGATTCCATCAACATTTTCTTCTGTGTATCGTGAAGTCCCATTGAATAAATAATCAATACGTTTCAATCTAAATGCTTTCAACATATGAGTTAACAGCGGACAAGGCCATTTGTTATCATTAATACTAATAAATTGTAGATTTGGAAGATGTAGTAGCAACGATATATGGTTTATGTATGAAAACTGGTTACTATCCAGATCCAGCAATTCTAGTTTTTTCAATGGATATAACACGGTTTCATTTAACACAGAAAAACTATTATAAGAAAAATTTAAGTGGCTTAGCATTCCTAGATTTGAGAAAGTGCCAGTTTTAAATTGTGTTAAAATGTTGTTACTCAGTTGCAAATTTTTGAGTAAAGGGAAGTTCTTGAAAGTACCAAGAGGTACGTCTTTTATTTTATTATTATCCAACAGTAGATTTTGAAGGTTATTTAATCCAGCAAATGTTTCTGGATTTAAATCAGATATTTTATTGTTATTCAGATTGAGCGTTTTCAAAGTATCTAACCCCATGAATGTATCTATTTCTATTCTACTGATGTTATTATTATCGAGTAGAAGGATTTTTAAATTATGTATTCCAAGAAAAGTGTTTTTTAAAAGATTTGTTAGGTTGTTATAATTTAAATAAATACTGTTATATTCATGACTGGCAGAATTTCCATGAGCTCTATCGCTTATAGTTGCCAACATAAATAAACCATAAAATGCCCCCGGTTCTATCTTTTCAATGACATTGTGATCCAGTTTAAGCACAGCTAAATTTTTTAAATTCGCAAATGTGCCGTTCAAAAGATAAGTGATCTTAGAATGATTTAAATAAAGTGAATTGTATGCAGGAATGATTTCGTCATTGTAATTGTCAACACACACGTTAACATGAAATGACAAACCAACAAACGCACCTGGCTGTATTTCTCTTATGTCGTTTTCATCAACTCTGACTTCCACTATATTTTCAATATTAGAAAAAGCGTTACTTTTTAATATTTCCAGTTTGTTGCCATTTAAGTACATCGCATTGTAACATGTATGAGGACATTCTAATTTATAGCAATTATAATGTCCTTCTCTATGAAACGACAAATTAATAAATGCATGCGGTTGGATTTCTTCAATTTCATTATTATCAAGTCTAAGAAGCAGTACGTTTGAAACTTTTCTAAAAGTATTAGTTAAAAGGACTTTGAGTTTATTGTTGTTCAAATACAGAAAATTATAATAGTTTTCATTGTTGAGACCATAAGTTAAATCACCGAATACATCCGGTTCAACCGATTTTATAGACAAATTGCACAGATTGTACCATTTTTGATTATTATCAACATGCTGAATATTGTTAGAACACTGAGATGTTATAAATGCAGTGTATCCGAAACCTACAAAGGCATACGATTCTAGTTTCTCCAATGTCGTGTTACATAAATAAAAATATTTTAGGTTGTACAATCCCCGAAAGGCACCAGAATTAACTTTTGTAATACTCAAATTGACGAAGTTAAGAGTATTCAAATTTTCTAATCCTGCAAAGGTATTGTTTTTCAATTCTAAAATTACTCTGTCATTCATTGTAATCGTGCTGGCTCTGAATTCATTTCCTTGGTTAGCCTCGTTTGTAGGTACTGACGATTCATCTCCATAAATATTAAGTTTTGCTATGCTAATCAACCCATAGAATGAAAATTCGTTTAATGCATGAATTTTGTCGCATCCTAGATAAATAGCTTGTACAGAACGAAGGTCATTCAAAGTTTTTCCTGCCCAACTTTCAAGTTTGTTTGCACTTAAGTCTAGTGTGATTAATTCAGTCATTGAATTGAAAGCTCCAAAATATATATTACTTATATTTGAATCAGCTAAGTTGAGTTGCCGCAGGTTACGTAAACCCATGAAAGTGTTGTTTTCCAAAAAGTCGATACTGTTTCCACTTATATTGATAAACAGCAAATTACAAAGGTCCGAAAATGCCGTTGGTGTTATTGTCTTCATTTGATTTTCCTGTAAGTATAAATATTGAAGACTGGTAACCCCATCCAACATACTTTTTGAAATGATGTGTAGCTGGTTATTGTTTAAGCGAAGACATTGCAGATTATTTAATAGTGTAAAACCAGCATTTTCTACGAGCCGTAAATTATTGTGTTCTATATTCAGTTCTACTAAATTTTGTAAATTGCTAAACATACTGCTATTGATTGAGTCTAATTTATTGTAGCTAATATTTAAAGAACGGAGATAACGCAATGTTGCAAAATCTTCTATGGTTTCAATTTCATTATGACTGAGATCAAGATTTTGAAAGTTATTTGATGATAACCCACTGAACATCTCTCTAGATATCTTTCTGAGTTGGTTGTTATTAAGATAAAGACATTCTAACCTATTTAGTCTTTGAAAAATGCTACCATTGAGTGATTGTAGCATATTAAAACCAAAATTTAAAGTTCGAACAGTAGACCGTAATGAAAACTCATTAATGTAGGTAATTTTGTTGTGACTTAGATCAATACTTTGTAACTGTTGAACATTGTTAAATGCATTTTCCAACACAGCTTCAATACCGTTGTAAGTTAATACAAGTTTAACTAAACCATCTTTATTTCCCTCAAGATTGGAAAATGTGTTACTGCTAATTTCAAAAATTTGTGTATTGTTTATCTGGAAGTGTCGACAATAATTCATACGTTGTGGCAGAGCATTTACGAAGATTTCGATTGTGTTTATGGTTGTATTTGTGCAGGCTAATGACGATAAGTAGTGGTCATAATAATTAAAATCACATATACATTGTTTTTCACATAAGATTTCGGAAAGCACACTTGGTGGATACACAGTAATTAAAATCCATATTGGTGGTAGAATGATTCCACTCAGCCTCATCTTCATCTAAAATAAATAATACTTAGCAATTACTTTGTTTCAATAATTATGTAGAGTAGTATTATTTAATAGTTTGCATTTATTAAACATATTTTATAATGTGCAGTTTGAAATGCAAAGCATCTAATAGCATGAAAATCTGTATAATATTAAAAGTAAAACTTTTAAACGACATCCACATGCTATAGTGGCGTAAATTTAAGTTACTTCATTTTTCCTATATTTTAATCTATAATTTAAATATTTTATTAAAAAATGTTATAATTATTTATTGAGTACATGAACAACATATCATCACTAAGCAAAAGACTAAATTCTAGTTTCTGTCAACTGACTACAACAGATACGAAATTTATTGCAGAAAATAAAATACAAAACAGGCAAAACACTAATTTTTTTATATACTTCCGACGTTTTTTGTGTTTTTAATAGTAGTTTAAACTATAACGTTCTAATCTAAACACTTACTCTAAGAGTAAAATACTAACTAACGAAAGGTAATATGACATATCACTCGTGTATTGCTTTAACTCAGACTATAAAACTGCAATACCTACAAGTCAAAAATTAATAATTTTTACAAAATTACAGCCAGATATTAGAAAATAACATTAACCGACCAATAAAGTCGAGCGATGCGTAATAGTAAGTCCCCTAAAAATTACTAAATCAAACTAATGAATTTAGAATGTTATTTTACTGTTATGATGAGCAATTTGATTAAAATGCGGATTTTAAATAATTTGTAAAGAAATAAGAAAAGCACATGACAAAATAACGACAATGTTGCGTAAAATTTATAAATTCAGATAATTGTTTTTTATTTAAGTTTAAATCTAAGTTATGTTAATCTACCACTTGAATTTGTTTTTTTTTAAATTTTTTCGTTCCATGGCACACTATTTTTAATTACACAAATTTAAACAGTCATATATAACTAGCCGAACCCGTCGACTACGTCCCACGCTTTTTTTGGTGACTTTTAAAAAAAATAATATATAAGCTATGTCGAGATGTAAGACATGTAGAATATTTTATTACCCGGAACATTTTTTATATTATATAAACATAGCAAATAACTATATATTATAATAATCATTAAAATAAATCTCTTAAAATTATAATTCTTTTATTTCATTATATATAACTAGTGTTACCCCAGCGCACAATGCACTGACAAACTGAGCGTTGACAAAACCGGCTAAATGATAAGTCACGTGATGCATTAGTTCCATAAGAGAGACGCAACGTTAGTGTAGATGTCGCCTCAAGTGAAGCGCGTCTAGCAGACTTTCATATATATTATAAATTAAAATAATTATTATAGAACAATCGACGTAGAATAAAAATATAAAAATGTTTCATGTTCCATCTGAGGATAGAGACCTTTCATTGAAAAAAAAATGGTCCAAATTGGTGAAGCGGTAGCCGCTTGAGGAACCGGAGAAAACAACCCTTTGAGCTTTTATATATGTATGGATGTTATTCATAATTGTACCTTTATGTCCTTAAAAATTGGCCCTGTTAATTAGTGTTTTCAATTTTAATTTTCACATTTGAAACTCTCCTTACTATAGAAACTGCGACGTATAATAATTATTATCCATGTGATAATCCAGGCTTCGGTAAATAAATTCTAGTTTGTTACATGTCTATCCTTGAGTTTTATTAATAATGATTGCGTAACCCAGTCTTATCGGAAACTGTTTTCTTTTAAATTTAAATAACAATCCAGTATTGTAAATTCAGTCTGCATAAAAAAGTCGCCCTTTGCGTACATCCCTATTAGGTATGTCTATTACTGATGCTATCTATTAATTACGCTATTTTCAATGTTACTTATTTCAATAGGGTGGATGGGTAGTAATAATGTTTACTAGACTGCACAATTTTTACTTAGTATTCGATATTAGTCTGCACAACCGAACAAAATATTACGAAAGTTGTATCCCACAGTCCGCTACCGCGGCGACAAATGCCGGCAACGCGGGCAACTGTGAAGGCCGTATTTGTTGCCCGTCGTCTATCCTATCTAGAAATGCTGCTTTGTCTCCGCGTATCAGGTATCAGCAGATTATGTTACAGTATTGCAACCGAATATTGCGCAATACAGTACAGGGCAGGAGTTCCCAATAAGCGGACTAGGCAGTTTCCTAGCACGACAAAAGTTTAGGGGCGACAAAATTTCAAAGAATAGCCGATAAAAGTTGTGCATGGACAACTAACATTAATTTTTATATGCTGTATGCCAATGAAATTGATGTATGCCTGTATGTTTCTAATGTTACATAGATATTAATTTTGTATGTTATTAAACAATATATTACTACAAGCAGAAGTGAAGCGTGTTATGTTTGCTCTATCGCTACGCCAAAGTACGTGATTACCATGACAACGTTTCCCCCACCGGCTTAAGGTACTACCAGGGCCATGCAGCTCATGGTCCGATATTTAGAACTGTTTGCTCAAAAGAGTTTTTTGACTATTTTTCAGATAACGAAAAGTCTGTGTTTTAAAATACAAAATGTTTTCTTTAATGGCATCGGGTGTTTTACTTTAACCGCCAATAGCAGGGTTTAATAATGAGAAAAGACCCGAAAGTGCTGAAAGTTTTAAAACGCATCGACGTTTATCCTGATGATTTTACACGGATTTTCTTTCATAAATTTTTTATACGGAGCTGTCTTTGCCGGTATTTTTCTTTTTTTCATGAGATTCTCTTTGGTCTCATTCCCGAGACCGACTTAGTGGAGGAAACATTTGGGGCGACGAGCGCAGGGTATAAAATTGCAAAAAACAAATCGGGAAACTGGTTCTGCTAGTATTATTTATTTATCTAAAGTTGAAGTAGCACCGCCATATACCGGGTGATCGTAAAAAACATAATTCAGAGCAGGCTATGACCGAAGTGTTAAAGTTGGCAATACTTAATATAAGCCAATTGTCAAATGTTGACAGCTGTAAAAATTTTTGGTTAGATACAGTAAGTTAAATGTATGTAACCAAAATTTTTTACAGCTGTCAACATTTGACAATTGGCTTAAATTAAGTATTGCCACCTTTAAAACTTTGGTCATGGCCTGCTCTGAATCATTTTTTTACGATCACCCGGTATTTTCAATAAAATGTTATGATTTATGAAGGAAACTATTAATAAATTAAGTAAACGGTGTTTGAGAAAAAAACTTTCGCACCTATTCTTACTATTCTTTTTTCTTTTTTATACGTTTTTTCCTTTTTACTCGCTCCTCCCTGCTTTTTATTTATTTCTTCCTCTTATATAATAGCTCCTCCCTCTTCAAACGCGTGGCCGTACACAAACACGCACAGACGCGTATGCACCTTTTTGTTTTTCTAAAAATGGAGGCAGAACAACTACTACAACCTCAGATTGTGTATCATAATTTAGGTGGGCTGTTTATTAATTATTTCTACATTTAAAAAGTTTATATAGGGTTGGGCGAAAGTACGGAACAATGCAAATATCTTTGATACGGCAACCGCCATTTTGACAATTTTTTACACGAAGGTTCCGCTATACGGCGGATTCAATGAAAGTATCGGCGGCTTAAAAGGACTTCCGGTTTAGCCGAAAATGATATCAACTTTTTGATTTAAGTAGAACACCCTGTATATTTTTTGATATATCGATGGAACTCTTTTTTGCGAGTTCGGTGATATAAGGTTTCATGACTTTATTTTCAATAATTCTAGAGTCATTGAACAATAATGTTTCGTAATTGTTATCTAGCAGCTCATGAAAACAAAAGAATGTGAGAAGCCCAAACAGTTTTGTAAAGTTATCAAATATGCTTGGTTCGTGTTGTGTTGTTTTGATGTTCGATAGATTGAGCAGTGTGGTTGCAGTAATCGATTAATTAACCAATTTAATTAAAACTGCTGAATTTAACATCAGAAATGGTTTAATTAACAGAAAGATTGCAAATTGTTAAATAAAGTACAAACTTCTTGCTGATTTCTACGACGTTCACCAAAACCTACCATAATTAAAATTTGAGTTCCTTCTCTTTCTGTTAATTGAACCATTTCTGATGTTAAATTCAGTAGTTTTAATTAATTTTGTTTAATTAATTGATTACTGCAACCACACTGCTCAATCCATCGAACATCAAAACAACACAACACGAACCAAGCATATTTGATAACTTTACAAAACTGTTTGGGCTTCTCACATTCTTTTGTTTTCTTGAGCTGCTAGATAACAATTACGAAACATTATTGTTCAATGACTCTAGAATTATTGAAAATAAAGTCATGAAACCTTATATCACCGAACTCGCAAAAAAGAGTTCTATCGATATATCAAAAAATATACAGGGTGTTATTTCAAAATAAAACAATTGATATCGTTCGCGGCTAAACTGGAAGGCTTTTTAAACCGCCAATACCTTCATTGTATCCGCCGCATATCGGAACCTTCATGTACAATTTTTTGTCAAAATCGCGGTTGCCGTATTAAAGATATTAGCATTGTTCCGTACTTTTGCCCAATCCTGTATATTGGTTTGTGCATTGTATTCCTTACCATACATTAAATTTCACTCGTACAAATTTGAAAACATTTCTTTGGTATTCTATTTCCAACCGGTGATCATTAAAATTGTTGGTCAACTCCTGCCACGAAAAAGAAATAGATTTTAAGAAATAATTAAGTAATTTTCAATAGGGTATGCTGTCTTTAATATTTCGAAGACAGAAACTAGAATTTGCTTAATGTTCAACTTTTGTAGCAATTCAATTACGATACCAAACAAATTTGTAGCACTTAAATGGCGCAGAACATGCAATTGTGTTAAACTTTATTTTTACGGAAATAAATACTTAGTTTTTGTTCAGACTTACCAGCTAGCACGAACAAAAACAGCACAGGAGTCTAGTGGAATAATAATTCTATCTTGCTCTTGCCAAACATACGTTAACAAAGTAATATCCCTTCCAGTGATTTGCTCTTATCAGAAGGAAGCAAGATAAACTAAGGTTGTTTATTTTTCTCTTTTATTTATTTTACAAAGTAGCCAACATAGCAACATACGTTGTGCTATTTTATTGCAGAAAATACAGATTAACAGGAAATTAAATCTAAAATATTTAAACACCAGTGTTTTGTAGAATTTTTTTCAATAAAAGTTTGCTTGAAATTGATAATAAAAATTTAATTAAAGGGTGGGAATGTAATCCGGTCTCCAATATTTATAAATGTTTACTGTTCAAATTTCCTTAAAGTAACATTTTAAAGATACGTTGATTAAATGAGAAAAGTATGTCCGTTTTTAGTGAGACAGATGATGACTATGCCGCGACAAAAGTTTACTGAAGTGAAACTTCTTTGCCACGCGAATGCAAGACGGAAGTAATGGGACGGAAGTAATGTGACGTAAGTGGGGTAGCCTAGCTGTTAACTAAAGCGATCAATGTTCAGTTGTGCCATCACACACAAAACAACTCTAAACGATTGTAGTTTGTTGCTTTGGTTATATAGCCACCCTACGAACATCACATGTAGTGAGAAATATGATTTATAATATATTTGATTGAAGATTGAATTACTTTTGAATAATATTTTCTTTTACAGGAACACAAAATCAATCATTTTTAATTTAAATATTGACATTTGAAACATTAATAATATTTGTATATAAAATTAGAAATTGGTCTAATTTCCATTTAAATGAAGTAAATGCGGCAAAAGTCAATTCTTTCACAAAAAAAATGTTTCTGCCTACAATTACATCATAGTGACATATTCTTGTTGAGTACGTTATTTGCTATACAAAGTAGCAATTTTCGACTTTTTTGACGTGTATCGAACTGTTTTATTTAAAAAAAAATGCCCAGATTGCCAATTTTCAAATTAAGCGTTTTTTAACACATACAACGTAATATCTCGAGAAGTACTTGGAATATCGACTTATTTTTATTGTTTAAAACAGCTGCACTAGCACGTTTAAGATCTCAATTTAATTTCCGAAGAAAATCAATTTTTTGCCCAAAGAAACTGCAAATATAACGTTTTGCTTTCGATGTAGTTAGCCTTTTACTAAACGCCAAACTTTTTTATTTGTTGATTTTCACATAAAGAAATCAGCGAATGAAATTAAGAATAAACCTTGGGAAATATTTTAAAGAAAAAATTATATACCATATGGCCATGATTTTGATGGTGCGAATTTAAATCTAAACGCTGCGACGCACCCACTGCTATTATGCGCGGACTTGCGTTGAATTACTATGAATCTATACATTTGGTGGCACGTCGTTATAGCTATTTATATAACCAACTAAAACATGCCATAACTGTTTTCGTTTTGTGTTTAATCACAGAATTTAAAAACCCCGTTTAGCAAAAACACTAAGTTTCACTTAGAACATGCGTGTTCGGCAAACATTTTTTTTTGAAGAAAATTTATAAACTTTGCCTTAAAACTTTTAGTTTCCTATTTAGAAGATATTAACAAAATATTAGAAATAGAAAAAAATCTACAAAACAATACAGGGTATTTCTAGCATTGGGATTAGGAGAAAAATTAAGTGTTGTGGTGTACCTATGGCTACTGAAAAGATAATAAGTAGAAACATCTTAAATTTATTGTTAATAAATTTATTAATATCATCTTAAAACCTTTTTTGGATTAAACTATGATTTAAAAAAAGATTGACTACGGTGTCTGAGTAGGAAATAAAGTTTGGTAATTATTACGATGATCTTTTTCTATACTGATTAATCTCTTAAATTAAAAGCAGATATGAGTAAAGTAGTCATTTATTAAAATTAGTTCCTCCCGAATGAATATAAGTAAATAGCAAAAACCAAATTCGTAATTAGAATTTTCCACTATTTATTTCATTTTTAAAACTCAATCAAAAAATTCATTATTTACGCTCTACGTTTTTTCATCCGGAAGTTATGCATCTACTTTAGCACTGATCAAGTTTCGAACGTTTTGTTGGTTCATGTAAGTATATAGATTTCGACTTGATCTTCTTACTAACATAGATAGCACGTTTCATTTTGATTAATAACGAGGTAGAAAAAACGATATGTTTGAAGTTTTCCGGATAAAAAAAGTGTATGAACTTGAACTCAAACTTAAAAACAAAATAATTAAAACATTGTAAATTATCAACCGCTGTATTGAGTATTCTTAGTCGGTGACATCACTAACATTTCCTGAGTAGAGATGTAGGTCTGATCATGCAAGCGAATCCACGCGCCACGATAATGATTTTTAACTCAAATAACTTTTGCATACAAATTGCATTACAGCTGAGGTTTCAAGAGGGCAGATATCTCAAAATGTTGTTTTTACTTTCAGTGTTACATCTTTGAGGTTCAGGAGTAGGTTGCACAAAACTAAGAACCTACGAACTCAAATTTGTTGACTTTTGTCTGGGTATCTTTCTCAAATCCAATATGTTGAAAAAAAAATACGCTGATTGTTTTTAAACGTATTTAGTTTTGCTGCGTTGATAAGATAAGATAAGATAAGATAAGATACTTTATTTAACCGCTCTACATATTGAATACATTTGCAGCACGTCCGGATATAGATATATAGATAATACTTATACACTAATATAAAAATGTATATTAAAAAGTACTTCACGTCAGTCTTATTACACAAAAAATTACAAAATAGGCAAAAAAAGGAGTATCTAAGTACTCTTCAACATTGTAAAAACATCGGTTGGTAAAGTAATTTTTCATCTTGGATTTAAAACAGTTGTAATTCAAAGTTTTAATAACAGCAGGTAAATGATTGTAAAAATTTAGGTTCAGTGAATTTTTCTCTGACTTACAAAGTCTAAAACGGGAATTCCTTAGTGCGTTACTAGAACGTGTGTCATGGTTATGGAAGTCGCTATTAACAGGAAAAGAATCTATGTTTCTATGAATTTCGAGCAAGGTAACATACATAAATATAAGTAAGTACATTATACCAAACTTTATAAATAAAGGACGGCAATGTTCTCTGCTGTCTACATTTCCAAGAATTCGGATTACTCGTTTTTGAAGACGGAAAATTCGTAACGCATGTGTTGAGTTTCCCCATAAAATTATGGTATAACTGATGAGAGAATGAAATAAAGAGAAATAGGACAGTCTTAGTATGTCAGTGGTTACAAGTCGATTTAAATTTCGAAGCAAGAATATAACGCTCGATAGTTTTTTACTTAGATAATCAACGTGAGATGACCAGTTTAAAGAACTGTCAAGCACTACACCTAGCATCTTGACGTTGACTCCAAATGCTAAATTATTGACAGAAGAAAAGGTAATTTTCTGAGTTTTGTCTTGATTAAGTTTGAGTTTGTTGGTACAAAACCAATTTTCAGCTTGTTTCTCGCTTTGGACAGACAATTCAGCCAAGTTATCGATGTTTTTAGCAGAAGACAATAAAGTGGTGTCGTCAGCAAATAACACACAATTTTTGGGATGCATGTAGTAATAAAGGTCATTTATAAAAATAATGAATAGAAGAGGACCTATGACAGAGCCCTGGGGAACACCATGCACTACTTGTTTGAGAACAGAATTTTGGTTGTTCATAGTAACACACTGTTTTCTGTTTTGAAGATAAGATCTGAAAAGTGAGAATGATGAATTTCATACACCATAAAAACTTAGTTTCTGCAGAATGACTTCATGCGAGACACATTGATTAGGTAAAGGCCGTAGCTGATTTGATTTTTAAGAAGAAGAAATCCGCAGAACAATAATGTGTACTGAAATAAAATTTTGAAAATTAAAATTAAGGTTAAATGATTTCGACTTTTAAGACTTTGTCGTTGCGTAAGGAAGCATTACCCATCACTGTGTTAAATTCTTTATAATTTTATTCGAAAGTGTATTAAGACTTATGAAAAATATATTCTTTTTCCGTATATAAATTTATTATATCAGCAGAGAATATGTGTATGGCATTCGCCCAAAAAGGGACAAAATCGGGTAAAAAATTTTGGGATAAATTTATCATTAGACTACGCAGATTAAAAAAAAAAGTTAATGTATAACTGTTCATACCTTCTTTTTGAAGCTCAGCAGAATAATGCGATTTATAATAGTATATTATGCAACAAGTTTTATAAACGGCATTTTAGTCACGAGTTTTATTAGGCACCAGCGGAGCGAGTGTTTATTAAAACGAGTGTCTAGAGAAGTTTATAAAACGAATTGCATACTATACTTTTTCTATGACCATCACAAAAATACTAAAATTTGGAAATTATTTTATTATCTTAAGCAATATTAATTATTTTGACAGATTGATGACAAGTGACGACTAACTTGATTTTCAGTTGATTTTCAATTGATTTTTGCGATTAAAGACCTAGAGCTAACTTCAGCCTGTGACTAAAGCGCACATTAAAAACCTAGAGCTAACTTCAGCCAGTGACTAAAACGCACAAAGTCACAGCTTGTCGAGGTGTGTTTAAAAGGTTACTTAGCGTCACGGAAACATATGCGATAAACGGCATTTTAAACATGAAAGTAGAAAAAATATGTTATTTCATTGCACTACAAGTCACAGTAATAGTAATTTTCCGCAATCTTTGATACTACAATAATAAAATAAAAACGTTTTATAAACAAAAAAACATACTTAATCATATGTTGATTATTCATAATTATAACCAAAAGAAATTATTTAAAACTTAAAACACATCGAATTGTTGCTTGTTGAAGTAAATTCGTTGCAAGCGCGCGCCGTCTGCAGTAACCAGTGACTATTTTATATTATAATTATTAAAAACGCCCATGTTTTTGTGTAATGTTTTTTAAATATATTCATTGGAATGTGTAGTATACAAAATAGTGGATTAGGTAAGAACTGACACATTCAAGTTTTTTATTAAAAGCAGAGAAAAAGAAATTTGTGTTTGATAAAGTAGAAACATTTTCGTTCATATTTTGTTTGTCATTTACGATACAATCTTGAAAAATTGTTTTAAAAAAATGGCATTTTGTTCTAGTACCCTTATCATTATTTTGAAAGAGAAATTGTAAAAATTCATGATGAAACATTCTTATTTAATTGATTATACTTACTTCCACAAAACAAGAGAAACGTAGTTATCTAAAATATATATTTATTTAATTTACCCACAATCTGTTTTAATTCAAATACTTTAAAAATTAGGCTTAAGGCACAGACTTCGAGTAGATTACCAAAGACTATAACCTTCTCCCTTGGGCAGCGTGGCGCGTATTTTCAAGGCAGTGGATAGGTAGCCGGTACCGGTGACGGTGTTCGTAGCCGGTATTACGCTTCGATTACAAGGGCGGAACTATCGGTTACATAAAAGGGTGCCGGTAGTACAAATATAACACCGTCTACACTTGCCTGCCTGACGACGCTGCACTCATCGCTAAAAACATCCCAGAAAGCATAACCAGGTCACTATGTACACCATAAAAAAATAAAGTATGTGACAAAACCACAGTATATTAACAAAACTAATTTAAAAAATATCGCTGGTAGCCGGGATCGAAGCGAGAAGCCTTGGCATGCTGGACGGAAGTTTACACCTCTAGAACACTACGGCTTGTTGCACACCTTTCAAATCGCTACACGTGCTAGTATTTACCGGCACTCTTTTATGTAGCCGGTAGTTTTGTCCTTCTAATCTAAACCAATCATCACCACACTTCGTATATTCAATTTGAATAGATTTGCATAGGTAATAGCACAAATGTTGAGAAGTTTTTGGGAATAATTTGTCGTTTCCATGGAAATTGTTGCGCATAATTTCATGAAACAAAATCAGCTAAAAACTCCAACGAGCCGTTATAGGCGAGTTGGATTTCAGGGTAATTTTTTGTGAAACGATTTCAACTTGCCATAATTTGTATGAAAAACTGTTAAGACAAATTAGCGATTAAAAATAATGTTTTTTTTAACACTGCTAGTATTCTATTTTTAATACTTTATTGATAAAATATGAAATAATATACAGGCTGATAAACAAGGTAAATACATTATTGTAATTGTCGACTTTCTTGTTTTTGGAGTCGTTGAAAACATTTTCTATACACAACCAGCAATAATACTAAGTTAATAATTAAAAATATCAAAATACTTAATACAAGTAATATTACAGACAGATTAGATTTGAAGTTTAAACTAATTTGTTTAAATGTAGTAGCAGTCTCAGAAATAACATCTCTAACATGCAGTTTTTGGTTTATTGGTTTAGTATTATTAAGATCAAAGTCTTTTAGGAAGTTGAGCTTATTTCCTGTCCAAGAACAAAATATTCCATCAACATTTTCTTTTGTGTAACTTGAAGAAGTTCCATTGTGATTATAAGTTATTCCTTTTTCCCTAAACGTCTTTAGCATATAAATGAGAAACTCACATGTCCACTTATTGTTGCTTATTCGAATTTCAAGCAGGTTTGGTAGATACGTAAACAAATGTGTATAGTTAACATAAAACAAGTTGTTATTACTTAAATCTAAAAGTTCCAATTTTCTTTGTGAATACAACATATTTGCATTTAATATAGAAAGCTTGTTATGGGATAAATTTAACAGTTTTAATTCTTGTGATTCAGCAAGACTGCTAAAACTGAATTTCGACAAGTGATTGTTCCCTAACTGTAAGTTTTCCAGTCGAACAAGATTTTTAAAAGTTTCTGCAGATATTTGCTTGATTTTGTTATCACTTACTAACAAGTTCTGAACATTAGTTAAACCACTTAGTGATTCTGAATCAAGTGCAGATAAGTGATTATGTGTTAAATCAAGAATGCGTAATTTGTGCAATTGAGCAAATGTATTAGCAACTATGCAGTTCAAGTTGTTCCAGCTCAGTTTTAAAATTTCCAAGGTCTTTAAGCCAGCGAAAGCTTCCGATTCTATTTTTGCAATTTTATTATTATTTAAAGTTAAATTTAGTAAATTTTCTACTCCGAAGAACGTATTTTTTGACAAAAAATGTAATCTGCTATTGTCTAACAGAAGGTGCGTTTTGCCATGAAGGATTTTCAATTTATTATTGCTTAAGTCCATTGCAGTTAAATTAATCATTCCATTAAATGCACCTGGTTCTATGGATTTAATACCAATTTCAGTCAAATTTAGTAATTTTAAGCTACGCAAACCCAAAAATGTGTTGTTATCTAGAGTATGTATGTTGTTTTTAAACAAATTCAGTGAAACTAATTTAGAAAGACTTGAGAAAGATGTTGGTTCTATTGTTGTTATACGGCTATTTTCTAAATTTAAATATTTTAATTTAATTAATCGTACAAACCAGTCCTTTGAAATAATTCTCAAGCGATTATTATTAAGGTAAAGACCTTTAAGCTTCTCCGTGTTTTGAAAGGCAAAATCTTCTATTGAGTTTATAATATTGTTACTTACATTTAACTCGACTAGATTTTCTAACTTGTTAAACATTGTTTTGTTAATAGTTTCTAATTTATTAAAAGTAATATTTAAGGTTTCTAAAGAATTCAATATTTCCATACCTTCGACAAATGCAATTTGGTTGTGACTTAAATCAATACCCTTCAATTGGTTGTTATTAATTAAGCCACTAAAGGTATCGTTTGATATCCTTTTAAGTTTATTGTTATTTAAATACAATTGTTGCAACTGCTCTAATGTTTCAAATATTGTTCCATTAACCAATTCCAACTTATTAAACCCAATATTTAGGACTTCCAAGGAATGTAATGACTCAAAACCATCTATGCTTATAATATCGTTGTGACTGAGATCAAGACTTTTCACAGTGTGTTGCCAGGAGCCGAATGTATCTCTTGTTATTTTTGTAAGGTAGTTGTTGTTCAAATAAAGATGTTCCAAAATCTCCATTTTTTCAAACATACTTCCATTGATGTATTTTAACTTATTAAATCCAAGTTTTAAAACTTGAAGCTTCTTCAGTTCACCTAAATCATAAACGCTGCTGATGTCGTTATGGCTAAGATCGAGTTTCCTTAGTAAACGTAGCATGGCAAAGGGTTGTCCGAAAACGGATTCTATGTGATTGCTGTTTAATACAAGCTGGAATACACTATTGCGCCTATCGTTAATAGCAGTGAATGTAGTGGAGTTAATTTCAGATATAAGTGTATAATGAAGTTCGAAACGAGTGCACAAAGACAACTCCTCGCCTATTTTATTTATGTAACTTGCAAAGTTCTCCACACTTGCATTTGTACACGATAATGACCTACTGCTACCGAAGTAATATCCACATGTACAATTCGCATAGCATTGCTCTTTATAGTCATGATTATGATGTATGTGGCAATTCACTAACAACGACATAAATAGCACTTGTAAAATTTCTTCTTTTAATTTCATATTGACCTAAAACAAATAAGAATATTAAAGTAATAACTCATCGTTAATAATTCGTTAAGTAGGGATTTGAAGTATTAACTTGTCTGTTTACTTTAATGCACCATCATTGGACAGCTTCTGAACTGAGTGTATCTTACATTAATACCGGTCTGTCTACAAAAAAAACACATTACGGCAGATCTTGACCAGCGTACGTCACGTTGTAGCCATATTCAGAAAACAATTACAAAGCCAAAATCATTGTAATTTTAGTTTTCTGATTGTATCTAAGATGGAACGCACGCTATAGTCAAGGCCTGCTCTCAGTGGCGGTTTCGCCATCGGGTCAAATGGTCATTGACCTCCCAATGAAATAAGAAAAAATTAATAATTACTTTTTGTTTGAGTACATAACATATGATACACTATAATATCTAAAAAATACTTTATAGTTAAATTTTGTATGAGATTTCTATGCGAGAACGTTTATTATAGAGCTGATGTTTGAGTATTTCGCGCATATTAAATGGATCTATGCGAGGGTCATTTGACTGTGAGTCCCCAATTCAGCTATACGCCACCGAATAAAGCCGCTGGCTTAAAAGGCCTTCAAATGAATAAGAGTGAAATAGAAAGCTCATTGCGGTAAAATTCATATTACACAAGCTAAAAGAGGGTAGAAGTATCTGGTTATTAAAAACTTCAGGATCACGAACCTACAACTTCCGAGAATTATGCTATCAGCTGTCCGTGATAAGCGCATGCCAATAGCCGCCTAATTTGCGGGATTCTCACTTACACGACGTAGTAGTGTGAAAACAGTTGTTGGTTGTGTAATCATAATTTAGTGGTGTTGTATGATGTCCGTGCAAACTAATTTTGGATTGTGAATGCCATGTAAGAAAATGCTTTCACTTGTTTCGACTGTCTGCTATTTTGTGATAATTCATTGTGTGATATTGACTGCAAACATTTAAAAACTAAAATTGAAACACATTTTTTTTATCGATAAACCACATGAAAAATTTTGTGCATTTTGACACACTGGCAATGTAGATCAATTTACAATAATTTTATTAGAGAGTGCTTATTAAAGACTTAAATAAAAATGTTGGAAAAAACAGATCATTTTGCCAACATAAAGGATGGGTTTAAAATATAAGGCTACCTAAAACTTGGGTAAGAACAAATTTTTTCAAAAAAAAATACTTTAAAATGCCTCCCAGTACACCACACCACGAGCCACCACTGTGCTCTAATTTATTTTTTTGTGAAGCATAAAAATGCTAACACAAAAAGCAAAGGTAACGTAAATTTTAACATAACGAACTACGACTTTTAATGGAAGTAAATAATTTTAAAATCTCTGTCTGTTTTTCTGTTAATTAATAAAAAATCACGCTTTACTAAGTTGAAGCATAATATTTGCACACATAATGAAACAAGTGATACGATTATTATCGATGAAACCGAGCTGCTGATTCAACGAGTGCGAATGCACGAGTTGAACTTGCTGCTCGGATTTGACGCTAATAAATCAACGATAATTAATCATAACGCGAGTTGTCTTTAATAAGGAAATATAATGAATTAAACATTATGGCTAACCAGAATTACTTTGCTAAGTACAAAAGTAATTCTAACTAAAACTGGCCTTAATAAGAGAAACAATTACAAAATATAGTTGTCTGTATGTCGTTCTTGACGAAACATCTACATACTAAATACTTGTTTATAAAATATCTATTATAAAGAACCTGACGTTTATAATTATAAGAAATCTGCCGAACAAACACAAGCCAATTTTTTTAATTTTGTTTAATTTATCTACATGTACAGATTAAATTGTAAGGAGAAACTATTAATAGTGGAATCCGCGAGCTATACGCCCACTTTTTCTGTTTTGTTTTAATAATAAATAAGCTGATAAAGTAGGTAGCGTAGCGGACCGCGAATCGAAGTCCTAGTCTATATTCTATATATTAAATCCGGATCCCATCTCCTGTCTCAACGTTCAGTGACCGCGTATTCGGTAACATGCTTTAGATTATTATTATTATTACCAGTGTGAGCCTTTGCAAAATAAGTTGCAACTTACAACACTTCTCTGTGGACAATGATTAATGTGTGGTACGTGCAAACGTATTTCCTAAACCGACACTGGGAAGAAACGTATAGATCTGCAAGTGGCAAGCGTAAGTTTATATTAGTTTTGCTATGATTTTTTTAAGATTTAATATTTTTGTACGCATCTACACGGGTATAGATTAATTACAAAAATGATTAAAATCGGCTTAGTAAAACTCTGAGAATATACGTCGAAAGAAATGGCTATAAGTTTTAAATATCTACATGTTTGCGGGCTGTTGTTTAACTATGTATTTACCAAGCACTTTACAAAACCTTTGAAAGTATGGCAGTTATATACGTACCAGTAATGTTGTTTTTGGTTACTTCGATTTAATACTAAATATCATTATTCTCCTTAACTTTTGTTTCTGCTTATTGTACACCATAACCTCGCGCACAGTTGCGTTATATTTAGTAACTAAATGTTCTTAAACGATATTACACACATACGCCTTTATTAAATGTGACGCGCAGTGATAAATAAATGACACCTATTTCGTCTGTTTTAATGCGAGTGAATTGGGTAATGTTATATTAAATAACAAGAATCGAAAGGAAAGTCGATGCCACAAGATCTACGTAGTATAGTTATGTTCTTTTATTCATTTTTTTAATACTTACGTTTACGGGGGGTCACCAACTGTCAAAGTTATATGGCTTCCCATCTAACATGCACAAAAGTTCAGAAACACTCTTGCCCTGGCGGGGATTTGCATCCCAAACGTCCACGTTGCTCGGTCCAGAGAATCGACTATGTACAAATGTTGTATAGCAGTTGTTGAGTTGATACACGTAATAGTTGTATATCACAACAAATGTTTGGAACTTCTTCTTTTTGAGGAGGTCTTTGTCAAATTTTTTTTTAATAAAATAACCGGCAGTGGAATAATTGTAACCGACAAAATAATAATACACTATACATCGTCCGCCCAAACGTTGACTAAATTAAAATAATTTTAATAAAAATTTTGAAAAAATTATTTTTTTGGTTAGCTAAGTTTCAAAATTTTAAAAATGTTTTATATTTTAAAACATTATAAAAATACTAGAATTTTTTTGAAAAAGGAAATTTTATAATTTTCGGAAATGTTTAAAATTTAAAAAATGTTTGATAATTTACAAATTTTTGTAATTCTTAAAAATGTTTTGAAATACAAGAATTTTTTTAATTTAGAAAATTTTGAAATATTTGGAAAATTTAGGAAAATTTTAAAAATTCAAATATTTGGAAACTTTGAATTTTCAAATTTTTTGAAAATAATAAAAATATTTAATATTTTTTAAATTTTCTAAAGATAGATGTTGTTCTAGAATTTTAGAACCATGACAATTATTAACTTTTGATTAAATTAAAATTTTGAAATTTTTTTTTAAATTTTGAAGATATGTAAATTACGGTTATTTACAAAATGTTTCATATTTTTAAATTGTTCGATAATTATGAAAACTTTTGCTGATAATGTGGAAATTTTGAAAAGATTTGAAAACAATTTAACAATTTAAAAAATTTTTGATAACATTTTTGCATATTTTGAAATGATAGAAATTTTTTAGTAATTGGAAAATTATAGAAATATTAGAAATATTTTGAAAATTTTGTACAATTTAAAACTTTTTATAAAATTTTGATAATTTTGAAATATTTTTGAAAATAATGTTTTTGAAATGTTTGTAATTTTCACAATTTTTAAATTGTGTTTTATTTTACAATATGTAATAAATACGCCATTTGTATTATTAGAACATGTTTTCTTTAATAACAATAAGTAATTTCAGTTTATAGATATGCACCAAAATACAGACACAACTATAATACATTTTTTTAATTATTACTGTTATTATAAAGTATATCCCCTCCCCCCAACTAACTTTTGAACGACTTGATATTTTTCAACAAAATTTGGTGTGCTGCAATAAGAAATTAAATACTATCTTTCAGCCCATATTAAAATTTTGTATCATCCAAAATGGCAACTGGGCGCCATTTGAATTTTTTTTAACGGAAAGGGGGGTTGAGTGGCGCCTCATTGGAAAGGTCTTTTAGTTCTGCGTCTGATCCTAAAGTTTCAAAGAAAAATATTCAGGCATAACAAAATGACAATGTTTGAAGATAAAGAAGCCTATTTGAAAAAACTGAGAATTAACGCAAAAAGAAATCAAATTAAGTGTTCGAAATGTTTACCATTCACTTCTTGGCACATAAAAAGTCGGTTATGAAATTCCTGCCTCACATTTTCATAAGTTTTTGGAGTGATATTTCTGCAACCTTTTGTAATGCGCTGCTCCAGTTTTTCAATTGTTTCTGGACCGGTTCTGTACACTTTCGATTTCAGATATCCCCATAGAAAAAAATCTAAGGGGGTTAAATCTGGAGAGCGAGCAGGCCTCCGCCTACCAATCTATCTTTCAAGAAAATGTCCATTAAAAAAGTCAAAAACAGGCCTATAATAATAAGGCGGCGCACCGTCTTGTTGGAACAGAACGTTTTCAATATTATTTCCAGCCACCTGAGATATTTCTGGGAATATTCTGTCCTGCAAATGATAAAGTGGACTACTGGATAAAAAAATCAAAACAATTTTGAATTGACTGAGTCCATTTGTTTAAAATTCACCATTTTGTTATGGCTGAATATTTTTCATTGAAACTCTAGGGTCAGACGCAAAACTAAAAGACCTTTCAAATGAGATGTCACTCGACCCCCCTTTCTATTTAAAAAAATTGATACAAAATTTAATTTTTGGCTAAAAAATAGTATTTCATTTCCCATTGAAGCACACCAAATCTTGTGGTAAAATATCAAGTCGTTCAAAAGTTAGTTGGGGGGGGGGGGGGGTTACTTTATAGACACACGGTATGTGCATTTATCGCTTCTATCTCGGAATACTTTCGTATATAGCAATTAACTATAATATATAAATATACGTAAGTGAAAAAAAGAACAAATATACACAGAATTCTGAAGGTATTTTTTGATTAAATTGCTGTTGATTGCTGCGATTATTTTCATGCTCTTGTTTTAGTCATTCCAAAATAGAAATCTTGGGGTATATTTTTACATTATTAGATGTTTTTTCTTGTTCTATTGTTTCAGTACATAATATTCCTTCAATGTTTTCTTTCGTAAACTGTGCAAGTGCAGCTCTATTAAATAAATAATTGATTTTTGCTATCTTGAACGTTTTAAGCATATGCATAAGCATATCACAATCCCACTGATTATTATGAACGCTAATAAATTTCAAATTTGGAACAAATAATATTATCGATGTGTAATTTATATAAGAAAAATGATTATTGTCCAAATGCAAAACTTCTAAACCTGCTAGTGGATACAGCACAGTTTCAGCTAAAACAGCTAAACTGTTATTTGACAAATTTAAAACCTTCAAGTTTTCAAGATTGGAGAAACTACCAGTTCTAAATTCTGAAAGGCGGTTGTTTCCTAATTGCAAGTATTTTAGTAATGGAAAATTTTGTAAAGTGCCCAGAGGTAGTTTATTAATTTTATTATTATCCATCAGCAGATTTTGAAGGTTTGATAATCCAACAAATGATTCCGGATTTATTGTTGATATTCTATTGTTGTGCAGATCAAGAGTTTCCAGTTGTTGTAAATTCTTAAACATACCAGCAACAATATTTTCTAAATTATTAGAATTTAATTTTAATATTTTCAAGTTATTCAATCCCACGAAAGTGTTTATTTCTATATTTCTCAGTTGGTTGTTGTTGAGGTAGAGGTATTGCAACCCAATAAGCTTTTGAAACATGCTCTCATTGACTGATTTTAACATGTTAAAACCAAGATTTAAAGTCTTTATCAGTTGTGGATTGTTCACTTGGTTTAGGCCAATGTAGCTTATTTTATTATGACTTAAATCAACATTTTTTAAATTAGGAAAACTGTAAAATGACATTTCCGAAATAGCTTCAATACCACAGTTAGTTATAGCAAGTTCAACTAAATTACTCATATAACCCTTAATGGCAAATGTGTTCCTGTTAATTTCAGAAATTAGTGTACTGCTTATCTCGAAGTGGCTGCAGAAATCCAGGTTGTTTGACAGACCGTTTATGAAGTTTTCAATGGTTTGCAATGGTGTTAAATCCTGATCAGGATCAAAAGTGCACACACAATGCTCGTCATCACACAAGGTTGCGGAAAGACTAGTTTTCGTATTTGTAATCATTAAAATCCATATTGAGGGTAGAATTACTTGACATGGCTTAATCTTTATCTAAAATAGACAATTTCTAATAATTATTTTGTTTCGTTAATCAAGAAGGGTAGGTTTATTCAACAGTTTGTATTTCTTTTTTTTATGAGGGGGACATTTAGTGTAGGTACAGCTTTTAATAGTTTCTAAATTTGTTTAACTTTGAAAATTAAATTTAACATTATTTTCTTACACCGTCTGTCTATA
Source organism: Ctenicera cuprea (assembly GCA_958336395.1). Classification (NCBI taxonomy): domain Eukaryota; kingdom Metazoa; phylum Arthropoda; class Insecta; order Coleoptera; family Elateridae; genus Ctenicera; species Ctenicera cuprea. Next base: position 14,727,073 of record OY284495.1, on the reverse strand, counting down.
AAATAACCCCCCCACCCCCCACCCGTCCCCAACTAACTTTTGAACGCCTTAATATTTTACCATAGTTGGTGTGCTTTAATGGGAAATTAAATACTATTTTTAACCCAAAAATTAAATTTTGTATCATTCAAAATGGCGGCTGAACGCCATTTAAAATTTTTGTTTTTAATAGAAAGGGGGTCGAGTGACACCTCATTTGAAGGGTCTTTGAGTTCTGCGTCTGATTCTAAAGTTTCAAAGAAAAATGTTCAGCCATAACAAAATGGCCAATTTTAAACAAATCAACTCACTCAATTCAAAAATGTTTGACTTTTTTATCCAGTAGTCCACTTTTTTATTTACAAGACAAAATTTTGACAGAAATATCTCAGATAGCTGGAAATAATATTGAAAACGTTATGTTCCAACAAGACGGTGCGCCGCCTCATTATTATGGGCCTGTTTCTGACTTTCTCAACGGATATTTTCCTGGAAGATGGGTTGGTAGGCGGTAGTCCGTAGAATAGCAGGTTATCTTCTCAGATTTAACCCCCTTAGATTTTTTTATGGGGTATCTGAAATCGAAAGTTCACAGAACCCGTCCAGAAACAATTGAAGAACTGGAGCAACTCATTACAGAAGTTTGCAGAAATATCACTCCAGAATCTTATGAAAATGTAAGGCAGGAATGTCATAACCGACCTTTTATGTGCCAAGAAATGAATGGCGAACATTTCGAACACTTAATTTAATTTCTTTTTTTATTCTTCATTTTTTAAATAGACTACATTTGTCATTTTGTTATGGCTGAATATTTTTCTTTGAAACTCTAGAATCAAGCTCAGAACTAAAAAACCTTTCAAATGAAGTGTCACTCGACCCCCCTTTCTATTTAAAAAAGAATTCAAAATGGCCCCCAGTAGCCATTTTGTACAAAATTTAATTATTAGCTAAAAAATAGTATTTAATTTCTCATTAAAGCACACCAAATACTGTGATTAAATATCAAGTCGTTAAAATGTGAGTTGGGGAGGGGGGTTACTTTATAGACACAGTGTATATAACCTTCCACATTTCAGAGTCAATTTAATTTTTTTATTCTTTTAAAACCTGAAATATGTACTACATTTTGTACCATCAAATGAGAAAAACTGTGTTAATATTGATTTCCTTATTTTTTGTATGATTTAATAAATAAAAATGGTAAAAAATGTAATACATAATTTAAAAATACAAATAATAAATGATATATGGCGTAGAAATGTAATGACATCACTATGCAAACCACAAAGTAGGTATGACTGATTAGCAGACATACAATTTAATTGAGAAAACATAATGCAGAAATGGAGTAAACACTTTGCTTGACTGTGTATACTTCGAACATATATTCCATACGTTAACGTTCTAATCTCAAAAGTTACTCCAAGAGAGAAGAATTTCAAAACAAAAACTCGTTGCTATGCAACAAGTTTTCCTAATTTAATCAGATTATTTTTCAAATCACTCCTAGTATAATAGTGTTAAAAAAACTCCACAATTTTTCGGAAGTAACAGTTTTTTTTTTGGTAACAGATAGAAAACATTTACCGTCAATTTTCCTTGCCATTTGTACGTTTGCGTTGATAACAACATTATTTCCTTATATACTTTATTTAAGATATTTGTCTGCACTTTGCGAATTTTCAAGTTTTTGATAAAATTATAAATAATCTTTACATCACTGACTTTTGATTATTTTAATTTTTAGATAACTCTAAGAAAACTTTTCTAATACCCATTACTTTCCTTTTTATACAAAATCAGTCAGTTGAATTTTTATGTCAAGCTTAAACATTTTTTTACACAGCATACATGCGTTAAAGCTGCTATATTTTATAGAAATAAAATAAAAAATAAGATATTACACACCAATATTTACACTTGGCGCTGATTTAACACCGAGTTTTTGCTTCGTGTAATCGTATTGTTCTACTATTCTTTTGAATACAGTTTCATATATACTGATATACCTATATTAATATGCCTAACCAACAGATTGTGAGTTATCTAAACGGAAGCCTGGACTTGCTATCATTAGCTATAATGAACCAAGGACAATGATATTCGCGCGATAATTGTTCGACTAAATCCCCGAAAGTGTATTGCTTAGCAACTGCCCGAGAGCTTTAGCGAGATAATTACCACTAAATTAATACTTTTCCAGTCATGAACCATTATGAAGTAACCCCCCCCCCCCCCAACTAACTTTTGAACGACTTAATATTTTACCACAAAATTTGGTGTGCTTAAATTGGAAATTAAATACTAGTTTTTAGCCAATAATTAAATTTTGTATCATTCAAAATGGCGGCTGAGCGCCATTTTAAATTTTGTTTTTAAATGGAAAGAGGGGCCGAGTAACACCTCATTTGAAAGGTTTCTTAGTTCTGCGTCTGTTCCGAGTGTTCCAAAGAAAAATATTCAGGCATAACAAAATGGCGGATTTTAAACAAATGGACTCACTCAATTCAAAATTGTTTAGATTTTTTTTATCCAGTAGTCCACTTTTTCATTTACAGGACAAAATTTTCCCAGAAATATTTGAGGTGGCTGGAAATAATATTGAAAACGTTATGTTCCAACAAGACGGTGCGGTGCGCTGCTTCATTATTATAGGCCTGTTTCTGACTTTCTCAACGGACATTTTCTTGGAAGATGGATTGATAGGCGGGGACTCGGCTCGCTCCTCAGATTTAACCCCCTTAGGTGTTTTTCTATGGGAATATCTGAAATCGAAAGTGTACAGAACACGTCCAGAAACAACTGAAGAACTGGAACAACACATTACAGAAGTTTGCAGAAATATCACTCCAGAAATTTATGAAAATGTAAGGCAGGAATTTCATAACCGACTTTTTATGTGCCAAGAAGTGAATGGTAAACATTTTGAACACTTAATGTAATTTCTTTTTGCTTTAATTCTTAGTTTTTTTTAATAGACTTCTTTATCTTCAAACATTTGTCATTTTGTTATGGGTGAATATTTTTTTTTGAAACACTAGAATCAGGCGCAGAACTAAAAGACCTTTCAAAAAAGGTATCACTTGCCCCCCCTTTTTATTTGAAAAAAATTTACTAATGGCGGCAAGCCGCCATGTTGAATGATACAAAATTTAATTGTGAGCTAAAACATTTTGTGGTAAAATATCAAGTGGTTTAAAAGTTAGTTGCGGGGGGGGGGGATACTTTATAGACACAGTGTATATATGTAGTTGAATTTCTATAAACATTCAATTTAACCTAAATTAACTCAAAATTTACCAACTGTTTATAACAGATCATCCAGCATGTCTAGGGTCACTTATTTTACAAAATCCAAGTCTAATTATTTCAAATATAAAATTTTCAAATATTCTACTTGTCACATTGCATCAAATTAATATTTTATATCTTTTATAGGACTTCCACTGTGCAAAACTATACCTTCCTACTTCAAAAAGCTTCTTAAGATTAAAACAAAACACCACTTTAGCTCAAAAACTAATTTTAATCTTATTGCTCAAAATACCACTTCATGATTGCACTTCCGAAGCCATTTAACAAATTTTCGTATTAACGAAGAGTCCAAGATTTCTTCAAAATTGTATCTTTTTACAGATTTCGTAATAAGTTTTATAAAATCAAAATTACTAACAATAATACACAACAATAAACACTGTGTCTATAAAGTAACCCCCCCCCCCCCCCCCCCAACAAACTGTTGAACAACTTGATATTTAACCGCAAAATTTGGTGTGCTGTAATGGGAAATTAAATACTATCATTCAAAATAGCGGCGGGGTGCCATTCATGAATTTTATT